>JAGIQG010000024.1:42120815-43363934 GCA_024679065.1 Sphyrna mokarran
TAATTATGACGGCGGCGCGGGCTCGTTGGGCCGAACGGCCTGTTTCCGGGCTGTGTTGCTCTAAACTCTAAACTAGCTCCCTGAAAGTTGGCACCCAGGTTGATAAGGTTGTGAAGAAAGCATACGATGTGTTAGCTTTTATTGGCAGAGGGATTGAATTTTGGAACCGTGAGGTCATGTTGCAACTGTATAAAACTCTGGTGCGGCCGCACTTGGAGTATTACATACAGTTCTGGTCGCTGCATTATAAGAAAGATATGGAGGCAATGGAAAGGGTGCAGAGGAGATTTTCCAGAATATTACCTGGTATAGGTGGGAAGGTCTGATGAGGAAAGACTGAGGGACTTGAGGTTATTTTCGTTAGAGAGAAGAAGGTTAAGAGGTGACCTAATTGAGGCATACAAGATGATCAGAGAGTTAGATAGGGTGGACAATGAGAGCCTTTTTCCTCGGATGGTGATGGCTCACATGAGGGGGCACAGCTTTAAATTAAGGGCTGGTTGTTATAGGACAGATATCAGGGGTAGGTTCTTTACTCAGAGGGTAGTAAGAGCGTGGAATGTCCTGTCTGCAGCAGTTGTTGACTCGCCAACTTTAAGGGCGTTCAATGGTCAGTGGATAGGCATATGGATAACACTGTAATAGTTTAGGTTAGAGGATTATTAGATTGATTCCACTGGTCAGTGCATCATTGAGGGCCAAAGGGCCTGTACTGCACTGTAATGTTTTATGTTCTATAAAAGTTAGCAAACTTATGAGTTTGCTCTACCATTGTAAGCTTGGAAGCCAAGTATTCAAGACAGAGTTTTTTTTTACTTTAATGGCATCGATAGGTATGGGGAGAAAGTGGGAATATGGCAGGCTTTTCCAAAAGTTGTGAGTTGTGGAACACTAGTGACCTCCCAAGAGCATTGAGGACCACGAAACAATGTCATCATATCGACACTTTTTTTTATCATGAATTAGATGCAAACACAAAAAAAAACGTAAAACAAGTTATAACTATACCTATGCATATATTGGACACAGTCGGAAATACATCCAACAGCTACATGACCCTTAACGTTAACCCTTGGAACAGTACCCACTTTTGAAATAGATAATCCGTAATAGTATAATATCTGTAAAAGTTATTTTATTAATACTTAAATGACCTTTCGTTATTTTTAACGGGAGGAATGATGCTTGAATGCTGACTCTCATATTGGTACATGCACCTCTTTCCAACTCACATACGTACACTTATCCCTCTTTCGCACACACACTTACCCTCCTCTCACATACATAGATACACATATCTCGACTATATCCAACTGCTGCCTCACCCCACCCCATACATGCTTCTTCAAGGCTTCAATTACCCATTCTCTCACACAAGTTTATCCAAGGCCTACCTGAACCCATCATCCCATCCCACACAGAACTCTCCAAGGTCTCTCTCAGCTTCTGGTTTCCTAATTTGCTGCTGGTTCCATTCTCAGCATCAATCCTTGCTGTTAGCCATGGACTTTTCTTAACAACAACAGTGAAATGGAATAAATCAAATGAGCTAATCAGAGAAATGCCTCAAATCAATAGAACATAGAACATAGAACACTACAGCACAAACAGGCCCTTCAGCCCACAAGTTGTGCCGAACACATCATCCCCTCTGTACTTGCTTCCCTGCACCTTAAATCTGTGCCCTCTCGTCACGACCATTTCAGACCTGGGAAATAGTCTCTGAGAGTCCACCCTATCTATTCCTCTCAACATCTTGTAAACCTCTATCATGTCGCCTCTCAACCTTCGTCTCTCCAGGGAGAACAGTCCCAGCTCCCTCAACCTGTCTTCATAAGGCATGCCTCCCAATCCAGGCAACATCCTTGTAAATCTCCTCTGCACCCTTTCAATAGCTTCCACGTCCTTCCTATAGTGAGGCGACCAGAACTGCGCACAGTACTCCAAGTGTGGTCTGACAAGGGTCCTATAAAGCTGCAGCATTACCTCCTGACTCCTGAACTCAATCCCTCGATGAATGAAGGCCAGTACACCGTAAGCTTTCTTAACCACATCCTCCACCTGGGAGGCCGATTTGAGAGTCTTATGGACCCGGACCCCAAGATCCCTCTGCTCTTCCACACAGCTAAGACTCCTACCTTTGATAGTGTACTCATTCATCCCGTTGGATCTGCCAAAATGGACCACAACACATTTATCCACGTTGAAGTCCATCTGCCACTTCTCCGCCCAGTCTTGCATCCTGTCGATGTCATGCTGCAACTTCTGACATCCCTCCAGACCATCCACAACACCACCGACCTTCGTGTCATCGGCGAACTTACTCACCCATCCCTCCACTTCCTCATCCAGGTCATTTATGAAAATGACAAACAGCAAGGGTCCTAGAACAGATCCCTGGGGCACTCCACTGGTGACCGACCTCCATGCAGAAAAAGAGCCATCCACAACCACCCTCTGCCTTCTGCAGGCAAGCCAGTTCTGGATCCACAAGGCCAAAGCCCCTTGGATCCCATGGCCTCTCACCTTCTCAAGAAGTCTTGCATGTGGGACCTTGTCAAATGCCTTGCTGAAGTCCATGTACACCACGTCCACTGCTCTTCCTTCGTCAATGTGTTCAGTCACATTTTCGAAGAACTCAATTAAGCTCGTAAGGCACGACCTGCCTTTTACAAAACCATGCTGACTATTTCTAATCAACCTAAACTTCTCCAAATGCTCGTAAATCTTGTCCCTCAGAAGCCTCTCCATCAGCTTACCAACCACTGAGGTCAGACTCACCGGTCGGTAATTTCCAGGACTATCCCTGTTCCCTTTCTTGAAAATAGGGACCACATCCGCAATCCTCCAATCCTCCGGAACCCTCCCGTCTCCATCGACGACGCAAAGATCATCGCCAGGGGCTCTGCAATGACATCCCTCACCTCCCACAATAACCTGGGGTACATCCCATCTGGTCCCGGAGACTTGTCTATCTTGATAGCATTTAAAAGTTCTAACACATCTGCTTCCTTAATATCTACATACTCAATCTTTTCAGTCTGCCGCAAACTTGTAGTGCATCCTCCCAGATCACTTTCCACCGTGAATACTGAGGCAAAGTACTCATTAAGCACCTCTGCCATTTCTTCCGGTTCCATACAGACTTTTCCCCCTTCACCTTTTATAGGTCCTATCCCTTCTCTTCTCATCCTTTTACTTTTCACATATTTGTAGAAGGCCTTGGGATTCTCCTTAATCCTACCAGCCAAGGCCTTCTCATGACCCCTTCTGGCTCTCCTAATTTCCTTTTTAAGCTCTCTTCTATAAGCCTTATACTTCTCTAGATCCCCAACATCTCCTAGCTCTTTGAACCTTTTATACACCTTTCTTTTCTTCCTGACTATGTTCACCACAACCTTCGTGCACCACGGTTCCCGCGTCCTACCAAAACCTCCTTGTCTCACCGGAACGTTGTCGTGCAAAGCTCCAGACAAGCATTCCTTGAATATCTGCCACCTTCTTTCTGTGCTTTTCCCCAAGAACACCTCCTTCCAGTTTATTCGCCCCAACATCTACCAGATGTCTTCATATTTCCCCTTATTCCAGACAAACGCCTTCCTAGCCTGCCTGATCCTATCCTTTTCCAATGCAAGGGTGAAGGAGATAGAATTATGATCTCCATCCCCAAGATGCTCTCCTACTGAGAGATCCATCACCTGTCCTGGTTCATTAGCTAGTACCAGGTCCAGTACAGCCTCTCCTCTCGTAGGCTTGTCCACGTGCTGTGTCAGGAAACCCTCCTGAACACACCTAACAAACTCCTCCCCATCCAAACCCCTTACCCTTGGGATATTCCAGTCGATGTTTGGGAAATTGAAGTCTCCCATCACAACAACTCTGTTATTTCTACATCTCTCCAGTATCTGTTTCCCTATCTGCACCTCAACTTCCCTGTCACTATTGGGCGGCCTATAGAATACACCCAGCAACGTCACCGACCCTTTGCTATTCCTAACTTCCACCCACAGAGACTCCGTAGACACTCCCTCCTCGGTATCCACCTTCTCTGCAGCCATGACACTGTCCCTGATCAACAGTGCCACTCCACCACCTCTTTTGCCTCCCTTCCTGTCCTTCCTGAAGGATCTGAATCCCGGGACCTGTAGTACCCAGTCCTGTCCCTGAGACATCCAAGTCTCTGTAATGGCCACCACATCACAATCCCCAGCAGCAATCCACGCCCTAAGTTCATCCACCTTATTTACTACACTCCTGGCATTAAAATAGACACAGCTCAGTCCCTCAGACTGGACATTTCCCTTCTCCCCCACTCGTCTAACCTGCCTCTCATCCTGCCTAGAGTCCTTCCCTACCTGGGAGCTAACTTCCTTGCTCCCAGTCTCCACATCACTATTCCCTCCCCCTAACCTTTCTAGTTTAAAGTCCCCCCAGTAGCCCTAGCCAGTCTTCCCGCCAAGATATTAGTCCCCCTGGGATTCAGGTGCCACCCGTCTTTGCTGTACAGGTCACACCTGCACCTAAAGAGGTCCCAATGATCCAGGAACCGGAATCCCTGCCCCCTGCTCCAGTCCCTCAGCCACGTATTCAACCTCCATCTCATAATATTCCTGCTCTCACCTCCCAAGGCGCAGGCAGCAATCCTGAGATTACTACCTTCGCTTTCCTCTCTCTCAGCAGCCTACCCAGTTCCCTATAATCCCTTTTTATGTCCACTTCCCTCTTCCTGCCTATGTCAGTAGTACCGATATGTACTACAACTTCCAATTCCTCACCCTCCCCTTTCAGGATGTCTGGGACGCGTCCAGAGACATCCCGAATCCCAGCTCCAGGGAGACATACCACCATCCGCGACTCCCATCTGCGTCCACAAAAACGCCTGTCTGCCCCCCTCACTAGGGAGTCCCCTATAAGCACTGCCTTTTTGCTCTGTTTTTTAGGTTTAGATGCTGATCGGCTGACTAGATGTCTATCAGCATTCAGTGCTCCAAGAGGCATTGCTCCGATTAGTCTATTTCATTCTGGTAATTATTTTTTAAATTGGTCATTGTTCCTTTTGAAACAACGTTTTCTCTTCTGCAAATCTCCTAGAGACTCTTCATGGAGCCGCCAGTTTAAGAAATTATGATCAGCCATGACTGCTCATATTGAATAGTGGAGCAGGCTCAAATTGCCTGTTCAAAGAACAAAGAACAAAGAACAAAACAGCATGGGAAACAGGCCCTTCGTCTCAACTAGCCCGGTCAGCCACCCCGATGTTCCCGCCTCTACCTGTGATCCCTGTCTACGTTTATAGATCTATGGATTAAAAACCAAATTTGAGACAATTTAGGGAGAATTTGTTTTGCCAATTAGCCTAAGAGCACATCTTTGGGATGTGGGAGGAAACCTGAGCACCCGGAGAAAACACATGCAAGCACGGGGTGAATGCGCAAACTCCCACAGACACAGGCCCAAATCCATGTATCTGCATAGCACAGCGATAGTCACTGAGCTGTCGTGTTGCCCATCAAATGGTCCAGGTCAAGCGAACACTAACGACATGAAGCACTAGGATACTCTCGAACAAAAAATCCAAGAGCAGCTCTCTCACAACCCATCGCATGTATGCCCTTCGTTAGACAACAAGGTGGACCAAAGCACCTGTAGGATAAAAACAAGTACATCAATATCATCATCTATTTACACACTTCCCAGGGACTCCCAAGGCTCATGATCCCTATTTTAAATCAGTTTTCTATACCCCTCCATTCCCATTCTGTTCATGTGCCCATCTAAGTATTTCTTAAATAGCTCCAGAGTGCCTGCCTCCACCACTTTACTTGGCAGCGCATTCCATACCCCCACCACCCTCTGTGAGAAAAAACTCCCTCTAGCATCCAAATTATACCTTACACCCCCTCACCCTAAGCCCATGACCCCTCATGCTATTAGAGTCCATCCTAGGAAAAAGCTTAACCCTGTTTACACTATCTATACCCCTCATAATCTTGTACACCTCTATTAGATCTCCTCTAAGTCTACGTCTTTCTAAGGAAAACAGTCCCAATTTACCTAACCTCTCTTCATAACTCAGACCATCCTTAACAGGCAGCATCCTGGTAAACCTCCTCTGCACTCCCTCCAGAGTCTCCACGTCCTTACGGTAGTAGAGCGACCAGAACTGGACGCAGTATTCCATATGCTTTCTTCACAACCTTCTCCACCTGCTCTGCCACCTTCAGAGACTTGTGCACCTGCATTCCCAGGTCCCTCTGCGTTTCTATACTCTTAGTAGGTCTACCCTTTATCATATACCTCCCCTCTACATTCTTTCTCCGAAAATGCATCACCTCGCATTTATCAGGATTGAATTCCATCTGCCATCTATCTGCCCAAGCTACCAGCCTATCTATGTCCTGTTGCATCTCCTGACAATGCTCCTCACTATCTGCAAGTCCAGCCATCTTTGTATCGTCTGCAAACTTGCTGATCACTCCACTTACTCCCTCTTCCAAGTCATTTATACATATTACAAATAGAAGAGGTCCCAGTACCAAGCCCTGCGGCACACCACTAGTGACCAACCTCCTGCTAAAAAACACCCTTCCACTATTATTCTCTGTCTCCTATTACTAAGCCAGTTACTTACGCATCTAGCCACCTGTCCTTGTATCCCATGAGCCTTGACCTTTTCAACTAACCTCCCATGAGGGACTTTGTCAAACGCCTTACTGAAATCCACATAGACGACATCAACGGCTTGCCCTTCGTCGACTGTTTTCGTCACATCCTCAAAAAATTCTACCAGATACATAAGGCACAACCTCCTCTTAACAAAGGGTGATTTAGGGTGAAATAGAGGGTGATTTAGCTAATTGGATTAGGAATTGGCTGGCAGATAGAAGACAGAGGGTGGTGGTTGATGGGAGATATTCATCGTGGAGTTCGGTGACGAGTCGTGTGCCTCAGGGGTCTGTTTTGGGGCCCCTGCTGTTTGTAATTTTTATAAATGATCTGGATGAGGGTATTGAGGGATGGATCAGTAAATTTGCAGATGATACTAAAGTTGGTGGTGTGGTAGATAGTGAAGAGGGGTGATTTAGTTTACAGAGTGACTTGGACAAGTTGCAGAGCTGGGCCGAGAGGTGGCAAATGGAGTTTAATGTGGAAAAGTGTGAGGTAATGCACTTTGGCAGGAACAATAAATGTGTAGAGTATAGGGCTAATGGTAGGGCTCTTAATAGTGTTGAGGAACAGAAGGATCTTGGTGTATGTGTCAATAGATCCCTGAAAGTAGGCAGTCAAGTGGATAAAGTTGTTAAGAAGGCATATGGAGTCTTAGCTTTTATTGGTAGGGGGATTGAATTTAGGAGCCGCAGCATCATGTTGCAGCTGTACAAAACTCTAGTGCGGCCGCACTTGGAGTATTGTGTGCAGTTCTGGTCCCCACATTATAAGAAAGATGTGGAGGCATTGGAGAGGGTACAGAGGAGGTTTACCAGGATGTTGCCTGGTATGGAGGGCAGGTCCTATGAGGAGAGGTTGAAGGATTTGAGGTTGTTTTCGTTAGAAAGGAGGCGGCTAAGAGGGGATCTTATTGAAGCATATAAGATGATTAGAGGTTTAGATAGGGTGGACAGTGATAGCCTTTTTCCTAGGATGGAGAAAGCTAGCACGAGGGGACACAGCTTTAAATTAAGGGGTATGAGTTATAGGACGGATATCAGAGGTAGGTTCTTTACTCAAAGAGTGATTAGGGAGTGGAATGCCCTGCCTGCAGCTGTTGTAGATGCGCCAAGTTTGGTGGCGTTTAAGAGGTTAATTGATAAGTATATGGAAGAGAAGGGAATGGTTTAGTTTGGAGGGGCATTGCTTTTTATTTTGGTCGGCACAACATCGAAGGCCGAAGGGCCTGTTCTGTGCTGTATTGTTCTATGTTCTATGTTCTAAAGCCATGCTGCGTATCCCTAATCAGATTGCAACGCTCTAAGTGCCTATACGTCCTATCTCTAAGAATCCCTTCCAACAGCTCCTGCTTTTAATTTCTATAAGTTGTGTTTTGAACATTTCACCTACAAAAATTGTATCTTTTAGCAAGCACTTTAACATTTGGAACTGCCTTAATGAACCATGGATGTACAAACTAGAATCTGTACCCATTTCCCCTGGATTTAGTTCTGAGTAATGAGCTAGGGCAGGTGGTTGATGTTGCAGTAGGGGAATACATGGCTAACAGTGACCACAATTCTGTCTACTTTAGGATACAGACGGAAAAGGATGCTTGTTGCCCTAAGGGCAGGGTGCTGAATTGGGGGAAGGCTAACTATGGTCGGATTAGGCAGCAACTTATGGAAACTGATTGAGAACAGTTATTCGAGGGTAAGTCCACGCTAGGTATGTGGGACTCTTTCAAGGGAATACTGAAAATGTTGCAAGAAAGATATGTGTCAGCTAAAAGGAAAGATGGGAAAGGTAGGATTAGAGAGTTGTGGATATTGTGGATATTATTGGGGATATTGAGGACTTGATTAGGAAGAAAAGAGAGGCGTATGATAGGTCAAAGCAGCTGGGAATGGAGACAGCGTTGGAGGAATATAGAGAGAGTAGGAGGGAGCTCAAACGGGGAGTTAGAAGGGCAAAAAGGGGGCATGAAATGATTTTGGCAGATAGGATTAAGGAAAATCCAAAAGCTTTTTACTCCTAAAGCTTTTTACTCCTAAAGCTCTAATGGGTGGTTAGAGGAAAAATCGGACCTCTTAGGGACAGAGGAGAGGAACTGTGCTTAGAGCCCGAGGGAATAGCGGAGATCCTGAATGAATACTTTGTGTCGGTATTCACGAAGGAGAGGGCTTGTTGACAGCTCCTGTCTCTGAGGGAGCTGTGGACCAGTTGAGGGAAATATGCATACCGAGGGAGGAAGTGTTAGAACTTCTAGATAGCATTAAAACTGATAAATCGCTGGGGCCTGATGGCATTTATCCCAGGCTGCTTAATGAGGTGCGAGGTGAAATTGCTGGGCCTCTGACGCAAATCTTTGTCTCTTCTTTGGACACAGGTGAGGTCCCAGAGGACTGGAAAATAGCTAATGTTGTACCGTTGTTTAAAAAGGGTAATAGGGATAACCCTGGAAATTGTAGGACGATGAGTTTGACGTCAGTGGTAGGGAAGCTGTTGGAACGGATTTTTAGAGATAGGATGTATAGGCACTTAGAGTGTTGCGATCTGATTAGGGATACGCAGCATGGCTTTGTTAAGGAAAGGTCGTGCCTTATGAATCTGGTAGAATTTTTTGAGGAGGTGATGAAAACGGTCGACGAAGGGCGAGCCGTTGATGTCATCTATATGGATTTCAGTAAGGCGTTTGACAAAGTCCCTCATGGCAGGTTAGTTGAGAAGGTCAAGGCTCATGGGATACAAGGACAATAGCTAGATGGATAAGTAACTGGCTTGGTAATAGGAGACAGAGTAATAGTGGAAGGGTGTTTTTCTAGCTGGAGGTCGGTCACTAGTGGTGTGCCGCAGGGCTCAGTACTGGGACCTCTTCTATTTGTAATATATATAAATGACTTGGAAGAGGGAGTAAGTGGAGTGATCAGCAAGTTTGCAGACGATATAAAGAAGGCTGGACTTGCGGATAGTGAGGAGCATTGTGGGGCGATGCAGCAGGACATAGATAGGCTGGTAGCTTGGGCAGATAGATGACAGATGGAATTCAATCCTGATAAATGCGAGGTGATGCATTTTGGGAGAAAGAATGTAGAGGGGAGATATATGATAAAGGGTAGACCTATTAAGAGTATAGAAACGCAGAGGGACCAATGAGTGCAGGTGCACAAGTCTCTGAAGGTGGAAGAGCAGATGGAGAAGGTTGTGAAGAAAGCATATGGTATGCTTTGTACTCTATACCCCTTTATAGGAAGGGCTATAGAGTACAAGAGCTGGCCTTTAATGTTGCAGTTGTATAAAACGTTGGTTAGACCTCATTTGGAATACGGCGTCCAATTCTGGTCACCTTACTACGGAAGGACGTGGAGACTCTGGAAAGAGTGCAGAGGAGGTTTGCCTGGATGCTGCCTAGTATGGAAGGTCTGAGTTACGAGGAGAGGTTAGGCAAATTGGGACTGTTTTCCTTAGAAGGGCGTAGACTTAGAGGAGATATAATAGAGCTGTACAAGATTATGAGGGGTATAGATAGAGTAAACAGGGTTAAACTTTTCCCTAGGATGGACTCAAATAGCACGAGGGGTCACGGGCTTAGGGTGAGCGGGGTAAGGTATAATTTGGATGCTCGAGAGAGTTTTTTCTCACAGAGGGTGGTAGGGGTATGGAATGCGCTGCCAAGTAAAGTGGTGGAGGCAGGTACTCTGGAGATATTTAAGAAATACTTAGATGGGCACATGAACAGAATGGGAATGGAGGGGTATAGAAAACTGATTTAAAATAGGGATCATGAGCCTTGGGAGTCCCTGGGAAGTGTGTAAATAGATGATGATATTGATGTACTTGTTTTTATCCGACAGGTGCTTTGGTCCACCTTGTTGTCTAACAAGGGGCATACACGCGATGGGTCGTGAGAGGGCTGCTCTTGGATTTTTTTTCGAGAGTATCCTAGTGCTTCACGTCGTTAGTGTACGCTTGACCTGGACCATTTGATGGGCAACACGACAGCTCAGTGACTATCGCTGTGCTGTGCAAATACATGGATTTGGGCCTATGTCGTGGGAGTTTGCGTATTCTCCCCGTGCTTGCGTGGGTTTTCTCCGGGTGCTCTGGTTTCCTCCCACATCCCAAAGATGTGCGCTTAGGCTAATTGGCAAAACAAATTCTCCCTAAATTGTCTCAAATTTGGTTTTTAATCATAGATCTATAAACATAGACAGGGATCACAGGTCGAGGCGGGAACATCGGGGTGGCGGTGTGGGCTTGTTGGGCCGAAGGACCTGTTTCGCGTGCTGTTTTGTTCTTTCTTCTCAGCAAAGATGATGGGTGGTAAGTTCGAGGACTGGAAGTGTGGCTCTAGCATCAAAAAGGAAAATGCTGGAAAATCTCAGCAGGCCTGGCAGCATCTATAAGGAGAGAAGAGAGCTGAAGTTTCATGTCCAGGTGACTCTTCGTCAAAGTCCTGTGGTTCTGCCACTTTGCTTTGGAGATTCCTTTTTTTCCTGTAAAGAATCAGGCCTGAAATCATGATTGCAGAAGACACTGTCTTTCTGCATAATTACCTAATCCTTTTTTGATTAAAACCTTTTGATTCTTCTCTTTCTCAACCTTGGACTGCATTCTGCTCTATTGTGTCATGGTTAGCATTCAGCCACTCTCCTTGAGCCTTTTTCCTTATTTTCAGGATAACTCTGAGGTCACATACCAACTGACTCAAGAACAGCTTCCTCCTGCTGCCATCAGAGTTTTGAATGGTCCTACATCATATTAAGTTGATCCTTTTCTATATCTCAGCTATGACTGTAACACTACATTCTGCACTCTCTCCTTTCCTTCTCTGTGAATGGTATGCTTTGTGTAGCATACAAGAAACAATACTTTTCACTGCATACTAATACATGTGACAAGAATAAATCAAATCAAATCAGCTGTTTGGAAGGGAAAGTTATTTTTAAATCCCCTTCTCTACCTGTTCCAATTTCTCCCATCACATCCTTCTTTCCCCTGCTGTGTGACCTAAACACAGTATGAAGTCTCACAACACCAGGTTTAAGTCCAACCAGTTTATTTGATCGTAATCCCACAAGCTTTCGGAATGGTGTTCCTTTGTCAGGTGTGTGGAAGGTTTTGATCAGAGAAAGGCATATAAAGAAACACACAGTTTCCAGAATACTGATTAGAATGCAAGTCTTTGCAGCTAACCTGCTATTCAAGTCTTAAAGATGCAGGCAATGTGAGTGGAGATAGCATTAGCATGGGTTAAAGAGATGTGTATTGTCTCCAGACAGGACAGTAAGTGAGATTTTACAACCCCAGGCAAGTCATTGAGGTTACAGATAGTGCGACATGAACCCCAGATCCCAGTTGAGGTCGTCCTCACGTGTGCAGAACTTGGCTAACAGTCTCTGCTCAGCGACTCTGCGCCGTTGTGTGTCGTGAAGGCCACCTTGGAGAACACACCCAAAAATCAGAGACCGAATGCCCATGGCCGCCGAAGTATTCGCTACACATGTGTCTTAAACCCAGAATAAATTATCCAGAATATCCCCTTACTCTCTAACTCACACTTCAGCTCATTGACCCTGAGTCATTTAAGGCAAAGTCATTTTCCACAGATCTGGCAAACTGTTCTATTCATTAGTGACACTGATGAATTACTTGTGATAATGTCATGCCAATTGAAGAGTTTGGCATAAAATGTTGTATTTCTATTCTTGCTCCAGGAACAAAGTTTTGCATTAATGAGGGCCTTGATGTCTATGAATATTTTGCATGGACAATGCATTTAGGTACTCAAATGCCTTTTTCAGTCTTTCTGATTTGTTTCCATTTTTCACTCTTCACAAAAAAAGGTGGCATTTGGTAGCAGCTGTATTCCTTACAGTGCAACGAAGCAAGAGAATGACAATAAAATTGCAACAAGTCATTCATTTCTGTGTATATTACAGTATGGATGTTGCAACAAATTTAATCTGAAGTTTCAGAATTCGTTAGAGAAAGATGGCAGCAAAGAAAATATTACACAAGAACACAAAAATACAGCCATACCATGAGGGCCATGTCAATACACAAGACATTGCTATCTGAGTATCTCTTAAGAGTTATGTTTCAAACTTGCCTTTTTTCAATTGCAGCTGCAGTGGTCCCTTTAAGAGCCACATAGGGTTAAAAATAAGCCTCAGAGCAAACCAATTTTACAATAGGAATTTCAACAGCATTAGGCCCATATTTACATGTGAAAAGGGTCTCTTTAAGGCATGAATTTTTAAACACTAGTTTTTAATCCTTACCAATATGGAGGGCGGCTAATTTGTAAATCACAGTCAGGGTTTTATGTTCTGGTTTGTCATAGGCATAACTGGCGACAGGGTTACAAAATCCATGGGGGGATGTGTTCCATGTATCCATGGAGGATGGGGTCCCTACGTCTGTGGAGTGGGGGTTCCCTTGCCCATCAGGAGGGATTCCCTGTGTGCATGGAGGGATCTTTGGTTGTGCCTTTTGTTCTGTTAAATCAGGGTGCCATTTCTCAATATATAGAAGGCTGATGAACCCATCTCGCCAGCATGACTGTGTGGGACCCACCTCCAGCTTTATTTTCTTAAAATGGTGGAAAGTATGGCAGGAAAGGCACACCACTTCTTGTGACTGAGCCAACGCTTTGGGGGAAAAAAAACAGAAAATTCCATTTCATGACTTCCTTCACCTTTGATTCTTGAAACAACGTCAGATTAAAATTGCCTGTCTATCATACTGAAAATTTACAAAGCTGTTTTCCCTCTAAAGAATCAGATACAGGTCAGCTAAATTTCTGGGCCATGGATTCCAAGATATAAATTAGAATGAGACAAGTTCTCTCTTCTTTTCCCTTTTCCACCCCTCTGACACCTCTGCTATTCACTTCTGATTTGTTGTCATATCTAATTCTTTGACATTAATCTTAGTTTTTCTGAGCCACTCTGGTGCTAATCTGTAATTTATGTTTTTCTGTTACAGATCTGTCACTGAAAGAAACATTTTGTTTTCCAATTACCTACATTTTAAATCATTTGGTCTACATTATTGCATTTAAACCTTGTATTTGTCCACTTTTAGTGATTGTGAATCTTTGGTGAAATGTTCATTTAGAAAGTTCAAAGCAGCAAATTCTATTATTTATTTGTTTTGCAGTTAAGTAGTAAACCATACAGGAGAGTAGAATATTGTTATTTAGGTTTTTATAACCAGTATTTCTAAGGATGTGTTTTATGCAATGATTACATTTTTTGACTATAATAAAAATCAATTGTGCAAATTCTATCTGAATTTATTGTACATTTTTCATAGATTTGTGTGACAAATTTGAAATAACAATGAGAAGCAGAGAGTGATTACATTTGCTACAAAGTTAAACCAATGCTAACTATAATGTGGCAAGATAATTGCGAGAAGTGTGGTGATACTTATCCATTTAAGTTCTCAGATTGGTTTTGGATGATAAGTGACTGTATTTTAGTTATAATAGTTTCATTCCCACTATACATTGAGGTTCTAAATCGGTGTCAGATGAAGTTTAATATAATGAAATGTGAAGTTATAGACCTTGGATGAAAGTGCAGTTAAACAAACTACAGTCACCAGTACTGTTGACGCAATTGCCTACTAAGCACAGAGAACAGCAAAACCAAACAGTTAATCACCAACAAATCTTTAAAGAATACAGGAAAATTCAATTAACAATTGCTCCTTCAAATTGTTAACAGTGGTATCCAAAATCTCATCACACAAGTAATCACACTTTAATGAGGTGCAAAGAGCAGATTGAACTCCCAAAGACTTGACTGCAGCTGAAATCAGTAGTTTTTTTTTTAAATTGGTCAGTGCAGGGTCAGTACTCACTGAGCTGCCAGAAATAGTCAGAGCTTAATACATTATAAACGGTATCTTTGTAATTGATTTTTATGGTAATAAAAATGGTTAACTATTAGTTCAAAATAGACTGTTGCCACTGCTAAGCATAAATGTTTTAAGAGGTGGGAATATATCCCTCATTCGAAGGTTTTGAGAGAATACAGGGACCAATAGATCTTATAGAAACGTACAAGATGATGAAGGGGATGGATGAGGTAGAGGTTGAGAAACTCTTCCCGCTTAACAAAGATAGCAGGACTAGAGGGCACATCATCAAGATTGTGGAGGGTTCAGATTGGAGTTGCGAGGGGGTTTCTTCACGCAGAGGGTGGTGAATCTTTGGAATTCTCTACCTGACGAGGTGATGGAGGCTTTCTCGCTGAATATGTTCAAGTCAAGAGTGGATAGGTTTTTAATTGACAAGGGAATTAAGGGTTACGGGGAGAAAGCAGGAAAGTGGTACTGAACCACTACAAATCAGCCATGATCTTATTAAATGGCGGGGCAGGCTTGAGGGGCTCTATGGCCTACTCCTGCTCCTATTTTTTATGTTCTTATCTAGACATGCAGATACAAATATCTTTAATGGCGAAATTAACGACAAAAGAAAAATGATACATTCTCAGTCTTATACACAGAAACATTGAACACAAAAGTCAAAGATGATGTTGAAAAGAGAAGAACTAAAGGATGTTCAGTGGCAGTATTGATTTTGGAATACATCATACTGTTGAAATACCATTGTGAGTCAAGAACAAAATCCATTTGGTTAGAGTTCAGAAGTAAAAAGGTAACAGTCATCATATGAAGGAAAGTGTGTATGTGTGTGTGTGTGTCTTTTAATGGAGCAAACTATTGAATGCTTATTCTGGGGATTTTAATTACTCAAGTATTGATTGAATTACACTGAAGTAAGGAGTGGGAAGAATTTCTGTATGTGTCACTATGATCACTATGTCCTCGGACTGCCAAGCAGTCCCAGCGTCTGTGGGGAAAATCACTTGGATAAGACTGATTATTGTATCATAAGGCTCAGACACAGAAGAGCAAAGAACAACCTGAAGTAGAATACCCAAAGTAGAAGACAGCTAATTTCAATAGAATGAAAAGAGATCCAGCCAGGATAAAACAAAACCAAAATTTCACAGAAGAAACCAAAAGAATAATGGTTGTTCACTAAAGAGATGCACCAGGTACAGGTTCGGCACATTTTAACTCGGGGACCAGGCAGGGGTTTCAAACAAGAGCTCTGTGGATGACAATCGAAATGGAAAATATGATTATACAAAAAAAGAGCATATATAATTGTAAGGAGAAGGGAGCTCAGGATCAACAAGCATACAAAATATTTCTATCACCATCCCCCTGTAGATATGGATGTTGGTTTGTCAGCCTTGGAGATGGCCATCATTGTGGCGACTGCTGAGGAGAAAGAGGAAGAGGAGGTAGGAATTGTCCAGCCGACCAGGTGCAACAGGAGGGGCTGCCAGTCAGGGCAAAAATGTAGTACTGCGTCCTCCCGCAGAGGGGATCACAGAGGGGATCAGGAGAAGGAAGAGATGGTAACCTAGGGTCTACAGGGTGCACAAGTTTCTCAAGGAGATGTTAGAAGCTACGCAGTCCTGGCACCTTGAGGGACAGAAGGACACTCTCCCAGTGTAAGTGAAGGTCATGGTGACTCGCAACTTCCATGCTACTGGCTCCTTCCAGGAATTGAGTGGGGACCATCTGTGGCATATTGCAGGTACCTATATTCAAGTGCATCCACCAGATCAAGGTTACCCTTTATTATATGTACTTTGACATGGGAAGTCCAAGCTGCAGGCTTCGCCACAATGCCCCACGTGCAGGGGGTTGTGGATGGCACACATGTCGCCATGTGGTTCCCAGTAGATCATTAATTGGAAGGAGTTCCACTCCCAGATTGTGTGTGGCCGCACGTTAATGATCAAGCACATGTGTACACAAAATACTGGGAGCATGAATGACCATTATATCCTCCAGAGTTCAGACATACCTAGGCTTTTCGAGGAGCAGCCTAGGCTGCAGAAGTGATTCATGGGCTCAAGGAATACCTGCTGAGGACTTGGCTAATGACATCGGCACAGAAGCCAGAGATAGAAAGGGAGAA
The DNA here is from genome assembly GCA_024679065.1 of Sphyrna mokarran. Classification (NCBI taxonomy): domain Eukaryota; kingdom Metazoa; phylum Chordata; class Chondrichthyes; order Carcharhiniformes; family Carcharhinidae; genus Sphyrna; species Sphyrna mokarran. The sequence continues at coordinate 42,137,479 of JAGIQG010000024.1, forward strand.
TTGCTGCAGTGTGGTCCACACTGCCACCAAGTCCATCATGGAATGGTGCATCATGCTCCTGAACATGCAGTTCCAATGCCTGGACCACTCTGGAGCTTGACTCCAGTACAGCCCTGCAAAGGTCTCCCATATCATAGTAGCCTGTTGTGGACTCAACAATCTGGTGCACCAGTAGGGAAACATCTTGGAGGAGGAGAAGGAGAATGAGGGGTGGCACTAGGATATGTGGAGGAGTCGCCTAAATTCCTTAAATTTGCACCCCTTTATTGTGGAGTCCATAAGATGTAGACAAAAGTTGTAGGTAGAAGATGGATTGGAATGAGGCACTCACTGAGTGTTAAAATGGGCGGCACAGGCTTGTAGGGCCAAAGGGCCTATTTTCTGAGCTGTGTTGTTTTTTGTTCTTTGAACCAGATGGAGGATAGACAATGATGGCAAGGGTCCTGCAGGGCAGGGCAGCAAAGGACGCACATATTGCAGCAAAGTTCACACACTAGCTGTTGTCCAGTCCCCAGGGGCTGCTAATCCACCTACCCATCACAACTCCAGAGACGTGCCTCTCCCCACTCCAAAACAAGCCCAACATTTCCCCTCTCTCACTCCCACCACATAACATTCTGCATCTCTATGCGAGCACTTGAGTCATAGTCATCCCTGTGGGAGAAGAATCAGAGATAGATTAGTCAGTGCTGTAGGGTGCAATAAATACCCAATAAGTGATTTTAAAATTTACAATCAACTAAACCCCAACTAGCTCTGTCTTTCCCTTGGGTCCTTTGGTGACCCTATAACTTCTATGAGGTCTATTACTGCATTTAGATGTTTCCCCCGGGCCACTGCTGGATGACACTGTTGTTGTCACGCCACCCTGTTCACCTCACTGCTCATGAGGTACCTCGGTATGACAAAGGGGCGGAAACAGAAGATCTGAGGACGTCTGGTGGCTCTGGCTGGTAAGTCCTGGGATGGGCTCTAGTCCTTCCTCAGGTCTCCTGACGCATTCTCTAAAGGAGCATCACCCAACTACGTAAATAACACGGGCTTACTGGGAATGTCAGCTCAATGCCTGAGACATCGGCTTGTGAAGGGTTAACGGTTGGCCTCCTAATCGATGGTGCTTTTTGGCTGCACACCAATTCGTGGCATAATCACTAGTGAGGGAGATTGGGATACTTGTTCAGTCAAATATCTGTCTCATGTGACAGACAAGACACAGCTGAGCCAGGCAGGCACAACTGAATCATATAGAACATAGAACATTACAGCACAGAACAGGTCCTTCGGCCTTCGATGTTGCGCCGACCAATTAGGAAAAAGCAACGACCCTCTAACCTAAACCATTCCTTTTTCATCCATAAACTTATCTACTAACCTCTTAAACGCCACCAAACTTGGCGCATCTACAACTGACGCAGGCAGGTGTCAGCTAATATGGGCCCAGCAATTAGCAGTCCAGTGCATTTCTAGAGGACATATTGTTCTTCCTTCATCATGAGGTGCAAAGTTGAGCAGCTCTCCATGACCAATTGAAATACACTGTTGCACAGAAGCACCCCTGCCAATTGGTTTTGGCGTTCTGGACAGCCTCTCCTCTTATCCTCACACTGCTGTTTGAACATAGGTTGCAGCTACACTGCAGTCATCCGGCAGTGTCGCATGAGGGAGATTCTGCCCATTCCAGATTTCTATATTAGAACATAGAACATTACAGCACAGAACAGGCCCTTCGGCCTTCGATGTTGTGCCGACCAAAATAAAAAGCAATGCCCCTCCAAACTAAACCATTCCCTTCTCTTCCATATACTTATCAATTAACCTCTTAAACGCCACCAAACTTGGCGCATCTACAACAGCTGCAGGCAGGGCATTCCACTCCCTAATCACTCTTTGAGTAAAGAACCTACCTCTGATATCCGTCCTATAACTCATACCCCTTAATTTAAAGCTGTGTCCCCTCGTGCTAGCTTTCTCCATCCTAGGAAAAAGGCTATCACTGTCCAAGCGACCTGGCCTATTGTGGCCTGATAGCCTGGTCTTTCATGGGACCCCACCAGGGCAAACTCCCAGTCAGCCCCAATGCTGGGCCTTTTGTTTTCAAACCTGCCCACCCTATCCAGTCCGGACTAAGGAAGAGTGCTGTCTCAGCTGTGATCATGTACAGGAACACAGGAAGGAGGAAACGGGAATTGCTGCCTGAATACTAGTTTTCACAACCCCTTTAAAGCAAAGGTTACCCTGAAATGAAGGAAAGGTAAGGCTTGCAACTGACCCCTGTGGAGCCACTCCCCACCCCCCATCACTACCATATATGACAATTGTGGGACCTCTTCCCCCCCATCCTCGGATTGCACTTATCTGTGTCCACCACAGCCTCTCCAGTGCCCCGAGCAATGAACACACAGGAGAGTACTAGCTGCCGAACTGTTCACCTCTGAACTCTCTCTCAGCAATGAAGATGTCAGGATTATGCTATGTGAGCTGTTGTAAAAGGTTCCTGATTTCACGCTGGCGCCCACTGAATATCGGGTATTAAAATGAGCTTTTTGCAATCCAGTGGTATGTTTCACATCACCCCGCCAGCCAGATCAGGAACACGGGAACTGAAACTTGCTGGCGAATTGCGCTTTCCGGATTTTGAGCACTGCCGCCATATTCACAAACAGAGAGAATGGGTTCAAATTACCCCCAAAGAATCTACAGAGAGATATAGGGAGGTTAGGTGAGTAAGTATATAATATTAGAAAATGAGAAGTTATGAACTTTGGTCAGAAGAATAAAGGAGCTGAATGTTTTTAAATGGAGAAAGACAGCAGAAAATTACACCACAGAAGGATTGGGAGCTCTCATGCATAAATTGCAAAAAAAACTTGCATTTCAGCAAGTAATAGGGAAGGAAAATGGAATATCGATCTTTATTTTATAGGGGATGGAGTATAAAATTAATGAAGACACTCATTAGACCACATCTAGAATATTGTGAACTGTTTTAATCCCATTATTTAGAAGAAAGATGTACCAGCATTAGGGGCATTCCAGAGGAGGTTTATTAAGTTGATCATGGATATAGAAGAGATTTTCTTATGAAGAGAGATTAAGTAGTGTGTGCCTGTACCCATTAGATTTTAGGAGAATGAGAGGTGACCTTATTGAGACGCATAGGATTCTCATAGGGTTTGGTACGGTAGATCTTGAGAGGATATTTCCTCTTAAAGGAGAGTCTAGGACTAGAATGCATAACCTCAGAATAAATGATTGCCCACTTAAACAGAGATGAGAAGGAATTTCTTTACTCAGAGACTAGTGAATCTGTGCAATTCTATACTGCAGAAAGGCTGTGGAGGCTGGATCAAGTAAATTCAAGGCTGAGATATACAGATCTTTAATCAATAAGGGAATCAAGGATTATGGGGATAAAGTGGGAAGGTAGTTTTGAGGATTATGTCAGATCTGCCATAATTGAAAGGCAGAGCAGACTCAATACTTCAGTTCCTATTTCTCATAGGTCAAGAGGAAAAGTAAAAGTGAAAATAAGACTAGCAAAGAGAGAATATTGGAATAGGATGGCAGTCAACTTCAAACGGGATGCAAAAAATTTCTACCAGTACATATATAATTAACAGGCAATAAGAGGTGGAGTGGACCCTATTAGGAACAAAGAGGATAATAGATCCTGAGATGCAAAGGACAAGGCTAGAATATTTCATGGGTACTTTGTATCAGTGTTTATTAAAGAAAATTAATTGAGAGATAATAATGTATTGTGGGTGGAATTGAGAGATAGAAGGTACTGGATAAGTTAGCTCTGCTTACGGTTGACAAATCACCTGGTCATTGGTTGCTAAGGAAACAGGAGTGAAGATAGCAAAAAGGTTTGCCATAATCTTACAATCTTCCTTAGATACAAGGAGAGGTGTCAAAGATAGGAGAGTGGCAAATGTAGCCTTATTAAAGAAAAGATATAAAGGCTAATAGCAACTACAGGGCAATTAGTTTACACTAAGTAATAGGTAAGGTTTTAGAAAAATTGAGCAAGGAAAAAATCACAAGCACTTGAAAGATTTGAGTTAATTAAGGAGAGCCAACAGGAATGTTAAAAGCCAGATCGCTTTTGGTCAATCTATTTGAATTCTTTGATGAAGAGATCAATGAAGGGAGCACAATAGCTGTTGTCTGTATGGATTTTAAAAAAATGACAAAATATCACATAAAAGACTGGTTAGTAAAATTGTGGCTTATGGAATAGGAGGCTGAGTGTCAACTTGGATGAAATAAAGCTTAAGAATAGAAAACAGCAAGTCATGGTGAATTGTCATATTTGAGACTGGAATATGTTGGACATCCGTGGTTAGTGCTAGGAACACTTCTTTCTTTGATACACACTACACAATACTTAAAAATTTTGATATTGGAATATAAAGTAAAATTTCAAAATTTGCTGATGATATCAAATCTGGACGACAGGTAAACAGTGAGAATGATGCTAATTGATTGCAATAGGACTTAGATAAGATTTTATAATATACAGACAAATGGCAGATGGAATTTAATACAGAGAAGTATGAGATAATGCATTTTTGATGGAAGGGATGGAATGAGACAGTACAAATGTAATAGTACACTTCTAAAAGAGTGTACAAGGACAGAGGGTCTCGGGGGTGCACATGCCTTTATCTTTGAAGGTGATAATATATTTAGAGAGAGTGGTTAGCAAAGCATATGGGATTTTGATCTTCATAAATTACAAAAGCAGATAAGTTATACTGAAATTCTATAAAACTCTGGTTAAGCCACAACTAAAGAATTGCATCCAGTTCTGAGCACTTCACTTTCAGAAGGCTCTGAGGGTCCTAGAGAAGGTGCAGAGGAGATTTATTTGAATGGCTCAAGGGAGGAGAAATTTAAGTTGTAAGGTTAGGTTGGAGAAGCTGGGGTTGTTCACTTTGGAACAAAGGAGGTTGGGAAGACGTATGATAGAGGTGTACGAGATTATGACAGGTTTGGATCAAGTAGACAAGGAAAAAGTGTTCCCACTAACTGATCATACATGTCTAGGGAACATAGATTTCGGTTGTGGGCAAGAGATGTAGAGGGGAATGTGAGGAAGAACTACTAAGTTAATGGCGTTTAAAAAATCTGATACTGAGGGACTGAGAACAAAACTTGGAAAACAAAATTGGCAACTATATTCACAAACCATGATGGGTAATAACAATAAGTTCACTGAAAATATATTCCACTTAAAGGAAACAAATTAAATTCCATATATGAATAAAAATAAGGGTTAGTAAAGAAGTATCCATTAAGTACATGGGCAGCAGAGGAGTGCATGATAAGAAAAAATATGAAGAGACTAGGAGAGAAGTCAAAGCAAACAATTAGGAAGGGAAAGAGGAACTATGAAATTAAATTATCAAAGAACATAAAACAAAATAGTAAAATATTTTACAGGCACATAAATAAATAAGGGAAAGCTGTGATGGGAATAGGGCCATTAAGCAACAAACAGGATAATAAAAATAGAAAATGTTGGAAATACACAAGTCAGGCACCATCTGTGGAAAGAGAGACAACATTTCAGGTTGATGACTTTTTATCAGAACTTTGATGTTGGGGTATACATTTTGGGAAAGGATTGGGAGAATGGATCTTTTCTCTTGAGAAAAGAAAGTTGACCTGATAGGTTTATAAAATTCTAAAATATTTTAAGAGTTGATAAGGAATGCTTCCTCTTATGAAGCCTAACTAAAGGCCTTCAATACATGATAATCACCAAGAAATGCAATAGGAAGCTCAGAAAAAAAACACTTCTTCCTCCTAAAGAGTGGTAAGGATGTGGACCTTGCTACCAAAAGGATTAGTTAAAGTAAATAACTGTATATGGATTTAAGTGGAAATTAGACAGAAAAGTGCTTGAGAATGGTATAAAAGGTTACAAGTAGATTTAAAAGAGGAACACTGGGAGAAAGCTTGAGTGGAACAGAAGTACTAGCATGAAGCCGTTGGGCTGAATGGTCTATGTTCAGGAAGTACAATAATTCTCATTAGGCAATTAGTTAACCAAGTTCTGCCACATGAGGGAGGATATCACATGACCAAGAGCTCTCCAATAACTTTCCAGTAGCCTGCAAGCCATCTGCAAGTAAGTGCATTGCTGAATGTTGAAGTTCAGGATAAATGGGGCAGCCTACCAAGGGCTTAGGTCAGGGTGGTGTTCAGGAGGCCAGGGTGAGGCTCTTTCTACTGAAAGGACCCTCTGTAGTGCCGTGCTAGGAGTAATGGTCCATGAGCCCACAGCTTGGCTACTAGGATTCACCTAGTAGCACTGCCATATGGTATGGTATCAGTATTGATTGGATGAAGCACTTAAGTAGCTATTAATCAGAGAGACAGAGATTATACGTTGTAGGAGACATTGTCACCTACCTTTCAAGTTACACACCATTCTGACTTGAGACTCCATCATTTTTCCTTTGCTTTTAGGGAAGAACTTCTGAAATTTTGACCCAACGAAAGCAATGTAGATATATTTACATCACATGGGCTGTGACAATTCAAGGTGTTTCACTAACATCTCAAGGACAACTAAGGATGGACAACAAATGTTGACCTTGTTCCATAATGCTCTTATCTGACAAACAAATAAAAAAAGATCAAGGAGATCATGGATCCAGGAAGACAGAGATGATGGTACAGCCAGAAGATGGTAGGCTAGGAGAACAATGTGTGGGTTGGAAAGGTAGTTCAACTCTTGGATCAAGAAGTCTAAGGATTTAAGGGGCAAGTACTTGTTATATATTGAAGTGATTGCATGATTGCTTTGAGTTAATCACATGATTTGATGATGTCATTGAGATGTTTCACAGGCTTCTGTTTAGTTTCATTTTCTACTCTGTGCAGGAAAGAGCTCCGAACATAAACCTTGATGTGTGTTACTTTGAATCTGTGTTCAAATCACATTGTTTGCTTTTTATGCTAAACCACAGCCCCTAACAGTTAAGACATTTCAGTACTCCTGTTCCTCTTTCCTGATGCTGTTGCCATTCTTGCCTCTCTTCAGCTGCCAGATTTCTAGGGTACTTGGAAAGCTAGCATGCAACAGTTAAATCTAAAAGATTGTGAAAGTTTGAGGCATGTGGTCTCCTTAACATATCTATATAATGGATGCACCTCTTGAGAGCAATTTAGTAACCTGATCACTCACACAACTCTCCCCACAAACCTCACTCTCTGAAAACCAAAAGTAGAGATAGGATTAAGGTTGCAGATTTTTGAAATTTTAACCTAGCTCCTATGGCTCCAGTCCATCTCCACATAGAAGGGGATTAAAATATACTTGTACTGTCAGATCAGGGATAGCCTAGAGGGGTCAATTTGCAGACTACATTAACGAACTGGATTTTTAAACCAAATGTAAGCTTGTCAAATTTGATAACAGCACTATTAAAAAACAGATCACTAACAACCATGGGTGAAACAGAAGGTTTAAATTAGATCTGCAAATGTGCAGATAAATGACACAAGACTTTTAACCCTTACCACTTTAAAATTTAGCAGTGGTCAAAATAATTTGTGTTGTAATTGTTTAACTGGAATTCAAGCATAACAGATACTTGGAACTAAAATTAGGACTAATAAAGTACTCATAATTTTCACTGTGTTGAGAATGTGTTGAATTGATTAAATAAACTATTAGAATACTAAGAAGTACAACAAGACCATTTATTTTAAGACCTCGATTTCTACTGGCAAAAATATCCAAAAAAAAGTCCAAGAATTGCATTTTATAGATTCATATTCCTCCTGACAACCAGCCAATTGGACAGGGTGGCAGTGGACTGAAGGAAATGCCATCAGTAGGAGGTCACAGGTGGGGCTGCTTGAGAAGAATATCCAACAGCTAAAAGGCCAGAGATCCACAATTGGGATGATTGGGTTGCAGGGGTGGGGGGAGGTCCGAGCAAATTTTATAGCACCAGGGAAATCATTAAAAGCCATTATCTGAAGAAGTTAGAACTAGTTCTGTAACTGAGCAGGTAAATGACAAGCCATGGTCAATGGGCTGGTATCTGGAGAATAAAAGGCCTACAAATGGGAGGTATCTGGGAAGCTGTAATTTGGGGCTGTGGGAAACTGAAATTTGGTGGAACATGGGAGTGAGGGCATGTTGTATTGGAGAGATCTGCGACTGGGATCACCAATATTAAAAGTTATCTTTTGGGGCCAGGTGGTAACCCTCCTTATCCTTTTGGCCCACAAAAGTAAGCAGCACTTATTTTTTGGTGCCCTGTTCAACCTTGCTTTTATCCTCAAGTTTCCTGGCCCTTTTGGAAATACAAGCAGTAACAGTGAATTTCAAATCTGGTTTCAGCTGTGCTAATATGTTAATTAGATGCAAGAGTTGGATTCCCCAATCATAAAAATGGTAGCAGGCACTATTTGTTGGAGTTACATTCCCTATATTTCATTCCTTAATTACTCACTCTGTCTTCTGCCTCCATTCTTGGATGGTTAATATCAGGGCCCAGATCCCTGACAATCATTCTTTTTCTGATTTTTATCACCTTTTCACCCTTGCAATGTTCTGATCTGTATTCAAATCAACTGCATTATTTTATAATCTGTGGAACACTCTAGAAGCCTAGCTATAACTATAACACTACATTTGTATCCTCTCCTTTCCTTCTCCTCTATGTACTCTATAAACAGTATGCTTTGTCTGTATAGAATGCAGGAAACAATACTTTTCATTGTATACCAATATATTTGACAATAATAAATCAGATCAAGCCACTGATAGAAAAATTGAATAGCCCATGATATCGGGCATGGGAACACAATTAGCCAGCATCAATTCAAATGTCCTTAACCTGGTAGAGGAGACAACGTTCAATATCATTGGAATGCCACGACCAAGACTATAGCCAGTGAAGGGCTAAAATGATCGAACATGACAGTATATTCATTGTTAACCTTTCTTTAATATAAGAACATAAAAAATAAGAGCACTAGGCCGTTTAGCTCTTCGAGCCTGCTCCACCATTCAACAAGATCATGGCTGATAATGCAGTGGATCAGTTCCACTTTCCTGCTTTCTCTCCATAACCCTTAATTCCCTTGTCTATCAGAAACCTATCTACCCATGACTTAAATATATTCAGTGAGGTAGCCTCCACCACTTCAACAGGCAGCGAATTCCAGAGACTCACCACCCTTTGAGTGAAGAAGTTCCTCATCAACTCCGATCTAAACTGTTCCCCTCTTATTTTGAGGCTGTGTCTTCTACACACTTCTTCCGGATCCCACAATTGTTTTTGACTTACTAGTTAACATGGTGAAACTGTGCAACTCTTGCTGCACCCTGTACCTCTCCCATCCCTGTCCAGAGTCTTTCTTCTTTCTGATGCCCAAGAACTGCAACCTGGCCAGGAAATGGTGCAGGAACAAGACTGATGAAGGAATGACCTTCACTCAATTTCAGATTCATAGCTACTAGCTCAGATACTGACATATGCATACTTAGAGACTAATATGGAGACAGAATCCACACTGAATGAAACTTTAGGCACAACTGGCCTGCAACTAGTATAGGCAGAAAGAACAGGGTAGGTGCTAGCTCTTTGAAGGGCTAGAGTGCACATAAGTGTTGCTGCAGAGGACTCCAATGAGACCTTTAATGGGATGGAGCTGGCTGCACACACATTGATAGGCTCACCTGAGATTACTGCCAAATAATATGGAGGACCACCAACCTTATACACGATTTGGCACAGGAATTGGAACCCATCATGGTCAAGCCCATTCCCACACTTGCAGACCCAATTGTAATGCAAAATCTGATTGCTGATGTCTTAGTTTTCATTACAGCACAAGTCTAAAACCACACAACATCTGAAAGCTGCAGTGGAAACCCACATTGAAGTCATCCAAGATCAGTTTGCACTCATGCACACAAACTGCTGATATCATCCTGCAAAAATCAGTGCTCAAGTGAACTTACAGAGTCTCACAGCAGTTTTGCAATAGATTACCAGAATTTCTAAATTACTTTGCACTAAGGACTGTCCTCTCAGAGATGACAGCACTGGACTGAGATGGGCACAGTATATCTTACAACAACAGATTTATTCTGAGGAAGGAGTAGTGCTCCGAAAGCTCATGATTCCAAATAAATCTGATGGACTCTAACCTGGTGTTGAGAGACTTCTTACTCTCACAGAGAAGCTTCTTAAATCTGTTCTGCAATTCAATACAATCATAGCTGATTTGCTTATGTTTTAAATTCCAAATTCCCATCGATCCCAGTAACATTTGAATCCTTTGCTTAAAAAAGATCAATCTATTTCGGCCTCAAAAATATTCAGCGAAGCCCCCAAAACACCATCTGAGGCAGAGAGTTCCAAAGTCACTCAACACAGTATCCTGGAAAGGATGATCATTAATTTTAAAACAGTATTTTTTTTTTAAGAGCAACACAGCACGGGAAACAGGCCCTTTGGCCCAACGAGCCCGCGCCGCCGTCATAACTATATAGTAGCAATTCCATTATCCTATTATAGAATTAGGTTATTCCTAATATGGAAGACTCTCACTATAGGGACAATTTGTTTCCCAATCAGCCTAAGAGTGAATTTTTGGGTTGTGGGAGGAAACCGGAGCGCCCGGAGAAAACCCACGCAACCACGGGGAGAACGCGCAAACTCCCGCAGACACCGGCCCAATTCCAAGTGTCTGCACAGCCACATCGATAGTCTCTGAGCTGTCATGGTGCCCTTCAGATGGTCCACATAAAGCACTCATTTACGACATGAGGTACCAGGCAACCCATGAATCAACATCCAAGAGCTGTACCCGCACCACCTGCCGAATGCATGCTCAAAGTATGGACCGAATTACCTGTGGAAAAAAGCCGTAGTTAAACAGTCCTAATATATCCCTCTATCTGCATACCGCTCATGTGGCTGTCCAAGAGACCCTTAAACAGCCCCAGCGTGCCTGCTCCCACCACCTTACTCGGCAGTGCATTCCACACCCCCACTACCCTTTGTGTGAAAAACTGCCCTCTAATATTCGTCTTATACATAGCCCCCCTCACCCTATGGCCATGACCCCTCGTCCTATCCATTTCTGAAGGTGGAAAAAGTTTACCTCCATTTACTCTATCTATACCCCTTATAATCTTATACACCTCTATGAGATCCCCTCTAAGCCGACGTCTTTCAAGGGAAAACAACCCCAGTCTATTTAATCGTTCCTCATAAGACAGTCCTTCCATACCAGGCAGCATCCTGGTAAACCTCCTCTGCACTCTCTCCAAGGACTCCACATCCTTCCGATAGTACGGTGACCAGAACTGGACGCAGTATTCCAAGTGAGGCCTAACCAAGTTCTATACAACTGCAACATCAAACTCCTACTCTTGTATTCTATACCCTTTTCTATGAAAGCTAACATACTATACGCCTTCTTTATCACCTTCTCCACCTGTGAGGACACCTTCAGAGACTGTGAACCTGCACCCCCAAGTCTCTCTGCGTCTCTATGCTCCGTATAGTTTTACCTTTTATCCTATAACTCTCTTCTACATTTTTCCGGCCAAAATGCATCACCTCGCATTTATGCAGACTAAAGTATCTTTAGTTCTGGACTTAAGTGCAACATGAACTATCGTTTCAATGTCTCTTAGGTGGAACGATTCAAGATCTTATATATTTGAAATATATCATCCCTTACTCTTCTACACTCCAGCAGAAACAAGCCAAGTCTGTTCACCCTTTCCTCATCAGACAATCCAGACTTGGCGCAGACCCCATGAGACTTTTGTTGCCACATTTTGCCAATCAGACAAAGACCCATTGATGCATAATAAATCTCCTATCCATGTTAATATTTTATTCTCCACAACATTTTACTTTCCTGAATAACCTTTGATGTGGAACATTATCAGATGCCTGTTGGAAATCTAAGTATAGTATGTTATGTATTAATATTGATTCTTAGTAACCGCACTTAGCACTGTGTATTGATATATTCATATACGCCTGGAGTGACATTACACAAGAAACTGCCAAAGTGAAGAAGATGCCATGTCGTGAACACCACCCTATAAATAAAACGCCTTTCTCTTTAATCCTCTTTGCTTCTTAACACCAATTGTTCAACATTAAGCATAAAAACTGGTGACAAAGACACTGAATGGCATTTATTTGCAACCAGAGAGGTAAAAAAATTGCCCAGAAAGTCAGGGGGAAAAAATCAACTTGCATCTGCTCCAGACATAAGGACATAATAAGCAAAATAGTCATGAGCAATGATCCTCTGCAGAACATTGAGAAAGCTGGGTGTGTTTAAAAAAAGGTTGAAGCTCAGGTTGTTGCATTGTTTAATTAAAAAAAACAAAGCAGCTGATGGAAATGCACTGAAAGTGTATATTTAGGAATCTCCATTAGTAAGAAATGGTGAGGGTTTTCAATGTTGTGGGATCCTTTTTATGAGCAATGTAGAGTGATGGACCTCCTACACCACACATTTTAACTATTTTGACAGGCAAAACAAAAACAGGAGATTCGGGTTCCCATGATTCTGAGTGTGATTGGGCAGGAACGCCTCAGGAAGTTTAGTCTAACTGGAGAAGACAGGCACCAACAGCTATGAACAAATCATAGATATTTTGCAAGTACATTTTTTGTTGAAGATTTTTGTGAATTCCAAAATGATCCGCTATCAAAGAAATCAAAAGGAAAGGGAGTGTTGAAAAGATTTGCAGAATATTGTAATGTGCTGAATGACAATTCAGGACAGATTATCTGTGGTCTGTGAAGTGAAGCAGTACAGAAATGTTTGTAAACCGAGAGTAGCTTTACTCTGAGAAAGGCCATGGAAATTGTTGTTTCAATGGAGCTGGCTGCAAAAGACGTTCAACAACTAAGTTTGTGTACTTGAATACACAAAACGTTGGTTCAATCGACACCTAAGACTTTTAGAACTCATACGTATCATCAATGTGTGAAGCCAGGATTTAGCTGCGGAATGTTATTGTAAGGACATGGCGTGCAGAGGCTATGGGACGAAGGCATGCCTGCTGAAAGAAAAAACAGGCACAACTATGAGTAAAAATAATAACAAGCCAGAACTAACCACACAGTATGTGAACAAAATAATTGAACTTTTCATGCTTTGTAAAAAAGTTCGAGAAAAACGAAACAATTCAGACTGAGGATGAATTCACAGTGAATGTGCTAGCTAATTGATGGTACTATGAATAGAAACTATGTCACTCCACATGCTGGATGGACAGCAGTAAGGATGGAAGTCGACACTTGGGCAGTAGTCTCATTGGTAACAGAGGCAGTATATAGTTGGAAAAACTTGGACATATCCCCTTGAAACCTTCAACAATAGTGTTGAAAACACTGATGAAGTGGTTCCACTGAAGAGCTGCACTGAAGTTGTGCAACTTCACAGGCAAACAGCAGATTAGTCTCTGCATGTAGTAAAGGACAATTAGGAGAAGATTTGACTGAAGTGGGTAGGAGTCAACTTGATGACTAATGAAGAATCTGGCCTCATACTTGAAATGCAACACGTAGTTATGTTTGATGGAGAACTGGAGAGAATGGAAAACACCACAATTAATTGAATATTAAAGGAGGAAGCCAAGCAAAATGCATGACAATATCCTTATATGGACCAGCAATATATAGATGTTGCCATGGCATTTTAGGCCATTCCCACAGATATAATGAGGACAATGGTGTTGCATTCCTTACTTGCTCACATGATTGGCAGGGTCCTGCTTAATCCTTGATCTAGGCATCTAGGACAGTAGATACAACTCCTCACAAGTTCTTTCATTTGAACTTACCCGGCTGTCCTTCATGTAATTATTTCAATGCTCTTTATCACAAATTCTGGGGAATTATTACCCTCATCCCCCACAAGCATATGCCTTGTACTGTCAAATTGAGCTTTCTTGAAACATTTGGTTTTAGTTTGGGATGTGTTCCCACTATCTTCCCTTTTTAACATCATTTCCAGAATTTCCCCAAAACTGAATTATTTCTGGTCTGTGGCTGGGTTTTTGCGCAGTCACTGGAATGTGTTCTTTCTGCAAAAAAAGTTAGAAAATATTGCAAGCGCTACTAGGTGATTCTTGACCAGTAGTCAAAGGCAGTTTGCTTGAGACAATCAATGGAATAACTTTGCGAATCCAAAATAATTGTTAAGGGATGATGGTACTTCAGCAATTCAGTGATGACCATAGGAGTATTGGGGAAATTTCTGGACTACAAAGATAATGCTCGGTGCCTCTTTCTCCAACTGGGCATAATTTGATTCAGCACTTGTCAAGGTGTGTGATATGAAAGCTATTTGTCCTTTCCCCCCTGGTAGTCATGTGTGACACCACCTCTCCAACTCTATATGGCAAGTTTTAGTGGTAACTTTGGGTTGAAATGTACCAATACATTAGGGTCTCTTTAACAAACTGAAATACTTTTTTTGCACTCTCGTGTTCATTTCTATGCTTGTTTTTTACACAACAAATTATGCAATGTCTTAAATAGAGCTGCTAGATTTGAAACAAATTTGCAATAATAATTAATTAATCCTCGTACTGATCTTAACTATATTTGGAAGTCCTCCATCTTAGGTGTCTTGTGTAAACTTTGCTTTTGATCATATGAAATAAATATTGTATTGATGTTTGAAAGAAGTCACATTTATCTTTCCTGATGCAAAGGCCATGTGCCACAAGTTGTTTCAATGTGGCTTCGAGATTATGCAAGTGTTCCTGTTTGTTGGTGACAATGATCAGTACATCTTCAAGGCAACATTATGCCCCTTGTAGACTGTTTAAAATCTGGTCCATGGAATACATACACTGTTGGAATAAAGTGGATAATGAAATTATCCCAAAAGTAATCTCTTATAGCAGAATAGGCCTTTGTGTTATGATGGTGAGCAGGTATTGAGATTCAGTTGCAACATTCATTTGCAGGTAGGCTGATTTTGCTGAATTTGTGTTCTCCTGCTAGACTGGCAAATAAGCCCTCAATATGCACTGCCCTGCACAGAGAGTTGGATTGATTATCTTTTTGAAATCTTCAGAAGTATAGTCCCATCTTACTTCATGACACACACAAATGGTGTTGCCAAGTAGCACATTTTTGGAATGCAAGGGACAATGTAGCGTGGTCAATCCATCTACCTTGTGCATCTTTGGACTGTGGGAGAAAACTGGAGCAGCCAGACGAAACCCATGCAGACACAGAGAGAGTGTGAAAACTGTAAGCAGGAAGTCATCTAAGGCTGGAATCAAACCTGGGTCCCTGGCACTAACAGCAATGTTGACCATTGTGCCACCATTTGTACTCCTTTTATGGATCTCAGGATCTTTTCAAATTCGCTTCTGTATTTCTCCAAGATGTTCTGTAGATTGGTCTTATAATCAACTGACCTGTTTATGGAACTCCAATTCAACTTTATCTTTCTAGCCAAGGTCAGCCAAAGACATGGAAAACTTCTTTGCCCAACATGAAGTGACAGCGCCATCATTTGCCACCTAACCCTTTTTTGACTACGATGCATCCTCTTAGACACAGTATTTTCTCAATGTAGGTCTGCAGGACGACATGTGCTGGCTTTAATGATAGGTATTCAATTTTTGATTTTCAGTAGTCTCAGGAATTCAGGAGACTGCAACCTCTGTGTTGATTTCTATTATGATAGACTATCCACTTAATTTGAACTACCAAGGACCGATGTGATTCACCTTGAAAGTACATTTAATTTCAATTCCTCATCAGATTTATGTGCTATGTCTTGTATTGATTTTACTATTTTTTTCTTCCACATCGTAAATCTTCTTTGTGAAATTTATTTTATATTTCCTTTTTGGTATAGCCTGTGTCCTTCTGTAGACAATCTTTTTTGGGAGAGCTGATTATTGCCAGCAAGCCCGTGCTGTGTGACCAATTTGGCACAATTTTTGTATTGCCTGTCTTTGCTCCAGCACTCAGCTTGTGAATAGCTCTTTTTTTTTGCATAGCAAAGGCACGCCTGTTGTTGGGTAGATTTCTCTGGACAGTAGCCATTTTATGGATGTGCAGGCTTAGTTCAAGCAAACTCCATTGGAATGGATATCTCTAAAGCTGTTTTCAGACCCAAATTCTATTCATTTAGCAGTCTTTACTTCATCCCTCAGCCCTCAAACCAGGTTTCTGATTGTATCATCCAAGGAATCACCAAATTCACAATGCTCTATGAGGTACTCCAGAGTCAGAATAAATTGTTCTATATTTTCTCTTTTTAGCTGATTCCTCTTATGAAACCCAAAATGCCCTGCAATAATTAATAGTTTGGATGAATAAAAGAATAAACACTTGATTGTTGATGCTTGATAGAACTTTACAAGGATGTACAAGTATATGCATGTGTCCAGAATCTCGTCAAGAAATCAATAGTCGAAGGGGATATCTGTTGCAAGTTCTTTGCTTACTTCCCCAATACAGTTCCAATGTCAAAGATGGTGGCCAGATGATCAAGTTTTTTTTTATATATATATAGGTCATAGGCAAAAACATAAATCCAAGAGTAAACCGACATCTCATTCATCTCATCTATACTTTCCGTTCACTAGAATGGATATCCAAATTTATCGATTCCAAATTTATACATTCATTTAAACTACATTTTCAGGAATCCTAGAAAATCTTTACAGTCAAATACCAAATAAAATATTCTCATATTTTTAAAACAGAAATCAAACATTTCTGTTTAATTCCAGGTATTGACAAATTTTGCTTGTCCATTCTTTCACTTAAACAACAGTTAAATTCCATTTTAAATCCTTGAAATAATAACTTCGTCCAGATATTTATCCATTCCAATTTTAAAAGCAGGCTTGATGGTTTGCTGGAAGATAAGGGAAAAGTTCAAACTGGGTCACTGCCGGACTCAGGCTTATCTTATGTTTCAGGAACAAACTGTCCTGCACAATCTCAAACAGAATCATTCTGAATTCTCGCACTATTCAAATTTATTTTAAACAGAAACTTACAACAGTTCAAATAAAATGCAAGTTAGTTCCTTTTCCAAATAAATTCTTTGAATTTATGATGCTTGCAAACACCATCCTGCTTCAACAATGATGATTCAAATGTACAGCATTCCTTCAACTGGGCAAAGGTACTTGGAGTTAAGATTGAAGGTCATGATAGTTCAGAAGTCATGGCTAACCTCACATGCTGGTATTCCCTTAACACACAGGAGAGGTGGAAGAAAGGAGGGAGTGGTTTCCTGGTTTGAAAATAATAACTACATCTGCTCGCTGATGACTGATTCGTATATTGGGTTGTTTGATTTTAGCCAAACGTGGGAAATGATCTGCTCCAGGGGAGGATTCACTTTGTGGTTGAATGAACGTCCTCAAAGTCCCCATGGCATCTTCTAACCTTCGCTTGGTCTGGTATTTTTTGACTGGTCTACCAGCACTAGTTTCTTTTTCTTAGCACCTCACAACCTATCATCTTCCTGCTGTTGTCTACACAACTGATTGTTCAAAACAGATGTGCTCTCTAGTTCTATTCTGCAGCTTATCAACCAGTTCATTCAACTGTTTGCATTTTTTTACTCAGTTGTAAAGCACACTGATGTGCACTAGGTTAACTTATTCCAGACTTTTTCCAACTCGCTGTTCTCTTTCTGAACCTCCTTAGAAAACCTATCAAAGATATGCTCATAATCTCCATCACATTCTTTTACAGCTCCCCAGGCATTTTTTGCTCCTGTCTCTATTATTAAACTGTCTATCAATCACATTTGACCATATGTCAAAGCAATTGTTACCTTTGCTTTTATTATTCTATTATATAGGATGTCATTCTATTATAAATCTTGGATGAGTCCTCAGGCTCCCCGATCAAAGTTCATTGTAGTCCCATCCTGATGGTATTCTTTTACTGCCCATTTCTGTGCAGTTTGTTTTCAAACTTGCTCAGTTCTCATCAGTTGATTACAAGTCTGGCTTCTGCAGTTTTGGCCACAGTCTTTCCCAACTGTAAACCATCAGCACAGCTCTGCACCCTCAACTTATCTAGGGATTTGGCTTACTACATGATTCTGCCTCCTTAACTTCACATGGTAAGTGGTCTGGCCTACCTGCTCCACTTTGGCACCACTAACATGCCATCATGGTAGTATTTCTTACCCTTGCCCTCCTGTCTGGAGTTCTGCTTTCAGGTTCTTGTTACCTGACAGACCATCCTCGGGCAGTCTTGTGACACTGAGTTGTGAATGAAATACACTAACCCTGTTTGTAGGGTCTTTCTGATGATCTGACACAAAAATGCTGTTGTTGTGGTGGACCTCTTCCAACTATCTACAGGAAATTCAAGGACAGTTAACAATAGATTATTCATGACTAAACGTGGAGGGAATTACCCCAGAGAAACCTCTGAAAATCTTTAGAGATTGAGTAGACTAGGTTTGTATTCGGAGTTTAGAAGACTGAGGGGGGATCTTATAGAGACATATAAGATATTGAAGAGGATGGATAGGGTAGAGGTAGACAGAGACTTCCCGATTAGAAAGAATAGCAGGACTAGAGGGCATAGCCTCAAAATAAGGGAGGGGGGGTGCGGTTTAGATCAGACTTAAGGAGGAACTTTTTCACTCAAAGGGTGGTGAATCTTTGGAATTCTCTGCCCGTTGAAGTGGCGGAGGCTACCTCGCTGAATATATTTAAGTCATGCGTAGATGGGTTTCTGATAGACAAGGGAATTAAGGGTTATGGGGAGAAAGCAGGAAAGTGGAACTGTTCCACTTCAGATCAGCCGTGATCTTATTGAATGGCGGGGAAGGCTTGAAGGGCTAGATGGCTACTCCTACTTCTTATGTTCTCTGGAGATAACCCTCTAAAATGAGTAATCACATGGATAGCACTCTAATACAGCTCTCAGCTTTAAGTCACAGATACAGACTGCTTACACAGTTAATGATTTTTTTAAGTGTAATCCAGCAAGAAAACAAACAGTCCGCTTTCTAAAAAGTAAACAACCTTGCTGACATGTTCTGCTGATGTCAGAATATTAGAACATAGAACATAGAACACTACAGCAGAAACAGGCCCTTTGGCCCACAAGTTGTGCCGAACGCATCAAAACCTACCCAGCCATAGACCTATCTATAACCCCCAATCCCATTGGATCCCATATACTCATCCAGAAGTCTTTTAAAAGACTCCAGCGAGTTCGCCTCAACCACCACCGACAGCAGCCGATTCCATTCACTTACCACCCTCTGAGTGAAAAATTTTCCCCTAGCATCCCCTCTGTACTTGCTTCCCTGCACCTTAAATCTGTGCCCTCTCGTCGCGACCATTTCAGCCCTGGGAAATAGTCTCTGAGAGTCCACCCTATCTATTCCTCTCAACATCTTGTAAACCTCTATCATGTCGCCTCTCAACCTTCATCTCTCCAGGGAGAACAGTCCCAGCTCCCTCAACCTGTCTTCATAAGGCATGCCTCCCAATCCAGGCAACATCCTTGTAATCTCCTCTGCACCCTTTCAATAGCTTCCACGTCCTTCCTATAGTGAGGCGACCAGAACTGCGCACAGTACTCCAAGTGTGGTCTTACAAGGGTCCTATAAAGCTGCAGCATTACCTCCTGACTCCTGAACTCAATCCCTCGATGAATGAAGGCCAGTACACCGTAAGCTTTCTTAACCACATCCTCCACCTGGGAGGCCGATTTTGAGAGTCTTATGGACCCGGATCCCAAGATCCCTCTGCTCTTCCACACAGCTAAGACTCCTACCTTTGATAGTGTACTCATTCATTCCGTTGGATCTGCCAAAATGGACCACAACACATTTATCCGTGTTGAAGTCCATCTGCCACTTCTCCACCCAGTCTTGCATCCTGTCGAGGTCATGCTGCAACTTTTGACATCCCTCCAGACCATCCACAACACCACCGACCTTCGTGTCATCGGCGAACTTACTCACCCATCCCTCCACTTCCTCATCCAGGTCATTTATTAAAACGACAAACAGCAAGGGTCCTAGAACAGATCCCTGGGGCACTCCACTGGTGACCGACCTCCATGCAGAAAAAGAGCCATCCACAACCACCCTCTGCCTTCTGCAGGCAAGCCAGTTCTGGATCCACAGGCCAAAGCCCCTTGGATCCCATGGCCTCTCACCTTCTCAAGAAGTCTTGCATGTGGGACCTTGTCAAATGCCTTGCTGAAGTCCACGTACACCATGTCCACTGCTCTTCCTTCGTCAATGTGTTCAGTCACATTTTCGAAGAACTCAATTAAGCTCGTAAGGCATGACTTGCCTTTTACAAAACCATGCTGACTATTTCTAATCAACCTAAACTTCTCCAAATGCTCGTAAATCTTGTCCCTCAGAAGCCTCTCCATCAGCTTACCACCCACTGAGGTCAGACTCACCGGTCGGTAATTTCCAGGACTATCCCTGTTCCCTTTCTTGAAAATAGGGACCACATCCGCAATCCTCCAATCCTCCGGAACCTCTCCCGTCTCCATCGACGACGCAAAGATCATCGCCAGGGGCTCTGCAATGACATCCCTCACCTCCCACAATAACCTGGAGTACATCCCATCTGGTCCCGGAGACTTGTCTATCTTGATAGCATTTAGAAGTTCTAACACATCCGCTTCCTTAATATCTACATACTCAATCTTTTCAGTCTGCCGCAAACTTGTAATGCATCCTCCCAGATCACTTTCCACTGTGAATACTGAGGCAAAGTACTCATTAAGCACCTCTGCCATTTCTTCCAGTTCCATACAGACTTTTCCCCCTTCACCTTTTATAGGCCCTATCCCTTCTCTCTCATCCTTTTACTTTTCACATATTTGTAGAAGGCCTTGGGATTCTCCTTAATCCTACCAGCCAAGGCCTTCTCATGACCCCTTCTGGCTCTCCTAATTTCCTTTTTAAGCTCTCTTCTATAAGCTTATACTTCTCTAGATCCCCAACATCTCCTAGCTCTTTGAACCTTTTATACACCTTTCTTTTCTTCCTGACTAGGTTCACCACTGCCTTCATGCACCACGGTTCCTGCGTCCTACCGAAACCTCCTTGTCTCACCAGAACGTTGTCGTGCAGAGCTCCAGACAAGCATTCCTTGAATATCTGCCACCTTCTTTCTGTGCTTTTCCCCAAGAACACCTCCTTCCAGTTTATTCGCCCCAACATCTGCCTGATGTCTTCATATTTCCCCTTATTCCAGACAAACACCTTCCTAGCCTGCCTGATCCTATCCTTTCCCAATGCAAGGGTGAAGGAGATAGAATTATGATCTCCATCCCCAAGATGCTCTCCTACCGAGAGATCCATCACCTGTCCTGGTTCATTAGCTAGTACCAGGTCGAGTACAGCCTCTCCTCTCGTAGGCTTGTCCACATGCTGTGTCAGGAAACCCTCCTGAACACACCTAACAAACTCCTCCCCATCCAAACCTCTTACCCTTGGGATATTCCAGTCGATGTTTGGGAAATTGAAGTCTCCCATCACAACAACTCTGTTATTTCTACATCTCTCCAGTATCTCTTTCCCTATCTGCACCTCAAGTTCCCTGTCACTATTGGGCGGCATTGAGTATAAGCATTTGATTAGCATATGATTTTAATGTACTGCAGGGATGTTTAATCTATTCTCTCTTTTACCAATTCATAAATTCATTCTTAGATAATGTCTGCAGAACTTAGAAAATTTCGGAAAATTAAAAGCAACGTATCCATTACCTGTTCAGCCACCACTTTTAAGACCCGAGAATGAAGTCCATCAGGACCCGATGACTTGTTAGCATGCAGTTCCATTAGTCTGCCAAGTAGCACTGTTCTACTAATTGTAATTTAAAAAGGTCCCTTTTCCCTTCCAACTATTGATTTACAGCTATTATTGTATATTGTACAGTGAAAACAGAAACAAAGTAATTGGTCACTTCATCCTCCATTTCCTTAAAAATAACAAATCCCACCTCTGAGAACCAACACTCATTTTGACCTACTGTTTTTCTTTATAAATACCTCTGGAGTCTTTGCCTTTTTAGATACCTGTAAAAAGTCTTACTATCCAACTTTAAATTTCAAGCTAGCTTTCCTTCATATCCTAATTTCTTTCTCCTGATTCTTTTAGTCATTCTCTACCCTGTATGTTCTGACCAATCATCTGAGCTGCCACTTGTTTCTGTGCAAGTTATATACTTTTCCTTAAGTTTGATGCTTTCCTGAACTTCATTAGTTATTACATATGGAATTACTTAATTTTTCTTTACAGCAGGAATAGACATATTCTGAGTAATTGAAGGTATCATGCTCAGCCACTGAGGTAGCATGGTGAAAGAGCCAAACAAAGGCATATAAATAAATGTGAGGTGATGCATTTCGGGAGAATGAATGTAGGGGGGAGGTATATGATAAAGGGTAGACCTATTAAGAGTATAGAAACGCAGAGGGACCTGGGGGTGCAGGTGAACAAGTCTCTGAATGTGGCAGAGCAAGTGGAGAAGGTTGTGAAGAAAGCATATAGTATGCTAGCCTTTATAGGAAGGGGTATAGAGTACAAGAGCTGGCCTTTAATGTTGCAGTTGTATAAAACGCTGGTTAGACCTCATTTGGAATACTGCGTCCAGTTCTGGTCGCCTTACTACCGGAAGGACGTGGAGACTCTGGAGAGAGTGCAGAGGAGGTTTACCAGGATGCTGCCTGGTATGGAAGGTCTGAGTTACGAGGAGAGGTTAGGCAAATTGGGACTGTTTTCCTTAGAAAGACGTAGACTTAGAGGAGATCTGATAGAGGTGTACAAGATTTTGAAGGGGATAGAGTAAACAGTGTTAAGCTTTTTCCTAGGGTGGACTCAAATAGCACGAGGGGTCACGGGCTTAGGGTGAGGGGGGTAAGGTATAATTTGGATGCTAGAGGGAGTTTTTTCACACAGAGGGTGGTGGGAGTATGGAATGCACTACCAAGTAAAGTGATGGAGGCAGGTACTCTGGAGATATTTAAGAAATACTTAGATGGGTATGTCAGGAGATGTCGTGGTAGGTTTTTCACTCAGAGGGTGGTGAGTGAATGGAACCGACTGCCGTCAGAGGTTGTTGAGGCAAACTCACTGGGGTCTTTTAAGAGACTTCTGGATGAGTATATGGAAAAGAATAGGATAGGGGGTTATAGATAGGTCTGTGGATTGGTAGATGTGATCGGCGCAACTCGTGGGTTGAAGGGCCTGTTTGTGCTGTATTGTTCTATGGTTCTATGATTCTATGGGCACATGAACAGAATGGGAATGGAGGGGTATAGAAAACTGATTTAAAATAGGGATCATGAGCCTTGGGAGTCCCTGGGAAATGTGTAAATAGATGATGATATTAATGTACTTGTTTTTATCTTACAGGCGCTTTGGTCCACTTTGTTGTCTAACGAGGGGCGTACACGCGATGGGTCGTGAGAGGACTGCTCTTGGACCTTTTTCGAGAGTATCCTACTGCTTCACATCGTTAGTGTATGCTTGACCTGGACCATCTGATGGGCAACACGACAGCGCAGTGACTATAGCTGTGCTGTGCAGATACATGGATTTCGGCCTGTGTCTGTGGGAGTTTGCGCATTCTCCCCGTGCTTGCGTGGGTTTTCTCTAGGAGCTCCAGTTTCCTCCCACATCCCAAAGATGTGCTCATAGGCTAATTGGCAAAACAAATTCTCCCTAAATTGTCTCAAATTCGGTTTTTAATCCATAGATCTATAAACATGGACAGGGATCGCGTGTAGAAGTGGGAACATCGAGGTGGCAGCGCGGGCTCGTTGGGCCGAAGGGCCTGTTTCCCATGCTGTTTTGTTCTTTGTTCTTTGTTCTTTCAAAGGCAAGTATTCAGAGAATGCTCAAGATTGATTAGTCAAACCAATCAATGAAAAAATTCAACTAATCAGTCGGTTTGGAATTTTTGTTTTCTGATAGCTTTCTGAGGGCGGCACGATAGTACAGTAGTTAGTACTGCTGCTTCACAGCACCAGGGATTTGGGTTCAATTCCTGGCTTGGGTCATTGTCTGTGTGGAGTTTGCACATTCTCCCTGTGTCTGTGAGGGTTTCCTCCCACATCCTGAAAGATGTGGTTACCTGCATTGAACCAAATTGGCACCAGAATGTGGCGACAAGGGGAATTTCAGTAACTTCACAGCAGTGTTAACGTAAGCCTTACTTGTGATGACTAACAAATAAACAAAACTTATATTTCAGCACTGTGAAATAGGATTTGGAGATGGTCAGTAACATAGAGATTAAACAGAAATAGGACTGTTGCTATTGGGAAAAATTGGAATTGCGTTCACTAGTACAGCATTGAAATGAACCAACTACAGATAACCTGACTGGAAAGGAGGCAAACTGATTTCCTCACCACTTTCTGTTCTTCACATTCCTCTTCACTTTTAACTCATGGAATCGGCTGCCATCAGAGGTTGTTGAGGCAAACTCACTGGGGTCTTTTAAAAGACTTCTGGATGAGTATATGGAAACGAATAGGATAGGGGATTATAGATAGGTCTGTGGATTGGTAGATGTGATCGGCGCAACTCGTGGGCCGAAGGGCCTGTTTGTGCTGTTTTGTTCTATGTTCTATAAGCTCTGTGTCTTCATGGTGGCAAAGTTATGGAGAAAGAAGCAGGTCACAATTAATCATGATATGTGCTCTTAAGAGTGTTATAGCATTCTTCTAGAATGTTCCAGACAGCAGAAACTCTGCTTAAGCAGATGAATGGTTTTTTTTATGGAGGAGACACCTGCTGATCTCTCTACCCCATGGAGTCTACTAACCTCCCTGATTCTGGTGAAGATCTGCCACTATTCTGTCAAGTGCAAAAGTAGCCACTCATACAGTGCACCTTCCCAAAAATTGGCAACAAAGAGCTTGAACATGCAACCACCTCTCCACCAAGTACCATTCATACTTTCTGTTAAGTTACTATTTACCTTTTACAGTTGTCAAACCTAAGATTGCATGAATCCTATTTTTCATTACTGCTTCAGCTCATTGATTTACCAATGATGTGTACAGAAAGCTCTGAATTCCTCAGTTCTGACAACTATTGATACACATAGTTTTCATTTTATCTTAAATTTCCTCGGCAGCTGAGACCCATTATTACATGTTTACACTTTTGTTTCCAAAGGTCTTTTTTGCATCCTTTCATCAATAATTTAGTCTTAGTTCAAATGTGGATTGGAGCCCTGAAGTATATAGCTTGTTCGCACTGTTGGTTGTAACTGTATAACCATTTTTCAATGTTCAGTCACATGTCATATGCTTTCCTCCTCGGACCCAGATGGTGTTAATATATTTATGCAGAAACTATCTTGATTTATTCCATCTGCAACAGAATATGTATATGTAACTTGTATCTATGTCTAACATGCACATTTAGATCTCCACATCGTGAATCCACACATTAATGTGCGTTAATTCATCAGTATTGATGCCCCTATATACATTAGTCATTTCAGGCCACTAATTCTGAACAATATTAAATGTTAAAATTGCAAACTCAAATGACTCCAGTAGAAATAAAATAAACTAATGCCGAGCCAGAGTGTGACCTACAACTCCAGTAAAGTATATAATGTAGCCATTAAGAATTTTAAAGTTTATTGAATCCATGTCAATTAATTGAAAGCTTTTAGTCCACCAGAATGACAAAGTGCCAATAGAAAACGATGAAGATTTAAGCTCCATTGTAATTGCTGTGAATGTGAAATTTCCAATACACTATTTAGAATGGGTGATGTACCTTTTTGAAGGGTTCAAAGAATTTAGGAGAGAAATTGCTTACCTTCCTTTCAGTGTGCAAGGCCATGATTTGCCTGAGCTAATTTCGATAGACAGGCCATAAATTTGGTCTCCCACATCATTAACATAGTTCGGTGCAGGACAAAGCAGATCTATATCTGATATCCTCCTTGTCCTGTTTCAAGCAGCAACTGAGTAGCATTTGGTGAAAGAAGTCTTCCTTTCCCAATGACACACACTCTGTAAAAAGGAAACTACATTGCTGGATTCAAGTCTGCTTTAATTGAAAGAAGCAGAGGGGAGTATGCACAGGATCTGAGTGTCGTTATGCACCAGTCACTGGAAGTACTGAAAGTAAGCATACAGGTGCTGCAGGCGGTAAAGAAGGCAATTAGCATTTGGTCTTCATTGCAGAGGTCAAGTACAAGAGCAGGGATGTGTTATTGCAAATATACAAGGCCTTGGTGGGTCCACATCTAGAGTATGTAGTATGTAGTTTTGGTCTCCTTTTCTGAGAAAGGATGTTCTTGTTCACAAGAGTATGCAGCGAAAATTTACTGGGCCAATTCTGGGAATGATGGGACTGAGGAGAGGTTGACTAGCTTAGGATTGTTTTTGGTGGAGTTCAGACGAATGAGGGGTGATCTCAGAGACTTGTAAAATTCTAACAGGATTAGACAGGATAGATGCAGGGAAGATCTTCCTGATGGGAACATTCCAATGAGCGAGTCCAGAACCAGGGGTCATAGTAAGAGGATTCAGGGTAGACCAATTAGGATGGAGGCTAGAAGACATTTCTTCACCCAGAGAGTGATAAGCCTGTGGAATTCATTACTGCAGGAAGTAGTTGCTCCAAAACATTGAATGTGTTCAAAAGGAGAGTAGATATAGCATCTGGGGCAAGTGGGATCAAAGCTTATGGTAAAAAGCAGGATTAGGCTATTGAGTTGAATGATCAGTCATAATCATAGTGAAGGCGAAGCAGGCTCGAAAGGCCAATCTTCTATGTTTCTGTGAAAGAGTCGAACTGTAGGGGCTAGGAAGAGAGATCACAAATTTAAAAATGTCACTTTAGTAATGACAAAAGATTGGATAGACAAGTGTGACAACCTTTAGGACTTCCATGAGGAATCTCTATTTGATTTCCTTGTGGGATTTCATTGAATACGGAGTTCCACTGGCAAAAGGTAATGGCACATCCAGACAGAATTCATCAACTGAGCCCTTTTTTAAGGCATAAAGGTCTGCAAACTTCCTGGTTGGGATTTTTGTATATACACCTCTCAGTAGTGACTTAGTTTATGTTCAATCATAAATACAGATCTTTTGGAGTCGGACCTACTGAGATATTACTGCCAGGGCTGTTTTCCCTAGAACTGGGAAGATTGAGAGAAGGTCTAACTGAAGTGTACAAAATTATGAGGGGCCTAGATACAGAGTGGTTAGGGAAACCCTTTTCTTCTTTGTTGAGGGATCCATAACCAGTAGCACAAATTTAGGATAAAAGGTTTAAAGAGGTTTCAAGGAGAATGTTTGAGTGGTGTGGATTTGGAGTTCAGTGGCTGAAGAAGTAGAAATCTCACAACATTTTAAAAATACTTGGATATGCACTTGAAGTGCCATAATTGCAGTATTATGGGAGAATAGAGTATATATGCTATTAAGTGAAGTAAACCATGATGTATTAGTGACACCAGCAGTCATGTGCTCAATTCTTGGAAGAGCATGAAACACTTTGTACTTTAGGAGAGAAATACATATTCTGCAACTTATTTTATATAGACCATTAATAAACCAGTTTAAAGAAAATTCCAGAGTCAGACCACAGTTTCTCAAGATCAGTTGGATTACAGGTAGCAGAGACAAGCAACGATGCGAGGCATATATAAAACACGGTAGCAATGGTGGTGACACCAATCTAGCCAAGGGTTGGTGCCATAATTGGAACAATGGCAAAATTAATTTATAAATTCGTCAAGGAAAGAGACAAACTGTTAAGAGTTACAAATTTTACAAATAAACAAACAAAGAGTTACAAAGAGTTACCCTTTTCACACAAAGGGTAGTGGGGGTGTGGAATGCACTACCGAGTAAGGTGGTGGGACCAGGCACGCTAGGGTTGTTTAAGGGTCTCTTGGACAGTCACATGAGCGGTCTGCAGATAGAGGGATATAGGAGGACTGTTTAAATACTTTAATTGTTTCCACAGGCTGTTCGGTCCACCTTGTTGACCAACAAGGTGCATGCATTCGGCAGGTTGTGCGAGGGCTGCTCCTGGATGTTACTTCAGGAGTGGCCTCGTGCTTCATGTCGTTAGTGTATGCTTAAACTGGACCATCAGATGGGCAACATGACAGCTCAGAGACTATCGCTGTTGCTGTGCAGACACATGGATTTGGGCCTGTGTCTGCGGGAGTTTGCGCGTTCTCCCCGTGGTTGCGTGGGTTTTCTCCGGGTGCTCCGGTTTCCTCCCACATCCCAAAAATGTGCTCTTAGGCTGATTGGGTAACAAATTGTCCCTATATTGGTCTCTATATGTCATTAAGACGTTAGGATGGCGGTGTGGGCTCGTTGGGCCGAAGGGCCTGTTTCCCGTGCTGTGTTGTTCTTTGTTCTTTGTTCAAATCGATGTCTGTGACTAGTTCATTTGAAAGTCTGAGAAGTCTGCAGAGAGGCCAAAGATGAAAGTTATGGGAGAAGAACTTCCTCTGATATGGAGCAGCCTAGGGCCTTCATGCAAAACAGCAGAAGCACTAGGGCACTTTTTTCCATTATACCTTGATCTGGTAACTGACAATGTCCTCTTTAGACAGAGGTGGAAGAGTTCTTAGTAGCCTTCAACACCATTCTTAACAGCTTCAGCATGTATTTTAACTGAAGATCCCAAAGACCAGAGGATTCCATTACATTATTTCTTACAGTCAAGCTCCTGTTGATTTATATGGTCAGCTATCTCTGTGAAACACACATGCTTGAATCCTAGCTGAACCCCAATCCCGCCCTGCAAATATAGAAAATGCTAGTTGCAAGGGACAGAGATTAGAAACTTAGTCCATTTCTGGGATTTTGGTTTTGATGGAAAGCCTCTGACATGATGAAAATCTGGGCCCAAGACCTCTAAAATGAAGGCAGACAAAATTGTTGTCCAATGTTACCACCATTTCTTTGTTTCCCATTGTTAGTTTCCCAGACTACTCTCTAAAGAACCATTGCCTATTTTAGTTACTCTTATTCTTTTTAAATGCTTGTAAAATCTTTTACTAACTGTTTTTATATATTCTAGCTGGCTTTCTTTCATATACTGGTCTTTTTTAAAATTAGCTTTTGTTCACTCTTTGCTGATTCTAGAAATCTGTCCAATTTTCTGACATATTAATAATATTTCATAGAATCCCTGCAGAAGGAGGCCTTTCAGCCCATCAAGACTGCACCAATCCTGGGACAACAATCCCACCCAGGCCCTATCCCAAAAATCCCATGTATTTAACCCATTCATTCCCCTAACCTACACATCTTTGGATACTAAGGGGCAATTTAGCATGGCCAATCCCCCTAACCCACACATCTTTGTATGTGGGAGGAAACTGAAGCACCCTGAAGGAAAACCGCACAGATCAGGGAGAGTGCAAACTCCATTCAGACATAGTCACCTAATGCCAGAATTGGACCTGAGTCCCTGGCACTGAGGCAGCAGTACTAACCGTTGTGTCAGTGTTCACCTACATTTGCAGAATTGCGCAATATTACTTTCAGTTTGATACTCTTGGTATCAATACTAAATAATTGAGAGTTTCAAGTTTTTAGGTGTCCAGATCATTAGCAACCTATCCTTATCTTTCTGCATTCCGACACCACAGTTGAGAAAGCCCACCAATGCCTCTATTTTCCAAGAAGATTAAGGAAATTTGGCATGTCCACTTTGACTCTCATTAACTTTTACAATGCAACTTAGGAAACATTATTTCTGAATATATCACAGCTTGGTATGGCTCCTGTTCTGTCCAAGACTGCAGAAACTACAAAGAGCTACCTCACATTAAGTTGACCTTTCTCTACACCTTAGCTACGACTGTAACACTACATTCTGCAGTTTCTCTTTTCTTTCTCTATGTATGATATGCTTTGTCTGTATAGCTTGCAAGATAAAATAATTTTCATTGTATCCTAATTCTTGTTATAATAATAAATCAAATATTATTAACTTCCTTATTTAATCAAGGATAATGCATCCTTCTCAGAGTCCTTTTTTCTTACTGGGATATATGTTGGCTGAGAGTTATTAAAATTTCCTTAAAAGTCTGCTGTTACTTCTCTACTGTTCTGGTAACCTAGCTTCCCAGTTCATTTAAAACATTGTTCTTAAATCCACACTTTTCACCTTCAAACTGAATGTAAAATTCTATTGTGCTATGACTGCAGTCATTTAGAGGCTCCTTTACTATAAGGTTATTGACCAGCCCTGTTTTTTTGCACAATAAGAGATCTAAAATCTCAGTTTCCTGGTTCACGTGAGAATGTACTGTTCGAAGTAATTGTCCCAAATACACTGTTTCATTTCCCAGACTGATTTGTTTACTCTATTTGGAGTTTAGAAACATTCACGATTATTGTAGTAA
Source organism: Sphyrna mokarran (assembly GCA_024679065.1). Lineage (NCBI taxonomy): Eukaryota > Metazoa > Chordata > Chondrichthyes > Carcharhiniformes > Carcharhinidae > Sphyrna > Sphyrna mokarran. The sequence continues at coordinate 42,167,909 of JAGIQG010000024.1, forward strand.
CTTTCTGACACACCCCATTTATTTCCTCGTGTGTAATCTGTTGTAAAGTGTAGCTATTTTGAGGTGACCTGTAAACTACTGCTGCAAATGATCCCTTACCTTTCTAAGTTCTTGTTTCTACCCAAATTAATTTCAATTCTTGATCTTCAAGCTAAAGGTGTCTCTCACTATTGTCCTGTCATCCTGAATGTCAGGGTGCATGAAGTCCTTAATTATGCTGGCTGCTTTTCCAAGGTGGGAAGTATAGACAGTGTCAATGGTGGGACGCTAGTTTGAGTGATGGATTGGGCTTCATTCATGACCCTTTTGTAGTTTCTTGCAGTCTTGGACAGAGCAGGAGCCATAGCAGTTTTCTAAACTATATTGTAAAAGTTGATGAGAGTTGAAGTGGACATACCAAATTTCCTTAGTCTTCTTGGAAAACAGAGGCATTGGTGGGCTTTCTTAAACTATAGCATTGGCAATCTTTGGGAATCTCCAGCTTTGCTTGCTGGTGCAATCTTAAATTTGTATGCCCTGTCCCTTCCTGCCTCACTCTGGTAATCCCAACAGGACAGCACCACTTTCCCCATTGCTATTGCCAGAGTTCTATCAATCAAAACCTATTTCTTCCCCACCAATCTTTGGTGTACACATTTATCTTTCTAACCTATTTACCCTATACCAATTTGCTCATGGTTCTGTATTGCTCATAATGCCCAAGCTGAATATCTTTCCTTGTCTTATTTATGTAGTTGAAACCAACATGAAATACAACAACTGAATACTATCCTCCCCACTCAGATTCCTCTTCAGTTCTGAGGAAATGTCCCAAACTCTGGCATCAGGCAGGCAACAAAACATTCTGGGCTCTTGCTCTTGCCTACAGAGAATTGCACCTATCCCAAAGACTACACTATCCTTACCAGTACAACACAGCCATTTAATTTCCTCAATTGAATGACTTCCTGAATCATAATCAGTTTTCTCATCCATCTTTCAGCCCTTGTTCTCATCCATACGAGCTGTAAGAAGCTCAATTCTGGGGGAAAACTGCAAGGGCTAAGGCCTTCTTTCTTCTCATTACCACCTCTACCTTCTCATTACCTGCCTCACTTGCAGTCACAAGCTCTTGTCGCTAATCATTGACCAAATCAAAAGAACCTACCCTAAGGGATGTGACTGTGCCTCCGGTGACAAATTGTAACTTTCTCCCCCACTTGATGCACCGCAGTGGCTATAGCCTGACATTAACTGAGTCAAAGTGCCTTGAGCATTAGATACTAATTGTAGACATCGTTGCCTTGGGCCATACTGGATCCCACATATAGTAAGCTCAACTTATCACCAACACAGCCATCCATATTATGTGACAATGAAATTATTTTCTTAATTTATTTATAATTAATAAATATCACTACAAATAATCTCTACTGCTCCCAGTAAACATTTCACTATTAAATTAGTCAAGGTTCGAAAAACAAATGAGACAAAGACTTACAAACTCAATCAATTCTACACTTTTGATGTCTCACCTTGATTTTTTTTCAACACTCAGTCTGAAGTCACAGACTGGCTACTCATTCTCTTTTATACTGAGTCTGTCAATTTTTCTGTGCTGTTTTATATTGAATCCCTGCTGTTGTGGTTTTATAATGATATGAAAGCACAAATCATTCATAAGGTATTGGGTAAACATTGGGTTAGCTTCTTTAGGAGTAGATACATAAAACCACATATAAATAGAAAGCTTGAAAACATCAACAGCATTACTTGTGCTATTTTATGCTCACAAGTCAAATTGAAAATGAGGCTGGGTCACATGGCTCACTTCTTCTCTCGTGCTGGCATGCTGCTATTTCTTAAAGGCATGTTACAACATCCCTTGCAAAGAAGTATAACTACTTATAAGACATATTCATGTTTAGTTAAAATTACACAAGCAGACAGAATTGGTGAACCTTTGAGCTATGAAACTGGAGAAATAATCTATTGGTAAACCCAGATCCTGGTATCCTTGTATGGAGCTGTCTTTAATTATTCAAAGTGATGTGTGGGATTGCCATTCTTGGACGTTATTCCTGCTTTTATTCGGAATCTTGTCTGAGATACAGTAGGACTATATGGTAATTGAGAAGAAAATACATTTGTCTTTAGTTAAATCTCATCATTGCATCTTTATGTGTAACAACTTCATAGGACCATGGTTCTAAGCAATTCATTGTCACAGTGCGTCTTGCTACATAGTTTTAGTGGGATGTTTGATGGGAACTTGTCCCAATTGTAAACTTGATAATTTAGTACTAGCATTTTAATTGTGCATGCCCATCTTGTCTTGCAGTTTTAAAAATTGCTCTCTAGTTTCTAAGAGGCAGTGGCATTACAGTATTATCATTCAACTCATAATTCAGAGACCCAGGTTCAAATCCCATGATTCCCAGCTGGAACTTTAATTCAATTTAATTTAATTTACTTTAATTCAATTTACCTTAAGTCCAAACATGACTATGAAATCATTATCGCTTGTTGTAAAACCCCATCTGGTTCACTAATATCCATTCTGCCACCCTTACCTGGTCTGGCCTACGTGTGACTCCAGATCCACATCTGATTTACTCTTAAAATGGCCAAGCAAGCCACTACATTCTAGGACAATTAGGAATGGGCTCAGCTCGGGACGCCAACATCCCATGAATAATTTTTTTAAAAATCCCACACTATCAATATTCTGGGGAGATTAGTGCTGACTAGAAACAGAACTGGATTAGCTATATATATATTGTGGTTACAACAGCAGGTCAAAGGCTAAAAATCTGTGGCTTGTAACTCACCTCCTGACTCCCAGAAGTCTCTCCACTATCCACAAGGCACAAGTCAGGAATGTGATGGAAGACTAGAAGCATTGAATTTCGGAGCCGTGAAGTCATGTTGCAACTGTACAAAACTTTGATGCGGCCACACGTGGAGTATTGGAGTATTGCGTACAGTTCTGGTCATCGCATTGTAAGAAAGATGTAGAGGCATTGGAAAGAATGCAGAGGAGGTTTATCAGGATGTTGCCTGATATGGTGGGAAGGTCTTATGAGGAAAGGCTAAGGGACTTGAGGTTATTTTCATTAGAGAGAAGAAGATTAAGAGGGGACCTAATTGAGGCATGCAAGATAATCAAAGGGTTAGATAGGATGGACAGTGAGGACTTTTTCCTCGGATGGTGACGGGTAACACGAGGGGACATAGCTTTAAATTAAGGGGTGGTAGTTATAGACGGATGTCAGAGGTAGGTTCTTTACTTAGTAAAGAAATAAGGGCGTAGAATACCCTGCCTACAGCAGTTGTGGACTCGCCAACTTTAAGGGCGTTCAAATGGTCAGTGGATAGGCATATGGATAGCATTGGAATAGTTTAGGTTAGAGGGTCATTAAATTGGTTCCACTGGTGGACGCAACACTGAGGGCCAAAGGGCCTGTACTGCGCTGTAATGTTCTATGTTCTATGTACTCTCCACTTTGCTGAATATGCAACTTAACACCAATCAGGACAATCAGCCTGTTTAATTGGCACGTCTCCTACAAATATTCTCTCTCTCCATCACCGACGAACAGTGGCAGTAACATGTGCCAACTACAAGATGCACCGCAGGGACTCACCAAGATTTCTTAGACAGCATTTTCCAAACCCACAAATGCTATGATCTTACAGGGACAAGGGCAGCAAATACATGGGAACATCACCATTTGCAAATTGCCCTTCAAGTCACTCACAATCATGGCTTGGAAATATGTCACCATTACCACTGCTGCTGAGTCAAAATCCTGCAAACCCTGCTTTAACAGCAGTGTGTGCACCTACACCATATGGACTATAACAGTTCAAGAAAGCAACCCACCACCATCTTCACAAGGCGAAGTAGAGATGGGAAATAAATGCTGGCCAATCCAGCAATACCCACATCTGATAAATAACTACTTCAAAAAGTGGTAAATTGGTATGCACTTGTTTGCAAAATATGAGCTCTGTTCATGATAGAATATTTGCATTCCAAGTATCGCTGTCAGGTGTAACTTTGTAACATACAGATCTTGTTTGGTCTGTCAACATTCAGTATTGTGGACTAAATATTTCCAATGGCAGAATGTTGTTTTTGATGAGTAAACTGGCATGCTTCTCTCTCAGAGAAACAGGTTATTTTCTCTCCAGATCTTTTGATAATCTTTTGGGGGCTTGCGTTATTCTTTCATACAAAAGTGTGAGGCCCAAAATTACTGGCAAAACCTGGCTGTACAGAGGCATGAAGCCAACCTGATGGTGTCAATCTTCTAACACTGCCATGGGGGCAGTGTCAGGAGGCATTGCAGGGCACTGCCTGGCCATCTCCTTCTCTCCTGAGGGCTTTACTTGCCTTGGTGCTGCCCAGGGAGATTCTCATGACAGGTTCATGTCTGTGTGAAACTATTATGAATCACACAAACATCATTAAAATCAAATCGGTGTCAATATCTGATGAGGGGACATTTATATTAAAAACATTGGTGCATGAACCTGATGATGTTGCTGGCAAAGGGTGGGGAAGATCTGAAATTGTGTTCTCACCAGCGATAACTGCGACGTCTGGATTTTGAAGGTTTGTTGGCATTTGCATGGATGATGAATGTAGGCTCAAAATTACTCCATATGGATTTTACCATATGAATCATTCAGCAGAACTGTGATACCCAGGGTACTAAGGAGAAGAGGTAATATGATCGATATTTCATTTTCACATAGAAAAATGACATACCAATAAATTGTGGACTATTATCTGTAATAATCTCCCTAGGCAGGCCAAATAAAGTGAAAATAGCAGCTAAAGTGTGCGACAGTAGTGTTTGATGTATTGTGCAATTGTTGAGTAATAGTATACTTGGCAAAATAGAGATGATATCAGTTTCATGAACAAGAGTTTGGACTTGACTTTGAACTATGAATGAGAAAGAAATTCATGTGGAATCAGTATTGCTTTTATGCTGAATTGGCACATGCACTTGACATGTCTCGCACTTCTTGATGACAACTTCAATGTCATTGCTCATACCCAACTGTTTCTCGTGAGACTTCTCATTCAATCTATGCTCACGTGTGAGTGATTAAGTTGTTGAAGAATGTCAGGCTGCAAAGATTCAAGTGTGATGACCTGCTTCCTTTTAAAATGACTTTCTGGGGGTTGCTTAATAAGGGTCTCATGTATTTGTGGACATGCTAAATTGAATTGGGTAATCCTTCAATTATAGATTTCCACGGCTTTATGTGGTGTCAAATCTTTCCCTGTTTCTTCTTTTAGCTGCTGGTGTTTGCATTGCTCAAAATCTATCAAATCAAATTGGAGGTCAACTTCCAGTTCGATGTCAATGAAGTCAATGTATAGACTCAATGGTATATCTTCTGTTACACTGGGTTAGGAAACCTGTTGAGATGTGACAATCATGTTACCTGGCTTGAACCTAATCTCATAACTGCAACCTTGAATCTGTATCAAGAGACTTTGTAATCCTGGTGGTGCATTGATCAATGGGTTTCACCACATCATTGGCAGGGTTAGACTGAGTGACTCCTTGGTTTGTCTTTAATGGTATAACTAGTTGTCGTTACTGTCTCCAGATCCAGGACAACTGATATAGTTGAAAGCACTTATCCCTCTCCTCCCCTTCTCCTTTGAGAAGTGAATGCAAAGTGTGTGAGGTTACCTATGACTCTGGCACTGTCATTATCTACAATCTTTACACTGAGTACTTTTGTCCAGTTGAGAGATTACCGTACATTCAAGTCAAGTCATTGTTAAAGAATCAGAGGTCAAGATAGCGCTGGAGTGAGATGGCTTCCTGTGAGCTGTGCCCAACAGCATATCTTCTAATTCTATCTTACACTCTGGTACTAAACTCTTAAACTGAACTTTAACTCTTTCAAATTGCCAAAAAATGCTCTTCTTAAATCTCACAAATTTGTTGATCCTCTGGGTTCTTAAGAACACTGAGCTGAAACAGCCACTGGCAGGAGCAGCAGCCAGAGAACTGGAGCCTTCCTTTCAGGCCTCCACTGACTTAGAAGTCACCCCAGGAGAATCTGACGGCTGGTGCAGCAGCTGCAAATCCTCTGTTATGGAGTGTTGCAACTTTTCTCGGGCCCCAAGCATTCCCTTTACCATCCCCTTTTACAATTGCCCCACATTTCGAAAAAATCAATTACTAACACTGCTGTTTTAAATTTCTTTGCAGACCTAAAGCTTCTCTCACATCTGAAGGAAGTTCCTAACCTGGCTTACATGGCCTGGCCATTGGCTCATCTGCAACCATGACATAAATTCACTTACTTGCCTTTGTCTTTACCAGAGCGTGGTCTGGACATCTTCTAACTTCTGAAGTCAAACCTCAGCCAGACAGTGACTTGTAGACCCAACTGCTGATGCAGGAACAGTGACCATGGAAACAAATCTTTTACCCACAGACCACTACCTCACCAGTTGCACTTATACTCTTGACCGCGGACTGCTCACACCAACTCCCAGGCCCGCAGAAAATTCGCATAGGCCTTCAAAAGGGATCAAAACAATGTGGTCCCAAGGCACCCCTTTGCCAGGCTACTCCGGGTAAATGTCCAATCTCTTGAAAACAAGCTTGATGAACACTCATCTGTTTCTGCTTCCTGGACCTAGGGTATCTGATGCTGAAATGCCATCCCTTCTACCTGCTGCGGGAGCTCACCTTTTTTATCCTGACAGCAGTTTACATCCCATCCCATGTGGACATAAAGATGGAACATATGCCAGTACAAATAACCTGAAGACAAAACATCCTGAGGCCTTGTTCATCGTGAAGATAAGCTTACGGACGTGCTCAGCTACTTGACAAACAGTGGGACATAAAATGGTTAATATGGCCTGAAGATTTAGACAATATTTTTAAATGAACAATGCACTGACACATACTTTATAGAGAAACTGATTTCAAAACAACTAATTTTATTCGTGTTGACCATTACCATCTTAGAGTAAAAAAACAAATAAAGGCCAGGGAGAAATAATAGTTAATAAGGAATAACTACAAGATGAATACAAGTAATAGAAGAGCTGAAGAATATTTTAAATTCATTAAATTGACTCTTTCAATTATCTGTTATCAAAAAATTAGTTGTGAGAAGGAGAGCGTAAAGAAAAAGAATAGTTCCACAAAGCTGGCTATCTTGGGCCAAAAGTGGGGACTGTAAGGGGAAATGAATAGATTTAGGAAAAGTTGAAATAAAAGTGCATGCTTGTCAAACGTTTATACCCAATGACCCTTACACACCTCCATGGACTTGAGATCTGCAAGAACTATCCAGCAATACTTGGTTATTTGCTGTTAGAAGGACAAACATTGAGAGTGTTTTTTCCACCCTGCTGCACTGGTTAAGTAGTGTAGCAGGGCAGAAAAGTTCAGTGGGAGGAAAAAATGGGAAGCATGCCTGCGTCAGACCAGTTGTGATCTTCCCAGCTCATTTTTATTGACATATTTAGCCTTGTGTCCAAGAAGGGAGTGAGGCTGATTTAAATATTTATAAGCCAATTTAAATCCTTCGGTGAGGCTGGGACTAGTTTGTCCAGGTTTGCTTAGCTTTCCAACCTGACCAGTGATGATTTCAGATGGTCCCCACCAACAGGGATCGATGTGATGGCCTTGTTCGTGAGGCCATTGAGGCCTCTCAGGTGGTCAGGAGACCTGTACTCTTTGCACTGCTCACTGGGCACCTTGGTGGTGGGGCAAATGGAGGAAAGGGGGAAACTCTGTATCAGGGGGAGAGGGAACTGCCAATTAGGGGGATCATCTTGAGCAGCACTTGGAGCAGCACTTAACCAGGCAAGTGGAGAGTTTCCATTAAATTCCTAACTTGTGCCTTGAAGATGGTGGCGTGGTTCAAAGACTCAGAGTTACTCACCACAGAATTATTAGCCACTGACCTGCTCATCAATGCTAAGTTCTGATCAATGCTAATGCCAGAATATTGATTGTGGGAGATTCAGCATGGTAATGCCATTGAATGTCAAGGGGCAATAGTTAGATTCTGTTTGGTTAGAGGTGGCAACCTGAATGTTGTCCAAGTCAAGCTGTGAATGATCACGAGTAGGCTTAGTATCTGAGAAATTAGAAACAATGCTGAATGTTGGGGGTCCATTTTCACTCATGATGGAGGAAAGATCATTGTTGAAGCAGCTTGTTATCACCTTTCATGCCTTCTCCATTCCAATCATCATTATATTGGAGATCAAAATGCATTGCAACAAGATCTGGGTTAAAAACTCATCTTTCTTTTGTTAATGCATTCAGTAAATGTATCCAACAAATTTCTAAAAATAGTTCCACCAATCCAGCACAATGCTTCCACTAATTGCACAATTCAAATAATCCTCGTACAGGATATATCATGTATCTCTGTGCTTATTATTATTAGTGTGACTTTGCAACGTATCCAGTGATGACATGGATGGGATTTAGAGATAAAAAGTAAACAATCAGAAGACCAAGTCAAATCAATAAACAATTTACTGATTAACATACGTGAAGGCAAGTAGCCAAATTTATGGTTCTATAAAAGAAAAAGGGTCAAGTTACTATGTCAGGTTAACTTACAGGTTTGTTGTCAGTTTCTAGGCATAACACACAAAGCACATGGTCATTACCTACAGCAAGTAGTTCACACAGGAATCCAGCATTCTCCTTGCTTACACCCTAAGGTTTCTGCTCTTTACAATTGCTTAGTGATCTAGTCATGTAGTCTACCTAAATGTTTGCAGCTGAACTTCAGTCCCAAAGTTGACAAAAAAGCATTTCTGGGTTGAAGGTCACCAATTCCTTCTGGGATTGCTGGCAGCCATCCTTTGTGAGGCATGTTGATTGAGAAATAAACGATGCCCCTCCAGCATCCAGCCCCTTGCAACATCACAAAAATGACATGAAAATTCATTGGCAGATATAGCATTGTCCAAATTCTGGATCCTGACATGCATCAGCAGGTCAGCCTGCATGATGCCAGAATAGTGCTGTCTCATATTTTGACACAAGCTGTGGACACCTAGGTGCACCTTTTGAGCAGGCCTCCACCAGTGTTATGCAATTGAATTTACGTTTTTTTCATATTTGCTGAAGAATCATTTTAAGCATACAGAAGTCCTTTAAATGAACCAGGTTAAAGTCATGCCTTCTAATCAGAAGTACATACTCTATTGTTGTTTCTGTCTCACTGTTTAAGATGAATAAAATTGGTTTCATTCTTGGCCTTGATTGGAATTAGTTAGAATCAATGTATTCGATCTGGATATGAGCCCAACAATATATCATCTAGACAGCCAGTGTGGCATGCTTCTTAACTTGCATAGTTGGCTTAAATAACCTGATTTTCCTTAAGTTTCTGCCAATTTTTGACATGATACTGTGTAGTGCAGGGCAATAATGGTTACTGCCTCAAACTGCCCTTTGTTATTTCCTTTTTGTATCTGCTGGCATTTAAATGAGATCATATGCTCATGATTAACGAACTCAAGTTAAATCAGGACAAAGTGAAAGGGGCATCACGCCAAAAGGAAGGGGAACAGCCCGAACAAAATCAAAGTACAAAAGACACTTGAAAACTTCAAATTAAAATGTGATTATTAGAGTCAATAATGCCCCTGCACTGCCCAACAGGCACAACGGCATCGTGGCAAAAAATCAGAAGTGAAGGTTAAATTTGATTATTGCTGCACAATGGTGTTAAGAAAACAAAGTTAGTTTTAAGGGATTTATATTTGTATGGATATACAAATATAAACATTAGATAAACATTAGAACATTAATAGGATAAACATTAGAAATAAGATATAATTTTTAGTGTTTAATGTTTCTATGCCTGGAAGGGACCCATAGCTAGATTCATGCTGCACAAAAATGTTTGTACGTATGGGGATTGGTTTCAATTTCAAATGGAATTCTATTGTGCTTTGACGCCAACAGTGTGAAAAATAAATAAAACCAAAAGACATTGCTTAGCAACAAGAGGCCACTTTCCAAAGAGACCTGCATTCTTAGTTTTAACTGAAAGCCAGGACTGTTGCAGATAGAAAGATAGAGAGGAAAATGCTCTCAGTTCTGCTTGAAGCAGAATAAATTGTAGAATGGAGTAATGTGCAAGAAGGCAAACTCCAGAGAAACCAAAGGATCCTTGGTTCTACAAAATCTGGAAATAAAATAGTATATTGTTCATGAGCATTTACAGACAAAGTTGAAAAGGAATTTACTGTTGAGAAGCTACGTTTCTAAAGTAATGCTAAAGTTTGGAATATTATAGAATTCCTACAGTGCAAAAGGAAACCATTCAGCCCATTGAGTCTGCACTTGACTCTCTGACAAAGCATCTCACCCAGGCTCACACCCTATGCTCTCCATCCTCCCCACCCTGGCCTATTCCACGCAACCTCATGTATTTACCCCGCTAATCCCCTTAATCTACATAATAGGGACAATTTAGCATAGCCAATCCACTTAACCTGCACATCTTTGAACTGTGGATGAAAAGCGGAGCACCCAGAGGAAACCCATGCAGACACAGGAAGAATTTGCAAACTCCACACAATCACCCAATGCCAAAATCGAATCCAGGTCCTTGGCATGGGAGGCAGCAGTGCTAACTACAGTGCCATCATGCCACCAAATGTCTTACTACAATCTGTGAAACAAAATTTAAAGGAATTACAAGACAGTATTGGCTGGATATCAGAGTTTGTGTAGAAGGTTTTAAGTCAAAGAAATCCTGAAAGAGGTCGGGGTAAAATCCTCAATTGGATTCACTGGTATAAGTGGAGCTGAAACACTGTTCAAAAGAGCCATTTGGTAAACATGGATTGGATTTTGGAATGCAAATTGTAAGTATTATTGCAAACAATGATTTGAAAGTGTGTCTTTGGAAGTGGAGTTTGGAAACGCTCATTGACAATCATCTGGGAGGATTGTGAGGAAATACCCACAGGCACTATTGTGGGTTCAAACCACAGTCAATTTGTGTGCCTTAAAATAAGGACTGTGCGTTAATAAGACCATTGTAGCTTCAAGCATATTTTGTGAAGTGTGTTAATCTTAAAACCTATAATTGTTAAGATAAGCGGGGAGTAAAGAGGTGTTGTTTATAGTCCAATTTTTCTATAATTAATAAATGTTCTTACTTCTTGTAAAAGCTAATTAGTTGCCATATGACTCTGTTCCTCCTTTGATGAAAAAAAGGTAAAAGTTATGAGATGGGATTTTACCACCTCACTGAGTTCAACGATCCCCTGCTGTTCACAGTGCTAGGCAGCCAGGTTCGATTCCTGACTTGGGTCACTGTCTGTGCGAAGTTTGTGTCTTCTCCCTGTGAATGCATGGGTTTCCTCTGGGTGTTTCTGTTTCTCCCACAGGTTAGGTACATTGACCATGCTAAATCCTCAATCAGTATACTCAGACAGAGACTGGAGTGTGGCAACAGGGGGAATTTCACAATAACTTCATTGCAGTGTTAATGTAAGCCTATTTGTTACACTAATAAATAAAATTAGAGTGGTATGCTGGGAAAATAGCGTGCCAAGCTAAAAATCCGATTTGCGCTCAGCATGAAATCCATTAGTGTGAGATTAACTGGATTTCAATATCATTAACAAACTGGGCATGCATGATTCCTCCCCATCCTGATGCTTCCTTCCTCTCTGGTGTGACATCATACTGGTGCCAATGAGTACAGTTCTTTAAAAATGTAGCTCAGATGCAGCAGTAGCAAATGGGAGATAGGACATGAGTACTGCTAAGCACCAACCTCTGGGGTGCAGGCGTGAATGTCAAGATTGCCAAAGCATGGGATTGGGTGTGGGATTTGCATGGTTCCAGATTTGGGGGGATGGCTGGACTTTGTGCCAGTCCATGTGTTCCTTAGTTTGGGTGTTTCCAAAGGTTTGGGACTCATATTGTGTGCATTCCCCAGCTGCTGAACAATCCCCAAGGAGTTTCAATGAGGATGTGTCCCAATCTCACGAATGTCACAGTGGTTACACTGCCATCTGCCTGCTGGACAGGCTCTGTAATTGATTTTAGAATCAGCAGAGCTGGCAGTTATACTTGTGGCTGGTGTGGCAGATCAGGAAGATGGCTGGCTGTGGCAAGGCCAATCTAGGCTAGGGGCCACACGCAGTAGGATAAGTTGTATACTGTTGAGTTCAGACATCCTAGGACTCTTTGAAGATCACTCCAAGCTGTCAGGATGTCACGTGGGGGACAAGGGCTACTCGCTGAGATCATGGTTGATGATGCCAGTGCGGAGGCCCAAAACCAATGCAGAGGTACACTACAGTGAGGCTCACAGTACCACCTACTCTTTTGTTAAGGGATGCATCAGGCGATTCTGCTGCCTGGACCGCTCTGGTAGTGCTCTCCTGTAGGGTCTCCTGAAAGTCCTCTGCATCACTGTAGTATGCTAGTCCATGACCTGGCACAGCAGCAGAGGGACATACTGGAGAATGAGGACCAGGCGGACAACCCTGAGGAGGAGGCAGATCAAGAAGATGGATGACGAGGAGCTAGAGGACAAATGGCAGCAAAGGGCCAGCAAGGCAGCAAGGCAGGACCCCATCTTTGCAAGGTTCTCCCATTGAGGTGTGTGGTCCAGTAGCTTCAAACCCCCTAACACCTGCCACCCTCTGTAACTGTTATCTACATTCCCCTCCATGGGTCCCATTTGCATCACACCAGGGTGATGGCCTAGGTTGACATTGTTAGCGAGTTTCCTGTCCAGGTAGGAGGGAGATGACAACTCGCTATGCAATATGCTGTGATGCTGCCCTAGTGCCATTGTAGTCTGAGTCCTACCTGTTCTCTGACTACACACTGGCTCCTGGGCTCATGCCCAAGTGAGGGTCTGGGGCACTACTATGCAGCCCAAAGCCCCAGGGATGATGGAGATGGTGCTGGGGCTGTCCTATGGGTGTTGGGTGTGCCATTCAAGACTGTCTGCCATTTTGGGTCTACATGGCTCCCATTGCTGGGATAGCTCAGGGGAAGGGTGGGGGCTGGAGTAGAGGAACTCCTGCTGTTTCATCTCCCGTCAGAAGCAGGGGCCAATGCTTTGTGACCCTAATGGTATTTTCAGATGAGCGCTGGTCTGGACCACATTCTGGGAACTCGGAATCGCAGGCAATGGTGAGACAAAAGGACTATGACATGCAGAATGATGTTCTGAGCCTGTATGCATGCAGACGGGGTATGAGACTCCCTATGGGAAGCAGATCACAACAGATAAATCACGGCAGTGGGGTACAACATCATTTATTAGTAATTTCTTAAACTGCTAATGACCCAAACCCTAGAACATAGAACATTACAGCACAGAACAGGCCCTTCGGCCTTCGATGTTGCGCTGACCAATATAAAAAGCAATGACCCTCCAAACTATACCATTCCCTTCTCTTCCATATACTTATCAACTAACCTCTTAAACGCCACCAAACTTGGCTCATCTACAACTGCCGCAAGCAGGGCATTCCACTCCCGAGCCACACTTTGGGTAAAGAACCTACCTCTGATATCCGTCCTATAACTATCACCCCTTAATTTAAAGCTGTGTCCCCTCGTGCTAGCTTTCTCCATCCTAGAAAAAAGGCTATCACTGTCCACCCTATCTAAACCTCTAATCATCTTATATGTTTCGATAAGGTCTCCTCTTAGCCGCCTCCTTTCTAACGAAAACAACCTCAAATCCCTCAGCCTCTCCTCATAAGACCTGCCTCCATACCAGGCAACATCCTGGTAAACCTCCTCTGTACCCTCTCCAATGCCTCCACATCTTTCTTATAATGTGGGGACCAGAACTGCACACAATACTCCAAGTGCGGCCGCACTAGAGTTTTGTACAGTTGCAACATGACGTTGCGGCTCCGAAATTCAATCCCCTACCAATAAAAGCCAAGACTCCATATGCCTTCTTAACAACCTTCTCGACTTGACTGCCTGCTTTCAGGGATCTATGCACATACACACCAAGATCCCTCTGTTCATCAAGACTACTAAGAATCCTACCATTAGCCCTATACTCTACACATTTATTATTCCTGCCAAAGTGCATTACCTCACACTTTCCACATTAAACTCCATTTGCCACCTCTCGGCCCAGCTCTGCAACTTGTCCAAGTCTCTCTGCAAACTATAACACCCCTCTTCACTATCTACCACTCCTCCAACTTTGGTGTCATCCGCAAATTTACTAATCCATCCTTCAATACCCTCATCCAGATCATTTATAAAAATTACAAACAGCAGGGGCCCCAAAACAGACCCCTGAGGTACACCACTTGTCACCGAACTCCACGATGAATATCTCCCATCAACCACCACCCTCTGTCTTCTATCTGCTAGCCAATTCCTAATCCAATTAGCTAAATCACCCTCTATCCCATACATCTGCATTTTCTGCAGAAGTCTTCCATGGGCCACCTTATCAAACGCCTTACTAAAGTCCATATATACCACATCAACCGCCTTACCCCCATCCACCTCTTTGGTCACTTTTTCAAAAAACTCAATGAGGTTAGTAAGGCACGACCTACCCTTCACAAAACCATGCTGACTATCCCCAATCAATTCATTTCTCTCTAAATAACTATAAATCCTATCCCTAATAATTCTCTCCAATACTTTGCCCACAACAGAAGTAAGACTCACTGGCCTATAATTCCCTGGAAAGTCTCTCTTCCCCTTCTTGAACAATGGGACCACATTCGCTATCCTCCAGTCTTCCGGCACTATACCCGTAACCAACGACGACCTGAAGATCAGAGCCAGAGGCTCTGTAATCGCCTCTCTTGCCTCCCAGAGAATCCTAGGGTAAATCCCGTCCGGCCCAGGGGACTTATCCAACTTCAAACCCTCAAGAATATCTAGCACATCCTCCCTATCTACTTCAATACTTTCCAGTTTGCAACCTGTACCTCAGTGTTCTCCACAACTACATTTACATCTCCCTGCGTGAATACCGAAGAGAAATATTTATTCAGTGCCTCTCCAATCTCTTCAGGCTCCACGCACAACTTCCCACTGCTGTCTATGACTGGCCCTAATCTTGTCCTAACCAATCTTCTATTCTTAACATATCTAAAGAAAGCTTTAAGATTCTCCTTAATCCTATCAGCCAAAGTCTTCTCGTGTGCACTAGTGTCTGCCTTCACGTATGCTCTCTTGATGCCCTGAAACCTCTAAACCTTATGTGACATAATGCTATGTCTAGGAACCCCACCATCACCGTCCAGCCCCATCCCTCCCCCACCTTGCCGTGTTACATTAGAGGTGCAGATGGCCTCTGATGCCCTTTATGTCCTCTAGAGGTCCAGAATGTTGAGGGCCCCAGCTGACTTTCAGGTGTCATGGATGTAGCCGTGCCACTGTGTTCAGCCTGCTGCCCAAGAGATGCACTGGTGTCAGGTCTCAGAAGGGTTAGTGAGGGCCGGGGTCTCCTGGGGCATTCAATGGGGTGGTGGGGCAGTTGGAGTGAGCTCCAAAAGCCTCTGCATCGCCTGGCTTTGCCAGTCCTGAAGATCTGCATTTGCACCCTGGTGTGTGAACCTTCAGCGATGCCCCTCTAAGTCTGGACCAAACTCTGGATCCCTTCAGTGATGGCCTTCTGACATTGGACCACGGTCTGGACTGTGGATGCATCATTTGTATTTAAATGGAGATTTATCCTGCCACTTTGGGCAAGTTATGACGGCGTAATTTGCCAAGTGTCAAAAGATTGAGATGTGGAGCATGCTTGAGAGACCGGCATGGAACATTCCTGTTTTTTCACTGTTATGATGCTTAGAAATATTTTAGAAAAATTCCACCCATGGTCTTTTGAGCCAGGGTTCCATTTTGGGATCTTCCCAACCGGTTATAATATCAAATGGCATTGTAACAAAGCTCTGGAACATTTGTCACCTTACAGTCAATCCAACAATAAATGCTGTTTTTGGTCGAAGAAACACATTTCTGATTGGGAATCTCTTAATGCTATGCTGTGCCAGACAATATTGAAGTCTTGGAATCACAGAACCCTATTGTGCAGAAAGAGACCCTTTGGCCCAACGAATCTGCACCGACCACAATACCAACCAGACTCTACTCCCATATCCCTACATATTTTACCCACTGATCCCTCTAACCTACACATTTCAGGACACTAAAGAGCAATTTTAGCGTGGCCAATCAACCTAACCCACACATTTTTGGACTGTGGGAGGAAACCGGAGCACTTAAAGAAGACCCATGCAGACATGAGGAGCATGTGCAAACACACAGACAGTGACTTAAGCTGGGAATCGAACCAAGGTTCCTAGAGCTGTGAAGCAGCAATACTAACCACTATGGTACTGTGCCGCCCAAATAGAAGCAAATAGATTAGAGGCTTCTAGGTTAAGTTGGGATATATGAGGAATTTCTGTGACAGGACTAGAAGTTCTGAGTCATTGCCAACCATACACTTAGGTTTTGAATGTGGGTGAGATTCACTGATATTCCAGTGTCATCAGATTATACTTATGTCTCCCAGCAACTGGTAAGGCAACCAGCATATAAACCCTGGCACCTTGCCTTGGCTGATGAACTGAATAACATGAAGTTATCATCAGCTTTGGCTGGTGTAAATAACTGAATTCATTCCTCTATTGTGGAGATGAAGAGATATTTCTTTACATGGAGGGTCATTGAGCTTTAGAATTCTTTATCACAAAGACCAGTGGAAGCTCAGTCATTGATTATGTTTAAGGAAGAAATTAATAGATTTCTGATGAACAATAACGCAAAAGGGTTATGGGAATAGTGTGTAAAAGGTATCAAAGTGTCTAATCAGCCATGATTGAATTGAATGGCAGAACAGATTTGAGGGGCTGAATGGCCTACTCCTGTACCTATAGAGCCTGAAAGATAGATGAAGCAGATGATTCTCGCATAAGAACAATGGCTGTGAAAGCAGACACCAATAAGATATTTGACACATCCAGGTACCCGTCTGATGAAGCAAAATTTTGGCCAGGTATCTCAGAAAGGTTGGGCCCTTACTAAGTGTGATCCTATAGTTAGCCTTGAAACTTAATTGCAAAAATATTCTTGATTGCAAGGATGATATTAGATTTCTTGCAATAATCTCCTCTAAAAGCTACAAGGATGGAAGACTCAAAATCCATAATTAGGATAATGATAATACGCAAATGCGAAAGGAAAGCTGGCTCTGAAAACCAAAAGCAGTGTTCAAAATAGCAACATGGAATGTCAGGATTTTGTTCAAAGCCAAAAACCATATGTTACAATCCCGGCTAATTTTAACACTGGACAGGTCAGATCACAGGATGATTTCCGGCATGATATATCCTAACTTCATTTTTTTCAGACTTCGAGATGTGGAAGCAAAAGTAGGCCATTCAGTCTATCAATTCTGCTCCACCATTCAATGAGATTGTGACTGATCTGATATGATAATCTTCAACTCCACTTTCCCATTTCATCCCTATGACCCTTGAATCCTTCACTGATTAAAAATGTCTCAGCCTCGAATGTACTTAATGATCTAGCCTCTACAGCCCTCTGTGGTAAAGAATTCCACATATTCATTATCCACTGAGAGAAGAAATTCACCCTCATCTCTGTCTTAAACAGGCAACCCTTCAGTCTGAGAATATGTCCTCTAGTTCTAGATTTTTGAATGAGCAGAAACAACTTCTCAGCATCAACCTTGTCAAGCCATCTAAGAGTCCTACATGTGATAACGTTGCCTCTCATTCTTTTTCTACAAGAAAAATTGCAGATCAATTAAGTGCCATGCATGTTTTCAATGAAGAAAATGATCATGAAGTTCCTGTGCAGAGCACTTTCAGTATTTTGTACAAACAAATAAAATTGCAGATGAGTCGCTCATACTTTTCTCAGTACAATAGGAAGTAAATCCTTCAAATTGTTTTAGAGATTGGTTCATCCAGCAAAGCCAAGAACCAAAACTTATAATGACTTGACAAAGATCTTGAAAGAGCATTACTCTCCAACGTCACTGAACAGTTCAAGTTCCGCTGAAGGAATTAAGTGGAAAGTGAAAGCATTGCTTAGTTTGAGGCAACCTTAAAAAGGTTGGCACAACATTGGGAGTTTGGTGAGTCATTAGAAGATACTTGAAAGATTGTCTAGTTTGTTGTCACTAAAATGAGGTTATCCAAAGAAGATTGTTTACTGAATATGTTTTGACTTTAAAGACACTGTAGAAATCACAATGTCATTAGAACTGGCTGCAAAAGAACTTTGCAATTTGATGCAGGAATAAGCATCCAAAGTTGGGAATGCTCATAAGAAGTCAAAGTAGCAAAAAGCATGTCAAAGATGTGTCAAAATGGACTTTTCAGCAAACGACTGCTGAAGCAAGGATAGTAGTCAAGAATTTTGGCAAAATGTGTTACACTGACATCTTTAATCTCTCTTTACACCAAACTGATATCCCTATCTGCTTCAAGAAGACAACCATTATCCCAGTACCAAAGAAAAGGCAGACAGCGTGCCTTAATGACTATCATCTGGTGGTTCTGACATCCATCATTATGAAGTGCTTCGAAAGATTAGTCATGGCACAAATCAATTCCTGCCTACCAGACTCCCTGGATCCACTACAGTTCTCTTATCACTGCATCAGTCCAAAGCAGAACCATCTTCTTGGTCCTACACTCAATCCAGTAACACATAAATAACAAAGATATCTATGTCAGACTCCTAGTCATAGACTACAGCTCAGTCTTTAACACCATTATTCCCATGAGACTCATCTCCAAATTTTGTGGCTTAGAGTTTGGCTTCTTCCTCTGCAACTGGACCGAAGACTTCCTAACCAATAGTTTGTAATCAATGGCTGCTTTAGTGTGGGACAAGCATGAAACTAATGAATTTACCTTTAATTTCAATTTGTATATTTTTATTGGTTCGAATGCATCATCAATGTTACCAGTAAAGAGCTAGTCAACTTGAAATATTTTAGCAACAGTTCTAATTGTAATTGTATTTGCTCAGATACTACATGGCCAAATTGCCCTCCAACTTGATTTTCAAGTTTTCTGATGACACCACCATTGTGGGTCAGATCTCAAACAATGACAAGACACAGTATAGGAAAAAGAATCTAGTGCGACAACAATAATCTCTCCCTCAATATCAACAAAAAAGAGACAGTCATAGTGTAGTGGAGGGCATACCCCATCTACATCAATGACGATGAAGTAGAAATGGTCGAAACCTTCAAATTTTTGGGTGACCAAATCACCAACAGCTTGCCCTGGTCCCTCCATGCAGATGCAACAGTTAAGAAACACCTCTATTTTCTCAGGAAACTCACCAACTTCTACAGATGCACCATAGAAAGCATTCTTTCTGGTTGTATCACAGCTTGGTATGACTCTTGCTCTGTCCAAACCACAAGAAACTACAAAGAACATAGAACATAGAACACTACAGCACAAACAGGCCCTTCGGCCCACAAGTTGTGCCGATCATATCTATACTTACCAGGCCATAGAACTATCTGTAACTCCCAATCCCATTAAATCCCATGTACTCATCCAGAAGTCTCTTAAAAGACCCCAGCGAGTTCACCTCTACCACCACTGACGGCAACTGATTCCATTCACTCACTACCCTCTGAGTGAAAAACTTACCTCTAACATCTCCATAAATAAAGGATCATAAATAAAGCCCAATCCATCACTCAAACCAGCCTTGAATCTATTGACACTGACTACACTTCCCGCTGGCTCGGAAAAGTAGCCAGCATAATCAAGGAGCCCACATGCTCTAGACATACTCTCTTCCACTTCTTCCGTCAGGATAAAGATACAAAAGTCTGAGACCACGTCCTAATTTAATTTAAGAACAGCTTCTTCCCTGTTGCCATTAGACTTTCGAATGGAACTACCTTGAATTAAGTTAATCCTTCTCTATATCCTAGCTATGACTGTGACATTACATTCTGCATTCTCTCATTTCCTTCTCTGTGTACGGTATGCTTTGTCTATAAAGCATGCAAGAAATAATACTTATCACTACATACTAATACATGTGACAATGATAAATCAAGTCAAAACAGACCTCCTGCACCTTCTAGATAAATACAAGAGTGTATTTGAAGAAATTTTTTAAGTGAAACTCAAGATATAGCCTAATGCAAACCAAAAAGTCTTAAAGCAAGAAGTGTCATATGCAACAGAGTAAAAGTACTGAAAAAAGAATTAAAAACTAACAAATCCTGAGGACCTGTGGTCCACATTCTAAGGTTCTAAAAGAGCTACCTGTGGTGAGAGTGGATATGCTGGCTATGTGCTGACTTTAATATTCTATTTTATCTGCCTTTCCAGCAACCTCTTCATGAACGTTGACATTTATTTCCACCTATCTATCCCTCTATTTTATTTCAAATTCATTGATAGTGTTTACTTTATTTGTAGTACATGTGTCCTTAATTAAGCTATCATTTTGGTGGCCCCTTTGATTTCATGTTCCATATTATCTTAGCTATATTTGTCTATTCTACACTGATATTCTACCATTACTTCCCACTGTTTGACACATTGACATGTTTCCTTGAGCTGGAACAATAGTCTCTCAAAGTCAGTAGAACTGATTTCTGGAAATGTTAATGAACAGATCAGAATAGCTTTGTATTACCTCAGCACAAGTGAGAGTTCACAGCAGTTAATAAATGGATGCCAACAGTTCTGCACTACCTTGACTGGTATATGAATTCACAGCTATTTCACATGTTTCAATGAAACCATATTTAATGAAGTTGTTTTCTTTTCTAGAACTTGATAGCTTGTTTAATGAGATGCAAGGCTAGACCACTAATTGCTTTTGGTACCTCAGTCGGTGCACATGATAATGTCACACTTACTTAATGAGATGTCATTCTTAAGCATTTGTGCATTTATTAGTATCTGAGCAAATACAATTACAATTAGAACTGTCGCTAAAATATTTCAAGTTGGCTAGTCCTTTATTGGCAACATTGATGATGCATTCTAACCAATAAAAATATACAAACTGAAATTAAAGGTGAATTCATTAGTTTCATGCTTGTCCCATACTAAAGCAGCCGTTGCACAAGTAAATGGGATTAATACTGTATAATGAAGAGGGTGAAATACATTTAGGAGGAACTCCAATATATTGAAAAAAGTATCTAACACACTTTCAATCTCCTACATTTTTTAAACTTGAGAAAATGATAGAAAGTCGTAAACAAATGTATTGATTTTACATAAAGATTTCTTCACTTTCAACTACCCACAGCCATAACAATATTCAAAAGGGAAAAATATGAAATTTAGTCAGCCAAGAATTTAAACACACAGGGTTACATAAAACTTCATAGCTATATCAATGAGGAACTGTCCCTCCTAACAGCATTCATTCTGCTGGTGTTTATGTTGCTTTTTTATTCCCCTTGTAAAGATATTTATGTTTCCTTATCAGTTATGCAAAAAGGAACCATTACAGAAACTGAACACAATCATTTATGTGAAAAGCAAACCTTAAAAAAAAACAGTCTTGCTATTATAAATATTAGTTCTTTTCATCATGAAATTATGAAAATTAATTCGATTTGTTCCTTATTCTTCTGATAATAATATTAAATGCTTATATATTTGATTTAAATATGTTAGCATAATATCAATCTTTTTATTAATATCCATTAGTAAATGTAATAAAAGATTTATCACGAGGGAATCCAATTTTATCATATATGGGACAAAATTCTAATACTTCCACCAATGAATCAATGGACAGATACTTGGTAGGCTCAGTATCCTGTTAGATCTATCGATATTGGATGCAAGTTGGATGACCTCTCACATTGAATTTTTCCATTGTTTAGTCCACTCACATAATCTATGTCCTTTTGCAATTTCTTGAACTCCTTATTGTACCTTCTATCTTTGCCTTGATCCTTATTTTCAAATCCCTCCATGGCCTTGCCTTCCCTATCTTTGTTATCACCTCCAACTCTACAACCTTCTGTGATATCTGGATTCCTCTAATTCTTGGCTCTTGTGTATTCCCAATTGTAAGTGTTCTACTATTGGTGACTTTGCTTTCAGTTGCCCAGGCTCAAGATTTGGAGATCATCCCTAATACCTTTCCACTTCTCTAACTAGCTTTCCTCCTTTATAGCACTTCATAAATGCTTTCCTTTTTGCACAGGCATTTGGTCATCTGACCTAATGGGTCAGATATCCATGGGGTGAGAAAGACTTTTTTTAGATCTTTAATGGCAGCTGAAACTCATTTTGCCAATAGCAGAAGATCTATTGAAAAAGGCTCCATTTTGGTTATAAGTAAGGGCATTAACCTGTTGCGTAAATTCAAGATAAATTATTTAATGTCGATATAATATCAAGATTTGAACTTTTTTTAAGCCTCCCATTCTTTAAACTGTATAATAAAAACCGGATGCAGATGTCCTCAACAGCTGCAATGAGCAAGGCTGAGTAGGTGGCTCTGTACAAGTGCGGAAGATTCCTTGCAGTCCTTAAGGCCCATTTTTCCAAAGGACACCTGACATGGTCAACAATGTAATGAGGCATGGCACTGAGCAAATTACACCCCCCCACCCCTCTCAGTTGGTGATAATGGGGTTTCCCTTAGACATAGTGGAAGAAAACAAAAATTGTAAAATATATAAGTGCAGTTCTTAAGAATTGTTGGGGCCTGTCATCATATCAGATGAAATTGTCATGGCATACCCCAATGTTCTCACAATGTGATGGCTGGAGGGAGGATAGGGATAGGGACACAGGCATTATTATTGAATTAACTGTTGCATTTTGTATTGAATTTTCATGTGAATTGTTATTCCTGTGATGATCATTCTGTGAAATATGGTTTTAAATATAGACCCAGTTGACCATCTATACATTCTAGGGAATATTCGTTCATGCAGCTTCAGATGAATCAGGTGCAGTTGCATTCAAAGCACTGAACAATGGTGCTAGATCAGAATAATTGGGCATGGGTGGCTATTACATGGATGTCCATGGACTCCTTAAGTGTCCTTGCTACCAGCACTCACAAGCAAATGAGTGAAACAAAGCTCTGCTCCCCATTTTATTCTAGATAGTGAGGACTCAGGTTTATAATTAACTTGGCAAGGAGGGAAAGCAGGGTTAGGTCTGCGTGCCAGGAAAGTAATGGTGTTCAGGCAATGGTATGATAATCATGCAGAAGTGTCATTGTTATGTGAACTTTGAATAAATCAAGTTATCCCTAGCATCCTTGCAACACCACTCCATGGCCCTGGTGTCCATGAAAGGCTCATTTGGAATTATGAGCTCATCCATACACTCTGACAATTCCTCCTCATCTGAGGAGAGCTGATCTTCCACTCTTTCCTTTACAATGTTGCAGCACCAGGCTGGGAGACAAGGACTGGTAAAATAATAAGGTTGAATGATTGGCATGTTTACATTGAATAGAAGGATAGTGAAGCAGAAGTCCTCAATAATCACATATGCCAGTCTTCTGCAAACAGAATTCATCCCACATGATATCATGAAATAGCTAAAAGCACTGGATAGCAGTGACTGTGGGCCAGGACAACATTCCACAATAGACTGAAGACCTCATATTACAGAACTAGCCATTCTTTAGTCAATCTGTTCCAGTACAGCTACAACACTGGCATCTATCCAGCAATGTGGAAAACTCTCCACAGTTAGACATCAAGGAAGGTGGTTGTGGTTGGTGGAAGTGAATCACCTCTGTCCCAGAAGTTCCTCTTTGGTCCAACCATCTTTAGTTGTTTTGTCAATGATCTTGCTGCTATCATAATGTCAAAAGATGAATGCACATTGTGACAACTGATACAGAAACAATGCATACTGAAATGTAGCAAGACTAAGAAACATTCAAGTATGGGGTGGTAAGTGGCAACTGAGATTAACATCATACAAGTTCTAGGTAATGACTATCTCCAAAAATAGAAAATCAACCAGAAACTGAACTGGACCAGCCATATAAATACAGTAGCTACAAGAGCAGTCAGAGGCTGGGAATTATGCAGAAAGTAATTCAGCTCCTGACTCCCCACAGCCTGTCCACTGTCTACATGGCATAAATCAGGAGTGTGATGGAATACTCCACACTTGCCTGGATGAATGTAGCTCCAACAATACTCAAGGAGCTCAATACCGTCCAGGACAAAGTGGTCGTTTGATTGGCACCCCATCTGCCACCTTGAATATCTGCTCCAACAGATTAGCAGCAGAGTATACCTTCCACAAGATATAGTATATATTCCACAGCAACTCATCAGGGCATCTTTGACATTTTCCCAACCCGCAACCTCAACTACTGAGAAGAATATATTTGTTGAAGAAGGATGAATCTGAGGCTAGCCTGTACCTATAAACAGAAAAGTAAAATCTGTTCACATTATATATTAATGATTTGGAAAATGGAACAGAAAGTATTATCTCCAAATTTGCAGATGATACAAAGTTGGATGAGAGGGTGAGCTGTGAGGAGGATGCAGTGATGCTTCAGTGTGATTTGGACAGGCTGGATGTGTGGACATTTGCATGACAGATGCAGTATAATGTGGATTCGTGTGAAGTTATCCACTTTGGTAGTAATAATAGGACAGACTATTACTTGAATAGGTATAAATTGAGAGAGGTGGATACTCAACAAGAACCTGTGCTGAGTCAAAAGCAAGTGTGCAGGTAGAGCAGGCAGTATAGAAGGCAAATGGCATGTTGGCCTTCATAGCAAGAGGATTTGCGTATAGGGATATTTTGCTGCAATTGTATAGGATGTTGGTGAGACCATACCTGGAGCAGTGTGTGCAACTGGGGGACGGGGAGGGGGACTGCCCTCACATACCTTACTGCAACCTTAGGGCTTGCTGCAGAGGGAGTATAGCAAAGGTTCCTGGAATGGCAGGTCCGTTGTATGAGAACAAACTAAGATGGTTAGAATTATATTCACTGGAGTTTTAGAAGAGTGACGGAGAACTTATAAAATTCTAACAAGGTTAGACAGGGTAGATTCAGAAAGAATGTTCTCAGTGGTGGGGGAGTCCAGAAGTAGGGGGATCATAGTTTGAGGATAAGGGGTAACTTTTTGGAACTAAGGCGGGGAGAAATTTCTTCACTGAGAGAGTGGTGAATATGTGGAACTACTACAGAATACAGTTGGGGCTAAAATGTTGTTTGATTTCAAGAAGAAATTACGTATAGCTCTTGGGGCTAAAAGGCTCAAGGAATATGAGTGGAAGAGGTGATCAAAACATTGAATTTGCTGATAGCCATGATAAAAATAAATGGCGGAGCATGTTCAAAGGGCCAAATGGCCTACTCCTGCTTCAAGTTTCTATTTCTCAAAGGCAGCAAAGTAAAATCATAAACCTCCCAGAAATCCAGTTTATATAGGGCATGAATGGATACGTGAGACTGGGATATTATAGCAATTACTGAAATATGGCTAAGGGAGGGACAGGATTGACAGCTCAATGTTCCAGGATACAAACACTATAGCAAAGATAAAACAGGAGGTAAGAGAGGAGGTGGAGGTGCAGTTTTGATTAAGAAAAATATCATGCTAGTATTGAGAGGGAATATATCCGAGGGTTCGAGAACTGAGTCTACATGGGTAGAACTGAGAAATAAGAAGGGGGAGATCATAGGGTTATATATGCCCCCAAATAGTCAGGGGAAATTTAGGAACAAATATATAAAATTACAGATACTTCCAAGAAAAATACAGTGGTAATAGTATCGGAGTTTAATTTCCCAATGTTGATTGGGACAGCCATACTGGTGGATGGAGAGAAATTTGTTGAGTGTGTTCTGGACGAATTTCTCATTTATTATGTGGATAACTCGAATAGAGAGAGGACAAAATGTGATCTCCTCTTGGGAAATAAAGAAGGGCAGATGACAGATGTGTTAGTAAGGAATCACTCTGTGACCATAGTTTCATTAGTTTTAAGATAGCTATGGAGAATGATAAGTCTGGCCCAAAAGTTAAAATTCTTAATCGGGGCAAGGCTGATTTTGATGCATCAGGCAGGAACTTTCAAAAGTTAATTGGGGGAGTCTGTGGGAAGGCAAAGGGGTATCTGGTAGTGGGAGGCTTTCAAAAGTATGTTAACCAGGGTTCATGGTAAGCACATTCCTCTTAGAGTGAAATGTAAGGCTGGCAGAAGTAGGGAATCCTGGAAGACTCGGGAAATTGAGGCTCTGGTCAAGAAGAAGAAGATACATGACATGCGTAGGCAGGTGGGTTTAAGTGAATCTCTTGAAAAGTATAGGGAGTGTAGGAGTAGAGTTAAGAGAGAAATCAGGAGGGCTAAAAGGGGATATGAAATTATTTTAGCAGATAAGGCAAAGGAGAATCTAAAGAACTTCTACAAATGTAAAAAAGCAAAAAGAATAACAAGGATAGAGTAAGACCTTTTAAGGATCAACAAGATCATCTATGTGCGGATCCACAAGAGATAGGTGAGATTCTAAATGAATATTTCTCATCAGCATTTACTGTTGAGAAAAGCATGGATGTTAGGCAACTTTGGGAAATAAATACTGAAGTCTTAAGGAGTGTTCACATTAGGAGAAAGAGGTGCTGGAAGTCTTTAAGTGCCCCAAGGTAGATAAATCCTTGGGACCTGATGAAGTGTATCCTAGGACATTATGGGAGGCTCGGGAGGAAATTGTGGGTCTGCTGGCAAAGATACTTGAATCATTGATAGTCATGGGTGAAGCGTCTGAAAATTAGAGGATGGCAAAAGTTGTGTCTTTGTTTAAAAAAGGCTGCAGGAAAAAGCCTGGGAACTACAGGCCAGTGAGCCTCACGTCTGTGGTGAATAAATTATAGAACATAGAACATTACAGCGCAGAACAGGCCCTTCGGCCCTCGATGTTGCGCCGACCAATTAGGAACAAGCAGTGACCCTCTAACCTAAACCATTCCCTTTTCATCCATAAATTTATCTACTAACCTCTTAAACGCCACCAAACTTGGCGCATCTACAACTGACGCAGGCAAGGCATTCCATACCCTTACCACCCTCTGGGTAAAGAACCTACCTCTGACATCTGTCCTAAACCACCACCCCTTAATTTAAAGCTATGTCCCCTCGTGCTAGCTTTCTCCATCCTAGGAAAAAGGCTATCACTGTCCACCCTACCTAAACCTCTAATCATCTTATATGTTTCAATAAGATAACCTTATAAGATACCTTATTGGAAGGTATTTTGAGAGACAGGATCTACACGGCATTTTGAGACAGCAAGGACTGATTAGGGACAGTTAGAATGGCTTTATGAGCGGAAAATCATATCTCACAAATTTGATTGAGTTTTTTGAAGGGATCACCAAGAAGGTAGATGAAGGCAGTGCCATTGATGTTGTCTACATGGACTTTAGCAAGGCCTTTGACAAGGCACCACAGCTAGATTGTTGCATAAAGTTAAATCTCATGCGATCCAGGATGAGGTATCTAAATGAATACAAAATGGGCTTCTTGACAGAAGCCAAAGGGTGATTGTAGAGGGCTGTTTTCCAAACTAGAGGTGTGCCTCAGGGATCAGTGCTGGATCCAATCTTCTTTGTCATTTATATTAATGATTTGGATGAGATATAGAAGTCATGGTTAGTAAATTTGCAGCTGACACCAAGATTGATGGCGTAATGGATAGTGAAGAAAGTTTCTCCAATTGCAATGGGATCTTGATCAATGGCCCAGTGGGCTCACGAATGGCAGATGGAGTTTTAAATAAATGCAAGGTGATACATTTTGGTAGATTGAACCAGGCAGGATTTACTCAGTTAATGGTAGGGCACTGGGGAGAATGATAGAACAAAGAGATTAAGGGGTATGTATTCACAGCTTTATGAAAGTGGAGTCACAGATGGACAGAGTGGTGAACAAGATATTCAGCATGCTTGGTTTCATCGGTCAGAACATTGAATACAGGAATTGGGATGTCTTATTGAAGTTGTACAAGACAGTGGTAAGGCCACACATGGAGTACTATGAAAAGTTCTGGTTACCCTGTTAGACAAAGGATATTATTAAAAGAGTGCAGAAAAGATTTACCAGGACTTGATGGTTTGAGTTATAAGGAGAGGCTGGATCGACTAGGATTTTATTCTCTGGTGATCTTATAGAGGTCTCTAAAATAATGAGGGGCATAGATCAGCTATATAGGCAATATCTTTTCCCAAATATAGGGGACTCTAAAACTAGAGGGCATAGGGTTTAAGGTGAGAGATACAAAAGTGTCCAGAGGGGAAACTTTTTCACACAGAGGGTGGTGAGTGTCTGGAACAAGCTGCCAGAGGTAGTAGTAGAGGTAGGTACAATTTTGTCCTTTAAAAAACATTTAGACAGTTTCATGGATAAGAAGGGTACAGAGGGATATGGGTCAAATACAGGCAACTGGGATTAACTTAGGGCTTTAAAAAAAAAGGCAGCACAGACAAATTGGGCCAAAGAACCTATTTCCATGCTGTAAACCTCTATGACTCTTTATACGCTTGCAATGATTACCCAATCCTTCCCCAAGCGGGGACAGCTATGTTTATTTATTGACTTAATGTATCAATTCTATTGCAGTGCAATTTCAACATTAAGAGATGCAGGAATGCCAGTGGTTCTCAGGTTGAGCTGTTTGTCCTGGCAGCATCGAAGATCCTCGCTGCCAGAGTCATCAGCAGGCCCATGATATCTGCAGGTATTGCAACAGATGAAGAACAATCAACTGGACTCGAGAAGAAAGCATTGTGAGCTACAGTATCTTCAAACCAATAGCATGCAGGCACCATGGAAGATCCTCGTATGTTCCATCGATCACCAACAAGAGTCTTGTTGGCTGCATTTTGATTTTATTTATTATTTGTCACATGTATTATTATAGTACAATGAAAAATGTTGTTTCTTGTGCGCCACATAGACAAAGCAATCTTTTACATCTTTTTCCCAATGGTAGGAAGTATAAGAAAGAATGTCCAGGGTGTGTGGGGTCCTTAATTGGGATCAAAATGAATTGTGGAGCGTGCTGGAAGGACCGAATGCTTTTCCGAGGCAGCAGGATGTGTAGTCAGTATCAATGGATGGGATGTCACTTTGAGTAATGGACTGGCTTCATTCATGACTTTATAGTTTCTTGCGGTCTTGGACAGAGCAGGAGCCATACCAAGCTGTGATACAACCAGCAAGAAATGTTTTCTATGGTGCATCTGTAAAAGTTGGTGACAGTTGTAGCAGACATGCCAAATTTCCTTAGTTTTTGGAGTAATTAGAGGCATTGGTGTCAATGCCTCTATATATTGTCAGCATGGGGACACCAGCACAGGTTGCTAATGACCTGGACACTTAAAAACATAAAGTTCTGGACCATTTCTACTTTAAGTTCATTGATGTAGATGGGCCATGCCTTCCACTGCACTTCCTGAAATTGATGACTATCTCCTTCATTTGCATTTATGAAGAGGATAAGACTGCAATTGTTAGGTTCTGGCTTAATTCAAGAAATGCCCAGTGTTGTCCTATGGTTCTCACTTTAACTCAAGCATCATGAACTTCTTTATGCACTTTGAGACAGTCAGTATTATGTCTCATCCATAAATTATTATAAATCATTTAAATATATTGATCAACTATTTTGGTTTCAAATGAAGATGTGCATTTTACAAAATAAAGACCATTAACAACTCGCTTATCAAAAAAAAGATACTTATCTTAAAAAAAATACAAGTACATTTACTTTTCAGAAAAACAGAAAAGTGAATTTTTTAAAAAAAACTCACTCTGAATCATCCTTTTTTTTAAAATCCCCAACAATTTTTCACTGCAAGCATTCCTTTTGGTGAAACAGTCTGATAATTGATGGCTTGTTATCAACCTACTGGATCCTAGAGATTTCCTTTTTGTCTGTTTGTGTGCAATATCAATATGTAATCTTTTTTCACTCACACTGTTTTTGGAATATATGTTATCCTAAAGGGATTGATTGTCAATATAACATTCTAGTGGACATTTCTTTCATCATTTCCCCTATGAAGTATTTCCCCTAACACCTTTAGATACAAAAAATGTCATGTCAACTGCTTCCACAAATGAGAGAATCTCTGCAGCCAGCATGCTTTTTACTACTCTTCATATTTACTTGAACATTTGACTTGAACAATTACTTTAAACATTACTTGAACAATTGCAGCCACAGAAGTATTGGCTGGGATTCTGAAGCCCCATTTGCCATGAGCGCAAATGGCAACAGGGGTGCAAATTCTCGTGAGAGCTGAAAAACAAGATTATTGCTGGCAAGAGCTCTCAGTGTGATTGACCCCACTTCCTCGTATTGCCATAACACAGTTCACACTCTGGAAAGTCAGGAAATTCATTATACCGTATTATAATATAATTAGTAGGCAGTCCCACCATAATCTCCTCCCTCATTGCAACCTTTAATTCCGTTGGTGTGACATCAGATCTTGCTATTTACAATAAATTTTTAAAAATGGTAACTGATGACTTCTCCACTGAAGGAGAGTTCAGAGATGATTATATGGGTCACCACCATCCATCAGTGATTCCATGGGGTGAGAGGGCATCAGAGAGCTCAGGGAGGAGGGAAGCACCTAGGGGGTTATGCTGTGGAGTGGGAGGGGTTTTGGGGGGTGTAGTGTAGAGGGGGGATGTGCATGGATTCAGATAGGGGGCCTTGAGAGGCTGGCTCCAGAATGGAACGCTGGAAGTTGGGGAGACCCAAGACTCCAATCCCACAGTGGGGTAATGGGACACCTGAGAGTGGAGGAATGTGATTTGGTAGGCCTAAAAGATCAACCACAGAGCAAGACAAGGGTGACAGTTGAACTGACCTCAGGACTGAGGATCCAAGGAAATGGGAAGTGTTGGCTGAACCGGTGGAAGGGATGAAGAGCAATGTTCATAAGCAGGGATGGAGTGGAGGGCATTGTGGGGGGGTTGCCATTGGCATGACTCTGAAAGGTGGGAGGATGGTTGGGCCCCTTATAATGTAGAATAATGAAGGACTCCGCCAAAAAGTCAACGAAGCTTACCCATTCTGAGATTGGAATCCACAGCTGAAGGACCTCTGACATGTCAATGGCCCTGGTACTGGGCTAGGGAGCCTTGGTAGTTGGACTGAATGGCTGAATAGGTGTTCAGAATACAATACCTGTAGGAACCATGACTTGTGGGGGGGCTGCCAGTGATGTAATGATTGATTATGTTAACATTAATATGCAGCCATGATTGCAATGAGCTTATCCTTGCCTGCCACATCAAGAACCCATTCATCTATTAACATTCCTTAGTTTTGATAGATGTGTCAATAATACCCATTCACATATTTCCAATGTATGCTAGTGCTACTGATTGCAAGTCACCAGTTAACCCTTTGCATGATGTGCTTCCCATTCTTTAATTCCAAAGCTTGCCTTCAGCAGTTGCTGAGAGGGCTAACAGAATTACTGCATCGCAATCAAGGCGCAGAAGTTTCAGCACTCATCAGGCCGTCCAGCTCTAGCAGTAGCATCCTGATCGACCATTCTTCTCCTGTGAGGTGAGTGAGATGCATCTTAGCTACTGCCGAAATTTGAGTGAGCTCATTGGCTAGTCCTGGTCCAGGGGACAAGTTTACTGACTCAGGTTTATATGAAGGACAGAGATTGCAGCAGACCCATTATAATGAAGCTCATGCAGTTTCTCATGCTTTGTTCGAGCAGACAATACCTGGACCAATAAGGTCAAGCCCTTCAATCAAGCCCCCAGAGAGTGTCATGCATCACTGTCGCATGCTGCATCCTGCATAACCTGGTGTACAATATGATAAGAGGGGATATGAATGAGTACCATATATACTCTAATGAGGAAGGTGCACAAAGGGCACCTCTGAAGGAGGCAGAACAAGGACGTCTCGAAATGGAGTGGAACTGATTAGGGAGACGAGTTCCAGATGGTCTAGTAGCATCACACTTTATGGAGGACCAGGACTTAGGCTGGATACAAAAGACCTTTAGAGCAGCTAATCCTTTCTTAGCGATCGGTGGTATGCTATCTCAACTCTGCAATTGCTCCTTATCCAAACTATCCAGGAGGTTGATGATAACTTGCACTGAGGACATAGCATGGTCCTCAAAGACCTATGACAAATGTCTGACTCCTGTCTGGCTGAAGATAGCTCACTGACTCCTTTGACCAGGAAAATATTGGGGTATTGACATAAGGTCAATCTATCTTCATGATGCTAGCTCCTCCTTAATTTGAGGTGCCGTTGAGGATTTGTTTGTGGGCACTGGTGCCAGAGAAATCGTTCTCAGAAGTGTGAAGCTATTGGGTTTCTAGTGCTGAAATTAGACTTATCGAGATGACTGGGTTCAGTGGCAGGCTTGACCAATGTTTCAGGTTGTGAGGAGGGGTCTTTGCATTACCAGCATGACATTGGCATGACTGTGTCCTGTTGTCGTACAGGAATGCCAACGAATAAACTGACATAACTCGCAGACAGGTGATGGATGTGGTGCTGTTTATCAGCATCCAGTATTTACATGTTAGATGGATGCTGCTGTGTATGCAAAAAGTCAGTGAAGCCACTTGTAAAACTTACCCATTCTGAGATTGGAATCCATAGCTGAAGAACCTTTGACGTGGTACTGGGCTAGGAAGGCTTGGTAGCTGGGCTGGATGGCTGAGTGGGTGTTCAGAATACAATACCTGTAGGAACCACAACTCTTTGTCTCTTCCTTGGACACAGGTGAAGTCCCAGAGGACTGGAGAATAGCTAATATTGTACCGTTGTTTAAAAAGGGTAGTAGGGATAACCCTGGAAATTATAGGCCGGTGAGTTTGACGTCAATGGTAGGGAAGCTGTTGGAGGGGATTCTTAGAGATAGGATGTATCAGCACTTACAGCGTTGCGATCTGGTTAGGCATACACAGCATGGATTTGTTAAGGGGAGGTCATGCCTTACAAATCCGATAGAATTTTTTGAGGAGGTGACGAAAACGGTGGACAAAGGGTGAGCCGTTGATGTCGTCTATATGGATTTTAGTAAGGCGTTTGACAAAGTCTCTCATGGGAGGTTAGTTGAGAAGGTCAAGGCTAATGGGATACAAGGACAGGTAGCTAGATGGATAAGTAACTGGCTTGGTAATAGGAGACAGAGAGTAATAGTGGAAGGGTGTTTTTCTAGCCGGAGGTGGGTCACTAGTGGTGTGCTGCAGGGCTCGGTACTAGGACCTCTTCTATTTGTAATATATATAAATGACTTGGAAGATGGAGTAAGTGGAGTGATCAGCAAGTTTGCAGACGATACATACAAAGATGACTGGACTTGCGGATAGTGAGGAGCACTGTCAGGTGATACAGCAGGACATAGATAGGCTGGTAGCTTGGGTAGACACATGGCAGATGGAATTCAATCCTGATAAATGTGAGGTGATGCATTTCGGGAGAAAGAATGTAGAGGGGAGGCATATGATAAAGGGTAGACCTATTAAGGGTATAGAAATGTAGAGGGACCTGGGGGTGCAGGTGCACAAGTCTCTGAAGGTGGCAGAGCAAGTGGAGAAGGTTGTGAAGAAAGCATATGGTATGCTAGCCTTTATAGGAAGGGATATAGAGTACAAGAGCTGGCCTTTAATGTTGTAGTTGTATAAAACATTGGTTAGACCTCATTTGGAATACTGCGTCCAGTTCTGGTTGCCCTACTATCGGAAGGACATGGAGACTCTGGAGAGAGTGCAGAGAAGGTTTACCAGGATGCTGCCTGGTATGGAAGGTCTGAGTTACGAGGAGAGGTTAGGCAAATTGGGAGTGTTTTCCTTAGAAAGACGTAGACTTAGAGGAGATCTAATAGAGGTGTACAAGATTATGAGGGGTATAGATAGAGTAAACAGGGTTAAGCTTTTCCCTAGGATGGACTCAAATAGCACGAGGGGTCACGGGCTTAGGGTGAGGGGGGTAAGGTATAATTTGGATGCTAGAGGGAGTTTTTTCACACAGAGGGTGGTGGGGGTATGGAATGCGCTGCCAAGTAAAGTGGTGGAGGCAGGTACTCTGGAGTTATTTAAGAAATACTTAGATGGGCACATGAACAGAATGGGAATGGAGGGGTATAGGAAACTGATTTAAAATAGGGATCATGAGCCTTGGGAATCCCTGGGAAGTGTGTAAATAGATGATGATATTGATGTACTTGTTTTTATCCTAGAGGTGCTTTGGTCCACCTTGTTGTCTAACGAGGGGCATACACGCGATGGGTCGTGAGAGGGCTGCTCTTGGATATTTTTTCAAGAGTATCCTAGTGCTTCACGTCGTTAGTGTACGCTTGACCTGGACCATTTGATGGGCAACACGACAGCTCAGTGACTATTGCTGTGCTGTGGAGATACATGGATTTGGGCCTATGTTTGTGGGAGTTTGCGCATTCTCTCCGCGCTTGCGTGGGTTTTCTCCAGGCGCTCCGGTTTCCTCCCACATCCCAAAGATGTGCTCTTAGGCTAATTGGCAAAACAAATTCTCCATAAATTGTCTTAAATTTGGTTTTTAATGCATAGATCTATAAACGTGGACAGGGATCGCGGGTAGAGGTGGTAACATCGGGGTGGCGGTGCGGGCTCGTTGGGCCGAAGTGCCTGTTTCCCATGCTGTTTTGTTCTTTGTTCTTTATGGGGGCTGATGGAGTTATAAGAGGAAAGTACAAAGAGGGAGTAAAAAGTAAGGTTTAATGCAGTGCAGAGGCGTTCAAATGCTTGGATAATTGCTCGTTATGTACAAGTGGCTAACAACACCTATGCCCATGCTGTGCAACTATAATTTCTTAACTTCCTACTTCAACCACTACATCTTAGTGTATCCCCATGTGGAGGAGGTATGCTCTCTGCCATACCTTGCCATGATAGAACAATACAGCACAGAACAGGCCCTTCGGCCTTCGATGTTGTGCCGACCAAAATAAAAAGCAATGCCCCTCCTAACTAAACCATTCCCTTCTCATCCATATACTTATCAACTACCTCTTAAACGCCACCAAACTTGGCGCATCTACAACAGCTGCAGGCAGGGCATTCCACTCCCTAATCACTCTTTGAGTAAAGACCCTACCTCTGATATCCGTCCTATAACTCATACCCCTTAATTTAAAGCTGTGTCCCCTCGTGCTAGCTTTCTCCATCCTAGGAAAAGGCTATCACTGTCCACCCTATCTAAACCTCTAATCATCTTATATGCTTCAATAAGATCCCCTCTTAGCCGCCTCCTTTCTAACGAAAACAACCTCAAATCCTTCAACCTCTCTTCATATGACCTGCCCTCCATACCAGGCAACATCCTGGTAAACCTCCTCTGTACCCTCTCCAATGCCTCCACATCTTTCTTATAATGTGGCGACCAGAACTGCACACAATACTCCAAGTGCGGCCGCACTAGAGTTTTGTACAGCTGCAACATGATGCTGCGGCTCCTAAATTCAATCCCCCTACCAATAAAAGCTAAGACTCCATAAGCCTTCTTAACAACTTTATCCACTTGACTGCCTACTTTCAGGGATCTATTGACACATACACCAAGATCCTTCTGTTCCTCAACACTATTAAGAGCCCTACCATTAGCCCTATACTCTACACATTTATTGTTCCTGCCAAAGTGCATTACCTCACACTTTTCCACATTAAACTCCATTTGCCACCTCTCGGCCCAGCTCTGCAACTTGTCCAAGTCACTCTGTAAACTAAAACACCCCTCTTCACTATCTACCACACCACCAACTTTAGTATCATCTGCAAATTTACTGATCCATCCCTCAATACCCTCATCCAGATCATTTATAAAAATTACAAACAGCAGGGGCCCCAAAACAGACCCCTGAGGCACACCACTCGTCACCGAACTCCACGATGAAAATCTCCCATCAACCACCACCCTCTGTCTTCTATCTGCCAGCCAATTTCTAATCCAATTAGCTAAATCACCCTCTATTCCACACATCTGCATTTTCTGTAGAAGTCTTCCATGGGCCACCTTATCAAACGCCTTACTAAAGTCCATATATACTACATCAACCGCCTTACCCCCATCCACCTCTTTGGTCACTTTCTCAAAAAACTCAATGAGGTTAGTAAGGCATGACCTACCCTTCACAAAACCATGCTGACTATCCCCAATCAATTCATTTCTCTCTAAATAACTATAAATCCTATCCTAATAATTCTCTCCAATACTTTGCCCACAACAGAAGTAAGACTCACTGGCCTATAATTCCCCGGAAGGTCTCTCTTCCCCTTCTTGAACAATGGGACCACATTCGCTATCCTCCAGTCCTCCGGAACCACACCCGTAACCAACGAGGACCTGAAGATCAGAGCCAGAGGCTCTGCAATCTCCTCTCTTGCCTCCCAGAGAATCCTAGGGTAAATCCCGTCCGGCCCAGGGGACTTATCCAACTTCAAACCCTCGAGAATTTCTAACACATCCTCCCTATCTACTACAATACTTCCCAATTTGCAACCCTGTACCTCAGTGTTCTCCATAGCTACATTTCCAGCACTCTGCGTGAATACCGAAGAGAAATATTTATTCAGTGCCTCACCAATCTCTTCAGGCTCCACGCACAACTTCCCACTGCTGTCTATGACTGGCCCTAATCTTGCCCTAACCAATCTTCTATTCTTAACATATCGAAAGAAAGCTTTAGGATTCTCCTTAATCCTATCAGCCAACATCTTCTCGTGTCCCCTCTTAGCTCTCCTCAATTCACTTTTTACCTCCTTCCTAGCTAATCTATAGCTATCCATTGCACTACCTGAGCCTTCAAGCCTCATCCTGACATAAGCCTCCTTTTTCTTCTTAACCAGCAAATCAACTCTTTTCGTACACCAAGGCTCTCTTACTCGTCCATTTCCTCCCTGCCTGACAGGAACATACTTATCAAGGACTCGCAGCAGCTGCTCCTTGAATAAGCACCACATTCCAGATGTTCCCAGTCCCTGTAGTTCCCTAGTCCAATCTATGCACCCTAATTCTCTCCTGATGGCCTCATAATTACCCTTCCCCCAGCTATAACTACAGCCCCCAGCTTCATGCCTATCCCTGTCCATCACTAAGGTGAACGTAACCGAATTGTGGTCACTATCACCAAAATGTTCACTAACTTCCAAGCCTAACACCTGGTCTGGCTCATTGCCCAGCACCAAATCCAATGTAGCCTCACCTCTAGTTGGCCTATCTACATACTGAGTCAAAAAACCTTCCTGCACACTCTGTACGAAAACTGACCCCTCTAACGAGCTAGAGCTATAGCTATTCCAATCAATATTAGCAAAGTTAAAGTCCCCCATCACAATTACCCTACTACTTTCACTCCTAATCAGAATAGGCGTCCTCCAGAAGGCCAAAAACTGAATAGTCTGGGCCTGCTTGCATGCTACACAGTGTGATGATACCACTCTCTCTGGCTTCTGCGTCAGTCACAGGAAGAGTCACCTAGAAGTCCCCAGGCTATGCACCAATCCTTCCTAAGGATTCTTCAGAACCTCTGTGTTATACCTTTTTATAGAAGGGCAACTGGAGTGAGATCCAGAAGTCTCACTGTAGTCTGATGCTGGCATTTATGGATGCGTTATAGAGTTGAGGCCTTGAAGCATAGAATTGATGCCCTGAACTGTGGAGTTCATGCCCTGATCCATACAGTGAACAAGTCGTGTAGTGAATACCCTGCATGTAGCTCACCTCTGTGAACACCATCCCTGCAGTGTTGGGCTCGTCACCTCAGAATGCCGATGCTATCTTCTCAGACGTTACCTATAGTTGGCCTTGCAATCCAAGAAGTGCAGCAGGCATGCCTTCCTGATGTTTCCGACAAAGTCCAGAGCTCTCGGCTCGTGGTCTCAAGTAGTCCTCTGAGTGTCAGATCCTTGGAACATCCTTGTCTCTGCCTGCTGTGGATCTGCAGAAGTGAAATGCTCACCAGTTAATGACCAAGAAGCCTCTCTACTGCTAATTTCCACTGAGGCTCGAGTCTCTAAGCTGTTTGTAGGTGTGGTTGATAGCTGCAACTCCTTCCTATGGGGAGATCCAAAAACTTGTCAGAGCTGCTCTCCTGGCTGCAATTGGTGGATGTACCAGGCTACTCCACTGATTTTCCTGCAAGGAAAGGAAAATGGCATTAGTGCATAGCAGGAGCATAAGGATAGAAGAGAGGAAACTCATGTGAGGCTGATGAGAGGCATGATTCTGCTCTGGTTCCTCAGTTTTTACCTTTGCAGCTTTCAGCGCAGGAGCAGTCCTCTTTCTCCCTGGCAAGCTGGAGTGCCCTCTCCTTGGATAGGGACATGACCTTAAATTCAGGCATGCCTCCACCTGACTTTCGTTTTGAATCAGCTTGTCCTGCAAGGAGACAGATGGAGACAGTGTATCAGGCTGCGTACTGGGTTAGATAGTAAGGATGCCTGGCATGTGTGGTAAGTGCATGGGAGCTGCGATGTGATGATGTGAGGAATTGCAGGGAAGATGATAAAGGATGTGACATGGTAAATAGTTGGGCCCGAGGTGGGAATGAGTAGGCTCCAATGGAGGGATGATAGGCGTGTGGTGACAGATAAGAAGAATGACTTACACTGGCTGATTATAGGAGATCATCCAGTTTCTTCCTGAGCTGGATGCCCATACTCCAGTGCATGGAACAGTTGCGCTCTCAGTGACTCCTTGTGAATGGTTTTCTTCCATCCCAAGGGTACAAGATGTCCTGCCTCTCCTCCACTGCATCCTGCATTCAGGTTAGGGCTCCTTCTGACAACCTCATGACAGCTTTCCTAAAAGCCATTTTCTTGGCTGGACTTAGACCAAGTGTTTGGAAAGCATTTAAATAGAGTGCTCAGTTAATGCTGGGGTGGGTGAATTAGAGTTAGCCTGTCACAGGAAGCAGCATGAAACCCGTACAGAGATGGGGTGGCACAGTGGAACATGTGTTTTGCAGTGCCAGGAATTCAATTCTCAGCTTGGGGCACTGCCTTTGCGGAGTCTGCATGTTCTCCTTGTGCTTGTGTGGGTTTCCTCCAGGTGCTTTTGTTTCTTCTCACAGTCTCAATTGGCCATGCTAAATTCTTCCTCAGTGTACCTGAACAGAACTGGAGTGTGATGACTAAGAGATTTTAATGGTAACTTCATTGTAGTGTTAATGTAAGCCTACTTATGACACTAATAAATAAATAAGAACTGTCCCTTGATTGTGAAATTGCTTAGCTCTGTCTATTATCTGTTGCTTAAGCAAATGGCTCTGTGTTGCAGCTTCATCATGTTGTCACCTCATTCTTAGGAATGCTTGGTTTTGCTCCTGGCATGCCCTCCTGCATTTTTCATTGAACCAGGGCTGATCCCCTGGCTTGGTGTTAATAGTGGAGTGGAAGATATGCCAAGCCATGTGGTTACAGATTGTGGCTGCGTACAACCGAGCTAAGTATCAGCTGGATTATTTTTTAAAGTCATTTTTTTGGCACTTTTCAAATTGACAATTGCTGAGCTGATAAGATGGCTCCATCTGGTCGCATGCTGGTTTCCGGAAGCTCCTCAGCCATTTCACATTGAACAAAGGCTAACACCATCTGGAAAGTAAACATTCCAGCCAAACTTACACAATGGCCCAGCTATGAACAAAGACAGCTGTTTGCAAGGCCTAATCTCCAATAATGGTGGTAATAGCCTGAATCGGCATTAACTGCTTCAACACAACAGTTTCAACAGAGGGCCCAGATTATTGAAAATGAGTATCACATGAACAAGATTTGAGTTGATTATACTCCTCTGATTATACAGTCTTTGGACGTCATTGTCAGTTTCTATTTGATCTCCAACAAGAACAGAACTTCAGACAAACAGCCTGCAATGTCTACTATCAAATACATGGTAGCAGAAAGAAATCTGGTCCCCATCAAAATGGCAAGAATTTTGGAACCTGTGCTTCCTAAATTTATTCACTTTACATGCCTTGTTCCATTGTGGAAGTCTGGCTTCTGGAAAGACAGGATCACTTGGCAAATAGCCAACGTCCTTTCTGAAGGAGTATTCCATTTGACTTTTGATTCCAGACTTTGGAAAGATATGAAACCCTAACTTGTACTTTTTTTGTGGTTGTGCCCTGAATCCTCTTCCTTTCTCCCTATCCCCCATTCATTGTGTGCGTGCGAAAAGGGTGCACATTGCAAACCCCCTCTCACATAGAAAACAGATGCAGGAGTAAGCCATTTAACACTTTGAGATTGCGCAAGAAGAACTGGACGTGGTCCTTGAGGCTTAAGGGATCAAGGGGAATGGAAAGAAAGCGGGAATGGGATATTGAAAGTGCCTGATCAGCTATGATCATAACTGAATGGTGGTTCCGTCTCAAAGGACTAAAAATCTAATGAACTGGCTCCAACAGCTTACTGAGGTAGAGAGTCACAACTCTCTGGGTGAAAAAGTTGTTCCTCAGCTCAGTCCTGAATGGCTTACCCATAATTCTTAGACTGTGAGCCTTAGTTCTGGACTTCCCCAACATTGTAAAAATTCTTCCCTCATCTAGCTTGTCCCGTCCCATCAGGATTTTATACCTTCTATAAGGTTCCCTCTCATTCTTCTAGATTACAGTGAGTAAAAGCCCAATTGATCCAGTCTCTCTTCAGGTTGTTTTCGTTAGAAAGGAGGCAGCTAAAAGGAGACCTTATCGAAACATATAAGATGATTAGAGGCTTAGATAGGGGGGACAGTGATAGCCTTTTTCCTAGGATGGAGAAAGCTAGCACGAGGGGACACAGCTTTAAATTAAGGGGTGATAGTTATAGGACGGATATCAGAGGTAGGTTCTTTACCCAGAGGGTGGTTAGGGAGTGGAATGCCCTGCCTGCGGCAGTTGTAGATGCGCCAAGTTTGGTGGCGTTTAAGAGGTTAGTTGATAAGTTTATGGAAGAGAAGGGAATGGTTTAGTTTGGAGGGTCATTGCTTTTTTCATAATTGGTTGGCGCAACATCGAGGGCTGAAGGACCTGCTCTGCGCTGTGGTGTTCTATGTTCTATGTTCATGGGCAGAATTTTACAAGATTGATTCTAAGGCCGGAATTTTACCGGCACACCTGTGGCATTTTTGGGAGGGCAGGCGAGTCTCGAAGAATGGCATTCTCCATTGGCCTCAGGTGTGATCGTATGAATCCCGGGTAGAGGTGCTGGTAAAATTCTGCCTTATGTGTCTGTCTGATGTCAAAATGGGAGAGTTCCTGATCCATTTTTCAGGTGAATTTTCACTTAGTCACTGAAAAATTGGTCTATAATGTTTCTAGTTGCTGCAAGCATAGGCTGGGCTTAATTCACCAGCCAGGGTGCAGAGGAAGCTATTGCGCATGTGCAGAACTCTGATTCTGCATATGCTCAATTGCAACTGCAGGGATCTGACAGAGTGAGAGAGAGAGAGAGAGAAAGAGCATTCAAGCCCCTACTACTGCAGACAGCCTTAACCAGTTGGAACCTGCCACTCCTCCCCTCCCAAAATTGTGAGGGCCTTTGGCCGATCACAAGTCCTACAAATCATGGGTGTCCAGACCCCGGTGCCAAGATTGACCAGGTTCCCCACCCCAATCTGATTGCAGAAAGTGTCCCCCCTTCCCCATTTAATCCCATTGCAATATGGGGAATGGGTCCCTTCTGCCCTCCCAGCTGGGTCCCCCTCATGCCCTGCTCGTAAAAGGCCTCACCTACATAGGCCCTGCCCCATAGGCCCCTCCCCAGACTTGGCAATGCCATGTTACCTGCTGGCACTGCCCAAAGAACGTCTCCGCTTTGCCCTCAGCTTCCCAGGGAGCCTCAATGGCCTCCGGTTCCACCAGCAATGCCAACAGGACTCTTCCCTGGGAGCAGGTGTTTTCCTTGATAGAGACAACCTTTCCTGGTGAGATCATAAAGGCAAGTGAGCCTGAACGATTGAGTGCCAAGCTCATTAAACACATGGAAATTCAAATTTAAACGTATTTAAATAAATTCTTAACCCTCTTGCTCATTCCTGGTGAGAGGCTGACTTCACCAGAAATGCGGTTTTCATAAAAACATGAAAGCTGAGAAATTAGGCATGATTCTGATTTCTTGACTCTTGCACAATTTCATTGATTTGCTCTGCTCATTGATTGGCGGGGCAAGTAGGTAAAATTCTGCCTCATATGTCAGCCCTGCCATTCCAGGAATCAGTCTGGTACACCTTCATTGGACTCTCTAAATGGCAAGCATGTCCTTCCTCAGACTAGGAGACCAAAATTGCACACAATACTCAAAGTGTAGCCTCACGAACGCCCTGTATAACTGCAACAAGACATTCCTATTCCTCTACTCAAATCATGCTGTGAAGGCCAGCATTCTATTAGCTTTCCTCAACACCTGCTGTATTTGCAAACCAACCTTCAGTGACTGTTCCACATTGATAGCCAGGTCATGTTGCACTTCCCCTTTTCCTAAATTGCCACCATTCAGATCATAACCTTCCTTCTTGTTTTTGCCACCAAAGTGGATAACCTCACATTTATCGGCATTATATCATGCATTAAGGATACACCAATACTTTTTACTTTATTTCACCTTGAGTTGCTGTGCAAGTTATCCATTGAAGATTGAAACACTTAAGGGTTGGGGAAAATACTCCACCATTTCTAAAAGGGGCAAATCAGAAGTTAAAAAAAAACTTTTTATAGATGGGTAGTGAGTAGAGAAATCAAGGCAATTTACATTGATCTCTGTCTTGTCCATGTCACACGCTTATCATTGGCCTGGTCACTAAAACATGCAGATGCAGTTATTCCCCCTCCAGTTCTTTGCTGCTGCTTGCTATTATAGAATACAGAACATAGAAAACTACAGCACAAACAGGCCCTTCGGCCCACAAGTTTCTGATCATATTCCTACCGACTGGGCCTACCTATAACTCTCAATCCCATTAAATTCCATGTTCTCATCCAGAAGTCTCTTAAAAGACCCCAATGAGTTCACCTCCACCACCACTGACAACAGCCTATTCCACTCACCCACCACCCTCTGAGTGAAAAACTTACCCCTGATAGTGGTTTTTATTCCAAAGCTTTGGGAGTAAACTAGTTCCGGTTAAGGCTCACCAGACTTCTCCTCAAACACAAACACAAGTGGGCAGTTATACACTATGGGTCTTAATGTTGCTTACGATACAAATCCTCAATTCCAGCTAGAAGTTCGGGTCTTCCTTCCTGTGTCTTAATGCAGGCCCAGAGTTAATCAGGAATTACAGTCCTGCAGTCAGGACAAAGGCTTAATCTGGTCACGATTTAAAACCCTTCTGCAGTAGTACTGGCATCCTAGTCTTTCAAGCTACTGGTGAGATCTCGGCTGTTCCAGCAGGACACTTCCTGTTCAAAGCTGGTATCGCTTTCAGCCATCAGCAACTGTTAAAAGCCAGTAACATAAACTACCATCTGTGTAACAACGTCCAATTAATATAACAGGTAAGATTTGCAAAGTCTACAAAATAACAGTCATATTTAAGTATCAGCTGTTACAAAAACAAGAATTAAAGCATGCAAAGTCTACAAAATAACAATCACATTTAACTATCCGCTGTTGAAAAGCGAGAGTTAAAGCATGTAAAACATGAACAAATAATTTACATTAATGACAGGAGCAATATAAGCCTAGGAAGATCAGTTATGATGCAGGGCTGTGTTTACGATATACTCGAGGTACAAAATTCATTAACACTTTCCCTCCTTCAATGGCTATCTCCTTTGTTTTACTGACATTGAGGGAGAGATTATTGTCCTTCTTCCTGGGCTGCACCTGTGTTCTTGAAGAACACATCTGGCATCAATATCTGCAGCTACTTCCCACTCTCAGTCTGGTATGTCTCTGCTTGTTCCCCACCCTCACTCAATATTTCCAACCCAATGGATATATAACATCTCCATGTTCCTCTATCATTCTGCCTCTTTCATTGAGACCCCTACTTCAGTGTTTGAAAACATTGGCACAAGCTCCCCTACACGTTCAGCCATTGCTTAATGTCCCAAAGTACAGACTGAATTTTCAAATTTCTCCTAACACTATTTGCAGCAACAATGCATCTCCCCTTTCACAGGTGCAAGCTGCCTTTGAGTAACACTAGCAACTGATATGTGCAGCCAATGAACAGCACAGGTA
Organism: Sphyrna mokarran; assembly: GCA_024679065.1. Taxonomy (NCBI): domain Eukaryota; kingdom Metazoa; phylum Chordata; class Chondrichthyes; order Carcharhiniformes; family Carcharhinidae; genus Sphyrna; species Sphyrna mokarran. Next base: position 42,212,135 of record JAGIQG010000024.1, read on the forward strand.
GCACTACTTACATGCAGTAATCATGCAAAACAATAGATATCATAAATTATTTGATTTGGATTTGATTTATTACTGTTACATGTATTAACGCTACGAAGACAAAACACGTTGTTCATAGAGAAGGAAATGGGAAAAAAAACGAGAGAGTGCAGAATGTAGTGCTACAGTCATAGCTGGGTGTAGAGAAAGATTAACTTAATGCTAGGTAAGTCCATTCAAAAGTCTGACAGCAGCAGGGAAGAAGGTGTTCTGAGTTGGTTGGTACATGACCTCCGACTTTTGTATTTTTTTTCCGACAGAGTGGGGTCCTTAATTATGCTGGCTGCTTTGCTGAGACAGCAGGAAGTGTAGACAGAGTCAATGAATGGGAGGCTGGTTTGCGTGATGGATTGGGCTACATTCATGACCTTTTGTAGTTCCTTGCGGTCTTGGGAAGAGCAGGAGACGTACCAAGTTATGATACAACCAGAAAGAATGCTTTCTATGCTGCATCTGTAAAAGTTGGTGAGAGTTGTAGCTGACATGCCAAATTTCCTTTGTCATCTGTGAAAGTAGAAACGTTGGTGAACTACAGTGTCAACATGGTGGGGGGGGGGGGAGGCACTCAACACATCAGTTTTATATTTCTAAAGCAACTTTAAAATAATGAAATGTCTCAAAGTGCTTCATAAGAGCAAAACATATCAAAGAGAAGGGATTAAAGGAGGTAAGTAGGGGGGTAGGGGAGGGAATTCTAGAGCTTTGGGCTTAGACAACTGAAAACACAGCCACCAACAGTGGAGCAATTTTATTGGGAATGCAAAAAAGGTCAGAATTAGAATAACATAGATACGTCAGATGGTTTGGGATTGAAAGAGATTACAGAAGTATGGAGGGGCAGTGCCTTGGAGGGTTTTGAAAACATGGATGTGAATTTTAAAATCAAGATGCTATTTGATTCACCGTCAGTCAGCGAATATAGGGGTGAAAAAGGAATGAGACGTGGTGCAAGTTAAGACATGAACAGCAGAATTTTGGAGGATCTCAACTTTTTGGAGATGGGACATGGGAGACCAGTCAGAGGTACATTGAAATAGTTGAATCTATTGGTAATGAAGGCATGTGTTAGTGTTTCAGTTACATGTAAGCTGAGACAGGCTTGAAGTTGAGCAATGTTATGGAATTGCAAAATTGATGGTTTTAGAGATTGCATGAATATGAGTTTGGAAACAAAGTCAAAAATGTCATCAAGGTTGTGAACAGACTAGCTTAAAATCAGACTGTTGCCAGGGAGAGGGATGAAGTAGATAGGTAGGGAACAGTTTAGAGTGGGAATTGAAAACAGCTGCTTCAGTCTTTCCAATATTTAATTGGAGGAAATTTCTGCTCATCCAATACTGGATGTCAGATAAACAGATTGATGAGTTAGCAATGAATACTGCGGAGGAGTTGAGATGTGATGAGGTTGAGCTGTGTGCCACCTGAGAACATATGAAAGCTATGTGCTGCCTTCGATTTATATGGCACAGCGAAAAATATGTAGATGTGAAAAAGGAGGGGCCAAGGATTGATCCTTGGGGAATACAAGAGGCAACTATTGGGAACACGAAGAAAAGCCATTGCAGGTGACTCTCTGCCTTTGATTACGTAGATAAGAATAAAACATGTGACAGTAGTATCAACCAGCTGGATGATCGTGGGTATGCATTGGAAGAGTATGGTACGGTCAACCGTGTCAACTAGCTTGAGAAAGTTAAGGAGGGAAGATTACTTTGTCACAGTCACATAGGGTATTTCCACAGAGTCAAAAATATATAGGCTAGATGAAGTACAGAATCCCCATGGGCTCTGAATCCAATCTGACAACTGGGTTGTGAATGCTTACTATTAACCACTGAGCATGCTGATAGGGCCAGTCACTAATCACAGTAATAAAAATGGAAAATGCTAGAAATAGCAAGTCTGGTAGAATCTGGCAGAGAGAGAAACAGTTTACACTTCAGGTCTGATGACAGGTCATTCTCTATAGATTCTGCCATATTTTCAGTATTTTCTGTTTCATTTCAGATTTTCTGTGCCTAGAGCATTATGTTTTTATATTTAGACCATAGCGGGCTGGTTAGTTCAGTTGGCTTGGTGGTTATCATGTGAATCAGATTAATGCCATCATATCGAATTTGATTCTCATTCCAGCTGAGGCCAACTCAGGGTTTGCCCCTCACTCTATCCGCAGTAAGAAATCACAAAACTTTGTCAAAAGACTTGCCTTTGGGTAGAGGATTGAAGAATAAGATAAATGTAACTAATTAATTGAAATTTTGTCTTGCACTCCATTGTCTTCACAATAATGGTATGCACAATGTAATTCGTAATACTTGGTTGCTTTGATTTCTCTAATGTCACTTGCTGCATCCTTTCTAAAGATTTTTTTGTGTTGTACAGTGTTTTTTTACGTATTTTAAGTAAGTATCACTTTTTTTCATGTTTATACATGTATTGTATTGTTACTCTTCAATACTATTGATCACAGCACATAAGTCAGCAGTTGAAGCTGGAAAAATTCTTCCAAAAACAGGGATCGATTTGAAAACCAAATACAAAATGTGAATTGTAGATCGTTGCCATGCTGAAATGTGAAAAGCTTTGTTTGTCGGTCAGCATATGCAGACTGGGCCTGTTTTACATTCCTACACATCATCTTGGCAACATGGCCTGTTATCTCTTGTTTGATCCCATGTGCTGGTTTATAGGACAAGTTTAACACTAAACATGTATTTCTGAGTAGAAAAATTCAGGCCAATTTCTCATGCAAGTATCATCCTAAATATTCATTTAGGAGATGATAAATGGGGTGTTGACTCATAAGCGAAGTATAGGCTTAAATATACTTTTTGTCATCCAAAAACACAATCTTGTATCTCAGGTTGACTTCTATACTTTGATCTACACTAACATTCATGTCTTACTTTTGTACTCTTCCTCGAATTGTTTTCCATTATTAGGTTTTTAAAGTTACTAACATTACAAATGTTTTGTGATTTGCAGATGCATGATTGAACTTCTTCATTACTTAAATTGTTAAGTAGCTGATGGTTGCTGAGGAAATATTAATAGATCATTATTTTAGATATCTTTTAATAGGTTGTTTCTCTTGCCATTGCTAATATTATCACCTGATGCACAAAGTATGTGTTGCTAAATTACTTATTCCCACAATTTCATTCTTGGATTAGAAATTTCCATTTTGCTTGAAAAAAATATTGCATTAAATTATCACCAAAACATTTAAAAATGACACACAAGATAATAACACTCCACTTTTACCTGATAATTTGCTCAATTTGACCTAAATCCAAGTTATTGCCCTAAATCGATGATCTGAAATCATCTAAAAAATGTGTAGGATTACTTCACTTTAATTCCATTCTTTGAATCATCCAGTAGATGTCAAAACTAAAATGTTCTACTACATTTAGTGAACTCCAAAATAATTCATATAAATCCATTATGTTAGATTATGTAAATATATTGGTTGCTAGTGGTTTCTGTAATGTAAAGCAATGTGTTATATTCAGTGTCATTCAATGGATTGAGCCCTACTAATCCTGAGAGTAGATCATCTATTTATTCTTCTATGTCATTTTCTATTTGCTTTTCAATTAATGCGTATATCTAATGAACTGCTGGCTGATTTCAAGAAAAGCCATCCAGAATTTAGTTAAAGAAATAAGAAAATCTAATATTGACTATATTTCTTAATAGATAAAGCATCATTTTCATAAATATAGAAAATTTCCTGCTGACTTAAGGATTCCTGTGTAGTATCCTTTTTCTGTCAAGTCATCCTTGTGATTTCCCTGTTTGTTCTAGAGTAGCTTCTTTGCAAACAGAAAGCGGAGGAGTTGGAAAAAACACATCTTTAATCACCCTAAAGTTCCCTCCGAAACAACATGATGTCTGGAAACAATGCTAAAGGTTGAAAAACTAAATTGCAAACATATTTTCCCACCATAGCATAGATCTAGAGCAGCTTTAAACCACTTTGTGTCCATTATGTTCATTGCTGTTTGAAATGAAACTTTTCAGTACATTAGATGTGACACCACTGAAGGAAGGAAGGGAGTTTCTGGTAGCGTGTCCTTTTAAGAGGCAAGTCCTCAGAGGACCATGTGACCAGTTTGGCCAAGTGGGCAGAGCATACAAATCCTGGAGCTGAACATATGTTTCCCTTACCAGTTGGGAATCTGAAGTCGTAGAGTACTGTAGTGTTTTTAATATTCCCTGTAAAGTTATTTACCTTAATAAACCATTCATTCATTAATCTACTTTGGTGATGAGGATCAACTGTAGTGCCTTCCTACTGCTGTAGAAGTCGGGAGAACAGACCTCATGTGGAAGCAAATTCTTTTTGAAGCAAATTCGTTCAGCCATCTCTAGTGACAAAATGCCCCTTATTGGGTAAATAGGCCCATTTGCTCCAACTTGGAGCAGTGGGTGCAATATGTTGAACATGTTTTAAAGCCAATGAAATCAGGATAGAAGCAGCAAAATATCCTACTAACAGCCTACGTGACTCCAATCTATTGCCTATAAGGAGCCTAATGCCCCTGAATCAAAGAAAAAAGAACAAAGAACAAAACAGCATGGGAAACAGGCACTTCGGCCCAACAAGCCCGTGCCACCACCCCGATGTTCCCACCTCTACCCGCGATCCCTGTCCATGTTTATAGATCTATAGATTAAAAACCAAATTTGAGACAATTTAGGGAGAATTTGTTTTGCCAATTAGCCTAAGAGCACATCTTTGGGATGTGGGAGGAAACTGGAGCTCCCGGAGAAAACCCACGCAAGCACGGGGAGAATGCGCAAACTCCCACAGACATAGGCCCAAATCCATGTATCTGCACAGCACAGTGATAGTCACTGAGCTGTCGTGTTGCCCATCAAATGGTCCAGGTCAAGCATACACTAACGACGTGAAGCACTAGTATACTCTCGTTAAAGATCCAAGAGCAGCCCTCTCACGACCCATCACATGTATGCCTCTCGTTAGACAACAAGGTGGACCAAAGCACCTGTAGGATAAAAACAAGTACATCAATATCATCATCTATTTACACACTTCCCAGGGATTCCCAAGGCTCATGATTCCTATTTTAAATCAGTTTTCTATACCCCTCCATTCCCATTCTGTTCATGTGCCCATCTAAGTATTTCTTAAATAACTCCAGAGTACCTGCCTCCACCACTTTACTTGGCAGCGCATTCCATATCCCCACCACCCTCTGTGTGAAAAAACTCGCCCTCTAGCATCCAAATTATACCTTACCCCCCTCAGCCTGAGCCCGTGACCCCTCGTGCTATTCGAGTCCATCCTAGGAAAAAGCTTAACCCTGTTTACTCTATCCATACCCCTCATAATCTTGTACACCTCCATTAGATCACCTCTAAGTCTAAGTCTTTCTAAGAAAACAGTCCCAATTTGCCTAACCTCTCCTCATAACTCAGACCTTCTATACCAGGCAGCATCCTGGTAAACCTCCTCTGCACTCTCTCCAGTGTCTCCATGTCCTTCCCATAGTAGGGCGACCAGAACTGGATGCAGTATTCCAAATGACATTATGATATAGAACATAGAACATTACAGCGCAGAACAGGCCCTTCAGCCTTCGATGTTGCGCCGACCAATTAAGAAAAAGCAATGACCCTCTAACCTAAACCATTCCCTTTTCGTCCATAATCCTATCCACAGACCTCTTAAACGCCCCCAAACTTGGCGCATCTACAACTGCAGCAGGCAGGGCATTCCATACCCTTACCACCCTCTGGGGAAAGAACCTACCTCTGACATCATTTACCTTATTGAGTTTTTTGAAAAAGTGACCAAAGAGGTGGATGGGGGTAAGGCGGTTGATGTGGTATATATGGACTTTAGTAAGGCGTTTGATAAGGTGGCCCATGGAAGACTTCTGCAGAAAATGCAGATGTATGGGATATAGGGTGATTTAGCTAATTGGGTTAGGAATTGGCTAGCAGATAGAAGACAGAGGGTGGTGGTTGATGGGAGATATTCATCGTGGAGTTCGGTGACAAGTGGTGTACCTCAGGGGTCTGTTTGGGGGCCCCTGCTGTTTGTAATTTTTATAAATGATCTGGATGAGGGTATTGGGGGATGGATCAGTAAATTTGCAGATGACACTAAAGTCGGTGGAGTGGTAGATAGTGAAGAGGGGTGTTATAGTTTGCAGAGAGACTTGAACAAGTTGCAGAGCTGGGCTGAGAGGTGGCAAATGGAGTTTAATGTGGAAAAGTATGAGATAATGCACTTTGGCAGGAATAATAAATGTGTAGAGTATAGGGCTAATGGTAGGATTCTTAATAGTGTTGATGAATAGAGGGATCTTGGTGTATTTGTGCATAGATCCCTGAAAGTACATAGAACATAGAACATTACAGCACAGAACAGGCCCTTCGGCCTTAAAGTAAGGCTTTATATATAAGTAAGACTTGCTCAAATAAGAAAAGATTAGTAAAATTGAGGATGGCAGATTATTATGGGGAACAAGAGTAGTTGTTCTCAGTCCCATGAGAAGGTTATTGTTGAAGGGAGATTTAAAGAATAAGTTTTGAGAGAATAGTATTGTTGGTTTAGATGCCTGTATAACAATTTATATAGGTATTATATAATGAATGTGTATGAATTTATTACTATACAATCACAAAGGGCATGTATATTAGCTCCATCATATTAATAGAAGTTCATAATATTAAAAGACACAAAACGGATCCTAGCTGCGTTAGCCACGTTCCTGAACATAATTAATTCAGATAATCATAAGCTTGTGTACAATAGCAAGAACAGTTATATAGATAGAAGGAGTGTTCACAGAGATACTGGCAACTTGTGCCAGCATAATGGCCCAAGGTTTCAGATGGAAAACAGACACATAAAATTAGGGAGGGCATTCGTGGATAAGCAAGTCCAAAAGACAAAGAGTATTGTAAGATACGTATTGTGCACCTTGGCCAACTTCATTTTGAATGTAGCATGGTAGGAAACACAGTGGTAGACAGGCTGAATTCTCTTGATACAAAGGAACATAGAAAGGCAGCTTCTGTTATCTGTTTCTGATATGCAAAAACAAGTTTAATTGTAGGCCTGCTATTCAAGGAAGTAAATTCATTCATGGGGAGCTAGTCTGGAGCAGTCTCTCAGACCCACAGGATTGTAAGCTCAAGGACTCCGGATGAGAGAAAACAAGATAACATTAATAAGGTACTATGAATCGTGTCCATGAGATAGATGTGACAAATACATGTAATCTGTAATTGATATTATTGAATAAGATCCAGCTGTGATGGGCTATATAGATGTCTGAAAAATGGGTAAGAATGGATGTTTTTCCTTTGTTTGTCAGAGCAAGACACTGGGTTTTACCAGATGAGATCTCCCCACTGATGAAATAAACCGTTGATGTGAGGACCAATCCTGAGCATTGAGTGATTTCCTTGAGATACACTCCCGCTAACAGTTTGGTGCCATGACTCAGATTCCTCAGTCGACCGATCCCATCAGAGAACCGAGTGAGTATATTTACTCACAAGTATTGATTTATCCCAGGAAATGGGTGGTGTTTGGCGGCTGACGAATTCCGAACTTGTGAACAGAGTCAAACCAGCAGTCAAACGGCAGTGATTAGTTCGTTAAGAGGCTTGGCATTGTGGAGCATTGTTTAAAGGTGCTTAAGACAACTATGAGCTTGTGAGAATAAGTAACTGACTTGTGACCCACCAATCAGCAAAATATATGTCTACTACAAGTAGAACTGACATAAGAGCAGACCCCTGATCGTAAATTCCAATGGTTCTAGTCCTGTCCAATCATGACAAGTAAAATAAAATGGGAGCAGCAGGCTCCTTGACCCATTAACTAGTGGATAAACATCAGAAAGTCTTTGACAAAATCAGAGTGGAAGCCTCACAATCCCCAAGAAAACCAGAGGGAAAAGAGAAAAAGACAGTTATGACAAAAGATGGTAGTGCCATCATTCGCGGAACAAATCCTGTCTTATAACAAGGACATAGATTGGACAACCAAGATCCTCGAAATGCTCAGCAAAGGTTTAGGGAGGGAGGGGCTGCCCCATCACCTTATGACCCAGAGATTCCGATTAAAGCGTCTCCTGTAGAGATTGAATACATCCCAGCGAATGTCAAAAATCAACTGCCAAGCTTTTCAAGCAGACAGACAGCAGAATGACCAGTGGATTTGATTTTGACTTTGTAGGAAAGCCCTCAAAGGTCCTTCGACAGTCAGAGAGAATACTGGCCATACAAGCCCCAACTCAGCGGTGACCCCCAGCCTGAGGATCTCTTGCTCAGCTTGAGCCTCCATTCCCTTGCAATCTTGAAATCCCCCCACCTCACTCCACACCAAGGCACTGGCTAGCTTGGCTTTTTGCGCTTTTAGCAATTCGTGCTAAGTTGTGCTCACCTCCTTCTTCAATCTTGTAATGCATGACACTTGAACCACACTACAAGGGACCAGAAGTGATTTGTGACTTTGCAAACTCCAACTTAATAGGTAGGAACGTTTTTGGAGGGGGCAGCAATTGCATGCTGAACTTGCTAATGAGATTGAAATCCAGTCAATCACTTACTAATTAGCCTCACGCCCTTTCTGGGTGTGAACTGCTTTGCGAAGGCAGAAAGGGGCCGGAATGAATGTATACTGCTTGGCGCGATATCGATTTTTAGGCCTGCATGCTATTTTCTGGTATTGGCGTGATCTGCGTCAGGTGCAGTGAGGTCAGAAAATCGTGCCCCCAGAAAGAAAAATGTGAATTTTTCCAGATGGTAGTCCAGCATTTGTTCATGTTATTGATAGTAAAGACCTACATAAGGCAGCTAAAAGATTCAAAGCTATTTTAGAAGCACCACTTCCGGTAAATGTGACACAATTGAGATCCTTCCTAGGAATAGTATATTATTGTGGCAAATTTGTTCCTAACTGAGGGGGATTAATATCCAAACTAATAATTGTGGGGAAGAATATAGCATATTAATAAATGTGTGTAGTGAAAGAGTTAAAAGAGCTAAACCAAATACACAAAAAAAGCCTGCACACAGTTTAACTATAGAGACATGCATATTAGGATAATAGGCTGTAGTTCCAGACAAAGAAAGACAGTCCAAGTGACTGATCTGACCTTCAGGTAGGGTAGGAAGGGAAATATTATGGTGTAGGATTGTTTATGTCTCAGGCTGGGAAAGACCAACAAATCAGAAATTTGGACGTTGGAGGATTGATTTGTGATTCAAAACTTTGACATAGTTGGGATTTCAAAAGAGTTTGAACAATAACCTACTGATGTATTCAATGCTGGTTGGATATTATAATTAAGCAAGCAGACAATAAATATCTGTACTTATAAATGATATAACTTTAATCAATAACTGTGAATGAATAGAGATAACTCCTGTATCTTGATTGGTGTATGCTAATTACTTGTACTTCAGATTATTTCAGATTTAAAACTATAACTGCTTGTATATTTCTGAATTCTGCACTCTTGGCCTTAAGACCTGATTCAAAGTCCTATAGCCAATGATTTTAAATCATTTTGAACCACTTCTTGACTTTAGCCACTTCAAGAGAACAAAAGTTATAACTACATTAATATGTGAAGCATCAAAGAAGTCCTACAACATTTACTTAGCTACATTATTGAAGACATTGAATCTTTTATTATATGTGAAACATTCATGATATTAGACAATAGAATGTGAGAAAGCACAAAAAGATGTCAAAGATACATTGCAGAAGTCTGAAATATTTGTTCATTTTAATCCAAAGCTTCCATCACTGCTTGCTTGCGATACTTTGCCTTATGGGGTAGGGGCAATCATTTCATATATTATGTGGGAAAAGACCATTAGCTTTTGCCTCTCATACTGTAACTAATTTTGAATCTAACTGTACTTAGTTAGAAAAAGAAGCATTGAGTATAATTTTTGGGGTACAATGGTTTCATCATTATTAATGAGGCTGTCATTTCACTGTATTGACTGATTATTGACCCTTCAGTACTATTTTTGGCCATATAAAGGCATACCATCATTAGCCAGTAGCCTATTGCGAAGATGGTCACTGATCATATCTGCATACTCCTATGATATAAAGTATGCTCAGTCAAAGCGCCATGATAATGCTAATGCATTATCATGATTATGTTAATCTATTGAGCAGATGTCACCAACAAATATTGAGCAGATGCCACCAACAATTCTTTATTTTTCACTGGTAGATCATTTTATGAGAGCTTCTCAAGTTCAGAGATCTACCAGAAATAATTCCATGATGAAGAAGTGACAAATAGTACTGAAAGGAACAGTAGCTGGAATGCATCATATGCATCTTGATTTGATACCATATGTGTCAAGAAAGCTTGAATGGACAGTGAAAGGTGACTGTCTATCATCAGGAATCCGAGTGATCATTTCTGCTAGTCAGAGTGGATGAGTTCTTGAGCAACAATATGAAGGACATCTAGTGTGGTCTGGATGAAGGAAAAGCACATTGGAACAAAGAACAAAGAACAAAACAGCATGGGAAACAGGCCCTTTGGCTCAACGAGCCTGCGCCGCCACCCCAATGTTCCCATCTCTACCCGCGATCCCTGTCCATGTTTATAGATCTATGGATTAAAAACCAAATTTGAGACTATTTAGGGAGAATTTGTTTTGCCAATTAGCCTAAGAGCACATCTTTGGGATGTGGGAGGAAACCGGAGCACCCGGAGAAAACCCACGCAAGCACGGGGAGAATGCGCAAACTCCCACAGACACAGGCCAAATCCATGTATCTGCACAGCACAGCGATAGTCACTGAGCTGTCGTGTTGCCCATCAAATGGTCCAGGTCAAGCGTACACTAACAACGTGAAGCACTAGGATACTCTCGAAAAAGGTCCAAGAGCAGTCCTGTCACGACCCATCACAAGTGTGCCCCTCGTTAGACAACAAGTTGGACCAAAGCACCTGTAGGATAAAAACAAGTACATCAATATCATCATCTATTTACACACTTCCCAGGGACTCCCAAGGCTAATGATCCCTATTTTAAATCAGTTTTCTATACCCCTCCATTCCCATTCTGTTCATGTGCACATCTAAGTATTTCTTAAATAACTCCAGAGTACCTGCCTCCACCACTTTACTTGGCAGTGCATTCCATATCCCCACCACCCTCTGTGTGAAAAAACTCCCTCTAGCATCCAAATTATACCTTACCCCCCTCACCCTAAGCCCGTGACCCCTTGTGCTATTTGAGTCCATCCTAGGAAAAAGCTTAACCTTGTTTACTCTATCAATCCCCTTCAAAATCTTGTACACCTCTATCAGATCTCCTCTAAGTCTACATCTTTCTAAGGAAAACAGTCCCAATTTGCCTAATCTCTCCTCATAACTCAGACCTTGATACCAGGCAGCATCCTGGTAAACCTCCTCTGCACTCTCTCCAGAGTCTCCACGTCCTTCCGACAGTAAATTAGTGGTCAAACCTGGAAGCTCAGATTGAAGAATAGGTGGGCAGTGTCAATACTGTGCACAAATAAGAAATACACCACTGTTCTTCCCTTTAAACCCTTGAAAGTAGCCTAAAATGCAAAGGCAACAAATTCATGTAGATTATGCAGATCCATCTGAGGGTTACATATTCTTAGTTATAAATGATATAGATTCAAAATTGCCAGTTATCATCATGAGATTACTACACCTGAACTTCGCAAAAAAACTTAACAAAATTTTTGTTAAATTTGATAAACTGGAACAGATTATTAGAGATAATGGTTCACAGTTGACTTCACAAAAATGTAATGATTATCTCAAAGTAAATGGTATGCAACATATGAAATCCATCAACTGATGGATTAGCTGAAACATATTATCTTTCAATTGATGGATTCGCTGAAACATTCATACAATCCTGGAAACATGCTTCAAAAGCTTCAAGAGAACATGGTCCATTAACATGACATGTGAATAGATTTTCCACATCTTAATAGAACATCACTCATGTGACTATCGAAAGTTCATCTGCATTACTACTTCCAAAGAGAAAGTTGAGAACTACATTTGATTTACTATTATCTTCAAAGATGGTAGAGTTTGAACAACAATCTCAAGTCGTTAAATGAGATGTGAAGGCAAAGCAACACTCATTTCAACAAAATTGAGTGTTAGTGTGTAATTATGCCACAATTGAGGAATGAATACCAGCCATATTTTAGCAAAAACAAGTCCAATTTCTTACATTGCAAATGAATTAGCACATAAGAACATAAGACACAGGAGCAGAATTAGGCCACTTAGCCCATCGACACTGCTCCGCCATTCAATCATACTTGATTTTTTTTCATCCCCATTGTCCTGCCTTTTCCCCATAACCCCTGATCCCCTTATTAATTTATGACTGACTTAAAGACACTCAATTACCTGGTCTCCACTTTGTGTGGCAAAGTGTTCCACAGATTCACCACTCTCTGGCTGAAGAAATTCCTCCTCACCTCTGCTTTAAAGGATCATCCCTTTAGCCTGAAGTTGAGTCCTCGGGTTCTAGTTTTTCCTATTAGGGAAACATCTTCTCCACATCCACTCTATGCAGACCTTGCAGTATCCTGTAAGTTTCAATAAGATTCCCCTCATCCTTCTAAACTCCAAGGAGTACAGGCCCAAATCCTCAACTGTTCCTTACATGCTTTTCATTCCAGGGATTATTCCTGTGAACCTCTTCTGGATCCTTTCTAAGCCCAGCACATTCTTCCTTAGATACAGCGCCCAAAATTGCCCACAATGCTCCAAATGGGATCTGACCAGAGCCTTATATAGCCTCAGGAGTACATCTCTGCTCTCGTATTCTAGCCCTCTTGACATGAATGCTAACATTGCATTTATCTTCCGAACTGCCAACTGAACCTGCACATTAACCTAAAGAGAATCTGAAACAATGACTCCCAAGTCCCTTTGTGTTTCTGATTTCCTAAGCATTTTCCTCTTAAGAAATCATCTATAGGATCACAGAATCATAGAACAATACAACACAAACAGACCCTTCGGCCCACGAGTTGCGCCGATCACATCTACCAATCCACAGACCTATCTATAACCCCCTATCCTATACCTCCATTCCTCCTTCCAAAGTGCATAACTTGACACTTTTCCATATAGTATTCCATCTGCCATTGCTTTGCTTACTCTCCTAACCTTTCCAAGTCCTTCTGCAGCCTCCCGCTTCCTCAATACTATCTATCCCTCTACATATCTTTGTATCATCTGCAAACTTAGCAAGAGTGCCTTCAGTTCATTCCTCCAAATCATTATCGTATACAGTGAAAAGTTGTTGACCTAGCACTGACCCCTGAGGCACACCACTAATCACCAGCTTCCATCCTGAAAAAGAACCCTTTATCCCCACTCTCTGCCTTCTGCTAGTCAGCCATCCTCTATCCATGCCAGGATCTTACCCTGAACAGCATGGGCTCTTAGCTTCTTTAACAGTCTCCTATGCTGTACCTTGTCAAAGACATTCTGGAAATCTAAATCACATCCACTGGTCCCCTTTCATCTAAATTCCTTGTTATTTCCTCAAAGGACTCTAACAGATTCGTCAGACATGACCTCCCCTTAACAAAGCCATGCTGACTCAGTCCTACTTTATCATGCACTTCTGAAAACTCTGCGATCTCATCTTTAATAATGGACTCTAAAATCTTGCCAATGATCAAAGTCAGTCTAACCGGCCTATAATTTCCTTTTTGCTGCCTCCCTGTCTTCTTAAACGGCAGTGTTACATTCGCTACTTTCCAGTCCTCTGGTACCCTCCCTTCCTCCAGTGATTCCTGAAAGATCACCAATAATGGATCCACAATTTCCTCAGCTATTTTAGAACCCTGGGTGTATAGTCCATCCAGTCCAGGTGATTTATCCACCTTCAGCCCTTTCAGTTTCCCCATAACCTTCTCCTTAGTGATGACCACTATACTCATCTGTGCCCCCTGACTCTCCTGGAGCTCTGGCATCCCACTGATGTCTTCCACATTAAGACTGATGCAAAGTAACTATTAAGGTCCTCTGCCATTGCTTTGTTTCCTATTATTACTTCTCCAGCCTCAATTTCCATTGGTCAATGACTATTTTTGCCTCTCTCTTACCTTTTATATATTGAGAAAATTCTTCCTACCTTCTTTCATATTACTAGCTAGCTAAAACTCATATTTCATCTTCTCTACCTTATTGCTTTTTTAGTTGTCCTCTATTCACTTTTAAAGGCTTCCCATCAATCCTTGCCACTTTGTATGCTTTTTCTTTTACTTTTCAGCTGTCCTTGACTTCTCTCATCAGCTATAGATGCCTCATCCTCCCCTTAGCATGTTTCGTCCTGCTTTCTGTTGTGCATCCTAAATAATTCTCAAAAACTCCTGCCTTTGCTGTTCCACTGTCTTTCCTGTTAGGCTCCCTTTCCAGCTCCTCCTTCATGTCTTTGTAGATAGGCTGGTAGCTTGGGCAGATAGATGGCAGATGGAATTCAATTCTGATAAATGTGAGGTGGTACATTTCAGGAGAAAGAATGTAGCGGGGAGGTATATGATAAAGGGTGGACCTATTAAGAGTATAGAAACACAGAGGGACCTGGAGGTGCAGGTGAACAAGTCTCTGAAGGTGGCAGAGCAAGTGGAGAAAGTTGTGAAGAAAGCATATAGTATGCTAGCCTTTATACAAAGGGGTATAGAGTACAAGAGATGGACTTTAATGTTGCAGTTGTATAAAACGTTGGTTAGACCTCATTTGGAATGCTGCGTCCAGTTCTGGTCGCCTTACTACCAGAAGGACGTGGACACTCTGGAGAGAGCGCAGAGGAGGTTTACCAGGATGCTGCCTGGTATGGAAGGTCTGAGTTACGAGGGGAGGTTAGGCAAATTGGGACTGTTTTCCTTAGAAAAACATAGACTGAGAGGAGATCTAATAGAGGTGTACAAGATTATGAACATAGAACATTACAGCGCAGAACAGGCCCTTCGGCCCTCGATGTTGCGCCGACCAATGGAGAAAAAGCATTGACCCTCTAACCTAAACCATTCCCTTTTCATCCATAAACCTATCCACTGACCACTTAAACGGCCCCAAACTTGGCGCATCTACAACTGCTGCAGGCAGGGCATTCCATACCCTTACCACCCTCTGGGTAAAGAACCTACCTCTGACATCTTAATTTACCTTAATTTAAAGCTATGTCCCCTCGTGCTAGCTTTCTCCATCTGAGGAAAAAGGCTATCACTGTCCACCCTGTCTAATCCTCTGATCATCTTATATGCCTCAATAAGGTCTCCTCTTAGCCGCCTTCTTTCTAATAAAAACAACCTCAAATCCTTCAGCCTCTCCGCATAAGACCTTCCCTCCGTACCAGGCAACATCCTGGTAAACCTCCTCTGCACCGTCTCCAATGCCTCCACATCTTTCTTATAATGTGGCACATTATGAGGGGTATAGATAAACAGGGTTAATCTTTTTCCTCGGATGGACTTGAATAGCACGAGGGGTCACGGGCTTAGAGTGAGGGGGGTAAGGTATAATTTGGATGCTAGAGGGAGTTTTTTCACACAGAGGGTGGTGAGAGTATGGAATGCGCTGCCAAGTAAAGTGGTGGAGGCAGGTACTCTGGAGTTATTTAAGAAATACTTAGATGGGCACATGAACAGAATGGGAATGGAGGGGTACAGAAAACTGATTTAAAATAGGGATCATGAGCCTTGGGAGTCCCTGGGAAGTGTGTAAATAGATGATGATATTGATGTACTTGTTTTTATCCTACAGGTGCTTTGGTCCACCTTGTTGTCTAACAAGAGGCATACACACGATGGGTCATGAGAGGGCTGCTCTTGGATTTTTTTTTTCGAGAGTATCCTAGTGCTTCACGTCGTTATTGTACGTTTGACCTGGACCATTTGATGGGCAACACGACAACTCAGTGACTATCGCTGTGCTGTGCAGATACATGGATTTGGGCTTGTGTCTGTGGGAGTTTGCGCATTCTCCCCGTGCTTGTGTGGGTTTTCTCCGGGTGCCCCGGTTTCCTCCCACATCCCAAAAATGTGCTCTTAGACTAATTGGCAAAACAAATTCTCCCTAAATAGTCTCAAATTTGGTTTTTAATCCATAGATCTATAAACATAGACAGGGATCACGGGTAGAGGTGGGAACATCGGGGTGGCGGCATGGGCTCGTTGGGCTGAAGGGCCTGTTTCTGTGCTGTTTTGTTCTTTGTTCCTTTACTTAATTGTAATTACATCTGACTCCAGTTTGTCTCTCTCAAACTGCAAGGTAAATTTTATCATATTGTGGTCACTGCTCCCTAAAGGTTCCTTCACTTTAAGTTCCCGAATCAAGTCTGCCTCATTACACATCACCAAATCCAGAATTGCCTGTTTCCTGGTAGGCATTATCACAATCTGCACCCCAAACCCCATCTTTTACATATTCCATAAATTCCTTTTCTTGGGATCCACTACCTACGTAATTTTCTCAGTCCACCTGCATATTGAAGTCCCCCATGATTATTGTAATACTGTCTTTTTTATATGCCTTTTCTATTTTTTGATTTATTTTCTGCCCATATCCTGACTACTGCTACAGGGCTTGTACATAACTCCCATCAGGGTCTTTTTACCTTTGCAATTCCTCAATTCTACCCATAGAGATACTATGCCTTCTCATCCTATATCACTTCTATCCTATTTAATTTCATTTCTTACTAACAATGTAACTACATCCTCTTTGCCCCTCTACTTGTCCTTCTGATAGTACACTTATTCTTGGATAATTAGATCCCAGCCCTAATCTATTTGCAACCATGTCATCCATAACATCGTACCAGTCAATTTCAGTGTGTACAACAAGCTCATTTACCTTGTTCTGTATGCTGTGCACATTTAGATACAACACCCTCAGTTCTGCATTGACCACTTCCCTTCTCACCCTTGTCACCTTTTTTGCTCTGCCTGAGGTTAGATTCCTGCCACTTCGATACTCTCTGTTCTACTACGTGGTCTGGAAACTTCATTAACCTCTCCTGAGCCCTCAACTCCAATAACCTGCACTTCTACTCTCTCGTTTAACTTTGATTTTCTGATTCTTCGTACAATTGCACCCTCCCCCTGTACTATTTAGTTTAAAGCCCTATCTACAGCTCTAGTTATATGATTCGTCAAGACTTTGGTCCCAGCACAATTCAGGTGAAGACTGTTCCGTTGGAACAGGGCCCCTCTTCCCCAGTACTGGTGCCAACGTCCCATAAATTCAAACCCATTTCTTCCACACCAATTTTTGACCCATGCATTTATCTCCTCAATCTTATTGACCCTGTGCCAATTAGCTCGTGGCTCAGATAGTAATCCAGAGATTACTATTTTTTTGGTTCTGCTTTGTCATTTAGCTTCCAGTTGTTCATATTCCCTTAGCAGGATCTTTGTTCCTGTTCTGCCTATGTCACTGAGCTCTATGTGGACCATGACAACTGGACCTTTACCCTCCCACTGCAAGTTCCTCTGCAGCCCACATGAGATATCCCGAACCTGAGCACCAGGCAGGCAACACAACCTTCGGGATTCTCAATCCTGGTCACAGAAAAAAGTATCAATACCCCTAATTGTGTTACCCCAATTACAATTACATTTCTTTTTTCTAGCTCCATTGTATCGGCTCCCTTTACCATTGTACTGTGGTCAGTTTGCTCATCCTCCCTATTAGTACCCATTCCCACAGGTATCGAGAATTTAAAACCTGCAGCCACACCCTCCTGCCCTTGATAACTGGCTGAATTCAGGGTATGTAATCTAAGGGGTGTGATTGCCTCCTGGAACACAATGTCAAGGTATCTCTCACTCTCCCTTTGCGTCTGAAGGTCAGAATCCAGCTCATCCACTCTGAGCTGGACTTCCTCAAGCAACCAACACTTACTACAGATATGCTCACTAGGAACCATAACTGAGTTCATTGGCTCTCACATCATGTATGAACAACACATCGTCTGACCTCCAACTTTATTTTATGTAATTAGTTTTTAATTGGGGTTTTAAATTTTTGTTTTTTAAAAAATATATACCCCTTATTTAAAAAAAAATACCTCAGTCTCAACGCAATGTTTAACGAGTAATTTAAATGGATTTTCAAATTTAGTACAATTTCCTGGTAGGCAATCAAATCACAGTCCTCCTGTGATATCACTTTTAAGTTATTTTTTAGTCCAAACTCACTGTCAGTTTGAGAAAATCAAGAGTAACACTTATTTACTAATCAGCATTCTCCCTTGTAATCTCTGCTGCCTGTTTCACCTAACTCCCTGTTTTCACCCAACTCCAAAAGCACTCCTCAAAGTCAGCAGTACTCACTGTGGAGTCAGAGCAGCACTGTGAGGCCTTATTTTTACAGGCACAACTTACAATGCACTGGAATTCCTTTTAACTATTTGTACAAACAACCAGCCAAGTTCAATTGAGAGCTGATTTAGCTGCTTCCTGTTGCAGAAATATACAAGTGAAGCATTTAACTTCCCAAATAAGAACTAATTTAGCTCACCTTGAAAACAAGTTTAATGACTACTTACCTTCTGATAACTTACAACTTGAAGTCTCTGTTTTCATCCAACACCAAAAGCATTCCTCCCAGTCACGCAGCACTCACCATGCAATCCTAGTTTGGAGATGCCATGCTGACAAACTGTTGTCATCTCAAAATGATTTCTCCAAATCATCTCCAGAAGTATCAAAATTTTTAGTCCTTAGTGCTGTGAATACTGTTACAGTTAGTTTAGTTGAATCTGAATTGCCTGATGATTGTGCCTCTGCTATATCACATGAAGATGATGCAGAATTAGTTCCACGAGAAGCGTCTACTGAAGTTTCGTACCATACTTCTAGGGTCAATGAAAGCCAAATTGGAGAATATTGTATACAACCAGAGGAGTAGATGTCCTCCTAATTGACTTCCTTATTAACTGTGTATAATGATTAATGGTGCACAGTACTGTCTAGAATATTATTGATCCAATGTATAACATCATAACAATTTGTTGTCATGACATGGAAGTGAAAAGGAGAAGCTTGTTATATATTTAAGTAATTACATGATCGCTTGAAGAGCAGGCCAATGATTTGATGGTGATGTAATTGGAGTGTAGCACAGGCTCTTACTTTCCACACCCCAACCATTCTCTGAGTAAAGAACCTACCCACCTCATATCTCCCACCATGAACCTTATAGTTATGCCCCCTACTAACAGCTAATCCACTTGAGGAAATTGTCTCTGAACGTCCACTTTATCTATCCCCTCATCATTTTGTAAATCTCTATTAAGTCGCCTCTCATCATCCTCCTCTCTAAAGAGAAAAGCCAGAGCTCCCTCAACTTTCTTCATAAGACCTACCCTCCAAACCAGGCAGCATCTTGGTAGATTTCCTTTGCACTCTCTCAAATGCTTCCACATCCTTCTTGTAGTGAGGTGATCAAAACTACACACAATATTCCAAATGTGGTCTCACCAAGATCCTGTATGGTTGCAGCATAATCCCACACCTCTTAAACTCAAAGCTCCTGTTAATAAACACTAACACACTATAAGTCCTCTTCACAGCTTTACCCATTTGAGTGGCAATCTTCAGAGATCTGTGGATATGAGCTCCAAGATCTCTCTGTTCCTCCACCTTCCTCAGAACCCTGCTATTGACCCTGTAATCTGCATTCAAGTTTGTCCTACCAAAATGAATTACTTCACACTTATCAGTGTTAAACTCCATTTGCCATTTTTCGGCCAGCTCTGCATCCTATCAATGTCTCTTTGCAGCCTACAACAGCCCTCCACCTCAACCACTACTCCACCAATCTTGATGTCATCAGCAAATTTATTGACCCACCCTTTAGCCCCCTCCTCCAAGTCATGAATAAAAAGCACAAATAGCAGAGGACCCAGCACTGATCCCTGTGGTACACCACTGGTAACTGGTGTCCAATCTGAAAATTTTCCATCCACCTTTATCTTCTACAAGATAGCCAGTTACTTATCTAATCAGCCAAATTTCCCTCTATTCCACACCTTCTTACTTTCTTCATGAGCCTACCATGGGGAACTTTCTCAAATACTTTACTAAAATCCACGTATATGACATCAACTGTTCTACTTCATCTACAGACTTAGTTGCCTCCTCAAAGAATTCAATCAAATTTGTGAGGCAAGACTTACCCTTCATGCACCCATGTTGGCTATCCCAAATTAAGTTGCATCTTTCTAAATGGTCATAAATTTGCAGGAGAAGTGAGGTTTTTTCCATTAAGTGAGGACCTTTCTATTAATTTACTGACCGCTGAAGTAAGACTAACCCGTCTATAATTAATGCGGTCATTCCTATTACCTTTCCTGAACAGAGGAACAACATTCACACTCTCCAGTCCTCTGGCACTATGTGGACACTGAGGACCCAAAGATCAAAGCCAAAGTCTCTGCAATCTCATCCCTTGCCACCCAAAGAATCATTGGATATATTCCATCTGGCCCAAAGGACTTGTCAACTCTCAGGTTTTTCAAAATTCTAATATATCGTCCTTCAGAACATCTACCTCCTCCAGCCTATCAGTTTATATCACTGCTGCATTACAGACTTCCATCACTTCTTAATCACAATGTTAACCCATACTTATCTTGAAATTGAAGCTGTGCTTACCATTTGCCTTCAATTTAACATTTAGAACTGAATCAACCAGAACAGTGAGCTGACTGGAGAAAAGTTCAAAACACTGTAATATTAAAACTGGATGGGAATATCTTCTGGCTGTTTTCCTGACTGCATCAATTTACTTTTCCACATCATTACTGTTTCAAAGAAATAAATTTCATTGAGTGAAGGAGGCAAAAAATAGTTAACTTTAGGTGTTAATTAAAATTACAGTCTTGGCATCGATATAATATTAAAAATTACAATCAGGACACTTCTTGTATAAATCCTTAACACTTATGAAATTTCTTCCTGCATCATTTGAACACAAATATCAACCATTTTTGGGAAGAAACAGCAACAGAGTGGAATTTTTAATCCATGTTTCTATTGGTACATGAACAGATCCAATTTTAATTTCTATTTAGCAGTGACTGTGCCAGTGGCACTTTGCAATGCGTTTCTGTGATGTCAGTACCAAAGGCTCAAATGCAAATGCAGAGAATTATTTCCTGGCCTGGTAACACTTGGCTTCTACGTGCAAATATTAAAAATAAATCTATCAACTTGTTAGCTTCATCATTGATTCCCAGCTTGGATCACTGTGTGGGAGTCTGCACATTCTTCCTGTGTCTGCATGGGTTTCTTCCTGGTGCTCCATTTTCTCCCACAATCCAAAG
This sequence comes from Sphyrna mokarran, assembly GCA_024679065.1. NCBI lineage: Eukaryota > Metazoa > Chordata > Chondrichthyes > Carcharhiniformes > Carcharhinidae > Sphyrna > Sphyrna mokarran. Next base: position 42,233,552 of record JAGIQG010000024.1, read on the forward strand.
ATGTGCAGGTTAGGTACATTGGCCATCTAAAGTCCCAGGATGCATAAATTAGAAAGGTTAGTGGGGTGAATATATGGAAAAAACACACCACAACACACCAACCCCACACAGATTGTGAGGATAAAGCCTGGATGGGATTGTTGTCAGTGCAGACCCAATGGGTTCAATGGCCTCCTTTTGCACTGTAGGAATTCTATGATCAGCCTATAGTTATAGAATCACAGAATCAATTAAAAGCAGCAGAGGTCATTCAGCCCACCGAGACTGCACCAATTCTCTGAGAGTACTGGACCCTGGCCTATCACTGCCCTACCTGTGTAATCCAAGCATTTCCCACAGCTAATCCATTTAACATATACGTCTTGGGACACTAAGAGGCAATTTAGCATGACCAATCCAGCTAACCTGCACCTCTTTGGACTGTGGGAGGAAACTGGAGCACTCACAGGAAACCCACGCAGATGCGGGGAAAAGATGCAAACTCCATAAAGACAGTCACCTACGGCGGGAATTGAATTTGGTCCCTGGGGACGTGAGGAAGTAGTGCTAACCACTGTGCCTTATAGTAAACTTACTGCAAATACACCTCAGTGTGACAAAGTTTTCTGGATTCCAGTTTATGCAGGCTTGTTTATGTTGATGCAAAATCAAAAATGCAATGATGGGAATGTTATGGACAGGAGGGGGATTAATTTAAACAGCCCTAATTTCTTTTCTCACCATTCGCCTGTGATCAAAAAGATGTTTTCAGATTTTTGATTTCCCTCTTTATAAGTATTTTTTCCCAACCCTTCAAATTGGAAGTGATCCAATACTCTATTACCAATATCACAACAGACTTAAGATAAGGTTAAATAAGAGGGTTGGTTTATTTTACACACAACAAAATGGGAGAGGTTGCTCAACATTCACTCCTTTTTACATTCATATGGAAAACAGGGATAAAGGAAAGAAAAGGTTCAGGACAAAGACCACAATAAAATAAGAATCATAGTTTTCTATAAGTCCAGAATCAATACTTGCCAGAGTCCATTAAGTCAATGCCCATGAAAGTTCTTTGTCTGGCAGTATTCCTCGTCTTAGTCCAAGGAAATTAGTTTCAAGCTGAGTCCATTGAAGATGTAAGGATGTTTGCATCCTGAAAATTAGTTCACTTTTTGACAAAATACAGGATTGTTCATGGAAATAAGTCACAGAGAGAGATAAAGGTCAAAGACAGGCTGCTGGGCTGGAGTTTGGTTCTCTTTAGAGGCTAAACCACAACTGAATATAAAATGCAAAAGTTGTATAATAAAAAATTCAAACAACTTAAGCTTCATTTATGTGACGTGGTGGTTTCCCATTGAATTGTTCACTTAACAAGGCTCTTTGGTAAAGGGTGGGTTTTTCTATTCCCATTCATGTTGGGCAAGTTCAGTGATAGGAGCATAACATATTATGAGGAGGCCAAAGTCGTGTTTCGTGACAAGACAAAAGCAAGAAGCAATTTTTTTTCCCTCCCTGCATGACTGGTATGCCGCATTTTCCAAAGTTCAATATCAGGAACATCGTATTAATAAATTAACATATAATTATCAGGCTTAAAAGCTGGAAACATACTCCCACATCAAAATCCATCCAGTACAGTGTCAGTACAGTGTGAAGCATGACTGGTATGTGAAGGCATGTATCTGGTGAGCAGTATTTCCAGCGGATTCAGAGGTGAGTGCTATGCTTGTGAGGGTGAATAGTACCAGGGTAGCACCTGGGGTACTAGCTTGATGCCAATGGTGCTAGCTTGATGCCAGGGTGTCAGTCTGGATGTAGAGTGTATTTGGTGCCAACTTGATGCCAGGAGTTGTGCCTGCATGAAGATTGTTTTTTGATTTCATATGGTCAGAGGTGGTAGTTTTATTCATCCAATTTGTCCATTAAAAAAAATAACATTATAAAGTAGCCAAACTGATGTAGATATGTATTTTCCTCGCTGTCTCCTGAAAGAACAGAAATGACAATATCAATGTTAAGTATGGTGATTAGTTAATTCACAAATCTAATGCAAAGACAGCCAAAGAAAAGACAGCTCACAATCAATTTCTAAAATAAACCAAACTTCTTTTTACCAATAATCAATAAATAGATGTATTTTAACGGAACTCTCTCGGTTGGAGTCAGTCCAATATGATCATCAATCTTAAAATTAGAATGTACGTGAGATTCTATGAAAAAAATTTTACTCAAAAGAAGATATCAATAAACAATGGAAGGCTCTGAATGATGCTGCAAAGTCTATGGATCCTGCCAAATCCCTGCTGAAGACTTATGCTACAGAATCAGCTGTGCCTCTAGAAAAACTGTTCCAGTTGAACAATACTACTGGCACGGACTCAACAATGTGAAAAATTGGCTAGATACGTCATGTTCATAAAAGGCAGCACTGTCCCATCAGTCTCCTCTCAATCATAAGCAAAGTTATGAAAGGTTTCATTGACAGTACCATCAAACAACAGCTTTTCAGCAATAACCTGCTCACTAATGCTCAGCTGTATTCCCTGAAGGCCACTCGGTTTTTGACATCATTACAGTCTTGATCCAAATATGAGCAAAAGAGCTGAATTAAGGAAACAATATCAGAGTAACCTCCCTTCATGTCAAGACTGTGTTTGACCAAATGTGGCATCAATGAGTCCAAGCAAAAATTGAAATCATGGAAATCAAGGGAAAATTCTCCACTGCGTTGAAGTCACACCTAGGGCAAAGGAAGAAGATTGTGGGTTTTGGAGACCAAACATATCAACTCCAGGATATCATTATAGGATTCCTCATGAGGCCTAAACATTTTCAGCCATCATGTAGATTTTTCTTTCCAACATAAAAGCAGAAATAGAGGTAATCTCTGATTTTGCAGTGTTTAGCACTGTTATATATTTAAGCAGCTGCATGATTGCTTTCAGAGTCAGTCACATGATTTAATGATGATTTCATTAGGGTATTTCACAGGCTGCTATTTTAGTTTCAGTTTGTACTCTGTGCAGGCAAGAGGTTCTCAAATAAATCTTTTGTTAGTTTAAATCAATGTGTGTAAACCATGGGGGTGACTCATAGAAATGTAGAAATTAGAAACAAGAATAGGCCTTTCGGCTCTTCGAGCAGGCTCCATTATTCATTTTGATCATAGCTGATCATCAAATTCAATATCCTGATCCCTGCTTTCTTCTGTATCCCTTGATCTCTTTAACCCCAAGAGCCATATCTAATTTCTTCTTGAAATCACACGATGTTTTGACCTCAACTACATTCTGGGATAGTGAATTCCACACATTCACCACCTTCTGGGTGAAGAAATTTCTCCTCATTCAATTCCAAAAGGTTTACTCCTTATCCCCAAACAATGACCCCTAGTTCTGGACTTTCCCACTGTTGGGTACATTCTGCCTGAATCTACCTTGCCTAACGCTGTTAGAAATTTGTAAGTTTCTATGAGATCCCCTCACACTCTTCCAAATTTCAGTAATCCTAATTAATTTAGTCTCTTCTATATGACAGATCTGTCATCCAAGAAATCAGCTTGGTAAACCTTCACTGGACTCCCTCTACAGAAAATTAAAGTTATTAGTTACTGTGGAAATCCCCTAATTGCCACAACCGATGCCTGTTGGGTACACTGAGGGAGAATTTAGCTTGGCCAATTTACCTAACCAGCACATCTTTGAACTGTGGAAGGAAATCTGAGCACCCAGAGGAAACCCACACAGACACAGAGAGAATGTGCAAACTCCACACAGATAGTGACCCAATCCAGGAATCAAACACAGTGATTGGACTGTTGGAGTGTGTGTGTTTGTGTGTATGCGTGAATGTGGCAAGGGGGGTGGGGGGGGGGGGGGGTGCGCGGTGGTGGGGGTTGGAGAGGCAGCGTCGCAGCAGTCGCAAGGCTCATCAGTGACTGAGCTGGCCAGTGATCGGGAGGCTGGCAGACAGGAAACTTTGCATATGCGCCGATCTTGGTGCTGATAAATTGGCGCATGTGGAGTGGCCCATTCAGCGTTATGCTGCTGGGTTCTCCAGTGGGAGTAGGCTTGGCTCACCGATTTTTTGTGTGAATCACAGTAATGCACTCTGTAGTGCACAGAACGTGGAAGATACATTTTGAAACTTCTGCTGAAAAACCAATGTGATTTCTTCCAATTAAGTGTCGCAAGTTCGACACTGAGAAATTTTTGGGATAATTCTGGTCCTTTTTCTTCTTGTTTAAAACTCACAATCCCTAACATAGTTAGGATATTGTGCACGCTATTCGCAACATCTCAGAAAATTAAGCCATTTTAGTCTGCATGCAATAAAACCTGAATGATATTCATGTTTGAGCTGATAAGTGACAGATGACATTTGCAACATACAAGTTCTGGAGAATGATTTTCTCCAATAAGAGGGAATTTAACATCACGCCACAACATCCAATTGCATTACCATTGCTGTGGTTGTTGGAGGCCAATCATCTCAATCCCAGGCCATCACTTCAAGAATTTCTCAGGGTAGTGTTCTAAGCTTAGATGGAAAGGGGGCAAGTAATATTTGCCCCACACAAGTACCAAGTAATGCCAATCTCTAACAAGAAAGGATCTAACATAGAACATTACAGCGCAATACAGGCCCTTCGGCCCTCGATGTTGCGCTGACCAATGGAGAAAAAGCAATGACCCTCTAACCTAAACCATTCCATTTTCATCCATAAACCTATCCACTGACCACTTAAATGCCCCCAAACTTGGCACATCTACAACTGCTGCAGGCAGGGCATTCCATGCCCTCACCACCCTCTGGGTAAAGAACCTACCTCTGACATCCGTCCTATAATACCACCCCTTAATTTAAAGCTATGTCCCCTCGTGCTAGTCTTCTCCATCCGAGGAAAAAGGCTATCACTGTCCACGCTGTCTAATCCTCTGATCATCTTATATGCCTCAATAAGGTCACCTCTTAGCTGCCTTCTCTCTAATGAAAATAACCTTAGCCTTTCCTCATAGAACCTTCCCTCCATACCAGGCAATATCCGGTAAACCTCCTCTGCACCCTCTCCAATGCCTCCACATCTTTCTTATAATGTGGCGACCAGAACTGTACACAATACTCCAAGTGCGGCCGCACCAGAGTTTTGTACAGTTGCAACGCGACGTTGCAGCTCTGAAATTCAATCCCCCTACCAATAAAAGCCAAGACTCCATATGCCTTCTTGACAACCTTATCAACTTGAGTGCCAACTTTCAGGGATCTATGCACATATACAGCGAGATCCCTCTGTTCGTCAATACTATTAAGAATCCTACCATTAGCCCTATACTCTATACATTTGTTATTTCTGCCAAAGTGAATTACCTCACACTTTTCCGCATTAAACTCCTTTTGCCACCTCTCAGCCCAGCTCTGCAACTTGTCTAAATCTCTCTGCAAACTATAACACCCTCTTCACTATCTACAACTCCTCCGACTTTGGTGTCGTCCGCAAATTTAGAAATCCATCCTTCTATACCCTCATCCAGATCATTATAAAAATTATAAACAGCAGAGGCCCCAAAACAGATGCCTGAGGTACACCACTTGCAACCGAACTTCATGATGAATAATTCCCATCAACCACCACTCTTATCTTCTATCAGCTAGCCAATTCCTAATCCAATTAGCTAAATTACCCTCAATCCCATACATCTGCATTTTCTGCAGAAGCCTTCCATGGGGAACCTTATCGAACGCCTTACTAAAGTCCATATATACCACGTCAACTGCCTTACCCTAACCATCTTCCTATGACATTCAATTGTATTACCATAACTGAGAGTCGCACCTTGATGGTTACCACTGACTAGAAACTGAACTGGACCAACCATATAAATTCTGTGGCTACAAAAGAAGATCAGAGGCCGGGAATTCTGTGATGATTAACTCCATAAAACCTATCCACCACCTACAATTAAGGCACAAGTCAGGAATGTGGGAGAATATTCTCCACTTGTCAGGATTTGTGCAACTCTAATAACATTTATGAAGCTCAGTACCATTCAGAACAAAGCACTCTGCTTGGTCGACACCCCATCCAACACCTTAAACATTTAATCACGCTACCACTGGTGCATAGTAGCAGAAATATGTACAATCTACAAGATGCACTACAGCAATTGTGTGGAACACTACAGCTTCTGTGTGGAACCAGAAGAAATGGCAGAGGTGCTTAACAAGTACTTTGCCTGAGTATTCACAGTGGAGAGTGATTTGGGGGGTTGTACTACAGGAGTGTGGCAAACTGAAAAAATTGAGTATGTGGACATTAAGAAAGAGGTGGTGTTGGAACTGGTAAATTCCACCAAGGTAGATAAGTCGCCGGGTCTGGATGGGATGTACCCCAGGTTACTGTGGGAGGTGAGGGAAGTGATTGCGGAGCCCCTGGCGATGATCTTTGCATCGTCGATAGAGACGGGAGAGATTCCGGAAGATTGGAGGGTTGCGGATGTGGTGCCTATTTTCAAGAAGGAGAATAGGGATAACCCGGGCAATTACCGACAGTGATTCTGACCTCGGTAAGTTGATGGAGAGGATTCTGAGAGTTAAGGTTTATGAGCATTTAGAGAAATTCAATATGATCAGGAATAGTCAACATGGCTTCGTTAAGGGCAGATCGTGCCTTACGAGCCTAGTTGAATTCTTCGAAAATGTGACTGACCACATTGATGAAGGAAGAGCAGTGGACGTGGTTTATATGGATTTCAGCAAGGCGTTTGATAAGGTCCCCATGCAAGACTTCTTGAGAAGGTGAGAGGGCATGGGATCCAAGGGGCTTTGGCCTTGTGGATCCAAAACTGGCTTGCCTGCAGAGGGCAGAGAGTAGTTGTGGATGGGTCTTCTTCTGCATGGAGGTCAGTCACCACTGGAGTGCCCCAGGGATCTGTTCTAGGACGCTTGCTGTTGTCATTTTCATAAATGACCTGGATGAGGAAGTGGAGGGATGGGTTAGTAAGTTCACCGATGATACGAAGGTTGGTGGTGTTGTGGATAGTCTGGAGGGATGTCTGAAGTTGCAGCGAGACATAGATAAGATGCAAGACTGGGTGGAGAAGTGGCAGATGGACTTCAATGCGGATAAATGTGTGTGGTCCATTTTGGCAGGACCAATGGGATGAAGCAGTACAATATCAAGGGAAGGAGTCTTGGCAGCGTTGAGGAGCAGAAGGATCTTGGGGTCCAGGTCCACACGTCTCTTAAATCTGCCCTACAAGTGGAAGATGTGGTCAAGAAGGCATACGGTGTACTGGCCTTCATTAATAGAGGAACTGAGTTTAGAAGTCGGGAGGTAATGCTGCAACTTTATAAGACCCTTGTCAGACCCCACTTGGAGTATTGTGTGCAGTTCTGGTCGCCTCACTATAGGAAGGATGTGGAAGCTATTGAGAGGGTGCAGAGGAGATTTACAAGGATGTTGCCTGGATTGGGGGGCATGCCTTATGAAGATAGGTTGAGGGAGCTAGGTCTCTTCTCCCTGGAGAGACGAAGGTTGAGAGGCGACCTGATAGAGGTTTATAAGATGTTGAGAGGAATAGATAGTGGATTCTCAGAGGCTATTTCCCCGGGCTGAAATAGTCACTACGAGAGGACACAGGTTTAAGGTGCTGGGGGGCAAGTACAGAGGAGATATTAGAGGTAAGTTTTTCGCTCAGAGGTGGTGAGTGAATGGAATCGGTTGCCGTCAGTGGTGGTAGCTGGGGTCTTTTAAGAGACTTCTGGATGAGTACATGAGATTTAATGGGATTGGGAGTTACAGATAGTTCTATGGCCTGGTAAGTGTGGATATGGTTGGCACAACATGTGGGCTGAAGGGCCTGTTTGTGCTGTAGTGTTCTATGTTCTAACTCTCCAGACTCTTTCGGCAGCACATTCTGAACCCTCGACCTTTACCGCTAGAAGGACAAGGGCAATAGATGCATAAGCGCACAACCACCTGCAAATATCCATCAAAGCCATGCATATGGCATATCACCATTCCTTCACTGTCGCTTGGTCAAAATTCTGGAACTCCCTTTTGATTGGCACTTGTATCCTTGTACCACATGGATTACAACAGTTCAAGAAAATGGTTCATCATACTTTTTCAAGAACAGTTAGAGATGGGTAAGAAATGCTAACCTTGCCAGGAATGCTCAAATTTCACAAATGAATAAAAAGGAAAGGATTGGTTTGTGACCCACAAACTTTCATTGGTTTGATTTTTCAGTTGAAATTGCAGTGCCAATTATTTGCTATGTGATGGTTAAATACTTCCTTTAATTTCATGTGATTAGGATTAAGGAATATTTGTCAAGAGGTAGCAGAAAGTAATTCTATGTGCACAGTGCATGAGAAGGTAATCTAAATTGCATAGTGTTGAAGATGGAGGTTTATCCAGTGGCTTGTGCAGCAGCAGTTGATTTGTACACTAACTGCTATTAACGCAGCCTAGTATGTTTGGTTGGCTGAAATTATTCAATATGCTCATAATAATACCCTTTCCAGTTGGCATTTTGTTTTACTATGCATTTCTCCTATTGCTTCTTTACTTCATTAATAATTAATTTTCATTTTTCCATAACAAATGGCATCTGATATTAATTAAATTATGTAAAAGACACAAATAAGGAACAAATAACTCAGGAGCATAAGCAAGTCATTTGGATCTTCCAGATTGCTCCACTATCATGACTAATTTGGTTGTGGTTTCAGTCTTTCCCTCCATAACCTTGACTTGTATGCCTAGTAAAAATGTCCAATTCAGCCTTAAATAAATTCAGTGATCCATTGCTTTCTTGGGAAGAGAATTCTCAAAGACTAACATACCCTTGAGATAAAGAAATCCTCATATTCATCTTAAAAGACAGAAATTACACTTAAAGTCTGCCCTTTGTTCTAATTTCTCCCAAAAGGGGAAACATTCTTCCAGTGGTTTCCTCAGGATCTTATATATTTCAATAAGATCACATCTCATTCTTCTAAGCTCTAATAATATAGACCCTACTTGTTCAAACTTTCTTCATAACCTCAATCTTTCATTGCAGGATTGAGTCAAGTGAACTTAACTCTGAACTGCTTCTTATATCCTTTTTGAATTACCTCCAGGAGGTAATGCTGCAGCTTTATAGGACCCTTGTCAGACCACACTTGGAGTACTGTGCGCAGTTCTGGTCGCCTCACTATAGGAAGGACGTGGAAGCTATTGAAAGGGTGCAGAGGAGATTTACAGGGATGTTGCCTGGATTGGGAGGCATGCCTTATGAAGACAGGTTGAGGGAGCTGGGACTGTTCTCCCTGGAGAGACGAAGGTTGAGAGGCGACCTGATAGAGGTTTACAAGATGTTGAGAGGAATAGATAGGGTGACTCTCAGAGACTATTTCCCAGGGCTGAAATGGTCGCGACGAGAGGGCACAGATTTAAGGTGCAGGGAAGCAAGTACAGAGGGGATGCTAGGGAAAGTTTTTCACTCAGAGGGTGGTGAGTGAATGGAATCGGCTGCCATCGGTGGTGGTCGAGGCGAACTCGCTGGGGTCTTTTAAAAGACTTCTGGATGAGTATATGGGATCCAATGGGATTGGGGGTTATAGATAGGTCTATGGCTTGGTAGGTTTTGATGTGTTCGGCACAACTTGTGGGCCGAAGGGCCTGTTTGTGCTGTAGTGTTCTATGTTCTAAACAGTCCCAAACTATATGCAGTGCTCTAGATGTGGTCACACTAAATCCTACATCTAGCGTATGGTACAGATTCAGAAAAACTTCCCCTCTTTTATATTCCATTCCCTTTACAATAAATGCTAACACTACATTTACTTTCCTAACCTAACTACCTGCTCTATTATTTGAAGTTATCTGAATCTGGATGCAATGTTCCCTCGTAGTTACATAGAACATATAGAACATAGAACATAGAACAATACAGCACAGAACAGGCCCTTCAGCCTTCGATGTTGTGCCGACCAAAATAAAAAGCAATGCCCCTCCAAACTAAACCATTCCCTTCTCATCCATATACTTATCAACTAACCTCTTAAACGCCACCAAACTTGGCGCATCTACAACAGCTGCAGGCAAGGCATTCCACTCCCTAATCACTCTTTGAGTAAAGAACCTACCTCTGATATCCGTCCTATAACTCATACCCCTTAATTTAAAGCTGTGTCCCCCCCTGCTAGCTTTCTCCATCCTAGGAAAAAGGCTATCACTGTCCACCCTATCTAAACCTCTAATCATCTTATATGCTTCAATAAGATCCCCTCTTAGCCGCCTCCTTTCTAACGAAAACACCCTCAAATCCTTCACCCTCTCCTCATAGGACCTGCCCTCCATACCAGGCAACATCCTGGTAAACCTCCTCTGTACCCTCTCCAATGCCTCCACATCTTTCTTATAATGTGGGGACCAGAACTGCACAAATACTCCAAGTGCGGCCGCACTAGAGTTTTGTACAGTTGCAACATGACGTTGCGGCTCCGAAATTCAATCCCCCTACAAATAAAAGCTAAGACTCCATGTGCCTTCTTAACAACCTTATCGACTTGACTGCCTACTTTCAGGGATCTATGCACAAATACACCAAGATCCCTCTGTTCATCAACACTATTAAGAATCCTACCATTAGCCCGATACTCTACACATTTATTATTCCTGCCAAAGTGCATTACCTCACACTTTTCCACATTAAACTCCATTTGCCACCTCTCGGCCCAGCTCTGCAACTTGTCCAAGTCACTCTGTAAACTAAAAACACCCCTCTTCACTATCTACCACACCACCAACTTTAGTATCATCTGCAAATTTACTGATCCATCCCTCAATACCCTCATCCAGATCATTATAAAAATTACAAACAGCAGGGGCCCCAAAACAGACCCCTGAGGCACACCACTCGTCACCGAACTCCACGATGAATATCTCCCATCGACCACCACCCTCTGTCTTCTATCTGCCAGCCAATTCCTAATCCAATTAGCTAAATCACCCTCTATTCCACACATCTGCATTTTCTGTAGAAGTCTTCCATGGGCCACCTTATCAAACGCATTACTAAAGTCCATATATACTACATCAACCGCCTTACCCCCATCCACCTCTCTGGTCACTTTCTCCAAAAACTCAATGAGGTTAGTTAGGCATGACCTACCCTTCACGAAACCATGCTGACTATCCCCAATCAATTCATTTCTCTCTAAATAACTAAAAATCCTATCCCTAATAATTCTCTCCAATACCTTGCCCACAACAGAAGTAAGACTCACTGGCCTATAATTCCCTGGAAGGTCTCTCTTCCCCTTCTTCAACAAAGGGACCACATTCGCTATCCTCCAGTCCTCCGGAACCACACCCGTAACCAACGACGACCTGAAGATCAGCGCCAGAGGCTCTGCAATCTCCTCTCTTGCCTCCCAGAGAATCCTAGGGTAAATCCCGTCCGGCCCAGGGGACTTATCCAACTTCAACCCCTCGAGAATTTCTAACACATCCTCCCTATCTACTACAATCCTCCCCAAATTGCAACCCTGTACCTCAGTGCTCTCCACAGCTACATTTCCAGCACTCTGCGTGAATACCGAAGAGAAATATTTATTCAGTGCCTCACCAATCTCTTCAGGCTCCACGCACAACTTCCCACTGCTGTCTATGACTGCCCCTAATCTTGCCCTAACCAATCTTCTATTCTTAACATATCGAAAGAAAGCTTTAGGATTCTCCTTAATCCTATCAGCCAACATCTTCTCGTGTCCCCTCTTAGCTCTCCTCAATTCACTTTTTACCTCCTTCCTAGCTAATCTATAACTATCCATTGCACTACCTGAGCCTTCAAGCCTCATCCTGACATAAGCATCCTTTTTCTTCTTAACCAGCAAATCAACTCTTTTCGTACACCAAGGCTCTCTTACTCGTCCATTTCCTCCCTGCCTGACAGGAACATACTTATCAAGGACTCGCAGCAGCTGCTCCTTGAATAAGCACCACATTCCAGATGTTCCCAGTCCCTGTAGTTCCCTAGTCCAATCTATAAGTTACTCTGCCTTTTGTCTTAGCATCACTGTTATAATCACCATGGAGGAGTGTAAACCAGAACAACTCAGTTTACTAAATGTTCCCCAAGTATAGAAGTTACCAACAAGATTCCACTTGTTATAATTTTATTTGAACACAAATCAGAATCAATGTAAGTTATACATGAGTTCACAAGCAAACGATACTTTAAATACATTTTACTTTAAACAGGTGAGACAACAAAAATATTTCTTATGCAGCCGCAAGCATTCATACCACTCCCCTCATAAATGAGGCACTACATAGTTGCAAGGTTCCATAATATGTTGTTCTTTATTCACACAGAATAGGTCAAGTGTCTTGCTTGATAACAGCTTTCACTTACAAGTTTCCGGGAATTGATTATCATCAGCATGGTACATTTCCATGGACCCTTTCTTCCTTTGGTCACAATAGTCCTGATGGTGCAGCTTTCCTGAGTTCTTTTTTCACCAACTTATCAACAATACCCTGGTTCATTATTTGGCCACGTCTGTGAAAACACCAACCTCTTTAACATCTTAAAGTTATTCACACAGCATTCCAAATTTTAGATCATTTTAGCTAATTCACATACTTCTTCCAAAAGTTCCTATCTCCCTTTCTGCTGAACAGAGTGATTTACTTCTTCTCCTCAAAAATTCTTTGTTCCTCTTTCTGTCTCTGTCTGCTCTCTCTTTATGTTTGCAATTGTGCCTCTTGCTTCTTGGCTTGTTGCTCTACTTTATGTTTCTAGTTCTCTTTTGTGTCTGCCAAGCACATGTCCTTTGATTGTAATTTATTTCCTGTTGGTACTGCTTCTAAGTCAAGAACCATCAGGTCACACAAGGCAATTGCAATCGATCCCTTTACAATTAATGCAAATTTTTAAAAGTCCTATTTCAACATTCTTAAAAACAATTGTAGGGCTACTTTAAAACACAGACATTTCAAAAATTACAAATCTTCTTTTCTGACCGTTTTTTGGGTCAAAGATCATCACAATTATGTTATAATCATGGAGTCATAAAGGTTTATAGCATGGAAACAGGCCCTTTGGCCCAAGCCGTCCCTTTTTTTTAAATCCCTAAGATAATCTCAATTGCCCACATTTGGCCCATATCCCTCTGTACCCATCTTACCCATGTAACTATCTTTTTAAAGACAAAATTGTACCCACCTCAACTACTATTTCTGGCAGCTTGTTCCATCCTCTGTGTGAAAAAGCTGCCCCTCTGGACATCTTAAACCTTTGCCCTCTAGTTTTAGACTCCCTATCTTTGGGGAAAGATGTTAAGTATCTAGCTGATCTGTGCCCCTCATTATTTTATAGACCTCTGTAAGATCACCCCTCAGCCTTCTATGCTCCAGAGAAAAACATAACATAAGAAATAGGAGCAGGAGTAGGCCATACAGCACATCGAGCCTTCCCCGCTATTCAATAAGATCATGGCTGCTCTGTAGTGGTTCAGTATCACTTTCCCTCTTTCTCCCCGTAACCCTTAATTCCCTTGTCAATCAAAAACCTATCCACTCTTGACTTGAACATATTCAGTGAGGAAGCCTCCACCACCTCATCAAGCAGAGAATTCCAAAGATTCACCACCCTTTGCGTGAAGAAATCCCTCTGCAACTCCGATCCGAACCGTCCCCCCCCCAATCTTGAGGCTGTGCCCTCCAGTCCTGCTATTATTGCTAAGCGGGAAGAGTCTCTCAACCTCTACCCTATCCATCCCCTTCATTATCTCATACGTCTCTATAAGATCCCCTCTCAGCCTTCTAAACTCCAAGGAGTACAAGCCTAGCTTACTCAGTCTCTCCTCATAATCCAACGCCCTCATCTCCAGTATCAGCCTAGTAAACCTTCTCTGCATCCCCTCCAAGGCCAATATATCCTTCCTTGAATACGGCGACCAAAACTGCACACAGTACTCCAGTTGCGGCCTCACCGGCACTATATACAGATGCAACAGAACCTTCCTACTTTTATAATCTATCCCCTTAGCTATTAAGGCCAACATTGCATTCGCCTTCTTCGTCACCTGCAGCACCTGCATACTGTATTTTTGTGATTCATGCACAAGGAACCCTAGGTCCCCCTGCACTGTCGCATGCTGCAACTTTTCTCCATTTAAATAGTAGTCCTTCCTACCATTATTCTTACCAAAGTGGATAACCTCAGACTTGCTAACATTATACTCCATCTGCATTATGGGTCCTCGCCCACTCACTCAACCTATCCAGATCCCTCTGCAGGCTTTCCACACCTTCCACACAATTTGCTTTTCCACTCATCTTCGTGTCATCAGCAAATTTCATCACCCTGCACTCAGCTCCTCCTTCCAGATCATCTATATAAATGGTAAATAGTTGAGGTCCCAGCACCGAACCCTGGGGCACTCCACTAGTCACCAGTCAGAATAGCACCCATTAATACCTACCCTCTGCTTCCTATTAGACAACCAATCCTCTATCCAGTCTAACATCCTACCCCAACTCCCTGCACCTTAACCTTCTGCACAATCTTTTGTGAGGCACCTTATTAAACACTTTTTGAAAATCCAAAAACACCACATCCACCGGTTCCCCTCTATCTACTGCACTAGTCACTTCCTCATAGAACTCCAATAAATTCATCAAGCACGACTTCCCCTTAACGAATCCATGCTGTGTCTACCTGATCAAACAATTTGTATCCAGGTGCTTTGACGACAGATTCAAGCATTTTTCCTACTACAGATGTTAAACTAACCAGCCTATAATTCCCTGCTTTTTGTCTGCTACCTTTTTTAAACAGCAGTGTAACATTAGCCGTTTTCCAATCTTCCGGCACTTTTCCAGAGTCCAGCGAATTTTGAAAGATAATTACCAGGGCATCTGCTATCACCTCTGCCATTTCCTTGAGGACCCTGGGATGCATTCCATCTGGTCCCGGGGACTTATCTTCCCTCAGCCCCATTAGCCTATCAAGCACCATTTCTCTAGTGACTGTAATCTCATCAAGGACCTACCACCCTTCTATCCTTAATTTCGGGCAAGCTATTTACGGCCTCCTCCATAAAGACCGACACAAAAAGCTTAATCAAGGTCTCTGCCATATCCCTGTCATCCACCATTAAACCACTCCTCTCATCCTCCAAGGGTCCTACATTAACTCTGGTCATCCTCCTTTCTTTATATATTTATAAAAACTCTTACTGTCCTTTTTGATGTTTCAAGCTAGTTTAGCCTCATATTCCATCTTTCCTTTTTAAATCACCTTTTTAGTCACTCTTTGCTGCTGTTTGAAACTTTCCCAATCCTCCGATAGCCCACTATTTTTAGCCGTTTTGAATGCCTCAGCTTTTGATTTAATACTCTCCTTAATTTCCTTGGAGAACCACGGCTGATTTTCCCTTCTCCTACAGTCCTTCTTCACCATCGAAATATATTTTTGCTAAGTACTGAAAAAGATCTCTTTAAAAATACCCCACTGTTCCTCAGCTGTCCTAGTAACCAGTGCACTCCTCCATTCCACAGTCGCCAATTCCTCTCTCATCCTATCATAGTCTCCTCTGTACAAACATAGTACACAGGTCGGGGACGCTACTATCTCATCCTCTATCTGCATCATAAATTCTACCATACTATGATCACTCGTCCCTCGAGGATCCCTCACATGAATATCCCTAATTCTACCTACCTCATTACATCGTATCAGGTCTAAGATAGCACAGTCTCTCGTCGGTTCTGTAACATGCTGTTCAAGGAACCCATCCCTACAGCATACTAAAAACTCTTCCTCCAGCCTGCCGTGTTCCACTTGCGTCACCCAGTCAATATTGAGATTGAAATCACCCATTACTAACACCGTCCCATTTCTGCACGCATCTCCTATTTGTTTGTTTATAGCCTTCCCCACCTCAAAGTTGTTATTTGGGGGCCTATAGACCTCACCCACCAGCGTCTTCCTCCCCTTCTTATTTTTTTATTTCCACGCACAGCGATTCCACATTTTGCTCTTTGGGCCTATATCCTCTCTTACCACCGCCCTGACACTATCCTTAATCAACAGAGCCACCACACCTACTTTTTCCTCCTGTCTATCCTTCCTAAACACCTGATAGCCATGGATATTCAGCTCCCAGTCTTTGTTCCCCCCGCAACCACGTTTCTGTAACGGCCACTAGATCATATTCATTTGCGCCAATTTGTGCCATCAGCTCATCCACTTTGTTCCGAATGCTTCGTGCATTCAGGTAAAGTGCCTTTATACCAGTGTTTGCCTGGACCTTATTAGCTGAAACCCTACTAGTCTCTCCCATGTCCCCTACTCCTCTAATAGGCAGCACATCCTCAACCTTCACGTGCACCTGTACCTTTTCCTTTACTCCAAGAGTAGTAATTTCCCATACCCTTGCACCCTCCCCCCGCCCCACCAAATTAGTTTAAAGCCCTATATACAGTCCTAGTTATGCGATTCGCCAGGACTCTGGTCTCTGCACGATTAAGATGCGATTAAGTCCCAGTCTATCCACCCTCTTCTTATAACTCAAACCATCAAGTCCCGGTAGCATCCTAGTAAATCTTTTCTGCACTCTTTCTAGTTTAATAATATTCTTTCTATAATAGGGTGACTAGAACTGTACACAGTATTCCAAGTGTGGCCTTATCAATGTTTTGAATAACTTCAACAAGACGTCCCAACTCCTGTATTCAATGTTTTGACCAATGAAACAAAGCATGCTGAATGCCTTCTTCACCAGTCTGTCCTATGACTCCATCCTCAAAGAGCTATGAACATATACCCCTAGATCTCTTTGCTCTCTAACTCTCCCCAACGCCCTATCATTAACTGAGTAAGTCCTGCTCTGGTTCAATCTACTAAAATGCATCATTCCACATTTATCTAAACTAAACTAAACTTCGTCAGCTCACTGGTTCAAGTGATCAAGAGCCCGTTCCAACCAAAGATAACTTGCTTCACTGTCCACTATGCCACCAACCTTGGTGTTATCCAAGTTATTTACCTGTTCAGATTTTTTTTTAAAATAACTACATCAAAACTTTTCCATGGGGATATAAATGTGTTTGAAAATGGAACTGATCCAATAATTGCAACAGATATTGTTCTTGTTTTAAAGCCAATTATCTATCCATTCCTATTCAATGACTCCTTACCTTTGTTATTAGAGACTAAATTAAACCCTGTCAATTTTTTCTAAAAATCTATATATATATGATCACTATGTCACCAGCATATTCAAATATGTCTTCCTTTAAGATTTATAGTTATTACATCAAGATATTTTGATAAGTTGAGCAATAATATTTTTGAAAAACAGTTGTTTATTTTTACAAAGAATGGGTTCAGTTTGATAGGGAAAACAAATATATTCATGTTAGTAATTGCTCTTTTCACTATCATTCTGAATGTCAGGACTGATTCATGGAAATAGATTGCTTCTAAATCATATTTCTAAGAACTGAAACCTATACATCCTAGCAATACCTATCTCAAGTTGCAGTTAAATCTATCAGATAGCAGACTGTAAGATCTCATTCAGATCTAATCTCACTAGCAACTTCTGTTTATCAGAACTTAAAATAAAAGACTAATTTGTAGAAAAAGAACTTGTTCCAATTGGTAATTCAATACCAATGAAATGAAGAGGAGTAAATCTTTTCTTATGAAATAGTTTCTTCTAAACATGCTTCTTTTTCATGTTTTTTTGCTTAGTAGAACAAGTACCTCTGAGCTCAGTATAATATTAATCAATGAAAAGTGTTGGGGTAGAACAAGTACCTCTGAGCTCAATACAATATTAATCAATGAAAAGTGTTGGAGTCTCTAGTGTGCTAATTACATTTTTGCATATTGCATCACACAATTCAGATTATTGTGCATGCAATTCAACCTTAGGACATACAAATGTACACTAACCATTATTCTCAGAAACTCTAATGGACTGTATTCACTGGAGCATGACCTGTTTTGTTTTTTCAACATCAGATCCAGCTTGCCTTCTTGTATGCAACAACTATTCCAGATGGCATATGCAGGCAGTACGTTGCAATTTATGATTATAAAGTAGAACATACTCAATTGTTTGAAGGCTATTTAATAATGAGAGATATAGCTGCTGCTAATCAGACCAGACAGCAGCTGCTTTCCATGTATTTCCTAACACAGTGCATGTTGCTGCTTCTACTATACTTCAACACACCATCACTGCTACTGTCCCTGGGGCTATTGATACCCACTATGGAACTAAGACTATTCTGTTCTCTGAGTCTGTCTTTCTTTTCCTGCATGGACAGAATTGGTATCAGAAATCTACATGAGACAAAAGTCATCCCATGAACAAACAGAAAAAAACAAAATTACTCAATAATGTGCATATAACCACACATAATAAATGTCACGCAAAATGCCTGGTCTGATTACTTTTAAAATAAGCTGTTAATTTTAACATCTTTCTGAGGTATGATACCTGTAGAAAACAGATTGAACATCCTGTGGTGAAAGCAAGTTTATGCTTTAGGTACAATCAGGAAAATGTGGTCAAATTGTGCTCGCAATTGCACTGGCTAGGAAAGGCATTAATTTCCAATTAAATGAATTTAAATAATCCCAAATATAAAATCTTGCATTAATCAACATAATTGGGTAGCATAATAGGAAGTAATTGTTTCTTTCTATTCAAGAGCATCCTTTGATGAATTTGAATGGTAATTTGCTACAGCTTTATTGATACAGCTGAAAAAGGATTTACAACACAAGGTAAGGGTGGCCACTCCTCCACCCATGATTAACCTGATTAAAATCACAGAAAATGATTTTTAAAAACCATACTGGTGGTATATAATTGTCAGTTTCTTCAAAATTTATGTATTTTGTGATATGGAAATAATGTTTAAAATGTGCCCATGAACACCTGCATACACAAGACACTTTCTCTGAACCAGCATTTATTGGCCGAATCCTACATTTTTAACTGGGAAGTATGATCAGTTTTAAAGACTCTCCAAAGCCTTACTACAATAGCCCACTTCTTGAGCACTTTTTCCACCATCTTCAACATTCACTCCATCCACAACTGATTTATAGCGAAAGCCATGTCCCATTTACAAGAACTCACTAAAGCTTTGTTGACAGCACCTAGAAGGACGAGAGCAGCAGATGCACGAAAACATCATCACCTGCAAGTTCTCTTTCAAGCCACACTGTTTTGACATGCAAATTATATCACTGTTCCTGGGTCAATGAAAAATGAAAGACACAGCGCATGATATATTTGGCACCACAATCTAACAATGGAAGAAAAGGTGGAAAATGGTGGGTAATTTGGAGACTTAATGAGATTACATTTAAAAAAACACAGGTAACTACACTAGAAGACGGGGTGGAAAAAGTGGGGTTCACAGACATTAGGAATAGTGAGGCCATGAGAGAATTGAAGCATGCTGATGACAGCTTAAAATTTAAGATATTAGATGATTGGGAGGCAATGTTGGTCAGAGGGGAGAGGTAATAGATTTGACACTAGCTAGCAGAGTGTTAGAAGATCTGAAATGTATGAAGAGTACAGAACAGTAGACAAATCAACAGAATGTTAAAATAATAGAGGGCAGAAATGAAAGAGGCACAGATGAGACTTACAGCCATAGATGGCAGAGGAGTGGATGTAGCTGAAGCTTCAGAGGTGAAAGCCCTTATGATGCAAACACTATAGGTTTGGGATTTTCTCAAAGACAACAGGGATGCCAAGGTGATGAACATAGTTCAGCCTGAGGAAGTGGCATTGAACAGGATGGAACTAATGCCAAAAGTTGCCTTCAATAGGTTAACAGCAAGTCTTTATTATTACTTGTAAAAATATACACATGTACAGCAAAGGGTGTAGATAGGAGCTATCTGCATATTTTGGTTTTTAAATGTCACTGCTCACCACTACACTGATCCCACATCTGGGTCATGTGTTATCCTACTTCACTATATGGGTGGCACTGCATGCAATCTCACATTAACCCCGTATTGCCAGACTCTTATCATACACCTTCCACATGTCTTTATCCAAGGTATATGAAATTATGCTAGTTTATTTTAAGTCTTACATTGTAATCAATCTCATGGATTTATATCTTACCATGTTGTTGATAATACTACATTATATCACAACTACAATTTTTGTTATCTATTTTCCCCCTTCAAGCCTTTGAATTTTTCAGGCAGAGGTGGTCAGGAGACCTTATAACCATTTCATATCTCACTCACCAATCGATCAGAGGAGTGGTTCTGCTAGTTCTTGCTTTTGGTTTAGGGATTGGCCTGACATTCAGGTATGCTTTCATTTTTTCCTTCCATTCATAGTACTTTAGATACTCATTGGTAACACAGTGGTTAGAATTGCTGCCTCACAGTGCCAGAGACCTGGGTTCAATCCTGGCTTCGGTTGACTGTCTGTGTGGAATTTGCATATTCTCCCTGTGTCTGCATGGGTTTCCTGTGAGTGCTCCATTTCCTCCCACAGTCCAAACATGTGTGGGTTAGGTGGATTGGCACTGTAAACTTCCCCTTAGTGTCAGGGGATTTGCAGAGTAAATATATGGTGTTCCAAAAATAGGGCCTGAGTGGGATTGTTGTTAGTGCAAAATTGATGGGCTGAATGGCCTCTTTCTGCACTGTAGCGATTCTATGATTCATGTTGAATGCTGGTGCCTTGATTAGTGGTTGCTACTCTGAATTATTTCTTGAGGGTGCATGAACATTGTATTTATCATTTTGGTGCTTCTTTATCCCATGTAAGCCATTTCAATACCCTCTGTGGAAAGAATGTTCCTGCGATGAAAAGAAGGTTTACTAGTATGCCCTTCTCTGTTTGTTGTTGATGGTTGAGCCTGCAACAAGGTTCCAGCATCTCTTGTGATTGTAGCATGCCGGCTGGAAACTGAGTGTGTGCATAGTGGTTGCTGTGTTGACCAGCTATACCATCATTGTAATTGGAGGTCAAGGCTTCTTGGATTGCTGATCACTGTGTAGTACCACTTCCACTGGAGGTGTCATGGTTATCCTATGAACGGGTATGCTGGTCTACTCATAAAAGTTTTCTCGACTCTGAAATGAGAATGGATTCTGTTTCACAAAGAGAGAAGACAGTTCAAAGCTGAAGTCTAAGTCCAAATGCATCATCGTGTTCAGGTACTCAGGACTGTGCAATTGTGACTGGCTAAAGACATTCTGTGCTATCTGGAGGATATCCAAGGCTACACATTCATCCCTGATCAAAAGAGAGAAAGGTTGGTCATGAATGACATACATCAATACAAAGATTTGTTTGCCACCATATCTCAGTGGACCCAGGATGATGTCTTTAATTGTAGTTGGATAGCTCCTGTCCCACAAAGTGGAATGTCCATTGTTCAAAGACAGAAGTCTTTGAGCTATGATGCCTTGTCTGACAAGACTGTTATGCAGGCACCTGAATCTAATTTAAAATTTGTTAGATGATCATTTAGAAGGATGTCAGTGTTCCAAAATGAAGAACCAGAATGTGTCTAGAAGTCTTTTGATCTTGACTTTGTGGATTATTTTTGGGGCTTGTGTTTCTGAAGTTTTTGATTTGTAGTTTTCTATAGTGTCCCATCCTGTTGCATGAAAAACATCGGGCTGCACTCTCAGGACACTAATCTGTTCTGTGAGGGCGCTTCACATGGCAGTGCTGTCACTCTACTGGAAGTTTCAAGAATTTCCTGACTTGGATTCTCCATGTGTCATAACGTTCTGATGAGCTGGGTTGAGGGTTGGCCTCTGTTCAACATTGTACTGTCTCTTCTTAAGACTGCCTGCATAATTCAATCCAGCTATCTAGATTCCCTTGTCTAGGGTTGGATTATTTTTAGCTCATAGGATGTCACAGAGTGAATTGTCTGTGACATCCACCACTATACTGTTTCTGATAAGTTCAGACTTTAAATCTCCATACATCATCGGGTACAAATTATTTATGAAAAAATCAACAGACTCTCCAGGCAGTTAGACTCTTCCATTGAATTTAGCTGTCTCCAATATTTGTTGGTTCACGTGTTGAAATATATGTCAAAAGATTTTAAAACTTCTTCAAATATAGCAAATAACTCAACAATACTGTCTTGCAATTATGCAATCTGCAATTGGTCCTACAGAGAAAAGAAGCATGTTCACTTGCTCCTCTTCTGACATTTCATTTAAACTAAAGATGATACTGTATCTTAAAAGCTTTTTCCTCCAATGAATCCAATTATGTGATAGGATTGGGCCTTAGGTTAGTCCAAATTTAGTTGGAAATTTTAATTGTGATCTGTATGGCAAATGTTTTGAAAAGTAAAGCTTTAAGAATCTATAGGCTTTCCAGATAATGCCACTGTCCACTGTGATACAAAGATTTTCCCACACTTGCTGGTTCTAAGCAATTCTGCAAAACTTCCTGAAGGAAAAATTTTACAATTAATTTTTTCATTTAGTGGTTTGCTTTTCTGAGAAAATTCTCCCTAAATTGTCTCAATTTTGGTTTTTAATCCATAGATCTATAAACATGGACAGGGATCGTGGGTAGAGGTGGGAACATCAGGGTGGCGGCGTGGGCTCGTTGGGCCGAAGGGCCTGTTTCCCATGTTGTTTTATTCTTTGTATTCAAATTTAAATGTAAACTTGCTGTTTTTCGAGTTGGATGGTTGCAATCCTCCCAAGAGATTTTCTTTTCCTATCCAACTTTGGGGAACAGATGTTAAGACTCTCAGTCAGGGATCAAATTCATGAAAAAGTGTTCAAAAATTGCTGCAGTCTGGAACTTTAAAAGATTGTGTTCACCCACAGAAGCTATGGAGTCTGTATTCTGAAGCTGGATTTCCATATGTAATTTAATGGGATATTCCGTGGCAGCAAATATCAGTCTTCAGCTTCCAGGCTCCTTTCTCAGGAGCATTTTCTGATTTTTTTTAGTGTTTTCAGCTTTCTCAGGTTAGAATTTCAGAAGCTAATAAAGCTTTTTCTTACTCTTTCAGCATTTTATGAGATTGAGGGTTTTTGACCCTGAGCTTTCACCATGTTGGGGGAGGGGGGGTTTTGGTTACAGAATAGTTTCTGTTAAAGAAACCTTTGTAGGCTTCAGTAGGTTAACAGCAAGTCATTACCAACTATTTATAACTACATACATTTAAATAGTAAACAGTATAAACCAGGAAGTGTCTCTGTGCTTAGGTCTTTACATGCCTCTGCTCAATACCACACTGACCTTCCATATAGATAGAATCATAGAAAAATTACAGCACAAAACAGGCCCTTCGGTCCACAATTTGCGCCAATCCTATCTCTGCCGACTAGGTTTACCTATAACCCTCAATTCTATTAAGTCCCATGTACTCATCCAGAAGTCTCTTAAAAGATCCTATCGAATTTGCCTCCACTATCACTGACGGCAGTCAATTCCACTCATCCACCACCCTCTGAGTGAAAAACTTACCTTGACATCTCCTCTGCACCTACTCCCCAGCACCCTAAACCTGTGTCCTCTTGTGACAGCCATTTCAGCCCTGTGAAAAAGCCTCTGAGAATCCACCCGATCAATAGCTCTCAACGTCTTATACACCTCTATCAGGTACCCTCTCATTCTTTGTCTCTCTAAGGAGAAAAGACCAAGCTCTCTCCACTTATTCTCATAAGGCATGCCACCCAATCCAGGTAACATCCTTGTAAATCTCCTCTGCACCCTTTCAATGGTTTCCACATCCTTCCTGTAATGAGGCGACCAGAACTGAGCACAGTACTCCAATGGGGTCTGACCATGGTCTTATACAGCTGCAGCATTATCTCCCGAATGATCATGTGTCATTTTACATCATTGTCTGAGTGGTACTGTACTCAACCCCACATTAATCCTAAATGTGCCAAATTCTTAATGGCATTGATTGGAGTGATCAGCGTACATGATGAAACACAGCTACTGTTTGCAAATGGTGTTGCTACGTGGCAGAATATACTTTTTATTTATTGCTGGTCTGAGGACCATGCTCATAAAGCCAGCATTTCCTACATATAACTAACTGCACCTGAGAAGGCGGCAGTGACATACCCTCTTGAGCCATTATGAACTTCAAGTGGGAAATTCCATTATTGGACACAATGATAATGAAAGGATAGTCTTTGTGATTTCCAAGTCAGAATAGTGTGTCACTCTATGTGTGGCGGATGGGGTGGATTGCTGGTGTTGGTGATCCCATGCATCTGCAAAGATGCCCCTTGGGCAGTACCAGGGTGCCAGACTGGCACTGCCCAAGGAGAATCCTCTCCTTCTCTCTGACCTCCGGGGATGGGCTTCAATGACGACTCTTCCCTCAAGCAGGATCGGGCTGCCTGTCCCCCATTAGTGCGGAAAAGGACAAAATCCTGCTGGAATGAACTGTGGTTGGAGGGGCATGAGGATGGCTAAAGATCTAATCAGGTGCGTTGTATCTGTTAATTGTCAGATATTTTCAACCAGTTGCTTACTCCAAGGTTTTACCCTGATGCTCTTATTTGCAAGATGGACAAACACAAATAAAGGTTCAATAAGTTTATTAATAATAACACTATTAATCCTTAAATTATCCATATAAAACAAGAGGATACTCTAGATTCAAGTATACTACCCACAAAGATGGTTTGGTTAAACTGCAGGCTCGATTATCTGAGTCCCTCTGGTCTGTCATCATGAAGGTGAGTATCCATGGCAGCTTCTTCCTTCCTTCTCTGGTCAGTCTTCCAAATGGTTAAGGTTGCTTCCCTCATTGAATCTTCACCACTGATGTATGTGAGATTATCCCCCTGCCTGCTTTCCTTTCCAGAAACTTCTCTGGCTTCCAGCTAATAAGGTCCCAGAGTGGGGTTCCAATACTCAGTAGGTTTCTTGATGTCTGCTTGACAGACTACCAGGGTCTGCCCCCAGGTGGGTATCTACATGCTGTTGCTTACATGTAACCTGTTGTCAGATAAGATAACCGCAGGAACTCTCGGTGACAGAAAGTCGAGCCCGATCTGGTTTCTAACAATAGGCCGCTGCATTTCAATGGGTGCAATGATCTCCTGCTAAGTATCAGTAGAGTGCAACAACCTTTGTTGGGTGATTGATGGATCAGGCCCAGACATGTTTGTGTATTTGTACAATTGGCCTGCTGAGGTTTGATTGTTTGATTTTAATATGCCCAATTTTTCAATTTAAGATATCCAATATAATCAGCCTTAAAACTAGGCCCTGATTATATTACCACAAGTAGAAAGACTGATTTCCACATTGCAATCAGCTCCGTGCTATGCTGGAAATTTTAGTTGTGGAGACTCGCAGAGGTCGTGACACCTAGCGGGAAACCAACGAAACAACCCTGCTAATGTCTTCTGGCCTGCTGCACTACTCGAGCAGCACAGCAGGTTGAAAGAATTGCATCCCCTCCCATCTCTATGTTTGGGAGGCACCGCTAAAGAAGACTTGTTGAGTCATACATGGAAAATGTTTTCCTTTGTTGGGTAGATGCCACTGTTGTAGCTGTATTGATACGGCTTTGTTAGAAGCTCGACCAGTTCTAGAACACAGGTTTTCAAAACTATAATCAGGATGTAGGTAGCACCATCTCCTTTTTTGTATCCAATATCATTAACCATTTCTTGATATACTGTGGAGTGAATCTAAATAATTGAAGCTGGGTCTCTGTAATCTTGAGGATTTCAGGACAAGGCAGTATGACACTTCTGGCTAAAGGTAGTTACAAAGACTTCAGCCTTGTGTTTTGTACTCATATGTTAGGCTATACCATAATTGGGGATGAGAATGTTTATGGATACTCTTCCTTGTGTTCTTAATTATCTCGCAGAACTTTTATCCAGTCCATTGGCTGTGAAATTGCTTAACTCTATCTGTGGAAAAGTGGTTCTGTTTGGAATGCATGTTTGGTAGTTGAATCTTCATCAGTTTGCCACCTCATTTTTTGTACACCTAATGGCATGCTCTTTTACACTCCTCATTAAATCAGGGTTGATCACCTGTTTGATGGTAATAGTAAAATGAGGCATATGCCAGAATATGAGTCTTAGATTGTAGCTGAATACAATTTTTCTGCTTCTGATTGCCCACAGTGCATTTTAAATGCTAATGCAGCACAGTGCAAATGCCACACAACATGATGATGGGTTTTCTCAATGTGAAAATGGAACTACGTTATTATAACCAAAACTATTATGTTCAGAAGCATCTGTTACAGGTAGATTGGTGATATCAAATAGACATTTTTCTTGAGTTGGCTCTCTCAGTGCATGCCACTGACTCAATCATCCTTCAGAACTTGGCTAGTTTGGTCACTAGCAGTGCTAAGAAGAAGGCACTCTTGATGGAAATTGAAGCCCCCCCACCCCGCCCCCTTCCCCGCCTCGTGGGTGGAACATCAGAAACTCAGAGATGGTTGCTGAAAAATTGATTTTGTTTCTCCCACTATGTCAGCATATTACTTGACTAGCTGGTATGGTAACTCTCCCAATTGTGGCACACATCCCCTGATGCTGGCAAGAAGGAGTTTTGAATAACATATTAGGCAATCTCAGATGACATTTAATAATCAGCTAAGGGTCTGGAGTCAAATATGGGTCAAACTGTGCGAGGCAGATTTTCTTCCTTAATGGATATTGGTGAATAAATTTTTTTGGCTATCCAGGAGTTATATGGTTAGTTTTCCTCATTAGTTTTTTATTCCAGATTTATTTAATCAATTGAATTTAATTTTCCCAATTGCTGTAGTTGAATTTGAACTCATTTCTCAAGATCATTAGGCATGTCTTTAGATATTAGTCCAGTAAAAAAAAACATATGCTAGTGCATCCTTAATGATGAAGACAGAAGATGTGACAACTACAGATCCTTGTGGAATGTGGGGCAGGAAGAGATAGAAGTGCTAGCAGTACTCTGGCTACAATTAAATGGATGGAGTCAAGTGGGCAGTCCAATTGAACTGGTTAACAAAAGCAATGGAGAAGAATACAGTGTTGGGCTATACTGAAGATTGATCCTACAGATCACTGTTATTTGTTTTACACCTAAAAGCTTTGATTTGGTATAGGAATGAAATACTGCAGTCCATGCTCTCCTCAGGCACTGGACTGATGTTAATTGGGAATGGTATTCTCCGTGGTTCAAAAAGCAATCCTGTGGCACAGTGCATAGCATCCTTGCCTATGAGCCAGAGTTCAGAGATTGAGTCCAACTGCAGGAATTGATGACAAAGAAAGGTACATTCATAAATTAGCCAAACAATTTCAAGTATCGACCTGTAAAATTCCAACATACTGCAATAACAGGCAGTAAGAATGAAAAAGATTCCTGGTCAGTGTCGTTTGTCTCTACCATCACTATCCATAGCTTCATAATGCAAAATGCACATAAATGTGCACGTAGCCACCACAGCAACACACAGACCCTCATACCTCCAACTTTAGGTGAACTGTAACTGAGCACTGCTATGTTTATCAGAAAGCACCAAAATGACCATTAAACTATGGTTATCTGAACAACTGGGATTCCCAATTGTTAGCTTAACATGCTGACTTAATATTGAAATAAGAAGTTCATTCTGAAAGGAAAAGTACTCATTGTCAGTTTTAGTCCTCTTGCTTCTGAGTCAAGTCCCATTTCAGAGACTTGAGCACAAAATCAAGGCAGGCAGTTCAGTGTCGTTTCTAATATGTTAAACCAAGTCCCTCTTAACTGTAATGTGCTGCCACACTGTTTTGGTAAGAGTAAGGCTATTCTCCCAGTGCCACAGCTAACATTTGTTTTTCAACCAATACAATTAAAATTAATTATCTGCTAATCTGTCTCAATCTTCATATGGGAACCTGCTGTGTACAAATTGCTACTGACCAACTTTAAAAGTATTTAATTGGTTATGATGTGGTTTGGGACACTCTGAGAATGTGACAAGTAGAATATAAAGAATAACAAATACAAATATTTGGGTGGAAAAGATGATTTGCAGTATCAATCCTGCCCCAGAGTATCATGCGCCTCAGCATCATGATCCCTCACCTCACCAATTGCCAACTTTATAAACCATGATGTCAGAGGGAAGAAAAAATGTTCAAATCAAATCAGGGTAGTTCCCTATTGATGCATAAAGGTGATCAAAGTATTCTCGGAAGTTTAAGCTGTGCCCACACAGAATAGATTGTGCATGGCGAACAATGGACAGAAATAGGTCTGCCAGCAAAAAGAAATTAGTATAAAATGGATTTCAAGGTAAAAGTCATAACATTTGCCAACTCATCAAGTTCCTGTGCTACTTAAGGGTGTTTGTGAAAAAGTGGAGTGAGAATGGAAGGAGGACGAATCCATCCTGAATAAGATGTCCAAGACCAAAAGTACCACGTGAATGGGACTGGCTGTTGGTCTGATTTTGAGTACCATATATCAGAATAGGTTCATTAAAATTGTCAGAATAGTTACATTATCACATGATATATAATGTATAAATGCACTTTTAAGAGGGCTAAATCAAATTAGTGAAGATTTCAGAGCAATAGATAGTCGGTGTAACCACTTAATGGAATGTGAATGTCTGGTATGTGGCAAAAGACCAAGATTGCTCAGAGATTACCAAAAGATCTTGATGCCACAATTACCAGTTTCCAGTGATTCATCATCAGACAGCAGTAAAAATGTAAGTACTCATTATATCTTATTGGCGATATACACTTTGTCCTGGAAATCGAACTGTAGAGCAGAAGATTACAAACTGTTCCAGTGAAAACCTCAGGATACGAGAAGCCACGGTTCGCAAGATAGTCACCTGCATGACTGATGGAACAAAATTAAAGCCCATGGTAATTTTCAAATGTAAAACATGCTGAAAATCAAATTCACAGCAGAAGTTTTTGTCCATGTCCATGACAACGGTTGGATTGATGAAGATGGATTGAAGTTGTGGATAGATAATGTATGGAATAAGTGTCCCAGTGGCTTACTCAAAGAACACAGCTTATTAATGTGAGACATGCAATATAATCGATAAGATCAAAAGGCACCTGCAAAGAAATAACACCCAAATTGCAGCTGTAGTGGACTGGTCTAATGTCTGTAGTTCAACTACAGAGTATCTCAACAAGGTATTCAAGGATCATATTCACACTGATTGAAATCGGTGGATGGTTGCCAGAGAAACAACTTTCACAACAAGGCATAAAAATGGTCAGTTTAATGTTGAGTGGGAAGAGTGCTGTCCATGGTCCTTCTGATGGTTTGATCTAATTTTGAATGGAAATGGTGCTGTCCATGGTTTATTTACACATGTTGATTTCACGTTAAATACGAAAGGTGTTCTCCTTGGACATAAAAATGAAAATGATAAAATATACAGCAGATATAGCAACTGTTTCATAAGGACTGTTCCAGGTTGATGGTTTCTCATTATAACTGGGAGATATTAGAACATAGAACATAGAACATTACAGCACAGAACAGGCCCTTCGGCCTTCGATGTTGCGCCGACCAATATAAAAAGCAATGCCCCTCCAAACTAAACCATTCCCTTCTCTTCCATATACTTATCAACTAAGCTCTTAAACGCCACCAAACTTGGCGCATCTACAACTGCTGCAGGCAGGGCATTCCACTCCCGAACCACCATATTAGAGATGTTACCATTTTAAAGCAAGTGCAGTGGCAGGAAAAGGGTGGCAAAAAAGACAAAAAAAGGTGGCATGTAAGAATAATTGAATGATATAAAAACTGGTGCTCTAAGACAAAAGAAATGGTAACAGGACAAGTTGTTTAATCATTCTTCCCTTCCACTGTATTATAGTTGTTTCCTTTTCCTCCCTCCCTCCATCTTTCTCTCCTCCATCCTCTTTCTTCTCTCCCTCCCTCTTCTCAACAACAATCCTAGAGAACTCCCAGACACGTTCAACCTTCTTCTTTATGGTCAGCTGGCTGGTGAAAGTTTCCTCCTTCTCTCATTAAATTAACTTTTAAGGCATGAGATGATACATTCTTCACAAAAGTGATATTTCTTAAAGGGCCACACTCTTATTTATGGATCATGGTCCTTGTAAGCCTGCATTTGACATTCTGACCTTCAATCAAATAAGATGCTATGCAAATATTGTTACTGTCATAGACTATTAGTCTGATGTTGAAAGGAAAGGAACCTGCCTAAAGTAAACCTAAGCACAAGATTGAGAGAAAATCGTATTATAATTAATTTCAGACCATGTGATATTGTGTCAAAGAGTATCGTCTGTAACCTTTAGAGCGCTGAGGTATAATAGAGAAAATAAATTTTGTTGTCTATCGTTCAATCATTGTATTGGTTATAATATTAAAAAGAAAGAGCATAATCCATGATCATGTGGAAGAATTGATCCAATATTGACAGAAGATTAGACAGTCCATGATTATTTTAGAGAATATGACTAATATTCAAATTGTATTGTCCATGCTTAGCTGGACACAGTCTGATACATTATGTATACTTTGCAATCATAGATAATAATAATTTTACGTCAACTATTCATTTTATGGGATATAACTGCAGCATCTAATTAGTTTTGGTGACAACCTGATAATCATAAAAAAATCAGCTTTGATGGTATTCTAAAATGTTAGGTTAGCAGGTTGCACTTTCACTCAGCCACATACTGGAGGGTGAGCACACAGCATAGGATGGTTTGATCAGTGCATCACTGAGGAAGGGGAGAACCTGCTGAGATGTTAAAAGTGTTGTGTAATATGTTTCCCACTATGGAGCTAATTGTGAATCCAGATGTGGCTAATCGCATTCCCGATCAGGAAATAAAAAGTGAGTAAATGACAATTTTCACAATTGCAAATTTTATCATTTCTGTGTGTTTGTCAGTAAAATGACAAGATGAAAAGAAAATTGAGTATTTTTTGAGTTGTTGTTTGGTACTTTACTTCCTTTGTTTACCAATGTTGGTAGATAAAAGCAAAATACTGCGGACACTGGAATCTAAAACAAAAACGGATAATGCTGGAAAATCCCAGCAGGTCTGACAGCATCTGTGGAGAGAGAATAGAAACAACTTTTCTAGTCTGGATTATTCTTTGTCAGAGCTCTGACGACTTGAAAGGTTGGCTCAGTTCTCCCTCCACAGATTCTGTCAGACTTGTTAAGATCTTCCAATGTAGATAGATGGTAGGTTGGGGAACGTGGACAGTGGGAATGGCCCTGGACTGGGATCCAAGCTAATACTCTGGGGGAACTGGGTTCCCTGTGATATTTCACTTGAGGGGTTGCACACAGCATGAGTCCAGTCTGATAACAGAAACCCTCCAGTACAGAAAGAGGCCATTCAGCCCATCAGATCTACACCTATCAGAATCCCCCCAAGCCCTACTCTCCATATCCCTACATATTTACCAACTATTCCCTCTAATCTATGCATCTCAGTACACCAAGGGCAATTTTTAGCGTGGTTAATCAACCTAACCCATATATTTTTGGACTGTGGGAGGAAACAGGAGCACTGGGAGGAAACCCATGCAGACACGAGGAGAATGCACAAACTCCACACAGACAGTGACCCGAGCGGGGAATCGAACCCAGATCCCTGGAGCTATGAAGCAGCAGTGCTAACAACTGCGCTACCCTTGACGATCTGGCAACACAGGTTGGCAACACAATTTTTTTCTCTTATATATGTAAAGAACAGACACTAGACTGGCTCACCCTTGTGTCGGAGTGGGGTTCCATTTCGGGTTGAATTCAATCGAGTACATTTGTTTGGTTCTGGGGAGTGGTGTCGGAGGAGACGCAGGTTCAGGTGAGTGAAGGGGCGGCAGACGGGCCGCTCGCACCACCGCTGCGGCCGGGGGAAAGAGCGGGAAAGTGAAGGCAACCAGCTGCAACCCGATTGGCACGCGAGAAGTTGGCAGTTGACGCGCGAGCCGAGCCGTTGGCGGCCGCCGCGCGTGCGCTGGTTTGGGGGTTGGCGGGAGGAGGGGAGGGGGGGGGGGGGCGCTGGGGGAGGGCAGCGTTTGCAGAGTTTGTCAGGATCTCCTGTCAGTAGTAGCGGCGCCGGCAGCAAGCAAGCAAGCAGCATCAGTGTGGCAGGGGACAGCAGCATGTGCCAGCTCTTTGCCATTCAGAGCGGGAGAGAGACGACAGGAACTGCAGTTTATCCCAGCACCATTTGCCAGCGCAGCAGCGGCAACCGGGCTCTCGGCGGCTGGCATCAGGCACTTTAACCCCACTGGCCGAAGAGAGAGAGACAGAGACAGAGAGAAAAGAGAAGAAAAGAAGGAAAGAGAATAGTAACTCAACTGTGCGAGGATAAAAAAAAAGGCAGAGATAGAAGAGAGCTTGCAGTCTCAGGGATGGGAAACTTCACCCGGACAAAGTCAGCGGCAGAAGCACCAAACTCTTGGTAGGATCGCAAAGGTAAGGCAGACCGAGCCCCGGCTGCAAGTGCGACGACATCCTCCGCCCAGGTCATGAGAAAGCGGCGGTACTTTTAGCCGCACTTCATTTTAACGGGGTGCAGTTTGTTTAGAAACATGTAAAGTGCATGTTCTGTGTGTGAGGAGCCGCCGTGAAATGGCTGTCACTGCTTAATGGTGGCGGCTTTTAATCAGCCTCTAGCGCCGACTATGGTGAATGTCTGAGAGTGTCGACCGACCCGGAGAGTGGTGCATGTTATCCATCCATCGCCTGTGCAAACATCCCCTATCAAACTGGGCACACTGCGTTGCACAGGCATGATGAAATCAGGGAGTGAATCAGTGCGTTTGCTGCCTTAAAACATGTCTTAATCTGCATAGCAGCTTAACCATCGGCATTGATCCCCCCACTTGTCAAAATACGTGGCCCGCCATTTCATTTATAAGAACTGTATTGAAAGTTGTTTTCCAACTACTCTGAGTTGATCCCCCCTCCATATCTTCTATATATGTATACAGTGTGTAGGGCGCCTCGGGAGCAGAGCACTGCCTGTTGGTGTGAGAATAGGGAAGGAAAATCTCATCAAAGCAGAATTATTAAACCGCTCTCTGACCCTGACGGGACCGCCGAAGAGTTTGTTCTCAAGAATGGCTCCGTCACATTTCATTGCACTTTTCTTTTGGCAGAATGTTTGGGAATTCATTTGTGAAATGTATGAAATAAATGAGAGACAGGCGGTGTCAACTCCGGAGTTAATTCTAGCAGCAGTTCCCAGTATATTCCTTCCAGGAGACGGTTAAGTGCGGGAATGTCTTATTCTGTATACTATTAGCAGCCAGCCTTAACCAGAATAAATGTATCTTGCCCGAGCGGTGTAATTGCGGATGAACAGGCATGTTTGTATACTTTACACAAATGATCCAATGCATCAGTAAGACATTAATCTCGCAGAGAACCTCATCTTTTTATGCTCCCGTGTCACTTATTGGCTTTCGCAACCGTTTCCCTCTCTTTGTCTTTTTCCTTTATGTGCCTGTTCGTGTGTTTCCGTATGTTTTTACACTTATTTTTCTTCTTTTTTACTTTCTTCAAGGCTATCTGCCCCATCTCTATGTTTACCTGTACGTGTATCTCCGCCTCTCTTTCTCTCCCGTTCCTCGTCTGTCAAACGAGATCCTTTCACTAATTGGGCAAATAATGCTCGGCTGTTTAGAAATCTGCTCCCCCAATTCCTCTTCCTTCCTCTAAATGTAATTCCACCAGATTTGCCACTTGAAGTTTATCAGTGGTGACATTTCTGCATTTCCTGTGCCAGATCTGTTTATCAGCCACGAATGTGGTGTACATTGGGGAACAGAGAGGGGTGAGTCTTTGTGATTTGGTCCGAGGATTTCATTTTACAAATAAACAATGGGCAACGGAGGCAGATCGCGCTATAAATATCAAGGGCACGGAGATGTATAACCACTAGTAATGATGTTTGACAACTTGGGTTTGAAACAAAAAGTAAATAATTTATTTGCGGCTTCATCGAGCTTTCGTACTGTTCTCGTTGCTGCGGGACGTGCTGAACTTGCCATTGCATTTTGTGTCCAGATGCGTAAAAATGACTGCACTGTTATGCTTTCAAAGATGAAACAGAATTATTTAGGGCCGCATTTAGTGTCTTGGCCAAAATTCATGCATACCATTTTATGTAGTTTTCTGTGGGAACTCGATACATTTCTATATTATTCATGAAATAATCTAGGTGACTTCCAATATTCACAAAACATTCATGTTGATAATTAATCATAATTATTTTGTACAGTTTGAAAAGTTATAGCTGTTAATGTGAATGTCGGGATATAACTGACCCTGGAATAAACTGTACCGAAGAGACAGGGTTCCGATGCGACACAGGTGTGAAATTCCCACATTATCTACAGTAATTTAAGGCTGGCAATCTCTTTCTCTGCCTGTCTCTCATAATCTATGTACGAATCTTAGATTATACTTAGATCATACTAAATGTTTTGATTACCTTTTCAGTTTTTATTTCTGATGTAGAACTACATACAAAAGGTTAATTCACTCTTCTTGCCGTAGATGGTGGTGGACCTGCTGCTTATTTTTACTGTTTTTGTTCCTAGTTTGTTTTCTAGCGTATCAATCTTTCAACCTCTTAACTGCCCTTTCACTATTTTAGCCACATTTCTTTATCTTTATCCATCAGTTACGCATATTAAGTTCTATTGACTGAGTGATACCAAGTTCTGTTGCAGAAAGGTGACAGGCAGATCGAGCAGGACCCGTGCTGAGGTCCATAAAGCTGTTAAAAAGTTTGGGGTAAAAGTTGCAAATAACTGAGGAAGCTTAATTGATGATTATAAATAAATAATTATTCTCTTGTGCGCTTTTCAGCTTATTTGCAAAATATTTTAATAGATTGCAACTGGGCATTGCCTTTCTCCTAAAAATCAAAAGTAGTGACTCCAGAATTACTTCAAAATAATTATTAATCTGTAGGGATCTTTCCTTTCTTCCTTCTAAAATGCGATGAAAAATTCATCTCATTCAACAGGTATTGGTCACTTGTCAAGTATCTCCTTACATGCTTCAATGACAAATCGTGTCTGACAGTCTACATAAAAGTTGTTTTGTTGAGTTGCATCACAATGAGAACATTTTTATTATAAAACCAGCCATGTCTGGATCAAAACACCTACTAAATCCCCAATTTTACTTATTACATTTTTGGAATCCCTTTGTTTTCTTTTCATTTCAGAATATAAGAATGTACAATTTTCACTCCAGGTCTTTTGCCATTTTTAGATTTATTATAAATACACAAAGCTTATATAAGGGCTTACAGTGTATGTCCTTATGAGGGCATAAGGAAATAAGCAACCCTATTGTTGAGGGAGTTCTGGAAAGAAACAGAGAGGTGCTAAGTAATGAGCTCACAGATGTGGTCTGTCCCTATTGCTGGAATGAAAAATTCACATTTTCAGAAAAAAATTTAGGGCCTCAACGTTGTCAGCTGGTAAGATGAAAATGCCATTGTGCTCTTTTTATTATGTGTCCTTAATTGTAGGCATCATTAGCAAGAACAGTATTTATTGTCCACCCCTAATTATTCTAATGAGAACATCCCTGAGAAGGTGATGGTGAATGACATTCTTGAATTGCCAGTGTCTTATGTGTAATAGGTTAAGAAGGGAGGAAGTTCCAGGATTTTGGTTTAATGATAATGAATGGATAGTGATTTATTTCCAAATCAGGCTGAAATAAAATTTCAGCAGGAATTGGTGTACCCATGTCCCTGCTGCCATTTTCTTCTGGGTAGTAAAGATTATGTGTTTGGAAGATGCTATTGAAGGAGCTTGACAGTTGCTACATTGCACCTTGTAAGCAATGCACACTGGAACCACAGTGTATAATTTGTGGAAGAAGTAAATGTGGAAAGTGGCAGAAAAGTTCCATTCAAGAATACTGCTTTGTCCTGGATGTTGTCAATCTTCTTGAGTACTTTTAGAGCTTTACTCTCCTAGGTAAGTAGAGAGTAACCAATGGTGCTTTGATGCATTCAGTTTTTGGAATGAATAATTATAATTCATATAATAATTAGCTGTATACTAAATATATTCTTATTTCTAGTATCATAGAACATTTATAGCACAAAAGGAGGTCATCAACCTGTCATATCCATGCTGACTAGTCCCATTGCCTGCCTTTTCCTCTTGGTCTTCAACTTTTTCCTTTTCAGACAATGAACCAATATATTTTGAAAGCCATAATTAAATCTGTTTTCACCATAGTCTTACAGTGTGAAAATGTTTTTCCGCATGCCGTCTTGGTCCTTTTGCCAGTTACCTTAAACCCATGTTCCTTAGTTCTCGAAACCTGCAAATGGAAATAGTTTCTTAGTCTAGATCCTTGCATAGCTTCCTACAATCTGAAAAGCAACTGGTTACTACCATATTCTCTGTTCCCTGTCATTTAGCCATCTTTGCATCCATGCTAACATCCCTTTTATACCTTGGGCTTTAACTTTATTGATAACATGTTATTTGGTGTTATATCAAAAGCATTTTTACACCACATCAACTACATTAACTTCATC
Source organism: Sphyrna mokarran (assembly GCA_024679065.1). NCBI lineage: Eukaryota > Metazoa > Chordata > Chondrichthyes > Carcharhiniformes > Carcharhinidae > Sphyrna > Sphyrna mokarran. The sequence continues at coordinate 42,270,118 of JAGIQG010000024.1, forward strand.
AGTCCACTCTGTTTCCTCAACAAAGATCTCAGTAAAGATAATGAAACAAGATTTGCCTTTAATAAATTTTTACTGGCTTTGCTTAATTATTTTATGAATGCAGTAAGAAAGCTCAGTACAAACTTAAATTTTTGTAAGTAGGGAAGTTTGGTGAAGATGAGGGAAGCAGGTATTTGTTTCTCTTTGCTTTTCCTATCTTCTCACCCTTTAGGACTGGTTCTTAGTTTGCTACAGGGAAAGGAATTAACTGTTTGGTGACGAGTTAGTAAGTAAGTAAGTTCCACTCTATCCGTCAGGTTTAAATATTACATAACTTGGTGATGGAGTGAATAAAATGTATAAGAAGCACCATAGATAAGTAAACAATTTAAGTAATTCGAGAACTAAGGAACATGGGTTTAAGGTAACTGGCAAAAGGACCAAGACGGCATGCAGAAAAACATTTTCACACTGTAAGACAATGGTGAAAACAGATTTAATTATGGCTTTCAAAATACATTGGTTCATTGTCTGAAAAGGAAAAAGTTGAAGACCAATCTTCTTAAGATGGCAGGGCAGATGATGTGTCAAGGCTGCAGCACGTGGGAACTCCTGGATAACATATTGATTCAGGGTAAACATTTGTGTTTGCAGCTGAAGGAACTTTGGCTCATAGTCGTTGAGCTGGAGGCTGGACTGCAGATTTTGGAGCACATCAGAAAGGGGGAAAGTAACCTGGATGCTTTGCAATCATGCCTCTTAGGATACAGTCTTCTGATTTTGTTAGTGGTCAGGGACAAGAGAGTGTGATTGTGGGTAAGGCAGGTAAGGGAACTCAGAGGGCAAGCGTGTCAGTCTCTGCAATTGTTCACTCAGTTTCACAGCTTGTTTGGGTGCAAAATGGATTAGCTGACTGACCATGGCACCATTATAGGAAGTCATTCAAGTGGGGGACATATGAATGTAGTGGTAATAGAAGACAGTATAATGAGGTGGATTGACACTTATCTCCATAGCAAGGAGCAAGAGTCCACATGGTTGTGCTGTCTGTCTGGTGCCAGGGTTCAGGATATTTGATCAGTGCTGGAGATGAACTTGCATTGGGAGGAAGAAGATCAAATGATCATGGTTCACGTAGGTACCAACAATATAGGCAAAGGAGAAAGTTTGGCATTGTCAGTGTGAAGGTAGGCAACAAATTAAGAAGGTAATAATTTCTGGATCATTACCCAAGCCATGTGTAAATTGGCACAGAACAAATAAGATTTGAGAAGTGAATATGTGGCTCAAAGACTGGTTTGGGTGAAGTGTGTTCCGAATTGTGGGGCAATGTCGCCAGTACTGGGGAAAGTCAGATCTGTATTGTTGGGACGGTCTACATCTAAACCACGCTGGGGCTAATGTTTTAGCAAGTCTTATAACTAGGGAAGTAGAGAGAATATTAAACTGAATATTGGGTAAGGGATCAAATTAGGGAAGGTTATGGTAGACCAAAAAGCAGAGGCAAGAGAGGAAGGTACTAATATAAACAGATAAACAGAGCATGGCTGGAGGGGATAAAGAGTGCAAATCTAAGAATAAATCAGCAGGTAAGGCTGTATGATACAAAAATAATTAAAGGACAAAACTAAAGGCTCTTTATTGAAATTCAGTAAAGCATTCAAAACAAAACAGATGAACTGACAGTGCAGATATAAATTAATAAGTACAGTCTGATAATTATTACAGTGACATGGCTACATGGTGACATGGCTTGGGATCGAATATTGAGGAATATGTGACAGCAAGGAAGAACAGAAGTTAAGCAAAGGTGGACGAGTTGCTCTGTTAATAAATGATGGTATTAGAGAGGGATGACCAAAGTTCTGGAAACCAGGATGGAGTAGCAGTTTGGTTTGATATGAGAAATTATGAAGGCAAGAAATCACTTGTGGAAGTGGTGCACAGGCCCTTGAATAATAACTATACAGAAGGACAGAATATAAAAGATTATCAGAAAGGTACTGTGATAATCATGGAGGATTTTAATCTACATATAGATTGGATAAATTAGATGGCAAAAGATAGCTTTGATGAGGAATTCATAGAATGTTTTCAGGATAGTTTCTAAGAACAACACGTTCTGGAGCTAACCAGAGGGCAGGCTATTATCATATCCTTACTGTGGCCATTCAGCTCATTGAGTCATCACTGATTCTGACAATATCTTATCCAGACCTTATCCTCGTAACCCCACAAGTTTAATCATGGCTAATCCATCTAACATACACATCTTAGGACGCTAAGAGGCAATTTTTACTATGGCCAATCCATCCATCCTGCACAGTTTGGGAGTGAGAGGGGAAACTGGAGCACCCAGAGGAAACCCATGCAGACACGGGAGAACATGCAAACTCCACAGAGACAGTTACTCAAAGCTGGAATTGAACCTGGGTCCCTGACGCTGATAACGACTGTGCTACCCTTCTTGATGCACACACACACACACACACACACACACACACACACATTGTTAGCCACTTTAACACTTGAATAGCAGGTTAGATGTAAGGATTCGCATTCTAATCAGCAATCTGTAACTGTCTGTGTGGATATGAGTGCCTCTGCAGATCAGAACACTGCATTTGCCTAACGAAGGCTGTAAAGTCGAAAGCTCGCGGATTTACTATCAAATAAATTGGTTGGATTTAAAATTGGTGTTGTAAAACTTTACTGAGTCTACCCTTCTTGATCCACTATTGGGAAATGAAATAAGTTTCATTGATAACCGGGTAGCTGAGTTTAGCTGATCTGATGCATTTTAAAAAATTTGCAACCAACAACACTGAGTGCATTGTAGATATGTTGTTCCATACTTCTGTTGAATAACCATGAGAAGTAAGTCACAGACTAGTGTGCCATAGGATTATTACGTGGAAATACCAGTGCTGGAATGGGATAAACACAGTAAGAAGTCCCACAACACCAGTTTAAAGTCCAACAAGTTTATTTGGTAGCACAAGCCACTAGCTTTCAGAATGCTGTTCCTTCGTCAGGTGAGTGGGAGTTCTGTTCACAAACAGGGATATAAAGACACAAACTCAATTTACAAAATAATGGTTGGAATGTCAGTCTTTACCAGTAATCAAATTTTAAAGGGACAGACAATGTGAGTGGAGAGGGTTAAGCACACGTTAAAGAGATCGAGATGGAGGCACGGGCTCATTGGGCTGAAGGGCCTGTTTCCCGTGCTGTTTTGTTCTTTGTTCTTTGCATTGTCTCCAGCAAAAGTTGACCTACCAAATAAATCTGTTGGACTTTAACCTGGTGTTGTGAGATTTCTTACCATAGGATTATTCCCAGACAAGAAAGAATTGTCCATTTGAATTGTAAGAATGTGTAAAATTCTTGTTCCTTTTTATTCAGACATGGTCAGGACAGTGAGTAAGTTGTTACAGTATCTGAAATGTAAAATAGCTGTGATGAGTATTTAATACCATTTTCAAAGAATTGAATTTGGATGCTGCTCTGCTTTCCCAGGGACAACCGTTCACCAGTATTTTACTATGCAGTATCTGTTGCTTAAATGGTAAATTGTAGCAATCACTTCACTTGAGTACCAAACACATTTAGCAATATACCACAGTACAATCAACCACCGTTATGTATGGAATAGTTGTACTAAATGGATTAAGAACTCTGTCAACAGTACTGGGCGCAAGGCATTAATCCTCTGCTTCATCAGAAAAGTGTAGGATTTTGATTAATGTAATTGCAGGAATAACTGGAGATTTTTCTGATTTGTGGGTGCATATAGTTATGACTATGGTACTCCCACACAGGTTATTCTGTAGTATTATGAAAGCTTTTCGTACTGTGACCTAATATCAAAGCCACGCGTTGTAACTTTATAACATCAGTTGAAGTGATTTCAACCTTGTGTGTTTTCAGTGTTCCGTTACTGTGTTCTATAAAACTAAATGCACTACAAGGCATTAGCAGCCATTTCTGTAACATGCAAAAAAAGACCTGAGGGTATTTGGGAAATGAGTATGTCTAACAGATAACTAACAGAGCTAACAGATAATTTGCAAGTTCGCCCTCATTTTGTTGTAAAAGTCCTTCATCCTTTGTAAAAGCAGGGAGGTTATGCTTCAATTGTACAGGGTATTGGTAAGATCACAGGGCAATTTTATCCAAAAAATTCTAAGTTTCGAATTTGCATAAAAACTGGAGTAAATCATGCTCATTTTTTTCGGTGGGACTTTAGAGCCAAATCTCCCACTGTAAGCACTGCTGAGTGTACTAGCGTAAATCCCACTAAAAATCAGTGGGTGGGGCCTATTCCACTGGAGAGGCCAGCAGCAGAGCACTGAGCGGGCCATGCGCAGCACCAGTCAGTCAGTGCCAAGATCAAAGCATGCGCAGTGGCCCATGTCTGCTGACCAGCTAGGCTACTGGCCAGCTCCCCCAATGCCTGCATCATCTGCCACCCGCTTCCCCTCTCACCCCTGCCACGCTGCAAGCCTGATCATTACTCCCCCAAGCATGCCCAGCCCAGCCCTGTGCACACCTCCTTTCAATCACTGTCCCTCTGGGTGTTGGCACTTTGCCCATTGGGCAGTGTATGAGAACCAGGTTGGCACTGCCAAGGTGCCAATGCCCAGGGGACATCGCCTGGCGGCCATTCCTCTGGGGGGCTCCATTACCCCTCTTCCACTGCAGTGGGGTTGGGCCACTAGCTCTCCGAAATGGGGAGGTACTGTAAATCCAGCTGGAGTGAAGAATGAAACACTCCTTGCAGGGTGGGAGAGGCTAGCGGGCCCTGAGACTTCAACCCTGGGTCCACTAATGATATTTAAATTAGATTTGCATGCCTGATGTAGCTCCTTACCTATTTCTGGCACTGAGCTGAGAGCTCCACGAATCTTATGTTGGGAGAAGCACTGAGGACTGAATGCTCAGCGTGGACTGCGTTAATCTGGCCCTGCTGAAATCTCCCAGCCTGCTGCACTGAAAAATTAGTGCAGCGGGCTGGGCGAATCACCACCCCCCCACCCTCATCTTTGATATTGTCTACATTATTGGTCTCCTTATCTAAGGAAAGATGTAAATGTGTTAGAAGCAGTTCAGAGAAGCTTAATGAGACTTATACTAGGAAAGGGCAAATTTTCTTAGAGGAAAAGATTGGAGAGTTTAGATTTGAATCCTCTGGAATTTAGAAGAGTAAGAGATGACTTGGTCAAAACCATTAAACTCCTGAATGGATGTTTCCTCTTGTTGAACGATCTCAAGTTTTTAGAATTTTTAAAGTTTATTTATTCATGGCTTACATTAGGCTTACATTAACACCATAATGAAGTTACTGTAAAAATCCCCTGGTCGCCACACTCTGGCGCCTGTTTGGGTGCAGTGGAGGAGAACCTAGCATGGCCAATGCACCTAATCAGTACATCTTTTGGACACCGGAGCACATGGTGGAAACCGACGCAGACACGGGGAAAACATATAGACTCTGCACAGTCAATGACACAAGCCAGGAATCGAACCCGGTCCCTGGCGCTGTAAGGCAGTACTGTGCCTCCATGCTGCCCACTGTGGTTGAGTTTAGTTTTGAGAAACTGTTTTGGAATTATGCTTTCTGGGGACTGGTTGCTCACTGAGATAGAGGTTGCATTGTTTGGGAATTGTCTTAAATGAAATGCATGTGATCTTCTGAACAGGTTTCACAATTTTCTAGATTTGACATTGGTTAAAATTAAAGTCTAGATTATGGAGAGGATAAATATTGAGCGAGAAAAGTGAGACTACTTTTGGATTTTTGAAAAATGTAAGGCAACAATTTGTCACACAGTGTTTCTCCCCTCCCACTACTCAGCAGAGCAAGACAGTGGATGTGTGACTGCCTTGTTAGAATTGAAGACACCAGCACAATGCACTGATCTTCCAAATAACTTACAGGATTTACTACTAGAGTTTTAATAAGCTGCTATTTTGCCCCCTTACTGTCCCCCACCCCACCACAAAGCCATCATCCTTAAACCCATTTGAAAGGTAGGATATGGCTGTTATGAATACCCCATACATAACCACCGTTATGTATGGAATAGTTGTACTAAATGGATTAAGAACTCTGTCAACAGTACTGGGCGCAAGGCATTAATCCTCTGCTTCATCAGAAAAGTGTAGGATTTTGATTAACGTAATTGCAGGCATAACTGGAGATTTTTCTGATTTGTGGGTGCATATAGTTATGACTATGGTACTCCCACACAGGTTATTCTGTAGTATTATGAAAGCTTTTCGTACTGTGACCTAATATCAAAGCCATGCGTTGTAACTTTATAACATCAGTTGAAGATTGGGACATTCTCCCTCCACGGTTTCTGTACTATTCTTCTCGCCTTGCCCCCAATTCTCCAAATTTTATTTGGTTAGATACAGGAGTTGCTGGTTTTTCTGTTACATTCAATCCATGATTAGGTCCAAATCAGACTTTCTGGGGTGCTGGCCGAGAGAGTGTTAATGACTTGTTTTCTATAAACATGCAGCATGTTCTCTTAAAAGATTGAAAACCTGAGTCCATAAAATTTCAGCCATTTAAATTCTACTGATAGGGACAGGTTGCATTGAAATGGTCAATTTGCTTTGTGATTGGTGCAAGTTTGGGCTAGAGTGGTTTATAGTCTCCATTAAACCCCCCTTCTAAAATTATTACCTTCCCCTGGCTAAAAGGTACTAATGCATATCAGGTACAGTTCCATAAGCACTACCAATCTCTAATATTATACCTGGGAGCTGTTATTCACTTGTGAGCTAATGCAGCATATATCACCATTTTATTGAATCATTCAGGGGATTGGAGGTTCTGTGGTGCAGTGAATTAGTGTCCCTGTCTCAGAGGCAGAAGCTCTGGGTTCGAGTCTCGCCTTGGGACTTGATGGCCAAAGAAGGTGCATTCATTATGCAGCTAAATGGAGACAAGGTTACTTGCAAAATCCTTCCAAACACACCAGTGGCTGGCGATAATTTATCATAAACCTTTTAATGATGAGGTGGGGGTGGGAGAAAAGTATTCCTGAGGGGGAAATAGTTTGGGAAGATGGGGTTGAGAGCTTGTCAGGTGAATCCTCAGTGTAGGCCCAATCAAAGTTGGCAACTTTAACATTACAGCCAACTCCACATTCTGGCTTCAGATCAGCAATTCCCTTGGCAGATGCAACAATTCCGGCTGATTTCCTACCCACCTCTGCCTGACTTAAGTGAAGCTTCCGAGTGAAATTGGAGCTTCACTACCATGAGTCAACTCTTGCTAGGCCTACAGTTTCATGTGGCTTGTGGGGTTAGGAAGAGGCACTTCCTAACAGAATTTCAATCCTATGTTCACCCCTCCTTCTGTCTGTATTTTTGGATCCATCTTTAGGTACAACCTACCTTTCTAATTCCTCCTCTTCATCAATTTTTAGCCAATCCAGCATCTCAACTACCTCCTCTTCATGATGATTTTAGCAACACTTTCTTCCTCAGAAAAGACAGATGTAAAGAATCTCAGCCATTCTCTTTGTCTCCATGTGATTTCTGTTTTTGGTCCCTAATTGGCACCATCCTGAGCATTTCAGAAGCTCTATCCACTCTCTGCATTCCCTCTACAATATTAGCTTCATATAGAACGTAGAACATAGAACATTACAGCACAGAACAGGCCCTTTGGCCTTCGATGTTGTGCCGACCAAAATAAAAAGCAATATATATATATATACATATAGGGAGAAAGAATGTAGGGGGGAGGTATATGATAAAGGGTAGACCTATTAAGAGTATAGAATCGCAGAGGGACCTGGGGGTGCAGGTGAACAAGTCTCTGAAGGTGGCAGAGCAAGTGGAGAAGGTTGTGAAGAAAGCATATAGAATGCTAGCCTTTATAGGAAGGGGTATAGAGTACAAGAGCTGGCCTTTAATGTTGCAATTGTATAAAACGTTGGTTAGACCTCATTTGGAATACTGCGTCCAGTTCTGGTTGCCTTACTACCGGAAGGATGTGGAGACTATGGAGAGAGTGCAGAGAAGATTTACCAGGATGCTGCCTGGTATGGAAGGTCTGAGTTACGAGGAGAGATTAGGCGAATTGGGACTGTTTACCTTAGAAAGACGTAGACTTAGAGGAGATCTAATAGAGGTGTACAAGATTATGAAGGGGATAGATAGAGTAAACAGTGTTAAGCTTTTCCCTAGGATGGACTCAAATAGCACGAAGGGTCACGGGCTTAGGGTGAGGGGGGTAAGGTATAATTTGGATGCTAGAGGGAGTTTTTTCACACAGAGGATGGTGGGAGTATGGAATGAACTGCCAAGAAAAGTGGTGTAGGCAGGTACTCTGGAGTTATTTAAGAAATACTTAGATGGGCTCATGAACAGAATGGTTATGGAAGGGTATAGAAAACTGATTTAAAATAGGGATCATGAGCCTTGGCAGTCCTTGGTGTAAATAGATGATGATATTGATGTATTTGTTTTTATCCTACAGGTTCTTTGGTCCACCTTGTTTCTATCGAGGGGCATACATGCGATGGGTCGTGAGAGGGCTGCTCTTGGATCTTTTTCGAGAGTATCCTAGTGCTTCACGTCGTTAGTGTACGCTTGACCTGGACCATTTGATGGGCAACACAACAGCTCAGTGAACATTGCTGTGCTGTGCAGATACATGGATTTGGGTCTGTGTCCATGGGAGTTTGCACATTCTCCCCGTGCTTGTGTGGGTTTTCTCTGGGCGCTCTGGTTTCCTCCCACATCCCAAAGATGTGCTGTTAGGCTAATTGGCAAAACAAATTCTCCCTAAATTGTCTCAAATTTGGCTTTTTAATCCAAAGATCTATAAACATGGACAGGGATCGCAGGTAGAGGTGGGAACATTGGGGTGGCGGCGCAGGCTCGTTGGGCCGAAGGGCCTGTTTCCCGTGCTGTTTTGTTCTTTATAAGTTCTTCATTATAACTGCTCCATAGTTTTTGCATCTGTGTGTAATTTCATTTTAAATTTGTTCTGCTATACCTATTGTTCTCGTTGGCAGCAAGTAAAAGACACCCAGTATTGTTATAACATGCCTATTTTTAAATCTCTAACTAAATTGATTTAGCCCTTGATCCATCTAGGACATCTTGTCCCTCCAACATTGTAATACTTATTCAAAAGCAAAATACTGCAGATGTTCAGGATCTGAGCCTGGATTCTCCCAAAAATATCCTAAGTGCAGAATCATGTGAAAATGGGAGTAACTCCACTGTTTTTTTTTAAGTAGATTTTCTGAATGAATCTCCAACATTGTGAGCACTGCACAGCACTCGTTCTCACAGAGCACACACAGAGAACTGGGGCAACTTTCAGCTAGCTTTTAACTCATTCTATGCATGCTTCAAGTTGGAAGGCAAATCCTCAAAATCCCTCTGTGCATTACAGAAGAAATCTCTTGGTGAGATGGCCATATGACTCTTTTGTCTCCCCCTGAGCTGGCTATTAGCTTTTGGATGCTTTTTAGAAGTGGGCCTTGTCCAATAACAGGTTGGGGTTCCATTGTCAGAGAAGTGCCCTGCAACAATTCAGCCAGTGTCTTTTGTGTCCATTGAAAAAAAAACCTCAGGTTTAATTCAAAAACCAATATTTCTGACATTATTTTCTTTAATGTTAAAGGGCACGAGTTAGATGAGTACTTTTGGGAGATTCCTTGGCACTTGTGTAGCATGAACGTTATTGTTTATTAATAAGCTGAAGCCTGGAATATTGTCCAGGTCTTGTGCATATGTGGAGATACTGCTTCGTTATCACATGGAGTTGTAAGTACAGCTGAACGCTGCAATCATGAACAAACATATCCACTCTTGATGGATGAAATTTCATTGATATCACGCTTTCAAATGTTGCTTTGATGTCAAGGCGATCACTCTCATCTCATCGCTTGAGTTCAGCTCTTTTGTCCATGTTTGTACCAAGGTAGCAATGGAGTTGAGTGGTCCTGGTGAAGCCAAACTGAGCATCAGTGAGCAAGTTATTGGTTAATAGTTGTTGATTGATTACCACTTTCATCACAAATGAATGATTAGAGTAGGCTATTCAGGTAATTGACTGGAGAGGATTTATCCTGCTTTTTGTGAATTGGATGTGTTGGGCAATTTTCCATTATCGGATGATGTAAGAGTCTGGTATAGGCACTTTCTCTGTGTCCCTCATAATTTTGTACACCTCGATCAAGTCCCACCTTAGCTTTCTCTCCTCCAAGAAAAACAACTCAGCCTAACTAGCCTCTGTTCATAGATGCAATACATCAACCAAGCAGCATCCAGGTAAATCTCCTTTGCACTCTTTCCAGTGAAATCCCATCCTTCCCAATACTCTGGCCATCAGAACTGCACAATGCCGGATGAGCATTTTATACAGCTTCTTCATAACCTTCCTGCGTACACTCTATGCCTCAGTTAATAAAGGTAGTGTGGTATTGGGCAGATATAGAGGTGGGTGCCTTTACCCTTTACATATGAATATAATTATTAACAGTTAATGAACACTTCATGTTGATACGCAGAAGACTATGAAGATTTCCTTAACAGATTTGATCTATAACCAACAACATTACAACATGTCTTACAAGCCTAGTTGAGTTCTTCGAAAATGTGACTGAACACATTGACGAAGGAAGGGCGGTGGACGTAGTGTACATGGATTTTAGTAAGGTGTTTGATAAGGTCCCACATGCAAGGCTTCTGGAGAAGCTGAGAGGGCATGGGATCCAAGGGGCTTTGGCCTCGTGGATCCAGAACTGGCTTGCCGGCAGAAGGCAGAGAGTGGTTGTGGATGGGTCTTGTTCTGCAGGGAGGTCGGTAACCAGTGGAGTGCCCCAGGGATCTGTTCTGGGACCCCTGCTGTTTGTCATTTTCATAAATGACCTGGATGAGGAAGTGGAGGGATGGGTTAGCAAGTTCGCCGACGATACAAAGATCGGTGATGTTGTGGATGGTCTGGAGGGATGCCAAAAGTTGCAGCGGGATATAGACAGGATGCAAGACTGGGTGGAGAAGTGACAGATGGACTTCAACACAGATAAATGTGTAGTGGTCCATTTTGGCAGGAATAATGGGATGAAGGAGTACAATATAAGGGATAGGAGTCTTAGCTGTGTTGTAGAGCAGAAGGATCTCGGGGTCCGGATCCATAGGACTCTTAAATCGGCCTCGCAGGTGGAGGAAGTGGTCAAGAAGGCATACGGTGTACTGGCCTTCATTAATCGAGGAATAGAGTTAGGAGTCAGGAGGTAATGATGCAGCTCTATAAGACTCTTGTCAGACCCCAGTTGGAGTATTGTGCGCAGTTCTGGCCGCCTCACTATAGGAAGGATGTAGAGACTATTGAGAGAGTTCAGAGGAGATTTACAAGGATGCTGCCTGGATTGGGAGGCAGGCCTTATGAAGATAGGTTGAGGGAGCTGGGACTCTTCTCACTGGAGAGACGTAGGTTGAGAGGCGACCTGATAGAGGTTTATAAAATGTTGAGAGGGATAGATAGGGTGGACTCTCAGAGTCTATTTCCCCGAGCTGAAATGGTCACTATGAGAGGACTCAGATTTAAGGTGCAGGGAAGCAAATACAAAGGAGATGTCGGGGGTAGGTTTTTCACTCAGAGGGTGGTGAGTGAATGGAACCGATTGCCGTCGGAGGTTGTTGAGGCAAACTCACTGGGGTCTTTTAAGAGACCTCTGGATGAGTATATGGAAAAGAATAGGATAGGGGGTTATAGATAGGTCTGTGGATTGGTAGGTGTGATTGGCGCAACTCGTGGACCGAAGGGCCTGTTTGTACTGTATTGTCCTATGTTCTATATTCTATGTTCTAACAGATAAATGCCAGTGCTATTGTGGTAATAGGATAGTTTGGCTACGGGTGGAGCTAATACTTGAGTACAAGCCTTCAACATACACTCAGGATGTTATCAGGGCCCTTTTCCTTTGTGCTTGGTAGTTTCTTGTTATCATACATACCTGTTAAAGTATTGGAATTGAGTGTGAATGGAAGTAGACATCCATTTATAAAATACAGGGCACGATCATCCATGAGGTAATGCAAATGTGCAAGAAGAAAATGAAGGTATTATAGGAGTGCACTTTTTTTATTACCCTTTCCATTCTACTCCTGGCACAAATACGAGATAGTGTTGCCTATATCAGCATTATTGTAAGGAGTTTAGCATTGAGCTATTGTGCAAATACTATGAAAGTAAATAGTGAAACTTTCTAGGCTGTATTCCTTAGAACCTGATGGAGAAAAAGAGGAATATTATTTTGAATTACAGTAAAAGAGAGTTGAGGAGAGAGACGATGCACACCTGTTTAGCCCTGCAACCTTACATCCCTAGGTATCACAACTACTACTTTATCCCAGGCTCGGCCTGAAACTGGGTCCCTATTTCTGGACTAAGTCACTATTCTTTTTTGGCCCAGACCATGGCCCACAGATTTCTGCTGCTTTTCCATTTAGTCTTAGTACTCATCTCCAGTACATTTTGACTCCATTTGACCTTCTTACAAAAAACAATGCAAGTATAAGTTCAGTAGATAGGTAATATATCTCCATCTTTAAGAGGCATCGAGACTTAGTGAGAGAGAATCAGGGAACTGGAGACAGAGTTACAAGATAGAGAATGAGAAATATACTTGAAGACACTATAAAAGATGGAAAGAAGGGAAAGGTTGCGAGGTTTATAAAGAAAGTTGGAGCGAGCAAAAGAGAGGCATAGGAGAATGAAAATGTATTAAAATTATGAAATGAAAGAAAACAAACACCTCCAGTCCCCCTACCATGCACACCTGCCTTCCCACTCATGTACTGCCAGGGAATGACCGTCTCCCTCCTAAGTGATGCACTCACCTGAGCTCCCCTGGCAGGTTCTGCCTGCCATGCACACACAGTGGGAGAACAATTATAATTGAAGTCAGCATGCCCTCACTTGTTTGTGAATTGTTAGTATAATGTGTAATGTAGAGGCATGGAATTAAACTTCAATTTACCTTAATGAGGTTCTGGATGTTTACTCATTACATCACTGGTGGAGCACGGGACCGATTGCCAGGGCACTTTCTAATGACATAGAAATCATAGAAACCCTGGAGTATAGAAAGAGGTCAATCAGCCCATCAAGTCTGCACTGACCACAATCCCACCCAGGCCCGACCCCCATATCCCTACATATTTTACTCACTAATCCCTCGAACCTACATATCTCAGGACACTAAGGGCCAAATTTTTTTTAGCATGGCCAAACAACCTAACCTGCAAATCTTTGGACTGTGGGAGGAAACCGGAGTGCCTGAAGAAACCCACAAAGACACGAGGAGAATGTACAAACTCCACACAGAACAGTGTCCCAAGCTGGGAATCGAACTCAGATCCCTAGAGCTGTGAAGCAGCAGTGCTAACCACTGTGCTACCATGTGGCCCATATTTGGATCTGTTGCAAAGTTTTCCATTCCTGTCGCCATTCTTGCTCAATGCGAAAAACTCTGCTCTTTGTGTCTGGCTTCAGGGAAGTAGACTATGCCAGTGTGCTGGGGCAGTGCTAGGATACTGTTTGGACATGTCCCTCTCCCACTGTGGGCAATGCATTCCTATGTGTCCTGTTTACTGAGGGAGAATTTAGCACCGTCAAACAACTTGACCAGCACATTTTTCAGATTGTGGGAAGAAAGAACAACAAAGAACAAAGAACAAAACAGCATGAGAAACAGGCCCTTCGGCCCAACGAGCCCGCGCTGCCACCACGATGTTCCCACTTCTACCAGACTACTGCTTGGGATGGAACATTTAAATTATGAAGAGAGGTTGGGTGGGCATAGGCTGTTTTCATTGGAACACAGAAGACTGAGGGGTGATTGAGATGTACGAGGAAGACACGGTCAGAGTAGATAAACAGCAACTGTTCCCATGAGTTGAAAGGTCAATCATGAGGGGTCATGGGTTCAAGTTGAAGGGCAGGAGGTTTAGATGGGATGTGAGGAAAAGCTTTCTTACCCAAAGAGTGATGACAGTCTGGGAGGATTGTAGCGGCCAGTTGCATTACATCCTTTAAAAGTACCTAGATGAGTACTTGGCACAACATAACATTTAACAGTAAGGCTAAGAGCTGGCCAATGGAATTAGGTGTGAGTTCAGATGTTTCTTGTGTGCTGGTGCAGACTCAATGGGCTGAAGGTCCTCTTCTGCATTGTAAGATTCTATGATATGATACCATAGAATAGTATAGCACAGACAGCCTGTGCTGGCTCTAAAAACAATCTAGTTAACCCCCTCCTCCACTTTTCCACCATATTTCTGCAAGTTTTTCTCCAAGGATCTATCTAATGAAGTATCCAATATGCTAATAGACAAAGCATTCCAAATTCTAATTATTTGCTGTACAAAAAAAGTCTTCCCTTTCATCACCTTTGCTCTGTCAACCACTAAATCTGTGTCCTTTATTAACATTCTGCCATTAGAAACTGTTTCTCTTGCTTTATTAAAACCCTTCATGTTTTTAAATACCTCTATTATATCTTCTCTTAAGTCATAGGCCAGGCTGTCAAGCCACCATGAATCTTTTCACAACAGTTCAAATTAGTCAAAAATAGAACATAAAAAAACCACAACACAAACAGGCCCTTCGACCCACAAGTTGTGTCGAACGTATCCCTATCTACTAGGCTTACCTATAACCTCTAATTTACCAAGTCCCATGTACTTATCCAGTCTCTTAAAGAACCCTATAGAAGCCGCCTCGACCACTACTGCCAGCAGCTGATTCCATGCACTCACCACCCTCTGAATGAAAAACGTACCTCTGACATCTCTTCTGTATCTACTCCCCAGCACACTAAACTTGCTGTTTATCCCCCAGAAATTGAGCTGTTCAAAGTAAGAATCTGGGCCAAAAGAAATTAAATATTTCATAATTAAAACAAATTAATTCTCTCAAAGCCATATATTGTTATTTACAGCACAAAAGGTACCTACCTGGCCATTGAATCCATTGCAGTTCCCCTCAAAGCAATTCACTAAGTCGACTTTGTTCACTTGCGTTCACAGCCAGTTTGGCTAATTTCCTTGAACTGTTCATCTGATTTCCTTTTAAAATCATTGACTGTTTCTGCACCCACCACCCTTGTGGGCAGAGTTCTATGTCATTGCTTGAAGAAAGTTTCATCCTCACATTTCCGCTACAACTCATGTTCAAAGTCTTAAATCTAACTGGAGCATGTGGAGGAAATGCATGCAGACATGGGGAGAATGTGCCAACTATACACAGACAATAATCCAAACCAGGAATCAAACCCAGGTCCCTGGTACTGTGAGGCAGCAGTGCTAACCACTGTGCCACCATGTCGCTCCTACAACTAGGTTGTAAATCTCAGCAATGGTTTATTTGGAACATAGGGCAGAGAAGCTCTTTAACGTGATGATACCTTATGTAAAAAAAGTTTCTGATCTTTCTTGGCTGGAACTTTGTTAATTGCTGGTGAAAGATTGAAAAGTATTGATGTCCAAAGGGAAAGAGTGTCCTTGTTCATGAGTCACTGAAATATAACATTTTGCTGCAGCAATCAGAAAGGCAAATGGTATAGAATCACAGAATCCCTACAATGCAGAAAGAGGCCATCTAGCCCATTCCCACCCAGGCTCCATAATACTATGTATTTACCCTGCCAAACCCCTTGACACTAAGGGACAATTTAGCATGTCCAATCAACCTTATTGGTCTTTGTTGCAAAAGGATTAGGTACTGCAGTAAAGCTGTTTTGTTTCAACTATATAGACCCTTACTGAGACCGCACTGTACAGTTTTTGGTATCCTTTTCTAAGAAATGATATACGTGCCATAGAGGGAGTACAATAAATGTTCACCACACTGACGGTGGTATTGACATATGAGAAGAGACTGAGGAGACTGAGTCTCTATGTCCTAGTGGTTAGAAGAATAAGAGGCAATCTCCTGGAACATGAGTATAGAAATGCAGAGGAACCTGGGAGTGCAAATGCACAAGTCTCTGAAGGTGGCAGAGCAGGTGGAGAAGGTTGTGAAGAAAGTATATGGTATGCTAGCCTTTATAGGACAGGGTATAGATTACAAGAGCTGGTCTTTAATGTTGCAGTTGTATAAAACGTTGGTTAGATCTCATTTGGAATACTGCATCCAGTTCTGGTCGCCTTACTACCGGAAGGACGTGGAGACTCTGGAAGAGAGTACAGAGAAGGTTTACCAGGATGCTGCCTGGTATGGAAGGTCTGAGTTACGTGGAGATGTTAGGCAAATTGGGGCTGTTTTCCTCAGAAAGATGTAGACTTAGAGGAGATCTAATAGAGGTGTACAAGATTATGAGAGGTATATATAGAGTAAACAGGGTTAAGCTTTTTCCTAGAATGGACTCAAATAGCACAAGGGGTCACGGGCTTAGGGTGAGAGGGGGTAAGATATAATTTGGATGCTAGAGGGAGTTTTTTCACACAGAGGGTGGTGGGGGTATGGAATGTGCTGCCAAGTAAAATGGTGGAGGCAGGCACTCTGGAGTTATTTAAGAAATACTTAGATGGGCACATGAACAGAATGGGAATGGAGGGATATAAGAAACTAATTTAAAATAGGGATCATGATCCTTGGGAGTCCCTGGGGAAGTGTGTAAATTGTCGATGATATTGATGTATTTGTTTTATCCTACAGGTCCTATGAAGAGAGGTTGAAGGATTTGAGGTTGTTTTCGTTAGAAAGGAGGCGGCTAAGAGGGGATCTTATTGAAGCATATAAGATGATTAGAGGTTTAGATAGGGTGGACAGTGATAGCTTTTTCCTAGGATGGAGAAAGCTAGCACGAGGGGACACAGCTTTAAATTAAGGGGTATGAGTTATAGGCCGGATATCAGAGGTAGGTTCTTTACTCAAAGAGTGATTAGGGAGTGGAATGCCCTGCCTGCAGATGTTGTAGATGCGCCAAGTTTGGTGGCGTTTAAGAGGTTAATTGATAAGTATATGGAAGAGAAGGGAATGGTGTAGTTTGGAGGGGCATTGCTTTTTATTTTGGTCGGCACAACATCGAAGGCCGAAGGGCCTGTTCTGTGCTGTATTGTTCTATGTTCTATGTTCTATGATCTAGGTGCTTTGGTCCTCCTTGTTGTCTAACAAGGGGCATACACGCGATGGGTCGTGAGAGGGCTGCTCTTGGATTTTTTGAGAGTATCCTAGTGCTTCACGAGGTTAGTGTATGCTTGACCTGGACCATTTGATGGGCAACACGACAGCTCAGTGAGTCTCGCTGTGCTGTGCCGACACATGGATTTGGGCCTATGTCTAGGAGTTTGCGCATTCTCCCCATGCTTGTGTGGGTTTTCTCTGGGTGTTCCGGTTTCCTCCCACGTCCCAAAGATGTGCTCTTAGGCTGATTGGCAGAATAAATTCTCCCTACATTGTCTCAAATTTGGTTTCAATGCACAGATCTATAAACATAGACAGGGATCACAGGTAGATGTGGGAACATCGAAGTGGCGGCGTTGGCTCATTGGGCCGAAGGGCTGTTTCCCATTCTGTTTTATTCTTTGTTCTTTGTATAAAAAATTCTTCAAGGTATAAGAGGTGACAAAAACGGTCGACGAAGGACAAGCCGTTGATGTCGTCTACATGGATTTCGTTAAGGTGTTTGACAGAGTCCCTCATGGGAGGTTGGTTGAAAAGGCCAAGGCTCATGGAATACAAGGACAGGTATCTAGATGGATAAGTAACTGACTTGATTTCCTCTCACAACCCCAAAGATGTGTTCTTAGGCTGAGTTATTCCTAAATTGTCTCCCCTCAATCTGGTTTCCAATGTGGATTTCCATAAACATAGACAAGGGTCATGGGTGGAAGAGGGAACTCATGGTGTTAAAATGGCGGCATGGGCTTGTTAGGTCGAAGGGCCTGTTTCCTATCTGTGTTGTTTTTTGTTCTTTGTTCTTTGGATTGATAGGATAAATAAAGGAAGGATATTTCCCTTGGCTGGGGAGTTTAGAATCAGGTGAAACAGTCTCTGAATAAGAAGTATGCCATTTCAGATTGAGATAAAGAAGAGTTTCTTCACTTAATGATTGATAAATCTTGGAAATTCTCTGTCCTAGAGGACTGTGATGGCTCGGAAAGTGGGGAAATGGTGTTGAAGTAAAAGATAACTCATGATCTAATTGACTGGTGGAGCAGGTTCAAGTGGATGAACTACTCTTTCTATTTTGTGTGTTTCTAGAACATAGAGCATAGAACAATACAGCACAAACAGGACCTTCGGCCCACGAGTTGCGCCGATCACATCTACCAATCCACAGACCTATCTATAACCCCCTATCCTATTCTATTCCATATAGTCATCTAGAAGTCTCTTAAAAGACCCCAGTGAGTTTGCCTCAACAACCTCCGACGGCAATCGGTTCCATTCACTCACCACCCTCTGAGTGAAAAACCTACCCCTGACATCTCCTTTGTATTTGCACCCTGCACCTTAAATCTGTGTCCTCTCGTAGTGACCATTTCAGTTCGGGGAAATAGTCTCTGAGAGTCCACCCTATCTATTCCTCTCACCATTTTATAAACTTCTATTAGATCGCCTCTTAACCTACGTCGCTCCAGTGAGAAGAGTCCCAGCTCCCTCAACCTAAATTCATAAGGCCTGCCTCCCAATCCAGGCGGCATCCTTGTAAATCTCCTCTGAACTCTCTCAATAGCCTCTACATCCTTCCTATAATGAGGCGACCAGAACTGCGCACAATACTCCAATACTTCCTTCTATGAAGGGATCTGTTTATGCAAGAGCAGCCTGCAGCACTTCGGGTGAAGAACATATTTTTGTGTTTCCAGTTTTCCTTTGCCATTCAGCTTCCCATGACACTGATAAGAAACTTTGATGATCAGTGAATGTTGCCCTTGTAACCAGCACCATTCTGGAATTAATCTTTTTTTTAACGCATTGACGAGATACCAAAGGCATCACTGAGGATTTAGTCTGATATGTCCTGTAGTGATTGTTATTGAGTGCATTTTTAGAGCAGTTTTTAATTCCATGTGCTGGCCTAATAGAACATAGAACATAGAACATTACAGCGCAGAACAGGCCCTTCGGCCTTCGATGTTGCGCCGACCAATTATGAAAAAAGCAATGACCCTCCAAACTAAACCATTCCCTTCTCTTCCATAAACTTATCAACTAACCTCTTAAACGCCACCAAACGTAGAACATAGAACATTACAGCACAGAATAGGCCCTTCGGCCTTCGATGTTGCGCCGACCAATATAAAAAGCAATGACCCTCCAAACTAAACCATTCCCTTCTCTTCCATATACTTATCAACTAACCTCTTAAACGCAACCAAACTTGGCACATCTACAACTGCCGCAGGCAGGGCATTCCACTCCCTAACCGCCCTCTGGGTAAAGAACCTACCTCTGATATCCGTCCTATAACTATCACCCTTAATTTAAAGCTTTCTCCATCCGAGGAAAAAGGCTATCACTGTCCACCCTATCTAAAACTCTAATCATCTTATATGTTTCTATAAGGTCTCCTCTTAGCCGCCTCCTTTCTAACGAAAACAACCTCAAATCCCTCAGCCTCTCCTCATAAGACCTGCCCTCCATACCAGGCAACATCCTGGTAAACCTCCTCTGTACCCTCTCCAATGCCTCCACATCTTTCTTATAATGTGGGGACCAGAACTGCACACAATACTCCAAGTGCGGCCGCACTAGAGTTTTGTACAGTTGCAACATGACGTTGCGGCTCCGAAATTCAATCCCCCTACCAATAAAAGCTAAGACTCCATATGCCTTCTTAACAACCTTATCGACTTGACTGCCTACTTTCAGGGATCTATGCACAAATACACCAAGATCCCTCTGTTCATCAACACTATTAAGAATCCTACCATTAGCCCTATACTCTACACATTTATTATTCCTGCCATAGTGCATTACCTCACACTTTTCCACATTAAACTCCATTTGCCACCTCTTGGCCCAGCTCTGCAAATTGTCCAAGTCTCTCTGCAAACTATAAACACCCCTCTTCACTATCTACCGCTCCACTGACTTTGGTGTCATCTGCAAGTTTACTAATCCATCCCTCAATACCCACATCCAGATCATTTATAAAAATTACAAACAGCAGGGGCCCCAAAACAGACCCCTGAGGTACACCACTTGTCACCGAACTCCACGATGAATATCTCCCATCAACCACCACCCTCTGTCTTCTATCTGCTAGCCAATTCCTAATCCAATTAGCTAAATCACCCTCTATCCCATACATCTGCATTTCTGCAGAAGTCTTCCATGGGCCACCTTATCAAACGCCTTACTAAAGTCCATATATACCACATCAACCGCCTTACCCCCATCCACCTCCTTAGTCACTTTTTCAAAAAACTCAATGAGGTTAGTAAGGCACGACCTACCCTTCACAAAACCATGCTGACTATCCCCAATCAATTCATTTCTCTCTAAATAACTATAAATCCTATCCCTAATAATTCTCTCCAATACTTTGCCCACAACAGAAGTAAGACTCACCGGCCTATAATTCGAAAGTCTCTCTTCCCCTTCTTGAACAATGGGACCAAATTCGCTATCCTCCAGTCTTCCGGAACGATACCCGTAACCAACGACGACCTGAAGATCAGAGCCAGAGGGTCTGCAATCTCCTCTCTTGCCTCCCAGAGAATCCTAGGGTAAATCCCGTCCGGCCCAGGGGACTTATCTAACTTCAAAACCTCAAGAATATCTAGCACATCCTCCCTATCTACTTCAATACTTTCCAGTTTGCAACCCTGTACCTCAGTGTTCTCCACAACTACATTTACATCTCCCTGCGTGAATACCGAAGAGAAATATTTGTTCAGTGCCTCTCCAATCTCTTCAGGCTCCACGCACAACTTCCCACTGCTGTCTGTGACTGGCCCTAATCTTGCCCTAACCAATCTTCTATTCTTAACATATCTAAAGAAAGCTTTAGGATTCTCCTTAATCCTATCAGCCAAAGTCTTCTCGTGTCCCCTCTTAGCTCTCCTCAACTCACTCTTTAGCTCCCTCCTGGCTAATCTATAGCTATCCATTGCACTAACCGAGCCTTCAAGCCTCATCCTGACATAAGCCTCTTTTTTCCTTTTAACCAGCGAATTAACTTTTTTTTCGTACACCAAGGTTCCCTTACTCGAGCATTTCCTCCTTGCCTGACAGGGACATAATTATCAAGGACTCGCAGCAGCTGCTCCTTGAATAAGCTCCACATTTCAGATGTTCCCAGTCCCTGTAGTTGTCTGATGGCAACTAATGGTTGTCTGACTTCAAATCGGATTGCAATGTCAGGTGTATTAATTTTGTGGGGACAACTTGACAGATAATATGATTAAACAGTTTACACAGCTTTTAGTTATTCTTTCATGGGATAGCATCACTGGCAGTTGCCATCCATTCTTAATCACCCTTGAACTAAATGGCTTGCCAAACCATTTTAGAGGGCAGTTAGTAGTCAATTACATTACTATGAATCTGGAATCACTTGGAGGCAAGTCTAGTTTACAAGCATTTCTTTCGTTAAAAGACATTGGTGAACAGGATGGGTTTTTACAACAATTGACAATAGTTTTGTTGTCATTATACTGAGGCTAGCTTTTCCATTCCAGATTATTAATCTAGTTTAAGTTCTACTAGCTACTATGGTGGAATTTGTTTGCTCTCAAAGGATTAGCTTTTTGGCCTTTTGGCTAAGATCAAGGCCAGAATTTTACCTCCCTGCCCGCTATGGAATCAGAGCAGGCGTGGAGTTGAAAATGGTAAGATGTATGATCTTCAGTGCAATTTTACAGTTTTGGTACGAGCGAGGCTGTAAAATCCCGCCTCAAGCGACAGCTCAAGCCCAAGATGGGATGCAGTGCCTTATCTTGTCAGCTTGGATCTTGCTTGTCCCTTTTATGTGTACCTTGAATTGGATTCAGTTGGATTTTGAATTTGGTTTTTGGAGCAAGCAAGGAATGGATTTGGGTTTGCCTAGTCAATTCTGACCTTTGGCTTCGTAACTCTAAAGATGGAATAAAAAATTTAAAAAATATAGCTTGGGCCACGGGATTATTGGTCCAGAGACATTATCTCAGTACCATAGTTTCCCTCATGAACATGCAGCTATTGTAAAAATGCATTTCATTTGAAATATTGCCATCACATTTCTTGATGATACTGTCATTTATTCCTGATTTAATTCCTGAAATGGCTGAAAACATTTAACTAGAATTTTCAGCTTCAAGCCTGTAAACTACCTCCTTGAATGTTCAATTCTAATTTTACTTTGTTCTGTTTAGTTTGCGAATATTAACATCGAATACTGTTATATTTCGTGCAACTTGTTTGGTGTTTCAGCAAGTTTTCAATACAAAAAGCGAACTCCCCAATTATCATTGTGAGGCTACCATGGAGCATGGAACCTTAAATATTTATTTAATTGGTAAGGAAGATTTAACGGCTAGTAATCAATTATTGTCAAGGTGCAGATCATCAATATACTTATGTGCCAGTTCATCTAATACTTGTGCATAACTTAAATAGATGAGTGAATTTATTAGAAATTATTTGTTTGCATGCCAAAGTTGTAATAGATGAAAAAAACTGCTAATTATCCTGTCAATCACAATCTTTTGCTTCTAACATAAGCATAACTTGTGAATATTCAGAATTGGAAGCCAAGCAGATGATAAATATGGAATGTGTATATCTTGATCCAAATGCGTAGAATAATCCTTGCATATACATTTGGGAATAAACACTAACATGAAAAGCCAATTCTTTAGATCTAATCTTGCTGGAGAATTTGGTGCATGGTGTGTGGAATGTTCCAGAATTTTCATTAAGTAATGTCAATATTCTGATCATGTTCTAGTGGCATTGTATTGAATTATCTTGTGGGCTGAGGTGAGGCTTCTGTGCATGTGTTCCAAAATCATATACTTGGGCCAGAATTCTCTAGTCTCACAAACCCTGCTACCAACAAGAATAGAGAATGTGAGACTCAGTCAAATCTCCATTCACTGCAGTGAGACTGGAGAATCTCAGCTACAGGCAGAGTTGGAGAATTCTGACCCTGGCGTTTATAAATTGATTTATAATAGCATTTGATGAAGTACGAAGAATTTTTCTTCCATGTGAGGGATGACAGCTTTTACACTCAAATACCACTAACGTAATGAACTTGGGAGCAGAGAAGAATACTAATCATAAAACTGTGTTTGTGCTGGATGTTTGTTTAATTGTATAAATAATTTTTATTCAGATAAAATACCTGAGGTGTGTACAAGTGTTCAGTGGAAGTTTTACAACATGGATGCAGAGGTTCTCTGAAGCTGATTCTCTGCTTTAATGTATGTGCACTGTCTGATTATTTAAAATTTCTATGGTATGTGGTAGGATGAAGGAGGCATTCATTGTGCATCCAAAACTAGCATTGAGAAAGGAGCAGGTTTGGTGACCTTTTTCCATAGCAGTTAGGATACTCCAATAGAAAATTTGAACTTTATTCACCTTTCAGCTCCCCACAACTAATTGTTGGTTTCTGACCTGAAAACAGACCCATTGCTGTTTCTTGCTTCCATGGTAAAAATTCAGTCACACATCACAGGAGTGATTCTCCCATTCCCCCTGATTGATGAGGTTCTGGCGAGAAGGAGGTTGGGGGACGACACTGAGGCCTAACTACATCAAGCAGTTGGTGCTCCAGGTTGGAGTGCTGAGATTCAGACATTGATTGCATGGAATCTGCTGTCACGGGGCACCCATCTGGTAATGATTTGCACTCTGCCCTGCCCTGTGACACTGACCAGCAACGCATGACTATGACGGATACTGCAGTTGCACACAGAGAATGGCCTAAGGGTGCGATTGCTGCATACCGACCTGCATATTCTGTACCAGCATTTGTTATGGTGGGAATATCATACAACTTAATCAGGTCACGCATGGCACCATGGGTTGTATGGTGTTGCTAACACCGACAAGTGGAGCTACTGACCCAAGTGTGGAATTAGGGTGTTGCTGGGTCTGTGCAGCCAATGAGATTAATCTGTTAATCCTTGCTGTTTCCAAACACCAATGTGCAGATGCATCTTGGATTAATAGATTTGGAGCTGGCTGTTATGGTGGTGGATGAGGAAGAGGCGAAGGACTCAGCTCAGAAGTGGAGGGTATGGGGAGACCACCGCAGGAGCTCTCAATACCAGTCTCTCAGAAAGGAGGGTAGAGAGTTGATGCTGAGGGTCAGGAGGTGGGTGACCAGTCTCCTGAAAAGGTGCACAGAAGAGGAGGGTGCAGAGGGCAAGGAGGTACAGGCCTTGGAATTCATTTGAGGCCCCTCAGATGTGATGTGCTCTTGCTGGCTGTGACTCTCCAAAAGCACGGTGTGGCACCTATTTGAGGTGCTTGCATGCATCTGGCGCCTAAGTGGAAGGTTCTGTGGAAGTTAAGGTGACGATTGCCCTGAACCTTTTTGCATGTCATTTCAGGCACCTAGTGGAGAACCCACCTCGCTGGGATCTCCCGACCTCTGTGCAAAGATGTGTGTAAGAGGTCACAAAATCCTGTATGCCTGTGCAGGACAGTACATAAAGTTTGATGTGGGCCATGTATAGCAGGAGGTCCAGGCTGTAGGCTTTGCAGCTATTGCAGGGATGCCGAATGCACAGGAAATAGTGGATGGGACATACATTACCTTGAGGGTCTCACATGCAGCACTGCAGTCATCGTCAACAGAAAAGGATTCCACTCCCTGAATGTGCAGATTGTATGTGACCATCTCATGCGGATCATGCAGGTTGATGCATGCTATTCAAGGAGTGTCCTTAGCAGCTTTGTCATTAGGCAGTCGGATATCCCTTGCCTCTTTAAAAACCAGCCTAGGTTCCCAGGATGGCTACTGGGTGACAAAGGTGACCTGCTAAGGTCATAGCTGACGACACCTGTGCAGAGGCCTGAGACCGAGGCAGAGACCACTACAACAAAGTTTCTACAGCTACCTGGTCCATAGTAGAGTGGTGCATCAGCCTCCTTAAAATGTGGTTCTGTCGCTTGACTGCTCTGGCAGGGGTGGGAGAGGGATGGGAGGGGGGCTCCAATATGATCCTGTGTGTGCTTCACACATAATCATAGTTTGGTGCATTCTGCACAACATTGCCCAGCAGTGAAGAGGAGCAACAGAAAGACAGGCTGGGAAGGGCAATGAGTGGTGCCTTAATCACAGCCTGCTTCATCTAGCTGGTACTCCTGTACAGTGAGGAGACTGCAACCAATACACACCCATTGCACCTCAGGAGCAAGTGCAGCTGCCATTCCCCCTTCAAACTGACCTGGGCCCTCACAAGCCACATCACCCTTCCTCAGTCTCTTATCTACCATCATGTCCTCCAGAAATATCCAAACATACTAATGGACCAGGGCTAGCAATGGTTGTGTGTGGCTGGAAGATGATGACGACTTGCTGTTGTGCACACTGCATCAAGGGTCTGGTGGATGTTGGGGAAGATAAGGCAGGCATTCAGTAACACGTGGCTGAGTCTCACAAAGCACAACAAACAGAACCTCTATGCATGGGAATGGGGACCACTCAGCTCTGTGGGAGGGGTTGGGGGGAGGAAATCAGGGACACAATAGTCATAGCTGTGAGGTACAAATAAAAAGTTATTGTGTTCTTAACATTAGTGACAAAGAAATCATAACTACTGGTGACCTTCACCTGTGTCCTCTTAGTGAACCGCCAATATAAAAAGCAATGACCCTCCAAACTAAACCATTCCCTTCTCTTCCATATACTTATCAACTAACCTCTTAAACGCCACCAAACTTGGCGCATCTACAACTGCTGCAGGCAGGGCATTCCACTCCCGAACCACCTTTGGGTAAAGAACCTACCTCTGATATCCGTCCTATAACTATCACCCCTTAATTTAAAGCTGTGTCCCCTCGTGCTAGCTTTCTCCATCCTAGGAAAAAGGCTATCACTGTCCACCCTATCTAAACCTCTAATCATCTTATATGTTTCGATTAGGTCCCCCCTTAGCCGCCTCCTTTCTAACGAAAACAACCTCAAATCCCTCAGCCTCTCTTCATACGACCTGCCCTCCATACCAGGCAACATCCTGGTAAACCTCCTCTGTACCCTCTCCAATGCCTCCACATCTTTCTTATAATGCGGGGACCAGAACTGCACACAATACTCCAGTGCGGCCGCACTAGAGTTTTGTACAGTTGCAACATGACGTTGCGGCTCCAAAATTCAATCCCCCTACCAATAAAAGCTAAGACTCCATATGCCTTCTTAACAACCTTCTCGACTTGACTGCCTACTTTCAGGGATCTATGCACAGACACACCAAGATCCCTCTGTTCATCAAGACTACTAAGAATCCTACCATTAGCCCTATACTCTACACATTTATTATTTCTGCCATAGTGCATTACCTCACACTTTTCCACATTAAACTCCATTGCCACCTCTCGGCCCAGCTCTGCAACTTGTCCAAGTCCCTCTGCAAACTATAACCCCCCTCTTCACTATCTACCACTCCACCGACTTTAGTGTCATCTGCAAATTTACTAATCCATCCTTCAATACCCTCATCCAGATCATTTATAAAATTACAAACAGCAGGGGCTCCAAAACAGACCCCTGAGGTACACCACTTGTCACCGAACTCCACGATGAATATCTCCCATCAACCACCACCCTCTGTCTTCTATCTGCTAGCCAATTCCTAATCCAATTAGCTAAATCAACCTCTATCCCATACATCTGCATTTTCTGCAGAAGTCTTCCATGGGCCACCTTATCAAACGCCTTACTAAAGTCCATATATACCACATCAACCGCCTTACCCCCATCCACCTCTTAGTCACTTTTTCAAAAAACTCAATGAGGTTAGTAAGGCACGACCTACCCTTCACAAAACCATGCTGACTATCCCCAATCATTCATTTCTCTCTAAATAACTATAAATCCTATCCCTAATAATTCTCTCCAATACTTTGCCCACAACAGAAGTAAGACTCACTGGCCTATAATTCCCTGGAAGGTCTCTCTTCCCCTTCTTAAACAATGGGACCACATTCGCTATCCTCCCGTCCTCCGGAACCACACCCGTAACCAACGAGGACCTGAAGATCAGAGCCAGAGGCTCTGCAATCTCCTCTCTTGCCTCCCAGAGACTCCTAGGGTAAATCCCGTCCGGCCCAGGGGACTTATCCAACTTCAAACCCTCGAGAATATCTAGCACATCCTTCCTATCTACTTCGATACTTTCCAGTTTGCTACCCTGTACCTCAGTGTTCTCCATAACTACATTTCCATCACCCTGCGTGAATACCGAAGAGAAATATTTATTCAGTACCTCTCCAATCTCCTCAGGCTCCACGCACAACTTCCCACTGCTGTCTATGACTGGCCCTAATCTTGCCCTAACCAATCTTCTATTCTTAACCTATCGAAAGAAAGCTTTAGGATTCTCCTTAATCCTATCAGCCAACATCTTCTCGTGTCCCCTCTTAGCTCTCCTCAATTCACTTTTTACCTCCTTCCTGGCTAATCTATAGCTCTCCATTGCACTAACTGAGCCTTCAAGCCTCATCCTGACATAAGCCTCCTTTTTTCTTTTAACCAGCAAATCAACTTTTTTCGTACACCAAGGTTCTCTTACTCGACCATTTCCTCCTTGCCTGACAGGGACATACTTATCAAGGACTCGCAGCAGCTGCCCCTTGAATAAGCTGCACATTCCAGATGTTCCCAGTCCCTGTAGTTTCCTAGTCAGCCAGCAATGTTTGGGGCCAGCAATGTTTGGGGCCAGCAATGTTGAGGCCAGCAATGTTTGTATACGGTGGAGGGAGGGAGCCAACAATGTCTATATGGAGGATGTGGGGCAACAATGCGGCCAGTGATGTCTGTATGGAGGTTGTGGTAGTCAGCAATGTCTGTAAGAGAGTTGTGAGGGCAAGCAATGTGGCCAGTGATATCTCTATGCGGTTGTGGGTGCCATAGAGTCTGTATGGGAGAGGGGGGTGCAGCATTGTGGCCCGCGATATCCTGCAGCTTATCAGGTAGACAACGTTGGCTGAGTCCCAAGAGTGTGTACTGTGTACCTGGTGGATGGTTTTCTCATGTGACATGATGGCATCTGTGTTGATGATGTGGCATGTTCTTGCTGAGATTGCTGTGGCAGGGTTGTATGATGACATGGTCACTTTTCTCTGAAGGTTGGGTAGTTTGCTGCGGACAGTGCTGTGTTTGAGGTTGTGAAGTTGTTTGAAGATAAGAAGTGGAGGCGTGGGAATGGTCTTGGCGAGATGTTTGTCTTCATCGATGACATGTTGAAGGCTGTGGAGAAGATGTTGTAGCTTCTCCGCTCCAGGAAAGTACTGGACAACGAACAGTATGCTGCAGGAAAGGATGTCCCAAGCTATGCTATATTGGGGAGACCATGCAGATGCTACGGCAATGAATGAATGAACAGCGCTCAACAATCACCAGACAGGAGTGTTCCCTTCCAGTCGGCAAACACTTTAGCAGTTACAGGCATTCAGCCTCTGATCTTTGGGTGAGCATTCTCCAAGATGGTCTTCACAACACATGACAACGCACAATCTGGGAACAGAAACTGATAGCCAAGTTTCATACAATGAGGATGGCCTCAACCGGGATCATGGGTTCATGTCACACTATCTGTAACCCCTACGACTTGCCTAGATTTGCAAAATCTCATTAACTGACCTGGCTGGACACAATATACATCTCTTTAACCTGTACTTAACCTTCTCTCCACTCACATTGTCTGTACTTTTAAGACATAATTACCTGTAAAGACTCGCAATCTAACCATTATCTTGCGAATTGAGTTTTTGTCTTCATATGCCCTGTTTGTGAACACAGGTTCTCACTTGCCTGAAGAAGGAGCTTGAGAGTCTGAAAGCTACTGCTGCCAAATAAACCAATTGGACTTTAACCTGGTGTTGTTTTCGTTAGAAAGAAGAAGGTTAAGAGGTGACCTAATTGAGGCATACAAGACGATCAGAGGATTAGATAGGGTGAACAGTGAGAGCTTTTTCCCTTGGATGGTAGACATAGCTTTAAATTGAGAGGCGATAATTATAGGATGGATGTCAGAGGTAAGTTCTTTGCTCAGAAGGTAGTAAGGGCTGGAATGCCCTACCTGCAGCAGTTGTGGATTCGCCAACTTTAAGGGCATTCAAATGGTCAGTGAATAGGCATATGGATAACATTGGAATCGTTTAGGTTAGAGGGTCATTAATTTCATTCCACTGGTCGGCACAACATCGAGGGCCGAAGGGCCTGTACTGTGCTATTATGCTCTATGTTCCATGTTCTATTTCTGTTCTTAACCCAGTCCAATACTGGCATCTCCACATCATGGGGGTGGGAAGCCAACAATGGGGCCAGCAATGTCTGTATGGGGAGGGAGCCAGCGATGAGGCCCATGATGTCTATATAGAGTGGTGTGTAGTGCAATGGCAGAGCGATGAGGCCAGCAATGTCTGTATGGGGCGGGGGGTTGGGGGGGGAAAGGGAATGGAGGTGGAATCATGAGACTAATGGTGTATATATTGGGGAAGTGGGGCAGTAATGAGGTCAGTGATATTTGTATGGGGGAGGGTAGTGATATCTGTATGGGAGGGCAGTGATGAAACCAGTGATGTCTGCAAGGGGGAAGGACCAGTGATGAGGCCAGCGATGCCTGTATTGGGGGGAGAACAGTGATGAGGCTAGTGATTCTGCATGGGGTGGGAAGGGGCAGTGATGTGATCAGCTATGTCTGTGGGAGTTGGAGGGCAGAGATCCTGAGGTTTATTCAGTGATCTCCCAAAGATGTGCGCATGGACAGGTTCCCACTCATCCTGCTGATTTCAGTGTCTTTGGTGTGAATAGGCCCCGCCCCCGAGCTTTTAATGATGTTCCCAATTGTGACTTCGGCATTGCTCAGAAATTGGGAGATTCAAGTCTGAAGTTGCACTGAAAAAACAATCTTGAATTGCACCATTTTTTCCGCCAATCCAGCACCTCGAATTTTTTTGGGAGAATCGCCCCTATCTTAATTTGTGGCAATGTCTGAACAACTTACCAGTTAAATTCTTATGGTGGGACTGGATTTTAAATGGTTTTGTGGTCCTAAGAGTTTGATACTTTGTTGATATATTAGATAATTACAATTTTGACTGTCCCAATTAACGTGGAAGCAGAATGAGGTTGTATGTTTTATCCTTTAATGACTTGCTTGAAAGATTCAATTGAGCAATATTACTTGTTAGGCAAACAAACCTATCAATTAATAAATCTAGAAACACAGAAAATTTATTGGCCAGAATGGGGGCAGTTGTTGTTTGTGGAGGACATAAATCCAGCCTAATCCCACTTCCTATCCATGAGATTACAGCATTCCAAGTGCATATTCAGGTTTTATTTTAAAAGCATGAGGGTTGCTGTCTCAACTACTCTTCCAGGATGTGTGTTTCTGACCCCCGCCCCACCACATCCTGGCTGAAAAGAGGATTCCTCAATGTCCCTGTTCCCTATTTATTCATCTCTGTGCTAAAGCAAATAGGTCCTCCTCATGCACCGTATCTAACTTCCTTCAATTTTATACACTGTACAATTCTATGCAATTAAATCTCCTCTCAGCCTGCTCCGTTCCAAAGAAAGTAATCCCAGCCTGCCAAGCTTCTCTCGTTGCTTAAATTTTTCATTCCTGCCAAAATCTTAATAAATCTTTTCTGTACCCAACTTGTGTGATCATTTCATTCCTGTAATGCTGTGACCAGAGCTGTAGGCAGTTCTTTGGCTGTGGCCTAATTAGTGTTTTATACAGCTGCAACATAAACCCCCTATTCTATTTGAAATCATAATTATTTTGAAATGTTAACTCTCTCTACAGCTGTTGCTGGACCTGCTAAGTAATCCCAGCATTTTAATATCTTTATTTCAGATTTCCAGCATCTATAGTATTTTGCTTTTACTTAATCTTGGCTTTTATATTCTATGACTTAACAAATAAATGAAAATATCCAGTCCACCTTTTCTAAACACCTTAACCAGTTGTCATGCTACCTTCAGGGATCTATGATAATGTGCTGCAAAGTTCCTCTATTCTTCACACTACTCATCTAGGGTTATTCTTTGTTTGTCCTCCCCGAACACATCACACTTGGTCCAAATGAATTACATTTGCCACTTTTCTGACAACCTGAGCAGTCTATTAATACTTCCTTGTGATCTACAGCTTTCTTCCTCACTATCAACCTCATGGTCAATTTTTAGAACATTTGCAAACATTTTAATTATGTACTCTATCATTTAAGCCCAAATTATTGATACATATTACAAAAAGTGAGGGGCTTTTTTTACCCCACTTCATTCAAGCACCCTCCAATTACAAATGTACCTATTTTGTAATTTGGTGTGTTACCAAAGAATCCGACCCAAATGCTATTGATCGTCTTTTTAAGTGATGGCGGATCAAAGTGGAAGTCCTGTGAGTAATTCAGGAACAGTAAATAGGTTTATTCAATGAGAGCACTCTGACTCAGATTGCTTTACAAGCAAGCTCTCACTTAAGTTAATAGGGGTCAAGAGTCTGACTATGGAAGTTAGCTTTTGTGTTTGGCAAGAGAAGAAATATCTTAAAAGCCTGAAGAGTAACACAGCTCAATTGAGTGCACCATGTATGTTTAGGAATTGACACTGGCATACAGTCCTTATGTGGCCTGTTTATAACCTGTAAACTTGTGTGAGCTTTGATTATGTGTTGAGTATTTGCAGTTGAGAAGTAACAACCTTCAGATTTGATGTTTCCTGTAAATTAGCTACTGTGTATATTTAATTATTAGTTTTCCAGTTGATTTATGAATATAACAAAGTACAGTGTCATTGACTACCTTGTAAACACATTCTCCTTTTCATGTAATACTTCCAAAACTGATATGCTGCAGTTTTAGAATCTTAAACAATATTAAATGGAATTAATGTATTGTGGAGCATCTTCCTATGTTCTTAAAATGATTTTCTTTAAAACAAAATTTAAGTTAAAAAAAATCTTAATAATCTCTCCCCTATGAATTATTTACTAAAGAAAATGATACTTCTTTGCCAATTAACATATTTTTGAACTTGCAATTTTTTTGTGCAAAGTGGCCAGCCTAAATTTAAAGTCTTGGCTGGGATTTTCCCCTTAAAAGAACTAAGTGCTCAATGACTGTAAAGATCTTAAATGTTTGCAAAATTCCAGTTTTTCTGCCTGTCTTTTGGACATACTTACCCGAACAAATCTCTGACAGTGCAACATGGAATGCCACACAGAGAGATTCAAGCTGAAGTAGGGGGTGAGGCCTGATCCCCCCCTAAGAGACCAGCAGCATAATGTTGCGTGGGCCATTAGTTTACAGTCTGTGCTGTTATATGTGCTGTCTGAGACCAGAACACCTCATTCACCTGACGAAGAGGATAACCTCGAAAGCTTGTGAGTTTACTAACAAATAAATCAGTTGGATTTAAACTTGATGTTGTCAGACTTCTTACTGTGTTTACCCCAGTCCAACGCCAGCATCCCTACATCATGACCACTCAAGCAGTGCAGAGGACTGGGAGAATCCCGGCCACAAATTTCAGCAATATAGTTTAGGGAACTCAAACGGGGAGTTAGAAGGGTGAAAAGGGGGCACAAAATGGTCTAGGCAGACATGATTAAGAAAATCCAAAGGCATTTTACTCATATGTTAGAAAAAAAAGGATGGTTAGAGAAAAAAAATCGGCCCTCTTAGGGACAGAGGAGGGGAACTATGCTTAGAGCCCGAGGGAATAGGGGAGATCCTGAATGAATACTTTGCGTCAGTATTCATGAAGGAGAGGGACTTGTTGTCCGGTAGTGTCTTGGAGGGAGTTGTAGACCCATTGGAGGAAATATCCATTACGAGGGAGGAAGTTTTTAGGTAATATTAAAACTGATAAATCTCCGGGGCCTGATGGCATTTATTCTAGGCTGCTTAAGGAGACGAGAGATGAAATTGCTGAGGCTCTGACGCAAATCTTTGTTTCTCCTTTGGACACAGGTAAGGTCCCAAAGGACTGCAGGATAGCGAATGTAGTACCATTGTTTAAAAAGGGTAGTAGGGATAACCCAGCTAATTGTAAGCTGGTGAGTTTGACGTCAGTGGTAAGAAGTTGTTGGAGAGCATTCTTGGAGATAGGATGTATACGCATTTAGAACATGGCAATCTGATTAGTGATAGGCAGCATGGCTTTGTAAAGGGAATGTCGTGCCTTACAAATCTAGTAGGGTTATTTGAGGAGGTGACAAAAACGTTTGATGAAGGACAGCCCATGGATGTTGTCTATAAGGATTTCAGTAAGGCGTTTAATAAAGTTCTTGTTGGTAGGTTGGTGGAAAAGGTTAAGGCTCATGGGATACAAAGACAGGTGGCCAGATGGATTGAGAATTGGCTTGGTAACAGGACATAGAGAGTAGTAGTGGAAGTGTCTTTTTCGAGCTGTAAGTCTGTGACTAGTGGTGTGCCACAGGGTTCTGTACTGGCACCTTTGCTATTTGTAATATACATAAATGACTTGGAAGAGGGAGTAACTGGTGTGATCAGCAAGTTTGCAGATAACATGAAGATGGCTGGACTTGCTGATAGTAATGAGCAGTGTCAGGCAATACAGCAGGATTTTTGATAGGCTGGTATATTGGGCAGAGAAATGGCACTTGAAATTTAATGCAGATAAATGCGAGGTGATGCATTTTGGAAGAAATAGTGTGTGTGTGGGGGGAGTAAAACGATAAATGGTAGGACTGTTAAGAGTATAGAACAAAGAGGGACCTAAGGGTGCAAGTACACAAGTCCTTGAAGGTGGCAGTACAGGTGAACAAGGTGGCGAAGAAGGCTTATGGAATGCTTTGCCTTTATAGGAAGGGATATAGAGTGTAAAAGCTGGCGTCTAGTGTTGCAGTTGTGTAGGAAGTTGGTTAGACCGCATTTGGAGTACTGCGTTCAGTTCTGGTCGCTTTACTATTGGAAGGACGTGGAGACCCTGAAG
The DNA here is from genome assembly GCA_024679065.1 of Sphyrna mokarran. Taxonomy (NCBI): domain Eukaryota; kingdom Metazoa; phylum Chordata; class Chondrichthyes; order Carcharhiniformes; family Carcharhinidae; genus Sphyrna; species Sphyrna mokarran. Next base: position 42,304,224 of record JAGIQG010000024.1, read on the forward strand.
AGAGTGCAGAGGAGGTTTACCAGGATGCTGCCTGGTATAGAAAGACTTAATTATGAGGAGAGATTGGGCAAATTGGGACTGTTCTCCTTAGAAAGATGGGGAATGAGGGGAGATCTAATAGAGCTGTACAAGATTATGAAGGGTATTGATGGAGTGAACAGTGATAAGCTTTATTTGCAGATTGGATACGAAAATTACAAGGGACCATGAGCTTAGTTCACTTTGGCCCATCTGAGCCATAAGTTTCAAAGAAAATGTTTATTCATGTATTTCAAAGCAGCAAAACATCTTTTCATTTTTATAGGACTTTTATATCCAAAGATTTAGGACTGGAATTTTAGATTTTGCTGAGGTGGGAACGGAATGGGTGGGAAACTAAACTACATTGCCAGTTGGCATGCTGTTTTCCTGTCATCAGCGAGTTTCATAAGGGAGGTGAGAGCAGTCCAGAAGATTCACCAGATCTATTAATAAAGGTAATTAAAGACTGGTTAAGGACCATGTTCAGATTTTGGCATACAGGTTGTAATCTGAATCTGGAGCAGACCAGGTGCATGGAGGCAGATTCACAGTGAGGAACACTCATGACTTATTTGAGAACTGGTTGGATCCTACGAAAGAGAGACTGGCACAGGTAAGAGTATTGTGGTCTTGAACCTCTTTCGTTCTGGCTCTTTAAAGATCCGATATGAACCTTGGTGGAATCTTGCAAATGGCTGCGCACCACTGCATCTTGCAGTTCACTAATGCACTTTTTACAAAAGTTGAGCAGCACATTCAGCTTCAGAGAAATGTGGTCTCATTGGCACAAGGTTTTGCCTCCAGAACAACCATTGAGCAGGGCATTGGACTTCTAAGAATGTAGTTCTAGTGCATGGACCAGTAGAGTGGTGTCCGGCTGTGCACTTCTGCAATGGTCTTATGCATAGTTGTAGCCTGCTGCACTCTCCACAATACGATCCTCCAGAGAAGTATGGATCTTGAAATGCCTGATTACACACAGCTTATCAGAGCAGTAAAAGATGTAAAATGCAGAGGTGCCTTGGCTGCACAGTGAAATACTGGGTTGATGCAGGTCTCAAGGGTCTCATCAGGATGCAATTAACTTCAGGGATCTTACCGGTACTGGTATCCGAAAAGTATGCAAGGCTGATTATAATATTAAAATCCATTCAGTTGTGAATTTAAATATTGTTAGTGAGCCTGGGACGGAATTGTCCAGGCTCATTTGCCTCTATAGCTTCGCTGGAGAAGACTTCCTTGGGCAAGGATCGTATATGGTCCCCATCAATGAGGGCCAGACATGGTGGCCTTGAAGATAACTGGAGGCCATTGAGGCCCCTGCGGAGAGTGTGGGGCAGGGGGGGATGCTTCTAGGGCATGCCCCTTGGCAGTACCCATCAGGAGCAGGGCTTGAGGGGAAGGGTCAGACCAAGGACAGTTTGTTTGGGGAAGAAACCATTGTGCACTCTGCAACAGCAATCGTGGGGGGGGTAGTATTAGCTGTGGGCACAGTGATTTGTGGGCGGTTGGTGGTAATTGACCGGATACCCAACTGTGGCTGGCTGCAGGCAGAGAATGATGGATCTCTGTGCACACAAACTCATGGGTGTGATAATCAATAGAAGCAATGGCGTCCTCTGCTGCTATCAGCTGGCTTTTGGATGACTTAGGCCCCTCCCACTCCTCTATCAGATTCCAAGTCTAGCAAGATTTTTTTGACAAATCAGGCAAAATTCGATTTTTAAGTCCCCCAAAAAAGATGTGTGAATTTCTCCCGTTTTCATACTAGTTCAGGTTTTAGAATCTTTTTAGTAAGATTGCCCCCTTTGATCTATGTTCATTTTATCAATCCATCTTAGTATTTTATATACATTGATCAGATCCCCTCTCATCCTTCTGAAATATAAGACCAAACTCTAATCTCTCCTTGTATATCAACTCGTTCATCCCCAGAATCAATCTGGTGAACCTCTTCTGAATTGCCTCCAATACCACCGCATCCTTCCTCAAATAAAGAGACCAAAACTGGACACAATATTCCAGATGTGGTCTCACCAAGAGCTTATAAATTGCAGCACCCCACTCCTTTTGCAATAAATGCTCACATTCCATTTCTCTTTTTTATTACATGCTGTACCTGCTTATTGACTTTCTGCGATTCACAAACAAGGACATTCAGATCCCTCTGCCTAGAAGCATTTTGAATCTGCTTTCCATTCACATAATAATTTGCCTTTCTATTTTTTCAGCCAAAAAGGATAACCTCACCCTCATCCATACTAAACTCCATCTGTCACATTTTCGCCCATTTTCCTAGCTATTTACATCTGTCTGTAAAATCTTTATCTCCTCTTCACTGCTTGCTTTCCCATCCATTTTAGTATTATCTGCAAATTTTGCTAAGTTACACTCTCCCCCTGGTTGCAGTCTATTTATATAGATTGTAAACAGTTGAGGTCTGAGGACTGACCCCTGTGGCATCCTGCTAGGTACAGTTCACCATCCAGAAAAAGGACCCATTTATCCCAACTCTCTGCTTCCTGTCAATTGGCCAATCCTCAATCCGATCTAGTACTGTACCACTATCCCCTGCAATCTCATCTTCGGGATCAGTCTTTTACACTTCTACACTGTACTTCCATTGTAGCATCAGATAAGTGGAAACAGCCTCCATCACTGGGCCTTGCTACATAGGTGCTCCCTCAGTCAGAAGAATCTAAGTGCTCCTGTTGATGATCAGACCTGTGAGCTGGCATCTTTATATTCAGCTCTTGGCTGGTCCTTCAGATGTCTGAAAGAGAATGCCAACTTAGTTGCAATGAGCATTTCTCCTAGACACCCCTGTGCTATTAGTGTAAATGATCGGTCAAGCTTACATAGCCTGTATTCTGTGAATCTGCATGATTCTTGCATGAACATAAAGTGCTTCCACAGATGGCTACCCATGAGGCTGCCATTCAGTGGAGAATCTCACGCACAAAGTCCCCAGCTATTGCGGTGCATTGCTTAGCATTCTTATAGGTCCATTCTCAGCCCATGGCCATGTAATATGTTAAGGAACTCTGATATGAGACAGCACATTGTTGCAGGTCTAAGTAGCATCTCCTTTCCTGTAATACCTGGGACCTGCATCTATGTTCAATTGAGTATGATCTCCGGCTTCTGAGGGGACTGCTCACAATTTCATCTGTCTCTTTCACCTCCTTTTGCTTACTTCTGATGCATCATGCTGTCTAAAGAAATACAAGAACCCACCAAATCTTATTGCTGTAATGGTGCTTATTCTGAGGTCTGGTCTTGGCAGTGCCTGGGCCATTGGTAGTAGACGAAACCTGGAAAGCAGCAGGAGGAATAGCCTGTTTGGCCTCTTGAGCTCATTCTGTCATACATTTTTATCATGGCTGATCTTCAAATTCAAAATCCTATTTCCCCTCCCTTTCTCTCATATCTCTTGATCCCCTTTGCCCTTGGAGCTGTATCTCATTTTTTTCTTGAAATCAGACAACGTTTGGCCTCAACTACATTCTGTGGTGGTGAATTTCACACATTCACCACTCTCTGGATGAAGAAATTTCTCCTCAACTCTGTTCTAAAAGATTTACCCACTATTCTCAAACTATGACCTCCCTAGTTCTAGACTCCCCCACAATTGGGAACAATTTTTTTCTGAATCCACGCTGTATAATCTTGTTATAATTTTATAAGTTTCTATGACATGTTCTCTCACTCTTCTAAACTCCAGTGAATACAATCCTAACCAACTTAGTCTCTCCTCATATGACAGACCTGCCATCCCAGGAATTAGCCTGGTAAATAAATAATAAATGAATAAATATTTCTCTTCGGTATTCACGCAGAGTGCTGGAAATGTAGCTATGGAGAACACTGAGGTACAGGGTTGCAAATTGGGAAGTATTGTAGTAGATAGGGAGGATGTGCTAGAAATTCTCGAGGGTTTGAAGTTGGATAAGTCCCCTGGGCCGGACGGGATTTACCCTAGGATTCTCTGGGAGGCAAGAGAGGAGATTGCAGAGCCTCTGGCTCTGATCTTCAGGTCGTCGTTGGTTACGGGTGTGGTTCCGGAGGACTGGAGGATAGCGAATGTGGTCCCATTGTTCAAGAAGGGGAAGAGAGACCTTCCAGGGAATTATAGGCCAGTGAGTCTTACTTCTGTTGTGGGCAAAGTATTGGAGAGAATTATTAGGGATAGAATTTATAGTTATTTAGAGAGAAATGAATTGATTGGGGATAGTCAGCATGGTTTCGTGAAGGGTAAGTCATGCCTTACTAACCTCATTGAGTTTTTTGAGAAAGTGACCAGAGAGGTGGCTGGGGGTAAGGCGGTTGATGTAGTATATATGGACTTTAGTAAGGCGTTTGATAAGGTGGCCCATGGAAGACTTCTACAGAACATGCAGATGTGTGGAATAGAGGGTGATTTAGCTAATTGGATTAGGAATTGGCTGGCAGATAGAAGACAGAGGGTGGTGGTTGATAGGAGATATTCATCGTGGAGTTCGGTGACGAGTGGTGTGCCTCAGGGGTCTGTTTTGGGGCCCCTGCTGTTTGTAATTTTCATAAATGATCTGGATGAGGGTATTGAGGGATGGATCAGTAAATTTGCAGATGACACTAAAGTTGGTGGAGTGGTAGATAGTGAAGAGGGGTGTTATAGTTTACAGAGTGACTTGGACAAGTTGCAGAGCTGGGCCGAGAGGTGGCAAATGGAGTTTAATGTGGAAACGTGTGAGGTAATGCACTTTGGCAGGAACAATAAATGTGTAGAGTATAGGGCTAATGGTAGGGCTCTTAATAGTGTTGAGGAACAGAAGGATCTTGGTGTATGTGTCAATAGATCCCTGAAGTAGGCAGTCAAGTGGATAAAGTTGTTAAGAAGGCTTATGGAGTCTTAGCTTTTATTGGTAGGGGGATTGAATTTAGGAGCCGCATCATCATGTTGCAGCTGTACAAAACTCTAGTGCGGCCGCACTTGGAGTATTGTGTGCAGTTCTGGTCGCCACATTATAAGAAAGATGTGGAGGCATTGGAGAGGTACAGAGGAGGTTTACTAGGATGTTGCCTGGTATGGAGGGCAGGTCCTATGAAGAGAGGTTGAAGGATTTGAGGTTGTTTTCGTTAGAAAGTAGGCGGCTAAGAGGGGATCTTATTGAAGCATATAAGATGATTAGAGGTTTAGATAGGGTGGACAGTGATAGCCTTTTTCCTAGGATGGAGAAAGCTGCACGAGGGGACACAGCTTTAAATTAAGGGGTATGAGTTATAGGACGGATATCAGAGGTAGGTTCTTTACTCAAAGAGTGATTAGGGAGTGAATGCCCTGCCTGCAGCTGTTGTAGATGCGCCAAGTTTGGTGGCGTTTAAGAGGTTAATTGATAAGTATATGGAAGAGAAGGGAATGGTTTATTTTGGAGGGGCATTGCTTTTTATTTTGGTCGGCACAACATCGAAGGCCGAAGGGCCTGTTCTGTGCTGTAATGTTCTATGTTCTAAATGTTTGCTGTACTCCCTCTGTGACAAGGACAGCCTTTCTCAGATAAGGACACCAAAACTGTACACAGTACTCCAGGGGTTGCCTCACCAATGCTCTATACTAATGCAGCAAAACATCCCTATTCCTGTATTGAAATCCTCTGGCAATGGAGGCCAAACCTATTTCAAGACGTTACATGCAATCCCATGTGCTTTAACTTTACATAGTAGTCTGTTACGTTAGACTTTGTTAAAAGTCTTCTGAAAGTCTAAATAAACCATATGTACCGGCTCTCCTTGGTCAACTGTACTAGTTATATCCTCTTTAAGGATGTAACTCGTTATGGAATCCTTGAAAATGGATTCTAGAAACTTCCCCAGTTCCGACATTAGACTCACTAATTTATAGTTTCCTATTTTCTCTCTATCTCCTCTTTTGCTTAGCAAGCTTACATTAGGTACCGTCCAGTCTGTAGGAAGCAGCCTAGAGTCCAAAGAATTTTGGAAAATAACTATCAATGGATCTACTATTTGGGCCACTTCCTGAAATATTCTGAGATGAAAATAATCAGAGCGTGGAGATTTATCCATCTTCGATCCCATCAATTTCCCCAAGACCATTTCTCAGCTAATGCTGACTTTTTTCAGCTCCGCTCTCAAACTTGTTTCTGTCAGAATATCTGGTACATTATTCATGTCTTTCTTTGTGAAGATTGAGACAAAGTATAAATTGGGTGAGTCAGTGGCACAGTGGTTAGCACTGTTGCCTCACAATCCCAAGGACCCGGATTTGATTCCCGGTTGGGTCACTGTCTGTGCAGAGTCTGCACTTTCTCCCTGTGGATATCCTCTGGGTGCTTTGGTTTTCTCCCATAGTTGCATGATGTGCTAGTTAAGTGGATTGGCCGTGCTAAATTCTCTCTCAGTGTACTCAAACAGGCGCTGGAGTGCGAATTTTCACTGTGACTTCATTGTAATGTTAATGTCAGCCTACTTGTGACTGATAAATAAACTTGAATTCCTCAACCTTTTTTTATTCCTTGTTCTGAATTCTCCCGTTTCTGATTGTAATGGGCCAACATTTGCTTTTGTCAATCTTTTTCTCTTAGAGTCAATCTTAGCATCTCACTGTCAGTATCTGTGGAAGACACAAGAAAAGATCATGGACAACAGAAACCTCTGTAATTATGAGGCTTCCTGATGCAGCCCAGTGTATGATATGCTGTTGGACAGGCTGGAATTAAATGTAAGACTTTAATTTAAGCATTGTATTGCAGTTTCTATTCATCATCTGCAGTCAGGAATGTACCCCCCCCCCCCGCCGACTTACTCTTCATCAATGACCCTCGCTCTCTCTTCCCCACTGGACCATGAGGCAGGTGTTAAATGCCCACTTATCTCACAAGGAAGACAAAAGAGAGAGATAAGGAGCACTGCTGGTCTCTATTGCAATTCTAACAGCTCATAATCATAAGATACTGCATGTATCATTGTCGACAAGTACTTTTCTGAGCCAAGCTGATAGGTCAGTAAGTGCGCTGCGCACATGCTTGTCTCCTATTCCGGAGTAGCATGCATTCTCAGATACTTCAGTTGATGGCATGTTGAAGTTTGAATGCCCAGAGATCTGTCCTAGGATATGGCATTGCACCCACCTTTCAGGAGTAAATAAGGTCGCTGACTCTTTTGTTGCATTAGACATATTTCCTGCAGAGCACACTCTATCTGTTCATTATGTTGATGGCTTTGATTCAGGCTACTTGGTCTAGGAAGGTAACCATCTCCTGACATTCTCTGGGATGATGGTCACTCTCCTCTTGCTCACTGTCTTGAAGACGACTTCTAGATTAGCATGCACAAAACAAGAGACAGTACCCGGGTATGTTTCAGGTCTTTGCCTGTCCTGTTCCGTCTTTATTCCAAGAAATCTTTGAAAGGAATACACTCTCTTTTAATTTGCCTCTGTTCCTGTATCTGCAGCCACTAATTAGCTGCCCAACTTACCCTCCACCCCATTAACATTCTATTCCAGCAAAAAATAAGGGCTGTATCTGCTTCTCCTAGGGGTGGGAGCAGGACCAATAAACACCTTTGATGTCTAGCTCCTGCCCTGAAAACAAAAGCCTACCATATTGTTTTGACTTCCCATTTTCTGTTTTATATTCATAATTACAGCATCAAATAATGTGAAATATCATTTGCACTAACCGTTGGACATTTCTAAAACAAATACTTCTGTTTTTTTATTTGATAGGGATTTCAGTTACACCTGAAGCGCTATTGACCGTACCATTAACTTCGTAGTCTTAAACTAAGGCCAATGCCTATCTTAGTCCAAATATTGCAGGTTAAGTGGATTGGTCATTTTAAATCGCCCCTTAGTGTCCAATGATGAGCAGATTAGATAAATAGGCTGTTATCAATGCATGGGGTTCCAAGGATAGGATGGAGGAGTGGGCTGAAGTGGAATGCTTTTTCGGAAGTTGGTGCCTCTTTCTGCACTGTGGGGTTCTATGGATCCTATGAATTCAAAATAACCTGCCAGATCACTGATAGGATTTCAGGTGTAATTATTTCATTTGTCTATTCTTACTGGACAAGAGGGAATGATTTTTGAAACTGATCAGTGCAGTTAGTAGCAATGTAATAACAACTGGAACTAATCAGAATAAAATTTTGAGTCTGAGATTGCATGCTAATGTGAAGATTTATTTTAATTTTATATTTTCAGGTTTCTAGAATGTTATGACAAATGAATCTGTAATACAGACTGTGGTGGCGATTCTCCCATCCTGCTGCACTAATTTTTTAATGCAGCGGACCAGGAGAATCACATGTCGACTGGCTTGAGAGATTCCTGTGAGCGTTCATGCCACCATTGTGCTCCCAGACCTAGATTTCTGTGCACTGTCCCGGGAGCAAAGTCCCCATGCCCCAGACATTTAGAAGCTAAGAGGAACAGATGGATTTCCTTTATTATAGAAAAGGAAGCGCTGGAAGTCTTAAAGTGCATCAAGCCAGATAAATGACCGGGACCAGATGAAGTGTATCCCAGGATATTGTGGGAGATTAGGGAGGAAATTGCAGCTCCTCTAGTAGAGATATTTGAATCATCGAAAGCCTGAAGAGTGGAGGGTGGCAAAAGTTGTGCCTTTGTTTAAAAAGAGCTGCAGGGAAAAGCCTGGGAACTGAGGCCAGTGAACCTCACATCTGTGGTGAGCAAGTTGTTGGGAAGAATTTTGAGAGACAGGATCTACAGGCATTTAGAAACTCAAAGACTGATTAGGGAAAGGCAACGTGGCTTTGTGAGTGGAAAATCATGTCACATAAATTTGATTGAGTTTTTTGAAGGGATAACTAAGAAGATAGATGAGGGCAGTGCAGTTGATGTTGTCTATATGGACTTTAGCAAGGCCTTTGACAAGTTACCACATAGTAGGTTATTGCATAAGGTTAAATCTCACGGGACCCAGGGTGAGATAGCAAAATGGACACTAAATTGGCTTGATGACAAAAGCCAGATGGTGGATGTAGAGTATTGTTTTTTCAACTAGAGGCTTGTGACCAATGGTGTGCCTCAGGGATTGGTGCTGGGTTCACTGTTATTTGTTATTTATATTAATGATTTGGATGAGAATAAGAAGGCATGATTGGTAAGTTTGCAGATGTCACCAAGATTGGTAACATAATGGACAGTGAAGAAGGTTATTTTGGATTGCAACAGAATTTGATCAATTGTGCCAGTGGGCTGACAAATGGCAGATTAGTTTAATTTCGATAAATGCAAGGTGTTGCATTTTGTTAAATTGAATCAGGACAGGAGTTACTCAGTTAATAGTAGGGCATTGGGGAGAGTTACAAAACAAAGGGATCGATGATTATAAGTTCATAGTTCCTTGAAAGTGGAGTCACATGTGGAGAGAGGGATGTAGAAGGCATTCAGCATGCTTGGTTTCATTGGTCAGGAGTTGGGATATCTTGCTGAGTAAAGCCACAGTTGGAATACTATGTACAGTTCTGGTCACTTTATTATAGAAATGATATCATTAAACTAGAAAGAGTGCAGAAGAGATTTACTAGTATGCTACTGGAACTTTATGATTTGAGTTATAAGGAGAGGCTGGATAGACTGCGACTTTTTTTTTCTGGAGCATAGAATGCCGAGGGGTGATCTTATAGAGGTCTATAAAATAATGAGGGACATAGATCAACTAGATAGTCTATCTTTTCCTCAAGGTAAGGGAGTCTAAAACTAGAGACCATAGGTTTAAGGTGGGAGGGGGAAAGATAGAAAAGGGTTCCAGAGGGCCAATTTTTCACTGTCTGGAACAAGCTTCCAGAGGTAGTAATAGAGGAGGGTACAATTTTGTTTTTTAAAAAGTGTTTCAACAATTATATGCGTAAGATGGGTAGAGGGATATGGGCCAATGTGGAAAATTGGCAATAGCTTAAGGTTTTAAAAAAAAGTGTGGCATGGACAAGTTGGGCTGAAGGACCTGTTTCCATGCTGTAAAGCTATAACTCTATGACTCTTATCTTGGGGCACTTATTCATAGATCTCTAAAGGTGGCAGAGCTGGTGAATAGGATAGTTATGAAAACATTTGGGATACTTGCTTTTGTCAGTCATGGCATTGAGTATAAGAGTAAGGAGGTAATGTTGGAGCTGGACAGAACATTGGTTAGGCCATAGATGGAGTGCTCTATGCAGTTCTGGTCACCTCGCTAGAGAGGGTACAGGTGTGATTCACCAGTGTTTGCCTGGGATGGAGCATTTGAGCTATAAGGAGAGAATGGATAGGCATAGATAACAATCTTTGGAGCAGAGAAGGCTGACAAGGGACATGATTAAGGCGTATAACATAAGGGTATGGACAGGGTGAATAGGAAGCAGCTGTTCTACTTGGTAGAGGGATCAATTAAGCAGGGCAGAATTTTAGCATAATGGGCAGAAGATTCAGAGGGATCTGAGATTTTCTTTTCACTCAGAAGGTGGTGGGAATATGGAATAGACTGCCTGGGAAGGGACTGAACAGCTTTCAACCTTTATAAAATGTTTGGATGAACACTTGAAGCATCATAACATTGAAGAATATGGGACAAGTGTTGGAAACTGGAATTAGTGTGCCTTTAGTGATAGTTCTTGTTGGGGCAGGCTCAATGGGCTGATGAGCCGACAGGCCTTTTCTGTGCTGTACCACTCTATGACTCCCTGAATGTGCAGATTGTGTATGACCCACCTTTCCAATATTCTGGAGATGTGTGCATGCTTCCAGGGGACAATGCATGCCAGTAACATCCTGTGGAATTCTTGACAACCCTGGTGTCCTTGGGGATCAGCACAAACTTTTGGAATGGCTTGTGGAGGACAAGCACGACCTGCTGAAGTCATGACTAATGATGCCAGTGTGAAGGCCTGAGAGTGAGGCAGAGAATTGCTGTAATGAAGTTCCAACAAAGGATGGAATTCTCCCCAAAAATTTCGAAGTGTTATGACAGCAAGAATAATGGAATGATCTGTGCCAGTCTCTGGTGCGCTGCACACAACAATTTACCTCCCTGTTGTAGAACTCCCAGGTGTGCATGATTCACCTGAACTGGCCACAGCTCTACACTGTTAACAAGGGAGAGCTGTATTTAAATGCGTCCGCTGTACTCCCAACCAGTCACACCAGGAAGATGGGAACAGGCATACCGGACCCATTATTTCACTTTTTATGGAGGGAGAACATGGACATGTGGTGAAATCCATGGAGGAGAGGCAGGCTACCCTGTAACCCAGTATGGAAGATCTCCCAGGAGCAGGGACTCCATTGGGAAGCATTTATTATGGCATTTAGTGCCTGTGGCCTGACATGCAGAATCAGTGATCAATGCCAGGAGAAAATGAATCCAGGACACCCCAGCCATCTCAAGCCCTCCAAATCTCCCCTTCTTGACACCAGTGCATCCTTCAGGTTGTATGCTAAACTGGGCATCACGGCTGAATCCATGATACCTGAAAATCATCCAGGGGTTGCCCATAAAGAACATCAAAGACCATGGGGCGTGGAGCACAGCTGACCACTTCCCCCTCTTATGTGCATCCTGGGCTCAATTAAACATAGTGGCAGGCCATGTAAGATGAAGAAGTTATTAGGTCATCAAGAGGGCACAGGTGTAGGCAGACACTGTAGTTAGGAATAGATGGTATAAATAATAATTATTATTTATTATTGATTATTAAGCATTATTGATAAAAGACTGTTACACTAGTGATGAGGGGAGATGTCTTAGAAGGCTTTTCAAATGAGGCCATATGGGTGGAACTTACAGAAGTAAAAAAGGGGCAGTCACTTTGCTGGAATTATAGTATGGGCCTCCCAAAGATCAGACAGAGATAGAAGAGCAGATATAAACAAATCACTGAGAAGTGGGAGAGGCTTAGGATTATAGTAGTTGGGGGCATTTCAAGTTTGCCGATATTAACTGGAATTGTTTTAGTATGAAAAGATTAGATGGGGTGGAATTTTTAAAGTATATTTTGGAGAGCTTTCTGTGCTTGTGTGTAGTTAGCCCTACTAATGGGGCAGTGCACAACTTAATCCTAGGGATAGAGCCAAGAAAGTGGCTGAAGTGTCAGCATTGTGGGGATAGTGACCATTACTCTAAAATTACAAAGTCATTATGCAAAGATAGTCCAGAAATCAAATGTTTGAATTGATGGAAGACCAATTTCTACATTGTTATGTAAGACCTGGTAAACATAGATTGGAAGCAGCTACTTGGACGCAAATCTTCATTTGGAAAGTGGGAGTTTTTTAAAAGTGACATAATGAGAGTTCAGGGTCATGGTGTTCCTCTAAGAGTGAAAGGCAAGGATGGCAATTCCATGGATTCTAGGGACATTGGGGGTTTGATTTGGATTTGGTTTGATTTGATTTATTATTGTCACATGCATTAATATACAGTGAAAAGTATTGTTTCTTATGCGCTATACTGACAAAACATACTGATCATAGAAAAGGAGATGAGAGAGTGCAGAACGTTACAGTCATAGCTAGGGTGATAAGAAAGATCAACCTAATGCAAGGTAAGGTCATTCAAAAGTCTGACAATAGCAGAGAGGAAGCTGTTCTTGAATCGGTTGATACGTGGCCTCAGACTTTTGTATCTTTTTCCCGATGGAAGAATGTGAGATGAGAGAATGTCCAGGGTGCGTTGGGTCCTTAATTATGCTGGCTGCTTTGCCGAGGCAGCGGGAAGTGTAGATAAAGGAAAAAAAAGAAGCATATAGTAGGTACAGAGCATTAAAAACAGAGGAGATCCTTCAGGTGTATGTGTGTGTGTGTGTGTGGTGGGGGCGGAGGAGTGAACATAAGAACATAAGAAATAGGAGCAGGAGTAGGCCATCTAGCCCTTCGAGCCTGCCCCGCCATTCAGTAAGATCATGGCTGATCTGTAGTAGACCAGTTCCACTTTCCCTCTTTCTCCCCATAACCCTTCATTCCCTTGTCTATCAGAAACCTATCCACCCATGACTTAAATATATTCAACGAGGTAACCTCCACCACTTCAATGGGCAGAGAATTCCAGAGATTCACCACTCTTTGATTAAAGAAGTTCCTCCTCAACTCAGTTCTAAACTGCCTCCTTAAAAAAAAAATTAAGAAGGCATACAGGGGCCATGAAATATCATTGGCAGATAAGATTAAGGAAATTTCCAAGGCATTTTAAGTATATTAAGAGCAAAAGGATGACCAGGAAAAGAATTGGGCAAATTAGAGACTAAAGGGACAGTCTACATGTGGAGCCAGACAATGAGGGTGAGGTCTTAAATGAATAATTTTCATCTATTTTTACTTAGGAGAGAGATATTGTAGTTACAGATTTCAGGAGATGGTAAAGTTCGAGAGCATGTTAATATTTATAAAGAGGAGCTATTAGATGTTTTAGCAGGCATAAAGGTGTAGAAATTCCCAGGCCTGATGAGATGTATGCCATCTGCTCTGGGAGAAAAGGAATGAAATTGCAGGGGCCCTGACGGAGATATTTAAATCTTTGTTGGCCACAGGTGAAGTGCTAGATAATTGGAAGAAAGCTAATGTGGTAACTTTAATTCAAGAAGGGCAGCAGGAATAAGCAGGGATAAGGGATAATTACAAACCAGTTAACTAATGTCAGTCATAGGAAAATTATTGGAAAATATTCTGAAGGACAGGATTAATCAACATTTGGAATGGCAGGGATTGATCAGGGATAGTCAGCATGGATTTATTGGTGGGAGAGCCTGTCTAACTAATTTGATTGAGTTTTTTGCAAAGGTAACTAAATATGTGGATGAAGATAACACAGTTGATGTGGTTTACATGGATTTCAGTAAGGCCTTTGACAAGGTCCCAAATAGACGGATGGTCCAAACGTTTGTAACAATGGGATCTAAGGCAAGTTACCAAATTGGATTCAAAATTAGTTTGTTAATAGGAGGCAGTGGGTGATGGTAGAGGATTGTTTTTGAGATTGGAAGTCTGTGACTAGCTGTGATTGGTGCTGGGACCCTTGCTGTTTGCTACATATATTAATGACTTGGATCTGAATGTACAAGGTATAATTACTAAGTTTGCAGATGACACAAAAATTAGTTGTTTTTGATAGTGAGGAGGATAGCCTTAGGTTACAGACTGATAGTGACCATTTTTTTATTCTGATTTGATTTGATTTACTATTGTCACATGTAATGGTATACAGTGAAAGTATTGTTTCCTGCATGTTATACAGATAAAACATACTGTACATAGAGAAGAAAAGGAGAGAGTGCAGAATACAGTGTTAGAGTCATAGCCAGGGAGTAGAGAAAGATCAACTTAATATAATGTAAGTAGCAGACATGCTGAATTTCCATAGCCTCCTGAGGAAGTAGAAGTGTTGGTGGACTTTCTTAATTATAGCTTTGGCGTGGAGGGACCAGGACAAGTTGTTGATCTGGACATCTCGAAACTTGAAGCTCTCGACCATTTTCACTTTGTCCCCATTAATGAAGACAGAGTCATGTCCTCCGCTACACTTCCTGAAGTTGATGACTATCTCCTTCATTTTACTGGTAGGTTGGACAGAACAATGGCAGATGGAATTTAATTGTGAGTTCTAACAAGGGAAGAATGTACACAATGAACAGTAGATCCTTAGGGAGTATGGAGGACCAAAAGGACCTTGGTGTATAAGTCCACTGGGATCTGAGGGTGGCAGCGCAGGTAGATACGATGATGAAGAAAACAAACGGAGTGATTGTCTTCATTAGCTAAGGTATAGAATATAGAAGCAGGGAAGTCTTGGTACGACTTAAAACATTGGTTAAACCACAGATGGAATATTATGTGCAGTTCTGGTCTCCACACTATCAGAAGGACTAGAAAGAGTGCACAGGAGATTCATCAGGATGTTGCCTGAATGGAAAGTTTCAGCTATGAGGACAGACTGGATAGGTTAGGTTTGTATTCCCTATATCAAAGGAGACTGAGGAGAAACCCTGATAGAGGTATACAATATTATGAGAGGAAGAAATAGAGTAGATTGTAAGAATGTTTTCACTATGGCAGGCATGTCTAAGACAAGAGGGCATATGTTTAAGGAGTAAATGGTTTAGAAGGAATCAGAGGAAAAATTTTTTCATCCAGAGGGTGATGGAAATATGGAACATGCTGCCTGAGAGGGTGATGGAGATAAGTAACCTTGCAACATTTTAGAAGCATCTGGACAAATTGCCAAAGCATAATAGGCAATTGACCAAGTGTTTGAAAATGGGATTAGTATACATTGGTATTTGATGGTCGGCATAAATATGGTGATCGGAAGGGTTTGTTTCTGTGCCGTATAGTTCAATGACTTGTGAAGAACAGCCCTCCACCACTGCCCCACAGTAGCAGCAGTGTGCACCATCTTCCTACATGGTACAGTATAGGAATTTGCCAAGGCTCCTTTGACGGCACCTTCAAAACCCAAGGCCACCACACCTAGAAAGACAAGGGCAGCAGATGCATAGGAACAGGCCACCTTGAAATTCTCTTCCTAGCCACACACCATCGTGATTGACATATGTTCTGTTACCTGGTTAAAACTCTGCAACTCCATCCCAAATCAGCACTGTTGCTACACCTATACCAGATGATGTGGTTGAAGTACACTGCTCAACTTCTCAATGGCAGTTGGCATGAGCAATGAATGCTGGCTTTGACACCAACATCCTTTGAAAGAATGGGGAAAAAATCTAGATGTTCAAAACTGGGCATCTGTGAATTGCTGTTCATCATCAGCATTAGAATTGTATTCAATCAAAATATGTAATCTCATCATATTGCAAAACTCTCACTTCAACATTAAACAAGGCCTGGTTCAATGAATCATGCAGTAACAGCTTTATGCATACCTAAAAAAGATTGAAGCTATTGAAGCTACCACATAGGATTGTATGCTAACTAGCGGAAGCAGCATTAGTAGACAGAGCTAAGTGATCTCACAGTCAATGAATTAGCTTAAGCTCTGTACTTCTGTCACATCTAACATGAATGTAGTGAACAATTAACAGCTAGGTAACAGCTTAGCAAAAGAAGGTTAAGAAACATCCCCATCCTTAATGATTATAGAGCCCTCACTTTAGTTCAAAAGACAAAGCTGAAGCATTTATAACCATCTTCAGTCAAAAATGCCTTGAGATGATCCATTTTGGGCTCCTCTGGTGGTCTTCAGAATCAAAGATATCAGTCTTCGACCAATTTGCATCACTCCATGTGATATCACAAAATGGCAGAAGATACGAGACGCAGCAAAGCTGTGGGTTCTGATGACATTCTGGTGTTAGCATTGATGACTGGCTGCATCCTTAGCCAAGCTGTTCTAGCTCAATATCCACCCAACATGGAAAATTGTCCATGAAAAGAAAGACAAATACAGTCTTTCAATCAGCACTCCATCAATCTACTCTCAATCATCAGCAAAGTGTTGGAAGGTGCTTTTGAGAGTACTGCCAAGCAGTACTTACTCTGTAATGCTGAGCAGCTAAGAGGCAATTGCATTTTTTTAGATTCTTGTATGCCTATTTAAAAAAAAGACTATTGTTCTACTGCAAATTGATCAAGCTTCTTGAAGGCTATAAAAAGTGCATTATAGTGAAAGTGCCCCAACCATACATCCTTTTGGGATATTACACCTACCTTTGTCAAGACTCACTCTTTAGCAGCACGGACAGGATACTGTTTCTAGGGCTATCAGGGAACAAAGGAGAACTAACAAAACTGATTATGCACAAGGGAATTGTTGAGGATCCCTATCCACCTGTATTACATTTTGATGTTTTTTGACATGGAAAATGGAAACACTTTCATTAACATTAATAGACTAGCAATTGTTTTCCATTGTGTATCAAAGGCCAGTGACACATGACTGAAATCTTTGATTTTGAAAGTCCTTTAATATTATAATAAACCCTGCTTGATTTTTGCAGAATAATGCAGGACTGACATCAGAAAGAACATTACTGCTAAAATCAGGCTATAACATCTAGTCTTATACTAAGCCGCATGTTTAAAGTTTCAAGCCTCCTTAAAAGTCTGTTTCCAAAACATCCTTTGTTTGTCTGGATATGATGTAGAGATGCCAGCGTTGGACTGGGGTAGTAAGAACTCAGTAAGAATTTAGCAACACCAATTTTAAATCCAACCGATTTATTTGATAGTAAATCTGCGAGCTTTCGACACTCTTGTGCCTTCGTCAGGCAAATGCAGTGTTCTGGTCTGCAATCGCACACATATCAACACAGACAGTCAGAGATTGCTGATTAGAATGCGAATCCTTACATCTAACCTGATATTCAAGTGTTAAAGTGGCTAACAATGTGTGTGAAGGGAATCCTGAGCATTGGTTAGAGAATTGTGTATTTTCTCCAGACAGCACAGTAAGTGAGGTTTTTTGCTAACCCAGGCAAGTTATGGGGGTTACAGATAGTGTGTCACGAAGCCAAGATCCCTATTAAGACCGTCCTCATGTATGCGGAACTTGGCTATCAGTCTCTGCTCAGCGACTCTGTGCTGTCGTGTGTCACGAAGGCCCCCTTGAAGAACATTTACCCGCAGGTCGGAAGCTGAATGCCCATGACTGCTGAAGTGTTCGCCCACAGGAAGGGAACTGTTTTGCCTGGTGATTGATGATTGAGCGATGCTCATTCATCCGCTGTCGTAGTGTCTGCATGGTCTCCCCAATGTACCATGCTTCGGGACATCCTTTCTTGCAACGTATTAGGTAGACAACGTTGGCCGAGTTGTCTGGATAAGACAAGTTGTCTGGTTCTCTGGCTCCTGATATTTCCAAAACTGTCCAGTTGCTGCACATTTCTTATTTTGTGGAAATTCCATAAAATCTTGTCTGAGCTATATGGATTCCTTTGAACTTCAGCTCCTGAGTAAAAAAAGGCCCCTCAATGGGCTCTTGGTTACAATATTTGTAGAAGTGAAACTCTTTTCACTTGCCACATCTTTCTTGTGTGTATATCATGTCTGTGAATTAATGATAAATCTTTCTCGGAAAAGTGTTCGAAATAAATAAGACTCTGGGAGGCTAGAGAGGAGATTGCAGAGCCTTTGGCTTTGATCTTCATGTCATCGTTGGCTACAGATATAGTGCCAGAAGATTGGAGGATGGCAAATGTTGTCCCTTTGTTCAAAAAGGGGAGTAGGGACCATCCTGGAAATTATAGACCGGTGAGCCTGATGTCTTTTGTGGGCAAAGTCTTGGAAAGAATGATAAGGGATAGGATTTATAAACATCTAGAGAGAAATAAATTGATTAGGGATAGTCAGCCCGGTTTTGTGAAGGGTAGGATGTGCCTCACAAACCTTATTGAGTTTTTTGAGGAGGTGACCAAAGAGGTAGATAAGGGTAAGGCAGTTGATGTAGTGTATATGGATTTTAGCAAAGCGTTTGATAAGGTTCCCCATGGTAGGCTACTGCAGAAAGTGCAGATGCATGGGATTGAATGTGATTTAGCAGTTTGGATTAGGAATTGGCTAGCTGATAGAAGACAGAGGGTGGTGGTTGATGGGAAATATTCAACCTGGAGTGCAGTTACAAGTGGTGTACCTCAAGGATCTGTTTTAGGGCCACTGCTGTTTATCATTTTTATAAATGACCTAGATGAGGGTGTAGAGGGTTGGATTAGTAAATTTGCTGACGATACCAAAGTGGGGGGAGTTGTAGACAGCGAGGATGGATGTTACAGTTTGCAGAGGACATAGATAGGTTGCAGAGCTGGGCCGTGAGGTGGCAAATGGAATTCAATACGGATAAGTGTGAGGTGATTCACTTTGGTAGGAATAACAGGCATATGAAATATAGGGCTAATGGAAGGACCCTTATAGTGTTGTCGAGCAGAGGGATCTTGGGGTACAAGTACATAGCTCTTTGAAAGTTGGCACCCAGGTTGATAAAGTTGTTAAGAAGGCGTACTGTGTGTTAGCTTTTATTGGTAGAGGGATTGAATTTAGGAGCTGTGAGGTTATGTTACAACTGTACAAAACTCTGGTGCGGCCACACTTGGAGTATTGCGTACAGTTCTGGTTGCCGCATTATAAGAAAGATGTGGAAGCATTGGAAAGGGTGCAGAGGATGTTTACCAGGATGTTGCCTGGTATGGTGGAAAGGCCTTATGAGGAAAGGCTGAGGGACCTGAGGTTATTTTCATTAGAGAGAAGAAGGTTATGCGGTGACCTAATTGAGGCGTATAAGATGATCAAAGGACTGGATAGGGTGGATAGTGAGAGCCTTTATCCTTGGATGGTGATGATCAACACGAGGGGACATCTCTTTAAATTAAGAGGTGGTAGTTATAGGACGGATGTCAGAGGCAGGTTCTTTATACAGAGGGTGATGAACACGTGGAATGCCCTGCCTGCAGCAGTTGTGGACTCGCCTACTTTGGGGGCTTTCAAATGGTCGGTGGATAGGCATATGGATGATATTGGAATAGTTTAGGTTAGAGGGTCCTCTGACCGGTGCAACATCGAGGGCCGAAGGGCCTGTACTGTGCTGTAATGTTCTATGTTCTATGTTAGTTTAAAAATCTGTGAAAGGCTGCTAGTGACTTTGTAAAAACTGACCAAATGCAAATATGGGGTTTGGGAACACATTTCTATTATCTAGATGATGGACAGAAGAGTAGAAGAATTAGGTGATTCAGCATGACTCTTCCCTGTTTGTGGTGAGAGTGACTTGCTTTTAACTTCAAGACAGTATTTGGCCAAATCTGGCATCAAGGAACCCTAGGTTTCTTTCCAGTTATGGACAACCTTGTGCAGCGATTGAGCAGAATGCCATTTGCTGTTTGCCAGTGTGTTTGGCTGATACCTTTCATCACTGAACAGTTGAAGACACTGAGAGGTATTTGTCAATGAGTTGCAATATAAGAGGCGAGTCTTGATTGTCATGGGGTGGTATTGGGTGAGCGATGGAGTGCTGTGGTGCATTGAGCAGTGTGAGATTTGTGTATTATGATTCCAAGATGTGGTTTCTTTATCTTTACCATCTGAATCAGAACATTTAACTTCTATATGCACTGTTTCTGGGTCCCTAATGCTACAGTTTGGGCTTTCACTAACTCAATGAGTTCTCCCACTTCCTTCTCTGCATCATTCTGGAGGGATTCTTGCTCCCTACTGGAAGCATAGTCTCCTAGCAGAGTGTGCTCAAGGCAGCATCATTAAGTATATGAGCCATCTCCTTTCCTTGATAAGACATGGACGAAGGAATGTTATTATCCAAAAGTCATTATCTAGCAGTCTGCATGGCGTTGTTGCCACCATCTTTTAAACATGGAAACTAGAAACATAGAACATAGAACATTACAGCGCAGAACAGGTCCTTCGGCCTTCGATGTTGCGCCGACCAATTAGGAACAAGCAGTGACCCTCTAACCTAAACCATTCCCCTTTCATCCATAAACTTATCTACTAACCTCTTAAACGCCACCAAACTTGGCGCATCTACAACTGACGCATGCAAGGCATTCCATACCCTTACCACCCTCTGGGTAAAGAACCTACCTCTGACATCCGTCCTATAACTACCACCCCTTAATTTAAAGCTATGTCCCCTCGTGCTAGCTTTCTCCATCCTAGGAAAAAGGCTATCACTGTCCGCCCTATCTAAACCTCTAATCATCTTATATGTTTCAATAAGGTCTCCTCTCAGCCGCCTTCTTTCTAACGAAAACAACCTCAAATCCCTCAGCCTCTTCGTAAGACCTGCCTTCCATACCAGGCAACATCCTGGTAAACCTCCTCTGTACCCTCTCCAATGCCTCCACATCTTTCTTATTATGCGGGGACCAGAACTGTACACAATACTCCAAGTGCGGCCACACTAGAGTTTTGTACAGTTGCAACATGACGTTGCGGCTCCGAAATTCAATCCCCCTACCAATAAAAGCTAAGGTAGGTAATTTGGTGTAGGTACTTAGGAGTAGGTAATACAGGAGTAGGTAATTTGGTCCTTCAAGTCTGCTCTGCCTCTAGTATGATCATGGCTGATCCTTGATCTCAATGACATATTCCCGCTTTCTTGTCATACAACTTGATGCCATTAAAATCTAAAAAATTAGCTATATCTTCTGTGAAAACATTTACTGATGGCATCCATAGCCTTCTGTGGTAGAAAATTCCATAGGCTGATTACCATTTGAGTAAATACATTTTTTTTCATTTCAGTCCTAAATGATTTACCATGTGTCGAGAGACTATATCCCTGGATCTAGGTTCCCCAACTAAGCTGTCCAGTTGTTAGAGTTTTCAATCAGATTTCCTCTCATTCTTCCAAACTAAAGTGAATGCAAGACCAGTTGAACCAATCATAGGACAACTTCACCAACCCCAGTATCAGCCTAATGAATTTCCACTGGACTTCCTCTATGGCAAGTATATCCTTTCTTAGGTTGGGAGACCAAAACTGCATGCATTGCTCCTGGTATGTCTTACCTAGACCATATATAACTGTAGTAAGACATTTCTATTTCTGAACTCAAATCCTTTTACTATGAAGGTCAATATACAATGTACCTTTCCTAATTGTTTTCTACAGCTGTTTCTCTGACGAGTATACAAGCACACCTAGATTGCTTTTGTATCCGTGCTTCCAAATATATCACCATTTAAATAATACTCTTCCATTTTGTTTTTCACACCACAATGTGTAACTTCCCATTTAGGCACATTGTACTTCATCTGCCACGTGTGTGTGTGCCAGGGCAGATGGTTGATGTTGTAGTAGGGGAACATGTGGCTAACACTGACCACACTTCTGTCTACTTTAGGATACAGATAGAAAAGGATGCTTGTTGCCCTAGGGGCAGGGTGCTGAATTGGGGAAAGGCTAACTACAGTCAGATTAGGCAGGAACTTATGGAAACTGATTGGGAACGGTTGTTCAAGGATAAGTCCACGCTCGGCATGTGGGAGTCTTTCAAGGGAATACTGAAAATGTTGCAAGAAAGATATATGCCGGCTAAAAGGAAAGATAGGAAAGGTAGGATTAGGGAGCCATGGATTACTAGGGATATTGAGGACTTGGTTAGGAAGATAAGAGAGGCGTATGATAGGTCAAAGCAGCTGGGAACGGAGACAGCGTTAGAGGAATATAGAGAGAGTAGGAGGGAGCTCAAATGGGGAGTTAGAAGGGCAAAAAGGGGGAATGAAATGATTTTGGCAGATAGGATGAAGGAAAATCCAAAGCCTTTTTACTCCTATGTTAGGAATAAAAAGGTGGTTAGAGGAAAAATTGGACCTCTTAGAGACAGAGGAGGGGAACTGTGCTTAGAACCCGAGGGAATGTTTGAAATCATTCAAATGAATGAATACTTTGCGTCGGTATTCACGAAGGAGAGGGGCTTGTTGACAGCTCCTGTCTCTAAGGGAGCTGTGGACCAGTTAAGGGAAATATCCATACCAAGGGAGGAAGTGTTAGAACTTCTAGGTAGCAATAAAACTGATAAATCTCTGGGGCCTGATGGCATTTATCCCAGGCTGTTTAGGGAGGTGCGAGGTGAAATTGCTGGGCCTCTGACGCAAATCATTGTCTCTTCTTTGGACATAGGTGAGGTCCCAAAGGACTGGAGAATAGCTAATGTTTTACCGTTGTTTAAAAAGGGTAGTAGGGATAACCCTGGAAATTATAGGCCAATGAGTTTGACATCAGTGGTAGGGAAGCTGTTGGAGGGGATTCTTAGAGATAGGATGTATAGGCACTTAGAACATTGTGATCTGATTAGGGATACGCAGCATGGCTTTGTCAAGGGGAGGTCATGCCTTACAAATCTGGTAGAATTTTTTGAGGAGGTGACGAAAATGGTGGACGAAGGATGAACTGTTGATGTCGTCTATATGGATTTTAGTAAGGCGTTTGACAAAGTCCCTCATGGGAGGTTAGTTGAGAAGGTCAAGGCTCATGGGATACAAGGACAGGTAACTAGATGGATAAGTAACTGGCTTAGTAATAGGAAACAAAGAGTAATAGCGGAAGGGTGTTTTTCTAGCTGGAGGTCGGTCACTAGTGGTGTGCCGCAGGGCTCGGTACTGGGACCTCTTCTATTTGTAATATATATAAATGACTTGGAAGAGGGAGTAAGTGGAGTGATCAGCAAGTTTGCAGACGATACAAAAATGGCTGGACTTGCGGATAGTGAGGAGCATTGTCGGGCGATGCAGCAGGACATAGATAGGCTGGTAGCTTGGGCAGATAGATGGCAGATGGAATTCAATCCTGATAAATGTGAGGTGATGCATTTTGGGAGAAAGAATGTAGGGGGGAGGTATATGATAAAGGGTAGATCTATTAAGAGTATAGAAACGCAGAAGGACCTGGGGGTGCAGGTGCACAAGTCTCTGAAGGTGGCAGAGCAAGTGGAGAAGGTTGTGAAGAAAGCATATAGTATGCTAGCCTTTATAGGAAGGGGTATAGAGTACAAGAGCTGGCCTTTAATGTTGCAGTTGTATAAAACGTTGGTTAGACCTCATTTGGAATACTGCGTCCAGTTCTGGTCGCCTTACTACCGGAAGGACGTGGAGACTCTGGAGAGAGTGCAGAGGAGGTTTACCAGGATGCTGCCTGGTATGGAAGGTCTGAGTTACGAGGAGAGGTTAGGCAAATTGGGACTGTTTATCTTAGAAAGACGTAGACTTAGAGGAGATCTAATAGAAGTGTACAAGATTATGAGGGGTATAGATAGAGTAAACAGGGTTAAGCTTTTTCCTAGGATGGACTCGAATAGCACGAGGGGTCACGGTCTTAGGGTGAGGGGGATAAGGTATAATTTGGATGCTAGAGGGAGTTTTTACACACAGAGGGTGGTGGGGGTGTGGAATGCGCTGCCAAGTAAAGTGGTGGAGGCATGCACTCTGGAGCTATTTAAGAAACACTTAGATGGGCACATGAACAGAATGGGAATGGAGGGGTATAGAAAACTAATTTAAAATAGGGATCATGAGCCTTGGGAGTCCCTGGGAAGTGTGCAAATAGATGATATTGATGTACTTGTTTTATCCTAGAGGTGCTTTGGTCCACCTTGTTGTCTAACGAGGGGCACGCGATGGGTCGTGAGAGGGCTGCTCTTGGATTTTTTTCGAGAGTATCCTAGCGCTTCACGTTGTAAGTGTTCGCTTGACCTGGACCATCTGATGGGCAACACGACAGCTGAGTGACTATCGATGTTCTGTGCAGATATATGGATTTGGGCCTGTGTCCGTGGGAGTTTGCGCATTCTTCCTTTGCTTGCGTGGGTTTTCTCCGGGAGCTCCGGTTTCCTCCCACATCCCAAAGATGTGCTCTTAGGCTAATTGGCAAAACAAATTCTCCTTAAATTGACTCAAATTTGTTTTTTAATCCATAGATCTATAAACATTGACAGGGATCACGGATAGAGGTGGGAACATCGGGTGGCGGTGCGGGCTCGTTGGGCCGAAGGGCCTGTTTCCCGTGCTGTTTAGTTCTTTGTTCTTTGTGTTTGCCATTCAGTCAACTTGTCTAAATCATCTTGAGGTCTCTATGCCTCTTCCTTACAATTCATGATTCTACCCAGTTTTATATTGTCAGCAAATTTGAAGACGTTACGTTTGGTTCCCTTATCCAGATCATATAATGTATATCTTGAACAGTACTGATCCCTGCAGTACTCCACCGGTCACTGCCTGCCACTGGGAAAAATTTATTCCCACTGTCTGATTTCTGTCAACTAATTCTGGTTTATACTAATACATTATCAATGATCCCATATACTTCAATTTTGCCCAGTAACCTCTTATTAGGGACCTTATCAAAAACTACCCACTGGTTCTCCCTTATCTACTCTAGGGAGTTTTAAAGGGGCTTCATGTTTAAAAAGGGAAGGCTCCCTTTAACACACCTTTCCTACGGAATGCTATTCTGTCCCCTAGAATGTGTAGAAGATGCCTTCACAAAAATAAGCACTGGGGCTGCATGCCAGAAGAATAGATTAAAAAAAAGGTCATTTGGTCCATTGAGCCTGCTCTGCCATTCAGTAAAATCACGATTGATCTGATTGTACCTTAGTTCCACTTTCCCTGTTTGCACTCTCTACTCGCTTGTTAATCAAACACCTGTCCAGCTCAGCCTCGTATAAATTCAATGACCTAACCTTCACTGCTTCCTATGGAAGAAAATTCCAGAGACTAATGACCCTTTGGGAGAAAAAGATCCTCCTCACCTCCATCATAATTGGGTGACCCCCTTATTTTCAAACTGCCTGCTATTTCTAGATGTGCGCACACAAGGAAACATCCTCAGCATGTATCATGTGAAGCTCTCTCAGAATCTTATGTTTCAGTAAGATCACTCTCAGTTTTCGAAACTCAGTGAGTATAAGCCCAACTTGCTTAGCCTTTCCTCATAAGATAAGACATTAAGTGGTTAGACAAATTTTATGTCTTGTCCATTTTTTTTAATAGATGTGTGCATATCTAGATGTGAGGCCTCCAATTCCAAAAATTGGAACAATTTAATTTTGAAACCTATATGCCTAAGTTTTACACGACAGATTTACTATTCTGAACCTTTCAACTGAAATTATGATGAATGATTTAATTGCTTAAAACATTAAATACTGTTCAACTCGTTTTGACGCCCATAATCATAAAGTGACATGATGTATATTTGCACTGCATCTCCTTATGAATTCCTAATCTTAATTGTTCTGTTAGTAAGATCAATTTGCTTCCTTATAAACAGCGAAAGTACATTTGGGTCACCATTCAGACTGTTTTTTTGCAATTTTTAGCAAAGTTGTTGAGGTATTGAATTAGAACCATAGAATTCCTACAGTTTAGAAAGAGGCCATTTGCCCATCGAGTTTGCACCAACTTTCCAAATGAGCTTCCCACCTAGGTCCTTCCTTCCACTCTGTCCATGTAACTGCATGCAATTACCATATGCAATCCTAACCTCCACATTTTTGGACTGTGAGAGGAAACTGGAGCGTTAGGAGGAGACCCACAGAGACGTGGGAATATGCAAACTCTGCACATATAGTCATCCAACACAAAATCAAACCTAGATGCCTGGTGCTTTGAGACAACAGTGCTAACCACTGTGCCATTGTGTCATTTTAATTTGTTACGATCGCCTGTGGCCAGCAAGTCCTGAAGTGGGACTTGAACCCAGAAGTTGGGAGGCTGCAGTTTAATACCATAGACATAGGAGCGGAACTAGCCCACTCGACCCATCGTGTCTGCTCTGCCATTCAATTATGGCTGATAGATTTCTCATCCCCATTCTACTGCCTTTTCTCTATAACTCCTGATCCTCTTAATAAGATTGCTGTTACTAATTTAACTAGCTTCTGATGTTATAGCTTTCATTTAGCAACACTAGGTAAAATCTTACCAAAAAATGGCAGCGTTGGTACTGACGCAAAAAATGTGTATTTCCTGCCGACAGCTCTGGAGTATTTTCAGGTTAATTTTATAGCTTATTAGTACTAATTTATATTCCCCTGGATTTCACACCACTCCAGAGGCACATTCTCTCTGATTCATCCTGCATGTTACAACTTCATTGCTGCAGACACTGGAGAACTCCATATTAATGGCTCCCCAACATCCCCTAGCATGTGTTCTATAACTGCAGGAGATGACAGCCAAAAACCAGCACCGTGCTTTACAGAGGGGGATCTTTCCAGACTGCTGAATGAGTGGCAAAACCCTATTAGATGGGAAACCTTATATCCACATTCCAGTAGATAGCCTCCAGCAGGGTGAATATCTCGCCTGAAATACAGGGGCAGCCCTAGTAAGTGCAAGGATACTCCAGAAGAGGACAAGGAAGATGAATGATCTTTGCTCAGCCAGGGTCAGTGAGCCACATCCAAACTCCACTGGACCCCCTAGCACACCCTTTGCACCCCAACCTTTTCTCTTACTCAGCCACCTAGGCCTCTGCGAACACCAGGTACCAGGACTTCCTCCCACAATCGTCATGTTCCCCTAATAGCTGCTGTGCTCCGCACAGTCCAAGTCCCACTCAAGCCCCATGCTTGCCTTACCACATCACCATCTTAAATGTCCATATTCATACCTACACTCTCCCTATCTGTATCATTGTAGAACAAACTGGAGTCAACAGATGCAACCTGCTGGAGTCATGCCCGAGCTGCGCATAGTCGCTTTCTTTGAGGAATAGGCCTTTCAGCTGGCTGTGAAGGAGGAAGAACGTGTCTGTACAGGTGATGAAGCAGGGGCAGCAGAGAAATGTGAAAATCCTCAGCATAAATGCTGGCATTCCTCAAGTCTCAACTGAGTAAACCATGTTCCCTCTGTATCCCTTGTCATGCACTGATGCCATGTACATTCTCTTGCATGTTACCCAACGGAACAGGCTGGACTATCCTTGAGCCTCCTGGAACTACCGGACTCTAATAAAGCAGAGGGGACTTTTCCAACCCCCCGCAACAGTGTATGATGCATCATAGCTGTCACCCACATCCAACACCAGAGCGGATAGACCTTTGTTGGTTCAATAAGTAGGCAGAATTCTGGGTCATTCACTGGTATGCACTTCACAATTGATGATCCACAGCAGATGGAGACAGGGAAGTCTCAGGGAAAGGTACTTGGAAGGATGTCAGAGCCCAGGATTCTGCTGTGCTCCAGGTCGATGATGTGCTCCTGGGCCTGGTCATTACACAATTGGTGGAGCTACAAAGGCAGAGTCAAGAGTGTCAGGAAGGGTGATAGCAGCCCTCCTCAGTGCAAGGCTGATCGGAGGAGTTTCTTCTGTCTAAGGAGATGGTGCCATCACTGCAGCGCACAGTAAGGTTGGCATCTACTATGGAGATCTTGATGCTGGAAGTGCACTCCATGGCAGGAGATATCCACACTTTGACTGCATAATGCAGGCACTGGTGGGAATCCATGAGGGTCTGTGAAGAGGATGGTGGGGCTTCTGGATCTCACTCCTCCATCCCTTGGAGGAGAACTGGTGTTCCCAGGAACCTGAAGGGAAGTGATCAGCAGGAGTATAGCTTGGTGCCCACCAACTAGAGGACCCTGGGCATCTCTGGCCTATCTCACACCACTATCCCTGTGAGCGATATACCTCTAGCCCCTGACACTGAGGAGGACAGCAATCCATCATGTGTGCCATCTGAAAGCAGGCCTGGATTCTCAAAGTCCCAGCCAGAAAGGACACCATCAAAGTCATCTCAGGGAAAAAGGTGTAGAAGTCAGCAGGCCACCTGAACCTCAGCTGTGAATCCTGGAGAGACACCCAGACATAGTGGCAGAGTAAGGAAGGTTAAGAGACCGTGGGCATGGGTGAATATAGGCAATATTGAAAAAAATCACTTTTGTTTTGTTCTGAATGTTTGTCAATAAATTTCACTGTGTTCACCCACAGAACCTCCACCATATCTGTTCATGTCACCAACCTTATATGGCACCTCATCTGTGTGGAGTGTGAGAGTGGCAGTTCTATGTCCCTCCTATCCACTTGCCAGCCCCAACTATGGAAGGGCATTTCCTCAACTGCAATATGGACAGAAACCCAGGAAGGTGGACGCGGGAAGCCTGCATACTAACTTTCAAAAAATCTTTAAAGCAAGGATCACCCTGACATGAAGGGTAGATAAGGCTTGCATATGACTCCTCCTGACTCCTCTCCTGAAATGGCAATTCTGCGACTCTGACCTCCAGTCCTCGGTCAACCTACTATCCATGTGCCCTGAGATCTCTCTCGTGCCCCTGAATAGTGTACCTGTTGAAACTACTGGCTGCCTGAGTGTTCCCATCTGAAACCCCCATCAGAGATTAAAGTGCCAAGCTCACATTTCTGTAAATCTGTTGCAAGTGGCGCCGGCATTATGTCATGTCAGTACTCACTGAATATCTGGTGAGGAGGGGCATCCCAGAAGATTGCTCGCTGATGACATGCTAATGTATTAAAATATGCTTTCTGCAGTCCCGCGGTGTCTTTCAGGCCACTCCGCTGACAAGGGGCCTGGAAAATTGGAATTCAAAAACTCATCGGTGAGAATCAGCCTCTCTGGATTTTGATCATGTGCCACATTCCTGTAAATAGACAGCGCAGACTCAAAATTGCTCCCACAATCTTCTCTGTTTAATTGACTGTGGCAACTAAGAATGTATAAATACTAAACAAAAAATTGACCTTTTATTTTCTGGTTTTTATGAATTTATTAATCCTTCACGCACATTTTTTAGCCCAACATTCGAGACACTTTCCCTGCTTATCTGGTCAATATTTAAGAATTGCAACTACTTCTGAAGTGTGGAGTGCTTTTATATTTTTTGTATTATACATTCATTTGGATATTGTTTCATTTCCGATGTGATTCTTATTCTCGTAAGTATCCCCTGCTTAACGTTTGAGACTTGTGCAATCATTGACATGGTTGGCTACACCCTCCTGCTTCAATTGTTCCTTTAATTGTCAGAGTTTTCTTTTTTTCATTCCTGCCTATTCAGTCATAGCCAGAGAATTATCTGCATAGAACATATATAACATAGAACATAGAACACTACAGCACAAACAGGCCCTTCGGCCCACAAGTTGTGCCGAACACATCAAAACCTACCCAGCCATAGACCTATCTATAACCCCCAATCCCATTGGATCCCATATACTCATCCAGAAGTCTTTTAAAAGACCCCAGCGAGTTCGCCTCGACCACCACCGACGGCAGCCGATTCCATTCACTCACCACCCTCTGAGTGAAAAACTTTCCCCTAGCATCCCCTCTGTACTTGCTTCCCTGCACCTTAAATCTGTGCCCTCTCGTCGCGACCATTTCAGCCCTGGGAAATAGTCTCTGAGAGTCCATCTGCAATGGCTTATATTGCTCTCCTGCATGATGGAACAATGGTTAGCACTGCTGCCTCACAGCGCCAGAGACCCGTCTCGATTCCCAGTTTGGGTCACTCTGTGTGGAGTTTGCATGTTCTCTCCATGTCTGCATGGGTTTTTTCCAGGTACTTTGGTTTCCTCCTACATTCTGAAAAATGTGCTGGTCAGGTGCATTGATCTGATCAGACGCCTGACTAGCAACAAGAGGAATTTCACAGTAACTTCATTGCAGTATTAATGTAAGCTTTACTTATGACTAATAAATAAACTTTAACTTTAACTCATTTTCTTTGGAGTCCACTTGCTTTTCATCTGTATGATGCTCCTCAATCCATGTCCTTATTTCTTCTATACTCCACAAGTGTGATGTTCCATTGGCCGGCTTCCCTCTCCCACCTTGCATACTCCATAAATTTAACCTCATGCAAAACTCGGCTATTTGTATTCTAACTTGCAGCAAATATCATTCACTTCTTACCCCTGTGCTTGCTGACTAACATTGGATTCCGGCGCTGAACTAATTTATTTTTGTGTAAATGATTCAGAGGTTGCTTTATAATATTAGATTTTTGTAAGCTAATTCTTGTGTTTATATCTCTGTTTCCATAGGACATGTGCAATCCCTAGTGAAACATTGATATTTTGTCACTTGCATGAAATCAGAATCTCATATGACAATTTGCTTCAGTTACAATTCGCTGAACTAATAATTTTTAAAAAACTAGCAAGCATTATGTTAAATGAACAGCATTGGCAGTATTTCCAGCTAATTAAATGCAGTACAATTAGTCTTAAAAGTCCATTTTATTTTGTAGGTTTTCCTAATAATCTAGTCACAATTTTTCACTTCCTTAAATTGTGCTGAACAAAGTTAGAACCTTTGTGTACCTGGAATATCATTTCTGACTTGGCATGTATACTGAATTATATGGAATTTTTGAAAAAATTATTCATGGGATGTGGTTTTCACTGACCAGATCAGAATTTATTACCCAAGCCTAATTGCTCTTGTGAAGGTTGGGGTGAACTGTCTTCTTGAATCTCTGCAGCCATTTGGTACAACTACACCCACAGGAAGGTGGTTCCAGGATTTTGACCTAGCAACAGGGAAGGAACAACAATATATTTCCTAGTCAGTATTGTGAGTAGCTTCTGGTGAACTTTCCTGGTTGTGGTGGTGTTTCCATGTGTACGCTGCCCCTTGGACTTCTAGATAATAGTGGTCGTGGGTTTGCAAGCTGCTGTTTAAGGAGCTTTGATGAATTCCTGCACTGCATCTTATAGATGGTAGGCACTATTGCTCCTGTGCATTGGCGATGGATAGAGTAAATGTTTGGGGATGGGGTACCAATCAAGTGGGCTGCTTTGTCCTGGATGGTGTTCAGCTTCTTGATTTTTGTTGGAGCTGCACTAATGCAAGCAAATGCAGAGTATTCCATCACACTTCTGACTTGTGCCTTGTAGATTACACATTGCCGAGTTAGGAGATGAGTGACTTGCTGCAGGACTCCTAGTCTCTGACCTGTACTTGTAATGTAAAGATGCCGGCGTTGGATTCGGGTGGTAAGAGCTCAGTAAGAATTTAGCAACACCAATTATTAATCCAACCGATTTATTTGATAGTAAAAAAGCTTGTAGCCACACTATTTTTGTGGCTGGTTAATAGTGATCTCTAGAATGTTGATATTGGGGGATTTTCTTTGTTTGAGAAAGCAGGGAGACTCTTTGTAAACCACAAGTTTGAATATACCCACCGCTCCCCCATCTTGCAGTCCTGTTCCTCCCATTGTGCCCCCACCCCCAACAGCCCTGAACCCCCTGGCAGGTTGAACCCCACCCCCCATCCCTATGCTCAGACTCAATCACTGGCCTTCCTTCCCCTGTCACTGAGCCCAATTGCAGAGCGACTGCGGGAGCTCCCCACCCCTACTGACCTCTTCCCAGAGGCCTACCTCCAAGAGGGCCAGTCCTTTTGACATCATTCAGTAGGCAGTGCCAAGGTGCCTTTGGGTAGTGCTGGCAGCCCAGGCTGGCAACGCCCAAGGGGCACTTCCCTCCTAATGCCTGACCCTCTGGAGGACCTCAATGACACCCGTTCACTCCAACAGGGCCGAGCCTCCAGTTTTCCGCAAGTGGGGAGTGATACTAAATGCTGCTGGATTGAACCACTCCTGGCAGAAAGAGGAGGAGGTGGAGGTTGGGGAGATACACAAACGGGCCTGGAGATTTCAGTCCTAGGCCTGTTAATGAGATTAAAGGTTAAGAGGTTAAAGACATATAAAGCTCCGGGGCCTGATGGCATTTACCCCAGGCTGCTACGGGAGTTGAGGGAGGACCTAGCTGATGCAAATCTTTGTCTCTTCCTTGGACACAGGTGAGGTCCCAGAGGACTGGATGATAGCAAATGTAGTACCGTTGTTTAAAAAAGGTCAGAGGGATAACCCAGGGAACTATAGGCCGGTGAGCTTGACTTCAGTTATAGGTAAGCTAATGGAGAGGATCCACAGGGACAGGATGTATGAGCATCTGGAGCGCTGCGATCTGATCAGGGATACGCAGCATGGCTTTGTTAAGGGGAAGTCTTGTCTTACAAATCGAGTGGAATTTTTTGAAGAAGTGACAAAAACAGTTGATGAAGGACATGCTGTTGATGTCATCTACGTGGATTTCAGTAAGGCGTTTGACAAGGTTCCTCATGGTAGACTGATAGAGAAGGTGAAGGCGCATGGGATACAGGGCCAGGTATGTAGATGGGTCGAGAACTGGCTCGGGAGGAGGAGACAGAGGGTAGTAGTGGAAGGCTCTTTTTCCGACTGGAAGCCTGTCACTAGTGGAGTGCCACAAGGCTCAGTACTAGGTCCTCTTCTATTTGTGGTCTACATAAACGACTTGGAAGTTGGGGTAGGTGGTGAGATCAGCAAATTTGCTGATGACACTAAGATGCTTGGATTGGCGGGTACAGAGGAGCAGTGCCAGGCAATTCAACAGGACATAGATAGGTTGGTAGACTGGGCAGATAGATGGCAAATGGAATTTAATCCGGATAAATGCGAGATGATGCATTTTGGCCGGAAAAGTGTAGAAGAGAGTTATAGGATAAAAGGTAAAACTATTCAGAGTATAGAGACGGAGAGAGACTTGGGGGTGCAGGTTCACAAGTCTCTGAAGGTGTCTTCACAGGTGGAGAAGGTGATAAAGAAAGCGTATAGTATGTTAGCTTTCATAGAAAAGGGTATAGAATACAAGAGATGGAGTTTGATATTGCAATTGTATAGAACGTTGGTTAGGCCTCACTTGGAATACTGTGTCCAGTTCTGGTCGCCGTACTATCGGAAGGATGTGGAGTCCTTGGAGAGAGTGCAGAGGAGGTTTACCAGGATGCTGCCTGGTATGGAAGGACTGTCTTATGAGGAACGATTAAATAGACTGGGGTTGTTTTCCCTTGAAAGACGTCGGCTTAGAGGGGATCTAATAGAGGTGTATAAGATTATAAGGGTATAGAACAAGAACATAGAACAATTACAGCACAGAACAGGCCCTTCGGCCTTCGATGTTGCGACGACCAAGATAAAAGCCCACTGCCCCTCCAAACTAAACATTCCCTTCTCTTCCATATACTTATCCAACTAACCTCTGAAACGCACCAAACTGCGCGCATCTACAACTGCTGCCAGGCAGGGCATTCCACTCCCGAACCACCCTTGGGTAAAGAACCTACCTCTGATATCCATCCTATAACTACCCTTAATTTAAAGCTGTGTCCCTCGTGCTAGCTTTCTCCATCCTAGGAAAAAGGCTATCACTGTCCACCCTATCTAAACCTCTAATCATCTTATATGTTTCGATTAGCGACCCCTATAGCCGCCCCTTTCTAACGAAAACAACCTCAAACCCTCAGCCTCTTTCAAAGACCTGCCCTCCATACCAGGCACATCCTGGTAAACCTCCTCTGTAACACTCCTCCAATGCCTTCACATCTTTCTATAATGTGGGGACCAGAACTCACACAGTACACTAGAAATAGAACACAAAGAACAATAACAGCACAGAACAGGCCTCGGCCTTCGATGTTGTGCCGACCAAAATAAAAAGCAATGCCACTCCAAACTAAACCCAGTCCCTTCTCTTCAATATACTTATCAATTAACCTCTTAAAACGCCACCAAAAATTAGGACATCTACAACAGCTGCAGGGAGGGCATTCCACTCCCTAATCACTCTTTGAGTAAAGAACCTACCTCTGATATCCGTCTATAACTCATACCCCTAATTTTAAAAGCTGTGTCCCCTAGTGCTAGCTTTCTCCATCCTAGGAAAAGGCTATCACTGTCACCTATCTAAACCTCTAATCATCTTATATGCTTTTCAATAAGATCCCCCTCTTAGCCGCCTCCTTTCTAACGAAAAAACCTCAAATCCTTCAACCTCTTCATGGACCTGCCCTCCATACCAGGCAACATCCTGGTAATGCCTCCTCTGTACCCTCTCCAATGCCTCCACATCTTTATTATAATGTGGAAGAGGCAAAGAATGGACCAGGATAACTCACACAATACTCCAAGTGCGGCCGCACTAGAGTTTTGTACAGTTGCAACATGATGAAAATTCAATCCCCCTACCAATAAAAGCTATAGATCCCATATGCTTCTTAAACAACTTTATCCACTGACTGCCTACTTTAAGGGATATATTGACACATACACCAAATCCTTCTGATTCCTCAACACTATTAAGAGCCCTACCATTAGCCCTATACTCTACACATTTATTGTTTTCCTGCCAAAGTGCATTACCTCACACTTTTCCACATTAAACTCCATTTACCACCTCTCGGCCCAGCTCTGCAACTTGTCCAAGTCACTCTGTAACTAAAACACCCCTCTTCACTATCTACCACTCACCAACTTTAGTATCATCTGCAAATTTAAGATCCATCCCAATACCCTCATCCAGATCATTTATAAAAATCACAAACAGCAGGGGCCCAAAACAGACCCCTGAGGCACACCACTCGTCACCGAACTCCACGATGAATATCTCCCATCAACCACCAACCTCTGTCTTCTATCTGCAGCCAATTCCTAATCCAATTAGCTAAATCACCCTCTATTCCACACATCTGCATTTTCTGTAGAAGTCTTCCATGGGCCACCCTATCAAAGTACTCCAAGTGCGGCCGCACTAGAGTTTTGTACAGTTGCAACATGACGTTGCGACTCCGAAATTCAATCCCTCTACCAATAAAAGCCAAGACTCCATATGCCTTCCTAACAACCTTCTCGACCTGACTGCCTACTTTCAGGGATCCATGCACATACACACCAAGATCCCTCTGTTCATCTAGACTACTAAGAATCCTACCATTTGCCCTATACTCTACACATTTATTATTTCTGCAATAAAGTGAGTATAGATAGAGTAAATGGTGGTAAACTTTTCCCACCTTCAGAAATGGATAGGACGAGGGGTCATGGCCTTAGGGTGAGGGGGGCTATGTATAAGACGAATATTAGAGGGCAGTTTTTCACACAAAGGGTAGTGGGGGTGTGGAATGCACTGCCGAGTAAGGTGGTGGGAGCAGGCACGCTAGGGCTGTTTAAGGGTCTCTTGGACAGCCACATGAGCGGTATGCAGATAGAGGGATATAGTAGGACTGTTTAACTATGGCTTTTTTTTCCACAGGTAATTCGGTCCAACTTGACCAACAAGGAGCATGCATTCGGCAGGTGGTGCGAGGACAGCTCTTGGATGTTGATTCATGGGTTGCCTGGTGCTTCATGTCGTAAATGAGTGCTTTATCTGGACCATCTGAAGGGCACCATGACAGCTCAGTGACTATCGCTGTAGCTGTGCAGACACTTGGAATTGGGCCGGTGTCTGCGGGAGTTTGTGCGTTCTCCCTGTGGTTGCGTGGGTTTTCTCTGGGCGCTCCGGTTTCCTCCCACATCCCAAAAATTTGCTCTTATGCTGATTGGGAAACAAATTGTCCCTACATTGAGATTCTTCCATATTAGGAATAACCTAAAATTAGAATAGGATAATGGAATTGTTACTATTATAGTTATGACGGCGGTGCGGGCTCGTTGGGCCGAAGGGCCTGTTTCCCGTGCTGTGTTGCTCTAAAAAAAAATTTAAAATAGATGAAAACACCTATTTACATAATTATTCAACTGAACACCGATTTCTGCCATGGAGCTGATTATGCCGGATGTCTGGGGCCTGGAGACTCGCGGAAGTTGTGGCGACCAGCGATGAGCCCACAAAATGGCCTGCACTCAAGTCTCTCTGCCCACTGTGCTACAAAAGCAGCAAATGGGATGGGAAAATCGCCCCGTGTTCGTTTGATTTAATTTGATTTGATTCATTATTGTCATGTGTATTAGCATACATTGAAAAGTATTGTTCCTTGTGCACTATACTGACAGAGCATATCGTTCATAGAGAAGAAAACGAAAGAGTGCAGAATGTTGTGTTATAGTCATAGCTAGGGTGTAGAGAAAAATCAACTTAATGCAAGATAGGTCCATTCAAAAGCCTGAAGGTAGCAGGGAAGAAGCTGTTCTTGAATTGGTTGGTTCTTTCACATATTGGACTGTTAAGGCAGCCTTCTGTCTTGTAAGACAATGGTTTGCGCCATGGTGGTCAACTCTGTCTTATACATTGCCTGGTGTGACTCAGATTCCCCACTCTGACATGCTGCATTCACTGCAGAGTAAGGCAGTAGGCTGAGAAAGTGCATGGCCCACTGGACTCTATTTTCTTTGGACCCTCTTCTTAGCCAGCTGAGCTCTTTGTTTCTGTTTGCCTCTTCCAATGGTCTTTCAAAAAGTCAGCTTTCAAAAGTCATGATTGTCAGCAATTGTATTGCAGTCATCTACGTCAATTTTGTCTTCTTAGTTTCTTGCTTGCAGTTGTCCTGGTTGTTGAGATGTGACCCAGTGCCCAATTTACTGCATACTAGTTATTTGGGCATAAGGTCATCATCTATCCGATGAATGTGGACTGTCAGGGCTGACTTACTTGGCTTAGCATTGGGTTATACTGATGGAATTGGCATACTCCAGGACCTCTCTCTCAGGTTGGACATACTACTGCATCTTCTGTGGATGTGTGTTTTGATTTCATCTTGAAGTTATAGATTGCTGGTGATTTTAGAGCCTAGATTTTTAAAGTACTTTTAGGGATGTGGACTTAGCTGGCTCGACCAGATTTGTTGCCCATCTGTAATTTTCCTTGAGAAAATGCTGGTAACTGCTTTCTTGAACTATTGCAGTCAATGTGGTGTAGGTACATCCTTCCATAATACAATTTCAGAATTTGGACCCAGCGACAGTGAAGGAGTGGTGATACAATTTCACATGAGGATGGTGCATTGCTTTGGGGAAAACTCGGAGGTGGTGGTGTTCTCATGCATTTGCTGCCCTTGTCTAACAAGGTAGAACTTGCGAATTTGGAAGATGTTGTTGAAGAAATGCTTGTGAGTCGTTGCAGTGCAACTTTTAGAAGACACACATTGCTGCCACTGTGCATTGATGATGGAGAGAATTAATTTTCTAAGGGATGCTAATCAAGTGGGCTGCAGTATCCTGGATTGTGTTGAGCTTCTTGAGTGTTGGAGCTGGAGTTGTTGTCCTGGTGAGTGGGGGGTATACTATAATGCTTCTGACTTGTGTCTTTTAAATGATGGAAAAGCTTTGAGAAGTCAGGTAGTGAGTTACTTGCCACAGAATTCCCAGAATCTGACCTGATCTTGTAACCACAATGCTTACAGGTGATACAGTGGCATAATAGTTAGTACTGCTGCTTCACAAAGCCAGGGACCCGGATTTGATTCCTGGCTTGGGTTACTGTTTTTATGGAGTTTGCATATTCTTCTCAAATGAATGTGAAAACAGGAGAGAGTTGTGCCACTTTTCTTTGGGCAAGGCCCAGTTACACTTGCCTGACACTTAGTTGTAAAAAATCCAGATATGATTCTCACTGGTGGGAGGGTAGAGGCTCAGCCTAATCTTGCTGGTGGAACCAGCTGCTACTTTGGAAGGTATTATGTAAGCACCCTAATCTCCCAGTGTACTGGGAGTTCTCGTTTCACCCTTTTCTCCTGCCAGTCGCAGCTTCTGCAGAGTTCCCACTGCGTCTTCCACCCCTGATGGCTACCCCTGCAGAGTTCTCCTCCATCCCCCAGTTACCACCCCTATCAATCAACCCCTCTCCCCATGAGGCAAAGGCACAAGGCTGACTTAAATATTTATTAACTTTGATATCATTAGTGAGCCTGGGACACAGTAGTCCAGGCTCAATTACTTTACAAAAAAAAGGAGGTCCTCACTACCGAGGATCATAAATGGTCCCCACAAATAGGGACTAGATGTGATGGCCAAGCCAGTGGGAATGGAGCTATTGAAGCCCTCTTGATGGTGATTGGGGTCAGGACCGGGCAGTATCAGCCTGTTACAATGGCAGTCCTAAGAGGGTACTTGCCTCTCACCTGACGAAGGAGCAGCGCTCCAAAAACTAGTGGCGTTTGCTACCAAATACACTGGTTGGACTTTAATCTGGTGTTGTGAGACTTCTTACAGTGCCGAAGAGGTCAGAGCTTGAAATGCGGGGCTGACAGGGGCAGGGTCGGGATGGGAGTTTCATTCGAGAGGATTGAATGGATGAACTCTGCATCAGGTATTTGATTGGGGCTGGCGATTGGGCATTGGGGTCAGTGATCAGGGGCTTTCATCAGTGGGGTAATGGAGATGATGATTAGACGAGAGGTCCATAGGAATGATGGTGGCAATTGAGGTGGGGGGGTTATGGAGGAGGTTGTAGGGCAATGTCTTTATGGGAAAGGAGGCGGATTGGTTGTCGGATCTCTGAGTAGACTGTGTAAGCAATTTACTGGGAGATTGGGACACCATGCCTAGCAGTCTGCAGGCAGCTTCCTGGAGTGAATAGGCTGCCTACTCTCTCTACCAGCGGGAATCACGTTGCAACCTCTGTATTGCACAGAGTGACTTAAATTACTACAACTTACCTCACTGGAAAAACAGCCGAGAAAACCTCATATCTTCTTGCCCGTTCGATGCTTAGAATTTTTCTGAGAAAATTCTACCTGACCTTTCACCTCTTGCAATATCTTACCCACTCACCTCACTAGTTGTCCTGTGGATGAGCTGGTATGATCATGCCCAACAACTTTCAAAGTGAAAAAAACTGCCTCACGTGATTCATATCAGGCCAAACTTGTGAGGTGTATGAGGCTCTTGAATCAGCGATCAGTTGTTCAGTTGACATTCAAGAGCAGTTCCATAACTACCTTCTTTGAGATTCACTGAAGGAAGAATGACACAGTCTCACATTAATGAAACAAGCATTTGATCTTAGACCTTTATGGAACCAATCTTCGTGGTCTCTAATTATGTAATTACTTCAAACAGTCTCAACTGCAGCAAGATCCCAGAAAAACTTATTGAAAACTGTAATTGAATTGCATCCCAAAAAGTTAGTTCATTATAAGACTATGTAAATATTACACACAATGCACATATAAAATATGTGATTTCGCTGAATCAAACTTGTAGTTTTCCCAACTAGAATTCGATCTCAACGATTCTATCTTTATACTTACCCATGATAACAGCATGGGATGTATTTCTAAAGTTGTACCTGGCACAGGAACCGGAATGTGGCACAATGCACATGGATTTTGAGTTTTTGTGTAATAAAGCAAAAATATAGATTGGCACATGTAATGCCTCACGAGTTACCAATCTCAGATTATTATTGGAAGGTGAACACTCCCCACACAGGGAGGGTGTGTTACCCCAACAGCAGCCCTTGCATATCTTCTATTGACCAGCTACTTATCTCCCTCCTGGATGACAAATTTGATGAGAAAATCATGAAAGAAGGACTTGCATTCTTAAATAGCACTTATCACATCTGCATAATGTTCCAGAGTGCCTGTTGGAATAATACTGTGCATTTAAGAAATGTATTTTAATTATGTTTCTGTGCAGGTTTTCAAACCGGGCTGGCATTTTTGTTTTGATGCCATGCTGCCTGTGCTAGTGTCTTTTATGATTGCTGAAGCAGGATAATTGAAGCAATGTTTATTTTTAATTTGGCCTAATGCAATGTCCTGAAGTTTAATGACCTTTTTGGAATAGCTGCTTGGGGTTTGATATGTGAATGATTGACAGGTCAGATGCCTTTGGACAGTTTTGTTTCATAAGAGAAATCCAAGGGTTTTACTTTCTTTTTGGCAGAAGCTGTTTTGGACTACAGGTTGAAAGCAGTGTTTTTTTGTCTTTCTCCTGGTGTTGGAAACTCTGCTGTTGGAGGCTGGCTTGCTGGAAGGTGGAGACAAGTATTGTCTCTGTCTGTTGATGTGTGCTGAAAGTTCCAGATTGGGAAGTCTTAATGCTTCAATTCCCTATCCAAAGGACTGATCCACAACAAGTGTTATGAAGCTGAAAAATGCAGCATCATGTGAGCTACTTGGGCAAAAGCCTAGAATAGGTGAGTGTTTATGGGGTTGTTTAGTTATTAAGGTTAATACAATATCATGGTTGTCTTCTTTTATAATTGGTAAATGTTTTTTTTCTTTCTATATGTTAATTGTGTTCTTAAATAAACTTTGATAAAAGCTTCCTAGTGAGTCACTTGAATCATACCTGGAGCGAAGCACCTTATGCTTACTTGTTCCAAATTCAAAGTAAACAATGTAGGAATTTCTGATCTGAATTATAACACAATGAATAGCTTTAAATATTAATAACTGTTCTTAATAAGGCAAGCATTTGTGAGGAGAAAGCAAAATCATGTAGAAAGAGTCTGGTGCTGTAATTAACATATAGGAACAATGGTATTGTCATAATTTAAAGGTCAATTTCAAATCCAAGGTAACGACAACAATGTTTCAATGGACTGGTTTTTGCATTCTCATCTCATATATCAAAAATTATTTTAATGTCTTATTTAACTCACATTAGTGGTCCTTCTGAGGGGCTCATTGGATGAAGTGAGGAGTTTGGTTGTAGATTTCTCAGAAATAATAGCAGAGGAGCAGCCAATCAGCCCATCAGATGGGCTGCCGAAAGATTCATTTTTTAGCACTTGGCAACAGTGCTGTCGATGATACTTTTAGTGATAACCATGCACTACATGTTTTAAAAACATTTTGTCTCTACCCTCCATTGCGCCTTGTTCCCTCCCACACATTCTGGTTAAAATAATTTCCCCTCAAGTCCCCTTTAATCCTTCAGTTTATCACTTTTAATCTATGCCACCTGGTGATACCTCTGCTTTACAAATAGGTCCTTCTGTTTCCACTCTGTCAAGGCCCCTCATT
Source organism: Sphyrna mokarran (assembly GCA_024679065.1). Lineage (NCBI taxonomy): Eukaryota > Metazoa > Chordata > Chondrichthyes > Carcharhiniformes > Carcharhinidae > Sphyrna > Sphyrna mokarran. The sequence continues at coordinate 42,345,447 of JAGIQG010000024.1, forward strand.
ATTTTAGTACTTTAACTGAATCTTCCCTCAGCCTTCTCCATTTCAAAGATAAAACCCCAACCTATCCAATTTTGAAGCTTGGGCAGCACTAAAAAACACAGTCAGAGACAAAGGCCATAATATTAAACTTTCAGTGAGAAGCTTTGCAGACTAATGGAAAGAAAAGTTGTATTAGAAAGCATATATGCTTCCTCGTCAGAATCAAGAGACTTGAAAAAAATGTTTAAGAAATTGCTCAAACAGAAGAGGTGTGAGAAAAGAAGCACTTCAGGCTTAATTTGGCATGAACTGATAGTTCCAGAACAGAATAATCAGTCAGAAAGCTTTTGGAAGGGAATAGACCATCAGTTAGTTCCTTGTGTGAACAAACCTCGTCCTTGATAGCTTCAGAGCAGATCAAATCACCTCTTTGATCTGTGTTGAAGCTGTCAATCAAAGCAGTTCTAAAAGCTTTCAAAGCTGTTGGGGCTCATTCAAGCAAGAAAGGGGAGTCTTCCCATTGAAATTTAAGGTGCCTTTCCATCACAGCATTTCAAAGAGGCTTCAGAGTAGCTTGGATTTATGAGAGAAAATAAAGGGATCTTCTAGGTGAAATTGACGGCTCCTGTCACTCAAAGTACTTCAAAGTGGTTTGGTAACACTATAGTATCTGAAATCAGCCAAGGGCAATACCTGTTGTAGAATAAAGTGTTACTATCATTTTGAAGGTTTCCAGATGTTCAGGGGGCATGGGCTTTAATAAGTCAAGGCCACTTCAAAGGTTTTACAGAATACAAACAATAATAAAGATTTTTAGCAGAAAGATACCCGAAGTCATCATCTTAGGAGTGATTTCTAAGTTTTCCAGGGCGACAAGCAGAAGTTCAGCCATGGGAGCCCACCCTGAAGGATAGCCCTAAAGTCAATTCTTTCCTTCTAGCCTAAGACCCCCTCGACCTCCAGGTCCCATGATGGGTTCCCCCTTTATGCAGTCTGGTTGCAACAGAGGAACTCATGGGCACAGTTGGACCCTTCCCTTCTATCATGGATTCCACAGTCCCTGGTCCTTGATTGTCAGGACCAGGAGGATTTCTAGCTGGGAGGATGCAAGCTTACCGGGAGGTGAGAGCATCCAGTTTGAAATCTGGTAATGACATGCAAATGTCTTTAAATCAATTGTGATCAGGTTCTGATTGGTCCAGGTTTGATACCTAACAAGAATCCCGATTTGGCCCTCTCATCCAATTCAACAGGCCATCATGAACCCAGACAGGTTGAAGGTCCTGAAGAATCGCCCCTTGATTAAATAATGCTATATTTTGTAATCATTTATACTGTAAATACTAAAATCACAACAGAACATTCATTCCCTGTTCTCCTTTTACTTCCAGCCAAGAGTTCCTAAGTACTGGATTTTGAGAGCTTATTTACTTCTGGGAACAAACCAATGTATAGCTCTCAGGTGAACTTCTCAACTCTCCTTCAACACCTTATGATTGTGGATTTTCCAGTTCAGGCATAGGTCTGTTTCATTCAAATTGTTTGTTTCATTCAAATGGTGAAGAAGCCATAGCACCTGATAGTCCTCTGCTATTTCCTCCAGCTGCTTCAGAGCACCAGCTGCTGGCAATCCCTTTTGACTCCAGTGCCTTTCGAATATGAGCTGACACTTCCTAAGAAAACATAGATAACCCAAAACAACAGGGTAACTCCCTGGACAACCTATTGCCACAGTAATGTGATGTACCTGGTGTAAATCCAGACAGAAATTTAAATTAATTAGCTTCAATTCTCAAACCTTCCCTTTGTTCTTGGAAACTGCATGAATAATTTAAACTCCTTATTGCGAACTGCAGACATATTGTCTCCATCAAAAAGCTCATTGTTTAGTTTTCAACACTTGCTCAGTAAATAAACATGTTGATTTGTAAATACCCTGGCTTTGTCTGCTAGCCTTTCAAACTAAGATCCTATAGTTCACAGATTACTGATTAGAATGCGAGTCTTTACAACTAACCTGCTATTCAAGTCTTAAAGATGCAACAAAGTGAGTGGAAAGAGCATTAGGCATAGTTTAAAGGTATGAGTATCATCTTCAGACAATACAGTAAATGAGGTTTTGCAAACCCAGACAAGTCATGGGGGTTATAGATAACACTTTGGAGAACGGGTATGCATTTTCCAAGGCTGCCTTCACAACACATGACAGTGCAGAGTCGCTGAGCAGAGACTGATAACCAAGTTCCGCACACATGAAGATGGTCTCAACTGGAATCTTGGGTTCATGTTGCACTATCTGTAACCCCCATGACTTGCCCGAGTTTGCAAAAACCTCACTTACTGTACTGTCTAGAGACAATACACATCTCTTTATGCCTAATGCTCTTTCCACCCACATTGTCTGCATCTTTAAAACTTGAATAGCAGGTTAGTTGTAAAGACTCACATTCTAATCAGTAATCTGTAAATTGTATGATGTTATATGCTCTGTCTGAGGCCAGAATTCTCTATTCACGTGACAAAGGGGCAAATCCCGAAAGCGCGTGAATTTACTGTCAAATAAATTGGTTGGACTTTAACCTGGTGTTGTGAGATTCTGCGTTTACCCCAGTCCAACGCTGGCATCTCCACACCTTCACAGAGTATGCCAAGGATTCCTGCTGATAAAGGAGAAGGTCCTAATCTCGTGCGCAGAGTGGGTCACTGTGCATGCACTGATGTGTCAGTAGAGAGATTGGTGCATATTCCCTGCACACCCCAACCCCCTCTAACATCACCGGTCTCCCAATGTCTTCCTTGACCGCTCCCACCTGCCCTGATCTCAGGCTTCTTAAAGGCACAGCATTGTCACACTTTTATGTGATTCGAACAGTGAACTGACTTCCAGCAGAAGACCCACTCTGGCGATTCATTCTCCTGATCATGTCAGGATGAATTTTCTAGTGACCTTAAATTTCTGCAGGTTCCTTCATTTCGACCTGATGAACTCTCATCACCAATCTCTCTGATATCTTAGCAGAGAATAACCTTCTGTTGTTATTTTCTCTCTCTCTTTTCTTTGTTCAGATTTTTTTGAGCCAATAAATATAAGAGTCTGTAAATATACACAAAGCCAGAGCAACGACTTCTGTCTTTCTGCTTAGTTGTTAAATTGAGGATTTGACTTTACTTGGATTGTCAGTCCCATGGCAACCAAGTCACATTAACATACTGCTGAGCAGAACCAGTAGATAGTCACATGTTCCATCTTATCTTGAATTAAAAGAGATAGTTTAAAATATAACCATCTTATAGAACCTCACACTCGTAACACCACCCCCCCGCCGAGAAAAATTGAGCATTTTCAAAATATAACATTGTAAAAATCTAACTTATTCTGTGTAGTACTATAAAATTGTTTTTCTACTTTTTCACTTTCCACCCTTAAACAGTCTGTCTTACATTATAAGGCTTATCCCATCTCACTGAATCTCATGTGACAATTAAGATTTAAAGTTCAGTTTGTATGAGTTCTTGGAATTTCTTGCAAATGAGAGTTGACTCTATTGTTGGTGGCTTTGCTTTCTGTCACTCATTGTCGCAAAATTCTTACTTTGCATAGTTTTGACAGCTTTTCCATACCCTGCTTTAGAAATCTGTATATTGGTTTAGTTTACTTTTGTTGTGGGAAAATTACCACTTTGGAGATAGACTGGGTGTGCAACAATATAGTTTTATTTAACAAAGCTTTGTGGAGAAAAGGCACGAACACTCTGCGGTACTGGGCAGCTATCTGCAGGAAGTGTGCCCATTTGCAGCTCCTTGAGGATCGTGTCAAGGAGCTGGAGCTGGAATTAGAGGAACTCCGGATAATTCGTGAGGTTGAGGCAGATATTGACAGGAGTTACAAAGAGATAGTCATTCCTAAAAGAGATTCTTGGGTAACTGCCAGGAAGAGGGATAAGAAGCAAACGGGGAGACAATCCCCCGGGGCTGTTCCCCTCCAAAATGTTTTCTGTCCTGGAGGCTACTGTTGAGGAAGAATCAACTGGTGATAGCCAAGGGGAGCAGGTCTCTGGAGGTGACCCTGTTGTGAATGCTCAGGTGGGTAGGGGAAATAAAAGATCAGGCCTGGTGATTGGGGACTCCATAGTTAAGGGGATAGATAGGACAGTCAATAGTAATGAACGGGACTCAGGGCTGGTGTGTTGCCTCCCAGGGGCTGGGGTCCGGGACGTCTCGGATCGGGTGTTCAAGATCCTTAAGGGAGAGGGGAGTCAGCCCCAAGTCATAGTTCATGTAGGGACACATGACATAGGAAGGATAAGGGAAGGGGATATTAAACAGAAATTTATGGAGTTGGGGTGAAAACTTAGGACCAAAACTGGCAGAGTGGTTATCTCTGGACTCTTGCCTGTGCCACAGGATAGCTTAGAGAAGAACAGAGAGAGGGAATATTTGAACTCATGGCTAAGGGAATGGTGCAGGAGGGAGGGGTTCAGGTTCTTGAACAAATTGGGGCTCATTCTGGGGTAGGTGGGACCTCTACTAGAGAGATGGTCTATACCTGAACCAGAGGGGAACAATATCTTGGGGGGAAAATTTGCAAAGGCTATGCAGGGGGCTTTAAACTGATTCAGAGTGGGGGTGGGATCCTGAGTAGTTTGGATGTTAAGAGGGACGAGAACAGGGGGGTCATAGATGAGAACTGTAAAACACAGCAGCGTACGGGTGGAGTAGGGCATGGTTTGAAATGCGTATACTTTAATGCAAGGAGTATTCGCAATAAGGTGGAGGAACTTGCAGCTTGGATCAGTACCTGGAACTTCGATGTTGTGGCCACTTCAGAGACATGGATAGAGCAGGGACAGGAATGGTTGTTGCAGGTTCCAGGGTTCAAATGCTTCAGTCGGAGTAGAGAAGGAGGTAGAAGGGGGGGAGGAGTGGCATTATTAGTCAAAGACTGTATCACAGTGACAGAAAGGAAGTTTGATGAGGACTTGTCTGTTGAGGTAGTATAGGCTGAGATTAGAAACAGGAGAGGAGAGGTCATCCTGTTGGGAGTCTTTCATAGACCTCCAAAAAGTTCTAGAGAGGTAGAGGAAAAGATTGCAAAGACGATCCTGGACAGGAGCGAAAGTATAGGGTAATTGTTATGGGAGACTTTAACTTTACTAATATTGATTGGAATAGCTACAGCTCTAGCTCGTTAGAGGGGTCAGTTTTTATGCAAAGTGTGCAGGAAGGTTTTTTGACTCAGTATGTAGAAAGGCCAACTAGAAGTGAGGCTACATTGGATTTGGTGCTGGGCAATGAGCCAGACCAGGTGTTAGACTTGGAAGTAGGTGAGCATTTTGGTGATAGTGACCACAATTCGGTTACGTTCACCTTAATGATGGAAAGGGATAGGCATGAACCTGGGGGCAGTAGTTATAGCTGGGGGAATGGTAATTATGAGGCTATTAGGAGGGAATTAGGGTGCATAGGTTGGACTAGGAAACTACAGGGACTGGGAACATCTGAAATGTGGAGCTTATTAAAGGAATAGCTACTGCGAGTCCCTGAGAAGTATGACCCTGTCAGGCAAGGAGGAAATGGTCGAGTAAGGGAACTGTGGTATACTAAAAAAGTTGATTTGCTGGTGAAAAGGAAAAAGGAGGCTTATGTCAAGATGAGGCATGAAGGCTCAGTTAGTGCTCTGGAAAGTTATAGATTAGCCAGGAGGGAGCTAAAGAGTGAGTTAAGAAGAGCTAAAAGAGGATACGAGAAGACTTTGGCTGATAGGATCAAGGAGAATCCTAAAGCTTTCTTTAGATATGTTAAGAATAGAAGATTGGTTAGGGCAAGATTAGGGCCAGTCATAGACAGCAGTGGGAAGTTATGCGTGGAGCCTGAAGAGATTGGAGAGGCACTGAACAAATATTTCTCTTCGGTATTCACGCAGGGAGACGTAAATGTAGTTGTGGAGAACACTGGGATACAGGGTTGTAAACTGGAAAGTATTGAAGTAGATAAGGAGGAGGTGTTAGATATTCTTGAGGGTTTGAAAATAGATAAGTCCCCTGGGCCGGACGGGATTTACCCTAGGATTCTCTGGGAGGCAAGAGAGGCGATTGCAGAGCCTCTGGCTCTGATCTTCAGGTCGTCGTTGGTTACAGGTATAGTGCCGGATGACTGGAGGATAGCGAATGTTGTCCCATTGTTCAAGAAGGGGAATAGAGACTTTCCTGGGAATTATAGACCAGTGAGTCTTACTTCTGTTGTGGGCAAAGTATTGGAGAGAATTATTAGGGATAGGATTTATAGTTATTTAGAGAGAAATGAATTGATTGGGGATAGTCAGCATGGTTTTGTGAAGGGTAGGTCGTGCCTTACTAACCTTATTGAGTTTTTTGAAAAGGTGACCAAAGAGGTGGATAAGGATAAGGCAGTTGACGTGGTATATATGGACTTTAGTAAGGCATTCGATAAGGTTCCCGATGGAAGGCTTCTGCAGAAAATGCAGATGTATGGGATTGAGGGTGATTTAGCTAATTGGATTAGGAATCGGTTAGCTGATAGAAGACAGAGGGTAGTGGTTGATGGAAATTATTCATCATGGAGTTTGATTACAAGTGGTGTACCTCAGGGATCTGTTTTGGGGCCTCTGCTGTTTGTAATTTTTATAAATGATCTATTTGAGGGTATTGAAGGATGGATTACTAAATTTGCAAATGACACCAAAGTCGGAGGAGTGGTAGATAGTGAAGAAGGGTGTTATGGTTTGCAGAGAGACTTGGACAAGTTGCCGAGCTGGGCCGAGAGGTGGCAAATGGAGTTTAATGCGGAAAAGTGTGAGGTAATTCACTTTGGCAGGAATAACAAATGTATGGAGTATAGGGCTAATGGTAGGACTCTTAATAGTGTTAATGAACAGAGGGATCTAGGTGTATATGTGCATAGATCCCTGAAAGTTGGCAATCAAGTCGATGAGGTTGTTAAGAAGACATACGGAATCTTGGCTTTTATTGGTAGGGGGATTGAATTTCGGAGCCGCAACGTCATGTTGCAACTGTACAAAACTCTAGTGAGGCCGCACTTGGAGTATTGTGTGCAGTTCTGGTCCCCACATTATAAGAAAGATGTGGAGGCATTGGAGAGGGTACAGAGGAGGTTTACCAGGATGTTGCCTGGTATGGAGGGCAGGTCTTATGAGGAGAGGCTGAGGGATTTGAGGTTGTTTTCATTAGAAAGAAGGCGGCTAAGAGAAGACCTTATTGAAGCATATAAGATGATCAGAGGTTTAGATAGAGTGGACAGTGATAGCCATTTTCCTCAGATGGAGAAAGCTAGCACAAGGGGACATAGCTTTAAATTAAGGGGTGGCAATTATAGGATGGATGTCAGAGGTAGGTTCTTTACCCAGAGGGTGGTAAGGGTATGGAATGCCCTGCCTGCTGCAGTTGTAGATGCGCCAAGTTTGGGGGCGTTTAAGTTTCAGTGGATAGGTTTATGGATGAAAAGGGAATGGTTTAGGTTAAAGGGTCATTGCTTTTTCTTAATTGGTCGGTCCAACATCAAAGGCCGAAGGGCCTGTTCTGCGCTGTAATGTTCTATGTTCTATGTTTCACCTTCTCTCAATGATACAATAGGAGTGGTCCACCTTTATACCCTTTACACAATAGGTGGACCAACACTCTTAAAACATCATTTTAATCAAATAGGTGAACATCGTTTCACAGATCATTATGGACAGGTACACACATGATCATTTCAATATCCATGGATGGATACATTTCCTCTTTATTAATGACTTAGTTTCAGTCTATTCATACAGTAATTGGTTTTCTTGCATTTATGTATTTCTGTTCCTACTTGTAGCTAATCTCCCTATCAGATCTCATTGTCCCAGGACTTTCTGTATCTTTTAAGGTGCCTGGTTTCATGCATTATTTGTTTCCTGTATGTTTAATTCAACATAGAACACAGAACACTCCAGCACAAACAGCCCTTTGGCCCACAAGTTGTGCTGATCATATCAGTACCTACCAGGCCATAGAACTATCTGTAACTCCCATAATGTAACTATGACTCTCTTAAGGAGGACCCTCTTGGGGGGACTCGCTTGAGGTTTCTGGTTATTCCCTCGGGAGTAGCTATGACTCTCTTAAGGAGGACTCTCTTGGGGGGACTCTCTTGAGGTTTCTTGGTTACTTTAGCTGTGCGTGTCTTGTCGTTTCTGCCGCACAGCGAGCTGCGCCTCCACGTCGGTCCCGCCGGGCAACGTCACCGCACATCCATCGCGGTGGCGGCTAAAGCGGCTGTCCCAGAAACGAGGCGGAGTAATTGCATGCCTGGATGCCCCTTAAGGTTGCGGTTACAGACAGGTGGGGTAAGATTGGTTAAGCCGAAAAAAGGCGTTAACGGCCAATCGTAACTGTGGGGTCTTCTGGTTTCTACCCACAGCGAGTCAATCCCTTCCGCGGGAGCCACCTGGTACCTTCTCCTTGGGCACAAGAGAGGGTATTCCGTGACTGGTCGAGAAACAAATAGCGGGGGCGATGCAGGCCAGGTCCATGACCACTACCACAGGACTGCCATCCTAGAGTGGTGAAGCTGGAATGGATTATGGTGTGTGTTGCGTAGCTGTGGTATTTTTGGTTGTTCTAGACCACAGTGAGTCATCCCTTACCGATGGTCCCGCAGGGAATCCAGGCACTCCTGCTGGCAGGCGAGTGTCTGTCGGAATTTGACTGGCCGAGGATAACCAACACGCTTCTATGCCTATAAACCCGGTAAATTTCCAAAAAAATAGGTTCTCGACAAGTTCAGGCTTGTCCCGGGGGCACTGGTGATCCGCTGGCGGATGCGGTTCACCCTGCCTAGGTAGTAGAAGCACCCGCGACCCACTACCCACACCATCGGTACAAAGGGTGAGACGATCGAGACGCACCTGGGGTGACGCTGAGATGGGACGTGTGCCCCGTCTTGTCTTGGATGTTCACTACCAGACGATGACGAAAGATAATGACACCGATTACCACCCAAAGGTGTCACGGTACGAATGGGCAACACGTCAGCCCAGTGATTAGCACTGAGGTTGACCGGCTACTTGGACCCAGGGTCGGTTCCCGACCTGGGCCTTGCGGCTGGGGGAGTTTGCACTTTCTCCCCGTGTTCGCGTGGGTTTTCCCCGGGTACTCCGGTTTCCTCCCACATGGCCAAAAATGTGCTAACTAGGTTAATTGGTTATGAACAATTGTCACGTCACCTAATCTGGCTTCCCTGAATTCGGAATAAAATTTTCCCTTAAATTCTAAATTTCCCACCCCTACGCAAGAGGACCGAGCACCGAAAATACCGACAAAGGTTCTCTAAACGCCCAATTAGATCAGGGGGCGACGGTACCAGCTCACACCCTGCCCTAAACACACACAGGGTGCCCAACCGAGCCACAATGACATCAGTAGACCCCGGCTGGGGCTCTGCGAGCCACGGAATATGCCCTGGGCAGACCCCAGCTGGGGTCTGCAGGCAACAATTGGTAACTTCAGTAGACCCCGGCTGGGGTGCTACTCGTGGCACTTTAAGATCAAGAGCCCAAGGCGTGGGATCTGCTAGTGGTAGACAAAATCGTCGACGAGCGACGTAAAGACTCGGAAAAGGCACTCATGCGAGTGTGTTCAAATAGCCACCACATCACATTCCCAAGCAGCAATCCAGGCCCTGAGATCATTCAGTCTATTCACTATACTCCTGGCGTTAAAATAGACACACCTCAGACTCTCAATCTGGGCGCTTCCCTTCTCCATCACCTGTCTAACCTCCCTCTCATACTGTCTACAATCCTACTCTACTTGGGAGCTAACGTCCTCGCTCACCTCATCTCGATTCCCTCCCCCCCAGCCTTTCTAGTTTAAAGTCCCTTCAGAAGCCCTTGCCAGCCTTCTCGCCAAGATATTGGTCCCCCTGGGATTTAAGTGCCACCTGTCTTTATTGTACAGGTCACACCTGCCTCTAAAGAAGTCCCAATGATCCAGGAACCAGAATCCCTGCCCCTGCTCCAGTTTCTCAGCCACGCATTCACCCTCCATCTCATTCTATTCCTGCTCTCACTGTTCCGTGTCTTAGGCAGCAATCCTGAAATTACTACCTTCACGTTCCTCTTTCTCAGCTGTCTACCTAATACCCTATAATTGCTTTTCGTGACTCCTTCAATCTTCCTACCTATGTCAGCGGTATCTATATGGACCACAACCTCTGGCTCCTCACCCTCCCCTTTCAAGATGTCTGGGATGCGTCCAGGAAGGCAGACCACCATCTGCGACTCCCGTCTCCGTTCGCAAAAATGCCTTATTCAAATAACTGCCTGTCCTGTGGTTTAAATTTCAAGTAGTTGTCTGCATTGAAAGTCAATGCCTGCTTAATGTCTTTAAACCCTTGATGTGTCGGGCAGCTATTTTTATGCCAAGTATCCATCTTTATGGCTTTTTTCCCATTACACTTTGAATAGCATTGCTGTTTTTTGATAATTCCTTGGGGTTTCAAGTACTTCCTGGAATAATTTGTAGACCAAAATAAATGCTCTGTCACACACCTTATAATTCTCTGGATTCAATAATTCCTTTTGTTCTTCTTTTAAACCTTTAAACCTCCTTTAAATGGGTGCTACTTTCCCACAAAAGTTCTAAGTGCCGAAGTGCCCAATCGATTGGAATACGGGAGTTTTTACAGCCTGATTTTTGGATGAGTTAAGTTAAATGAATTTACAGCAGTCTATGTATCAAAGAGTCAATCACAAGACTAGTGTTGGTGGTGGGAGTGGGCGAAGATTAATCCCAACCGAGAGGCTGGCATCAAGATAGCTGAGTGGGCCAGGGTGCATCTGCCAATCTCCCATTATATTGGGAGGTCAGTTAACAAGTGCCCTCCCAATGGCTAGCCTCCCGAGGGCCCCCCTTCTGATTGCCGGTCCTGACATCCTCCCAAACATTGGCGGCTCTGACGGAGCAGCCTCCTCATGGCCAGACCCAACGTTTGAGCCCCAGCCACACCATCAACCCTCGTCCTTCATGCAGAGTTCTCCCCATTCCCTCCTCTACTTCCTCTCTCCACCCTCTGGTCTGACTCAGTCCCCCCAGGCACTGCCTCCTCAAGCCCTGCGCATCTGGCACTGCCCTACTGGGCACTGTCAATATGCCAAGCTGACATTGCCAGGTTGGCAGTGCCAGGATCCCTGATGGACACTGCCAGGGTGCCCAGAAAACACTGCCAGTGTACCAGGCTGGTAATGCCATGCTGGCACTGCTCAAGGGGAATCCTGCTGCCGACATTCTGGTCTCTGGTCCCACCAGCAAGGCCGTCACGCTTGGCCTGTTGATAGGGACCATACGATCCCCCAGCAGTGTGGACCTCCATTGGCAGGGACAGAAACTTTAGCGGTCCTGGACAATTGAGTCCTGAGCTCACTGAAGAGATGCAGTGGCCCGTCTGCATATGGTATCAGCTTTGTACTGAAGAACAGTATGAGGCTGAGTACGTTCTAAAAAATGGACTGAGAAGATTGTGACTGCTGGACGCTAGTCACAAATCCCTTTTTCCCTCCTGTCAACATTTGCAAGCATTTCAGCGGGCTGCAAAATAGTGTCCTACATTGTTCTCAGGTTGTTGATCTTTGAACACATTCTTTGAACTGTCCTATTCAGGTTTTAACCCTCAAGCTGTATTCTCTTTCATGACGGCAGTTTTATTTCATGTCCAAGTCCGTAAAGAAAGTTTCAACCAGCCAAGCATCCAAACTGTCAAACTGCTGTTTAAATGCAGGATTTATTTTGCCTTTAATTCAATTCCCATAATTTAAACTATCAGGGCGGAATTTTCCTATCCCATCTGCCACGGGAATCGTAGCGAGTGGGGGCAGATCATGCAAAGTTGCGTTGACCTCGGTTGGGAGCCTCTGATCTTGGGTCAAGCTTGGCCGTAAAATCCCTCCCTCAGTATTCTTTGCCAGCAGATGTAGGTTATCACTGCCCCGGTTGTGCAAGCAGTTTAATCTTTTGCTGGGTAAAATCGTCCTTAGCTGCTTTGAGAGCTTCATAAAAGTTATATTGCTTATTCAGTAAAAAGGTTCAAATCGTTTGCTTTAGTCAGTTCACAATTTAGAAAAAAATTGTCTTTCATCTTTCCAGCATGAGTTTTATTCAATTTTTTTTCTCAACAGCAGCAACTTTGTTTTTAAGTTTTAATTTACATTGTGGAGTACATCATACGGCAGAGTGATGTTGTATTATTATTGATTGTGGCTGCATCTTAGTTTCAAAGCAATCTTTTCCTTTATTTCATCACTAGCTTGCTGTTATCTGCTTTGACATCTCTTGTCGAGGCTCGGTCTAGAGGCTTATTTCATACTCATACTCAATTCAGAATTCACACAAAACTTTTTTATCCAGAAAGTGTGAAAATATGGAACTTGCTACCTGTGTATTGGAAATGAAAAGCATAGGTACATTTAAAGGAAAACTAGACAAGCATACGATGGCAAAGAGCTTAGAGTGTTATGACAGTACACTTAAGTGAGGGAAAATAGCCAGCAACTCAAGCGGACATAAAGGTTGGCATTGACTGGTTGAGCCAAATGGCCTCTTTCTATGATGGACCTTTCTATGATGGACCTGTGTCCTTATCAGCATACTTTTTGCATTTAATGAATCAATAATTGCAATAATTTCCAATGCCCTCTGTTCATCCCACTTATTTCATTGCCCTGTTGAATTTGAAAGAAGTGATTTCTCTATCAAGAAATGAAGATACACAGCAGCTTTGCTCATAAATTATTTGTGGTGCTTCAAATGCTAACTTTTCATTTATTTGTGAACATGCAACATGATTATTATGATATCATTTGCATGTGTTATAGTGGCTAATGACATTGCCTGTGCTGAGAATGCAACTCTGTTATTTGTGATAGAATGCAGTTTCACTCTTTGAGGTTCCAACTTGTTAGATACCAGCTGTAAACGTGATTTGTTCAGGGAGAGAAGATTATTTTTGTCTATTTGAGCTAATCTTTCCAGATCTAACACTACTTTCCAGAAGTATTCAAGACTCTTTAAAGGTGTTTATATTGTGGGCCACTGAAGTCAGGGACAATGATATGTTCTTGCCTTACATCAAATCGTAGAATAATTATACAGAAAGAAGGTTTCCAGCCTGTCATCTCTTGAGTGGCTCTCTGTAAGTGAAATTCAACTAGTTTCGTAGCCCTACAGGTATTTTCTCTTCCTGAAATGATCTAAGTCCTTTTGAAAGCCCAAACTGTTTCTGCTTCCATCACATTCTTAGGTAATGCATTCCACACCTTACCACTCTACATGAAAAAGTTTTTCCTTATGTTGCCATTGCTTCTTTTGCCAGCCATCTTAAATTGCTGTCATCTGGTTCTCAAGCCTTCATTCAGTGGAAATAGTTTCTCATTTTGTATGCTATCTTGACTCCTTATAATTTTGGTTTACCTGGTATTTTCAGATTTGAAGTTTGTAACCAGTCTCTTGCTAGTGTCTGCAGAGCTGCTGGAAAAGGGTAGTAACTATGACATGATATTGATTCTGAGACAATGTCAGAGTTTTATTTTTTTAGAATTAGTGTTGAGCACAGCAGGTCTATTTGCCACATTTATATAGTATTATGTTGTGCGATACAAAAAAAACTAAATTATGTTACAATTAGATCATAACTTTGTTTTTATTCCTTTTCATTTCAGGACATATGACATAGGATGAACACTGCTCATCGTCTGATATTATCTGTGTTGTTGTCCCTTGTTCTGCTCACTTTGGGGTTTGATGTCAGTGAGAACGTATGTTCCACCTTGGTTTCTGGAGTTCTGTACAGATCATTCTCCCTACAAGACATATTCCCTAAAGCCTTGTCTGGCTGCTTCTGGACCATTGAAAACCCAGATCCAACAAAATATTCCATTTACTTAAAATTTCATAAAGTGAAGCAGATTTGCTCCCACACCTCTCTAATGGTACTGCAGTTGGATCACTACATTCCGAACCAGACCTGTAGCACATTGGATTACATTGATTATGATGCTGTTAACTTGTGTGAAACAAGGAATTTGTTTACATTTTTACAATTTGATAAAGATTTTGTACAATTTTGTCTGACTTCTGAATCAGTTTTGAATGAACACCTCGGGAAAAATGCAATGGAATTTCAACTCTTGGAGGTTATTTTGCTGAATAATGAGAATTCTAGTCAGTTTGGCTGTGGAATATTGTGCCATTGGTTTCAAAGCTGCTTGAGCAACAAAAATCGTTATGAACCATGTGGAATTAATTACTCAGGATGTGCGTGCCCAGACATGCATGAAAATGAGTCCGACTCAAGTACGGCACTGCCTTTCATCAAGAACGAGTTCATAGCATCAAAATTACATTCCAGAAATGCAAATGATTTTAATGTTGAGAATGTTGCTTCAAATGCTGGTAAGTGTGATTGCTGTTTTGTGCAGCTTTATTGTGAGATTCGCTGAAAGTTCTCTTTAACTTCTGTTATAAATTACTGATGTTTGCTTAATACATGGAATGAAAGCAGTTAATACTGGTTGAATATCATTTATTAAAATACCAGAATTAACTTACAACCCCTGATTTCCACTATCCATCAATTTTTACTATTATCTGCATAATAGTGTCAATGAAATTAGTGACAATTAAGGATCAAACTGAAATCAGTCACAGTCATTTAAGGTTATGAGGACAAATAATTTAACACGGTACACAGAAAAATCACAGGATTATCATTATCATCACCTGTGCTCTTCCCAAAGCACGTCCTTGGCTTATTTTCTGCTGATGCTTTACCCTGAACTGTTTTCTTGGCAGTTTTTGTCAATGGTGGTTTGCTATTGTCCTCTACTCCCAGGAGCGGGGCATGGGGGAAGGTCACAGCTGAAATAGTAATAAAACCCATGCTGTTCATGTTATTTTGCACAACCTGCTCACCATCTAAGTTAACTGGTCCTCTTACAGGAGGAGTGACATTGAAATTATTTCAAGATACTAAAGCAGAAGTTTAATGGCATTCAGGACCAGTATGTGTAATATATTGAGGATAAAGCAAGATCAGGAAGTTTGGGTAGTGCAATCAACCATGACAGACTCAAGCACTCCTGGCTTACATTGACATCTGGAGGTGGGACAAGAGATTGTGATTGCGCCAGTTTGTTTCTTATTGTAATATTTACAATGGCATGCATAGACTGTTTTCGTTTTTTTTTTGACTTTGACTCTCATGGCCAATGCATTCTAAATCATTGACATGTGACTGCCAGTCTGTAAATTTCTTCTAGAAATTTACTAATGAAGCAATAAATCCTTGTGAAATCTAATTTTCAAAACAGAGTTTTGCTGCATGGAAGCCTACATTGGACATAAAATTATAGCATTATAGCTCCTATTTTCTGACCTGAACACTTAAGATTTGTGATGATACCTGCCTTTAAGAAATATATTTCTCTTATGTTTCTTGTAGGGTTATGTTTGAAAATCAGCTGTTTTATTTGGTGCCTGTTTGTTTTGGCAGCAAGTAGTTCAAATGTTGAGAATGCAGGGGAATGACGAAGCTAGGGATCTGTTTGTTTAAATAGATAAATGCATTTTTTTAGACTTAGGTTTTCCTTGGAGTTTCAGTGTAGGGTCTTGATTAGGTTGATTGACAGAGTTCTGTGATAAATGGTCGGAGCTAAGCTTCCAGGAAAGACAATGTTTTAATTTCATTATTAAAATTAAGAGCAACAATCAAGTTGCTGACCAGAGTTGTTTAAAAAAGTCTCTCTCTCTCACTGGAAACCTCTCTCTTTCTCTGAAAAGATCTCTCTGGGAGTGTTCAAAATCTTGTGGATTGTTCACATATACATGTAAGCCTGTGATTTTTATGACAAAAACATGAGGGAGGAGCTGGCCAAAGTTGATTGGAAAAGGAGCTTAACAGGGAAAACAATGAGAGGAGTTTTTGAGAATTATTCAGGAGGTACAACAGACATTCATCCCAAGGAGGAGGAAACATACTAATGGGAGGACAAGGCATCCAAGGCTATTGAAGAAGTCAAGGGCACCATAGAAGCAAAAGAAAATGCATATGAAGTGGCAAGGATAAGTGGGAAGCCAGAGGATTGGGAAGTCTTTAAAAGTGAGCAGAGGACAACAAAAACGCAATAAGGGGGGAAAAAATGAAATATGAGTATGTAAGCTACCGAGTAATATAAAGTTTTTTTCAAAAGGCAAGAGAGAGGCAAAAAAATTGGACCATTAGAAAATAAGGCTGGAGAACTAATAATAGGAAACAAAGCAATGACAGAGGAACTGAATAGTTACTTTGCATCTGTTATCATGATGGAAGACACCAGTGGGATGCCAGAGCTCTAGGAAAGTCAGGGGACACAGATAGGTGTAGTGGCCATCATCAAAGAGAAATTTATGGGGAAACTGAAAGGTCTGAAAGTAGATAAATCACCTGGACTGGATAGACTACATGCCAGGGTTCTAAAAGAGATAGCTGAGGAAATTGTGGAGGCATTAGTGATGATCTTTCAGGAATCACTGGAGGCAGGGAGGCTACTAGAGGACTGAAAAGTAGCTAATTAACACCACTGTTTAAGAAGGGAGGGAGGCAGCAGACGGTAAATTATAGGCTGGTTAGCCTGACTTCGGTTATTGGCAAGATTTTAGAATCCATTATTAAAGATGAGATCACAGAATACTTGGAAGTGCATAACAAAGTAGGACTGAGTCAGCACAGCTACGTCAAAGGGAGGTCATGTCAGACAAATCTGTTAGAGTTCTTTGAGAAGGTGACAAGGAAGTTAGATAAAGGAGAACCAGTGGACAAGATTTATTTAGATTTCCAGAAAGCCTTTGACAAGGTGCTGCAAAGGAGAATATTAAATAACTTAATTGCCCCTGGTGTTAAGGTAAGATCCTGGCATGGATAGAGTATTGGCTGACTGGCAGAAGGCAAGAGTGGGGATAAAGAGGTCTTTCTCAGGTTGGCAGCTGAGGACGAGTGGTGTGCCTCAGAGTTCAGTGCTGGGTCAATAACTTTTCACAATATACATTAATGATTTAGAGGAAGAAACTGGAGGCACTGTTGCTAAGTTTGCAGATGACACAAAGATATATATTGAGGAAGTGGGAGGACTGTAGAGGGACTTGGACAGGTTAAGAGAGTGGGCAAAGACTGGTACATGGAATACAATGTGGAAAAGTGTGAGGTTATGCACTTTGGAAGGAGGAATGGAGGCATAGACTATTTTCTAAATGGGAAAATGCTTAGGAAATCAGAAAGAGGTCTGGCAACACCAATTTTAAATCCAACCGATTTATTTAATAGTAAATCTGCTTATTTGATTTACTATCAAATGAATCGGTTGGATTTAAAATTGGTGTTGCCAGACCTCTTACTGAGTTTACCCCAGTCCAACGCCGGCATCTCTACATCAGGAAATCAGAAACACAAAGAGACTTAGGAGTCATTGTTCAAGATTCTCTTAAGGTTAGCGTGCAGGTTCAGTTGGCAGTTAGAAAGGTAAAGGCAATGTTAACATTCATATTGAGAGGGCTAGAATATAATAGCAGGGATGTTATACTCCTGAAGCTATATAAGGCTCTGGTCAGATGCCATTTGGAGAACTTTTTGGGCCCCATATCAAAGGAAGGATATGCTGGCCTTGAAAAGGGTGAAGAGGAGGTTCACAAGAATGATTCCAGGAATGAAGAGATTGTCGTGTGAGGAATGGTTGAGGACTCTGGGTTTATACTTTTGGAGTTTCGAAGGATGAAGGGGGAGCTTAAGAAACTTACAGGATATTGTGGGCCTAGATAGAGTGAATATGGAGAGGATGTGCCCTCTGATTCCAGTAGGAAAAACTAGGACCAGAAGGCATAACCTCAGGCTAAAAGAACGATCCTTTAAAACAGAGATGAGGAGGAATTTCTTCAGCCAGAGAGTGGGGAATCTATAGAACTTTTTGACTTCTGGAGGCCAGGTCATTGAGCGTCTTTAAGACAGAGATAGATAGGTTCTTGATTAATAAGGGGACCAGGGGTTATGGGGAAAAGGCAGGAGAATGGGGATATGAAAAAATCAGCCATGATTGAATGATAGAGCAGACCCAACGGGCTGAGTAGCCTAATTTTGCTTCTATGTCTTATAGTCTTATGATTTTATTTTAAGTCTGTAAGAGGAATATTGCTTGAATTAGAACCAATAGAGATAAATTTGCAGTTATGAATTATATCTCGTCCTGTTTAAGTGTTCTTCAGATGTTGAATGTTAAACCAATTCACTTGTTATAGTTAAATGTATTGGTAAATAAAGTTTGTTTTGGTAAAAAGTTTCCTAGTTTGTCAGTAAAATTGTCTCTAGAATGAAGCATCATATCCTCACATTAATGCCAAAATAGCAAATAGTTGGAGTCTAGTCTAACTTTGTAATATACCTTGGTTTTCCTGATCTGTATCCTAACAGTTAAATAAAAAAAAAGTCCATATTAAATTGGAACATTTTGGTAAAGAATTGAAATTCTAATTTATGAAATGCAATTCCAACATCTGCACCGACACTCCTTTAATGTGAGCACTTTTATGCATATGATAACTCATTTATGGACACATAGTGATAGCCTTTTTCCTAGGATGGAGAAAGCTAGCACGAGGGGACACAGCTTTAAATTAAGGGGTATGAGTTATAGGACGGATATCAGAGGTAGGTTCTTTACTCAAAGAGTGATTAGGGAGTGGAATGCCCTGCCTGCAGCTGTTGTAGATGCGCCAAGTTTGGTGGCGTTTAAGAGGTTAATTGATAAGTATATGGAAGAGAAGGGAATGGTTTAGTTTGGAGGGGCATTGCTTTTTATTTTGGTCGGCACAACATCGAAGGCCGAAGGGCCTGTTCTGTGCTGTAATGTTCTATGTTCTATAGAAATTAGTATGAACTAATTCACCAAGCATAAGCTGTATTCTTCCTTTTGGCAAGTTATTTGAAATATATTTTTAAACATTGCATTGCGAGCTGCCTGCTTTGAATCTCTCCTTGAAACATAGGAACACTAACATAAATGACTGGGAGGAATTTACTACCAGCCATTCAGAATTGCGAGAACTTGTCCATGATGCCTTGAGTCAAAATGCCTTAATTATGAGTCAGAATGGTCGTGGAGAACAACAGAAAAGGAAGCAAATCCTGAACCCACTGCCTCATGGGACATCCTGCCTTCTGTGCCTAAGTATCTGTGGGTCAAGGATCCATCTGTTCAGTCACATGAAGACCTGTGGTAGAAACTCATGAACTGGCATTGATGTCATCATTAAATTGAGGGATAAATTACAACCATATCCACTGGCTATAATAAATCATATAGAAGCGATTTTACTTGTGTAGGGGAGAAAGCAGAATAATTCTGAAGAATTCTGTCCCTTATTTTAGCCTAGGTCCTGATGGATCATCTGTTGAAGCCTCTTATCAGCTATTATATTGTCTTTCTGTCTCCTATTCCAGCACAAAAATGTTATACATTGTTGAATGACATTCAGCTTGTATCTCCTAATTTGCTCATTTTCTTCCATTTCTTCATCAGCACAGATTAAAGGATTAGTTAGTTACAATGGATTGTAACAGGATGTCTCTTTTACTGCGGATGTATTCTGTAGGAAAACTGTTCATTCCAAGTAATATTGTATTATTACCATGCAGTGACAGTCTTTGTGATTGCATTCTTATTAGAAATTCTGTGTTTTTCTCATTCTGTGCTGTTTATCCAACTTACTCCCAAACCGATCATGAAATAATTCTGAGACTTCAATGCTGATGTTTTTTTTTACCTTATACTAAGGAGCGAATCAGTTAACCATTGTTGATCAATCACAGTGTAATCAGCTAAAAAAGACATGGATGAGATTCTTATGTTGAATAAGCAGGCATGCAACCTGACCTGAATTCGCATGAAATAGTATAAAAAGACATTGGGCATGCGTTTCAACATCTTTGTGCTTGCGTGCAGACGTCAGAAGCACGCAATTAGCCCATTAGTAACCTAATTGATCTGAATTTATGTTGCCTACTTGTTGCATGGACAATACCAAGAAGTTGCCAGTGCGCCTTTTCTCATTTCTCACCCAAGGTCAGGATGAAAGGGGACAGGAGCATTGGCTCTGAGAGTTGTTTGCAGTTCCGATGGGAGTGTGCTGCTGCTTTAATACTGAGATTTCATACCTGTCGCTGTGGTTTCTGTTAGTATTTTCTTTGCTAACTTTGTTCTGAGGACTCTTGTTTGTCAGGTCTTGTGGAGGATTTCTGCTGAAAGTGCACCCTTCAATGCACAAGACAGTGCCATCAGCATTTCAGCAGATGGGGTTGTTTAGTCTACTGGTAGGACCTCATCTGAAGTGGATGGCAGGGCAGAAAGAGAAGAGACCAGCTGTCTATGGGAGGCGTCCCTTGGGAGAGATCTGTGGGAGGTGAGGCCTAAGCACAAGGCGTGCAGGTAAGCACTTCAACAGATAATGCAAAAGATGGCACGATCCAAAATATAGAGGCAGTGATCCAGCCACCTTAATAATTCTGAAGTCCAGTGTCACAGCGGTCTGTGCTTATCCAGGGACACCATGTGTCATACTGTGCCTTTAAGAAATGTATCCATATCACATGATTGATAAGAGCTATGTTTAAAATTCAGCTCTGTTTTATATGGTGCTGATTTGTCTGGGCACCAGGCAGGTCACATGCTGAGAATGTGGGATAATGATTGATTTTAGCTTGAGATGTTTTTGTTTCATTCTGAGTTAATGTATGTTTATTTATTTGTTATTTTCCTTGGAGTTTCAGAGTTGGGTGTTGATTAAGTTGATTGACAAAGTCATGTGCTTAAGGGGAGGAGCCAAGCTTACAGGGAAAAGCAGGCCGTTACTGCTGGGTTCTGTCAGAAGACAGGTGTTCCTCTCTGTCTCTCTCTGTCCCTCCCCTGAGGAATTCAGAAGCTCTAGAACTATTAACAAGTACAAGTACATAAGCCTGTGTGGTACTAACTTATTTTGAAAAGGAGTTTTAAGTTTCTAGAAGGAACATTGTAGAATTGGAATGAATGGATATAGATTATCAGTTAAAAAGTGTATCTTTTTATTTAAGTATTTGACTTGGTAAGTATTAAGCTAATTCATTTGGCATAGTTAAACTGTATTGTTAAATGAAGTTTATTTTGATAAGAGCTACCTAATGTGTCAATGGAATCACAGCTGACGTGAAACACCTTATCCTCACACTAATGCCAAAACAGAAGTCTAGTTGGACTGTTCCTCACATGAAGGGTAGCTTGGACTACACTCGTGACAATCAAGGTGTCAGAAGGTTATCCGGGTGCCTTCTTGAACAGAAAAGCTTCCACTCCCTGAAGGTGCATTTGTATGTGACCACATGACACAAATTCTGCAAGCCTGTTCAAGGTACCCTGGTAGATCCCTTGATGCATATTTCTAGTGACACACTGAGGCTGTTCATGGCTGCAACTTGGCTGACTGGCTACTGGGTAACAAAGGATATCCCTTGAAAAGGTGTGCTGTGATGTCATTCCAATACCCAAGGAGAGAGGTGGGAAGAGAGATACAATAGAAATCATACCTCCACATGTGCACAAGTGGAGGATCATTGGACTGCTGAATATCAAGGTCTGCTGCCTTCCCCAATCAGGGATTGCACTTGGATATCCTGCAGGGTGCGCTTTGCTTTCTATCATTGTCGGCTGCTTTCTGTACAATTTGGCACCAATAAGAGGGGACATTCAAAAGGCTAGTATGGCAGCTGCATGGGTCATGGAGTCATAGAGGTTTACATCATGGAAACAGGCCCTTCCGCCCCAACTTCTCCATGGGATCCTTTTTTTAACCACTAAGCTAGTTCCAATTGCCCATGTTTGGCCCCTGTTCCTGTATACCCATCTTACCCATGTAAGGCACGTTGACGACTTACCCATTGAAGCAACATGGGGCACAGTGGTTAGCACTGCCGCCTATAGCACTGGGTTCGATCCCCAACTTGGGTCATTGTCTGTCTGCGCGTTCTCCCTGTGTCTGTGTAGATTTCTTCCGGGTGCTCTGGTTTCCTCCCACAGTCTGAAAGGTATGCTGGTTAGGTACATTGACCCAAATAGGCACCGGAGTGTGGCAACTAGGGGAAGTTAACATCATTGCGGTGTTAATATAAGCCTTACTTGTGAATAATAAATAAGTAAATAATTTTCTAAATGCTTGTTAAAAGACACATTATACCCGCCTCCAGTACTACCTCTGGTGACTTGTTCCAGACACTCATCATCCTTTACGTGAAAAAATTGCTCCTCTGGATCCTTTTGTATCCCTCCCTTTGACGTTAAACTTATGCCCTGTAGCTTTAAACTCCCCTACCTTTGGGAAAAGATATCGACTATCTAACTGATCTATGCCCCTCATTATTGTATAGACCTCTAAGATCATCTCTAAACGTCGTATGCTCCAGAGAAAAAAGTCAGTCAACGCCTTTCCTAAAAACTAAAACCGTCAAGTCCTGGTAGCATCCAGAGAGATCTTACAGAGGTCTATACAAATCTTTTCTCCATTCTTTCTAGCTTAATAATGTCTTTTGTGACCAGAACGGTACACAGTATCCCAAGTATGGCCTTACCAACATCTTGTAAAACTTCAACAAGATGTCCCACTCCTTAATTCAATATTCTGACCAATGAAACTAAGCGTGCTGAATGCCTTCTTCACCACTTTGTTCATTTGTGATTCCACTAAACTTGTAACCCTAGATCTCTTAGTTCTATAATTCTCCCCAATGTCTGATCATTATCTGAATCAGTATTGTCCGGGCTTGACCTACCAAAATGCATCACCTCGCATTTATCTAAATTAAGCTGCAACTGGCATTCATCAGCTCACTGGCTCAATTGATCAAGATCTCATTGTAATCCTAGATAACCTTTTTCACTGTCGCTATGCCACCAATCTTGGTATCATCTGCAAATTTACTAACATACCTTCTAAATTCTTATCCAAATCATTGATATAAGCGACAAATAACAGTGGACGCAACGCTGATCCCTGAGGCACACCACTGGTGACAGACTTCCAGTTTGAAAAACAACCATCTACAACCAACCTCTATCTTTTGTCATCAAGCCAGTTTTGTATCCATTTAGCTACACCACCATGAGATTTAATCCATTTGCAAGAACCTACCATGTAGTATCTTGTCAAAGGCCTTGCTAAAGTCCATATTGACAACATCAACTGTACCACCCTCATCTATGTTCTTGGTTACCCTTTTAAAAAACTCAATCAAATTTGTGAGATATGATTTTCCACTCACAAAGTCATGCTGATGGTCTCTAATCAGTTCTTGCATCTCTAAATTCATTAATCCTGTTTCTCAGAATACCTTCTAACAACTTACTACAGATGTGAGGCTCACCAGCCTGCAATTCTCAGGTTTTCCCTGCAGCCCTTTTTAAATAAAGACACAAGATTTGCCAGCCTCCAGTCTTCAGATACCCCACCTGTGTTTCAAATATCTCTGCTAAGGGATTAGCCTCCCAGAACATCCTGGGATACACTTCATCTGGTCTCAGTGACTTATCTATCTTGATGCATTTTAAGACTTCCAGCACTTCTTCTGTTATCCGTACATTCTTAAAAGATATTCGCTATAACATCCATGCTTTATTAAACAGTAAATACTGATGAGAAATATTCATTCAGGATTTCACGAATCTTGTGGATCTGCACATAGATGACCTTGTCGACCTTTACGAGGCTGTACTCTCACCATAGTTACTCTTTTCCCTTTTAATATTTGTAGAATCTCTTTGGATTCTCCTTTGCCTTATCTGTCAAAGCAATCTTATGTCCATTTTTACACTCCTGATTTCTCCCTTAACTCTAATCTCTTCAAGGGACCCACTTGATCCCAGCTGCCTATGCATGGCATGTGCCTCCTTCTTCTTCTTCTAACCCTAACCCTAATGCCTCAATATCCTGAATTATCCAGGGTTACCTACTTCTTCTAGCTTGCCCTTCACTCTCAGAGATGTGCTTACTCTGAACCCTAGTTAATGTATTTTCAAAAGCCTATCACTTACCAGATGTCCCTTTGCCTGCCAGCAGACTCCTTCACTTAACTTCTGAAAGTTCCTGTCTGATACCATCAAAATTGGCCTTGCTTCAATTTGGAAATTTCAATTTTTGGGCCAGACTTATTGTTCTCTATAGCTATCTGAAAACTAATGGAATTGTGATCACTGGTCCCACAGTGATTCCTCATTAATACTTCTGTCACCTGTTCTGCCTTATTCTCAGAGGATGATTGTACTGATAGATCTAATGAGGTGCCCAGCAGGCAGATAATGAAGATGTGGAGGCAGATTTGAGAAACTATCAGGGAGGTAGGGACACAAGAAAGCTTTGATGCAAACCACCTTCAGTTTGACTGCAAAATATGACTTTGATCTTACGCAAAGGCGGCTGTCTTCATTTCTGAAAAGAAATCCCAAAACTCCAGTTTTGCTTTACAACCGTTGTAACGAAGTTTGCTGCCCTTGCCATTTTTCAGAAAGCACAGATGCATCCTGCACCTTTGGGACTTTAACTTTACTAATATTGATTGGAATAGCTATAGCTATAGCTCGTTAGAGGGGTCAGTTTTCGTACAAAGTGTGCAGGAAGGTTTTTTGACTCAGTATGTAGATAGGCCAACTAGAGGTGAAGCTACATTGGATTTGGTGCTGGGCAATGAGCCAGACCAGGTGTTAGGCTTGGAAGTTAGTGAACATTTTGGTGATAGTGACCACAATTCGGTTACGTTCACCTTAGTGATGGATAGGGATAGGCATGAAGCTGGGGGCAGTAGTTATAGCTGGGAGAAGGGTAATTATGAGGCCATCAGGAGAGAATTAGGGTGCATAGATTGGACTAGGAAACTACAGGGACTGGGAACATCTGGAATGTGGAGTTTATTCAAGGAGCAGCTGCTGCGAGTCCTTGATAAGTATGTCCCTGTCAGGCAAGGAGGAAATGGTCGAGTAAGAGAACCTTGGTGTACGAAAAAAGTTGATTTGCTGGTTAAAAGGAAGAAGGAGGCTTATGTCAGGATGAGGCTTGAAGGCTCAGTTAGTGCAATGGATAGCTATAGATTAGCCAGGAGGGAGCTAAAGAGTGAATTGAGGAGAGCTAAGAGGGGACACGAGAAGACTTTGGCTGATAGGATTAAGGAGAATCCTAAAGCTTTCTTTAGATATGTTAAGAATAGAAGATTGGTTAGGACAAGATTAGGGCCAGTCATAGACAGCAGTGGGAAGTTGTGCGTGGAGCCTGAAGAGATTGGAGAGGCACTGAATAAATATTTCTCTTCGGTATTCACGCAGAGTGATGTAAATGTAGTTATGGAGAACACTGAGGTACAGGGTTGCAAACTGGGAAGTATTGAAGTAGATAGGGAGGATGTGCTAGAAATTCTCGAGGGTTTGAAGTTGGATAAGTCCCCTGGGCCGGACGGGATTTACCCTAGGATTCTCTGGGAGGCAAGAGAGGAAATTGCAGAGCCTCTGGCTCTGATCTTCAGGTCCTCGTTGGTTACGGGTGTGGTTCCGGAGGACTGGAGGATAGCGAATGTGGTCCCGTTGTTCAAGAAGGGGAAGAGAGACCTTCCAGGGAATTATAGGCCAGTGAGTCTTACTTCTGTTGTGGGCAAAGTATTGGAGAGA
Source organism: Sphyrna mokarran (assembly GCA_024679065.1). Classification (NCBI taxonomy): domain Eukaryota; kingdom Metazoa; phylum Chordata; class Chondrichthyes; order Carcharhiniformes; family Carcharhinidae; genus Sphyrna; species Sphyrna mokarran. The sequence continues at coordinate 42,371,179 of JAGIQG010000024.1, forward strand.
ATTATTAGGGATAGGATTTATAGTTATTTAGAGAGAAATGAATTGATTGGGGATAGTCAGCATGGTTTTGTGAAGGGTAGGTCGTGCCTTACTAACCTCATTGAGTTTTTTGAAAAAGTGACTAAAGAGGTGGATGGGGGTAAGGCGGTTGATGTGGTACATATGGACTTTAGTAAGGCGTTTGATAAGGTGGCCCATGGAAGACTTCTGCAGAAAATGCAGATGTATGGGATAGAGGGTGATTTAGCTAATTGGGTTAGGAATTGGCTAGCAGATAGAAGACAGAGGGTGGTGGTTGATGGGAGATATTCATTGTGGAGGTCGGTGACAAGTGGTGTACCTCAGGGGTCTGTTTTGGGGCCCCTGCTGTTTGTAATTTTTATAAATGATCTGGATGAGGGTATTGAAGGATGGATTAGTAAATTTGCAGATGACACTAAAGTCGGTGGAGTGGTAGATAGTGAAGAGGGTGTTATAGTTTGCAGAGAGACTTGGACAAGTTGCAGAGCTGGGCCGAGAGGTGGCAAATGGAGTTTAATGTGGAAAAGTGTGAGGTAATGCACTATGGCAGGAATAATAAATGTGTAGAGTATAGGGCTAATGGTAGGATTCTTAGTAGTCTTGATGAAAGATGTGGAGGCTTTGGAGAGGGTACAGAGGAAGTTTACCAGGATGTTGCCTGGTATGGAGGGCAGGTCTTATGAAGAGAGGCTGAGGGATTTGAGGTTGTTTTCGTTAGAAAGGAGGCGGCTAAGAGGGGACCTTATCGAAACATATAAGATGATTAGAGGTTTAGATAGGGTGGACAGTGATAGCCTTTTTCCTAGGATGGAAAAAGCTAGCACGAGGGGACACAGCTTTAAATTAAGGGGTGATAGTTATAGGACGGATATCAGAGGTAGGTTCTTTACCCAAAGGGTGGTTCGGGAGTGGAATGCCCTGCCTGCAGCAGTTGTAGATGCGCCAAGTTTGGTGGCGTTTAAGAGGTTAGTTGATAAGTATATGGAAGAGAAGGGAATGGTTTAGTTTGGAGGGGCATTGCTTTTTATATTGGTCGGCGCAACATCGAAGGCCGAAGGGCCTGTTCTGTGCTGTAATGTTCTATGTTCTATGTTCTATAAACAACATGAAGGACACTGGGGGCATTGAAACAAAATCTATATACAATTCCCAGAATTTCAAAAAAGGGACATAACATAATTTGTTTGCTACTACCACAGAAAAACAATGCATAACACTGATTAAATGAAAGAATATCACCTGTGAAAGTGCCATACTGAGCTCATGGTGCCTAAACTTAATCTTGCGAATGCTGCATTTTGGTCCATCCCCATTCGCAAGCAGGAGCATTGAAGCCAATTGCTAACTTTGCTGTTATGTCGGCCCTAATGATATTTAGGAAATTCAAAATAGATGGTGGAGTGGCTCTGTTAGTTAGTTATCGTATGATCACATTGGAGAGGGTTGGATAAGTTCAAGAAACCAGGATGTGAAAGCAGTTTGGGTTGAGATGGGTCATTTGTGGGAGTGGTGCAGAGGCCTTCTAATTGAGAACAAAGAACAAAACAGCACGGGAAACAGGCCCTTCGGCCCAACGAGCCCGCGCTGCCACCCCAATGTTCCCACCTCTACCTATGATCCCTATCTATGTTTATCGATTTATGGATTAAAAACCAAATTTGTGACAATTTAGGGAGAATTTGTTTTGCCAATTAGCCTAAGAGCACATCTTTGGGATGTGGGAGGAAACCGGGGCACCCGGACAAAATCCATGCAAGCACGGGGACAATGCGCGAACTCCCACAGGCACAGGCCCAAATCCATGTATCTGCACAGCACAGCGATAGTCACTGAGCTGTCATGTTGCCCATCAAATGGTCCAGGTAAAGTGTACACTAATGATGTGAAGCACTAGGATACTCTCGAAAAAAAATCCAAGAGCAGCCCTCTCATGACCCATCGCGTGTATGCCCCTTGTTAGACAACAAGCACCAAAGCACCTGTAGGATAAAAACAAGTACATCAATATCATCCTCTATTTACACACTTCCCAGGGATTCCCAAGGGTCATGATCCTTATTTTAAATCAGTTTTCTATACCCCTCCATTCCCATTCTGTTCATGTGCCCATCTAAGTATTTCTTAAATAACTCCAGAGTGCCTGTCCCACCACTTTACTTGGCAGCACATTGCATACCCCCACCACCCTCTGTGTGAAAAAACTCCCTCTAGCATCCAAATTATACCTTACCCCCCTCACCCTAAGCCTGTGACCCTTCGTGCTATTTGAGTCCATCGTAGGAAAAAGCTTAACCCTGTTTACTCTATCTAGACACTTCATAATCTTGTACACCTCTATTAGATCTCCTCTAAGTCTACGTCTTTCTAAGGAAAACAGTCCTAATTTGCCTAACCGCTCCTCGTAACTCAGACCTTCTATACCAGGCAGCATCCTGGTAAACCTCCTCTGCACTCTCTCCAGAGTCTCCATGTTCTTCCGGTAGTAAGGCGACCAGAACTGGATGCAGTATTCCAAATGAGGTCTATCCAACATTTTATACAACTGCAACACTAAAGGCCAGCTCTTGTACTCTATACCCCTTTCTATAAAGGCTAGCATACCATATGCTTTCTTCACAACCTTCTCCACTTGCTCTGCCACCTTCAGAGACTTGTGCACCGGCACCCCCAGGTCCCTCTGCGTTTCTATACTCATAATAGGTCTACCCTTTATCATATACCTCCCCCCGTACATTCTTTCTCCCGAAATGCATCACCTCGCATTTATCAGGATTGAATTCCATCTGCCATCTATCTGCCCAAGCTACCAGCCTATGTATGTCCTGAAAATGCTCCTCACTATCTGCAAGTCCAGCCATCTTCGTATCATCTGCAAACTTGCTGATCACTCCACTTACTCCCTCTTCCAAGTCATTTATGTATGTTACAAATAAAAGACGTCCCAGTACCGAGCCCTGCGGCACACTACTAGTGACCGACCTCCAGCTAGAAAAACGCCCTTCCACTATTACTCCCTGTCTCCTTTTACTCAGCCAGTTATTTATCCATCTAGCTACCTGTCCTTGTACCCCATGAGCCTTGACCTTCTTTGTAATTACATATTATGTTAGGGTATAAAAGAAGAGGTAATGGGAGTTTGTCAGAAGGGTACTGTGATAATATGGGCGATTTTAATCTATCTATAGATTGGAAAAAGCAGATAGGTAAAGTTAATATAAATAATGAGTTCATAGAACGTTTTCAGGATACAGTCTTATAACAACATGTTGCGGAGCTAACCAGAGGATAGGTTGTACTAGAGTTGGGAGTGTTTCTCGGGGCTGGGAGACACCTGTAGAGGCCATGTAGAGGGCTCCCTGTTGTGCACAATAAATTTCTGGTATTGTCAGCTCTGGGCCAGAAATTGGTGTGGAGCTGATTGAATTATTTAAAAGACCATTAGCATGCCATTTGCGGGCCAGGGGACTGAAGTCTCTGGGCCCACTCGCGTCTCCCCCCACCAGGAGTGTTTCACTCTGGTAGGATTTATAACAGCTCTCTAGAGGGAGCTAGTGGTCTGACCCCACATGGAGGCTCCAGGAGGTCAGGGGTTAGGGCGGGCTGCCACTTGGCATTGCCAACCTAGGGACAAAGTGGCAATGTCCAGGGAACACCTTGGCACTGCCCAGTGGGCATCAGACAGTGTCAAGGAGGGTGGTGTCAGAGGGGGAAGTGCCTTTTGAAGAATGGGGCCTCTGAGGCAATTGGTGGGAGTGGTGGAGTCCCACTGTTACTGTGCACCGGGATCAGTAACAGGGGAAGGAGGCCAGTGATCAGGGCTGACAATCATAGTGAATGGTCGGCCTGTTGGAGAGGATTGAGAGATCAAGGTAGGGGGTGACGAGGGTGGCCTGGGCAAGTCTGAGAAGCCAACAAAAGGGACATTGCGGAATTGGAGGGACCAATATTCTGGGGCGCGGAGCTGACCAGTGATCAGGAGGGTAGCAGTGTGGAGCTACTGAGCATGTGCTGATCTCCGCTATGAACGATTGGCACATGAGCAGTGGTCCATTTAGTTATGTGCCGCTGGTCTCTCCATGGGGAATAAGCCCTGTCCATAGATTTTTAACATGATTCAGGGCACTCGATGTACAGAGAATGGAAGATTCATTTTGAAAATCACACTGAAAAAAACAATGGGATTTACGTCTGTTTTCACGCAGATTCACACTTAGAGTTTATTCTGGGAGAACCCTACCCTTGGTATTGTGCAATAAGATAGGATTAATCGATAACTTTATAGTGAAACACCTCAAAGGAGTAGTGATCATAATATGATTGAATTTTACATTTAGTTTGAGGGAAAGAACAGTGCATCCAAGGCCAGTATTCTAAACTTAAATAAAGGCAACTATGAGGGCATGAAAACAGAGCTAGCTAAAATGAATTCGGGAATGTGCTTAAGTGATTGATCGATAGGAGTTCAAATGATAGACATTCAAAGAGATTTTTCAAAATATACAAAATTGATATATTAATCCAGAAACTCAGCTTGTGTTCTGTGAGACCCATGTTTGAATCCCGCCATGGCAGCTGATGGAATTTGAATTCACTCAAAAAAAATCTGGAATTAAGATTCTATTGATGATCATGAAGTCATTGTCTATTCTCAGAAAAACCCATCTGGTTCACTAATGTCTCTTTAGGGAAGGAAATCTGCTGCCCTTATCTGATCTGGCCTGCATGTGCCTCCAGAACCAAAACAGCATGATTGACTCTCTGTTGCCCTCAGAAATGGCCTAGCAAGCCATTCAGTTCAAAAGCAACCAGGTGTGGGCAATAAATGCTAGCCCATGTCCCATGAAAGAATAAAGAATTATAATGAAAAAGAAAAATTCTAAGGGGAGAGCCCATCATTTGACGTGGTAGCACAATGGTTCACATTGCTGTCTCACAATGCCAAGTTGAATTCCAGCTTGGGTCATTGTCTGTGTGGAGTTTGTGTATTCTCCTCATGTCTGCATGAGTTTCCTCCCACATTCCAAAGATGTGCGGGTCACATTGATCAGCTATGCTATATCGACCCTAGTGTCAGGGAGTTTAGCAGGGTAAGTGAGAGTTACAGGGATAAGGCCTTTGTGGGATTGTGGTCAGTAGAGACTTGATGGGCTGAATGCTTTCCGTCTATACTAAAGGGATCCTATGATTAAAGAAAAAGCACAGATTTGCAGAAAGATGAATGACAGGTCAGCAGATTGGCAAGAATACAAAGAATACTAAAGAATACAAAAAAATGATAATGAAGGAAAAACTAGAGTACAATTAAAAGCTAGCCAGTAATATAAAGACACACAGTACAAGTTTCTACAGGTGGTTAAATAAGAAAAAGAGTTAAATGAATATTGGTCCTACAGGAGCTACAGCCAGGAACTGATGGTGGAAATTAGAGTTATGGCAGATGAATTAAGATGGTATTTATCATCTGTCTTTTCAGCAATGTTACAGGTAACATTGCTGAAATAGTTGTAAATCAGGAAATGGAAGGGAGGAAAAAATTTAGGAAAATTACAATATCAGTGAAGTGAGTAAATTGTTCGACATGTGGGCTAACAAATCCCTTAGCCTGGATGGATTTCACCTTTCTTGAAAGAAGTAACTAATTAGACAGTTGATGCTTTGGTTTTAATTTTCTAAATTCTCTTGATTTGGAGAAGGTTCCATTAGATTGGAAGATAGCAAATATCTTATTCAAAAAGGAAGGAAGACAGAAAGCAAGAAATCGGCCAGTTAGCCCAACATTTATCATGGGAAAAAACACTTGGAAAATTTAAGACAACCAGGCAGAGTCAACAAGGTTTTTTGAAAGGGAAGTCACGTTTAACCAATTTATTGGAGCTCTTTGAAGGACTCATATGTGCTGTAGATAAAGGGCAACTAGTGGATGTCCTGTATTTAAGTTTCCAGAAGGCATTTAAAAGGGTGCCACATCAACAGTTATTGTGGACATAAAATTTCATGGTGTAAGGGAAACATACTGACATGGATAGAAAATTGGAGGCAGACATTTGTCATAAATGGGTCTTTTTCTGGCTGCAGGATGTGATTAGTAGTGTACTGTAGGGATGAATGATGAGGTCTGAAGTTTTTACAATTTATATAAATAACTTGAATGAAGGGACTGATGTATTGTTGCTAACTTTGATGACAACACTAAGATAGGTAGGAAGATAAGTTGTGAAGAGAGTATAGGGAGGCTACAAAAAGATGTCGATTGGTTAAGTGATGGGCAAAATCTGGCAAATGGAACATAATGTGGGCAAACGTGAAATTGTCCTTTTTGGCAGAAAAAAAAGAAAAACTTAGATAATAAGATAATTAGATGGTGAGAGATTGCTGAGCTCTGAGGTACAAGGTATCCAGGTGTCCTAGTGCCTGGATCACTCAATCCCTCGATTGATGAAGGCTAGTACACCATATGCCTTCTTGACCACATCCTCCACTGCAAGACTGATTTAAGAGTCCTATGGACCTGAACCCCAAGATCATTCTGATCTTCTACAATGCTAAGAGTCTTATCCTTGATATTATACTCCTTCATCCTATTGGACCTGCCAAAATGGACGACTACACATTTATCTGGGTTGAAGTCCATCTGCCACTTCTCCACCCAGTCTTGCATCCTATCTATATCTCGCAGCAATTTCTGACATCCCTCCAGACAACACCATCAACCTTCATGTCCTCGGCAAACTTACAAACCCATTTCTCTAATTCCTCATCCAGGTCATTTATGAAAATTACAAACAGCAAGGGTCCCAGAACACACCCCTGGGGCAATCCACTGGTCTCTGACCTCCATGCAGAAAAAGACTCATCCACACCACTCTCTGCTTTCTGCAGGCAAGCCAGTTCTGAATCTACAAGGCAACAGCCCCTTGGATCCCATGCCCTCTCACTTTCTCAAGAATTTATGCATGGGGGACCTTATCGAATGCCTTGCTGAAGTCCATTTTAAGCATATCCACTACTCTTCCTTTGTCAATGTATTTAGTCACATTTTCAAAAAACTCAATCAGGCTCGTAAGGCATGACCTGCACTTGACAAAGCCGTGTTGACTAAACTTCTCTAAATGTTTATAAATCCTGTCCCTCAGGATTCTGTCCATCAACTTACAACCACTGAGGTTCAACTTAAGGGTTAGTAATTTTCTGGGCTGTCCCTGTTCCCTTTCTTGAATATAGGAACCACATCCGCAATCCTCCAATCCTCCAGAACCTCTCCTGTCTCCATTGATGATGCAAAGATCATTGCCAGAGACTCTGCAATCTCTTCCTTTGCCTCCCACAGCAATCTAGGATATATCCCATCCGGTCCCGGCGACTTGATGCGATTCAAAATTTCCAAAACGTCCTCGTTCTTTTTCTTAACATCTACACTTTACACTGCTAAGAGTCTTACCCTTGATATTGTACTCCTTCATCCCACTGGACCTGCCAAAATGGACCACTGCACATTTATTCAGGTTGAAGTCTATCTGCCAATTCTCTGTCCAGTCTTGCATCCTATCTGTGTCATGCTGCAACTTCTGATATCCCTCCAGACTATCCACAACATCACCAACCTTCATGTCACCTCAAAAAGAACAGTTTGATCAAGCAGACGCAGCACAGATTCGTGAACGGGAAGTTGTGTTGAACAAATTTTCTGGATTTCTAATGAAGTTGTGACTAGTGTGGTAGTCAGAGGGGTACCGGTGGATATGGTGTTTTTAGATTTTCAGAAGGCATTCGAGAAGATGCCTCACAAAAGGTTGCTGCAGAAGGTTAGGATACACGGGATTGGGGATAAAGTGTTAGCATGGATTGAGGATTGATTGTCTAACAGGAAGCAGAGAGTTGGAATCAATGGATGCTTTTCTGGTTGGCAGTTGGTGACTAGTGGAGTGCCCGCAGGGATTGGTGCTGGGGCCTCAACAGTTTACCGTTTACATAGACGATCTGGAGGAGAGGGCTGAGTGTAGGATAACAAAGTTTGCTGATGACACAGGGATGAGTGGAAAAGCGAATTGTGTGGAGGGCGTGGAAAGCCTGGAGAGAGATCTGGATAGGCTGAGTTAGTGGGCGAGGACCTGGCAGATGGTGTATAATGTTAGCAAATGTGAGGTTAGCCACTTTCGTAGAAATAATAGTAAAAGGGATTACTATTTAAAGGGTGAAAAGCTGCAGTATGCTGTTGTGCAGAGGGACCTGGGGGTCCTTGTGCACGAATCACAAAAACTCAGTCTGCAGGTGCAGCAGGTGATTAAGAAGGTGAATAGAATGTTGGCCTTTATAGCGACAGGGATAGAATATAAAAGCCGGGGGGGGGGTCTTGCTGCAACTGTAGAAGGCACTGGTGAGGTCGCAACTGGTGTACTGTGTGCAGGTTTGGTCCCCTTATTTGCGAAAGGATATATTGATCTTGGAGTGAGTACAGAGAAGGTTCACCAGGCTGATACCAAAGATGAGGGGTTAGCTTATGAAGGGAAATTGAATAGACTGGCCCTGTACTCATTAGAGTTTAGAAGGCTGAGAGGGAATCTTATAGAGACTTACAAAATAATGAAGGGACTAGATAGGGTAGAGGTAGAGAGATTTTTTCCACTTAGAAAGGAAAACAGAACTAGAGGGCACGCCTCAAAATAAGGGGGATCAGTTTAGAACGGAGTTGAGGAGAAACTTCTTTACTCAAAGGGTGGTGAATCTCTGGAATTCTCTGCCCATCGAATTGGTGGAGGCTATCTCGTGAATATATTTAAGTCAGGGATAGATAGATTTCTGATAGACAAGGGAATTAAGAATTATGGGGAGAAAGCAGGAAAGTGGAACTGATTCACTTCAGATCAGCCATGATCTTATTGAATGGCAGGGCAGGCTCGAAGGGCTAGATGGCCTAGTTCTGCTCCTATTTCTTATGTTCTTATTTGTCATACTCCAGTTGGAGTATTGTGCACAGTTCTGGTCGCCTCTTTATAGGAAGGATGTAGAGGCTATTCAGAGAGTTCAGAGGAGATTTACAAGGATGCTGCCTGGATTGGGAGGCAGGCCTTATGAAGATAGGTTGAGGGGGCTGGGACTCTTCTCACTGGAGAGACGTAGGTTGAGAGGTGACCGAATAGAGGTTTATAAAATGTTGAGAGGGATAGATAGGGTGTACTTTCAGAGACTATTTCCCCGAGCTGAAATGGTCACTATGAGAGGACACAAATTTAAGGTGCAGGGAAGCAAATACAAAGGAGATGTCAGGGGTAGGTTTGTTGAGCAGTGCTCATTCATCTGCTGCCATAGTGTCTGCATGGCCTCCCCACAATGTACCAATGTATCAATGTACCAGCCAATGAGCATCGCTCAACAATCACTAGGCAAAACAGTTCCCTTCCTGTGGGCGAACACTTCAGCAGTCACGGGCATTCGGCCTCCGACCTGCGGGTAAATGTTCTTCAAGGGGGCCTTCGTGACACATGACAGCGCAGAGTCACTGAGCAGAGACTGATGGCCAAGTTCCGCACACATGAGGACGGTCTTAATAGAGATCTTGGCTTCATGTCACACTATCTGTAACCCCTGTAACTCGCCTGGGTTTGCAAAAAACCTCACTTACTGTGCTGTCTGGAGAAAATACACAATTCTCTAACCAATGCTTATGATTCTCTTCACACACATTGTTAGCCACTTTAACACTTGAATAGCAGGTTAGATGTAAGGATTCGCATTCTAATCAGAAATCTGTGACTGTCTGTGTTGATATGTGTGCTATTGCAGACCAGAACACTGCATTTGCCTGACGAAGACAGAAAGTCGAAAGCTTGCAAATTTACTATCAAATAAATTGGTTGGATTTAAAATTGGTGTTGCTAGATTCTTACTGAGTTCTTACTACCCCAGTCCAACACTGGCATCTCTATATCATCACCAGAAAACAAGCAGACCACACTAGAGTGACAGTTTGGGAACAGGGCAGTGCAACGTGACCTGGGTATCACGGTGAAAGTCATAGAAGGTTGGCATGCAGGTACAACAGGCAGTGAGGAAAGCTAAGGGCATACAATATAGAACATAGAACATTACAGAGCAGTACAGGTCTTTCGACCCTCAATGTTGCATCGAGCTGTGAAACCAATCTAATGCCTATCTAACCTATACTATTCCAAGATCAACCATACGTTTATCCGATGACCATTTAAATGCCCTTAATGTTGGCAAATCCACACTGTTGCAGGCAGGGCATTCCACACTCTTACTAATCTCTGAGTAAAGAACCAACTCTGACACCTGGTTTATATCTATCACCTCTCAATATAAAGCTATATCCCATCGTGCTAGCCGTCTCCATCCAAGGAAAAGGGTCACACTATCCACCCTATCTAATCCTCTGATCATTTTATATACCTCTATTAAATCAGCTCTTAACCTTTTTCTCTCTAACAAAAGCAGCCTCAAGTCCCTCAGCCTTTCCCATAAGACCTTCCTATCATACCAGGTAACTTTCTGGTGAATCACCTCCGCACCATTTCCAGTGCTTCCACATCCTTCCTATAATGCGATGACCAGAACTGTACTCCAGAGTTTTGTACAGCAGCAATGTGACCTCATGGCTCCTAACTCAATCCTCTACCAATAAGAACTAACACACCATATGGCTTCTTAACAACCCTATCAACCTGGGTGCCACAAGTGAACATCGAGATCTCTCTGCTCAACCACACTACCAAGCAACTTACCAATAGCCCAGTACTCTGTATTCCTGTTATTCCTCCCAAAATGAATCATTTCACACTTTTCCGCATTAAACTCCTTTTGCCAGCTCTCAGCCCAGCCCTGCAGCTTATTTATGTACCTCTGTAACTTGCAACATCCTTCCACATTTCCACAACTTTAATGTCACCGCAAATTTAGTAAGTCATCCTCTTATGCCCTCATCCAGGTAATTTATAAAAATGACAAACAACAATGGCCCCAAAACAGATCCTTGTGGTACACCACTAGTAACGGAACTCCAGGATGAAGATTTCCTACCAAACACCACTCTCTGTCTTCTTGCAGCTAGCCAGTTTCTGATCCAAACTGCTAAATCACCCCCAATTCCATGCTTCTGTATCTTCTGCGATAGCTTACCATGGGGAAACTTATCAAACTCTTTACTGAAATCCATGTACACCACATCAACTGCTTTACCATCATCCACCTCTTTGGTCATCTTCTCAAATAATTCAATAAAGTTTGTGAGGCACAACCTACAAAACTGTGCTGACTATCCCTAATCAAATTATTCCTCTCTAGATGATTATAAATCCTATCTCTTATAATCCTTTCCAAAACTTTGTCCACAACAGAAGTAAGGTTCATTGGTCTATAATTACCAGGGTTGTCTCTATTCTCCTTCTTGAATAAAGGGACTACATTTACTATCCTCAGTCTTCTGGCACTATTCCTGTAGACAATGATGACAAAAAGATCAAAGCCGAAAGTTCTGCAATCTCCTCCCTAGCCTCCCAGAGAATCTTAGGATAAGTCCTATCTGGCCCAGGAAACTTAACTATTTTCATACTTTCCAGAATTGTTAACACCTCACTATGAATCTCAATCCTGTCTAGTTCAATAGCCTGTATCTCAGTATTCTCCTCAACAACATTGTCTTTTTCCTGTGTGAATATTGATGAAAAATATCATTTAGCGCCTCTCCTATCTCTTCGGACTCCACGCACAACTTTCCACTACTATCCTTGATTGGCGCGTAGAAGTATGGATGTCTTGCTGCAGTTATATAAGGCTCTTGATGAGGCCACACTTTGAGTATTGTGTGCAGTTTTGTTCTCCTAGTTTGAAGGACATTCTTTCTATTGAAGGAGTCCAGTGGGAGGTTCACCAGACTGTCATGGCAGGACTGACATATGAAGAGAGATGGGATCGACTGGTTTGTACTGTCTGGAATTTTGAAGAATGAAAGAGAGTCTCATAGAAATGTATAAAATCCTGATGGGACTGGACAGGCTAGATGTGGAAAGAATGTTCCCAGTGTTGGGGAAGTCAAGAACTTGGGTCACAGTCTAGGAATAAGGGGTTTTCCCTTGAAAGACGTCAGCTGAGAGGGGATCTATTAGAGGTATATAAGATTATGAGGGGTATAGATAGAGTAAAGGTGGTAAGCTTTTTCCACCATTAGAAAAGGATAGAACAAGGGGTCACAGCCTTAGGGTGAGGGGGGCTATTATAAGACAAATATTAGAGGGCATTTTTTCACACAAAGGGTAGTGGGGGTGTGGAATGCACTACCGAGTAAGGTGGTGGGAGCAGGCACGCTAGGGTTGTTTAAGGGTCTCTTGGACAGCCACATGAGCGGTCTGCAGATAGAGGGAAATAGTAGGACTGTTTAAATATCCTATTTGTTTCCACAGGATGTTCGGTCCACCTTGTTGACCAACAAGGGCATGCATGCGGCAGGTCGTGCGAGAGCTGCTCTTGGATGTTGCTTCATGGGTTGCCTGGTGCTTCACGTCGTTAGTGTATGCTTAAACTGGACCATCTGATGGGCACCATGACAGCTCAGGGACTAGTGCTGTTGCTATGCAGACACATGGATTTGGGCCTGTGTCTGCGGGAGTTTGCACGTTCTCCCCGTGGTTGTGTGGGTTTTCTCCGGGTGCTCCGGTTTCGTCCCACATCCCAAAAATGTGCTGTTAGGCTGATTGGGTAACAAATTGGTCCCTATATGTCATTAAGACGTTAGGACGGCGGCGCAGGCTCGTTGGGCCGAAGGGCCTGTTTCTGGTGCTGTGTTGTTCTTTGTTCTTTGTAAGCCATTCATGACTGAGATGAGGAAGAACTTCACTCAGAGACTTGTGAACCTGTGAAGTTCTGTACCACAGAAAGCTGTTGGGACCAGTTCGTTAAACATGTTCAAGAAAGAGCTGGACGTGGCCCTTGTGGCTAAAGAGTTCAAGGGATCTGGAGAGAAAGTGAGAGTGGGATACTGAAATTGCATGATCAGCCATGAATATATTGAATGGTGATGCAGACTTCAAGAACCAAATAGGCTATTCCTGCATCTGTTTTTTATGTTTTTATATTTCTATATTTAGAGGATACAATTATGCATGCACAGATCTATTATGTGCAACTGAACAGGGAGATCTATCATAGCTATAGATAGCTATGATATCTATAGGTACTGATACTGGATAGCTATAGATTAGCCAGGAGGGAGCTAAAGAGTGAATTGAGGAGAGCTAAGAGAGGACACGAGAAGACTTTGGCTGATAGGATTAAGGAGAATCCTAAAGCCTTCTTTAGATATGTTAAGAATAGAAGATTGGTTAGGGCAAGATTAGGGCCAGTCATAGACAGCAGTGGGAAGTTGTGCGTGGAGCCTGAAGAGATTGGTGAGGCACTGAATAAATATTTCTCTTCGGTATTCACGCAGAGTGCTGGAAATGTAGCTATGGAGGACACTGAGGTACAGGGTTGCAAATTGGGAAGTATTGTAGTAGATAGGGAGGATGTGCTAGAAATTCTCGAGGGTTTGAAGTTGGATAAGTCCCCTGGGCCGGACGGGATTTACCCTAGGATTCTCTGGGAGGCAAGAGAGAAGATTGCAGAGCCTCTGGCTCTGATCTTCAGGTCTTCGTTGGTTACGGGTGTGGTTCCGGAGGACTGGAGGATAGCGAATAATGGTCCCGTTGTTCAAGAAGGGGAAGAGAGACCTTCCAGGGAATTATAGGCCAGTGAGTCTTACTTCTGTTGTGGGCAAAGTATTGGAGAGAATTATTAGGGATAGGATTTATAGTTATTTGGAGAGAAATGAATTGATTGGAGATAGTCAGCATGGTTTTGTGAAGAGTAGGTCGTGCCTTACTAACCTCATTGAGTTTTTTGAAAAAGTGACTAAAGAGGTAGATGGGGGTAAGGCGGTTGATGTGGTATCTATGGACTTTAGTAAGGCGTTTGATAAGGTGGCCCATGGAAGACTTCTGCAGAAAATGCAGATGTATGGGATAGAGGGTGATTTAGCTAATTGGGTTAGGAATTGGCTAGCAGATAGAAGACAGTGGGTGGTGGTTGATGGGAGATATTCATCGTGGAGTTCGGTGACAAGTGGTGTACCTCAGGGGTCTGTTTTGGGCCCCTGCTGTTTGTAATTTTTATAAATGATCTGGATGAGGGTATTGAAGGATGGATTAGTAAATTTGCAGATGACACTAAAGTCGGTGGAGTGGTAGATAGTGAAGAGGGGTGTTATAGCTTGCAGAGAGACTTGACAAGTTGCAGAGCTGGGCCGAGAGGTGGCAAATGGAGTTTAATGTGGAAAAGTGTGAGGTAATGCACTTTGGCATGAATAATAAATGTGTAGAGTATAGGGCTAATGGTAGGATTCTTAATAGTGTTGATGAACAGAGGGATCTTGGTGTATTTGTGCATAGATCCCTGAAAGTAGGCAGTCAAGTCGATAAGGTTGTTAAGAAGGCGTATGGAGTCTTAGCTTTTATTGGTAGGGGGATTGAATTTCGGAGCCGCAATGTCATGTTGCAACTGTACAAAACTCTAGTGCGGTCGCACTTGGAGTATTGTGTACAGTTCTGGTCCCCACATTATAAGAAAGATGTGGAGGCATTGGAGAGGTACAGAGGAGGTTTACCAGGATGTTGCCTGGTATGGAGGGCAGGTCTTATGAAGAGAGGCTGAGGGAGTTGAGGGTGTTTTCGTTAGAAAGGAGGCGGCTAAGAGGGGACCTAATCGAAACATATAAGATGATTAGAGGTTTAGATAGGGTGGACAGTGATAGCCTTTTTCTAGGATGGAGAAAGCTAGCACGAGGGGACACAGCTTTAAATTAAGGGGTGATAGTTATAGGACGGATATCAGAGGTAGGTTCTTTACCCAAAGGGTGGTTCGGGAGTGGAATGCCCTGCCTGCAGCAGTTGTAGATGTGCCAAGTTTGGTTGCATTTAAGAGGTTAGTTGATAAGTATATGGAAGAGAAGGGAATGGTTTAGTTTGGAGGGGCATTGCTTTTTATATTGGTTGGCGCAACATCCAAGGCTGAAGGGCCTGTTCTGTGCTGTAATGTTCTATGTTCTATGTTGCTTATTTGGAACTGAAATGGCGATCACTTAGAAATTGGGGTCTCTTTTTGTATTTAAAGATTGTTCAAAACTCTATTATGAATAAAACTTGTTTTGGTAAATGATCTCTAATTTTTCAGTGGAATTATTAGAATGAGGCATTTTTTCATCACATTTATGTGAAAATAAAAAAAAATTGTTGGGGTCTAGTCTGGCTTCACAATATACCTGGAAGTTTTGTTCCCGTGTCCTATTACCAATCACCACATTATCATATAGTTTCTAGGTTCCCTGACCAATGAGCTTCTACAGGCATGATGATGATTAGCACGATTTGCATGGGGGTAGTAGGGTGAAATAGTTTGAGGGATGAAGATTAGACGGCCATATGTTTAACAAATCAACTGTTTTTGTGGCTCCTTCAAATATGCATCTGGGGCAGTGAGCCAAAATCCATCTTGCAAGCACACCTTCTCCCTAGAACAAAGATCATGCCATTCATGGGCCCAGGGTGAGTGGGTCATGTATTTCCTGCTTTCAGATTGAAAATCTTTGGATTACTGGTGTAAAGCTTTTTTTCCCTTAAAATTCTAGCTTCTAGTTATAAAGGGTCAATATCCTATTTGCCATTTTTATTATATTTTGGTGATCCTTGAAAACGTACCTCTAAGTCTCTTTGCAATTCCACTGCTATTAGCTTTTCACCATTTAAATGACATTTGCATTTGTCCTTCTTTAGTCCAAAATGGATGATCTCACCCTTATCTATATTGAAATTCTCTTGCCAGATTTTTATCAACTCCCTTAATCTAGCAATTTCTTTTTGTGATTTTTAATGCTCCAATCTACACTACGTACCACACCAGGGGTTGGTTTGCTTGCTTGGCTGTTTGCCAGGTTTGTGATGCAGAATGATGACAATAGTGCAGGTTCAATTCCTGTGCTAACTGAAGTCATCCTTGAAGGCCCTGCTTCCTCAACCTTGCCCCTTGCCAGGGTGCAGTGACCTTCAGGTTAAATCACCAACAGTCAGCTCCCCCTCAAAGGGGAGAGCAGCCCATGGTCATCTGGGATTATCGCAGACCACTTACTGTACCACCAATCTTTGTTGTATTGATTTTTAAAAATAAAGTTGTCCTTGTTTCAAAAAAATCAGTTTGCTTCTTTCAGAGATCTGTATTGAAGATCTCCATATTTTTCTTTATCCAGAACTTTTCATTTCCACATTTTTTAGTTAAGCCTGGCTATAGTACATCATTGAACTCGATCCACCGCAAGAGCGGCCCATGTGCATATTGTTAACTCAACACTAGATGGCCCCCTGATGGAAGAAAGTACACTACAGCAAATAAATACAAAGGTCTTTGTTCATTCTTTGATGGGAAGATCATAAATTTTCTGGAAATGACCAAAGACAGCTATATATTATACAAAAACTTGAGTATTTAGTCAGGTGTGACACCTCAGAACTTTACTGCTTTTACATTTGCGAATAAAGTTAATGACAACTTGGTGGGTGGATTGTGGGAGGGCCACTGGATCATGAGTGAACATAAGGGAAGTGTTTTCAAGGCATAAATCTGTCTGATAGAAATGACTTTCAACCATAACTAAGTGCAAACTGTATCTTCCTGTAAGTCTTGTTAATATCTTCCTTGCTGGCCTCAACAATCATTCCAATCTATTTTCTCTGCTTGTCTGGTGATGTTAAGAATACCAAATCTACCATGGATCGGAATCTGTAATAATGATTTGATTGATAATATTTGCGGAATGCTTTAAGTGTTGATCTTTTCTTTAAACTTCCTGAAAATGTGACCAACCAAAGAGTAAGATGCTACAAATGAGACTTTTTTAGTTTTAATCTGTACAATTGATGTAGCAAAACTACACTAATCAAAGTCACAAATAAAATCTTACATAGCTATGATACACTATTCCTCTTTGTGCTTCTCAACCTACACTTTATACAATGGGTTTCAGGGTGCCCTTGACGTAGCCAGAGAGGTTTTCGCACAGGGTCCCATTGCCTGATATGATGGGATGTCGTCTCGGACTTCTCCGGATCAGAGAAGCTACGACAACATGTCATCGATGATGACGAGCATCTTGCCAAGGCCGTCCCCACACCCCCATTTCTTGCCTTCAAACAGACTATTGTTCGCAGCAAACTACCCAGACTTCAGAAGAATAGTGACCATGGCACCACACAACCCTGCCACAGCAATCTCTGCAAGACGTGTCAGATCATCGACTCGGATGCCATGGTTTCTTGTGAGACCACCATCCACTAGATGCACGGTGCATAATCTTGCACTTTGCCAATGTTGTTTACCTGATAGGCTGCAGGAAAGGATGTCCTGAGGCACAGAACATTGGGGAGACCATGCAGATGCTACGGCAATGGATGAATGAACACTGCTTGACAATCACCAAATAAGAATATACCCTTCCACTTGGGGAACACAGCAGTCGTGAGCATTTAGCCTCTGATCTTCAGGTAAGCATTCTCCAAGGTAGCCTTCATGACACACAACAATCACTGAGCAGAGACTGATAGCCAAGTTCCGCACTTGGCTATCAGTCAATGGCCTCAACCGAGATCTTGGGTTCATGTCACACTATCTGTAGCCCCCACAACTCGCCTAGGTTGCAAAATCTCACTAACTGTCCTGACTGGAGACAATACACATCTCTTTAACCTGTGCTTTGCCCTCACTCCGCTCACATTGTCTGTACCTTTAAGACTTGATTACCTGTAAAGATTTGCATTCCAACCATTATCTTGCAAATTGAGTTTGTGACTGTATGTGACCTGTTTGAGAACACAAGTCCTCACTCACCTGATGAAGGAGCCTGAGACTCCAAAAACTATGCTGCCAAATAAACCTATTGGACTTTAAACTGGTATTGTGATATTTGTTACTGTGCTTACTCCAGTACAACGCCAGCATCTCCACATCATGGTTACCATCGACTCCTTAAGATACCCCTTAACACTTTTAATCTTCTTTCTTGAAAATCGCTTTATGTGACTTGGTGATAAATTTTGTTTGATAATATTAGTATAATGTGCCTTAGGATGTTTTACAACTGCAACAAATGTTGATTGCATTACAGAAACATTGTAATCTTCTATATCTGTGTATCGAGCACAAACCAGAGCATTTGCTCAGGAGTTAATTCTTATGTCCACATTGTTGAGCTGTCAGTAGTCATCTCATACAAACTAGTTGTAAGATAGGCTTGAACAATAAAACTGAAATTACTGATCACTGTCAGGAAAACGAGCATGGGGTTGACAGTGAAGTTTGGCTGCAGCATAATTTTAAATATACTGGCACCCTCTTCATTCCTGACTGTCATCATGTACTTGTCATGTACAAATATGGTACTGCAGTGGAGAAAGTGGCATTTAAAATCGCTCTAGTTTTCATTGCAGAACCATATGTATTTACTTGTGTTTCATTGTATAGCAGGAATGTTTATATTGCAAGCAGGAAGATCATCATCCTATATATGTATGTACATTAGAAATGAGGTTAAATATTATAATGCGGATTTTTAAACCCAAATCACTTTTGGTGCAGAGGTTTTCAAATGGGAGCGGTCTAAAGGTTCACAGGAAATTGTCAAGGAGTCCGTCAAATCAGTTTCATTCAAAAATTAAATATTTTCTGTAAGAAGCATCAACAAAACTATAGGGGGAGTGAACATAAAGCTTAGGTACACATTGTATATAGTGATTTACCTGATTTTCTTTTGTGGAGTCTTTGTGCATGTTTGAGCTTGTTTTTACCAAGACAAATACCATTCTTTGTGTGTGTGCAACAATGTTCATGGAATTTTCACAACTCAGGGTGGGGCTAGCAGGGGCCCCAGAAATTAAAAGGTTAAGGACTCTTGTTCTAGTACTATTCCCTTTAGGGAATGAGCGTTATTTAAATTTATCATGTTACCAACGGCACGGGCTCGTTGGGCCGAAAGGCCTGTTTCCCGTGCTGTTTTGTTATTTGTTCTTGTTATAGGGATATTTTATGATCCAAAAGAGTAATTTTTTTTGTGTGAGTCAAAGTGAGCAATGTCATATTGAACAAAGAACAAAACAGCACGGGAAACAGGCCCCTCGGCCTAACGAGCCCGCGCTGCCACCCCGATGTTCCCATCTCTACCTGCGATCCCTGTCCATGTTTATAGATCTATGGATTAAAAACCAAATTTGAGACAATTTAGGGAGAATTTGTTTTGCCACTTAGCCTAAGAGCACATCTTTGGGATGTGGGAGGAAACCGGAGCTCCCGGAGAAAACCCAGGCAAGCATGGGGATAATGCACAAACTCCCACAGACACAGGCCCAAATCCATGTATCTGCACAGCACAACGATAGTCACTGAGCTGTCGTATTGCCCATCAGATGGTCCAGGTCAAGCATACACTAACAACGTGAAGCAGTAGGATACTCTCGAAAAAGATCCAAGAGCAGTCCTCTCACGACCCATCATGTGTATGCCCCTCGTTAGACAACAAGGTGGACCAAAGCACCTGTAGGATAAAAACAAGTACATCAATATCATCATCTATTTACACATTTCCCAGGGACTCCCAAGGCTCATGATCCCTATTTTAAATCAGTTTTCTATACCCCTCCATTCCCATTCTGTTCATGTGCCCATCTAAGTATTTCTTAAATAACTCCAGAGTACCTGCCTCCACCACTTTACTTGGCAGCGCATTCCATACCCCCACCACCCTCTGTGTGAAAAAACTCCCTCTAGCATCCAAATTATACCTTACCCCCCTCACCCTAAGCCCGTGACCCCTCATGCTATTTGAGTCCATCCTAGGAAAAAGCTTAACCCTGTTTACTCTATCAATCCCCTTCAAAATCTTGTACATCTCTATCAGATCTCCTCTAAGTCTACGTCTTTCTAAGGAAAACAGTCCTAATTTGCCTAATCTCTCCTCGTAACTCAGACCGTCCATACCAGGCAGCATCCTGGTAAACCTCCTCTGCACTCTCTCCAGAGTCTCCACGTCCTTCCGGTAGTAAGGCGACCAGAACTGGACGCAGTATTCGAAATGAGGTCTAACCAGCGTTTTATACAACTGCAACATTAAAGGCCAGCTCTTGTGCTCTATACCCCTTCCTATAAAGGCTAACATACTATATGCTTTCTTCACAACCTCCTCCACTTGCTCTGCCACCTTCAGAGACTTGTTCACCTGCACCCCCAGGTCCCTCTGCGTTTCTATACTCTTAATAGGTCTACCCTTTATCATATACCTCCCCCCTACATTCTTTCTCCCGAAATGCATCACCTCACATTTATCAGGATTGAATTCCATCTGCCATCTGTCTGCCCAAGCTATCAGCCTATCTATGTCATGCTGTATCGCCTGACAATGCTCCTCACTATCCGCAAGTCCAGCCATCTTTGTATCGTCTGCAAACTTGCTGATCACTCCGCTTACTCCCTCTTCCAAGTCATTTATATATATTACAAATAGAAGAGGTCCCAGTACCGAGCCCTGCGGCACACCACTAGTGACCGACCTCCAGCTGGAGCAACACCCTTCCACTATTACTCTCTGTCTCCTATTACCAAGCCAAAAAAAGGCATCCATGGCAGGTAGTTAGCAAGTTAGGTGTAGGTCAAAGATGCTTTTTTCAGCTTGCATCATCAAGTACTTCCAGATTAAGTATTGCTTGATTCAGATATGGGGTAAACAATATTGCTTAACTCCAATGTACTCTACCAGTGTTACTTCTTAATTTTTATGTACTCGTTGAGCAAAACTCTTAATTCAATACTGAATCAATAATTTTATGTTGTTAGTGAGCTTCTATTGGAATTGAAGGGACATTGTCCTTTACCTTGCATCTAATCTGATATACATCTGAGAACATATTGCATTTCCTTTAACTGCCAGCACTTCCATAGATCAGCACAAAGTGAATTACCTCTCCTTGTAAAAAGCTTTTGGAGTTCACCAAAACAGAAACTACAAGGATTAGAAATCTGATATAAAAATATTTTTTTTAGAAATCTATATCACAGGTGGATAAGGTCATAAAGAGTGCTTTTGGTACATTGGCCTTTATAAATTAGAGTATTGGGTATAAAAGTTGGAGTGGTATGGTTAGGTTATATAAAGCATTGGTGGGGCTGAATTTAGAGTATTGTGTACAGTTTTGGTCACCTAGTTGCAATAAGAATGTGAATAAGGTTGAAAGAGCGCAGAGAAAGTTCACAAGGATGTTGCCAGGAATTGAGAAACTGAGTTACAGAGAGAGATTGAATAGGTTAGGACTTTATTCCCTGGACGTAGAAGAATGAGGGGAGATTTGACAGAGGTGTATAAGATCTTGATGGGCCTAGATAGAGTGAATGCAAGCAGGTTTTTTTCTACTGAGGCTAGGAGAGAAAAGAAACCAGAGAGTATGGGTTAAGGGTGAAAGGAGAAAGTTTAAAGGGAATATTGCGGGGGTGGAGGGTTCTTCATGCACAAAGTGGTGGGAGTGTGGAATGAGCTGCCGGATAAAGTGGTAAATGCGGGGTGACTTTTAACATTTAAGAAAAACTTGGACAGGTTCATGGATGAGAAGGATGTGGAGAGATATGGTCCAAGTGCAGGTCAGTGGGACTAGGCAAAAAATGGTTCAGCACAGACAAGAAGGGCTAAAAGGCCTGTTTCTGAGCTGCAATCTTCTATGGTTCTATGTAGGTTCACCAGCATCAACAAATGGAAAAAATGTGTTTAATGTTTCAACTGCATGCTTTTTATCAGAACAAATACTTACCACAAGAATTACATTTAAATAAACAGCATTGCTTTGTTGCTTATCATACACAGATTAACTCACGGAATGCAGTGAAGCATAAAAGAGTAGATTGTTCGAAAGTTACTAATTTCATTGGACCCAATGTTTGCAGATTATTGCATTTTGATAGTATTGAATTACATTTTTGTGCACATATGTCATTTCAAAGTATATATCAGAAGTTATATGGTAGTTGAAATGTTTCTGAGATCTGTGTAGGAGGTTTGTAATGCCATCAGAGGTGAGTCTGCACATGACAGCTGTAGAGCATTTTTCAGAGACTTTCCCTTTTTAATTATGGTTCAGCTAACACAAAGACCCACGGAGACAAGTGTTCTGGCTAAAGAAGTTTTCTTTATTTCCAAAGCTTGATTCAACGTACAAGGGAGAGAGATATAGGGTAGTTCCAAATCACTCTGAAATGAAATCACTCTTAGATTACAATTATACAATTTTCAAAAGCCATTTGCCCATCCCATATTCATCCTAGTTGGGTATGAGCCAATCATTATTAATATTAATTATTGACCATGACAAATAACATTTATGGTCTGACAGTGTGGGATTATGTGTGTTTGCAGACTTTGAAAGTCTTTTTCACAGTCAACTGACACTGTTCCCAGGCCTGCTGGTGTAATGTATGTCATATTCATTAAACTGTCTGAGACATCTGGCATTGTCCTTGGCTAGTGAATATTCTATTCCTTAGGGCTGTCAAGAGACGCTGATAAGAATCTAATAAGCTCTTCCCTTCACTCAGTAGCTGCACTGTTCCAAGAAATGTGGTTCTTTTTACTTGACTATGTCCTATCATGCATTAGAACATTGTGTCATTAGCCAAAGTATATGCTTTCAATACAGAACATAATATGTTTTCAAAATACATACATAAATTCTCTAACAGTGGTTATATGTGTCCCTATGCAAACAGTATCTTTGTAAACTATATTTCAGGCACTTTGTGACTTTCCTATTCACACTGATCTAATCCACCCTAATCTGGTAATCTTTTAATCCCAAATTATTCTAGACTTCCTCTTAGAACAGATACTTGTACTTTTTAGTTGATATGACAAAAAATGAATTTTTATTAATTTGGCTTGTAGATTGTCCTTTTAAATAGAATAAATAAAAGCTGTGAAATTCAGGTTTTGAAGAACATGAAGAACGTTAAAGGCTCTAAACATATTTGGCCCTATCTGTAATGTTCATTTATTCTTGGCAAATATGACAGTGCGTTGAAGAAGCATCAGCCTGCTCAAAGGCATTCAAAATTCTGTTACTTCTGCCTTCCCACTTAGATTTCTATGTGACTCTCTGAACAACACAGACACACTTTCCAGAGCCAGTTGATTAAGGTATAAGTTATAGTGGGAGATTTTAATCTCCCTAGGGTGGATTGGAAGGGACCTAGAGCTGGGAGTTTGGACGGGCAGGAATTTGTAAAATGTGTACTGGAAGGATCGTTGGAGCTAGCCTGACTAGAGAAGGGGCTATATTGGATTTAGTTCTGAGTAATGAGCCAGAGCAGGTGGTTGATGTTGTAGTAGGGGAACGTGTGGCTAACAGTGACCACAATTCTGTCTACTTTAGGATACAGGTGGAAAAGGATGCTTGTTGCCTTAGGGGTAGGGTGCTGAATGGGTGAAGGCTAACTACAGTCGGATTAGGTAGGAACTTATGGAAACTGATTGGGAACGGTTGTTCGAGGGTAAGTCCACGCTAGGCATGTGGGACTCTTTCAAGGGAATACTGAAAATGTTGCAGGAAAGATATGTGCCGGCTAAGAGGAAAGATGGGAAAGGTAGGATTGGAGAGCCGTGGATTACTAGGGATATTGAGGACTTGGTTGGGAAGAAAAGAGAGGCATATGATAGGTCAAAGCAGTTGGGAACGGAGACAGTGTTGCAGGAATATAGAGAGAGTAGGAGGGAGCTCAAACAGGGAGTGAGAAAGGCAAAAAGGGGGCATGAAATGATTTTGGCGGATAGTATTCAGGAAAATCCAAAGGCTTTTTATTCCTATAATAGGAATAAAAGGGTGGTTAGAGGAAAAATCGGACCTCTTAGAGACAGAGGAGAGGAACTGTGCTTAGAGCCCGAGGGAATGGCGGAGATCCTGAATGAATACTTTGCGTCAGTATTCACGAAGGAGAGGGGCTTGTTGACAGCTCCTGTCTCTGAGGGAGCTGTGGACCAGTTGAGGGAAATATCCATTCCGAGGGAGGAAGTGTTAGAGCTTCTAGGTAGCATTAAAACTGATAAATCTCTGGGGCCTGAAGGTATTTATCCCAGGCTGTTTAGGGAGGTGCGAGGTGAAATTGCTGGGCCTTTGACGCAAATCTTTGTCTCTTCTTTGGACACAGGTGAGATTACACAGGACTGGAGAATAGCTAATGTTGTACTGTTGTTTAAAAAGGATAGTAGGGATAACCCTGGAAATTATAGGCCGGTGAGTTTGACGTCTGTGGTAGGGAAGCTGTTGGAGGGGATTCTTAGAGATAGGATGTATAGGCACTTAGAACGTTGCAATCTGATTAGGGATACACAACATGGATTTGTTAAGGGGAGGTTGTGCCTTACAAATCTGGTAGAATGTTTTGAGGAGGTGACGAAAACGGTGGACGAAGGGCGAGCCGTTGATGTTGACTATATGGATTTCAGTAAGGCGTTTGACAAAGTCCCTCATGGGAGATTAGTTGAGAAGGTCAAGGCTCATGGGATACAAGGACAGGTGGCTAGATGGATAAGTAACTGGCTTAGTAATAAGAGACAGAGAGTAATAGCGGAAGGGTATTTTTCTAGCTGGAGGTCGGTCACTAGTGGTGTGCCGCAGGGCTCGGTACTTGGACCTCTTCTATTTGTAATATATATATAAATAACTTGGAAGAGGGAGTAAGTGGAGTGATCAGCAAGTTTGCAGATGATACAAAGATGGCTGGACTTGCGGATAGTGAGGAGCATTGTCAGGTGATGCACCAGGACACAGATAGGCCAGATAGATGGCAGATGGAATTCAATCCTGATAAATGCGCGGTGATGCATTTTGGGAGAAAGAATGTAGGAGGGATGTATATGATGAAGGGATGACCTATTAAGAGTATAGAAACGCAGATGGACTTGGGGGTGCAGGTGCACAAGTCTCTGAAGGTGGCAGAGCAAGTGGAGAAGGTTGTGAAGAAAGCATATGGTATGCTAGCCTTTATAGGAAGGGGTACAGAGTACAAGAGCTTTTAATGTTGCAGTTGTATAAAACGTTGGTTCGACCTCATTTGGAATACTGCGTCCAGTTCTGGTTGCCTTACTACCGGAAGGACGTAGAGAGTCTGGAGAGAGTGCGGAGGAGGTTTACCAGGATGCTGCCTGGTATGGAAGGTCTGAGTTACGAGGAGAGATTAGGCAAATTGAGACTGTTTTCCTTTGAAAGACGTAGACTTAGAGGAGATCTAATAGATGTGCGCAAGATTATGAGGGGTATAGATAGAGTAAACAGGGTTAAGCTTTTTCCTAGGATGGACTCAAATAGCACGAGGGGTCACGGGCTTAGGGTGAGGGGGGTAAGGTATAATTTGGATGCTGGAGGGAGTTTTTTCACACAGAGGGTGGTGGGGGTATGGAATGCGCTGCCAAGTAAAGTGATGGAGGCAGGCACTCTGGAGTTATTTAAGAAATACTTAGATGGGCACATGAACAGAATGGGAATGGAGGGGTATAGAAAACTGATTTAAAATAGGGATCATGAGCCTTGGGAGTCCCTGGGAAGTATGTAAATAGATGATGATATTGATGTACTTGTTTTTATCCTACAGGTGCTTTGGTCCACTTTGTTGTCTAACAAGGGGCATACACGCGACGGGTCATGAGAGGGCTGCTTTTAGATTTTTTTCGAGAGTATCCTAGCGCTTCACGTTGTTAGTGTGTGCTTGACCTGGACCATTTGATGGGCAACACGACAGCTCAGTGACTATCGCTGTGCTTGCGTGGGTTTTCTCTGGGTGCTCAGGTTTCCTCCCACATCCCAAAGATGTGCTCTTAGGCTAATTGGCAAAACAAATTCTCCCTAAATTGTCTCAAATTTGGTTTTTAATCCATAGATCTATAAACATGGACAGGGATCGCGGGTAGAGGTGGGAACATCGGGGTGGCGGCGCGGGCTCGTTGGGCCGAAGGGCCTGTTTTCCGTGCTGTTTTGTTCTTTGTTCTTTCTTCTTTGGTCTTTATAAGTGATAGAGCTACACTGTTGCAGCATTATTTTAATTTGCAGAGTTCTGACGATAACTTTGGATTGTCAGTAGGGGTTTGGGAATGTCTGTCAGGTATTCAACTATAATGTACATAACTTGGGAAAGGTTTTCTACAAGAGAAAAAGAGGCATCTACCTTCACATGCTGCAAAATGGAAATTTCTCACGGAAATCTCGTTTTGCGTGATAGATAATTTGTAGATAGAGGAGCAGCAGAGGACTTCATCACAGCTTAAATCTGAGACCTTGCTAAAGGATGAAGTATAACTCAAGTAGATTGGTTATTCCTATATGATCTTATGCTTCTTTTGAGGGCTGTAGTTACATCCATGCAGGCAAAAAGTGGAATGTAAATCATAGTTTTGAATTGTGACTTGTAGGCACTGCTCAGATTTTAAAGAGTCAGAAGGTGAATTACTTACTATAGAATAACTAACCTCTGATCTGCTTTATTATCCTTGGTATTTATGTGCTGAGTCCATTTGAATTTTTGGCTATTGTTAAACCCAGGATTTTGACGGTCGTTATCTAGGTGATGGCAAAGGTACAAAATGCAAAGAGGAGGTGGTTTGTTTCTCTCTAGCTTGAAATGGTAGTTGCGTAGCATTTGTGTGGCTCAAATATTACTTGCCACTTATAAGACCAAGCTTTGATACTATCGTTCCGAGCTTATGTTGGCATTGTTTGAGAAATTGTGAAAAGTGATGAACACTGCAGCCTTCAGCAAATCGTCCAATTTTTAACCTTATGATGTAGAAAAGGAGAAACAATTACTTGTGAGTAGAGTTCAGAGCTGTCAGGCAAGCCTCTTCATGTATTTGGGGCTGAGAGCCTCAGAAAAATCATTGTTTGATTGACAACCCTGGCTGTCTGATCTCTTCTATCAATTTCACAGTGTTCATTTGCACAAGATAAAGAGGTTTCAAATATTGGGAGTTTCAACTCCTTTGAAAATCGTGTTCAACTGCATGAAAATTGCAGAGGATGAGGACTTGCCCATCCCTGCAATGGAACCAGCCAGGTTGGAAGTACAGGATGAAGGCTCCTGACCCAAACCAGCCTGAACCTTTATAAATCACCCATGGAAACCTGTGGAATGTGGTAGGAATGCTGGAACTGTTCCCAAGTCATAGAGGTTGACAGGCAAATACCTTTCAGTCATTGGGTCTGTGCTGGTCAAAGTAAATCACCCAATTATTCTAATTCCATTTCCATCACTTGGCCTACAACTTAGATGCACATCTAAATACTTCTTAAACATTATGAGGATCTTTGTCTCCACCATCCTTTCAGGCAGTGAGTTCCAAACTCCCACCTTCTTCTGGGTGAAAACGTTTTTCCATACACACACTTTAAACCTCCTGCTCCTTAGATTACTTCCTCCTCCCTGGTCATTGATCCCTCCACCAAAGGAATGGTTTAGTCATGTCTACTCAATCTCTACCTCTCATACATCTCAATCATGTGCCCCCTCAATCTCCTCTGCTCCAAGAAAAACAACCTCAGTCTATCCAATCCCTCTTCATAACTAAAACTTTCCAGCCCAGGCAACATCCTGATAAATTTCCTCTGCACCCTTTCCAGTGCTACCACATTTCTGCCAAAATATGAATTCCAGAACTGCACCCAATGTTCTACTGTGGCCTAACCACTATATTATATTAAAAAGAACAAAGAAGAGCAAAGAACAATTGTTCCAGCATAATCTCTCTACTCTTCAACTTTATTCTTTGGCTAATAAAGGCAAGTATACCATATGCCTTCTTAAGCACTTTATCCACTGGTCCTATGTTTTTAGAGGAATGATGTACTTGCACATGAAGGTCCTTCTGATCCTTGGTGCTTCCCAGGATCCAGCCACTAATCTTGTAGTCCCTTATCTTGTTTATCTGTCTAAGTGCATCAGCTCACACTTATCCAGATTGAATTTCATTTGCTTTGATCAGCCCTTCTGATCAACCCCTCTATATATTCCTGGAATCTCAGAATATCCTCTTCACTATTTACCACCCAATCAAATTTTGTATTAACTGCAAACTTATTGATTAACCCTCCTACTTCTAAGTGTAAATCATTTACATAAGCCACAAGCAGCAAGAGCTCCAAAACTGATCCTTGCGGGACCTCACTGGACACACAGTTCCAGTCTGAAAACAGAATCACAGAGTTATTATGACAAGTAGGAGGCCATTTGGCCCATCATATCTGCACCAGCATTCCATTTGAGCAAAGATCAAAGTATAATAGTTTATAAACAACTACAGAGGCAGGAATGGGAGAAGAGGAAGTTAAAAACAAAGTGAAGACCTGTGATAATATGGAAGGCAGGGCAGATTAAATGACAGAAGCAAATTCATGTCAGGATGATTCAGAAATGAAGGTTGCACCCTTTGGAATGTCGAAAGAGGAGGTAAAAATGTATTTGATGATGGCATCGCATTCCAGATGGCAAAGGATGATTGGTTGAATGTATAGACTGATGGAGAGACAGGTAGGGACAAGGGAATCCCATTCTGCTTCTGGGAGATGGGAAGTGGAGAGAAAAGCAGTTGAGAAAATAGGACTTGTTTGATGGCCATGCTAATCACAGTTGAGAGGAATCCCTGGTTGTGAAAAAAGAAAGACACATTGGAAGAACTGACATGGAAGGCAACATTGTCAAAGCTGATGCAACAGAGACAATGAAACCGGAATAATGAAATAGAGTCCTTAAGCTGGAATCTTCTGTCCTGGAGTTTAGGTTCAGTGGCAGGTGTGGAAGTGAGAATGAAGCTCGTTTCCATGGTGCTGTAAGGCAGCAGAGCTAACCACTGTGTCACCGTGCTGACCATGGTCACCCTTCAACTTTTTTAATTCCAGATTTTTATTGAATTCAACTTTCAACATCTACTGTGGTGGGATTCAAACCTGGAGTCTCCAGAGCAATATGCAGGATCTCTAGAATAATAGTCTAGTGTCAGTACCACTACGTTACCACCACCCTGGCTGACTCCTCAAGGAGAAGGGGCAGGAGTGTGATTGAACTGCCCTGCAACCCTCTCACATTGACATTGTTGGTGCCAACTAAGGAATTCAGCCCATGCAGCAGTGCAGACCCGATATCCTGGATCAAACTCTCTACGGCAGTTACCATTCTGCCGGTTTTGACCTTGGTGCTTGGAGGATATAGATGAGTGCATTTATCGGTCGACTTGTGTGCTGTCCCTCTAAGAGTTCTCATCTGAGGTGCTCTCAGTGTTGAAGGTAGGCTGCAGTCGCCTCAGGCTGTCGCGCAGATGTGCCTAGGAGAAAAAGTGGAGATTATTAGTGTGTGGCAGTCGTGTTGGCAGGGATGATCTGGTGGAAGATCCCCAATGGATGTTTGCCACTGAGCTAACTGTCAGCACAAGAATTATCTCCAGTGAACAATGACTCTGTTTTCAAAGTTGCTCAGGCCCTTGATATCTGCCCTTTGCTGGTTTAGGACCTTTATTCCTCTTTATTCTGAGATATCTTGTCCTGCAAAAGACAAATGGTGAAGGTACATAGAACATAGAACATAGAACATTACAGCACAGAACAAGCCCTTCGGCCTTCGATGTTGCGCCGACCAATATAAAAAGCAATGCCCCTCCAACTAAACCATTCCCTTCTCTTCCATATACTTATCAACTAAGCTCTTAAACGCCACCAAACTTGGCGCATCTACAACTGCTGCAGGCAGGGCATTCCGCTCCCGAACCACCCTTTGGGTAAAGAACCTACCTCTGATATCCGTCCTATAACTATCACCCCTTAATTTAAAGCTGTGTCCCCTGTGCTAGCTTTTTCCATCCTAGGAAAAAGGCTATCACTGTCCACCCTATCTAAACCTCTAATCATCTTATATGTTTCGATCAGGTCCCCTCTTAGCCTCCTCCTTTCTAACGAAAACAACCTCAAATCCCTCAGCCTCTCCTCATAAGACCTGCCCTCCATACCAGGCAACATCCTGGTAAACCTCCTCTGTACCCTCTCCAATGCCTCCACATCTTTCTTATAATGCGGGGACCAGAACTGCACACAATACTCCAAGTGCGGCCGCACTAGAGTTTTGTACAGTTGCAACATGACGTTGCGGCTCCGAAATTCAATCCCTCTACCAATAAAAGCCAAGACTCCATATGCCTTCCTAACAACCTTCTCGACCTGACTGCCTACTTTCAGGGATCTATGCACATACACACCAAGATCCCTCTGTTCATCAAGACTACTAAGAATCCTACCATTAGCCCTATACTCTACACATTTATTATTTCTGCCATAGTGCATTACCTCACACTTTTCCACATTAAACTCCTTTTGCCACCTCTCGGCCCAGCTCTGCAACTTGTCCAAGTCTCTCTGCAAACTATAACACCCCTCTTCACTATCTACCACTCCACCGACTTTAGTGTCATCTGCAAATTTACTAATCCATCC
Organism: Sphyrna mokarran; assembly: GCA_024679065.1. NCBI lineage: Eukaryota > Metazoa > Chordata > Chondrichthyes > Carcharhiniformes > Carcharhinidae > Sphyrna > Sphyrna mokarran. The sequence goes on from JAGIQG010000024.1 coordinate 42,401,781, forward strand.
TTCAATACCCTCATCCAGATCATTTATAAAAATTACAAACAGCAGGGGCCCCAAAACAGACCCCTGAGGTACACCACTTGTCACCGAACTCCACGATGAATATCTCCCATCAACCACCACCCTCTGTCTTCTATCTGCTAGCCAATTCCTAACCCAATTAGCTAAATCACCCTCTATCCCATACATCTGCATTTTCTGCAGAAGTCTTCCATGGGCCACCTTATCAAACGCCTTACTAAAGTCCATATATACCACATCAACCGCCTTACCCCCATCCACCTCCTTAGTCACTTTTTCAAAAAACTCAATGAGGTTAGTAAGGCACGACCTACCCTTCACAAAACCATGCTGACTATCTCCAATCAATTCATTACTCTCTAAATAACTATAAATCCTATCCCTAATTATTCTCTCCAATACTTTGCCCACAACAGAAGTAAGACTCACTGGCCTATAATTCCCTGGAAGGTCTCTCTTCCCCTTCTTGAACAACGGGACCACATTCGCTATCCTCCAGTCCTCCGGAACCACACCCGTAACCAACGACGACCTGAAGATCAGAGCCAGAGGCTCTGCAATCTCCTCTCTTGCCTCCCAGAGAATCCTAGGGTAAATCCCGTCCGGCCCAGGGGACTTATCCAACTTCAAACCCTCGAGAATATCTAGCACATCCTCCCTATCTACTTCGATACCTTCCAGTTTGCTACCCTGTACCTCAGTGTTCTCCATAACTACATTTACATCACCCTGCGTGAATACCGAAGAGAAATATTTATTCAGTACCTCTCCAATCTCCTCAGGCTCCACGCACAACTTCCCACTGCTGTCTATGACTGGCCCTAATCTTGTCCTAACCAATCTTCTATTCTTACCATATCTAAAGAATAGATATGGTAAGAAAGATGTATTTGAGAAAGGTGGCTAACATTTGTGATTAGTTCGTGGAAACATGGACAGAATGAGGATGAGATGAGCAGAGGGGCTGATGACAGGTCCAGATATTTGTGGGAGAGAAAGTGAGTGGTGATGTGTATTGAATTGAGAGTGAGTGAGATCCATGGATGAATGATAGGCTTATGAGTTGAGAGTGATTGGATGGCTGACTTCACCTGGTGAAATGGCTGAGATCATTCATCCTCATTAAACACTACGTGACGTATCTTCTCGAGGTAGCATTCACATTCCCAATTGCCGCCATTGACACCCCCCCCCCCCCCCCCCCCCCGCTCCTCCCACCTCCTCCCAAACCAGATTTGGCACTTTGATGCTCTTCCTGTTGACCATAACAGGGTAACGGACATCACGGCGGCAACTTTCTGATGTCCAAAAGGCACTCAAGTGAGGCATCACAGAATCTGAGACAGCACATTTCCTTACTTTTGCGGCCCTCTCTTCAGTGGGACACTCCTATGCTGCAAGCATTGAGAATTACGCACATTGTGTGTGCTTTTAAATGTGCCTCCACTTTGAGAAAGCACTGAGGTCATGTTGGGGCTGACGACCCCCAACACAATCATTTGGGGGTCATCAAATTAATAGTTTATGCAGGAATACATAATTAATGAGGTTGGATAGGGACAGTATGGTGCTGGATCAGCACCAATTTCTTCACCCACCACAGCACAGTAAGATTCTGGGAAAATTTCTGTAATGGCTATCAGATCGTACTGAAGTTATTTCCACTTGTTAACCTTTTGGTTTGAATGCTACATGCATTTAGATACAGAACCTTAGGTTTCTTCCTTGTGTTAGTTTTGTAACTTATAGCATTATCTGCTGATTTACTCTTGGATTTGTATTCTCTTTATCTTCCTGTTGTGCTCTGTTTTTCATTTTCTACATTAATTCTTAGCTGTCTTGCCTTTCTCTACTTTATGATTTATCACATCTTCCTAAATTTGATCCCTTGCCCCTATAAAAACCCTCTCTACTTCCTTAGTTATGCAGCTCATTTGAACACTGGTCCCAGCACAGTTCAGATTCAAAATATCTCAATGGTATTGCCCCCACTTTCCCTAATATGAGTGCCAGTACCCTGCAAACCAGAATCCACTTCTCCCACACCAGTCTTTGAGCCACATATTAATCTCTAATTTCATTTGTCCTATGCTAATTTTCACGTGACTCAGGTAAAAATCCAGAGATGACAAAGAACAAAGAAAGAACAAAACAGCATGGGAACAGGCCCTTCAGCCCAACAAGCCTGCGCTGCCACCTCGATGTTCCCATTTCTACCCATGATCCCTGTCTATGTTTATAAAGCTATGCATTGGAACCAAATTTGTGAGACAATTTAGGGAGAATTTGTTTTGTCAATCAGCCTAAGAGCACATCTTTGGGGTGTGGGAGGAAACCGGAGCACCTGGAGAAAACCCACGCAAGCATGGGGAGAATGTGCAAACTCCCACAGACACAGGCCTAAATGCATGTATCTGCACAGCACAGTGATAGTCATTGAGCTGTCGTGTTGCCCATCAACTGGTCCAGTTCAAGCGTACACTAATGACGTGAAGCACTAGGGTACTCTCGAAAAGAGTGGCCCTCTCACGACCCATCACGTGTATACCCCTTGTTAGACAACAAGGCGGACCAAAGTACCTTTAGGATGAAACAGAAATACATCAATATCATGGACAATTTACACACTTCCCAGGAAACTGCCGAGGCTCATGTTCCCTATTTTAAATCACTTTTCTATATCCTTCCATTCCCATTCTGTTCATGTGTCCATCTAAGTATCTCTTAAATAACTCCAGAGTGCCTGCCTCCACCACTTTACTTGGCAGTGTGTTCCATACCCCCACAACCCTCTGTGTGAAAAACTCGCTCTAGCAACCAAATTATACCTTATCCCCCCTTACCCATGACCCCTCATGATATTTGAGTTCAACCTAGAGTTAACACTGTTGACTCTATCGATACCCCTCATAATCTTGTACACCTGTATTAGATCTAGAACATTACAGCGCAGAACAGGCCCTTTGGCCCTCAATGTTGCGCCGACCAATTAAGAAAAAGCAATGACCGTCTAACCTAAACCATTCCCTTTTCATCCATAAACCTATCCACTGACCACTTAAATGCCCCCAAACTTGGCGCATCTACAACTGCAGCAGGCAGGGCATTCCATACCCTAACCACCCTCTGGGTAAAGAACCTACCTCTGACATCCGTCCTATAACTACCACCCCTTAAGATCTCCCCGAAGTCTACGCCATTCTAAGGAAAACAGCCCCACTTTGCCTAACCTTTCCTCATAACTCAGACCTTCCATACCAGGCAGCATCCTGGTGAACCTCTTCTGCACTCTCTCCAGAGTCTCCACGTTCTTCCAGTAGTAAGGCAACCAGAACTGGATGCAGTATTCCAAATGAGGTCGAACCAACGTTCTGTAGAACTGCAACATTAAAGGCCAGCTCTTGTACTCTATACCCCTTCCTATAAAGGCTAGCATACCATATGCTTTCTTCATAACCTTCTCTACCTGCTCTGCCACCTTCAGAGACTTGTGCACCTGCACTCCCAGGTCCCTCTGTGTTTCTGTACTCTTAATAGGTCTACCCTTTATCATATACCTCCCCCCTACATTGTTTCTCCCGAAATGCATCACCTCACATTTATCAGGATTGAATTCCATCTGCCATCTATCTGCCCAAGCTGCCAGCCTATCTATGTCCTGTAGACCTTTCTTTCATTCATACAGGTTGCAAGTACCTCAACTTTGTTTGATAACTGTGGAGTCTGAGGCTCCTGCACTACTGCCTTCACAGTCCCTTACCTGTCTCACTCATGATCATATCCTCCTGTCCCTCACCACTGACAAAAACTGATGACCATATTCGAAGTGGTGTGGAATGTCCTCAGGTACAAATGTCCAAGTATTTCTCCTCTTCCAGATCATTTTAGAAATCAGTAATGCTGATCTGGAATTCCTCGAGATGCTTTTACCTTCTACAGGTTTCTGTGAGTTTTAACAGAAAGCTGAATATTTGGTTTGCACAAACAAACAGACATCTTGCTTTATTGAAAAGTTGGCCTTTATTCTGCTTCAGAATACAGAAATGAAATTAAAACAGTAGCCTGAGCATGATATCACATTAAATCATGTGATCAGCTCTTAAACCAACCTTTCACCCTTCTACAATATGTAACAATTAACTTAGAATAATTCCTGTGTATATTACAATTTACTGTACTTATTAAATGCTAGTACTCCCTTCAACAAAGAAAGATATGTCTTTTAAATTTCTAATTGGCTAAGCAGTTACACACCATCCAGTTCCTTCCACTCCACCAAACTAGAAAAAAGTAGAAAAAAGTCAGCACCTCCTCTACCCTAATCTTAACTCCCCATTCACCAAACTTCATCACCACACTGTGCTTGCAGTCTGCACTCTGTTTGCACCCCGACCTCAATACTTAGTCTTTGAAGGTGTAACTATAACAACTCGACTGGATGAGTTATCCAATGAATTAATCAGTGATCTTCCAGTAGAACGCATCTATCCACTTTGGCAGGAATAACAAATGTGTCACTTTGGCAGGAATAACAAATAACAAATGTGTAGAGTATAGGGCTAATGGTAGGACTCTTAATAGTGTTGATGAATAGAGGGGTCTAGGTGTATATGTGCATAGATCCCTGAAAGTTGGCAATCAAGTCAATAAAGTTGTTAAGAAGGCAAATGGAGTCTTGGCTTTTATTGGTAGGGGGATTGAATTTCAGAGCCGCAATGTCATGTTGCAACTGCACAAAACTCTGGTGCGGCCGCACTTGGAGTATTGTGTACAGTTCTGGTCCCCACATTATAAGAAAGATGTGGAGGCATTGGAGAGGATGCAGAGGAGGTTTACCAGGATGTTGCTTGGTATAGAGGGCAGGTCTTATGAGGAGAGGCTGAGGGATTTGAGGTTGTTTTCATTAGAAAGAAGGTGGCTAAGAGGAGATCTTATTGAAACATACAAGGTGATTAGAGGTTTAGATAGGATGGACAGTGATAGCCTTTTTCCTCGGATGGAGAAAGCTAGCATGAGGGGACATAGCTTTAAATTAAGGGGTGGTAGTTATAGGACAGATGTCAGAGATAGGTTCTTTACCCAGAGGGTGGTAAGGGTATGGAATGCCCTGCCTGCAGCAGTTGTAGATGCGCCAAGTTTGGGGGCGTTTAAGAGGTCCATGGATAGGTTTATGGATGAAAAGGGAATGGTTTAGGTTAGAGGGTCATTGCTTTTTCTTAATTGGTTGGCGCAACATCGAGGGCCGAAGGGCCTGTTCTGCGCTGTAATGTTCTATGTTCTATGTTCTCTATGTTCTATCCCTCTCTTAGGCTGGAAGAAACCTACTTTTGTTTATTAACTTATTTTAAGCATTGTCAGTTAAATACTTACTACTGACCAGACTTTCAGAAATATATTGATGCTTAAAATTTCCCACTCAGCAAACTCATATTAGCCTCCTCTGCTTGCATGCAGTATTCCATTTTCTGTGGACTGCCACATTACTGCATCCCACATCCCCCATCCCTGTGAATATTCCTTCCACCAACCATTCATCTCAGTTCAAACCCAAGGACCTCACTGTGGACAGCATGGGCACTACTGTCAGACCATCTTTGCCCCGTCATCCCTGCCTGGAAACCTCGGCCCACAACTAATCATAGGATTCCCAAACACATGAAGCAAGGTTCATTTCTCTATTAAACGTTCCTGCATTTTCTCAGCCTGCCTGTCTGCTCTGGGCATTTTCCTTTCCAGACAACCCCCCTCCGTACTTTGGGCAATCTGTCTTCCTTCCAAGGACAGTCTCCCTCCCTTCCTCTTTAGCCTGTCTCTTGTGTTCAGCCTCCACTCCACGTTGGCCAGCTTTGTATTCAGAGTCCGCTCCATCCTTTCACCCTTAGCTTGCCTCCCATACCTAACATCTGCTCCATCTTTCTACTCTTAGCCTGCCTGTGGTGTCAAGCCAATGGCACTGGATCACGAGGCTGAGGTTTGTATGTGGTCCCCAAGAAAAATAGAGCAGTGTCAACTTGCTTCAAAGTCCTGAAGAAATCAAGCTCATCAGGTACACAGCACTTGTGTACAGTTATAAATCTGAACATTTTAATTTTTTGCTGCGCAGTAATTTGTTGGGGGAATTTAATTCCAGCAAGGTGGCCTTTTAATGAGCATGCATGAGGTAGAGCAATTCATAGAGGGAGTTGCAGAGCTTCAGGCTCATTAGATTGAAGGAAAGATCTCCAGTGGTGGAGCAATTAAAATTGAGAATGCTCAAGAGACAAGAATTAGATGAATGCAAATATATTATAGGGCTGAATGAAATTACTGAGATAGAAAGGGACCAGGCTGTTGAGAGAGCTGAAAACAAAGTTACAAATTTTAATATTGAGGTGTTGTTTAACTAAGGATGGTGTGAGCAGCTTTTGGTGTTTGTTGGGATGTGGGCTGTAGTGTTGAATGAACTCAAGTTTACAGTGGGAGGCTGACCAGGAGTGCGTTAACATAGTTGAGTTTGGAGGTGATGGAGATATGCATGAGGGTTTCAGCAAAAGACGAACTAAGATAGATATAGAAATTGGCACTGTTTTGGAGGTGAAAATAGGTTGAAAGCTCATCCCATGGTAAAGTATGGCACAGAGTTTGCAAACAGTTTAGTTTGCCTTTTAACAAGGGAGAGAGATGGAATAGGTGGTGAAAAAATGGAGCAGGTGCTGAAGTGGAGCAGGTACAGGTGGAATGGTAACAGAGTGATTAACACTGCTGCCTTAGAAACCAGGGACCTAGGTTTGATTCCCAGCTTGGGTCACTGCGGAGTTTGCACATTTTTCCCATGTCTGTATGGGTTTTTGCTGGGTGCTCCGGTTTCCTCCCACAGTCTGAAAAACGTGCTGGTTAGGTGCATTGGTTATGCTAAATTTTCCCTCAGTGTACCCAAATAGATACCGGAGTGTGGCGACTAGGGGATTTTCACTGGAACTTCATTGCAGTGTTAACATAAGCCTACTTGTGATTAATAAGTTAGCTTTTGAAACCAATGGTTTCAATCTTCCCACTATTTAATTGGAAAAAAAATCGGCTTATCCAACACTGGACTCTAGATAAGCAATCTGAAAATCTAGAGATAATGGAAGAGTTGAGAGAGATGGTGTTCAGATAGAGCTGGATGACTTCAATATATATTTGCAAACTTGCTTTCAAACGATGTTGCCAAGGAACAGCAGTTGATGAGCAATGGGGAGGGGGGAGGTGTGATTCAAGTATAGGTCCGTGCAGAACACCAGAGATAGCTGTTTAGGAATGGGATGAACAGCCATTGTTGGCCCAAACCTGACTGCCAACAAACCGGCAAGATTAGAATCAGATGAGTATAATCCTATCCAGTCGGGCAATAGTAGAGAGGCATTGGAGGAGAATGGTGTGATGAACTGTGTCAAAGACTGAAGACAGATTAAGAAGGATGAGGTGTAGATTGGCTTTGTCACTGTCATGTAGGATGTCATTTGTGATTGACAAAAGCTGTTCCGGTATTGCATAAGAAATGGAAACCTGATTGGTAGGATTCAAACATGAAGTTCCAGGAAAGATGGGCTTTCATTTGAGAAGCATGCAACATGTGAAAAGCACAGTTCAAAATACATTGTAAATGCCATTGATAATGTGTTGATGCTATCTGAGATGTTGTTGTTGCAGCAAAACTATAGTACATTGCTTCTTCAAGTAAAAACCTTTTAAAATTCACATAGTTCACTGTTAGCAGAATATGCATGTCACTTATGGAACTATTCGATGGTCACGTCTCAGTATGCTGCTGAAACTGTTGTCTATACTGTACAGTTTTATGAGGTTGGTTAAATAAAAAGGGCGAACAATTGGTCAAGGTAACTGAAATTCAAACGCTACGCTAACAAGTAGTGAAGTAGCATTTAAGGATGTTCTCTTACTGAGCAATATATTTATCCATTGAGGCATCATGGAGGCTTTGAGGTAAAATAGTGTTAACAATGAGCGAGTATATCATTGTCGCCATTTATTTTCTTTCTAATAGAGTGGAATGATAAGTAGCTAACTACTGACAGGAACAATCTGAACTCTAATGTCCCATTTTTTTGTTCATAAAGTGCAAGAAAATGTGCTTTAAAGAAAATGAAAATCAGTATTTTAAGTCATTGGAAATACTGTCGACACATTGCATAATCACTTAATGGCACTTTAAAGCATTTGTTTTGAGCTCACAGACTATCTAATTTGATTCCAGGAAGAAGCATTGAATGTAGCACCGACACTTGATTAGGGATCTTTGACCACTGTTTCAGTTGGTGTTGAGTGCAATGATTTTGAATGGAGCTAGTTTAGATAGCCAGTTGGTGATGGATAGAACTGGATCTTAATCTTTTCATACTTGTAAGCATCTATCTACAGTGACATACTATAAACATGCACCTGAATACTATTAGAACATAGAACATTACAGCACAGAACAGGCCCTTCGGCCTTCGATGTTGCGCCGACCAATATAAAAAGCAATGCCCCTCCAAACTAAACCATTCCCTTCTCTTCCATATACTTATCAACTAACCTCTTAAACGCCACCAAACTTGGCGCATCTACAACAGCTGCAGGCAGGGCATTCCACTCCCGAACCACCCTTGGGTAAAGAACCTACCTCTGATATCCGTCCTATAACTATCACCCCTTAATTTAAAGCTGTGTCCCCTCGTGCTAGCTTTCTCCATCCTAGGAAAAAGGCTATCACTGTCCCCCCTATCTAAACCTCTAATCATCTTATATGTTTCGATAAGGTCTCCTCTTAGCCGCCTCCTTTCTAACGAAAACAACTCAAATCCCTCAGCCTCTCCTCATAAGACCTGCCCTCCATACCAGGCAACATCCTGGTAAACCTCCTCTGTACCCTCTCCAATGCCTCCACATCTTTCTTATAATGTGGGGACCAGAACTGCACACAATACTCCAAGTGCGGCCGCACTAGAGTTTTGTACAGTTGCAACATGACGTTGCGGCTCCGAAATTCAATCCCTCTACCAATAAAAGCCAAGACTCCATATGCCTTCCTAACAACCTTCTCAACCTGACTGCCTACTTTCAGGGATCTATGCACATACACACCAAGATCCGTCTGTTCATCTAGACTACTAAGAATCCTACCATTTGCCTTATACTCTACACATTTATTATTTCTGCCATAGTGCATTACCTCACACTTTTCCACATTAAACTCCATTTTCCACATTAAACACTCAATTAATGCACAATCAATAAATCTGACTGCTCGCTATAATTAATAAATTGTGTACTTTTTCCCATTTCATCGAATTATCAGGTAGTAATGTCTAATTCATCTGCCTGCATTTGAGGAATATACATCTTGAAGATTTTCTAATGTTAAACAGAATTTGCATTTGTCCCTTGTATATTGGCTATCTTCATTGCTTCCTTTTTCCTTTCTTGTTATCAATCATTTGTCTAATTTCACAACCACATCTGTTCTTGATGAAAAGCAGAATGTTGGAAATCTCAAATAAAAACAGAAGTTTTATGCACAAAATTTCAGCAATTTCTGTTTGTATTTCTCTTTCCTCAGCAACTTTGGGGGTGGCATGGTGGCACAGTGATTAGCATTGTTGCTTCACAGCACTAAGCACCCAGATTCAATTCTAGCCTCGGGTTATGTCCATGTGGAGTTTGCACGTTCTCCCTATGTTTGCATGGGTTTCCCCCCCGCCGTGCTCCAGTTTCCTCCCACATTCCAAAGATGTGTTGGTTAGGTTGATTGGCCATGCTAAATTGACCCTAGTGTCAGAGACATTAGCAGGGTAAAAATGTGGTGTTCTGGGAATAGGGCCTGGGTGGGATTATGGTCAGTGCAGACTTGAGGGGCTGAATAACATCTTTCTGCATTGTAGGGATTCTATGAACTGTCTCTGGCTCTGATTTATTTCATGTAAATTCTAATCTTTCATGTTTTGCTCTGTCCATGATTACAGATATCTCCAAGATATTCAGGATTCCTCAAACCACCATTTTTATTACATCCTGAGACCCATGCCACACACCATGCATTCCTACATACATGCTTTCAAAATCTGTCTTTAGCATTGCCAACTTTATCTCAAAGCTGTCCTAGCCCAAGGATCACTTCTAGCCTTTGCCCCAGTGGTGCTTCAACAACAAGCTTTTTTTTCAAGTATCAAGGATTGTAAACTTTAATAGCCATTTGATATCAATACCCTTAATGGACCTGTTTTCACTTTGTCTTTCATTCCCCCACTTTCTTCCATTCTCACCATCTGCTGTGTTTTCACTAGCCTTCCAATCTGCCCTTTGTGACCCTGATTGATTAGTCCTCACAACACCCTTGTAGGCCCATTCTTTGAACCTGTTATTATTCCATGGAACTGCCTTCTTCCTATTTCAATACTTTTTCCCCCCTTGTCCAGCTTCTTCCCACCTACACTTTTCAACACCCTCTGTCATTTTAACAGTTTTAAGTTTCACGTCCCTTTCAACAGTCATTCCCTAAACAGCCTGAAGGCACTCTCCTCCTTCAGCAGAGCTCTGAGCAGTCCTTATCCATCACCACCCATAATAAAATCCCATGCGACCAGGGTAAATGGCAAGTTGAGTCCAAAATTGGTTTAGTGGTTTTCATGAAATAAAGAGTAATGGTCAATAGGTGTTTTTATGACTGGGGGAATGTTGCTTTCCAAAGGAATTCTATAGGGCTCAATATTAGCTCCCCTTTTTTTTAATGTTTCCAACAACAATTTATGTTTAAATAGGGGATGTGGTTAAGAAATATGCAGTTATTACAAAATTTGAGGTGTACAATATTATGAGGAATCCTATGTATGGATATGAAGGACATATTTTCCTGAGCAGAGGGATCAATATCAGGAAACATAGAATGAAGTAATTGTAAGAAGGACGAGAGGACAGTGAAGGTTATTTTTCACTCAGATGGCAGTGGGGGTTTGGAACTCACTTCCTAGGGTGATAGAAGCAGGAACTCTCACTGATTTTAAAAGTACATGAAAGTGTACTTATAGTGGAGGCCATAATGCCAAAAGGCCCCGGGGAGTCCGGATCTATTCCTGCAAAACAAGACGCCAAGTTAAGTATAAGAGAGAGAGAGGAATTTGGGATGCAAAAAATTTGACTCACATTTCTCCATGGAACATAGAACAAAGCACAAAGAAGATTGTGTCACAAGAACAGGCTCTTCAGACGTCCAAGCCTGCAGCAACCAGGCTGCCCACCTGAATTGTAACCCCCTACCATTCTGGGGACCATATGCCTGTATTCCCAGCCTATTCACATAGCTGTAAAGATGCCCCTTGAATGTCACTCTTGTATCTGCCTCCATCACCTCCCCTGGTAGCGAGTCTCAGGTACCCACCATGAAGAATGCTGGCAATGGCACGTCCATGGAAACAGTTGTCTCTGCGGAGGCTTCCCTGTGCTGGATGTATGTTCTTTAAATCTTCTCCCTAGTTTTTATCTTATAAAAAAACGGTTCTGTTGTCTTGAGAATAACTTTCGGGATCCATGAAGATCCATTGTTGAAGTTTCTCATGTGGGCCATATCACCCAGTTTGAAGTCTTTATCTGGTGTCTGACCATCTTGGGCTTTTCTGGGCTTTTTGTTTTAACTAGATGTTGCTGGCCTAATCTAGTCCACAGGCATCGGTCCATTAATAGCTCCGCCAGGGCTACTCCCATTGTCATATAGTTAAAAAAGAAATGTGTGAGTTTTGTTTCTAGAGAACATTTTATTTGTTTCTTCATTCCATTTTTAAGTGTCAGGACTACCCACTCAGCCAGGTAATTTGAGGACTGGCTGTAGGGTGCTGAAAGGATGTGTCTTACTCATTTCATACTCATGAAAATATGGAACTCCTTGCTGGTAAATGGCTCTGTAAGGCTTGCATGTACCCACACTCAGGGTGTCCTCGTCATTCCCAAAGATAACCTAGTGGAGTTATCTGGTTTTCCTGGCAACTTTTGTCTGTCTCAAGAACCTTGGGTATATCATGGATACAAACGTATTAGCAGAGTTTCTCTATGATCTTGTAAAAGATAATAGAGGCCTTCTGGTACATGTTAATCCATTTTGAATGGGCATCAATGAGAATTAAAGACATGAAGCCCATAAATGGCCCTACAAAGTCTGCATGTCCTTACATTCAGGGTCTCTTTGCCACTCCCAAGTACGATGGGGCTGCTTCGAGGCCTTCCAGTTTACCTGGCAAATTTTGTACCACTTAACCACGTTTTTGATAGTACTCTCAATGCCAGGCCAGCAGACATAGCTCCTTGCAAGCATTTTAATCTTAGAAATTCCTGGGTAGTTATTCTACAATTCTTGAAGTATTGGTTGGTGGCCTGAATGCAGGACAACCATCTGGGCTCCACATAAGATGATGCCATCTTCTGGACTCAACTTCTGATACTTGGAGAGAGAAATAAGATTTCAAATTCTCCGTAGGATGCTATGACATAATTTTAGTAATGTAGGGTCTCCTACAATGGAAGTTGGGGTAGGTGGTGAGATCAGCAAATTTGCTGATGACACTAAGATGCTTCGATTGGCGGGTACAGAGGAGCAGTGCCAGGCAATACAACAGGACATAGATAGGTTGGTAGACTGGGCAGATAGATGGCAAATGGAATTTAATCCGGATAAATGCGAGGTGATGCATTTTGGCCGGAAAAATGTAGAAGAGAGTTATAGGATAAAAGGTAAAACTATTCGGAGTATAGAGACGCAGAGAGACTTGGGGGTGCAGGTTCACAAGTCTCTGAAGGTGTCTTCACAGGTGGAGAAGGTGATAAAGAAAGCGTATAGTATGTTAGCTTTCATAGAAAAGGGTATAGAATACAAGAGTAGGAGTTTGATGTTGCAATTGTATAGAACGTTGGTTAGGCCTCATTTGGAATACTGCGTCCAGTTCTGGTCGCCGTACTATCGGAAGGATGTGGAGTCCTTGGAGAGAGTGCAGAGGAGGTTTACCAGGATGCTGCCTGGTATGGAAGGACTGTCTTATGAGGAACGATTAAATAGACTGGGGTTGTTTTCCCTTGAAAGACGTCGGCTTAGAGGGGATCTAATAGAGGTGTATAAGATTATAAGGGGTATAGATAGAGTAAATGGTGGTAAACTTTTTCCACCTTCAGAAATGGATAGGACGAGGGGTCATGGCCTTAGGGTGAGGGGGGCTATGTATAAGACGAATATTAGAGGGCAGTTTTTCACACAAAGGGTAGGGGGGTGTGGAATGCACTGCCGAGTAAGGTGGTGGGAGCAGGCACGCTAGGGCTGTTTAAGGGTCTCTTGGACAGCCACATGAGCGGTATGCAGATAGAGGGATATAGTAGGACTGTTTAACTATGGCTTTTTTTTTCCACAGGTAATTCGGTCCATACTTGACCAACAAGGAGCATGCATTCGGCAGGTGGTGCGAGGACAGCTCTTGGATGTTGATTCATGGGTTGCCTGGTGCTTCATGTCGTAAATGAGTGCTTTATCTGGACCATCTGAAGGGCACCATGACAGCTCAGTGACTATCGCTGTAGCTGTGCAGACACTTGGAATTGGGCCGGTGTCTGCGGGAGTTTGCGCGTTCTCCCCGTGGTTGCGTGGGTTTTCTCCGGGCGCTCCGGTTTCCTCCCACATCCCAAAAATTGGCTCTTAGGCTGATTGGGAAACAAATTGTCCCTACATTTAGACTCTTCTATATTAGGAATAACCTAAAATTAGGATAGGATAATGGAACTGTTACTATATAGTCATGATGGCGGCGCGGGCTCGTTGGGCCGAAGGGCCTGTTTCCCGTGCTGTGTGTTGCTCATAGGGTCCTTTTGGGTCCATATGTGAATTTGCTTGATGGAAACTGGCAGAGTATCCATGAAGTTCAGATTCATCAAGACTTCAGCCATCCTTGGAGAAGAAAATAGGCTGGTGGATTGCTCAAGGCATCCAGGATGGCTAGCTATAGACACCTAATATCAGTGCCCAACGTTGGATTCAGGCTGATGCGATGGGAGGAATCACGTTATCTTCCTTGAAGAGATCCAATAGAGGTTTGTGTTTGGTTACTATGGTGAAATGCTGGCCTTAGACATACTGATGGAATCTTTTTACCACAAACACTATTGCCAAACTTTCTTTGTCAATCTGGGGATAATTCCTCTCTATATCTGCCAGAGCTAGTGGTGTGTACGGAATTGGACGTTCCGTTCCGTCATCCCAACAGTGCAATAGCACTGTTCTTATCCATAGGGAAATGTGTCACAGGTTACAATGAATGGTCTCAGGGGTCATAATGGGTTAATATATTGGTTGACAGCAATTATTAAAGAACAAAGAACAAAACAGCATGGGAAACAGGCTGTTCGGCCCAACGAGCCCGCGCCACCACCCCGATGTTCCCACCTCTATCTGCGATCCCTGTCTATGTTTATAGATCTACAGATTAAAAACCAAATTTGAGACAATTTAGGGAGAATTTGTTTTGCCAATTAGCCTAAGAGTACATTTTTGGGTTGTGGGAGGAAACCGGAGCTCCCAGAGAAAACCCATGCAAGCATGGGGAGAATGAGCAAACTCCCACAGACACAGGCCCAAATCCATGTATCTGCACAGGCCAGCGATAGTCACTGAGCTGTCGTGTTGTCCATCAAATGGTCCAACGTGCACTAATGACGTGAAGCACTAGAATACTCTCAAAAAAATCCAAGAGCAGCCCTCTCACAACCCATCGCGTGTATACCCCTTGTTAGACAACAAGGTGGACCAAAGCACCTGTAGGATAAAAACAAGTACATCAATATACAGTACATCAGGCTGAGTTGTTGTTAATGGATGGATCTCATTGGATTTTAACAAATATCTGACAAGTACCCCCTTTTACAAGGAGGACACCATTAAAACAACTGGCTCAAAACAAAATGCTTATAGATTCAGTTTTATGGTGATATATCAATTAATTTCCCTTAGAAAATCTCAGTGTACATTTAAATGCAATATATTCGTTAATCAAATTATTTGCAGAAAGGCCTTATTTCAAGGTTTGTTCTTTATTGATGACAAATTGCAACCTTGTGATTGAAAAGAGTTAAACATTTTCCAGTTGTTTGTTTGATATTTGCAAAGATTTTCCCTTGTGGCATTTGCCATGACCATTTCTGATTTTTTTTAAATAGTACGTGGAAGGGTGCTCACAAGGTCACCAAATTCAGAATGAATTTTCCATCGCAATTTATGAGACTTAGGAAAAATATAAACTCTGTTGAGTTCCTTGGAATCAAAGTCCTTTTTATGGCCTTAACCTTCTCTTCAACAGGATTTAATCCATCCTTGTCAACTGTGTACCTGAAGTACGTTACTCTCTTAACCCAGAACACATCTTTACACTCTTTAATTGGACATCAGCATCAGAAAAAATCTGTAAGATCTCATTCAAACTCTTCAAATGTTTCTTTTCAGTAGCCTGAAATTAAAACTTCATTCAGATAGACTGCCATTCTGGACATTCTGAACATCCCTTGAAGGATGTTCTTCATCATTCTTTGAAAAATGGCGCAAGTCAAAGGCATTCCAAAAGGCAAGTAAGTATATTAATACAGTCCTTTGTGAGTACTTATAGGAACATACATCTTGGATGACATCTTAAGCTCCAATTGGAGGCTTGCATGGGTTTTCTTTGGGTGCTCCGGTTTCCTCCCACATTCCAAAAATGGACTCTTAGGCTAATTAGCAAAACAAATTCTCCCTAAATTGTCTCAAATTTGGTTTTTAATTGTAGATATATAAACATAGACAGGGATCACGGGTAGAGGTGGGAACATAGGGGTGGCGGCACGGGCTCGTTGGGAAAATATTAACAGCCCAATAAGCCTCCCATCCAAGTCTTCTATGCATGGCATATGGTATCTGTTAAGATGGAGGCTCTGCTGACCTTCAGCTTATAGTCCACATGATAATGGACCAAATTATTAAACTTTAAAACTGATACTATTGGCACAGCAAATTTTAATGAACATATTGCTAGGACTACATTAAATTTTTGGTGTACATTCATTTGTAAGGATGATTTTGCTAAAATGTTGACCTTCCACCAATCCTGCAAACATCATCCATGTGGGGTAATAAGTATTGTTCCATGCATGATACTGGATTTAGGGTGGCTTTGAATCCTTACGGATCCATCTTTCTTGATGATTGATACTATTGTTGTGGCCATTCACTAATGTTGATAGTTTCCAAAACAAGTTGTTTCAAGTCAGCCTCCACTTTCAATGTAATAGCATGGTGTGCCAACCTTTCCTTCAATCCTTTGCTTGGATTCTTTCTTTAATCTTCAGTTTAACTGTGATGTATTTCATACTCCCCAGTTCTCCTTCAAATACAACCATATGTTTCTTCTGAAATTTTGTGAGGTCTGATTCTCCATTCAGGTTGACTTCGGTCCAGTTCAGTCAAATCTATTGTAACCATATTTAAGCCTTGATAATTATCCTTTACTACATATAGAGATAAATCTGCTGCTTGTCCATTCAATTGCATAGCTACTTCAGTGCAGCCCTTCAGTGGAATCACTTCACCCATGTATGTTATCAACATTATTCTTGAAACTTTCAAGTGAGTTTTACTTATATATAGTCTCTGGCACTAGTTTGAAGATAGTAATGCAATTGACATATATACATATATATTTTTAAGCAGAGTGTTTGAAAAAATCAGCTTTATGCTATAGGCAGTCGGCATGTTTGAAGGGAGTGTAGCTCAGATTTTGGGAGAGCAGGATAATAAGTCACATAAGTAGAGGGAATGGACTTTTGTTTACTTAAGTTTCCCTGGGATTTCTGATTATAGTGATTAACAGAGTCATGTGATGATGTGATTAAACTGCAGCTTGCTCTGCAGCAGAGAGGAAAAAAGCTTTTGCACAAAGTTAATTGTAGCTGAAACTTGGTTGAAGTTAGAAGGATTTTGCAAATTTCTGGAACTCTGTCTCTCTCTGATAGCCTCAGGACTTAAAAAAATGTTAAAACTATTATATCTGGGTTTACTAACTGTATCTATTTAAAAGTGGGTTTGATGAATGGGCCTTATTTGGAACAGGAAAAGTAATATGCTCGAAAGTACTCTAAAATTCCCTCGATTCTGGAAGGGTTCCTTCACATGAGAAGATAGCAAATATAAGCCCCTATTCAGGAAGGAAGGAGGCAGAAAATAGAAAACTATAAGCCAGTTAGCTTGATGTTTGTCATGGGAAAAATGTGAGAATCAATGATTCAGGAAGTTGTAGCTATGCACTTAGATAAACACAAGGTAATCGGGAAGAGTCAACATGGTTTTCTGAAAGGGAATTCATGTGTAACAATTTTTTAAATTTGTTCAGGGGATGTGGATTTCACTGGCTTGGCTAGCATTTATTACTCATTCCTGAGGGCATTTAAGAATCAATTACATTATCAGAGTTCTTTGAAGGATTATAATGTGCTGTGAATAAAGGGGAATCTGGATTTCCAAAATGCAATTCATAATGTGCCACTTCAAAATTTATTGCGAAAAATGAAAACTCATGGTGTAGTGGTTAACATAGCAAGAGTGTGTTTGTAAATTGGTCTTTGTTTAATTGGCAAGACACATGAGGTGTTCTGCAGGGGTCTTACTGTGACCTCAACTTTTTACAATTTATGTCAATGATTTAAATGATGGGATTGAAGGTATGGTAGATAAATTTACAGATAGCACAAGGATAGATTGGAAAGTGTTCTATATAAAAGACATAAGGAGGTTAGAGACAAATATGGAAATGTTAAGTGAGTGGACAAAAATCTGGCAAATGGAATATAATGTAGGAAATATAAAGTTGTTCATTTCAGCAGAAAATTTTAGTTTCCTTATTTAAGGGAAGGTATAGGATGGAATTCTCTGGTCTTGTACGCTCCGGTATCACTGCCAATGAGAATGGATGATTAGTATTCATACACTGCAGTGAGACTGGAGAATCCCATTTGCTGGCAAGGTTGGAAAATTCTAGCTGTAAAAGCATGGAGATGGTCAGAAAAGGTTTACTAAATTGATATCTGGAATGCGTAGAGTGTCTTATGAGGATAATTTGGACGGGCTAGACTTATTTTTATTGGAGTTCAGAAGGCCATGGAGTGACTAGACAGAAAAATAAGCTCCTGAAAGGTCTTGACAAGGTGGAAATGAGGATGAGTCCAGAACTAGGGGCAGTCTTTTGAAATTAAGGTTGCTCTTAGGGGATAGAAATGAGAAGAAATGTTTTCTCTAAGGGCCGTGCAGTATCATTGAGTACTTTTAAGGTAGAGGTAGATAGATTCTCGTTAAATAAGTGAATCAAACATTAGCTATCAGGAGTGAAAGAGAACTTGAAGCATAACAGATCAGACATGATCTTAATGATTAGTGGAGCAGGCTCGAGAGGCCTAATGGCCCACTTTTACTTCTATTTTGTATGTACCTAATCTAAGGGGTGTGACTGCTTTTTGAAGCAAAATGTCCAAAAAAAATTCTCCCTCCCTGGTGCATCACAATGTCAGAAACTCAGACTCTGTCTCATCATATCTGAGCTGAATTTCTGCAAGCCACAGCCACTTTCTGCAGATCTGGTTGCCATGGATCACATTGATGTCCACCAGAGCTCACACGCCAGAAATATAAGATATCACCTGCCTTGCTGTCCTTATAACATTTTTAGGATTTCAAGTTCATAAATACCACTCAATGCTAATTTGTAGTATATCATGTAATTTAGCTAATTCAGCTGTACATTATTTATATCTCACTATTCCTAGTTTAAATTATTGTTCATGTTTAGACAATAAACTCATGAACCAATCACCTACCTCCTTACCTACTTTGTGGCTCTGGACTTCAGCTCTCAGGTCTCTCTCTTGCATCACTCCACTTTTTAGAAAGGACCAGAAGGGTTATTGACAGGGTGGATGGGGGGAAGATGTTTCTTCTTGTCAGAGAATCTAGAACTTATGGATCACTGAGAATTTTTTTCTCTCAGAGTTGTAGTCTGTGGAACTCCTCTCCTCAAAAGGCAGTGGAAGCAACGCCTTTGAATATTTTTAGGGCAGAGCTAGCTAGATTCTTGATTAACAAAGATGTGCAAGGTTATCAGTAGGCAGGAGTGTGGGGTAGAAGTTAGAAACAGATTAGCCATGAAAATGGAACAAACTGGTGGGCAAATGGTTTTCTCCTGCACTTGATTTATATGTTCATATTCAATGTTTGTTTTGTAAGTTGGCCAAAGATAATTGCTGGTTTCTACATGTAGGTATCAAGTTCAAGTTCTGCATTAAGGGGCAAATTGTCTCTCACTGTGGACACAAGATAGCAAATTTCTCATTTCCAATGGGGTACTATTTAGAGGATCAAGGGTAGGGATGTGAACTTTATCCCATAACCATGGTTTTCTTGATCTTATGTAAAGGAAGAACAAGTTACAGCCTTGGGCAAGAAAACTTGAGTCTATGTAACTGAGTTTCTATGTGAGTTACTAGCATAACATCATTTACGTGGAGGAATTCGCTGATTAAGATGTGCTATATTTTTGTCTTTGCTTTCAGTCTGGACAGACTGGTGAGCTCACGTCAGATCCAGTAAGCAGCTAAGCACCTTTCCCATCTGCAGGGAAGACAAAGGTCAGGAACATGAAGAAGAAGTTGCAAAACAAAGTGAGGTTAGGATATCCCTTTGTCACTGCATTTTTCAGTCTGAAACATGGGACATTTACCTTATTTTAATGATACTTGCCAACTGATACCATTTCTTTTGAATTAACTTTATTGATAGCACATTTTCATAACATGAACACATAACTGCAATGCATCTGAAGCTTTCTCCAGATTATCTCTAACTTACACCATCTGACCTTCAATCTCTACGTATGTATTACAGAATGTACCATATTATCTTAATACTGGAGTCCATAACTGCAATCAGATATTATCATAGAACATAGAACACTACAGCACAAACAGGCCCTTCGGCCCACGAGTTGCGCCGATCATATCTATACCTACCAAGCCGTAGACCTATCTATAACCTCCTATCCCATTAGTTCCCATATACTCATCCAGAAGTCTTTTAAAAGATACCAGCGAGTTCGCCTCTACCACCACCGATGGCAGCCGATTCCATTCACTTACCACCCTCTGAGTGAAAAACTTACCCCTGACATCTCCTCTGTATTTGCTTCCCTGCACCTTAAATCTGTGTCCTCTCATACTGACCATTTCAGCCCGGGGAAATATCCTCTGAGAATCCACCCTATCTATTCCTCTCAACATTTTATAAACCTCTATCAGGTCGCCTCTCAACCTTCGTCTCTCCAGGGAGAAGAGTCCCAGCTTCCTCAACCTAGATAGGTTGAGGAACATCCAGGCAACATCCTTGCAAATCTCCTCTGCACTCTTTCAATAGCTTCCACATCCTTCCTATAGTGAGGCGACCAAAACTGCGCACAGTATTCCAAGTGGGGTCTGACAAGGGTCTTATAAAGCTGCATCATTACCTTCCGACTCCTAAACTTAATCCCTCGATTAATGAAGGCCAGTACACCATACGCCTTCTTGACCACATCCTCCACCTGCGAGGCCAATTTAAGAGTCCTATGGACCCGGATCCCAAGATCCTTCTGCTCTTCAACACAGCTAAAACTCCTATCCTTGATATTGTACTCCTTCATCCCATTATTCCTGCCAAAATGGACCACTACACATTTATCCGCATTGAAGTCCATCTGCCACTTCTCTGCCCAGTCTTGCATCCTGTCTATGTCCCGCTGCAACTTTTGACATCCCTTCAGACCATCTACAACACCACCGACCTTTGTATCGTCGGCGAACTTACTAACCCATTCCTCCACTTCCTCGTCCAGGTCATTTATGAAAATGACAAACAGCAAGGGTCCCAGAACAGATCCCTGGGGCACTCCAGTGGTGGCTGACCTCCATGCAGAAAAAGACCCATCCACAACCACTCTCTGCCTCAAGGTATTGGAGAGAATTATTAGGGATAGGATTTATAGTTATTTAGAGAGAAATGAATTGATTGGGGATAGTCAGCATGGTTTCGTGAAGGGTAGGTCATGCCTTACTAACCTCATTGAGTTTTTTGAGAAAGTGACCAGAGAGGTGGATGGGGGTAAGGCGGTTGATGTAGTATATATGGACTTTAGTAAGGCGTTTGATAAGGTGGCCCATGGAAGACTTCTACAGAAAATGCAGATGTGTGGAATAGAGGGTGATTTAGCTAATTGGATTAGGAATTGGCTGGCAGATAGAAGACAGAGGGTGGTGGTTGATGGGAGATATTCATCGTGGAGTTCGGTGACAAGTGGTGTGCCTCAGGGGTCTGTTTTGGGGCCCCTGCTGTTTGTAATTTTTATAAATGATCTGGATGAGGGTATTGAAGGATGGATTAGTAAATTTGCAGATGACACTAAAGTCGGTGGAGTGGTAGATAGTGAAGAGGGGTGTTATAGTTTGCAGAGTGACTTGGACAAGTTGCAGAGCTGGGCCGAGAGGTGGCAAATGGAGTTTAATGTGGAAAAGTGTGAGGTAATGCACTTTGGCAGGAACAATAAATGTGTAGAGTATAGGGCTAATGGTAGGGCTCTTAATAGTGTTGAGGAACAGAAGGATCTTGGTGTATGTGTCAATAGATCCCTGAAAGTAGGCAGTCAAGTGGATAAAGTTGTTAAGAAGGCATATGGAGTCTTAGCTTTTATTGGTAGGGGGATTGAATTTAGGAGCCGCAGCATCATGTTGCAACTGTACAAAACTCTAGTGCGGCCGCACTTGGAGTATTGTGTGCAGTTCTGGTCCCCACATTATAAGAAAGATGTGGAGGCATTGGAGAGGGTACAGAGGAGGTTTACCAGGATGTTGCCTGGTATGGAGGGCAGGTCCTATGAAGAGAGGTTGAAGGATTTGAGGTTGTTTTCGTTAGAAAGGAGGCGGCTAAGAGGGGATCTTATTGAAGCATATAAGATGATTAGAGGTTTAGATAGGGTGGACAGTGATAGCCTTTTTCCTAGGATGGAGAAAGCTAGCACGAGGGGACACAGCTTTAAATTAAAGGGTATGAGTTATAGGACGGATATCAGAGGTAGGTTCTTTACTCAAAGAGTGATTAGGGAGTGGAATGCCCTGCCTGCAGCTGTTGTAGATGCGCCAAGTTTGGTGGCGTTTAAGAGGTTAATTGATAAGTATATGGAAGAGAAGGGAATGGTTTAGTTTGGAGGGGCATTGCTTTTTATTTTGGTCGGCACAACATCGAAGGCCGAAGGGCCTGTTCTGTGCTGTAATGTTCTATGTTCTATGCCTTCTACCGGCAAACCAGTTCTGGATCCACGAGGCCAAAGCCCCTTGGATCCCATGTCCTCTCACCTTCTCCAGGAGCCTTGCATAGGGGACCTTATCAAACGCCTTGCTAAAGTCCATGTACACCACGTCCACCGCTCTTCCTTTGTTAATGTGTTCAGTCACATTTTCGAAGAACTCAACTAGGCTCGTAAGGCACAACCTGCCCTTGACAAAACCATGCTGACTATTTCTGATCATTTTAAACTTCTCCAAATGCTCATAAATCTTGTCCCTCAGAAGCCTGTCCAACAGCTTACCAACCACTAACGTCAGACTCACCGGTCAGTACTTTCCCAGACTATCCTTGTTCCCTTTCTTAATAATAGGAACAACATCTGCAATCCTCTGGAACCCCTCCCGTTTCCATCGTCAACGCAAAGATCATCATCATCATCATCATGGTAGACATGCTGCTGTCAAACTGTACAGTACAGTAAAGAAACAGATGAAGCTGAGGAGTTTTGGTGAATAGTCAATTTTGAGCAAAATCCTGTTGTGTTCTGCCCTGTTGAATGCTTTAGAGATCCAGAAATTAAAAAAAAACATACCTACATTTCCCTTGTAGCTGGAGTTAGGAGAATTTTGTGTCTACTGGAGATCTGCCAGCACAGAAACCGTACAGTGTTTCTGGAACTCCGACTAGAGAGGGGGCTATACTGGATCTGGTTCTGGGGAATGAGCCAGGGCAGGTGGTTGACGTTGTAGTAGGAGAGCATGTGTCTAATAGTGACTGCAACTCTGTCTGCTTTAGAGTATTAATGGAAAAAGATGAAGCCTGCCCTAAGGGGAGGGTGTTAAACTGGGGGAGGGCTAGATATAGCCAGATTAGGCAGGATCTTAAGGATACCGACTGGGATAAGCTGTTCGAGGGTAGGTCGACGCTGCACATGTGGGAATCTTTCAAGAGAAAACTAAAATTTTTGCAGGATAGACACGTGCCGGTAAGGAGAAAGGATGGGAAGGGTAGGATTAGAGAACCGTGGGTTACTAGGGATGTTGAGGACTTGGTCAGGAAGAAGTGGAAGGCGTACGTTAGATCCAGGCAATTGGGGACAGAGGCAGCGCTGGAAAAATATAGAGAGTGTAGACGGGATCTTAAAAGGGGTGTCAGAAAGGCAAAAAGGGGCCACGAAATGGCTTTGGCAGGTAGGATTAAGGAAAATCCTAAGGCATTTTACTCCTATGTAAGGAGCAAAAGGATGGTTAGAGGGAAGATTGGACCTCTCAGGGACAGAGGAGGGGAACTATGCTTAGAGCCTGAGGGGATGGGGGAGATCCTGAATGAATACTTTGCGTCGGTATTCACGTGGGAGAGGGGCCTGATGTCTGATGCCGGCTTTGAGGATTTTGAGGACCCGTTAAAGGAAATAATCATTACGAGGGACGAAGTGTTGGGGCTTTTAGGTAGCATAAAGACTTATAAAGCTCCGGGGCCTGATGGTATTTATCCCAGGCTGCTAAGGGAGGTGAGAGATGACATTGCTGGGCCTCTGACGCAAATCTTTGTCTCTTCTTTGGACACAGGGGAGGTCCCAGAGGACTGGAGGATTGCAAATGTAGTACCGTTGTTTAAAAAGGGTCAGAGGGATAACCCAGGGAACTATAGGCCGGTGAGCTTGACTTCAGTTATAGGTAAGCTAATGGAGAGGATCCACAGGGACAGGATGTATGAGCATCTGGAGCGCTGCGATCTGATCAGGGATACGCAGCATGGCTTCGTTAAGGGGAGGTCGTGCCTTACGAATCTAGTGGAATTTTTTGAAGAGGTGACAAAAACGGTTGATGAAGGACAAGCCGTTGATGTCGTCTACATGGATTTCAGTAAGGCGTTTGACAAGGTTCCCCATGGTAGGCTGATAAAAAAGGTGAAGGCGCATGGGATACAGGGCCAGGTATGTAGATGGGTTGAGAACTGGCTTGGGAGGAGGAGACAGCGGGTATTAGTGGAAGGCTCTTTTTCCAACTGGAGGTCAGTCACTAGTGGTGTGCCACAGGGCTCAGTACTAGGACCTCTTCTATTTGTGATTTATATAAATGACTTGGAAGAGGGGGTAGGTGGTGCGATCAGCAAATTTGCTGATGACACTAAGATACTTGGATTGGCGGGGACTGAGAAGCAGTGCCAGGCAATACAACAGGACATTGATAGGCTGGTAGATTGGGCAGATAGATGGCAAATGGAATTTAATCCGGATAAATGCGAGGTGATGCATTTTGGCCAGAATACTGTAGAGGGGAGTTATAGGATAAAAGGTAAAACTATCCGGAGTATAGAGACGCAGAGAGACCTGGGGGTGCAGGTTCACAAGTCTCTGAAGGTGTCAGTACAGATGGAAAAGGTGATAAAGAAAGCGTATGGTATGTTAGCCTTCATAGGACGGGGTATAGAATACGAGAGTAGGAGTTTGATGTTGCAAGTGTATAGAACGTTGGCTAGGCCTCACTTGGAGTACTGCGTCCAGTTCTGGTCGCCATACTACCGGAAGGATGTGAGTCCCTGGAGAGAGTGCAGAGGAGATTTACCGGGATGCTGCCTGGTATGGAAGGGCTGTCTTACGAAGAAAGGTTGAACGTACTGGGGTTGTTTTCCCTTGAAAGACGTCGGCTGAGAGGGGATCTATTAGAGGTATATAAGATTATGAGGGGTATAGATAGAGTAAATGGTGGTAAGCTTTTTCCACCATTAGATTCGGATAGAACGAGGGGTCACGGCCTTAGGGTGAGGGGGGCTATGTATAAGACTAATATTAGAGGGCATTTTTTCACACAAAGGGTAGTGGGGGTGTGGAATGCACTACCGAGTAAGGTAGTGGGAGCAGGCACGCTAGGGTTGTTTAAGGGTCTCTTGGACAGCCACATGAGCGGTCTGCAGATAGAGGGATTATATGAGGACTGTTTAAATACTTTAATTGTTTCCACAGGCTATTCGGTCCACCTTGTTGACCAACAAGGTGCATGCGTTCGGCATGTCGTGCGAGGGCTGCTCCTGGAGGTTACTTCAGGAGTGGCCTAGTGCTTCACGTCGTTAGTGTATGCTTAAACTGGACCATCAGATGGGCAACATGACAGCTCAGAGACTGTCGCTGTGGCTGTGCAGACACATGGATTTGGGCCTGTGTCTGCGGGAGTTTGCGTGTTCTCCCCGTGGTTGCGTGGGTTTTCTCCGGGTGCTCCGGTTTCCTCCCACATCTTAGGCTGATTGGGTAACAAATTGTCCCTATATTGGTCTCTATATGTCATTAAGACGTTAGGACAGCGGCGCGGGCTCGTTTGGCTGAAGGGCCTGTTTCCCGTGCTTTGTTCTTTGTTTGTTCTTTGGAACTGGATGGGTCTTGTAAGCCTTACCCTAATGGAGGTCTTGTCTGCCGTTAGATGTCTCTGCGGTTGTCACAATCTCCTCTGTCACTCGTGGTTTTGTATAATGTGATAATTTCTGCATCATGCATTTCCCATAGAATGGGTCTTATATCCCAATAGACAAAAAGGACTTTTCATGCTTGAGCAGTTCACCTGGAACTCAATCTGGTGTCTTTTTGTTTGTTAAGCAAACAGTGATCTTTTCATGCTCAAGAGATAAGGATTCTTCAACTGACATAGACAAATTAGGAAGCAGTGGAAAACTCAGACTGGGAAATGTTGGTCCCAGGGCAATCCAGCTCACAGTAGTGGCAAATCCAGTGAAACATCTCTTTACTCCTATTAGTGAGTATCCCACCATGATTTCAGAGGGTGACATTGTGATGACAGAACTAAAATATTCAAAGTTATTTAAGAAATACTTAGATGGGCACATGAACAGAATGGGAATGGAGGGGTATAGAAAACTGATTTAAAATGGGAATCATGAGCCTTGGGAGTCCCTGGGAAGTGTGTAAATAGATGATGATATTGATGTACTTGTTTTTATCTTACAGGTGCTTTGGTCCACCTTGTTGTCTAACAAGGGGCATACACACGACGGGTCGTGAGAGGGCTTCCCTTGGATTTTTTTCGAGAGTATCCTAGTGCTTCATGTCGTTAGTATACGCTTGACCTGGATCATTTGATGGGCAACATGACAGCTCAGTGACTATTGCTGTGCTGTGAAGATACATGGATTTGGGCCTGTGTCCGTGGGAGTTTGCGCATTCTCCCCGTGCCTGCGTGGGTTTTCTGCGGGTGCTCCGGTTTCCTCCCACATCCCAAAGATGTGCTCTTAGGCTAATTGGTAAAACAAATCCTCCCTAAATTGTCTCAAATTTGGTTTTTAATCCATAGATCTATAAACATAGACAGGGATCAGGGGTAGAGATGGGAATGTCGGGGTGGCGGCGCGGGCTCGTTGGGCCGAAGGGCCTGTTTGTGCTGTTTTGCTCTTTGCTCTTTGTTGTTCTTTGTTCTAAAGCACCTCTTGATTCCAGATAGATTAACAAATAGATTTCCATTGTCACTGGCAGTTTGGATTGTTAATATAGGTTGATATTCATGCAGTACCTCCCTTCCTTTTATACAACTATTTTGGCTACTTTCAAGTCATGATGTTCTCTAGCTATTGGTTTTATGTTGTGTTTCAAGCAGGCAATTTGGTCTGTGGGGCCTGCGTTCCCAGTACCTTGTGTATGCTGTGAAACATGCAGTCTTAAAGCTATCAACAAATCAAGACAATTTTCATCTTTGCTGTTTGTGTTACATTTTGGGTATCTTATGAAAGAAGAAAATTGAACGTGACAGTTCTCTCATAGGGATATTTTTGAAATATGTTGGCATTCATCAAGCATAGCCAACTTCAGTGGTGCAGATATGTTTCAAGGATGGAAGTATTCCCAAGAATTATTTGTGTGCAAGGTAATGGAACCAGAAGACCAATGGCACATTCAAAGCCTTACTTCAAGAATGCTTGCCAGCATGGCATGAAAACCCTAAACATCAGTTTTCACAGCTGGTTGATAACAGAGGGTGATGGCAACATCACTTGTCGGCCAGTGTATTACCATGATGATCAGTGACTGCAGCAGCTTGGCAACAGTTGCTAATATCAAAAATAACCCACAATGTCAGCTGACAATCATTTTATTTACGGTACTTGTGGCAGAACCTACCTATCACTGATCGATTTCTAGCTGTTGGTGGAACAGAACAATATGAAGCTATCTCATCATTCCCCCTGATTTGATGCATGTCCATCATATTTTGTCGTTTGAAGGATTAGGTTGATGAAAGAAAAAAGAGGCAAAGAAAGTATGAGATGAGACTGCCAACCAACATAAAAAAGAATCCAAAAGTTTTTATAGGGAGAATTAAATTGTGGACTAAAAATTGACAAAACAGCAAGTAATCAAAAGTATGCTGAAATTAAAATTAATAAACTACCAAGACTAGATGAGGACTGACAGAAGGGAGGAAATTATAGAGACATTAGCCAGAACCTTTCAATCCTCCTTAGGTACATGTGTGAATTATAAGCATTACACTCTTATTCATAATAGGTACAAGGATTAGCCCAGCAAATACAGGCCAGTCAGTTTAACCTTTTAGAAATGATAATTTGGGACAAAGTTAACAGTCACTAAAACAAGTATGGATTGAGATTAAGCTCAGATTTGTTAACAGCAAATTATATTTAAATAACTTGATTGTGTTTTTTGATGAGGTGGCAGAAAGGTTTAACAAGGGCAATGCTGCTTATGTGTCCGTGAACTTCTAAAAGACATTGAAAAATAATTTGCAAAGCTGAAGTTCATAAAATATAAGGAAGAGTGTCATATGAATGTATGAACAAGCAATTAGGGATAGGAATAGGGCCCTCAGTCTCCTGAGCCTGCTCTGCCATTCAATAAGATCATGGCTGATCTGATTGAAACTTCAACCCCACATTCCTGCCTACCCCAGTAATCTTTCATCTCCTTGTTAATCAAGGATCTATCTGGCTCTGCTTTCACTGTGTTTTGAGGAAGAGGTTTCCAGAAACTAGTTAAGTGAGTGGGCAAAAATTTGATAAATGGAGTTTAATGTAGGAAAATCTGTGAAACAGAATATTACTTAAATGGAGAGAGACTTCAGAATGTCATGGTACAGAGGGATCTAGGTATCCAAGTACTTGAATCAAATACAGGAAGCATGCAAATATATTCAAGATTGCGTTATTCAGATTCTTGATTGTCAAGGGACTCAAAGGGATGGCAGGCAAGAAAGTGGAGTGTTTTTTTTCAGAGATAGCAGAAACTTATTTGGGTTGAATGAAAGATGCCAGTCACATCTGATTAATAGTTATTGGCAAAACCTTTGATTTGCTTCCTATCCAGAATGTAAATTATCTCGTAATTAAGTTCCTTGTAGTAAATTCCTTGAAACACACAACAGGTCCCTCGACATCTCATTGCTTAAATTCACCAGTATTGCTACTGCCATGCTGATGCATCTTGTTCTGTGAAACAAAACCTGGAGCTCACACCTTGTTCTCTTAAGTTCATTTTTCGCGAGACTCTTCCGTCCTTGCTACAAAGGCAAACACCAACTGTTGTCAGAATCAACGTTCTTTATTTGTCCGACAGATGTAAGCTGGTTAACTTTTACTACTTCACCTCCACTTAGTATTCGAAGTCAGTTAGTAAAAAGCACACGAAGCAACAAGGCTGACCCCTTTTATATAATTTACAGTCCCATCAGGTAGATGTGATTTCAAACAAGACTTAAACACACATCATCCGATTCAATCAAAAACAAGTAGTTACAGGAATTGCTGCAAAAGAAAGAATATTCTATTAAAATACACATTTACTACTTGTAACTCCCACCCATCAGAATATATGCATAATGTCTTTAGGATACACCATTTGTTAGCGCAAAAGAGAACATTATCACATACTCAGCCAAACTTGCATCCCAGCTGGGTTCAGTAAGCTGGAGCCTGTGATAAACCTGTTTTGTTAGTTTGCTCCCATGAGCTGTTTCTCTGCCGTTCTTGCAAGCCCAGTAGTTCAGCTTGCCCTGTACAGTGGACGTTAAGTCTTTAATATCTCAGTTCTGTTGAATGAAACCTGGAGCTTGTGCTATTGCTTTGAAAACACTTCCCTTCTAATCTCATTTAAAGATTTATTTTAGAATTCAAATTTAACCAATGATCCTGGTGATATTTAAACCTGGAGCCACAGAACATTGCTCTAGATTTTGATTTACCAGTTCAGTGACCTGTATCATTAGGCCACAGGAAAGGTTCGAAGGTCCCAAATGACCAGACTAGTGGTGATTTTAATCTGAGGGTCACCATATCTTAGATGTGGTTGAGAAGGCAGGCCTCAGCAAGTATGGGAATTGAATCCATGCCTTCTCAGCATGGAGATGGACACCTGGTGGAGGGCTCCTGTTCCTATCAGGCAGACATCAAGAAACCCACTGGGTATTGGAACCCCCTTCTGGGACCTCATTGACTGGAAACCAGGGAAGTTTCTGGAAAGGCAGGGAGGGGGATAAAGGTACACATTTCAGACAGTGAACTCTCGACGAGGGAGGTGACCTTAACCATCCAGAAAACTGACCAAAGAAGGAAGGAAGGATAAAGCTGCCATGGAGACTCATCTTTGTGATGATGGACCAGAGGGACTCAGAGAATCGAGCCTGCAGTTTAATCAAGCCGTTTTTGCAGGTAGTACACTTAAATCTGGGGTATCCTCTTGTTTTATGTGGATAAGTTAAGGGATAATAGTATTTTTATTAGTAAACTTATTGAATCTTTACTTGTGTAGGAAATGCAGCAATTTAAAAGCACTCAGCAAACTTTCAAAATCAGCAAAATGATCCATGATGTTGATTGAGGGATGAATATTGGCCAGAACATCGAGAATAACTTCCTTACTCTTCTTCAGAAAAGTACCATGAATTTTTTACATCCACTTGAGCAGTTAGATGGGGTGTCAGTTTAATATTGCATCTGAAAATGGCGCTTATGACTGTGCAGGGTTCTGTCAGTACTGCACTGCAGTCTCAGCCGAGAGTTTTGTGCTTAAACCTGGAATGAGATTTGAATGATTTGATTCAACTAGATTATTGTTTCCAGTTCTGTTTACTACACTTTAAAAAGGATATAATTATTTTAGACAGGCTACCAAAAAGACTTACGAGAATGTTCCAATGATGAGGGGCATCAGTCATGTGGTTAGATGGAATAGATGGTGTTATTCTCCTTAAGGAGGAGAAAGTTGAAAAGGATATGAGGAGTCATGTCAGAAGATAAAAATAAACTGTTACTGTTACCAAAAATGTTAAGAACCAGGTGATATCAACTTAAAATGATTGGTCAAAAAACCAATGGCAACATGAGGAAAAACATTTTTATGCAGTAGTTGGAATGCATTGCCTCAGATTGCACACTCTGAAGCAGAAGCAAGTTGTGTTGTGCAATTCAGAAGGGAAGTAGATAAACAACTGAAGAGAAAAACATTGCAAGGCTGTGAGAAAGGCAGAGTGTGTGACTAACAGAGTTGCTCTTGCAGAGCTGCCATGGATACGATTGGCTGAATGGGCTCCTTCAGTGTTCTACCATTATGGCCACCATTGAGTATTGAACTAAAAATTGGAGGTTATATTATTTAAATAATATAATGAATTATTATTGTTTTAACAACATTCACCAGTGGATTTTATGAGTTGCATGTTGAACTATTTTCCATATCTATCAGCATAAGAATTTTAAATATCTGGCTCAGATAAGCTCATTTTGTTTCAAAGAAGAATCTGAAATATCTGCCTTTTTATTATTTTCCAACTTTTTTCAGAAATGTATTTTAGTTCTCTTGAACCAATTCATATTGTTCCTTTCCAATGGCCTTTCTGGGAACATATGACCCTCAACTATATTACCCATTGAGTAATCTGCCTGAATCTTGTGTCTCTCTCCTGATATTTTTAATCTAGCTTGGATAATTCTGCTGATTTCATTCATAACCTTGTAAACGTCAATTTGATTGCCCAGAAGATTCCTTTCCAAAGATGTAAGGCTCAAATAAAAGCTTTTCCCATTGTTTTCACTCTTATTTACAGTGCTTCTGTAGATTGGTGGATGGGGACCCACATGCTGCAAGCAAACTTGAAACTATCACTGATATTGCACATATATAGTACTAGACATTTGAGCATATTTTCTGATCTAAAATGTGTGTTTTTTTTGGATATAAATCAGACATAGTTGATCAGAAAATTGGCAATTTGCAACAAGGTCTTCAGCCTATTTTGCTTGTAGTCCAGTTCTGTGATTGTGTCTTGAATTGATCCAGGAAGGAGGAAATGATCACCAGTTTATGGCTAAATACATGGACATAAGCAGATACCCATTTCATTTTTAGGCTTGATGTTAGAAATTCTTCTTGAACTCAGTGTCATTGACTGCTCTTATAAATAATATTTGGTGTCCTTTCTATGTCTTTTTATTTATGCAATGCCTGACAAGAACTAGAGGCTGAACAATAACCATTTGCACTACACTTGTCATCTTACATAACAGATAAATATTCAATCAGAACTTCTGTTTAGTATCATTAGTGAGTTAGACAGCCAGTTCAGTGGCCTCCTGCCATGTAGTGTCTCCTCACCCTGCCAAGGGGGTGCCTTAGCAAAGCATTAGCAACTAACTCCTATCAGTTTCAGGCACCTGACTATTCATTCCTCTTTATGTCTGCGACCCTCTGAGGTTTCTCCTCAGTGTTAATCCATGCACAATGCTTAACTTCTATCAACAATCCACTCACAATCTGCGCTGGCAGTGGGTTGATTAAATGACAGCCAGCTGTTGCCAGTCTTTTCAGAACTACTGTCATTCACAGGATGTTAGTGCTCCAAAGGCTCTCTGCCTTGTAAGCTTGAATGAATGCAACCTGTTTTCATAGTTCATAGAACTATGTTCATTGACAGTCCCACAACAGATGAGGAGGGGAAATCACTGAGGTTAGTACATACAAGAATCAGATGCTCCAGTAGCAGGTCAGAGATGTGCTGGCAGACAGTTCATTTCACATCAAAAACTGCATTACTGAGACATTCATTAAACCCTCCATGAAGGCTACTGCCCTCTGCCCAAGCCCTGCAGCTGCTGCCATGGTTTCATCCTTTTTGCACTGGATTATAGTAACACTCTTGGAAGTTTGCTGAAGATCACAAGTGCTTTGTAGCAAGATTCTCATCTTAATCAGTGGCTTTATCATCAGTACAACTGAGGTTCCAGCAAAGTTACACATCTTTCATTGACCAAAATCTTCAGTCTGTGCTACCACTTAACGTTCTTCAGAAGGAGATGCTTGCCCGCACACAATTAACATCTGGATCACACAAACAGCTGCCACAACTCTGACAAGAGGCCATAAGGGACCCTCATTAACGAGACCCCCTTGAACTCCTTGAGAAACTTAGGAGAAGATCTGCAATGCATCTGGTGAACAACCAGTGTAAGCACCCAAAGGCTCTTCATATGTGAGAGAGGAATTGTGAGGACTGCAGCGACTCCCTGAAGGCTACAGGCATTGAACTGTCAACTTCAGTTCCTGGAAGATGCTGGTGGTTTGGTGGCGGCAATGTTTATTTTGTTTATTATTAGTGGCATAAGTAGGCTGACATTAACACAACAATGAATTTACTGTGAAAATCCCAAAGTCGTCGCATTTCAGCACCTGTTCGGGTACTCAGAGAGAATTTAGCATAGCCAATGCACCTAACCTGCACGTCTTTTGGTCTATGGGAGGAAACCAGAGCACCCAGAGAAACCCATGGGGAGAACAGACAGTGACCTAAGCGGGGAATCAAACCCAGGCCTCTGGTGCTGTGCCCACTGTGCCACCATGCTACCCGAATGTACTGGCAATCAAACATTATGTGGTAGGTCATACTGTGGCTGCCCAGCTCTTTGGAGTCTGCCAATCTGGCTGGAATAAGGTGGTTTAATGCTAACTCAGGTTTCACCAGGCATACTTCCTCACCTGTGAGACCAAGATGTGTTCTCTCTCATCCATGCTCAATCTGATCCTCTTATCAACTATTCCACATCATCAATTAAGCATCTATCCCCCCATGGTTTAAACTTATCAAGTGTCAGGGGAAGAAGCAGTAATAGACAGAGCCATAAGGCTCACAGTCATGAGGCCTCCATTGTCACCACATCCTGATGCGCTCCATAACTGAACAAAGAACAATACAGCACAGGAAACAGGCTCTTTGGCCCTCCAAGCGTGCACCGCTCATGCTTCCAACTAGACTATTCGTTTGTATCCCTCCATTCCCAGGAAGTGAAAGTGATGAAGTGAAGAGAGACATGATGAGGAAAGGAGGCCACGTTGAGGGGACATGGGGCAGTGTCTGTGACTGTGCGTGCTATCTGGTATGGACAGCAGCTCCAACAAAGCAGTGCTGGATGGCGGGAATGCTGAGGGTTGGTCAGTGTTTAACTGTTAGATCACAATGGGATTAGGGAGCTTGTTAGAGTGGAAGGATAGATTACATTGCTTATTGTCTCCCTCTTGTTTTTCCATGTCCTCACAGATTGAAGATAATATTGGTTTGGAGCGAGGCCAAGTCTCATCTTTGCTGTTGATTGATACCAAGGCATGTAGCACACGGTGAGAGCACCAGGGCCAGTCCAGGCTTGACCCAGCTCCACACAGGGCTGGCCTTGAAACATTAGAATGTGCTACAGAAGCTCAAGTGCTAGTTGCCCATCAGGCTGAGTAGGGAGTAAAAAGACAGTAGTACCATTGACCATGTATCTATGGAAGGCGCTGTCTTTTCAAGAGCTGTCAGACAACATGCGCTGCCAACAACTCTGTTTTCACAGAGACATAGTGCGGCACCTGTACCAGGTACTTACACACCTGGATCCTAGAGGAGGAGGTGGACAACCACTCTTGGCAACCATGGACTTTATGGTTACCCAGAAATTTTATGTCACAGGATCATTCCAGGGCTTGAGCAAGGACCTGTGCTGGATTTCAGAATCCTCTGTGCACAGGTGCATCCAAGAGGTAACAGATGCCTGTATGCCCAGGCATTGGGCTTCATTGCTTTGAACTTGGACCAAGCCACCAGAATGCCCCCACTGCAGGATTCAGTGCCATCACTGGAATGTCCAATGTCCGGGCATTGATTGATGCTTATTGCTTTCAGATTGCTCATATTGCTTTCAGAACACCAAGTACCCTTCATCAAAAGGAAGGTTCTAATCTCTGAACATCCAATTGGTGTGTGACCACCAGCTCAAAATCATGCAGGTCTGTGCACACAATCCTTGGAGCATGCATGATGCCTACACCCTGGCAAAGGATCATCCTTGACTAAAGGGTTGCCTAGTGGGAAACAAGGGTTGTCTGCGAAGGTCATGGCTAATGATGCCAGTGTGGAGGTCCGAGACTGAGGCGTGGAACTGTTACATTCTATCATCAGAAATGTCATCGAGTAGTGCACAGGTTTCCTAAAGATGTGGTTCTACTGTTTGCACTACTTTGATGGGCTTTCCAGTCAGCCCCAAAGAATTGTGTGGATTGTGGTTGCTTGCAATCTGCTGCGCAATCTTGCTCAACAGTGGTACAACATGCTGGAAGAGCAGGATTTGATTTGATTTATTATTGTCAGAAGTATTGATATACAGTGAAAAGTATTGTTTCTTGCATGTTATATGGACGAAGCATATCATTTATAGAGTACGCAGAGAGAAAGGAAGAAGAAGATGCAGAATTTGGTGTTACAGTTATAGCTAGGGTATAGAGGATGATCAACTTAGTACAAGGTAGTTCATTCAGAAGATTGATGGCAGCAGGGAAGGATAGGCAGTATCATTGGTGGAGAAGGAGGATCAGGATAATGTTGAGAATCCAAAGGATGCTGAGCATGCAGTAACCAGGGTGTTGCAGGGTTGGAGGACTAAGAAGGCTGTTATAGCCTGCAGGTTTGTCTCCTAGGGGTAGAAATATTTAGCAACTCAATTCCCACCATTCCTTTATCTTCACATTTTTCTTTGCCCAGTCTCTTGTCTCTCTCTCTTCCTCTCAACCCTTGTCTCTTCTCCCTTCTTCTCAATCCCTTGTCTCTTCCCATATTCCTCTTAATCTTTTCCCCATCCCACGAAATGTGCTTCTTGTCTCCTGCCCTCTAAGGGTCAATGTTACTTTACAGCCGGATAATGGGCTTAGGTTGGCAGTGTCAGCGGTTCCGTTCGCAAGGCAGGACGGTAATGACGACTCGCTGTGAGTAAAGCTGTCGTACTATTCCTGATCACAAAATCTCTGTCTCCTGTCTTTCTCGCAAAATACTCCTGATCTCTCTGCTCATTCCTGAGTGTTTGCGATGGGGCCTTTTGTCAGGGCCCACAGTTAGGGCAGATAGGGAAGAGGGAAGGGCGTGAGAGTGATGCTGGGAAGAAAGAGAGGTTCTGGCTCATAGAATGGTGATGCTGTCAATCCCGGTTGTCGTGGCCTTCGGCTTGAGAATAAGTCTTTCAGGTCTGTAGGATGGTCAGAAGTCTGAGCTGGAGACAGAAGCTCACCGAGCCAATGCTGCCACCACCCAGTGCTGAGGGTTACCGCAGTGAAAATTTTCTTCCAGTACTGAAAAATGTGGTCCTTCTTGTGATGCTGCTACAATTTACTGCCTGTACACCACATCCCAGGCAGTAGTCATCAGGTTGATAGGTCATAGAACATAGAACACTACAGCACCAACAGGCCCTTCGGCCCACAAGTTGTGCCGATCATATCTATACCTACCAGGCCATAGAACTATCTGTAACTCCCAATCCCATTAAATCTCATGTACTCATCCAGAAGTCTCTTAAAAGACCCCAGCGAGTTCGCCTCTACCACCACTGATGGCAACCGATTCCATTCACTTACCACCCTCTGAGTGAAAAACTTACTTCTAACATCTCCTCTGCACTTGCCCCCCAGCACCTTAAACCTGTATCCTCTCGTAGCGACCATTTCAGCTCTGGGAAATAGCTTTCAAGAATCCACCCTATCTATTCCTCTCAACATCTTATAACCCTCTATCAGGTCACCTCTCAACTTTCGTCTCTCCAGGGAGTAGAGACCTAGCTCTCTCAACCTATCTTCATAAGGCATGCCCCCCAATCCAGGCAACATCCTTGTAAATCTCCTCTGCACCCTCTCAATAGATTCCACATCCTGCCTATAGTGAGGCCTTCTTAACCACATCCTCCACTTGCAGGGCAGATTTAAGAGTCCTATGGACCCAGACCCCAAGATCCTTCTGCTCCTCAATGCTGCCAAGACTCTACCCTTGATAATATACTGCTTCATCCCATTGGTCCTGCCAAAATGGACCACCACACATTTATCCGCATTGAAGTCCGTCTGCCACTTCTCCGCCAGTCTTGCATCCTATCTATGTCTCGCTGCAACTTCAGACATCCCTCCAAACTATCCACAACACCACCAACCTTCGTATCGTCAACGAACTTACTAACCTATCCCCCCACTTCCTCGTCCAGGTCATTTCTGAAAATGACAAACAACAAGGGTCCTAGAACAGATCCGTGGGGCACTCCAGTGGTGGCTGACCTCCATGCAGAAGAAGACGCATTCACAACTACTCTCTGCCTTCTGCAGGCAAGCCAGTTCTGGATCCACGAGGCCAAAGCCCCTTGGATCCCATGCTCTCTCACCTTCTCAAGAAATCTTGCATGGGGGACCTTATCAAACACCTTGCTGAAATCCATGTAAACCACGTCCACTGCTCTTCCTTCATCAATGTGGTCAGTCACATTTTTGAAGAATTCAACTAGGCTCGTAAGGTACGATCTGCCCTTAACAAATCTCCTTTGAATCCTTGGAAAAAGGGTGGTCTTTCTTTCCTTAATGGTGACCAGCATCCGACCAATGTCAGCATCCAAGAACCTTAGAGCAGGTCTTCTTGCAGCCATGGTACTGGCTGAAATGAGGTTGGGTGGTGGTAAATGCTGCTCAGACTTGTTAGGATTGATTCTGACTCCAACAAATCAGTTGCCGCAGGAATGAGGAAATCAGTCTGATTCACATCGGGGCAGTTTGAATAGAATTGGACCTGCTCAGTGCTGCCAAAGCCAGCAGGAAGTACTCTGGTTTTCCTGCTGGTATGAGCACTATAAGCCAATTTGGGTGAATCGCGCCCTATGTTTTGAATGATTTTTATTGGTTCCTATAAATGTAAATTCCATTAACAGTGATAGAGGAATAAAACAGTAGCTTGTCTTTTACCTTTAGCAAGTTTATTTGACATCTCAGCAGAATAAAAACTCGTATGGAACCCTACCACCCAAATGGCTTAGTAGTATTGTCACTGGAGCAGTAATCCACACACACCCAGGGTTATATTCGGGGGATAAAAGTTTGTACTCCATTATGGCAGATGGTGAAATTTGAATTCAATCAAAAAGAACTGAATGGCCATGAAACTATTTTCAATTATTAAAATCCATCTTATTCATTGGTATTCTTTAGGAAAGGAAATCTGTCGTCCTTACCTGGTCTGTCCTATATGTGACTCCAGATCCACTCAACATGGTTGATTCTGAAATGCCCTCTGAAATGGCTAGCAAACCACTCAGTTCAAAGGCAAGTGACAAATAATAAATGCTGGCCTAATCAGTGACATCCACATCCCATGAATAAATAACAAAAACTGTTCTAGTTGTATTCATTTATAATCTTTTGGACATTTAGCCAGTGATTATCGCCTGTCTTTCACAATTTTATTGACTTAACAATAATTGTTACAGGATATCCTGTACCCATTTTGGGGAGATAGTCGACTTTGTTTTTCTCTCCTGTAAGCAGTTGATGCTGTTTTGCTGGGCTTCATGTCCTTCTTCACTAGTTGACCAAGCATTATCTTTCTTCTGATGACCCCAGTAAGATGTCCATTAGGTAAACTTAAATTAACCAAATAAATGTTGCTAAGTGTTGATGATGCATAGATGTTTACAGCATAAAATGAGGCCATTAGGCCTATTGTGTCTATTCTAGATGACAAAAATCCGACTACATAGATTGTTTTCTTAGCACTTGGCTCATAGTGCAAGTAAATATCTAAATATTTCCTAAATGTTACAGGAGTTTCTGCTCCAGCACCCTTTCAGCAGAGTTCCAGGCTTCCACCACTCTGAGTGGAAATATTTTTCCTCAACTCCCTCTTACTTTTCTACCTCTTGCCTTAAGTCTATGCCCTCTGGTTATTGACCATGCTACTAATGGAAAATTGCCTTCCTCTCTATCCTATCTCTTCTCCTCATAATTTTATCTATCAGGTCTCTTCTCAACCTTCACTACTCCAAGGGAAATAGTTCCAGTTTATGTAATGTATGTTCATAGCTCAGACTCCCCAGCCCAGGCAGCATCATGGTAAATTCCTCTGCACCTTCTCTAGTGCAAGCACATCCTCTCTATAATGTGCACCTAGTCCTCTAACAAGTGGTCTAACCAGTATTTTATACAGTTTC
Organism: Sphyrna mokarran; assembly: GCA_024679065.1. Classification (NCBI taxonomy): domain Eukaryota; kingdom Metazoa; phylum Chordata; class Chondrichthyes; order Carcharhiniformes; family Carcharhinidae; genus Sphyrna; species Sphyrna mokarran. The sequence goes on from JAGIQG010000024.1 coordinate 42,440,656, forward strand.
AACATGAACTCCCTTCTCTTGTTATTCTATGCCTTGGCTAATAAACACAAATATCCCATATGCCTTCTTAGTCATCTTATCTGTCCACTCCTTCACCTTCGGAGATCTATGGATATGCACTGCAATGTCTCCCTGATTTTAAGTATATTCCAGGGACCATTCATAGTGTAATCCTTTACCTCAATCCTTTATTATTAGCCCTCCCCAAGTGTAATACCTCACACTTTTCCAGGTTGAATTCAATTTGCTACTGTTCTGCCCAACTGATCAGTCCATTGATATCCTCCTGTAGTCTGCAGGTATCCTCCTCACTTTTTACCCACTCTACCAATTTTCATGTCATCTGCGAACTTCTTGATCATAGCTCCTATATTTAAGTTCAAATCATTAATGGACACCACAAGTAACAGGGGCCCTACCACTGAGCTCTGCAGTAACCCACTGGAAACAGATTTCCAGTCACAGAAACATTCTTGTCCCATTAAACTTTGCTTTCTGCCTCTCAGCCAATTTTGAGTCCAGTGATTTCTTGATAAAGTCTCCAGACGGATGTTTCAAAAATCCTTTTTAAACCTTCAGCAGTAAGTGAATGATAGATTTGCGCAAAATCTATCACAAAACATCCTATTTATTCCCAGTCTGCCAACCACTTTTCAAAACCATCCAAATGCTGTGCAGCCTTCCGAATGAATACTCATTGGCAGTTAACTGTTTAACAAGCCTCAATGCAGCCATTCTAATTTCAGTCTTCAACTTCCCAGATGGTGTGTTGTACTAAACACATGCCGGACATGTATTTTTTTTATCCATTTGTGAGACGTGGGCTCACTGGCTGACCACATTGCTATGGCTCTGGAGTCACGTATAGGCCAGACTGGGTAAGGACAGCAGACTTCTTTCCCTAAAGGACATAGTGAACTAAATGGGTTTTTTTGACAATCAACGAGTAGATTCCTAACTCCAGGTTTTTTTTGTTGAATTCAAATTCCACCATCTGCCATGGCGTGATTAGAACCTGGGTCTCCAGAACATTAACTGAATTTCTGGATTGTAATTTAGTGAAAATACCATTAGGCCGTTGCCTCCCTGGAAATTTAAGCCCCATTTTGGCTTTCTTGGAGGTTCTTTCGCCCCTGAAGTATCCAGGTGAAATCATCCACTTGATCTTTATGCAGTTGGCAGTGGACTGGAAGATTGGCGTAATGCATATTTAAAAGCTTCAGAAAAATAATTGTCTGGGATGTTTTTCATTACTTTATGCTAAAAAAAGAACTTACTAAACTGAATATATTCGCTTCACTTATCTCTGAGTTCTCACATTAGGTTAGGCCTTAGAAAAGTGCAGTTAATCATGAAACACAAAATTTACCCTGGATATGTGAAGAAAGTGGATAGGGAATGTTTACCAGGATATCTCCCACATGATGTTGCAAGGTGGAGAACATAATACAAATTTCTGAGCAACCTAGCTCTACCTCTGTTCAAATCACAAGGCATTGAAACCATATAGGAAATGTAAAACTATATAGTTGAACAAGGGTAAGAACTTGGGTGTATGAAAAATATTATGCTATTAATTTGCTATTGTTCAGTATAATCACATAGAATTAATTTATTCTCACCACTGTCTTGTATTGTTAGTTGCAGAGTCGCAACTTTCCTTTTTAGTTGCCTGCGTATGAATGGGAAAACATGAAATGGCAGCGACCAAAATGGCGGAGAGAGTATGTGATACGCATTTGATTGGTTTGATGAATATTTTGTGTTAATGCAACCAGTGGCAAGAGGAATGATGTGATTGTCACATCAGTCTAGTTGTAGTATCTAACTGAATGTTAGATTTATAAGGGAAAACAATGTACTGAAAGTGCTGGAAATATTATATAGAAACAGAAAAAACTGGAAATACTCAGCAGATTTTGCAGTAGCTGAAGAGAGATGAACAATAGTTATCACTTCATCAGATGAAGGTCTTCAACTTGTAACATTAAGGGAATGCTCGGAATGCTGGGAAACTGTAAGAGGTGGAAACTGCTTGGTAGTCCAGCGTGGTATCTTCTAGGAGATTGCAGATAACTGCCACTAACTAATGTGACAACCCTACCCTCCAGAAATACTGTTCTTTCAAGAATGCTGTGCCTTTGACTGTACACCATTTCAATGCCTCCATATTCTCTATTTTGCCAAACTGCTTGCCTGATGTTGTCTTGCATAAATCACAATTGCTTCTTGCTAATTCTTAATAAGACCAAAGCCATCAACTTTTAATAACACCACAAACACTCTACACTTTCTATGATTTCAGACTCTTCCATGGCATCTGTCTTGTGTCGAATGCTGAATTGGAAGTAGTGCCTGCTATATGACTCTGAGTTGACCTCCAGCATCCATAACTTCACCTTTATGCATATGTGTCTGGGCATATCCATAACATCTCTCAACTCTGTAATGTCTTATCTACCCCATCTTCATCTTTCTGTTACTGAAATCCTAATCCATGCCCTTTTTATTCTGGACTCAACTATTCTGATGTTCTTCTGGCCAGTTTCTCATATTCTACTCTCCTTTAATTTTGGCTGATCCAAAACTTTGCTGCCTGTTTCTGCATTAAACTCTTTTATCATCTTTTTTCTTGTTGATCTATATTGTCTTCAGGGCTGAAATGGTCGCGACGAGAGGGCACAGATTTAAGGTGCAGGGAAGCAAGTACAGAGGGGATGCTAGGGGAAAGTTTTTCACTCAGAGGGCGGTGAGTGAATGGAATCGGCTGCCGTCGGTGGTGGTCGAGGCGAACTCGCTGGGGTCTTTTAAAAGACTTCTGGATGAGTATATGGGATCCAATGGGATTGGGGGTTATAGATAGGTCTATGGCTGGGTAGGTTTTGATGTGTTCGGCACAACTTGTGGGCCGAAGGGCCTGTTTGTGCTGTAGTGTTCTATGTTCTATGTCTTCTTGTCTTGCAAGACTCCAAGTTAAAATGCTTATCTTTTTTATTCAAATATTATTTCTGCCTCTGTAGTTTTGTGCAGAACTAGAGTACTCTGCAGTGCAGTCTACTGTTTAGGCCTTACCCTTGGAATTTCTTCCGAGATTGCTCTGCTTCTCCATCCCCCTTTTCCCTTTTAGGACTCTCTTTGCAACCTATCTTTTTGACCAAGCTTTTGCTCCCATTGTCACTACCACCACGAGCACTTCCCTCCCCCCTTTTTCTCGCCATTCATTTTTGCCTTGTTATGTCTCCAAACAGTGTCTTTTTCTAGGCTGAAGATATTAAATGCAAATTGTTATTGGTTTTTGAACTGTGTCTATACCAACTTCCTTTAACTCCTAAAATCTCTGTTGCATTTATCTCTTCCCATATACATCTCACAATACCGTGACAAATTTTAGAAACTTCTTGTGTCCTGATGCATCACATTTAATTGCTTCATGCTATCTCTGTCAACTCATTGTGTGTCTTTAAAGTACCTTCTGTTCTTCTGATATCATCTAAATTTTTTTTGCATTTTACCATTAACAGGTGTCATTTGAGGCTAAGTTGTCACCCTCTGAAACTGTGTCTCAATATCTTCTACATTGGCATTGCCTTTCTGAAGCCATGTTTTGGTGTGATTTAACTGTTGTCCTCATTCCTAACTATGTTTCCACTGCCTTTCTTTCCTTTGAAGTGTTCATTTTTTTCAAAAATAACTTGCTGGTAAACTTTATGTGAGCAATTCTGAATTGTTTGGACAAGTATAATAGTTTTGAGTTTTATATCAAGCAGCTGAGTGCTAATTAAAAAAGATTATTGTTATGATTGCAGATATTGCAATTGTATGGAGGTCATAAAAATATGTGAAAATTTATGGCTTGTGCATTGGATGTTGTAGAATTCTATTTCATTACCAGTTTGTACAGTGTTTGTCCACTCATGCCCAGTGGAATTCATTACAATTTTGATTTCTGAGCACTCTTCTTGCCAACTTCCTCCTATCAATTTAGTTGAATACTGTCCAAACTAATTTCTTGCTTCAATTGACAAAATCAGTGATTAAAAGGTGCTAGCCAACTGGAAGTGTAATTCATCTTTAGAATATCTTTGCAGTGCAGTTTTGAATGTCTCTCCTGAGGATATAAAATACTGTAAAATTAGACGACAAGCAGAAAACTAAGATCAATATATTGTCTTCCCATTGCAAAGTTTTTTTATGTTTCCTGATCCCTGTACTTGCAGAATTGTGATTCATTGTCTGATGTGTTATGAAGTGCTATTTTCAGCCTTTTGGAGCTAAGCATTAGACATTTTGAGATTAAACTAACCTGTTTGGGAATTGAAGCTTTCAGCTATTCTACTTGGTTTGTGGAATTATGAATTTTTTGAATGGGTTGGCATTAGTAATGAAAATTGAAAAGCACCGTGCAGGTTTAAAAGTCACTATTAAAATTACAAATGGGTACAAAGCAAATGAACTGTGAAGTGGAAATGAAACCTCAATTGAAAATATCCCAGCTGAAATAAAAGTTCAGTTTGTCTATTTGAACATAGAATATAGAAAAACGACAGCACAAACAGGCCCTTCAGTCCACATGTTGCACCGATTATATCCATACTCCTATTGAGAATTTGGATGCTAAGAATTGAAACAAGACTTGTTTTCCAAAGATTTATCCCTCAGTGTGTGACTATCCAGTTTTGCCAGTTTGATTTTATTAATGAGTGCTTAGGCTTTGAAGAATTTTATATATGGAAATCACTTCTCCCATTTACCCTTCCTTTTCTGCTTTCATTGCTACTAAATATTCTGTTTTGGTAACTGACACAGAAAAATCTATTTTGAAGATTAGTGTTAAAAGAATAAAGCTAGGGCAGTAGCAAGTGGGAGAAAGCTGTCATTGGCTATTGAGATTGTGGCATGAAGTTTGGATCTGGGGAAATACCAGGTTCCTTGTGGATTAGTCTTCTTTCCATGTTCCTTCCTAACATTGTCATAACTGCTGATGTAGGGTATTTAAAGAATATTCAAGTTCTAAATTAAGTTTTCTAAGAGTAGTCACTTTCAATCTTCACTGAATAAGGACAAAATTATTGCAGACTCTTGGCTGAAACAACACAAGTTAGAAAAGTTAAGCCAGCGATTGGATTTTTTGACACACTTTTTCACTTGATATTTAGAATATGTGTTTTTCATTTATTTCTGGCTATCTGTGCTACTGTTCTCTTGCTTTCTCTTCCCAAAATACCTTTAACTCTGCAACTTTTATGAATAAAATTCTGCTACTTTGAGACTAGGTGTGCCATCTTACTGTCTGTTCCCACCCTGCTGCCTCTGCAGCAAGGACTGAGAATTTGGCACCCAACCAAGTCTCCATTCACTCAAGCTGGACCAGAAAATCCTGGCAGCATGAATGGCTGTAAGATTCTGCCTTAAGTGTTGTGGTGGGAGTTGGAATATCATGTTTCTCACTGCACCGTCCAATGGGAAAAATGTTAAATCCTCTGGCCGCAACCTAATCAATTAGTTATCCGACTGTTTTACACAACATTCAGTGATGGCGCAGATGGCATGTAGTCCACTATAGTGCCCAGGTGTCATATTGAAAAGATGTCCAGCATAATTGACTTTTTATTGAAGAAAGAAAGTGGACCTCTTAGGAAATGAAGATAGATCTCTGGGGGCACCTTGAGTCTGGAATACATTTGCTGAAATCTCAGATACTTCTCTAGGAAAATTCGGAGGCAAGAAGTAGGAAAGGGGAGAGTGCAAAATGTAGTGTTAAAGTCATAGTTTGGTGTAGAGAAAGATAAACTTAGTGCAGGGTAGTCCATTCAAAAGTCTGATGGCAGTGGGGAAGAAGCTGTTCTTGAGTCGGTTGGTACATGTCCTCAGACTTTTGTATCCCTTTTCGTGATGAAAGAAGACGGAAGAGAGAATGTCTGGGCACATTGTGTCCTTCATTATACTGGTTGCTTTTCCTGTAGACACAGTATCAATAGATGGTTGGATTGAGTGATGGACTGGACTTCGTTCATGACCCTTTGTAATTTCTTGCAGTCTTGGTTAGAGCAGGAGCCATACCAAACTGTGATACAACCAAAAATAAGGCTTTCTATGGTATATCTATAAAAGTTGGTGAAACTTGTTGTGGATGTGCCATTCCCAAAGCATACTGGTTATCACGTGGGGAGAAGAATGTAGGAGTGCATTGGAATGGTCGAGTCATAAGGTAAGAAATGAATGAATGATGATTTTAGCAGCAGATGACAGTGGCAAAGTTGAGCAATGTTACTGAGGTGAACCGCCACAATCAAAATCCTGGGGATCACCCTTGATCAGAAACTTAAGTGGTGCAGTAACATAAATATTGTGGCTGGAATAGCAGGTTAATGGCTAGGTTTTTTGTTGCAGATAATGCACTATCAGACTCCTAAAAGCCTTTCCTCCATCTAGAAGAAACAAATCAGGAGTGCTATGCAATAACCTTTGTATGTTTGGATAAGTGCAACACTAACAATACTCAAGGGCTGGAATTTTACCTGTATACCTATTCCTGAATTGGGTCAGCCGAGGCTCGCAGAACAGAATTCTCTGTTGGCCTTGGCGAGATTTAGAGCATTGCCCAAGCGGGGTCATAAAATCCAAATCAAGATGTTTGACACTATCCAAGACCAACAGTCCACTTGACGGACATCTCACACACTATCTTAAACATTCACATCATTGGAGCACCGCAGATGCAATGTGTGCCATTTACAGAATGTGATGCAGCAATTTGCCAATTCTTTGGTAGCCCCTCCCAAACCCATGACCACTACCACATAGAAGACAAGGGCATCAGATGCCTGAGAACATCAGACATCACCTGCAAGTTTACCGCAAAGTTACACACCATACTGACTTGGAAATAAGTTGCAATTCTTTCATTATTGCGGAGTCAAAATCCTGGGCGTCACCTGAGATCACCATGGAACTACCTTTACGAATTGACGCAGTAGTTCAAGAACATTCTCCATCTTTTCAAGAGCAATTGGTTTTAGCCTGTGATGCCTGATTTTCATGAATGACTAAGAAAGAAAGTATTGTACATAGTTAATTCTTTCAGAAATGGTACAGTAAAAAAAGAGCTTTACTTACTATGTACTAATCTTTTGCCTCGGTAAATAGAATTCAGAACTGTGATTAACAATTTTTTTTAACCAATCTAGCTATTTATATTTACTTGCGAACACCAAGGACAAGTTTCCTGTCCGTTTCTGGTGACAAGTGTATTTATTAATGGCAGATATAAAACGTTATAATTACTATGTCCTTTGTAACTGTGGATCATGACAAATTGTAACCATTTTGTATTGTGTGAAATGATACTGACCAGACTGCTTGTTGAACTTGAGTTAATTTAACAAAAGGCAGCAGTATAAGTATCAGCAGAGTGCAATCTGTAGTTTTTAGGAAAATGAATCAAGTGACCCTTTTAAGCTGCCTTTCCATTTGTAGATTTCATTTATACCAAACACAAACAATTCTCAAAATTAGAATACCTTCTGGATAAACAGTATGTGAGGCTCAGACTTACAAGGCTACTGGGAAATGTATCAACTGGTAACTCAAATGGAGCTCCTTCTTAGGTCAACTCCTACTGCCTTCCGCTCAAGAATGATGATTCAAGAGATCAAATTAATAACATTTTCTCATGTTCAGTTGAATGTGGCATATTGAATCAGAAAGGGACAGGGAAGAAACGAATAGATGTCAATTAAATACCCGGAAGCTGAGAACAATGAGGCAGGAATAAAGAAAAAATAAGCAGGTTAATACTAGACTACAATTGGACAGAGGAAGTATACTTTCTATTGCTTGCTACAGTTGTTATTTGGTTTGGCTCACTGGACCCTTGTGGAAAAAGATGGCTGCTATGTCCTGCTTCACTGCTGCTGTATAGCGAATGCCTAATTGGAGATTGCACCTTCAAATCTGGTAACCAGGCAAACCAGCTTTCTTGCTGCAAACACTCTGTATTCAGATATGAAATGTTGGCTCTATTCTCTCTCCACAAATGCTGTCATGATCAGCTGTGATTTTTTTTCCCCATTTTCTGAAGACTTCATTTAGTTGTTTATTTTAGTGGTCGTTAGAGGCTCAGAAATGGTATTTATGCAGTCGCATGCCTATCCTGTCAGATGTGGGAAGTCAAGAATCTTTGGAAATCTCTGACAGCTATATCTGCGGGAAGTATGTCCACCTGCAGCTCTCAACAACACCGAACCGAACCGATAGATCGGTTGAAGCAATGGCTGAACACATTTAGGAGCATGCAGATGATGGTGGAAAACATAATAGATAGGAGTTTCAGGGATGTGACCACATCCAAAGATGAGGCAGATAGATGGATGACAGTCACCAAAGGTAGGTAGTCAACACAGGAGACTTCTGCAGCTTTTCTCTCTCAAACAAGTATAGCATTTTTATTACTGTTGGGGGAATAGCCAGAACAATGGCACCATTACTGGCTCTATTGCACAACAGGGAAGGTTGAAGTACAGGCAAGCAATGATAGTTGGGGACTCCATAATTGAGCGCATAGTCAGACTTTTTTGTGACCACTATGATACTCCAGGATGATATGTTGTCTCTGTATTGTTAGTGTAAATGATGTCTTTGAGTGGGTGCAGGACATACTGAAAGGGGAGGGCAAACAGATGGAGCACGTGTCCCATATTGGATGGGAGATGTGGTTCTGCAAAATGAATTTAGGAAGTTAGGCAGAAAGTTAAAAAGCAATTCCTTGAGAATTGTAAACTCAGGGTCACTGCCTGTGTCATATTCGAGTGAGGCCAGTAATAGGAAAGAGGTACAATTGGACACCTTGCTAACTAGCCAGCTTAGGAAGAGGGATTCAAATCATTGGGATCTTTTCCAGGGCCTGTTCAAGAAGGACAGATTGTATCTAAACCAGAAGGGATACCAATATCTTGGCAATGAGATTTCCTCATACAACTTGAGAGTGTGTAAACGAATATGGCAAGGGGATGGGAACTAGAGTAACAGGTCAGTATATCAAGAGAAGATAAAGGTCAATAAGACAATCAGACAGGGTCAGTTTAAGGTGGAAGTACAAAAGGGGTATTCAGTGAGTCAGGAGGGAGAAACAACAAAAAGGTGTTGAAGGATAAACTTAGTGTGTACAGCCAATACTAAAATAACGAGAGGCAAAGATCAGCTAGCTAGTCAATACATTTTCCCAAAAGTAGGTGAAGAGGGAAAGAGTTTATGAACTTTATACCTAGAGTATACCACAAACATATCTCTTCATCATAGCTGATCTTCCCTGGCTTATATCGTCCCTGGCATTAATGTAAATTATTTGTTCATGTTTTACATGTTTTAACGCTCGTTTTATAACAGCAGGTAATTAAATGTGATTGTTATTTTGTAGACTTTGCATGCTTTAACTCTTGCTTTGGTAACAGCTGATAGTTAAATGTGATTGTTATTTTATAAGACTTTGCAAATCTTATCTGTTTATATATATTTTATATATATCTGTTTATCTGCTAGCATGAGGGGACACAGCTTTAAATTAAGGGGTATGAGTTATAGGACGGATATCAGAGGTAGGTTCTTTACTCAAAGAGTGATTAGGGAGTGGAATGCCCTGCCTGCAGCTGTTGTAGATGCGCCAAGTTTGGTGGCGTTTAAGAGGTTAATTGATAAGTATATGGAAGAGAAGGGAATGGTTTAGTTTGGAGGGGCATTGCTTTTTATTTTGGTCGGCACAACATCGAAGGCCGAAGGGCCTGTTCTGTGCTGTAATGTTCTATGTTCTATATATTAGTTGGACAGCCAATCTTTATACTAATGCATGAACTGTAAGGAACAAACTGAATAAACTGCAGGCACAGATTCAAATTGGTAACTGAAGTCGTAATCATTATAGAGTCATAGAGGTTTACAGCATGTAAAAGGCCCTTCAGCCCTACTTTCCATGCCACTCTTTATTTTTAAACCTTTAAGCTAGATGCAATTGCCATATCCCTGTATGCCTGTTTTATCCATGTTACTGTCTAAATGCTTTTTAAAAGATAAAATTGTACTCACCTCTACTACTTTGTCAGCTTGCTCCAGACACTTACCACTTCTGTGTGAAAAAATTGCCCCTCTGAACACTTTTGTATCACTTCCCTCTCATCTTAAAACTATGCCCTCTAGTTTTAAACTCCCCTACTATTGTAGGTAAGCTAATACCTCAAAGACTGTTAGTGAGTCAAAATACAGTGGATTTTATTCCAAAGCTTTGGGAGAAAATTGGTTCTGATTAAGGCTTACCAGACTTCTCCTCGAACACAAACACAAGTGTGCATTTATACATTATGGGTCTTGTGTTGCTCACGATACAAATCCTGAATTCTGGCCAGAAGTTCGGGTCTTCCTTCCTGTGTTGTGATGCAGGCCCAGAGTTAATCAGGAATCACAGTCCTGCAGTCAAGACACAGGCTTAATCTGGTCATGATTTAAAACCCTTCTGCAGAAGTACCGGCATCCCTGTCTTTGAAGTTACTGGTGCGATCACGGCTATTTCAGCAGGACCTTTCCTGTTCAAAGCTGGTATTGTGATCTGCCATCAGCAACTGTTAAAAGCTGGCATCATAAACTACCATCTGTGTAACAATGTCCAACTAATATAAACAGGTAAGATTTGCAAAATCTGGCGATATAAGCCAGGGAAGATCAGCTATGATGAAGAGATATGTTTGTGATATACTCTAGGTGTAAAGTTCATAAACTCTTTCCCTCCTTCACCTACTTTTGGGAAAATATATTGACTACCTAGCTGATCTTTGCCCCTCATTATTTTAGAGAGCTCTATAAGGTCACTCCTTTTCTTTCTATGCTCCACAGGAAAAAGTCCCAGTCTATCCAGCCTCTCCTTATAACTCAAACCATCAAGTACTGGTAGCACCCTAGTAACTCTTTCTGCATTCTTTCTAGTTGAATAATATCCTTTCTATAAAAGGGTGACCAGAACTGTATACGGTATTTCAAGTGTGGCCTTACATTTGTCTTGCACAATGTCAGCAAGAAGCCCCAATTCCTATATTCAATGTTCTGACCAATGGAACCAAACAGGCTGATTGCCTTATTTTCCACTCTGTCCCCCTGTAACTTCATTTTCAAAGAGTTATGAACCTGTACCCCTAAATCTCTTTGTAACTCTCCCCAGCGCCCTATCATTAACTAAATAAGTCCTGCCCTGGTTCAAGCTACCAAAATGCATCACCTCATATTTATCTAAATTAAACTCCATTTGCATTTGGTTTTGTGAAGGGTAGGTCGTGCCTTACTAACCTCATTGAGTTTTTTGAAAAAGTGACTAAAGAGGTGGATGGGGATAAGGCGGTTGATGTGGTATATATGGACTTTAGTAAGGCGTTTGATAAGGTGGCCCATGGAAGACTTCTGCAGAAAATGCAGATGTATGGGATAGAAGGTGATTTAGCTAATTGAGTTAGGAATTGGCTAGCAGATAGAAGACAGAGGGTGGTGGTTGATGGGATATATTCATCTTGGAGTTCGGTGACAACTGGTGTACCTCAGGGGTCTGTTTTGGGGCCCCTGCTGTTTGTAATTTTTATAAATGATCTGGATGAGGGTATTGAAGGATGGATTAGTAAATTTGAAGATGACACTAAAGTCGGTGGAGTGGTAGATAGTGAAGAGGGGTGTTATAGTTTGCAGAGGGACTTCGACAAGTTGCAGAGCTGGGCCGAGAGGTGGCAAATGGAGTTTAATGTGGAAAAGTGTGAGGTAATGCACTATGGCAGAAATAATAAATGTTTAGAGTATAGGGCAAATGGTAGGATTCTTAGTAGTCTAGATGAACAGAGGGATCTTGGTGTGTATGTGCATAGATCCCTGAAATTAGGCAGTCAAGTCGAGAAGGTTGTTAAGAAGGCATATGGAGTCTTGGCTTTTATTGGTAGGGGGATTGAATTTCGGAGCCGCAACGTCATGTTGCAACTGTACAAAACTCTAGGGCGGCCGCACTTGGAGTATCGTGTGCAGTTCTGGTCCCCACATTATAAGAAAGATGTGGAGGCATTGGAGACGGTACAGAGGAGGTTTACCAGGATGTTGCCTGGTAATGGAGGGCAGGTCTTATGAAGAGAGACTGAGGGATTTGAGGTTGTTTTCGTTAGAAAGAAGGCGGCTAAGAGGAGACCTTATTGAAACATATAAGATGATTAGAGGTTTAGATAGGTGGACAGTGATAGCCTTTTTCCTAGGATGGAGAAAGCTAGCACGAGGGGACACAGCTTTAAATTAAGGGGTGATAGTTATAGGACGGATATCAGAGGCAGGTTCTTTACCCCAAAGGGTGGTTAGGGAGTGGAATGCCCTGCCTGCAGCGGTTGTAGATGCGCCAAGTTTGGTGGCGTTTAAGAGGTTAGTTGATAAGTATATGGAAGAGAAGGGAATGATTTAGTTTGGAGGGGCATTGCTTTTTATATTGGTCGGCGCAACATCGAAGGCCAAAGGGCCTGTTCTGTGCTGTAGTGTTCTATGTTCTATGTTCTATGCATTTGTCAGCTTACTGGCCCAATTGATCAAGATTCTGTTACAATTTGAGATAACCTTTGTCACTGTCTGCCATGCCATCAATCTTGATGTCATCTGCAAATTTACTAACCATACTTCCTATATTCCCATCCAAATCATTGATATAAATGAAAAATAATAGTGGAGCCAGCACTGAACCATGAGGCAGACCGCTGGTCACAGGCCTCCAATTTGAAAAACATCCCTCTCTACCTCCCTCTGGCTCTGTCATCAAGTCAATTTTGTATCCATTTAGCTACCATATCCTGGATGCCATGAGATTTAATCTTATGCAACAACCTACCATGCGGTACCTTGTTAAAGGCCTTGCTAAAGTCCATGTAGACAACATCAACTGCCCTGTCATCATCTGCCTTCTTGGTTACCCCTTCAAAAACTCAATCAATTTGTGAGACATGATTTTCCACTTACAAAGCCATGTTGACTGTCTCTAATTAGTCCTTGTATCTCTAAATGCCTGTAGATCCTGATTCTGAAAATACCTTCCCACCACAAATGTGAGGCTCACTGGCCTGTAGTTACCAGGCTTTTCCCTGCAGCCCCTTTTTAAACAAAAGCACAACATTTGCCACCCCTTCAGTCTTCAGACACCTCACCTGTGACTATCGATGATTCAAAGATCTCTGCTAGGGGACCTGCAATTTCCTCCCTAGCCTCCCACAATGTTGTGGGATACACTTCATCAGATCCTAGGGATTTATCTCCTTTGATGCACTTTAAGACTTTCAGCACCTCCTTGTCTGTGATATGTACCTTTCTCAAGATATTACTATTTATTTCCCAAGTTTTTAAGGTCCATGCTTTTCTCAAAAGTAAATACTGATGAGAAATATTCATTTAGGATCTCATGACTGTAGAATAGTTGGGACTGGGAACTAAATATACCAGTGATACAGTATATAAATGGGATAGAGGAAATGGCAAAGGGGATAGAGTAGCAATTTTGATCAATAATAGAATCTATGGTAAGGGAGGATGTAATAATGGGTGGAACTAAGGAACTAGAAAAGGAATCAAAACCATAATAAGTGTCATGCATTGGCACCTGGTAATAGCCCAGCAGTGCTAGACAGTATAAATACTGAAATTAGGCTACTATATAGTAAAAACAAAGTAGTACTAATGGGTGATTTTACTCTGAACACAGACTGTGAAGGACAGACAGGTATCAGTCAGAGAAGTTACAAATTTCTGGAATGTGTCTGAGATAATTTCCTATGACAACATGAATTGGATGTGACAAGGGGTCAAGCATTACTGGGTCTAGTACTGAGCAATGAACCCCTGATTTAATTAGTGACATAGTTATTTGTGAGCACTTGTCAAACAGTGATCGTAACATGACTGAGTTTAATGTAGCATTTGTAAAAGATAACTAACAATTGTACACTAAGATTTTGGATTTAAGCAAGACAAGCTTCAATGGTGTTGCAGGATCTTTTCAGAGACTAGATATTGCCAAAGAATAGTGCGAAGACTCACAAAACCAGTTAAAGACATACCTTGATTTGACCAATAGTTGATGAGAGAGGTTAGTATTGGGCAGTCCAATGCCTTTTTAGAAAAAACCTTGAGCATTCCAATACCATTCTGAAGTTACAATGCATCAGACAGATCAATTAAACATTTTGCAAGTTACACTTTTCCCATCCCTCAGATAGTTATGAACCAGTCATTATTAGTACAAATCAGTCATTGTTAACAGTTATCATATATCTTACTCAGTTGCGTTCTATCCTTTGACATCATGGCATTTCATTGGCTGGTAGAATCTGCACACTTCTTCTCCCATCGCTTAGCAACCCGGATATTTAGCTATAAAGGTTAAAGTTACTGTTCCCATCAGTTCATGTCATTCACGTCAATAGCCAAACCAGACAGCTGGCATTTTTATGTCATAGAAGAATTGACTTACCAGGATAATTTGAACAGCCCTATGGCTTTGGGAACTATATTGTCTGTAACTTTTGCTGATAAAACTGTGCACAGTCTATGGTTTCATTGTTCCAAAGAATGTGGTTTGCCTGCTAACTTTTTATCCCATGATGCCTTGTAGCAGCCTGTCTTTGGCTGAAGTGTACAATTACTTCAAAAATACAGCTAAAATACATTTCAAAATCCAAAATACGTGTTTAAATCAGAAATACTTTTTTAAATCTGATACTTAAATAAATCTCTTACTGTGTCCAATCTGTTTCTATGCAGACACTTCTCCTGTGCACCTAATCTGAGGTCATTTCACTTACTGCTAATAATTTTATTAGTGACTTAAATCCTTGATTATTTGAAATTTCTCTAACCTACTATGAATCTCTCCAACATTTGGGATGAGGCAAAGACTCACAATAGATTGGGAAACTATGCTCATGAGTAGAACAACTAATGAACATGGAAGGCATTCAAAGAAACATTTAATGCTATTCAGAAGTAGTTTGTGCCCATGAGAAGAAAAAGCTCCATCTCACAAAAAAAATAGCTATGGACTTCAAAGGATGTGAGGCACAGTATAAAACTAAAAGAAAGAGCTTATAAGAATGAAAAAAATATTACAGATGTCACACAATGGGACAAATATAAAGACCAACAAAGGGCCATACAGCTGCTTTATAAGAGTGGCAAAAAGGGATTATGAAATGAAACTTATGTTAAGATCCAAGCCAGAAACTCCAAGGTGTTTTATGAAGACAGCCTGAACCCCAGTTTTTTATCTTTGAAACTGACACAGATGAGCATAAAGTCTTTCATTCCAGGTATGATTCAAGTGACGCACTTGGAAGGTGTTTCACTATAGATATAATTCATGTGACCCACTTGGAAGCTTTTATCAAACAAAGTTTATTTAAGAACACAGTTAAACTATAATAAGAAAAATTAGCATAACTTATTATCAATTACAAAACAATCATGATATTGTATAAAACTTAACTGCTAACTATAATGTTCCAATTCAAACAACACCCACAAACATACACCTCTTTCTGGGGTTGGTCACATGATGCTGGATTTTGCAGCTTTTAACAGCTGCTGTGAATTAATCCTTTGGCTGTTGAATTAAAATTTTGAGACTTTCCAGTCCTGGAACTTTCAGTATTCCTTCGGAGAGAGTGAAAGATAGAAAAATACTGCTTCCCTGGCAGTAGAATTTTCAACTGTGGAGAGAGGCAGAGACACAACCTGCCTTCACCAGCTTTTAGCTAGCAAATAAACTGAAAGCAAAACCTTAGAATTTGCAGTAAAAAAAAAGTTGTCCCAAGTAGCACCTGACCTGTCAATTATCCCGAAAAATAAGCCACAGTCAGCAATCCCAAGGGATCATTAAAACCCCAGGACACTACATTACTCCAGATTAAAATAAGCATGTTGTCTATTATATTGCTTCACTAACAATTGGAGATGACCACTTATGGACATTACGGCAACAATGAAACACCAAGGCTTGTTTGAAAAAAAAACTGCAGAAAAACATGATTAAAATACATTTCTTAAAGGCACAGTAACATCTCATTTGCAAGGGACATAAATAAGAGATTTTATATTTATATAAAGGGGAAACGATTGATTAAAAGCACTATTAGCCGATTGAAGACTGAGGGTGGGAATGTTGTCAGTGACCATGGGGCAATGGCAGACTTGCTGAACGACTATTTTGCTTTAGTATTCACAGTAGAAAGGGAGGATAATTTGCCAGAAGTCCCAAGGAAACGAACAGAGGATCAGAGATATGTCTAAATAGAATTAGCTTAAGTGAATCATCAATAATGAGGAAACTAATGGAACTGCAGAGTGACAAATCCCCAGAACCTAATGGTTCCTCCACTCATGTTCATGGAGGGAGGAGAAAACATAGTATCTTAACTATAATCTTTCAGATAAAAGCAAAATACTGTGGATGCTGGAACCTGAAGCAAGAACAGAAAATGCTAGAACATTTCAGCAGGTCTGATGGCAACTGTGAAGAGAGAATAGAGTCAACATTTCAAAACTGGATGTTAGAGCTGAAGACAAGGAAAATCAGACAAGATTTATACTGTGAGGAAGAGGGGTGGAGGGGAGGTTGAAGAAGGCTGTAATTAATAGGAGTGGCATAGACAAATAATGAAAGAAAATGTCAGTTGTAATGTCAAATGCCTCATGCCTTATTGTATCATTGCTCAATTTACTTTCAAAACTAATGTTGCGTCTTCAAAATACATGTCAAAATGTGCCAAAGTGCACAGTACCATTGCATAATAACCAATAGCCATTTTCCTATATTGCACAGATGAATCTATACCAATGAACTCCCACTAATTTCTGATCTTACATCATCTTTCAAGTAACCCATTAGTTAAGAAGCATGTTGGGAAATCCTGCAGTCATGAAAGATGCAGTATAATTACAATGTTTACTTTATTTCCTTTTTAGAAAAAAATCACAATTCACATGAAAGGTTTGAAAATAATGATAATAAATCAAAGGCTCCATTTCTTAAGTTTATAACCAGGACTGTACTGTAGTTGTTGAGTGCTAATTTATGAAGCACATTGTATTGAATACTCCTTAATAAATCATTTTGGCCCTCTGTTTGGGGCTTGAAATATAACCAAGCTGATAAACACTTCAGGCTTTCTGTAGACTTGTACCATGCCATGAGTCTGCCTCAGGAGGCAGACAGCTTGAGATCAGTTAAATAAAATCTCTCACTAACACACACACTAATGAAAATTCCTGTCCTTAAACTTGCAACACAGCTTTCAAGGAGAGTTCATTATTTTAGCAACAGTACTGCTGATTTATTCGGTTTTCTTTTCCAACTTTGTCTTGGCATTGGTTTCACCTACAATGTACTAAGCACTTGTAGAAGAGAAGGAAGCCATTAGGCTCTTTGTGCCCATCCCAATTGTAAAAGAGCTATTTTGTATGATCCAATCTTCTAGCTCTTGGTTCATGATCCTGTAAGTTACAGCACTCAAATATGTATCTAAGTATTTTTTGAGTGTATTGAGGGCTTCTGCCTTGACAGTCCTTACAGGCAGTGAGTTCCAAAGATGGGCGGGTTAGGTGGCTTGACCATGCTAAATTGCCCCTTAGTGTCAGGAGGACTAGATAGGGTAAATGTGTGGGATTATGAGCATAGGGTCAGGCTGAGATTATGGTTGCTCCAAAGTCAGTGGGCCAAATGGTTTCCTTCTGCCCTGTAGGATTTTATGATTCTACATGTGTGGAATTTTATGTATCCTGCTGCTGATAGGTTGTTCCTTTCTGCAAAAGATAATGGAGTTTTGAATGGCTTGGTGCATTTTACTGCTTGGTCCTGGCTATGTGGATAAAAAAAAACTTAACTCTGCTCTAATCCATCTATTAATTATGATAAATCTATGCTCCTTAGTTATAGATTTTTCTATGAATTGAAAAGGAGTCTATGATACCTAGTCCCTCATAATTTTATGCATCTCAATTAAAGCTTCTTTCAGTCTCTTTTGTTCCAAAGAAAACAATCTCAGCTTAACCCAATTTTTTTATCGCTAACATCCTTCACTCATGGCAGCAACCTTGCTGTAATGCAGTAATCAAATCTGCATCCTCTAGTTAAGGTCTAACTATTGTTTTCTATACATTTAATATAACTCCCTTGCTCTTATACTCTAAGCATAATCCAATAAAGGAAAGGATCTCCTATGCCTCCTTGACCTACCTACTATAGTTAACTGTCCTGCTACCACTAGTAACATTTACTCCAAGTTATGTTCTTTTACACTTTTCACAACTTTTCATTGACTATAAATTCCCTTAACTTGCTTGTTTTGTCTAAATATATTATCTCACATTTTTCCAAATTGAATTCCTGTGCCTCTTTTCTGGCCATCTGATAAGTCCATTGATATTTTCCTAGTTTTCTTCCTTTCTATTTACCACAATGTTAATTTTTGTATCATCTGTAAACATCTTTACCAGGTCCTCTACAGTTATGTCTAAATCACTGGTATATATACCACAACAGGCTACTGGAGAGAGTATAAACTAAAAAGGTTGGGGGTGGGCATCAAATTGAAGTGACTGGGAGAGAGGAGGTTAGCTCATAAATAAGATAGCTTGTTGACAGTGTGAGAGGGAGGATAGGCAGGTGATAGAGAAAGGGAGTGCTCAGACCAAAGGTTTGAGATGTGTCTGTTTTAAGGAGAAAGAACAAAGAACAATACAGCACAGGAAACAGGCCTTTCGGTCCTCCAAGCCTGCATTGCTTGTTAGTCCAACTAGACCATTCTTCTGTATCCTTTCATTCCAAGTCTGCTCATGTGACTATCCAGGTAAGTCTTAAATAATCCCAGCATGTCTGCCTCCACTACCCTGCTTGGCATACCACCCTCTGTGTAAAATACATCCTCTGATATCTGAGTTAAACTTCGCCCTTCCCCCCCAACCCCTCCCACACCCCCTCCCCCCCACCTTGAACCTGTGACCCCTCGTGTTTGTCACTTCTGACCTGGGAAAAAGCTTCCCACTGTTCACCCTATCCATACCCCACATAATTTTATACAGCTCTATTAGGTCTCCTCTCATTCTCTGTTTTTCCAGGGAAAACAACCCCAGTTTACCTAACCTCTCCTCCTAGCTAAACATTCTGTGCACTCTCTCCAAAGCCTCCACGTCCTTCTGGTAGTGTGGCAACCAGAACTGGACACAGTACTCCAAATGCGGCCTAACCAAACGTTCTATACAGGTGTAACTTCAGACGCCAATTTTTATACTCTATACCCCATCCTATAAAGGCAGGCATGCCATATGCCTTCTTCATCACTTTCTCCACCATGCTGCCACCTTTAAGGATCTGTGGATTGCACACCCAGGTCCCTCTGTCCGTCTATACTTCTGATCGTTCTGCCATTTACTGTATAGCTGCCCCCTACGTTAGTCCTACTAAAATACTTCACTTCACATTTATCTGGATTAAATTCCATCTGCCATTTCTCTGCCCAATTTTCCAGCCTATCTATATCCTGCTGGATTATCTGACAATGTTCATTGCTATCCGCAAGTCCAGCCATCTTCGTGTCATCTGCAAACTTACTGATCACACCAATTACACCTTCTTCCAAATCATTTATGTATATCACAAATAGCAGAGGTCCCAGTGCAGAGCCCTGCGGAACACCAGTGGTCACAGACCTCCAGCTGGAAAAAGACCCTTCTGCTACTACCCTCTTTCTTCTGTGACCAAGCCAGTTCTCTACCCATCTAGCCACCTCTCCTTTTATCCCATGTGATAACCTCTTGCACCAACCTGCCATAAGGGACTTTGTCAAAAGCTTTACTAAAATCCATATGGATAATATCCATGGCTCTACCCTCATGAACCATTTTTGTCACCTCTTCAAAAAACTCCATCAAATTTGTAAGGCATGACCTTCCTGTTACAAAACCATACTGTTTATCACTAATGAGATTATTCAGTTCTAAATGCGCATACATCCTATCTCTAAGAACCCTCTCGAACAATTTCCCTACCATGGATATCAAGCTCACTGGCCTGGGTTATCCTTGCTACCCTTTTTAAATAACAGTACCACATTCGCTATCCTCCAATCCTCAGGGATCTCACCTGTGTCTAATAAAGAAACAAAGATCTTTGTCAGAGGCCCAGCAATTTCATCTCATGCCTCCCTGAGCTGTCTAAGATAGATGCTATCAGGCCCTGGGGATTTGTCAGTTTTATCGTTCCCTAAAAAACCTAACGCTTCCTCCCTTGTAATGGAGATTTTCTCTAACTGGTCAACACATTCCTCTGAGACACTCCCAGTCAACACGCTCCTCTACTTTGAGAACATTGGTGCAAAGCATTCATTTAGGATCTCCCCTACTTCCTTGGGCTCTAAGCATAATTCCCCTCCTTTGTCCCTGTGAGATCGGATTTTTTCCCTGACAACTCTTTTGTTCCTAACATATGAATAAAATGCCTTAGGATTTTCCTTAACTGTGGCTGCCAAGAACATTTCATGACTACTTTTTGCCCTTCTAACACCCCATTTGAGTTCCTTCCTACTTTGTTTGTAATCCTCTAGTGCTCTGTCTGTCTTTAGTTGCCTGGACCTAATGTACGCTTCTCTTTTCTTTTTGATTAGCTCCTTAATTTCCCTGGTTATCCACGGCTCTCAAATCCTGTCTTTCTTATCCTCCTTTTTACAGGCACATGCCTGTCCTGCAGCTCCACAACTGCTCCTTAAAAGACTCCCACATCCCAGATGTAGATTTACTCTCAAACAGCCTCACCCAATCAATGGGCACCAATTCCTGCCTAATCTGGCTATAGTTAGCCTTTCTCCCATTCAGCACCCTACCTGTAGGACAACACTCATCCTTTTCTTTTACTATCCTAAAGTTAACAGAATTGTGGTCATTATTTGCCACTTATTCCCCTACTGAAACTTTGATGACCTGACCAGGCTCATTCCCCAGTACTAGGTCCAGTATAGCCCCCTCTCTAGTTGGGCTATCTACATATTGTTCCAAAGAACCTTCCTTTTCGCATTTTACAAATTCCTCACTGTCCAGACCTCTAGCCCTAAGCACTTTCTAGTCTATGCCAGGGAAATTAAAGTCTCCCACTACAACAACTCTATATTTTCTGCATCTATCCAGAATCTCCTTACATATCCATTCCTCCACTTCCCAAGGGCTGTTGGGTGGCCTGTAGTATACTGCCAGCATAGTGACTGCTCCCTCCCTGTTTCTGAGCTCCACCCACAGTGACTCGTTATATGACCCCTCTAAACTGTCCACCCTCTGCACTGCTGTAATATGCTCCCTAACTAATATTGCTACTTCCCTGCCTCTTTTAGCCCTTCCTCTGTCTCACCTAAAACACTTACACCCCAGAATATTCAGCTGCCAGTCCTGTCCTTCTTTCAAACAGGTCTCCATCACCGCAACCACATCCAAATTTTGCGTAAACATTAAGTCCCTAAGTTTGTCTGTCTTACCCATTATTCTCCTCGTATTGAAGCAGATGCACTCCAGACCTCCAGGCCCTCTTATATTATCCTCCTCCAGAATGCTCTTCTTCTTAGCTAGCCTTGTCCTGGCCCCGAGCTCGTCCCCAGCTTCTATGCTTGTTGACGAACTATTTTGATCCCCATCCCCCACATTGGTTTTAACGCAAGGAGTGTTGTGAACAAAGTGGATGAGCTTAGAGCATGGGGATCACTATTTGGAAATGTGATATGGTGGCTATTACAGGGACAGGATTGGTCACTTCAAGTGCCAAGTTTCAGATGTTTTAGAAGGTACAGGGAGGGAGGACCATTGCTCTTTGTGATTTTTATAAATGACCTGGATGAGGAAGTAGAGGGACGAGTTGGTAATTTTGCTGATGATACAAAGGTTGGAGGTGTTGTGGGTAGTGTGGAGGGATATCAGAAGTAGCAGCATGACATTGATAGAATGCAAGACTGGACGGAGAAGTGGCAATGGAGTTCAACACAGATAAATGTGAAGTGGTTCATTTTGGCAGGTCAAACAGGATGGCAGAATATAATATTAATGGTAGGACTCTTGGCAGTGTGAAAAGTAGAAGGATCTTGGTGTCCGAGTTCATAGGACGCTCGAAGCAGCTGCGCAGGTTGAAGCTGTGGTCAAGAAGGTGTATTGGCCTTCATCAATCGAGGAATTAAGTTTAGGCATTGAGAGATAATGTTGCAGCTATATGGGACCCTGGTCACACCCCAGTTGGAGTACTATGCGCGGTTCTGGTCATCTCATTACAGGAAGGATGGGGAAGCCATAGAAAGGATGCAAAAGAGAATTACAAGGATGTTGCCTGGATTGGAGGGCATGGTTTATAAGGGTAAGTTGATGGAGCTCGGTCTTTCCTCCTTGGAGAGACGAAGCATGAATATAGAACATAGAACATTACAGCGCAGAACAGGCCCTTCGGCCTTTGATGTTGCGCCGACCAATTAGGAAAAAGCAATGACCCTCTAACCTAAACCATTCCCTTTTCGTCCATAAACTTATCTACTAACCTCTTAAACGCCACCAAACTTGACGCATCTACAACTGCAGCAGGCAGGGCATTCCATACCCTTACCACCCTCTGGGTAAAGAACCTACCTCTGACATCCGTCCTATAACTACCACCCCTTAATTTAAAGCTATGTCCCCTCGTGCTAGCTTTCTCCATCCTAGGAAAAAGGCTATCACTGTCCACCCTATCTAAACCTCTAATCATCTTATATGTTTCAATAAGGTCTCCTCTTAGCCGCCTTCTTTCTAACGAAAACAACCTCAAATCCCTCAGCCTCTCTTCATAAGACCTGCCCTCCATACCAGGCAACATCCTGGTAAACCTCCTCTGTACCCTCTCCAATGCCTCCACATCTTTCTTATAATGTGGGGACCAGAACTGCACACAATACTCCAAGTGCGGCCGCACTAGAGTTTTGTACAGTTGCAACATGACGTTGCGGCTCCGAAATTCAATCCCCTACCAATAAAAGCTAAGACTCCGTATGCCTTCTTAACAACCTTATCGACTTGATTGCCAACTTTCAGGGATCTATGCACATGTACACCAAGATCCCTCTGTTCATCAACACTATTAAGAGTCCTACCATTAGCCCTATACTCTACACATTTGTTATTCCTGCCAAAGTGAATTACCTCACACTTTTCCACATTAAACTCCATTTGCCACCTCTCGGCCCAGCTCTGCAACTTGTCCAAGTCTCTCTGCAAACTATAACACCCCTCTTCACTATCTACCACTCCACCGACTTTAGTGTCATCTGCAAATTTACTAATCCATTCTTCAATACCCTCATCCAGATCATTTATAAAAATTACAAACAGCAGGGGCCCCAAAACAGATCCCTGAGGTACACCACTTGTAACTGAACTCCACAATGAATAATTTCCATCAACCACCACCCTCTGTCTTCTATCAGCTAGCCAATTCCTAATCCAATTAGCTAAATCACCCTAAATCCCATACATCTGCATTTTCTGCAGAAGCCTTCTATGGGGCACTTTATTGAATGCCTTACTGAAGTCCATATATACCACATCAACTGCCTTACCCCCATCCACCTCTTTGGTCACCTTTTCAAAAAACTCAATAAGGTTAGTAAGGCACGACCTACCCTTCACAAAACCATGCTGACTATCCCCAATCAATTCATTTCTCTCTGAATAACTATAAATCCTATCCCTAATAATTCTTTCCAATACTTTGCCCACAACAGAAGTAAGACTCACCGGTCTATAATTCCCCGGAAAGTCTCTATTCCCCTTCTTGAACAATGGGACCACATTCGCTATCCTCCAGTCTTCCGGCACTATAACCGTAACCAACGACGACCTGAAGATCAGAGCCAGAGGCTCTGCAATCGCCTCTCTCGCCTCCCAGAGAATCCTAGGGTAAATCCCGTCCGGCCCAGGGGACTTATCTAACTTCAAACCCTCAAGAATATCTAGCACATCCTCCTTATCTACTTCAATACTTTCCAGTTTGCAACCCTGTATCCCAGTGTTCTCCACAACTACATTTACATCTCCCTGCGTGAATACCGAAGAGAAATATTTATTCAGTGCCTCTCCAATCTCTTCAGGCTCCACGCACAACTTCCCACTGCTGTCTATGACTGGCCCTAATCTTGCCCTAACCAATCTTCTATTCTTAACAGATCTAAAGAAAGCTTTAGGATTCTCCTTAATCCTATCAGCCAAAGTCTTCTCGTGTCCCCTCTTAGCTCTCCTCAACTCACTCTTTAGCTCCCTCCTGGCTAATCTATAGCTATCCAGTGCACTAACTGAGTCTTCAAGCCTCATCCTGACATAAGCCTCCTTTTTCCTTTTAATCAGCGAATTAACTTTTTTAGTACACCATGGTTCCCTTACTTGACCATTTCCTCCTTGCCTTACAGGGACATACTTATCAAGGACTCGCAGTAGCTGCTCCTTGAATAAGCTCCACCTTTCAGATGTTCCCAGTCCCTGTAGTTTCCTATTCCAACTTATGCACCCTAATTCCCTCCTAATGGCCTCATAATTACCATTCCCCCAGCTATAACTACTGCCCCCAGGTTCATGCCTATCCCTATCCATCACTAAGGTGAACGTAACCGAATTGTGGTCACTATCACCAAAATGTTCACTAACTTCCAAGCCTAACACCTGGTCTGGCTCATTGCCCAGCACCAAAGCCAATGTAGCCTCACCTCTAGTTGGCCTATCTACATACTGAGTCAAAAAACCTTCCTGCACACTTTGTACAAAAACTGACCCCTCTAACGAGCTAGAGCTATAGCTATTCCAATCAATATTAGTAAAGTTAAAGTCCCCCATAACAATTACCCTATTACTTTCACTCCTGACCAGAATTGACTTTGCAATCCTTTCCTCAACCTCTCTAGAACTTTTAGGAGGTCTATAAAAGACTCCCAACAGGGTGACCTCTCCTCTCCTGTTTCTAATCTCAGCCCATACTACCTCAACAGACAAGTCCTCATCAAACTTCCTTTCTGTCACTGTGATACAGTCTTTGACTAATAATGCCACTCCTCCCCCCCTTCTACCTCCTTCTCTACTCCGACTGAAGCATTTGAACCCTGGAACTGCAACAACCATTCCTGTCCCTGCTCTATCCATGTCTCTGAAATGGCCACAACATCGAAGTTCCAGGTACTGGTCCAAGCTGCAAGTTCCTCCACCTTATTGCGAATACTTCTTGCATTGAAGTATACGCATTTCAAACCATGCCCTACTCCACCCGT
This sequence comes from Sphyrna mokarran, assembly GCA_024679065.1. Lineage (NCBI taxonomy): Eukaryota > Metazoa > Chordata > Chondrichthyes > Carcharhiniformes > Carcharhinidae > Sphyrna > Sphyrna mokarran. The sequence goes on from JAGIQG010000024.1 coordinate 42,465,999, forward strand.
ACGCTGCTGTGCTTTACAGTTCTCATCTATGACCCCCCTATTCTCGTCCCTCTTAACATCCAAACTACTCAGGATCCCACCCCCCCTCTGAATCAGTTTAAAGCCCCCTGCATAGCCTTTGCAAATTTTCCCCCCAAGATATTGGTTCCCCTCTGGTTCAGGTGTAGACCATCTCTCTTGTAGAGGTCCCACCTACCCCAGAATGCGCCCCAATTGTTCAAGAACCTGAACCCCTCCCTCCTGCACCATCCCCGCAGCCATGAGTTCAAACATTCCCTCTCTCTGTTCTTCTCTAAACTATCCCGTGGCACAGGCAAGGGTCCAGAGATAACCACTCTGTCTGTTTTGGCCCTAAGCTTCCACCCAAACTCCATAAATTTCTGTTTAATATCCCCTTCCCTTGTCCTACCTACATCATGTGTCCCCACATGAACTATGACTTGGGGCTGACTCCCCTCTCCCTTAAGAATCTTGGAAACCCACTCTGAGACGTCCTGGACCTCGGCCCCTGGGAAGCAACACACCAGCACTGAGTCCCGTTTATCACTATTTACTCTCCTATCTGTCCCCCTAACTATGGAGTCTCCAATTACCAGGCCCAATCTCTTATTTCCCCTACCCATCTGAGCATTCACAGCAGGCTCACCCCCAGAGACCTGCTCCTTTTGGCTATCTCCAGTTGATTCTTCCTCAACTGTAGCCTCCAGGACAGAAAACTTATTTTGGAGGGGAACAGCCCCGCGGGATTGTCTCCCCGATTGCTTCTTACCCCTCTTCCTCATAGTTACCCAATAATCTCTTTTAGGAGTAACTATCTCTTTGTAACTCCTGTCAATATCTGCCTCAACCTCCCGAATTATCCGGAGTTCCTCTAATTCCAGCTCCAGCTCCTTAACATGATCCACAAGGAGCTGCAAATGGGCACACTTCCTGCAGATATAGTCAGCAGGAACACTACAGGTGTCCCTCACCTCGTACATACCGCAGGAGGTGCAACGTACTGCCTGCACTGCCATCTCTGATACTTTAATTTCTAGGAGAGAAAAAAAACTTGCCATGAGGGGTGACCTGATAGAGATGTATAAGATGTTGAGAGGTATTGATCGAGTGGATAGTCAGAGGCTTTTTCCTAGGGTTTTAACAGTTGCCACACGAGGACACAGGCTTAAGGTGCTGAGGAGTAGCTATAGAGGAGATCAGAGGTAAATTTTTCACTCAGAGGGTGATGGGTACATGGAATGGGCTGCTGGCAATGATGGTGGAGGTGGATTTGATCGGGTCTTTTGATACTTTTGGATAAGTACATGGAACTTAGTAAGATAGAGATAAGTAAGCCTAGTAATCTCTAAGGTGGGGATATGTTCAGCACAACTTTGTGGGTCGAAGGGCCTGTATTGTGCTGTTGTTTTTCTATGTTTCTATATTCTATGTTTCTAACCAGCAAAACATTGAGTATTGAGCTCAGTAGAAACAATCTTTCAGTCATAGAAACACTTAGGTAGCTTCCACTTACTCATCTGTGATTTGTGGTAGCCACTATTTAAATTACCATGACTGCATTATTGAAGGTGATTATTCTGCTGGCTGTAACTATTTGCTGATTTTGGAGGAGGAAGGGGAGGTTCTGGATAGGAATAAATAGAAGTATCTGAGGTGATCATGCTGTGTGCATTATTAACCAATCATCCTTGTCTATGCTTCAAGTCGCAACTATCTGGACATTGTTTTATTCCTGGATCAGGTACCCACATTTTTGTTACAACCTGATTAAGGACCTGATTAGTGATCATTAGATGAAATACTAAAGAGTACTGAAAGAATAAAGCTATAAGATTCCACAGGTTTTGAACAAGCAACATAATTTTTATTGTGCAAAATCAGAAATGTAAAATAATGTACTATGTCCATCAATATCTAACATTAAGTAATAATAGGGTAAAATTAACTAACAGTCAAATTGTGATTGCACACACTACATTGGAAATGTGTCCAAGACAGATCCCGCAGATTTCTAACAAACATCAACGTTCACTGTAGGTTGCATAATTTCTTTAAAACTCTGTCTCTCTAATGAGGGATTGCAATTCTTTGGTGTTTCCTTTTGGAGATATAGCCTTGGAATTAGCATTGTTATAGATAGCAGAGACAGGCAAACTGAACTCTTTTCACTTTTCTCACCATTTGTCTGTAAGCAGAGATGTTCTAATTTTTGAAATAGACTGTAGTGTATTTGTGCAAGCCCTTTATTTGTGAAGTCAACATTAAAGTGACTCACAGCAAACTCTCTTTGGGCTTAAATCAGAAATATTATTTATTCTATATTCAAACCCAGGGATCGTTGTCGCAAAATATCCAAGAATGCAGGAAGGAGATAGGAAAGAAAAGAGCTTTACAAATAAAAATAACTTAGAATAAAAGAAGCATAGTTATGACATTAATTTAATGAATGTCAGATTGTAGATGTTAGAGTCCAGATGGTTTGTTTATCTGAGACTTAAAGTTCAGACGGGTTGGCTGAAATCAGAAGTTGCTGAATTCCTTAAAAGTTGGTGATGATGCAGCAAAATGAGGGTGGTACTGAGACTTTGTCGGCTCTATAGGCTATGGCAGTAATTTTTCAGAGAACTACCAGGCTTCGAGGAGGTTTAAACTTGAAATTTCCAAAATGTACACATTTCTAAAGAATTCAAACTCAGCCTTTGTTTAACCCTTTCTGAACAGCTGTCTTTTTTATTAGGGATCTTTCTCATGGGCCTCCGATTTTGCAGAGCTCTACACCACTCTACATTTCAGACTAACAAAAACTACACGCAAATTCAAACAATGTATACATCTGCTATAACCAACACAAGCCCAAGACTTCTTTCTCAGCCTGGAGTCCAGCTTTGGTGTTAACAGGCTGGAAATTAACAGCAGGCTGCGAGGGAGTCCAGGAATTGAATATTAAAACTTTCCAAAGTCTGAAATCATGTGGTGCTGCCTATGATGCATCAGTTTCAGGTTTAAAATCCGTTCAACATCTCTGATTAAAATCTGTTGTTCACAATAAAATGCAGTTGGTGGCTACTCGTGTATCTGCAAGTAACACAAATTTTGATGGCTTTCTCTCTCATGAAACCCAGGCTGGGGAAACAGAATGCCTGTGGCTTTCTTGTTGTGTAGATTGTAATGGGTCCACACAATAATAAATATGAAATTCCACAAGGATAAGGGTTGAACTTTGTCCTTTAATTATACTGGAAGTTTCCAGAACTTGCCAGTGATGTGACCTGTAACAGTCATGTTTTTGGTTTAGCAAGGTCCATTTTTAAATAAGCGGAAAGTAAGGTTTGATTTGAACAATTTATGTTCTCTAACATGTCGTACAAAAATGTTTCCTCCAAAAATTACTTTAATTCAAACTGACTCAATGACTCCTCAATTTCCATGGCTTATATCTTGAGACAATATTCCCCTGGATTCCTGAGACTGCACTCCAGCACCAATTTACAGGGACACCTTCAGCTCTTTAACCACAGTTAGCAAAATACCACTGCTCAGTTGGGTTATTTTTGCCCCAGAGCACAGAGTCAACAGCCTTCTAGTGCCTTTTGTGCTCTCCAGGGCATTTCCTGAGCCCTCACTACTTAGAGTTTATGAACCAGTTATGATTCCTACTGTAGTCTTCTCTCTGTGGTCTCTTTCTCCTAATGGTCTCTTCCTTCTTCTGGCTCCTTTTCAGTTTTTTCTCTCTTTCGCTGTCTATGGGATGTCTCCCTATGCCTTGTCCCAGGACTCTTCTCAGAATGGTGTCCAACTTCTTGGTCTCGTGATCAGGTTTTTGTGCCACATTATTCCATGCAGGCAACCTAGGCGCTTGTCCCCAACCTGAAGTTCCAACAACGTTGAACTGCGCACATACAGATTCGTGTTTCTGTGGAAATTTGTGGCCTGTCAGGAAATTGATTCTTCAGATTCCACTTTGATTAAGATATGTTCCTTTTTCTTAACAACATAGAGAAAAGGATTTTGGCATTATTATTCATTACTGTCTAAAGGCTTATGGTCAGCAGTGAAAGCTATAGCAAAAACAAACAGACATTGCTTTATATTGAATAATTCTAATTATGCAATTCAAAGTCTTGGGATTGTGTTGTTATAACCAATGTTGTATTTATTTGATTTTGCATTCAGTTTTTGTTAGTCTGAAATATAGATGGGTGAAAAGCTCTGCAAATTTAGAGGCATATGAGGATAATCCCGAATAAAAAAGACAGTTATTCAGAAAGGATTAAACAGAGGCTGAGTTTGAATTCTTCAGAAATGTGTACATTTTGGAGTGACTTGATAGAGATATACAAAATCATTTGATTGTGTTCCTCTTGAGAGGCTGTTTCAGTTGGATCAGAGACTAGTAAAATAACTCCAATGAGGCCCATAACCCATAAATAAATTCAGATTTATTCACAATAGTTAGTAATACTCTGACAGATACTTGCCAGTACGAAGCCAATACGAACAATTCCACATTATAGACCTCTGCAGGGCTCCTGGATTGAACAGTGTTAACTGCTTCAATCAGGAGCTCATAGGCTAACAGGTAACCCTGTGGGCCTTGTTAAAGTCATTCTGTTACTCTCCATCTTAGTCCGAGGAATCTTGGCGGGTCATTCATCTTGTGAACCTCTTGTGTTTCAATGGTAAGTCTGATTCCTCCAGCTGTGTCAGAAGCAGGCGAGGACTAATGAATTGGAGCTCTCTTCTTTTATCCCAAGGGTTGTGATCCAGGTTCATTCTCATCACTGGGCAACGAGTCCGCGGTATTCATTTTGGATTCTGAGGTTCCAGTGACTAGAGATGGAGAGCAGGAGCTGGTGGAATCTTCCGAGGCTCCTGATGTGCTGGGTAAAAATTGTTGCAGCACAGCCTGGGACATAATGACTCTTTAATGGTCTAGCTTTTTTTTGTAGGATGGTATCTCCCATGCAGACTTTTGTAAGAAACTTGTGCTGGAGTGACTGTGCCTCAAAACTATACAGGGCCATTCCCATTATTCTTTACTAACACCCTACTACCTGCCTTTAGGTGTCTCTCCCAGCTGATGATTTGTGGGCTTGCACTGAGCTTCTTGATATCTTCCCACCTTTCTCCACCAGATTTCGGAAGATCAGGCCTAACCAAGTGTGTAATTGTCTGTCCATGAACAACGCGACTGGGGCTATTTTGGCGGTTGCATGAGGAGTTGTCCTGTAATTGAAGACGAGTTTGGACAGTTTGGTGTTTGCTGCACACTGTTTCTTTAAACCTGTCTTTAAGCCTTGGACCACTCTTTCTATCAGGCCAATAGATGATCAGTGCTTATGGACGCAGTCCTAATGTATCGAATTCTGCTCTACTTCATGAAATGTTGCAAATTCTCGGCTGGCGAAAGACGGTCCATGGTTGGAAACTGACACCTCTAGATCCTGTGTGTAGCAAAAGAGGCGCAAAGTTTTTCCACTATTGTCCTTATATTTGATGAATTCACCCTATGTCCATTCATTTTGAGTGGGCATCTACCATGACTAGGAACATCGGCCCCATGAACAAATTGGCATAGTGGATGAGTAGCTCCATTCATGGCCTTACTGTCAGGGGTCGGTTTTTCACTCAGAGGGTGGTGAGTGAATGGAACCGACTGCCGTCGGAGGTTGTTGAGGCAAACTCACTGGGGTCTTTTAAGAGACTTCTGGATGAGTATATGGAAAAGAATAGGATAGGGGGGTATAGATAGGTCTGTGGATTGGTAGATGTGATCGGCGCAACTCGTGGGCCGAAGGGCCTGTTTGTGCTGTATTGTTCTATGTTCTATGTTCAATGTACTGGTGCAGAGAAACTACTGGTGTTAGCTTCTACCTGTATTGACATTGCCAATGCTGATTCATGAGCATGGCTATGTCCATGTCCACTCCTGGCCAGTAGACATAGCTCCTTGCGAGCATTCTCATTTTTGTCATTCCTGGGTAGCCATGGTAAAGTTCAACCAGGACAGGAAAGCAGCTGTGGCTCAGGATGGGAATATGCCAACTCTGGCTCCAGTATGGGTCGAATGCAGATTGTGATGGCCTTTTTGTGCCTTCTGTCAGTGCTAGCTGTTTTAATTTTGTGAGAACTTGATCTTTTTGCATCTACGGCTGAATATTATTTGCTGCTACTGGGAAAGTTTCTAAAAGTTCATTGCCATCACCCTTCCTTCCATTGGAAGTACCACAGTGAAGTATCTGCTAATGGTAACTGATTCAAGGCATCTGCATTGGCCTCCTGGATAGTGTTCCAATTGATAATTGTAGGCAGCCAGTAATAAAGCCCACAGCTGGATTCGAGCCAATGCTATGGATAGCACTGCCTTGCATTCCTTTAGCGTGCTAGTAAGGGTGGCACAGTTGCTATCTCACAGTGCCAGAGGCCGAGTTCAATTCCAGCCTCAGGTCACTGTCTTGTGGAGTTTGCACATTCTCTCCATGTTTGCATGGGTTTCCTCCCATAGTATAAAGATTCCATAGATCTATAAACATAGACAGGGATCACGGGTAGAGGTGGGAACATCGGGATGGCGGCGTGGGCTCGTTGGGCCGAAGGGCCAGTTTCCCGTGCTGTTTTGTTCTTTGTTCTTTTGTTGTTCTATGTGCAAATTAGGTTGATGCTAAATTGACCCTAGTTTAGGGGGATTAGCAGGATAAATATGTAGGGTTACGGGAATAAGGCACCAATCACAATCACTGGGTGGAATTGTGGTTGGTGCAGGTTTGATGGATGAATGGTTTCTTTCTGCATTGTTGGGATTCTATGAGACTGTTTGGCGAGGAAAGCTGTTGCTTTATGAAAAGCAAAGGAGTGATTCCCAAGGCTGATTTTTTTTTTTGGTAATTGATATAATGGAGCCAGGATGAAGGCAAGGTTGGGTATAAGTTTCCCTTCGTTGTCCAGTGCTTCTCCAAAGCAGAGAAACTATGATATCTTCTTTGGAGCCTTCAACATGTCATTGATGATGATGAACATCTCACCAAGACCATTCCCATACCCCCACTGCTTGTCTTCAAACAGACCATTGTTCGCAACAAGCTACCCAGCTTTCAGGAGAACAGTGACCACAACACCACACAACAATGCGTTGACAATCTCTGCAAGATATGCCAGATCAGTGACATGGCTATTACCATCATACGTGAGAACACCACCCATCAGATACATGGTACATATTCACATGACTTGGCCGATGTTGTCGACCTCATATGCTGCAGGAAAGGATGTCCTGCGACATGGTACATCGGTGAGACCATGCACACACTACAACAACCACAAATTCCCTTCCAATTGGGGAAGACTTCTGTGTCTAGGGATGCATAGATTAGACGGATTCTTGGATATAATATGTAGGGATATGAGGGTAGGGCTTGAATGGCATTGTGTTCAGTGCAGACCGATAGGCTGGAGGGTCTCTTTCTGCACTGTAGGTTTCTATGATTCTTGCTGTTATAGCTGTCTAGGTGTTATATCCTTTAGGACCCAACCAGCTCGATCAATAGTGCTGCTGCTGAGCCACTCTTGGTGGTGGACTTGAAAGTCCAATAAATGAAACCATCACTTCATTTCGGTCCCTTAATCTTGTATAAATCAACACACAGCATTGAAAAATCTATTTAAAGAAAAAAACAAGTTATTATTAGACAATAAGGATGTAAATCAAACAACACTCACACTTCCATACCAAGTGTATGAATATTTCTACAGAGCTGAACCCATTCACCATTCCTGGAACTCAGCTGAGCATTCATAAGAAAGAACAAAGAACAAAAACAGCATGGGAAACAGACCCTTCGGCCCAACGAGCCCGTGCCGCCACCTCGATGTTCCCACTTCTACACGCGATCCCTGCCCATGTTTATAGATCTATGGATTAAAAACCAAATTTGAGACAATTTAGGGAGAATTTGTTTTGCCAATTAGCCTAAGAGCACATCTTTGGGATGTGGGAGGAAACCGGAGCTCCCGGAGAAAACCCACGCAAGCACGGGGAGAATGTGCAAACTCCCACAGACACAGGCCCAAATCCATGTATCTGCACAGCACAGCTATAGTCACTGCGCTGTCGTGTTGCCCCTCAGATGGTCCAGGTCAAGCATACACTAACGATGTGAAGGAGTACGATACTCTCGAAAAAGATCCAAGAGCAGTCCTCTCGCGACCCATCGCGTGTATGCCCCTCGTTAGACAACGAAGTGGACCAAAGCACCTGTAGGATAAAATGAGACCATCTGGCTACTGTATCAAAAAGGCAGTTGAAAGATAGACGGACATTATTTTTTCCAGAGTTGTCACCCTTTAGTCTGTTCATTTTTTGTTTTTTTTCTGCTGATATTATATACTTTAAGTTATTCATTTTTATTAGCCTGTTGATTATCCTCCATTTCTAATATGCAATTTCTGTCTTCCGCTATGAAAGACTTTAAATATTTGTTGAATTTCTCTGCCGTTTTGTCCATGGCTATGGTTTATGGAACAGGCTTATGATGACCTTGAAGATTTTACTGGGATGAGAACTGAGCTGCATAATGTGGTGTGTTTAAAACATTAGTTTTTAAGAATGCCTCTTGACACGAAAATTGATGATATCGTAAATAGCAGAGAGGAACAGGATGATATAGAAGGACTGGTCAAGTAGACACAATAGTGGCAAATGGAAAAGTGTGAGCTGATGCATTTTGGGAGGATGAACAAGGCAAGTGCATTATAATGAATGCTAAGAAGTACAGAGGATCTTGGGTGCATATTCAAACACCCCTGAAGGCAGCAGGACAGGTAGATAAGATGGTTAAGAAGGCATATGGGATATTTGCCTTTATTAGCCAAGGCACAGAATATAAGAGTAGGGAGGTTATGATAGAACCTTGAGCTAGAATACTATGCGCAGTTCTGGCTTCCACAACATAAGAAGGATGTGACTGCACTGGAAAGGCTAAGGAGTTTCCACACGATGTTTCCTGGGCTGGAGATTTTCAGCCAAGAAGAGAGACTGGATCGACTGGGTTGTTTTCCTTAAAGCACAGAAGGCTGAGAGGGAACCTGATTGTGGTGTACACAATTATGAGGGACATTGATAGGGAAGATCATAAGGAACTTTTGCCCTGAATAGAGAGGTCATCAATCAAGGGGCATATATTCAAGGTGAGTGGCAGGAGATTTAGAAGGAATTTGAGGAAAGACTTTAGTACTTAGAACATAGTGGGAACCTGAACACTGCCTGAAAGTTTGGTAGAAGTAGGAACCTCTAGGTTTCCCATAGCTTCCAGGACCAGAGCAGATTTGATTTTTTCAAAATCATGAATTATTTTGATAGAGTTAAAAAAAAGTGAAGCTTTTTTCCACTGGCAGCAGACTATGACACCGATTTAGCAGAATTGCCGAAGACAACATGAGGAATACTTTTAAGTAGAACACGTTGTCATGATCTAGAAAATGGTGTTGGAAGTGTATAGCAAACCTCAAACAATTTACAGGGCTTTGAGGGAAATTGCAGACAACTGATCCTAACTGGATAGCTCTATCAGGATCTGGCCCAGGTTCGATGGGCTAATGGCTTTCTGCTCATTCTTCGTTCAATGATTCTTCCACTGTTGCATTAATTGAAGAAGAAATGTAAAATTTCAGAAATTAGAACAGAAATAGATAATACAGTTCTAATCATAAAGTGAGTGAGCCGTGCTCATACTGAATTTAATTACTTGATCAATTCTTCTGCTTTTTGTTTATTGCAGCATTGCTGTTCCAATTTTCATAGATTTTAGGAAAAACTGGCTTTGGAATTTGATAGTCTCCAAGATTCTAGCTTATGATTGCCAAAACATTGCTCAATTTTGTTAAAGGCAGTGAGCTTAACATGAAAGTTTTTTGTACTGTTCCATAAATAACAGAGCCTGCAGTCTTGGCATTGATCCAGCATGGTCAGCTTTTACTGCTAATGCATTCTATTGCTTAAAGCGTTGGTCGTTCCATATCTTTCTTTTTCAAAAGGTAACAATTTCAACCAGCAGAAAACTGGCAATTTGCTGGCATAGCCAATTTTTATGAGCAAAGGATCTGAATAACCAATGAGAAGCCTAAAATAAGACAAATTGTGTGACAGCCAGCTTGGCATATTGTGTGACACCATCATCTCCCTCAGAAGGACACATATTGAAGGTCTACTCCAGAAACTGATTATTTAGGCTGGAATTTAATGGAGGCACTTTTTGGAGAGCCCCAACTCACCTCCTTTTGGGAAGGGCCACTGAATTCAGAGACTGTATTGCATTTAACTAGGCAGTGGCATGCTCAAGTGCTACAGGGCACTATGTGAGCTTCTGGCCAAACAAAGATGGTTGTTAGCTGTGCGTCACTTGGCAGCACTACTGGGAAATTGGTGATGGATGCTGGCAATGCACTTACGCATAACTTAATATCTACAATCAGTAGGTTAAGGTGATCTCCCAACTGCATCAACTATTAAGGCAAGGTGGTACAGTGTAAGCACCAGAGACCCAGGTTCAATTCAGCCTTGGGTGATTGTCTGTATGGAGTTTGCATGTTCTCCTCATGTTTTTGCACGAGGATAGCCAAACAGAATGTGCAAGAGTGTTTGTGGTGATTGCAGGCTTAGCAAAGATTGAGGGCACCAATGATTGCATTCATTTGGTGATTGAAGCACCTGCAAGAGAGCTGGGGGCCTATTTGAAAACCCAGTTTTCTCCGGATGCTCCGGTTTACTCCCACAGTCCAAAGATATGCGAGTTAGGTTGATTGACCATGCTAAATTGTCTCTTAGTGTCAGGGGCATTAACATGGTAAATATTGAGGTTATGGGCTTAGGGCCTGGGTGGGATTGTTGTCAGTGCATGTTCAATGGGCTGAATGGCCTCCTTCTGCACGATAGGGATTCTATGATTCTAAGTACTTTTAGGATGTTAATAACAAACAGATTGACACAGATGTCTATTCCTCCTCTGTTTATCTTTCCATGTATATCAACTTTCAGTGAGATGATTTTGTCCTGCGTCATATTGCTGTGTTCTTCAATGAGCAATCGCATGGAACACATTGAGATGGCAGCCAGACCAAAGTCAATTAAAGAGACAATGCAGTGTAATTTTAAGCAACCTGTGTGGTGACATGCAAGCTACATAGATAAGTAAGGATTTCACAATGAGCATTTACTTCATATAAGCCTTAGGAAGAAGCAAAATAGTGTGGAATATTAATTGCCGAACTTTTAACTTCTGGATTGTTACCTGAACAATTGGTCAAAGTCTTTCGTGGTAAAGAAACTTCCTGTCTTTAAGAAGCCACATAACAAACTGGCGGTAACATCAGTCATTCTGCACCACCACAATCAAATTGCATCAATATAGGGATTGTTCTGTCAGATGGGAGCATTTGCTCAGATGAAGAGGCAAAAGGACAGGAGCCAGCTGACCAGAGACAGCTTCAGTGCTTTTGTCACAAGAGCGAATAACCTGAAGGGACTGAAGGCCAGCAATGCTTGTCAAGAAGAAGGGGCCAGTGAATGTGCCACTATCCTGCTGGCAGAGTATATCAAGTAAGATCCAACCACCTGGACAAGATTAAGATATAGTCCAGAAGGATCTGCCTCTCAAGTGATTCAGTCATATCATCTGCAAAATAGTAGGTACCTATGTTATGTAGGGGCATCCAATGCCAATAGTGCTGAAAGTGAATGTTCTAAATTTTTGTGCATCACGTTCATTCCACTGTCCTATAGAGGATTTCTGTGATTTATCACGTTTTGCAAAAACCCTACTGCATAAAACTTGTCATGGACACACTCTTCAGATAGTGAATATTATTACAACTTATAACTTTCAAAACAGATGAAAGTAGCCAGACAGAATGTGCAAAGTGGTTGTGATGGTTACAAGCTTAGCAAAGAGTGGAAGCACCAATGATTGCATCCATGTGATGATCCAAGCACCTGCAAGAGAGCTTTTTGAATTTTAATAGAATTTGCTTGCTTAACATATGCTAGCGTGCGATCATCAATTGCAGATCCTCCCAGCTTGGGCAATCGTAAGAGTTGTCATTACTGTTATGCTCTCCAAGACGCCAAATTTCAAGGCTTTTCAATCTCTGCACAATTAGAGGATGATAAACAAATGCTCTGAAAAGGTAATAACACCTATTCTAAAGAAAAGTATAGCAGAAATCATGCCTCTGTGAGGGCTATAATTGAGTGGACGAAAGGATTGCTCAAGATGAACATTCATTGTCTCTGGGGGTTCACTTCAATATACACTAGATCCAATATCCCTCATTACTGTTGTGTGCTGTGCCTTGCACAATCTTCCTCAGGGAGATTAGATGGAGGAAGTAGAATCTGAGGATGAACTGGGCCATGTTGAGGAGCCAGCATGCCAATAGCTTTTGGGAGCTAGCAAGCACTCATTCAGGGATGCTTCCAGTAGACTATAAAAGCTGCAGTTACTTCACTGCTAAGACTATAGGAACACCAGCCTACCAACTTCTTTAATCTGTGCCTCTTCTGAAAAATTCCATTCCATTTTTATGGGACTGAATTGATGGCACTTGTGCCACACGGAGCTTATGTAACATGAAATATCAATTTAATAAGGTGCTTTGAAACAACAAGATGCAAGTAATACAACAATTGTTAATGGTAATCAAGGAAATTGGAGTCAATGGAAATCAGAAGGAGTTATCAACAACCCTTTCAAGGTTGAACCTGCTCACAGATGCTCAGTTTGGGTTCCACCAGGGCCACTCAGCTTCTGACCTCATTACTTCAAACATGGACAAAAGAACTCAATGCCAGGTGTGAGATGAGAACAATTGTCCTTGATATTATGCCAGCATTTAACCAAGAATGACATTAAGTAGCACTACAAAAACTGGAGTCATTGGGAATTAGGGCAAAAAACTTACTGCTGGTTGGAGTCATACCTGGCACAACAGAACATGTTGGTGTGGCTGAAGGTCAATCATCGCATCTGCAGGACATCATTGCAGAGTTTCTCAGGATAGTGCCCTAGTTCCAATCTATCACAAGAGCAATCTTCTGCTGCTCCATCAATGACCTTCCTTCCATAATAAGGTCAGAAGTAGGGATGATTATATCCAACAAGAGAGGATCTAAACATTGCCCCTTGACATTCAATGGCATTGCAATCACTGAATCCTCCACTATAAACATCATGGGGGTTACCATTGACAGGAAACAGAACTGAATTAGCCATATAAATATAGTGGCTATCAGAACAGATCAAAGGCTAGGAATTCTGCAGTGGGTAACTCATCTCCTGACCCCCCAACTTGTCCACATCTATAATGCACAAGTCAGGAGTGCAATGGAATACTGTCCACTTGATTAAATGAGGTAGTTCCAATAATACTCAAGAAACCTTATATCTGAGGTGACTGGCAATGTGTTGGCTTGCAAACCTGAAACTAAGCCCAAAATCTCTTGATTGAGCTGCTGGAACCAGCTCTCCATATTAAGTGCCATTTTCAATTGAGGGTGCTGTGTGCATTCAGAGGAGAGAACTCATGTCCTATTTATGGACCTCTCCATGGTACAGAACAGGACAGGCATGACCTCTTGAAGCTCCATCAGGTCATTACATATCTCCCACTATATATTCAGCATTTCTTGCCTGATGGGCAATTTCAGAGGCTTATCATCTACTTGGGGCTCAGCATCTTCCTTGTCTCCAACACTTTCCCAACTGTCAGAGTCCTAGGAACTCTCAATCTCAGACAGCTACTCATGCAATTGTTGTGCATCCAGTCTGTGCTCAACCCCATTGAGCTGGTGAGAGGGACAGGACGTGGATATGACACCAGAGGGACTGTTCTCTGATGTCAATGGTGGACTGTCTGAATCTGGTTGATGAAAGAAAGCAGTGAGTATACATGAGCATTAAAGAAGCAAATTAATTATCTATTGCAGCATCCCACACATGGACATGATATTCCTCAGGAGCATAATACAGGATAACTAAAGATAAATTACCATAACCGTCCATTCCCTGTCCCTGAGCCCTCTATGTCGAATGCTTAAAACCTTCAAAAGTGTACCTCCTTTAGTCTCACCTTTCTCAAAAGCCCCTACCTCTTCTCGACTAGTAAATCTCACCTCTGCTTGCATGCCAAATCTGGAATATCCTGTTGTATTGGTGTCAGTACTGCCAGATACAGAAATGTAGCACTTGTATGGATATGACCCTGCGCATTATTTTTTTTTGGGAAGAGTCCAGGCTTTCTCTTCTCCTGTGAGCACAATAGATCATTTATGAGTCCCTTTTTTGAGATGTACATGCTCTTCCCAACATTTTTTGTCCATGCATCCAAAACATTGCATAACTCTTCATTTGAAGGTATGCCTATCATCCTACTTACACCCAAACAGTCTTGCTAGACATTATTCCCCATACCACCAGGTGCATTCCCACCAGGGATAATCTGGGACTTTACAGGCTAGTGAGCCATATGCCAATGGCAGGAAGATTATTAGAGAAGATTCTTAGGGACAGGATTTACTCACATTTGGAAAAATATGAACTTATTAGCAATAGGCGACATGGCTTTATGAGGGGGAGGCTGTGTCTCACAAATTTGATTCAGTTTATTTGAAGAAGAGACAAAAATGATTGAGGGAAGGGTGGTGAATGTTCTCCACCTGGACTTTAGTAAGGTCTTTGACAAGATCCCTCATGGTAGGTTGATAGAGAAGTTAAGTCACATGGGATCTGGTAAGACTGATACAGAACTGGGTTGGTCATAAAAAACAGAAAGAAAAGGTGGAATGGTGTTCTTCTGACTGGAAATCAGTGATCAATGGTTTTCTACAGGAATCAGCGCTGTATGTGTATATGTATGTGTATATTATGTATATATAATATATATAAATGATTTGAATGAGAATGTAGGTGGTCTGATTAGTAAGTTTATGGATGACTCAAAGTCTGGGGAGCTGCATATAATGAGGAGGATTGCCAGAGGATACACCAGGACATAGATAGGCTAGGGACTTGGTCAGAGAAATGGCCGATAGAATTTAGTCCAGACAAATGCGAGGTGGTGCGTTTTGGAAGGCCTAATGCAAGAGGGGAGTACACATTCTAGAAACATTAACATACAGGTGTACAGGTCCATAGTCCCCTGGTAGTGGTAACACAAGTGGATAAAGTGGTCAAGAAGGCTAATGGCATGTTTGTCTTCATTGGTCAGGGCATTGAGTATAAAAATTGGTAAGTCATGTTGCAGCTGAATAGAACTTTAATTGGGCCATGTTTGGAATATTGCATTCAGTTCCGGTCGCCACAGTACCAGAAGCATGTGCAGGCTTCGGAGAAGTACAGAAAAGGTTTACTTGAATGTTGCCTGGTTTGGAGAATCTTAGCTATAAGGAGAGATTTGACAAACTTGGTTTGTTTTCACTTGAATGTCAGAAGCTGAGGGGCAACCTGATAGAATATAGAACCCCACAGTGCAGGAACAGGTTCTTTGGCCCATCGAGTCTGCACTGACCACAGTCTGACCCAAGAAGTTTACAAAATTGTGAGAGGCATGCATAAAATGGATATTCAAAGTCTTTTTCCAAAAATAGAATTTCAGTTACTTGGGGACATAGGTTTAAGATAAAAGAGGAAAATTTTAAAGGAGATGTGAGAGGCACAATTTTTACACAGAGGGTAGTAAATGCCTGGAATGCACTGAAGAGATGGTTGAAGCAGATACAATGTTTAAGAGGCATCTTGACAGATACATGAATAGGCAGGGAACAGAAGAATATGGACTGCATTGAGGCAAAAGGTGTTTACTTTAGAAAGGTGTCATTTGTTGGTGCAGGCTTGTGGGCTGAAGGCCTGTTCCGGTGCTGCACTGTTCTTTGTTCCAGTCCAATCAAATACATGCCCATCAATGTGAATTAATTCAAAATACAAAATGTCTTCTTTACTCACTCTTTAAGAGTGGATAAGATCGTTAACTCTGCATGTCCCCACAGCTGTTCATTATTGCTTCCACCAAGTCGAGGCCTTAGACCATAGAACATAGAACACTACAGCACAAACAGGCCCTTCGGCCCACAAGTTGTGCCGAACACATCAAAACCTACCCAGCCATAGACCTATCTATAACCCCCAATCCCATTGGATCCCATATACTCATCCAGAAGTCTTTTAAAGGACCCCAGCGAGTTCGCCTCGACCACCACCGACGGCAGCCGATTCCATTCACTCACCACCCTCTGAGTGAAAAACTTTCCCCTAGCATCCCCTCTGTACTTGCTTCCCTGCACCTTAAATCTGTGCCCTCTCGTCGCGACCATTTCAGCCCTGGGAAATAGTCTCTGAGAGTCTACCCTATCTATTCCTCTCAACATCTTGTAAACCTCTATCAGGTCGCATCTCAACCTTCGTCTCTCCAGGGAGAACAGTCCCAGCTCCCTCAACCTGTCTTCATAAGGCATGCCTCCCAATCCAGGCAACATCCTTGTAAATCTCCTCTGCACCCTTTCAATAGCTTCCACGTCCTTCCTATAGTGAGGCGACCAGAACTGGGCACAGTACTCCAAGTGTGGTCTGACAAGGGTCCTATAAAGCTGCAGCATTACCTCCTGACTCCTGAACTCAATCCCTTGATGAATGAAGGCCAGTACACAGTAAGCTTTCTTAACCACATCCTCCACCTGGGAGGCCGATTTGAGAGTCTTATGGACCCGGACCCCAAGATCCCTCTGCTCTTCCACACAGCTAAGACTCCTACCTTTGATAGTGTACTCATTCATCCCGTGGGATCTGCCAAAATGGACCACAACACATTTATCCGCGTTGAAGTCCATCTGCCACTTCTCCGCCAGTCTTGCATCCTGTCGATGTCATGCTGCAACTTCTGACATCCCTCCAGACCATCCACAACACCACCGACCTTCGTGTCATCGGCGAACTTACTCACCCATCCCTCCACTTCCTCATCCAGGTCATTTATGAAAATGACAAACAGCAAGGGTCCTAGAACAGATCCCTGGGGCATTCCACTGGTGACCGACCTCCATGCAGAAAAAGAGCCATCCACAACCACCCTCTGCCTTCTGCAGGCAAGCCAGTTCTGGATCCAAAAGGCCAAAGCCCTTTGGATCCCATGGCCTCTCACCTTCTCAAGAAGTCTTGCATGTGGGACCTTGTCAAATGCCTTGCTGAAGTCCATGTACACCACGTCCACTGCTCTTCCTTCGTCAATGTGTTCAGTCACATTTTAGAAGAACTCAATTAAGCTTGTAAGGCATGACCTGCCTTTTACAAAACCATGCTGACTATTTCTAATCAACCTAAACTTCTCCAAACGCTCGTAAATCTTGTCCCTCAGAAGCCTCTCCATCAGCTTACCAACCACTGAGGTCAGACTCACCGGTCGGTAATTTCCAGGACTATCCCTGTTCCCTTCCTTGAAAATAGGGACCACATCCGCAATCCTCCAATCCTCCGGAACCTCTCCCGTCTCCATCGACGACGCAAAGATCATTGCCAGGGGCTCTGCAATGACATCCCTCACCTCCCACAATAACCTGGGGTACATCCCATCTGGTCCCGGGGACTTGTCTATCTTGATAGCATTTAGAAGTTCTAACACATCCGCTTCCTTAATATCTACATACTCAATCTTTTCAGTCTACCGCAAACTTGTAGTGCATCCTCCCAGATCACTTTCCACCGTGAATACTGAGGCAAAGTACTCATTAAGCACCTCTGCCATTTCTTCCGGTTCCCTACAGACTTTTCCCCCTTCACCTTTTATAGGTCCTATCCCTTCTCTTCTCATCCTTTTACTTTTCACATATTTGTAGAAGGCCTTGGGATTCTCCTTAATCCTACCAGCCAAGGCCTTATCATGACCCCTTCTGGCTCTCCTAATTTCCTTTTTAAGCTCTCTTCTATAAGCCTTATACTTCTCTAGATCCCCAACATGTCCTAGCTCTTTGAACCTTTTATACACCTTTCTTTTCTTCCTGACTATGTTCACCACAGCCTTTGTGCACCACGGTTCCCGCGTCCTACCAAAACCTCCTTGTCTCACCGGAACGTTGTCGTGCAAAGCTCCAGACAAGCATTCCTTGAATATCTGCCACCTTCCTTCTGTGCTTTTCCCCAAGAACAACACCTTCCAGTTTATTTGCCCCAACATCTGCCTGATGTCTTCATATTTCCCCTTATTCCAGACAAACACCTTCCTAGCTGCCTGATCCTATCCTTTTCCAATGCAAGGGTGAAGGAGATAGAATTATGATCTCCATCCCCAAGATGCTCTCCTACCGAGAGATCCATCACCTGTCCTGGTTCATTAGCTAGTATCAGATCCAGTACAGCCTCTCCTCTCGTAGGCTTGTCCACGTGCTGTGTCAGGAAACCCTCCTGAACACACCTAACAAACTCCTCACCATCCAAACCCCTTGCCCTTGGGATATTCCAGTCGATGTTTGGGAAATTGAAGTCTCCCATCACAACAACTCTGTTATTTCTACATCTCTCCAGTATCTGTTTCCCTATCTGCACCTCAACTTCCCTGTCACTATTGGGCGGCCTATAGAATACACCCAGCAACGTCACCGACCCTTTGCTATTCCTAACTTCCACCCACAGAGACTCCGTAGACATTCCCTCTTCGGTATCCACCTTCTCTGCAGCCATGACACTGTCCCTGATCAACAGTGCCACTCCACCACCTCTTTTGCCTCCCTCCCTGTCCTTCCTGAAGGATCTGAATCCCGGGACCTGTAGTACCCAGTCCTGTCCCTGAGACATCCAAGTCTCTGTAATGGCCACCACATCACAATCCCAAGCAGCAATCCACGCCCTAAGTTCATCCACCTTATTTACTACACTCCTGGCATTAAAATAGAAACAGCTCAGTCCCTCAGACTGGACATTTCCCTTCTCCCCCACTCGTCTAACCTGCCTCTCATCCTGCCTAGAGTCCTTCCCTACCTGGGAGCTAACTTCCTTGCTCCCAGTCTCCACATCACTATTCCCTCCCCCTAACCTTTCTAGTTTAAAGTCCCCCCAGTAGCCCTAGCCAGTCTTCCCGCCAAGATATTAGTCCCCCTGGGATTCAGGTGCCACCCGTCTTTGCTGTACAGGTCACACCTGCCCCTAAAGAGGTCCCAATGATCCAGGAACCGGAATCCCTGCCCCCTGCTCCAGTCCCTCAGCCACGTATTCAACCTCCACCTCATACTATTCCTGCTTTCACTCTCCCGAGGCGCAAGCAGCAATCCTGAGATTACTATCTTCGCTTTCCTCTCTCTCAGCTGCCTACCCAGTTCCCTATAATCCCTTTTCATGTCCACTTCCCTCTTTCTGCCTATGTCAGTAGTACCTATATGTACTACAACTTCCAGTTCCTCACCCTCCCCTTTCAGGATGTCCGGGACGCGTCCAGAGACATCCCGAATCCCAGCTCCAGGGAGACATACCACCATCCGCAACTCCCGTCTGCGTCCACAAAAACGCCTGTCTGCCCCCCTCACTAGGGAGTCCCCTATAAGCACTGCCTTTTTGCTCTGTTTTTTAAGTTTTTGTTTTTGTTCAGCTCCAGGGAGCTGGCCACTGCTGCCTCCTTGGATGAGCTCTCCCCCACAGTAGTACTCAGGCAAGAGTACTTATTTTGAAGGGGGACATCCACCGGTGTACTTTCCATCACCTGAGGTTTCCCCTTCCTAACAGTTACCCATGTGCCTTCTCCCCTTTGCCCTGGTGTGACTACTTGTCTGTAGCTCCTATTAATAATCTCCTCATTCTCCCTAATGAGTCTTGATTATATGTGGAGGTTTCTTCTTGGTATCACCTGACGTTTTTATCTCCTGTCAAACATTGACTGCCTGCAGGAGGAAGTATAAATAGTATTTTTTAAATTCATTTATGTGATATGCTGTTGGGTGAGCATTTATTTCCTATCCCCAAATTGCCTTTAAACTGAGTGACTTGTTGTGCTGTTTCAGAGGGCAGTTAAGAGTCAACCATGTTTTTGTTGGTCTGGAGTCACATGTCAACCAAATCAGGTAAGGATGGCAGATTTCCTTCCCTGAAGAGCATTAGTGAACCACGATTTTAATGACAATCGACAATGGTTTCATGATCATCATTAGACTTTTTAAATTGCAGACAGTTTTTATTGAATTCAAATTTCACCATCTGCCATTGCATGATTTGAATCCAGATCCCCAGCACTTTGCTCTGGTCTTTAGATGACTAGTCCAGTGATAATACAACTACACCATCATCTCCCCCATTTGACAAATGAGGGGCTGTACACATTTGCACATTTGCATAGTCAATAGCTTGCTGTGTCCTCTGGCCCTCAAATCCCTCAACAGGTTGGTCCTGTCTCTACTGCAGGATACAAAAGATTGGCTGCCAAGTGAATCCAGCAACTTCACTCATTTCCACAAGTGTTATTTTGGTCTCCCCGCAGCCCTTGCATGCTACTGACAGTAAAGTTTCATCCCAAAGCACCTTTATGGAGAGTCGATCCTACTCCCATGCCCTGAACAGCATTGACATTCTCAGC
This sequence comes from Sphyrna mokarran, assembly GCA_024679065.1. Classification (NCBI taxonomy): domain Eukaryota; kingdom Metazoa; phylum Chordata; class Chondrichthyes; order Carcharhiniformes; family Carcharhinidae; genus Sphyrna; species Sphyrna mokarran. The sequence goes on from JAGIQG010000024.1 coordinate 42,486,591, forward strand.
AAATGTCTCAGTAAATGATCTCCTCATCTGGATTTAATGTTTGGGTGACATGGTGGCACAGTGGTTAGCACTGCGGCCTCATAGCACCAGGGACCTGAATCTGATTCCAAACTTGGGTCACTGTGTGGAGTCTACATATTCTTTCCATGTCTGCATGAGTTTCCTCTGGGTGCTCTGGTTTCCTCCCACAATCCGAGAAACATACTGGTTAGGCGCACTGGTCATGCTAAATTTTCCCGGAGTATGGTGCTAGGGAATTTTCACAGTGACTTCATTCATAGAAATCATAGCACCATAGAAACCTTACAATACAGAAAGAGACTATTTGGCCTATTGAGTCTGCACTGACCACAGTCCCAAACAGGATTTGCTTGTCAATGTAAGTATACTTATGACACTAATAAATAAATAATGGATCGCAATTATATTAGATTATTGTTTGGATGGAAATCATTACAATTGTCTTGAACAGATAATATGTGCTCACTTACTGTCCATAATCACTATGTTTGTTTGGAAAGAGGTATGTCTTCTGGTATCCTTGGAGTACTTATTCCAATTAAGTAGTTAAATAATAAGCTTTTGTGAGTCCAAAATAAAGGAGATTATTTATTTTTACACACTTACATAGAATTAACACAACATCACACACTAATTTCATATACACCCACAACATACTACACTTACAATACACATAGTGAGTTTAACCCTAATAAGTGCAAGCTGATTCATTTTGGTAGGACAAACTTGAATGTGGATTACAGGGTCAATCGCAGCATTCTGAGAAAAATGGAAGAACAGCGAGATCTTGGGGTTCATATCTACAGATCACTGAAGGTTGCCACTCAAGTGGATAGAGCCGTAAAGGAGTGTGTTATCATTTATCAACAGTGGGATGAAGTTTAAGAGCCGTGGGATTATGCTGCAACTATACCTGACCCTAGTGAAACCACATTTGGAATATTATGTTCAGTACTGGCCACATCACTACAGGAAGGATGTGGAAGCATTGGAGAGACTGCAGAAGAGGATGCTGCTGGTTTGGAGGTTGGTCTTATGAGGAAAGGTTGAGAGAGCTGGGGCTTTTCTCTTTAGAGCGGAGGAGGATGAGGGGAGACTTCATCGAGATTTATAAGATGAGTAGACATGCAGAGACTATTTCCTTGGATGGATGTAGCTGTTACTGGGGGACATAACTATAAGGTTCATGGTGGAATTCTTTATTCAGAGAGTGGTTGGGTGTACAATGTGCTGCCTGCTGTGATAGTGGAGTTTGACACTTTAGGAACTTTCAAGTAATTATTGAATAGGCAAATGGAGCACCCCAGAATGATAGGGAGTGGGTCTTGGGTTTGGACATAGCTGGGTACAACATAGAGGGCTGAAAGGCCTGTATTGTACTGTACTGTTCTATGTTCTAGAGACACACACACACACACACCCATATGCACACAAAAACACATACACTTCGGATATAAATAGATTGCTTTAACAAATTATAGTTAATTCAGTCTCTGATTTATGATATCCTGTCTCACAGCGCTGGCTTGTGATTTCTTGAATAGATTTGATGATTTACAGTTGAAATGAGGATCTTGTAAAGAAAAGGATTCACTTTAGGGTTCAAGGTTTTTGGGATTGAATATCTTGGATTTTGATTGTCAGGTTCAAAGGCTGGTTCTCAGACTGGCAGAGTTTGATGAATTTACTGTATCTTGGGATAATAACGTATGTAGTCCCTGAAATAGCAGCAGATTTGATTACATTACTGCTGGGTTCATATTGCTTAGGATGGAGGAGGCCACTGTGGTAGAATGGGAAGTTGATGGTGGTCATTGATGTTCAATTTTTCCTTTTGTCCAGTAATAAATATGCAAAAAGACAGTGTGGAAATTCCATAGTTTTTGGGTGTTGGCCCATCTATAAACAATAAGATGTGTGACTTCCACAATTGACTGTGAGGTACCCTCACCTATATTCAAATTTAATAAGGTATTCGCTTGAAGCTTTACCTTGCCTGGACTTCAGTTGTCAAACATCACATTTGCGACAGCCAAATTATTTAATACTTGTTAGTGTCCAAATTTACAAGTGCTGACTGAAAGTTCATAACATGATCTGGACAGAACAGTGATCCAACATATTTCTGAACTAGTTCCAAAGAATCATATTGGACTCAAAACATTGGGCAGAATTCTCCCAAAAAAACGGCTACTTGCAAACCAGGCATGAAAACACGAAGTTTTCTCGCTCGTTTTTACAACAAGATAGTGAAGTTAATTTATGGCACTCTGCAATGCGAATCACATCAGTGAGGGGAAAGAGTGGAGTCTTACTCTGCTTCTTCTGGACACCAATTGCTGCCGGCCAATTGCTGCTATGGACAATCACGTACCTGCCGATTGCGGCCCCTACTGATCACCCCTGACCATGACCCCAGCCAATTGCTATCCCCACTCTCCATTGACTTCTCACCTGCCTTCCCCATCATGGCACTGCACCCTCAGGTCCCACCTTCTTGGCTTTGCCGGTCACCTAGGGGCGTTCGCTGGCCTCTGGTCCCATTGATGAGGCAATCACATCTAGTCCCCATTGGTGGGAAACAGCTATGATCCTCGCTGGTGGGGATTTGAACACATGAGGGGACTAAGGTAAATGAGCCTAGGTTACTGTATCCCGGGCTTGTTAATGAAATGATAAACATTTAGGAGGTGGAGGAGTTGATTTAAGAGAGAAATCAGGAGAGCAAAAAAGGGACACAAGATTGTTTTGGCAAATAAAGCAATAAAGTGAATCCAAAGAGCTTTTACAAATACACAAAGGCCAAAATAGTAACAAGGGAGAGAATAGGGCCTCTTGAGGATTAACAAGCTCATCTACATGCAGATCCACAAGAGATGAGTGACATCCTAAATGAATATTTCTCATCAGTATTTACTGCTGAGAAAAGCATGGATGTTAAGAAACTTGGGGAAATAAATAGGGATGACTTGAGGAGTGCTGGAAGTCTTAAAGCATATCAAGGTAGATAAATCTCCAGGACCTGATGAACTGTATTCCAGGTCATTGTGGGAGGCTAGAACCCCTAGCAGGATAATCACAGGTGAGGTGCCTGAAGATTGGAGTGTGGCAAATATTGGTGGCAAATATTGTGCCTTTGTTTTAAAAAAGGGCTACAAGGAAAAGCCTGGGAACTACAGCCCAGTGAACCTCACATCTATGATGGGTAAGTTGTTGGAACGTATTTTGAGAGATAGGATGTACAGGAATTTAGAGATGCAAGGACTGGTTAGGGACAGTCAGCATGGCTTTGTGAGTGGAAAATCATATCCCACAATTTGATTGAGTTTTCTTGAAGGAGGAACCAAGAAGGTTGATGCTGTCTACATGGACTTTAACAAGGTCTTTGACAAGATACTACATGATAGGTTGTGCATAAGGTTAAATCTCATGGGATCCAGGGTGAGGTAGCTAAGTGGATATAAAGCTAGCTTGATGATAGAAGATAGAAGGTGGTAGCAGAGGGTTATTTTTTAAACTGGAGACCTGTGACCAGCAATGTACCTCAGAGACTGCTGCTGGGCCCACTGTTATTTGTCATTTATATTAATGATTTGGATGAGAATATTGGAGGTATGGCTGGTAAGTTTGTAGATGACACCAAAATTGGTGGCATAATGGTTAGTGAAGAAGGTTATCTCTAATTACAACGGGATCTTGATCAATTGGGCCAAATGGCAGGTAGAGTTAATTTAGCTAAATGTAAGGTGATGCACTTTGGTAGATTGAATCATAGCAGGATTTACTCAATTAATGGTAAGGCATTGGGAAAAGTTACAGAACAAAGAGGTCTAGGTGTACGATGTTCATAGCTCCTTGAAAGTGGAGTCACAGGTGGACAGAGTGGCGAAGAAGGCGTTCAACATACTTGATTTCATTGGTCAGAACACTGAATACAGGAGTTGGGACACTGTTGAAGTTGTACAATGCATTGGTAAGGCCAACTTGAGATACTGTGTATAGTCTGGTCATCCTATTATAGAAAGGATATTATTAAATTAGAAAGAGTGCAGAAGAGATCGACTGGGATTGATGGTTTGAGTTATAAAGAGAGGCTGGATAGACTGGGACTTATTTCTCTGGAGCGTAGGAGGCTGAGGAGTGATCTTGTAGAAGTCTCCAAAATAGTGAAGGGCATAAATCAGTTAGACTGTCAATATCTTTTCCCAAAAGTTGGGGAGTCTAAAACTAGAGGGCATAGGTTTAAGGTAAGAGGGGAGAAATACAAAAGTGTCCAGCAGGGCAATTTTAGCATAGTCGTCTGAAACAAGTAGCAGAAGCTGGTACAAATTTGTCTTTTAGAAAGCTTTTAGACAGTTATATGAATAAGATGGATATAAAGGGATATGGGACAAATGTGGGCAATAATAGCTTTGGGATTTAAAAAAGAAGGGGCAGCATGGATAAGTTGGGCCAAAGGGCCTGTTTCCAATCTGTAAACCTCTTTATGTTATTAATATTTAAATCAGCCTCAAGAGGCAGAGTTTATCAGCTGATTGACTAGCTTGGCGAGCCAGTAACATCCCGCTGATTAACTCTGTTTCTTTCTCCATAGCTGTTGCCAGGCACACTGTTTTTCCAGCACTTCCATTTTTTAATTACATTTCCAGTATCTACAGTTTTTAATTTTTCTTTTATCTTTTTCCTGAATTGTTGTGCTTTCTATTAGATTTGTTTTTTTTTATTTCTTTGATGGGATATGGCTTGGCTGGCGTTTGTTTTCCCGTACACAATTGTTCTTGGGAAAGTGGCAGTGAGCTGCTTTCTTGAATTGCTGCGATCTGTGTAATGTCGGTGCTGTTAGCAAGTTCCACAATTTTGATGCAATGAAAGTGAAGGAGCAGTGATGGTTCCAAATCAGGAAGTTTCGCAGGATACGTTGCTGGTGTTGGTCTTTCTTTGCATCTTCTTGTCCTTGTCCTTCCAGGTGCAGAGGTCAAAGCTTTGGAAAATGCTGTCAAACGAGACTTGGGTCTCATTGGGGTAGAATTTTCCCAAAAAAAAACAAAGTGTCATAACGATGAGAAAACCAGAGCAATCTGTGCCAGTCTTTTCACACAGACTGGATTGTAATCATCCCACATTCAGTGCACTCAATAAACCCCACATGAAACACGTGAGTCTGGAGTCCTCAGTGGTGTGACTCACAAGAACTGGCTTGCAGCTGTGCACTGATAATAAAGGAGAACTGCATTTAGATGCTGCCTCTGCACTCACAGCCAGTCATACCAGGAGGATGGCAGCGTGGAGAGTTATGCCACGCTTCATGGAACAGACTTCAGAAGGCTTCTGATTGCAACGAACGAGACACGGACCACTCTGGAAACAATTGCAGCTTGTGATGCGGTGGCTGTAGCAGTCAGTGCCTAGGCCTGATACCAGGACTGACACCCAGTATCGCAAAAATATGAATGACCTTGAGCTGCAGTGGTGTCCATCTGTTACACCCTGGCATCAGTTCTGTCTGTCACACCTGGAATGTCTACATCAATTCATTCCTTGACACTCTGCTGCCTTCTAGCACCTGACCTGCCAGTAGTGTCCTCAAATCCTTCTGGCACTCCTTGGCACAACTGCTGCCTGTCTGGGCATGCTGCTGACATATGCCAGCTGCTCCCCTACCCCTGCTAGCCATCAGGCTTTCAGCCATTTCCTTTTGTCCCTGCAGAAGATCGCCCATTATAGAAGAGAGGTAGAGAAAACAGGGAATTCCTGAGTTCCGTCTTCTGACCCGTGTGAGGTGCAAGGAATGGAGCTCTCAGGGGAGGCGACGAGAGAACTGTGAGTGCCTGTGGGATCAGCCTGCACCACAGAAGTGAAGATCCATAAAACATAATCCATACTACCTGTCTAAAGTAAGTTCCAAGCTGTCCAGATAGTTACCTCTGAAGCACTGAACCATGTGTCTTGCCTTGCAGGAGCAACACCGAATGAATCTGGGCCCTCAGGAGTCAGCAGTCCCCTGCGACCCCACCAGCACCTTGAAGTAAAGCTCCGAAGAAAGCATCGACCAGGCATCATAGGCATAACCTGCACTATCCACCAGTACAGAGACACAGACCTCAGTGGATAGAAATTAGCAGACAGCCTTCAGGGTCATTTTCTGTTGAGTACCACCAGCTGCAAATGTATATCAGGTGGAAGTAGGAATGTTTGAGGGATGAACAGGCTATATACTAGATACATAGATGACATTTTCTTTCTTTGGACTGATGGTAAACAATGACTGAAACAACTATTTGATGACATCAACAGGTTCTATCCCACCATCACACTCTCCATGGACTATTAATAGAACATAGAACATAGAACAATACAGCACAAACAGGCCCTTCGGCCCACGAGTTGTGCCGATCACATCTACCAATCCACAGACCTATCTATAACCCCCTATCCTATTCATTTCCATATACTCATCCAGAAGTCTCTTAAAAGACGCCAGTGAGTTTGCCTCAACAACCTCCGACGGCAGTCGGTTCCATTCACTCACCACCCTCTGAATGAAAAACCGACCCCTGACATCTCCTTTGTATTTGCTTCCCTGCACCTTAAATCTGTGTCCTCTCGTAGTGACCATTTCAGCTCGGGGAAATAGTCTCTGAGAGTCCACCCTATCTATTCCTCTCAACATTTTATAAACCTCTATCAGGTCGCCTCTCAACCTACGTCTCTCCAGTGAGAAGAGTCCCAGCTCCCTCAACCTATCTTCATAAGGCCTGCCTCCCAATCCAGGCAGCATCCTTGTAAATCTCCTCTGAACTCTCTCAATAGCCTCTACATTCTTCCTATAGTGAGGCGACCAGAACTGCGCACAATACTCCAAGTGGGGTCTGACAAGAGTCTTATAGAGCTGCATCATTACCTCCTGACTCCTAAACTCCATTCCTCGATTAATGAAGGCCACTATACTGTACGCCTTCTTGACCACTTCCTTCACCTGCGAGGCCAATTTAAGAGTCCTATGGATCCGGACCCCGAGATCCTTCTGCTCTACAACACAGCTAAGACTCCTATCCCTTATATTGTACTCCTTCATCCCATTATTCCTGCCAAAATGGACTACTACTCATTTATCCGCATTGAAGTCCATCTGCCACTTCTCCGCCCAGTCTTGCATCCTGTCTATGTCCCGCTGCAACTTTTGACATCCCTCCAGACCATCCACAACACCACCGATCTTTGTATCGTCGGCGAACTTGCTAACCCATCCCTCCACTTCCTCATCCAGGTCATTTATGAAAATGACAAACAGCAGGGGTCCCAGAACAGATCCCTGGGGCACTCCACTGGTTACCGACCTCCATGCAGAACAAGACCCATCCACAACCACTCTCTGCCTTCTGCTGGCAAGCCAGTTCTGGATCCACGAGGCCAAAGCTCTTTGGATCCCATGCCCTCTCACCTTCTCCAGAAGAAGGTGAGAGGGCATGGAATTCTCTGGAATCAATTGCATTCTTGGACACACGCATCTCCATCAAGGATGGTCACCTCAGCACTTCACTCTACCCATGGATAACCTCACGATGCTCCACTTCTCCAGCTTCCACCCTAAACACGTTAAAGAAACCATCCCCTATGGACAAACCCTCCATATATATAGGATCTGCTCAGATGAGGAGGATCGCAACAGACACTTCCAGAAGCTGAAAGATGCTGTCATAAGAGCAGGATATGGTACTCGACTCATCGATCAATAGTTCAGACGCGCCATGGCGAGAAACGGCACCCACCTCCTCAGAAAACAAACATGGGACATTTTGGACAGAGTACCCTTCATCGTCCAGTACTTCCCCGGAACGAGGAAGCTACGACATCTTCTCCGGAGCCTCAATGAAGACGAACATCTTGCCAAGGCCATCCCCATACCCCTGCTTCTTGCCTTCAAACAATCGCACAATCTCAAACAGACCATTATCCGCAGCAAACTACCCAGCCTTCAGGAGAACAGTGACCACAGCACCAAACAACCCTGCCATAGCAACCTCTGAAAGACGTGCAAGATCATCAAATGGATGCCATCATTTCACATGGGAACACCATCCACACAAGTGCATGGTACATACTGTTGCAATTCGACCAAAGTTGTTTATCTGATATGCTGCAGGAAAGAATGTCCCGAGGCATGTGCATTGGGGAGACCATGCAGATACTGTGACAACGGATGAATGTACATCACTTGACAATTATCAGGCAAGAGTGTTCTCTTCCTGTTGGGGAACACTTCAGCGGTCATGGGCATCCGGTCCCTGATCTTCAGGTAAATGTTCTTCAAGGCAGCCTTCATAACACATGACAATGCAGAGTCACTGAACAGAGACTGAAAGCCAAGTTCTGCACACGAAGATGGCCTCAACCGGGACCTTGAGTTTATGTCACACTCTCTATACCCCTCACGACTTGCCTGAGTTTAAAAATCTCACTATCTGCCCCGTATGGAGACAATACCCACCTCTTTAACTTGTGCTTAATGCTCTCTCCACTCACATTGTTTGTACCTTTAAGACTTGATTACCTGTAAAGACTCGCATTCCAACCATTACTTTGTAAATAGAGTCTGTGTCTTTATATGCCTGTTTGTGAACAGAACTCCCACTTACTTGATGAAGGAGCAGTGGTCTGAAATCTAGTGGCTTTTGCTACCAAATAAACTGTTGGACTTCAACTTGATGTTGTGGGACTTCTTACTATGTGTATCCCAGTCCAATGCCAGATCTCCACATTATGGGAAGCAAGCAGAAGAATGAAATTGAGACCCAAAATAACATTTTTATACTGAATAAAAGAACTGGCTCAATTGGCCGAACGAACAGTTCCTGTTTCTTATATTCATATGACATGGCTATACAGTTCCAGTGCACTGCAAAATATGAAATGACGTTACCTGTGTAGATATCTGGAACCATCTTGTGTACTTGAAAAATTACATAATATATGATGTGTTGGATAGGATTGCTGCTTCAAGAATTGGGATTTCAGAATCATAATAGTTCTAAATGTAATTAGTATTGAAATGTATGTTGTGCTGCCGCATTGCCATACATACTTGCAATGCAATTGCATTAAGGCTAAATGGAAACTTTGCAACAGCAAGCATACATATCTCTTCCGCTGTATTGCTCCTACAGGGAAGAGTAATTTGTGCCTGGCAGTGTACCAGTGTGGTGTATCTGTTTAGAGGACCAGCTTGGTCCTTTTCCAGTGTCTCTTCTTGTTGCCTGATCTTGTTGCCGGTTTTCATGCGGATCCTCTGTGAGATTGGCCAGTTCTGCTTCATCTTCTTAACGAGGAATCGCTCAATCCTGAAGGTTTGGTGGGATGGCATGTCTGCACATCCGCACATCTTCGGGTCCGCTCTGGATCCATGCTTAAGCAACCTGCAAAATAAAAATGGCATGTCTGCACATCTTCGGGTCCGCTCTGGATCAATCGGATCGGGTCCGCTGCGGACAATGTCTTCTTCTGGTGGAGAGAAGACATTGTCCGCAGAGTGGCAGCAGACCCCCTGCCCTCCCCAACTAGCGATCCATCTGAGCCCCCTCTCCCACCCAACCAGAGATCTATCTTGAGCCCCCTCCTCCTCCGACGGATGGCAGCAGTACGTAGTGAAACCCGGTCATTTTAGGCATGGCTCCGAGTCTGTGGCCAGGAGGATGCTGCATGTTCTCGAAGGTCTGAGATGGTTGAGAAGGATGGTAGAGGGAGACCAGCGATTGAGGTAGGTTGGGTGTTGCTCTGCCGAGGGGGGCCTGCCTCCCAGGGGAGGTCTGATCCAGGAGAGGGAGGGGCTTCTGCCGAGGACAGCTTGCCTCCCAAGGGGGTCTGATTGGGGAGTCAGGGTGCAGGGGGGGTGCTGTTCTGCGAAGGTGGTTCTGAGAAAGATGGTTGAGGAGGATGGGCTTCGGACGTTCTCCTGCAGAATAAAAATCAGCTTCAGATTTTTATTTTGCAGGTTGCTTAAGCATGGATCCAGAGCGGACCCGAAGATGGTAAAGTGGGATTTGGCAGTAGAGTTGGGCATGTGGTTCATTAAATCAATTTAAATGCATGCTAATACAATTAAATCGTCGGACCACCTGATTCAGGCATGGACCGCATCCGTGCCCAGATCAGGTGTCAGTAAAGTCGCGATCTGCTCAGATTCAGGCTCGATGCCCAAATTTATTGCAATTTCATGCCTGAAAATGGGTGCGAATTTTTGGTAAAATCGGGTCCCTTGTCTTTAGATATGTCAAAAGCTAATTCACGCTGACTTTAACCCAGCATTATGGCTTTAATAGCCAGTGCAAGGGTTTCCTGAACTGTGAGAATCTGAAGCTGATTAACAAGGTGAGAACACAGTGTGGACTTGTTGCTGACTGAACTAGAAACACTAGAAAGCGTTAAAGAATTAAACGATACAGCTGTCTCCCGGTCCATGAAAAGTTTGCGCTTATAGAATTTCTGAGAATGTACTTTTGCTGTTTAAGACATTGTCACAGACAGGTAGAGAGAGAACTGAAACTCCTGTTGCTTTCCCTGTCAGTGATCAGTGTAATTAGTGTATTTTTTGATAGTAGAATGTGTAAGTTTCTAACTCAAAATTGTACGGTCAGTTTGAATGACTAGCAGCATCCTTTTCATAGGTTTAAATAAAGAGGACTATTCATTGACAAGTTAACTCCAAAAATGTAATGCTATATCACTTACTCGCCACTCAGACAAACACACACACTTTTGAGAAAAATACAGTTAAAGAGAACACCTTTACAAGATACAAAGAAAGGAATATTTAACAAGTCACATGGTTAGTTCATCTTTGCAGGCCTGATGTTAGAAGAGATGGTTTTTCACTCTCGAAATGTAACTAGGTAAATTCATAGACAAAATCATATATCAAAGCCTTTGCGCAAATTCCTTGAAAATGTTGTTCATGAAGTTAGTTGGTTCTGGTATTATGACAAGGGGGTCATTTTTCTATACTTGTGGACCTCACAACATTGCAGTCTCTGGTCTTAAGGCTTGGATATCTTTACTGCTGCTGTTATTTCTAGCTGTGTTGTTTGCAGATTGCCTGATTTCCCCTGGTTTTTGGAGCAGAAGTGCCTTTACCAAAATCCCTTTATTTACAACTTTAACAGCAGCACACAGAGTGCTATCACTTAGCAGTCTGTCTCTAATGTGTCAAAGGAACTGACACTCCTGGTTAGGTACAAGGCAAAGACTTCCTAATTGGCCCATCAATTGATCCTTAGTCAGAGAATTCATACTCCAATAGGCTAACTTTAACAAAGAGCAAAACAGTAGGAGAAACAGGCCCTTCAATGTTCCCACTTCTACCCATGATCCCTGTCTATGTTTGTAGACCTATGCATTGGAACCAAATTTGCGAGACAATTGAGGGAGAATTTGTTTTGCCAATCAGCCTAAGCACATCTTTGGAGTGTGGGAGGAAACCGGAGCACCCGGAGAAAACCCACGCAAGCATGGGAAAATGTGCAAAGTTCCACAGACACAGGTCCAAATCCATGTATCTGCACAGCACAGTGATAGTCACTGAGCTGTCATGTTGTCCATCAACTGGTCCAGTTCAAGCGTATACTAACAACGTGAAGCACTAGGATACTCTCAAAAAATCCAAGAGCAGCCCTCTCACGACCCATCGCGTGTGTGCCCCTTGTTAGACAACAAGGCAGACCAAAGTACCTGTAGGATAAAACAGAAATACATCAATATCTTTGACAATTTACACACTTCCCAGGGAACTCCCAAGGCTCTTGATCCCTATTTTAAATCAGTTTTCTATATCCCTCCATTCCCATTCTGTTCATGTGCCCATTTAAGTATCTCTTAAATAACTCCAGAGTGCCTGCTTCACCACTTTACTTGGCAGTGCATTCTATACCTCCACCACCCTCAGTGTGAAAAAAACTCCCTCTAGCATCCAAATTATACCTTACTCCCCTCACCCTAAGACCGCGATCCCTTGTGATATTTGAATCCAACTTAGAAAAAGCTTAACCCTGTTTACTCTACCTATACCCCTCATAATCTTGTATGCCTCTATTAGATCTCCTCTAAGCCTACGTCTTTCTAAGGAAAACAGCCCCAATTTGCCTAATCTCTCCTCGTAACTCAGACCTTCCATACCAGGCAGCATCCTGGTAAACTTCCACTGAACTCTCTCCAGAGTCTCCACGTCCTTCCAATAGTAAGGCGACCAGAACTGGGCGCAGTATTCCAAATGAGGTCTAACCAGCATTTGAGACAACTGCAACATTAAAGGCTAGCTCTTGTACTCTATACCCCTTCCTATAAAGGCTAACATACTATATGCTTTCTTCACAACCTTCGCCACTTGCTCTGCTACCTTCAGAGACTTGTTCACCTGCACTCCCAGGTCCCTCTGCGTTTCTATACTCTTAATAGGTCTACCCTTTATCATATACCTCCCCCCTATATTCTTTCTCCCGAAATGCATCACCTCACATTTATCAGGATTGAATTCCATCTGCCATCTGTCTGCCCAAGCTACCAGCCTATCTATGTCCTGCTGTATCGCCTGACAATGTTCCTCACTATCCGCAAGTCCAGCCATCTTTGTATCGTCTGCAAACTTGCTGATCACTCCACTTACTCCCTCTTCCAAGTCATTTATATATATTACAAATAGAAGAGGTCCCGGTACCGAGCCCTGCAGCACACCACTAGTGACCAACCTCCAGCTAGAAAAACACCCTTCCACTGTTACTCTCTGTCTCCTATTACCAAGCCAGTTACTTATCGACCTAGCTACCTGTCCTTGTATCCCATTAGCCTTGACGGCCTCAACTAACCTCCCATGAGGGATTTTGTCAAATGCCTTACTGAAATCCATGTAAACGACATCAACGGATCGCCTTTCGTCAACTGTTTTTATCACCTCCTCAAAAAATTCTACCAGATTCGTAAGGCACGACCTCCCCTTAACAAAGCCACGCTGCGTATCCCTAATCAGATCACAATGCTCTAAGTGCCTATATATCCTATCTCTAAGAATCCCCTCCAACAACTTCCCTACCACTGATGTCAAATTCACAAACCTATAATTTCCAGGGTTATCCCTACTACCCTTTTTAAACAATGGTACGACATTAGCTATTCTCCAGTCTTCTGGGACCTCACGTGTGTCCAAAGAAGAGACAATGATTTGCGTCAGAGGCCCAGCAATTTCACCTCGCACTTTCCGAAGCAGCCTGGGATAAATGCCATCAGGCCCAGAAGATTTATCAGTTTTAATGGTACCTAGAAGCTCTAACACTTCCTCCCTTGTTATGGATATTTCTCTCAACTGGTCTGCAGCTTCCTCAGAGACAGGACCAGTCAACAAGCCCCTCTCCTTCGTGAATACTGATGCAAAGTATTCATTCAGGATCTCCTCCATTTCCTCGGACTCTAAGCACAGTTCCCTTCCTCTGTCCCTAAGAGGTCTGATTTTTCCTCTAACTACTCTTTTGTTCCTAATATAGGAGTAAAAAGCCTTTGGATTTTCCTTAATCCTATCCGCCAAGACCATTTCATGCCCCGTTTTTGCCCTTCTAAATCCCTGTTTGAGCTCCCTCCTATTCTCTATATTTCTTCAACGCTCTCTCTGTTCCCAGTTGCTTTGACCTAACATACACCTCTCTTTTCTTCCTAACCAAGTTCTCAATATCCCTAGTAATCCACGGCTGTATAATCCTACCTTTCCCAAATTCCTCTTAGCCGGCTCATATCTCTCCTGCAACATTTTCAATATTCCTTTGAAAGAATCCCACATGCCTAGCGTGGACTTACCCTCGCACAACCATTCCCAATCAGTTTCCAATAGTTTCTGCCTAATCCGACTGTAGTTAGCCTTCCCCCAATTCAGCACCTTCCCTCTATGGCAACAAGCATCCATTTGTAACCTAAAGTAGACAGAATTGTGGTCACTGTTAACCACATGTTCCCCTAATACAACATCAACCACCTGACCTGGCTCATTACTCGGAACTAAATCCAACATAGCCCCCACTCTAGTCGGACTAGCTACATACTGGTCCAATGATCCTTCCAGTACACATTTTACAAATTCCTCCTTGTCCGAACCTCCAGCTCTAGGTACCTTCCAATCCACCCCAGGGAGATTAAAATATCCCACTATAACAACTCTTTTCTTTCTGCACCTATCCAAAATGTCTTTACATATGCCTTCTTCCACTGCCCATGGGCTGTTGGGTGGCCTGTAATACACCCCTAGCATAGTAATTGCCCCCTTCCTATTCCTCAACTCCACCCACAGTGATTCAACTCCTAACTCCTCTATATTGACCTCCCTCTGCACTGCTGTGTTGCTCTCCCTAACTAACAATGCTATTCCCCCACCTCTCTTAATCCTCTTCCGTTACACTTGAAAATCTTGTCACATTTCCGTCACACTTGAAATATTCAGCTGCCACTGCTCCCCTTTCTTTAACCATGTCTCCATCACTGCAACCACATCCAAGTTTCTTGCAAACATTGAGGCCCTAAATTCATCTGTTTTTCCTGTTATGCTGCTCACATTGAAACAGACGCATTCCAGACCTCCAGGCCCACACGGAATCTCCTTCTCCCTGATGTATTTCCTCTCATCCAAGCTTACTTTATTTCCCGTCTCGCTCCCAATCTCACTACCTACCGAGCTATCAGTCTCACCCCATCCCCCCGTCCATATTAGTTTAAACTCTGCCAAAATACTTCAGGTAACCTCCCAGCTAAGACATTCATGCCCTTCCCATTTAAGTGTTCCCCGTCCCATCTATACAGGTGCCCTTCTTTCACAAATAATTCCCAGTTATCCACAAATATAAAACCCTCTGCCCTACACTAATCCTTCAGTCACGCACTCAGCTGTAGAATCTCATTTTTCCTGGCCCCACTATTACCTGGCCCTGGTAGCAGCCCTGAGATTGCCACCCTGGAGGCCCTGCTCTTCAGCCTGCCCCCCAACTCCCTAAACTGACATTGAAGTCATGTCACTATCTGGGGTTGATGTTGTTTCTGCAACTAATTCTCCTATTTTTCACCCAGAATGATTTGAAGTTAGAAGCAATTGCCACAGAATGGGGGAATGAATTTTGACCATTCATAACTACTTATGATGAACTTATTTCTCCACAGCTCTCTTTTTTAAAATTTTAAGCTCAGGGACAGTGGGTCTGGGTGCCCATAGATTTTGCATTTTGGGTGGGTCGATAATAATAGGAGATGGAATTTCCACAAATGGTTTTGTCTTGGCATGTCTACCCCGACCTATGGTCATTGAATCAGGAACTTTCTTGAGAATTGAGGACATTCTGAATTTATGCAGAAATTGTAAAAGTCACTTGACCCTCTACAGCCATTTTAGTCGTATTTTAATGCCCATTTTAAAAATAAAAATGTTGTTCCAGAAAATTCCACACAAAATAAGTTTATGTTTCATATCATGAATATGATATACCTTTGTTAAGCCTGATGATGTGATGTCCAACATTTTGGAAGTCAATTTAAATACCTTAAACATACCTTGATATAAATTTGCCTGCTATCAGTATGTAAGCAATTTATGCAGCCCTATCTTAGGATCTTCGGCATGAAGGAAGCAATACACCAACACAGTATGTAGAAGCCAAGGATTGTTCTCGACATGACTGAGCAATAGTGTCTCAAAAACCCCAGGCTTTTATTGCAGATCATTGCTGAGAGCAGTCTCCTGAAGCAAGGTGTCCTTTCCAATGGATCAGATAGGCACACATTGCTAGTGGCCTTTAATTTATTTGCCTTTCAGGAATCCGTTGATGACCTGCATTGATTTCACAGGCAGCTGCTCACAAGTGCAACCCTAATCAGTAGTATCTTTGCCAGGGCAACCACTTTTGTCCACTTTCCTATTGAGGAGGACAGCCAGAATGAGAATGGTCTTGCTCCTGCCGTAGTTGGGTGAATTCCAATAAGTTCAGGAAGTCATTGCATAAATGTGCAATCAAGACACCCTCAGATCAGCTGGCAGTCTTTGTCAATTGGAAGGAATTCCAGTCCATCATTGTTCAGTTGTTACTTCATCAGTGTAATGTTTTCATATATCCCTGTTCATTTCCTCAAATGTGCCAGAATATCTTCTTAATTGTGTGTAAGTCATATCTACCACTGGTCTTCGCACTTCCAAGCAGAGTGAGAAGATAGTTCCTTGGAAACAAGGGCTATCCTCTAAAATCCTAGTAAATGACAAATATGAGGAACTCTACCACCGAAGCAGAAAAAGATGAATCTAGAACCATATTAGCACAAGGTACTTTTGTCAGAAGCTATTGGCAGACTGAAAAAAGCTTCTGGATAAGTTTGATATCAACCCAAGCCTGCCTCAACACAAAGACCTTACCATTCCACCTGCTATTTCCACCTGTATGATTAAGTCCACAATGCCTACGAATAATAGCAGAGACTCTGTAGCAACAGAAAAGAAACCACTCCACCATTAAAAACCACATCATCACAGATCCCACAGTCCACTCACCTAGCTTCAATCTGCCATGGCAATATTGGACGTTCCTCAAACATTTCCACATTCACATAGTCCTTTATGCTGCCAATTGCTGCAAGTGGGGTCATGCAGAGAACCTGGTCTGCAGCTGTGGTGCACTCCAGTCAATGATTTGCATGACTGAAGATTGATAAAATTCAGTGGAGGGCTCATAGACTTCTACTTAATCATTGTGGAACTGATTGCTTGGCTTGGTGGTTACTGCATATGCTAAAAAAGAGTGAAGATGTAATTTATTTACCCACGCTGATCTGTGGCAACCTTCAGTATAGTTAGTAGCTTGCTTGTCTTGCACAAAATTGTACTTCAGAGGGACTGGAACTGCAGAAGAAAGCTGAAGATTCCTCTGTACTCTCAGGGAATCCGAGAAATAAATGCAGGAGTAGGCCACCAGACCGATCAAGCCTGTCCACCATTCTACGCAACCATGGCTGATCTATGCCGACCTTAACTCCTTTCTGTGCCATTTCCCCATAGCCCTGTATTCCTCAATCTATCCATAATTATTAATTTCATCTCATTATTCATTTTAATATCTTTCTCACTTCCAATTTTCCACTTCTCCATTCCAGCCCTATTTCTCCACCGTCCCACCCTTCCCTCCCCCCGGCATGAAAGGCCCTAAAGCCCCAAAGAATGGGTGAGGGGATACAAGGTGTCCCAATGGTGCATGGCATTTTCTTGCAGGATGAGGGGGTGTGAACAAGGCATTCATGTGTTTACTTTAAATGGGACAATGTTCCACATTATTGAGTTGTGCCTTTTAAACTGCTCACATCGGCATCCAGCATCCCTTGTGGCTGCCTCCAAATTAATCCTGAGTTGACTAACCTGACTCTAACCTGCACCCACAACCTGTCCCTGCTGAGCGCCACTGTCTCCCCGAATGAAGATTAGGGACAATTTCACCTGAGGCAGATGCGTCAAGCCTCGCATTTTTCTAATTCCCACTACTTTTCTTGAGGATGAAAATTCAAGTCTTTATCTCCAATCTTTTGCTATTGCTGCATATAAAACCTGAAATTCCACTCTTAACAGCATTGTGATGTACCTGCACTACATGGACTGCAGTGATTCAAGATGGTGGATTGTCCAATATAATTATAGATAGGCAACAAATGATGCCTTTGCCAGCAGCAGTTCCATTCCATGTAATAATAAAACAATTATTTTCAGAAACTCTGAAAAATAGTTTTACTGCTACTTTTGACTGCTGCTAATATCATTGTATTATACAGTGAACAACATGAGGTACATGCCTAAACTGACATATTGCATTGTTAGTGTTTTAGATTTTATCAGAAATAAAAGCAATATGTGAATAAACTGTTTGCAATATAATAGACTGTACATGCCCAAAGGCATTGATTTAATAATGAAGTTTCTCTGTTAATGTAACATTGATTTAGGGGAATATTATCAATCAGGCATATTAAAAAAATAGGCTGAGATAAGTGGGGAATTGAAGGATGTTGCTAAAAATACTTGATTATGAGTTACAAATATAGTATTGACATAAACTACTTAATCACAGAAAATGGTTTATCTTTAATGATGAAGAATATTCTGGAAAAATCTGTGTTTTTAAAAGATAGTTTCCCTTAAAAGTTAATGCAAGGACCCTGGCTGCTGCTGTTCCTAGAAAAGACAATATTTTGCAAGAAAAGGTAATTAAACAGTTTTAAAGAAACTGGAAACCTCTAGTGGACTGGACACAAAAGGGTCACATGATGGTTTAGATTAATAGGAAGGAGGACCTAGAGGCAATCAGCATCAGTTAGAGGAACAATAGAAAAGAAGACTCTGAAGCAGTAATATTAGCTAGAAGAGAGGTCTATTCTATCTCCCCAGAAAGTTCTGACAGAGATTTAAGTGTGACGTTACTTCTCAGCCTTTTGGCTAAGGTCAAGTTTCAGATCAAGCCCAAGGTGGGGTGCAAAGCCTTATCTTGTCAGCTGGATCTTGTTTGTCTTTCTTGAGAGGACCTTGAATTGATCCAATTGCATTTTGAATGTATTTTTTTTGGATCCAGCAAGTGTTGGATTTAGGTTTGCCTCGTCCATTCTGAGCATTAGCTTTACAACTTTTTGAAAATCATAGTGTGACGCCACAGGAAAGCAAGCAAGTAGTTGGATAGTGGCATTTATTTTTAAAATTTATCCTTTGCCTCAACTTTGTGGAGCAGAGAGCATTGTATCTTAGGTCAGCATTAATAGTAAGAAGCAGATAAAAGAGAACCAACTGTAGCCAACTAGAGGTGAGGCTACATTGGATTTGGTGCTGGGCAATGAGCCAGACCAGGTGTTAGGCTTGGAAGTTAGTGAACATTTTGGTGATAGTGACCACAATTCGGTTACATTCACCTTAGTGATGGATAGGGATAGGCATGAAGCTGGGGGCAGTAGTTATAGCTGGGGGAAGGGTAATTATGAGGCCATCAGGAGAGAATTAGGGTGCATAGATTGGACTAGGAAACTACAGGGACTGGGAACATCTGGAATGTGGAGCTTATTCAAGGAGCAGCTGCTGCGAGTCCTTGATAAGTATGTCCCTGTCAGGCAAGGAGGAAATGGTCGAGTAAGAGAACCTTGGTGTATGAAAAAAGTTGATTTGCTGGTTAAAAGGAAAAAGGAGGCTTATGTCAGGATGAGGCTTGAAGGCTCGGTTAGTGCAATGGATAGCTATAGATTAGCCAGGAGGGAGCTAAAGAGTGAATTGAGGAGAGCTAAGAGAGGACACGAGAAGACTTTGGCTGATAGGATTAAGGAGAATCCTAAAGCTTTCTTTAGATATGTTAAGAATAGAAGATTGGTTAGGGCAAGATTAGGGCCAGTCATAGACAGCAGTGGGAAGTTGTGCGTGGAGCCTGAGGAGATTGGAGAGGTACTGAATAAATATTTCTCTTCGGTATTCACGCAGGGTGATGTAAATGTAGTTATAGAGAACACTGAGGTACAGGGTAGCAAACTGGAAGGTATCGAAGTAGATAGGGAGGATGTGCTAGATATTCTCGAGGGTTTGAAGTTGGATAAGTCCCCTGGGCCGGACGGGATTTACCCTAGGATTCTCTGGGAGGCAAGAGAGGAGATTGCAGAGCCTCTGGCTCTGATCTTCAGGCCGTCGTTGGTTACGGGTGTGGTTCCGGAGGACTGGAGGATAGCGAATGTGGTCACATTGTTCAAGAAGGGGAAGAGAGACCTTCCAGGGAATTATAGGCCAGTGAGTCTTACTTCTGTTGTGGGCAAAGTATTGGAGAGAATTATTAGGGATAGGATTTATAGTTATTAGAGAGAAATGAATTGATTGGGGATAGTCAGCATGGTTTCGTGAAGGGTAGGTCATGCCTTACTAACCTCATTGAGTTTTTTGAGAAAGTG
Organism: Sphyrna mokarran; assembly: GCA_024679065.1. Lineage (NCBI taxonomy): Eukaryota > Metazoa > Chordata > Chondrichthyes > Carcharhiniformes > Carcharhinidae > Sphyrna > Sphyrna mokarran. Next base: position 42,506,568 of record JAGIQG010000024.1, read on the forward strand.
ACCAGAGAGGTGGATGGGGGTAAGGCGGTTGATGTAGTATATATGGACTTTAGTAAGGCGTTTGATCAGGTGGCCCATGGAAGACTTCTGCAGAAAATGCAGATGTGTGGAATAGAGGGTGATTTAGCTAATTGGATTAGGAATTGGCTAGCAGATAGAAGACAGAGGGTGGTGGTTGATGGGAGATATTCATTGTGGAGTTCGGTGACAAGTGGTGTACCTCAGGGGTCTGTTTTGGGGCCCCTGCTGTTTGAATTTTTATAAATGATCTGGATGAGGGTATTGAAGGATGGATTAGTAAATTTGCAGATGACACTAAAGTCGGTGGAGTGGTAGATAGTGAAGAGGGGGGTTATAGTTTGCAGAGGGACTTGGACAAGTTGCAGAGCTGGGCCGAGAGGTGGCAAATGGAGTTTAATGTGGAAAAGTGTGAGGTAATGCACTTTGGCAGGAACAATAAATGTGTAGAGTGTAGGGCTAATGGTAGGATTCTTAATAGTGTTGATGAACAGAGGGATCTTGGTGTATTTGTGCATAGATCCCTGAAAGTAGGCAGTCAAGTCGATAAGGTTGTTAAGAAGGCATACGGAGTCTTAGCTTTTATTGGTAGGGGGATTGAATTTCGGAGCCGCAACGTCATGTTGCAACTGTACAAAACTCTAGTGCGGCCGCACTTGGAGTATTGTGTGCAGTTCTGGTCCCCACATTATAAGAAAGATGTGGAGGCATTGGAGAGGGAACAGAGGAGGTTTACCAGGATGTTGCCTGGTATGGAGGGCAGGTCTTATGAAGAAAGGCTGAGGGATTTGAGGTTGTTTTCGTTAGAAAGGAGGCAGCTAAGAGGGGACCTTATCCAAACATATAAGATGATTAGAGGTTTAGATAGGGTGGACAGTGATAGCCTTTTTCCTAGGATGGAGAAAGCTAGCACGAGGGACACAGCTTTAAATTAAGGGGTGATAGTTATAGGACGGATATCAGAGGTAGGTTCTTTACCCAAAGAGTGGTTAGGGAGTGGAATGCCCTGCCTGCAGCAGTTGTAGATGCGCCAAGTTTGGTGGCGTTTAAGAGGTTAGTTGATAAGTATATGGAAGAGAAGGGAATGGTTTAGTTTGGAGGGGCATTGCTTTTTATATTGGTCGGCGCAACATAGAAGGCCGAAGGGCCTGTTCTGTGCTGTAATTTTCTATGTTCTATGTTCTAACCGAACACTGGGGCCTTTGCTTATCTTTGGGGAGCAGTGGAAATCAGATCTCACCTATTTGGGAGCTGGCTGAGTTTCAGAAAAGGTCTGATTGCCACCACAAAAAAACTGTAAATTCATTGGTTGTTGAGGAACTAGTGTTAGCATCTTTAGAAAGTTGAAAATTAGAAAAGCATTTTTTTTTTAAGAAGTATATACTTTGATTTAAGTAAGAAACACGAGCAAGAAGGAAATAAAGTCAAGCCAAGTAAAATGAAGTAAGTTGATAAACTAAAGTATAATGAAGTTAACCTAAATGAAGTAAAGTTTCGACATTGCAACACAGCTCGGTTGTGTCCAGTAGTATGTGGATGACTATCTGTGACCTAGACAATCTTATGTGCAGGAGGTGTCACCACTTGCAGCAACTTAAACTTTTTGTTTCAGAGCTCCAGCAATAGATGAAATCACTGTGTCATAACTGAGCTATATGGATAACACATTCAGATAGGTTGTTACATCACGGCTTAGGAATATGGAGGCGGAAAGGTAATGGGTGTCTGTCAAAGAGAATGAAGCAGGTAAGGTGCTAGTCCCCTGGATCCCACTCGTTCATTGGATACAGATGAGCATGTTATTTCCTAGAAGGAGTGCAATCAGAGCCATGCCTGTTGTATGTTGAGAAGTCTCACAACACCAGGTTAAAGTCCAAACACTTTATTTGATAGTAATCCCACAAGCTTTTGGAAATACTGTTCCCTTGTAAAGTGTGTGGAAGGTTCTGATCAGAGAAGGGCATATAAAATCACACACAGTTTACAGAATACTGATTAGAATGCAAGTCTTTACAACTAACCTGGTATTCAAGTCTTAAAGATGCAGACAATGTGAGTGGAGATAGCATTATGCATAAGGTTAAAGAGATGTGTATCTTCTCCAGACAGGACAGGAAGTAAGATTTTGCAAACCCAGGCAAGTCATGGGGATACGGATAAAGCGACATGAACCCAATGTCCCGGTTGAGGCCATCCTCATATGTGCGGAACTTCGCTCTCAGTCTCTGCTCAGCGACTCTGCGCTGTCATGTATCATGAAGGCTGGCTTGGAAAACGCTTACCCGAAGATCAGAGGCCGAATGCTTGTGATCGCTGAAGTTTTTGCCAACAGGAAGGGAACAGTGTTGCCTGGTGATTGTCAAATGATGTTCATTCATCTGTTGTCGTAGCATCTGCATGGTCTCCCCAATGTACCGTACTTCGGGACATCCTTTCCTGCAGCGTATTAGAGAGACAATGTTGGCCAAGATGCAAAAGTATGTGTCATGTACATGGTGATGATGTTCTCACGTGAGATGATGTCATCCATGTCAATGATCTGGCATGTCTTGCAGAGGTTGTTGTGGCAGGATTGTGTGATGTTGTGGTCACTGTCCTCCTGAAGATTGTGTAGTTTGCTGCGAACAGTGGTCTGTTTGAGGTTGTGTGGTTGTTTGAAGGCGAAAAGTGGGAGTGTGGGGATGGCCCTGGCAAGATGTTTGTCTTCATCGTTGTCTACCTAATACGCTGCAGGAAAGGATGTTCTGAAGCATGGTATGTTGGAGAGGCCAACAAGAGCTACAACAACAGATGAATGAACATCGCTCAACAATCACCAGGCAAGACTGTGTTGGCGAACACTTCAGCGGCCTCTGATCTTTGGGTAAGCGTTCTCCAAGACAGCCTTCACAACATACGACAGTGCAATTGCTGAGCAGAGACTTATAACTAAATTCCGTACACATAACAACGGCCTCAACCGGGATCTTGGGTTCATCTCGCACCATCCATGACCCCCATGACTTGCCTGGGCTTGCAAAATCTAACTTGGAGGGTGACTTTAAATGAGTGTACAAGTGTATGAGGGATCGAGATAGAGCAGACAGGAAAGATCTTTTTCTACATAAGAACTAGGAGCAGGTTATCTGGCCCCTCAAGCCTGCTCCGCCATTCAATAAGAATATGGCAGATCTTTTCATAGACTCAGCTCCACTTACCTACCTGCTCACCATTACTCTTAATTCTTTACTGTTCAAAAATGTATCTATCCTTGCCTTAAAAACATACAATGAGGTAGCCTCGACTGCTTCACTAGGCAGGGAGTTACACAGATTCATAACCCTTTGGGTGAAGTTGTTTCTTCTCAACTCAGTTCTAAATCTGCTCCCCCTTATTATGAGGCCTTATCCCCCAGTTCTATTTTCATTTGTCTGTGGAAACAATCTTCCTGCTTCTATCTTATCTTTTCCCTTCAAAATCTTATATATTTCTATAAGATCTCTCCTCATTCTTCTGAATTCCAATGAATTTAGCCGCAAGCTTCTCAGTCTTTCCTCATTCGCCAACCCTTTCCACTCCAGAATTAACCTGGTGAATCTCCTCTGTATCCCTCAGTATATCCTTTCTCAAGTAAGGAGACAAAACTGTATACAGTACTCCAGGGGTGGCCTCGCTGGCACTTATACAGCTACAACATAATCTCCCTGTTTTTAAACTCCATCTCTCTGACAATGAAGGAAAAAAATTATATGTGCCTTCTTAATTGCCTACTGCATCTGCAAACCAACTTTTTGTGATTCATAAACAGGGACACTCAGGTCTCTCTGCACAGCAACATACTGCAAATTTTTAGCATTTATATAATAATCCATTTTGCTTTATTCCTACCAAAATGGATGATTTCACATTTACCAACGTTGTACTCCATCTGTCAAACAATCTATATCCCTTTCCAGACTTTCAGCATCCTCTGTACACTTTGTTCTGTCACTCATCTTAGTCATCTGTGAATTTGACTTACTACACCTGGTCCCCAACACCAAATCATCTATGCAAATTGTAAACAATTGTGGTCCCTACACTGATCCCTAAGGTACACCACTAATCACTGATCACCAACCAGAAAAACACTCATTTGTCGTCACTATTCGCTTTTTGTTAGTTAATCAAACCTCTATCCATACTAATACATTACCTGTAACACCATGTACTTTTATCTTATGCAGCAGCCTTTGATGTGTCACTTTGTCAAATGCCTTCTGAAAATCCAGATACCTCACATTCACGGGTTCTCCATTGTCCATTGCACACTTAATGTTCTCAAAAAATTTCACCAACTAAGTCAAACATGACCTGCCCTTCATGAACTTATGCTGCGTTGTGCAATGGGACAATTTATATCCAGATGTCTCACTATTTCTTCCTCGATGATTGATTCAAGCATTTTTCCTGCAACAGAAGTTAAGCTAACCAGCCCATAGTTACCTGCCTTTTCTTTACTTACTTCTTTAAACATCACATTTGCTGTTTTCCAATCTACAAGACCCACCTCAGAGTTCAGTGAATCTTGGTAAATTACCACTACTGCATTTGCTATTTCACCCAGCATTTCTTGAATTCCATCAGGGTCAGGATACTTGTCTACTTTTAACTGCATTAGCTTGTCCAACACTACCTCTTTAGTGATCATTTCTAGTCCTCACCTACCATATCTTTCTTGTCATCATTTTTTGGCATGCTATTTGGTTCTTCCTGTAAAAAAACAAATACCTGTTCAATGTACGGGACCTTGGTGAGACCACATTTAGAATATTGTGTGCAGTTCTGGTCACCTCACTATAAGAAGGATGTGGAAGCATTGGAGAGAGTGCAGAGGAGATTTATCAGGATGCTGCCTAGTTTGGAAGTTAAGTCTTATGAGAAAAGGTTGAGTACTTTTCTCTTTAGAGTAGAAGAGGATGAGAGGCAACTTAATAGAGGTTTATAAGATGTTGAGGGGGATAGATAGAGTCGACTTTCAGAGACTATTTCCTCGGGTGGATGTAGCTGTCACTAGGGGGCATAACTATAACGTTCATGGTGAGCGACATAGGAGGGATGTCCGAGGTAGTTCTTTACTCAGAGAGTGATTGGGTGTGGAATGGACTGCCTACTGTGATAATGGAGTCAGATTTTAGGAACTTTCAAGCAGCTATTGGATAGCTTGGTCTTGGTATCGGATAAAGCTCGGCACAACATCAAAAGCCAAAAGGCCTGTACTGTGCTGTATTGTTCTATATTCTATGCCTCGGCCATTTTCTCATTTCCAGTTATTACACCCCCCCTTCTCGTCCTGTAAAAGACCGATATTGACTTTCACCAATCCTTTTCGTTTTATGTATTTATAGAAACTTTTGCTATCTGTTTTTATAGTCTGAGCTAGTAAGCTAGCTCAGAGTATAAAAATGAATTATGAGACTAAGCCAGTCTCATAATCTGTCTTACTTTTCTTTTTGTGGCTTTTTTCATGGTTTCCTGTTGACCTTTAAAAGTTTCCCAATCTTCTAGTTTCCCACTAATTTTGCTACTTTGTATGCATTTTCTTTTTCTACTGTTATTCCTTAACACTGATATATACTTTTGATGAGCACTGAAGAATCATTTGAAAAATGCTCCACTGTTCCTCAATTGTCCCACTATAAAGGTTTTGCTCCCAGTCTACCTTTGCCAACTCCTCCCTCATTTCATTGTGGTCTCCTCTGTTTAAGCACAATTCACTGTATTGGATTTTACCTTTTCACATTCCATCTGTATTTTAAATTCAAGCATACTGTGATTGCTAGGATCCCTAACTGTAAGATCATTAATTATTCCTGTCTCATTACACAGGATGTGGAAATGTCAGCGAATGACCAGGATAAGCATGAAAAGAAGTCTCACAACCAACACTAGGTTAAAGTTCAACAGGTTTATTTGGCAGCACAAGTTTTTGGAGTGTTGGCCCTTCATCAGCTGAGTGGGAGTTGTGTTCACAAACAGGGCATAGATAGACACAAACTCAATTTACAAGATGATGGTTGAAATGTAAATCTTTATAGGTAGTCAAGTCTTAAAGATACAGGCAATGTGAATGGAGAGAGGTCCAAGCACAAGTTAAAGAGGTGTTTAATGTCTCTAACCAGGACAGTTAGTGAGATTTTGCAAGTCGTGGGGGTTACACATCGTGTAACATGAACCCAAGAGTTGAGACCGTTCTCATGTGTGTGGAATTTTTTCTGCTCAGCAATTCTGTGTTGTTGATTGTCGTGAAGGCCGCCTTGGAGAAACTCTTACCTGAAGATCAGAGGCTGAATGCCTGTGACTATTGAAGTATTCCCCTTTTGGAAGGGACTACTCCTGCCTGATGATTGAAAAGCAGTGTTCATTCATCCATTGTCGTAGCATCTGCATGGTCTCCCCAGTGTACAATGCCTCAGGATATCCTTTCCCACAGCGTATCGGGTAGATAATGTTGGCTGAGTTGCAAGAGTATGACCCATGTACCTGGTAGATGGTGTTCTCAGGTGAGATGATGGCATCGTGTTGATGATCCAGCATGTCTTGCAGAACAGAGTTGTGTGCTGACAGGGTTGTGTGGTGTTGTAGTCACTGTTCTCCTGAAAGCTGGGTAGTTTGCTGTGGATCATGGTCTGTTTGAGGTTGCGTGGGTTCATATCACACTATCTGTGACCTTGCATGGGCTTGCAAAATCTCACTAACTGTCCTGGCTGGAGACAATAACCTCTTTAACTTGTGCTTAGCTCTGTCTCCACTCACATTGTCTGTACCTTTAAGACTTGATTACCTGTAAAGATTCACATTCCAACCATTATCTTGTAAATTGAATTTGTGTCTATCTGTGCCCTGTTTGTGAACACAACTCCCACTCACCTGATGAAGGGGCACTGTTCCAAAAGCTGGTGCTGCCAAATAAACCTGTTGGATTTTAACGTGGTGTTGTGAGACTTCTTACTGTCATTACACAGGACCAGATCTAGGATAGCTTGCTCCCTCATAGGTTCCATTACATACTGTTCAAGAAACTATCAGGGATACATTCCATGAACTCCTCCTCAAGACCACCCTGACCAACTTGGTTTGACCAATTAAATGTAGATTAAAATCCTCCATGATAATTGCATGCATGATAATTCCATTTTTACATGCGTCAGTTATTTCTTTGTTTATTTCTTACCCTGCCTTGATGTTATAATTTGGTAGCCTATAGACCTTTTTCTCATTACTATTTCTAATTTCCACCTGTTTGGATTCAATCTTTTTTTTTCCATAGCATCCATATCATCTAGAACATAGAACATTACAGCGCAGAACGGGCCCTTCGGCCTTCGATGTTGCACCGACCAATTAAGAAAAAGCAATGACCCTCTAACCTAAACCATTCCCTTTTCATCCATAAGCTTATCTACTAACCTCTTAAACGCCACCAAACTTGGCGCGTCTACAACTCAGCAGGCAGGGCATTCCATACCCTTACCACCCTCTGGTAAAGAACCTACCTCTGACATCCGTCCTATAACTACCACCCCTTAATTTAAAGCTATGTCCCCTCGTGCTAGCTTTCTCCATCCTAGGAAAAAGGCTATCACTGTCCACCCTATCTAAACCTCTAATCATCTTATATGTTTCAATAAGATCTCCTCTTAGCTGCCTTCTTTCTAACAAAAACAACCTCAAATCACTCAGCCTCTCTTCATAAGACCTGCCCTCCATACCAGGCAACATCCTGGTAAACCTCCTCTGTACCCTCTCCAATGTCTCCACATCTTTCTTATAATGCGGGGGCCAGAACTGTACACAATACTCCAAGTGCGGCCGCACTAGAGTTTTGTACAGTTGCAACATGACGTTGCGGCTCCGAAATTCAATCCCCCTACCAATAAAAGCTCTCTACGTCCTGATGTCTTCCTTAAATGTTAGAGCTACACCACCTCTTTTACCTTTTTGGCTATCCTTCTGAACAGTCTGCTATCCCTGGATATTTAACTCCCAATCATGATCATCCTGTAATCATAATGGCTATCAAATCACGATGATTTGTGCCATCAACTCATTTACCTTGTTTCGAATGCTACTTGCATTCAAATAAAATGGCCTTATGCTGGTTTTGGTACCTTCTTTTTGAATCTTAACACCTCCATTAATAACATCTCCTGAATTCTCCTTTTAATTTTTTTCCTGATTTTCGATGCAGTTGAAACCTTCTCCCCACATGTTAACCTGCTGCTTTGCTTTCCATTAACCATTATGTTTTCCATTGCTTTAATTTTCCCTTCCCCTAAATTGCTGATGCAGAGGTCAATTCCAGATTTAAGGTGATTGGCGGAAGGATTAGAAGGGACATAACAAAAAGAAATCTTCAGTCAGATGAGGGTGGGTGTTTGAAATTCACTGCTTGGTTTGGTGGTGAAAGCAGAAACCCTCAACTCACTTAAAGAAGTACCTGGATCGGCACCTGAAACACTGCAACCTGCAAGGTTGCAGACCAGGTGCTGGAAGGTGGGATGAGAATGGATAGCTATCTTCCCTTTTTCCTTTTTTGATCTGTAGAGACACAATGGGCTGAATGGCCACTTTCTGTTGCATAACTTTTCTATGACACTATAGTGCTGCTAGCTGGGTAAATCATTTAAATATGTGTTGTGACCGACACAGTCATGGAAGTAGAAGCAGATAGTGCACTTCTCTAATCACAGTCTTAATAGTGTATCAAAGTAAAGCAATGTAGAGGAAGTCTGTGTTAAGAAAGCCAGGATATGTAGACAGATGCTGAAAGGAGAAATATATATTAAAGGGGACCCACATTGAAAATGGCATGCAATAGAAAGTGATATGCGATAAAAGATATACTGGTAAAAAGAAGAGCTATATTCTAAAGACAATCTGTTCTATCGAAATTTCAGTCAAGTACAAAACTCATGGGAGGCAGGTACAGCGTGAAGTAGGTTATGAAAGAATATGGAAAATGGGGTTGATGTGTGATGAGATTAGTGAGCAGATCATTTTTCAGTTAGAGAAGTGGCTATTTGTGATGAACGTTATACTCTGACCATACAAGCATTAAATTGATGGACTGGAGAAAACCTATTTTGAACCGCTCCTCCATCTAGCCTCGTCTCCCCCTAAACAATGTAGTTCAAACAATAAGCTAAACAAAGCCCACTTTAATCCTTCATTACCTTATGAATTTTAGTCATGTTATACCTAAATTAACTCTTGTCTTAAGTATGGAGTCCAAGCTCTTTAGGCTTCTCAAACTAACAACATGATTTGAACTGCAAGTGTTTCTTGTGGACCTCATCAGCATCCTTTCAAAAATACCACCTTTGAGGAGAGAAAATTGGACAGTACTCTGACTAAGGCTTAAAGTCTTGTTCAAGGATGAAATGGTATGCTCCATTTTATAGTGAATTGTCCTGCAAAATACATTTTAATTTACTAAAAATATTAAAGCTCTTATTTTTGGATTTTAAGTCAGCATAGTTCAAAGGGTTAAATGGGTTTATCTTCTTTTTTCAGGAAGTGAAATTAAGAAACAACGGAAAATTAGAAGGCAGCATCCAAGATCAGCTGATGACTCTGGAACATTTATGGCACAAATTGGTAATTTTATTGAATTTACTGTGTTAGAATGTTATTAGTTCCAAAGCTGTAACTCAACTCTTAAGTTTTGTTGCCAAAATATGTTTCCTACATGTAATTAAGATTGAAGACTTACTTTTAATGTAGGTTAAATTGTTGCTGTCTTCATGGTTGCAACACTCCCACATTTCAAGAATTGAGCTCTTTGTCAAGTTAAGAATTGGAGTCTAGAAACAAAAGGGTGGTAATGACATAGTGGTATTGTCACTGGACTAGTATTCCGGAGACTCCGGGGAATGCTCAGGACCTGGGTTTGGATCCCATCATGGCTGATGGTGAAATTTAAATTCAATAAAAATCTGGAATTAAAAGTCTAATGACTATCATGAAACCATTGGCAATTGTCATAAAAACATATCTAGTTCACTAATGTCCTTAAGTAACAAAATCTGCCACTCCTTGCTTGGTCTGACCTACATGTGGTTAACTCTTAAATGCCGTCTCTAATGGCCCTAGCAAACTGCACTGTTCAAGGGCAATTGGGATAAATGTTGGTTTTGTCAGCAATACCCAAAGACTATGAATGAATAAAAAAACACTAATTGCTGAGTCTCTGGAATCTCAAATTTTTTTGCAGCTCCATAACTTTTGTCTCCTTCTCAAATAAGATGAAGAATTTGATGTTTGCTAATTCTTTAGATGTTTTCAAAAACTGTTGGGCATGATCTACTATTTATCCTAGGTGAATCTGAAAACTATTCGGCCTGCCCTGCTTCTTGAATGTTTCCTGTTTCAGGAGCTGGACCCTGCAGGAGCAGGCATTCTGGAGTATGAAGTTCTCTGTGCCAAAAGCCCCAAAGTCTCTGGAGGTAGTTGGCTGACCTGATGAGAACCTTAAATTTCTGTTCTCTTAACTCTGCATAGCTGTGGCCTCCTTACAATGCAAGCAGCTCTGATACCATTTCAAGACTTCTTTCCTCTTCTTTCTTGATTTTATAAGAGGTCCAATTGGCTTTTATTCTGTTGGCATCAAATGAGTATGCCTCAGTGAAATCAGGGATATCTATAACCACTTAATACTGCGTTCCCTAAGTCCTGCTCTTGTTATGTTAGTGGTCTTTTTTGGATTCTTCATCCTTGGAAAAGTATTTTGGAAATCTATAGTTAAGACTATAACTGGCAATGTTGTGTCATGTCCGGATGTATAGCTACCATGATTTGGGGCCAATTCTTGCTTCTTTGCTCAATCAAAACAGAAAAAAAAATTACAACCGTTAGAAACTAATTAGGGACATTATTTTAAAAAGCATTGTACAGTGGGAAGCTGTTTGATTTTCATTAGGTCCTATGTGACATGTCTGCTGAATTGCAAGGATGGTTATCAAAATGTATCGTAGTGTATCAGATGTAGCTCAGCTGATAGCACTTTCACCTCTGAGTCTCAAGATTATGGGTTCAAGTTTCAATCTTGGACCTGAACACAAAAATCATGATTGATACTACAGTAAGTATTGAATGTGTGCTGCACTTTTTATTTGTTTACCTATTCATCACAAGTAGGCTTACATTAACACTGCAATGAAGTCACAATGAAAATCGCCTAGTTGCCACACTCTGGCGCCTGTTCGGGTAAGCCAAGGAAGAATTTAGCATAACCAATACACTTAACCAGGATGTCTTTCGGACTGTGGGAGGAAACCGGAGCATCTGGAAGAAACCCACTCAGATATGGGCAGACTCCACAAAGACAATGAATGACTCAAGCCAGGAATCAAATCTTGGCTCCTGATGCTGTGAGACAACCACTGTGCTACCATGCACTTTTAGTGGTTCCACTTTTTGGATGAGACATTAAATTGAGGCTCCATCTGCCTGTTCTGGTAGATGTAAACAATCCAATGGCATTATTTTGAAGAAAAGTAGGGGAGTTCCCTTGTCTCCAGGTTAATATTTATCAATATAATAAAAATGGACTATCTATTCATTACTGGATTACTATTTGTGTAAAATCAGTGCCACATTTCCTGCATTACAGCAGTTACTACCCTTCAAAAATACCCAGTTGGCTGTAAAGTGCTTTGAGATGCCAGATTGTCATGCAAATCGTCATTGCAAATTGATCCGTTTTATTGTATGGATGAATTGGCATTTCATTGTTAAGATGCTTGCCTTCATTAGGTACAAGAAATTAGGAAAACTTTACGAAACAATTATTGAGAAATTGAATAGTGAAGTGCATCTTCATCTGATAGTCTTGAGCTGAATGTTCACCACGTAAAGTTCTAGCTAAGTCTACTTGTGATTAATTATCTTTTGGGTTCATTATGTCAGGGTTGTTTTGAAGTTACCTGAAGCATTTTTCATCCTTAAGAAAATCACTTGTTTTAGATTTTTAAGGTAATAGTTGACTTTTCAACTTTTATGTTAGTATGACAGTGTTTCATGGCAAATGGCAGCTTTTTCAATGGGATAGAAAACTGTTAATATAAACCAGTCAGATAAATGCAAAGCAGTACAGCCACTTGCAGTCATCAGCTGGAATGATAACTTAAAGCAAATCAAACAGTTTTATTTTGGCTGATTACAAAGACTTGAGGCAGAAAAATTTAGGATGAGTTGAAAATCACAGTGACAGGTGTAAAGCAATTTGTTAATAAAATATAAGCTACAAAATGCTTAAGACTAATCTTCAAAAGGCATGCATAGTAGTGTCTTATATGAAAACTTATTTTCTAAAAGACCTATTACAGCTGCTTTTTGAGATAAGGAAATACTCTCGGTGATTAATGGATAAATGGTTCTAATGAATTTTTCTGTCACCACACAGTAGGGACACAGTTGAAGTTCCTTTATTTAGTATTTTGCTATAAATCATAGGTTCAAAAAATGATTACAGCACTGAATAAGCCCATTCAGTCCATTGTGCCTCTGTTTTTCTGAAGGAGCAGATGAAATGGTGCCACTTGCTCACCTTCTTCTGGTAGTCCTACATATCCTTTCTTTTCAGATAATAATCTAATTTCCACTTGAAAGTTTGAATTGAACCTGCCTCCAAAACATTCTCAGTGCATTTCAGATCCCAACCACTCACCTTGTAAGAAGATTTTTTTCTCATGTCACCTTTGTTTCTTTTGCCAATTACCTTAAACTGTGCCTTCTGCTTCTTGATCTTTCCATCAATGTGAACAGTTTTCCCTATCTACTGGTGCCAATAGTGGACAGTGAAAAAAGTTATCTCAGATTGCAATGGGATCTTGATCAATTGGGCCAGGGGGCTGACAAATGGCAGATGGAGTTTAATTTAGATAAATGCAAAGTGATGCATTTTGGTTGATCGAACCAGGGTAGGACTTACTCAGTTCATGGTGGGTCACTGGGGAGAGTTATAGAACTAAGAGATCTAGGTATACAGGTTTGTTATTCTTTGAAAATGCGGTCACAAATGGAGAGAGTACTGAAGAAGGCATTTAGCATTCTTGGTTTCATAGGTCTGAACATCTAATATAGGAGCTGGGATGTCTTGTTGAAGTTATTCAACATGTTAGTAAGGCCACACTTGGAATACTGTGTACAATTCTGGTCATCCTATTATAGGAAGCATACTAAACTAGAAAGAGTGCAGAAAAGATCTGCACTCGTCATCTCTATTGAGATGCTACCGGGACTTGATGGTTTGAGTTATAAAGAGAGGCTGGATAGACTGGGACTTTTTTCTCTGGAGCTTAGGAGGCTTTGGGGTAATCTTATAAAGTTCTATAAAATAATGAGAAGCATAGATCAGCTAGATAGCCAATATCTTTTTTCAAAGGTAGGGGAGTCTAAAGCTAGAGGGCATAGGTTTAAAATGAGAAGGGAGAGATATAAAAGGGTCCAAGGGGCAATTTTTTTCAACAGATAGTGGTCAGTGTCTTCAATGAGCTGCTAGAGATAGTAATAGAGGTAGATACAATTCTGTCTTTGAAAAAGCGTTTAGATAGTTACATGGGTAAGATGGGTATAGAGGGATATGGGCCAAACATGGGCAATTGAGACTAGTTTAGGGGTTTATAAAAGGGCAGCATGGATAAGTTGGGCCGGAGGATCTGTTTCCATGCTGTAAATCTCTATGACTCTATGACTATGACTCACTATAAAAACCTGTTTGGAATTGTGGGGAGCTTGGAATAATCTAGCGTGAGGCCCCAAGAATGGCGTAATGAAGGACTGGAGAATAGCTAATGTTGTACTGTTGTTTAAAAAGGGTAGTACGTATTATAGGCCGGTTTATAGGGATTGATCGAGTAAACAGGGTTAAGCTTTTCCCTAGGATGGACTCAAATAGCACGAGGGGTCACGGGCTTAGGGTGAGGGGGGTAAGGTATAAGTTGGATGCTAGAGGGAGTTTTTTCACACAGAGGGTGGTGGGGTATGGAATGCGCTGCCAAGTAAAGTGGTGGAGGCAGGTACTCTGGAGTTATTTAAGAAATACTTAGATGGGCACATGAACAGAATGGGAATGGAGGGGTATAGAAAACTGATTTAAAATAGGGATCATGAGCTTTGGGAGTCCCTGGGAAGTGTGTAAATAGATGATGATATTGATGTATTTGTTTTTATCCTACAGGTGCTTTGGTCCACCTTGTTGTCTAACGAGGGCATACACACAATGGGTCGTGAGAGGACTGCTCTTGGATCTTTTTCGAGAGTATCCTACTGCTTCACGTAGTTAGTGTATGCTTGACCTGGACCATCTGATGGGCAGCATGACAACTCAGTGACTATCGCTGTGCTGTGCAGTTACATGGATTTGGGCCTGTGTCTGTGGTAGTTTGCGCATTCTCCCTGTGCTTGCGTGGGTTTTCTCCAGGTGCTCCGGTTTCCTCCCACATTCCAAAGATGTGCTCTTAGGCTAACTGGCAAAACAAATTCTCCCTAATTTGTCTCAAATTTGGTTTTTAATCCATAAATCTATAAACATAGACAGGGATCACGGATAAAGGTGGGAACATTGGGGTGGCAGCGTGAACTTATTGGGCCAAAGGGCCTGTTTCCTATGCTGTTGTGTTCTTTGTTCTTTATTAACCCCTTTCTTTGATTTATAAATTAGAGTAAGCTTTGTTATATTTTCATTGTCTGCATTTGAAGAGTCCCTGGAAAACATGCAAACCCCACATAGGCACCCAAGACTGGAATTGAACCCCGGTACCTGGCAATGTGAGGCAGCAATGTGAACCATTGTGCCACTGTACTGCCCTAGATTTTAGTAAGATCTAGGCCACCACCATTCAAGTTCACAGTCCTTCCCACCTGTAGGATCTTCTGCTACTGCCAAGGTTGATCCTGTCATGGATTCCCTGGCGGTGGGATTGGTATGCCGTGCAAAATGCTTTATAATTCAACGGGACCAGAGGATCCCAATAGTGGCCAATGGTGGACCACATCCTCAGCAGAAAGACCTGCTGTGGGAGGACTGGAAAGTTCTGGAGTCAGAAATTTAGATGCTACTGTTGCCTGGTCACCACCAACATTTAAATGTCCTAATTTCCAGGTCAAGTGCTATGCCTGTGGGAAAGTCCATCATGTTTAGATGGCATGCAGAAGGAGACAGTAAAGCACCAACCACGCACTATTGTCAGCTGCAGTGGAAGGCTGGAGGAGAAAATGGTAGCCATGGTGGCAGGGTTTAAGGCATGGCTTGGAGTTCAGGCAGCAGAGAAGCACAGTCGCGACTATCTCAAAATGGATTGCCATTTTAGGCAGCACTGCACAGTCCATGCAGTGTGAACAGCCACGTTAACACCTGCAAATCTCTTTTGATTTGGGTAGCTACCAGGCCTGTTTCATGTCAACCAATCAAGTACGTGGCAGATCTAAAGCTTGTTCTGGTGCTTGGAGATCCTTGAATGTGCCTATAATAGATTTGTGTTCAGAAATTGATGGTACGGAGTAGAAAGATCAAAAATTGTACTCAGTCAGAGAACAATAACATAGAAGATGAGAGTAATAAGATTAAAGCTTTTATTCAGACATCCACAGTAGGAATAAAATCCAAAGATGTGCAAGTTAGCTGTATTGGCCATGCTAAATTGCCCCAATGTGTCCCAGGGATTAGTGGGCTAAATATGTGTGGTTAAGGGGATAGGGCCTTGATGGGATTGTTGTTGGTGCAGACTCAATAGGCCAAATGACCTCCTTCTGCATTGTGGGGATTCTATGATGATTCTATGAAAAGTTGGAAATTCACAACTTAACCTTCATTGTTGATACAACTGCAATCATGTCTGTTATCTTGGAAGGAAAATACAAGAAGTCGTTAATGTGCGTTCCATTTACTCAAAACTGGTGTGAAACTGACTAGTTATTCCAATAACACTATTCCAGTTAGTGTTCCAACAAGGTAAAGTGGAATATGATGTTAGTACGGATTACTTGCTATTGGTACTATCAGGAGAGAAAAAGTTGGTTGAAGAAGCTGTCGTTAAACTGTGCCAAATTATTTTCAGTAGGGATCAGTAAGAAAATGGGTGTGATTTTACCACCGTGCCGCTCCCAGCAACTAGCTTGGCGAACTAGGAAGACAGCGAACAAAGCTAGAAATAAGGCTTGTGTAGTGCACTTTTCCTCTAGTAGAGTCCCAACTCCCACATGTCACACTGGTTACTCTGCCATCTGCCTGCTGAGCAGACTGTGGTTTATTGCTGACATTCCAGCCCATGCTGTACTAACAGTAACATGAAACAGGCCTGGTAGCTACCCAAATCAAAAGAGATTTGCAGATGTTAACATGGTTGTTCACACTGCATAGACTGTGCAGTGCTGCCTAAAATGGCAATTCATTTTGAGATAGTCGCAATTGTGCTTCTCTGCTGCCTGAACTCCAAGCCATGCCTTGGACCCTGCCACCATGGCTACCATTTTCTCCTCCAGCCTTCCACTACAGCTGACACCCTTGCAGTGTTGGCCTGGATGCCACATAATACTGGCACTATTTCTTGTACCTGGTAGCCTTGCAATTTCAGTAATGTTGCTGACATCTGCTTCTGCAGTCCTGGCTCTACATCTTCAATTTCAGCAGCTTCTGAACTGATCCCAGCACTTGGCTAGAGATGTCTGGCCGGCTGTCTCCTTTGTTTTGACAGATCTCTGGCTGCCCAAGCCCTCAAATGTCATCTCCACCTGATCTGCATCTATGGCTGTATTGTGCACAAGCTTTGCAATCAATGGTGAAGTGTGAAGGAAGAGTGGGGATGATGAATACCAGGGGAAAATGGGAAGGGGAGGCTGTTTAACAGCTTTAAAGGGGAAGGGTGAAAAAAGGACACCTACAGAGAGGTGTGTAAGGGCTGTGAGAAGGCCAAGGAGGATGAGAAAAACTAGAAGGCAGGGTGTTGACTAAGGGCTGGAAAGCTGCAGCACTGCAAGAGTACGTGAAAGGCTGACAAACAAGGGATCAATGGGATAGCACATTTTCGACTGGAAAAGGATGCATGCAGATTCTGACATAGGAAGTAAGGAGAGTGTAGTTAGTGCGGCATATGAGAGATGTGTTACATGGAGATTGAGTAGGTGGAATGTGATAGGGTAGGGTTTTAGGAGGGGACACACTATTTTTATTTCTCATGGCAATGGGGAACTCTGTAAAAATAACTTGTAAAACTCTAACTGTTCTGGGGTTTGTAGTCAGGAGTCAGAGTACAGGCACTCCATTGGTGGTGTGGAAAGAAATCACAGAAAACAGGCAGACAGGAGGCATTCTAGGGGTTCAGAGGGTGTGAAGCTGGAGGCTTTAAACTGATTCGGGGGGGGGGGGGGGATCCTAAGTAGTTGGGGTGCTGAGAGGGATGAGAGTAAGGGGGTTATAGAAGAGAGTTGTAAAACACAGCGGCGTACGGGTGGGGTGGGGCATGGTTTGAAATGCGTATACTTTAATGCAAGGAGTATTCGCAATAAGGGGGAGGAACTTGCAGCTTGGACCAGTACCTGGAACTTCGATGTTGTGGCCATTTCAGAGACTTGGGTAGAGCAGGGACAGGAATGGATGTTGCAGGTTCCGGGGTACAAATGCTTTAGTCGGAGTAGAGAAGGAGGTAGAAGGGGGGGAGGAGTGGCATTATTGGTCAAAGACTGTATCACGGTGATAGAAAAGAAGTTTGATGAGGACTTGTCTGTTGAGGTAGTATGGGCTGAGATTAGAAACAGGAGAGGAGAGGTCACCCTGTTGGGAGTCTTTTACAGACCTCCTAATAGTTCTAGAGAGGTTGAGGAAAGGATTGCAAAGTCAATTCTGATTAGGAGTGAAAGTAGTAGGGTAATTGTGATGGGGGACTTTAACTTTGCTAATATTGATTGGAATAGCTATAGCTCTAGCTCGTTAGAGGGGTCAGTTTTCGTACAGAGTGTGCAGGAAGGTTTTTTGACTCAGTATGTAGATAGGCCAACTAGAGGTGAGGCTACATTGGATTTGGTGCTGGGCAATGAGCCAGACCAGGTGTTAGGCTTGGAAGTTAGTGAACATTTTGGTGATAGTGACCACAATTCGGTTACGTTCACCTTAGTGATGGATAGGGATAGGCATGAAGCTGGGGGCAGTAGTTATAGCTGGGGGAAGGGTAATTATGAGGCCATCAGGAGAGAATTAGGGTGCATAGATTGGACTAGGAAACTACAGGGACTGGGAACATCTGGAATGTGGTGCTTA
Organism: Sphyrna mokarran; assembly: GCA_024679065.1. Taxonomy (NCBI): domain Eukaryota; kingdom Metazoa; phylum Chordata; class Chondrichthyes; order Carcharhiniformes; family Carcharhinidae; genus Sphyrna; species Sphyrna mokarran. The sequence continues at coordinate 42,524,860 of JAGIQG010000024.1, forward strand.
TTCAAGGAGCAGCTGCTGCGAGTCCTTGATAAGTATGTCCCTGTCAGGCAGGGAGGAAATGGTCGAGTAAGAGAGCCTTGGTGTACGAAAAAAGTTGATTTGCTGGTTAAGAAGAAAAAGGAGGCTTATGTCAGGATGAGGCTTGAAGGCTCAGTTAGTGCAATGGATAGCTATAGATTAGCCAGGAAGGAGCTAAAAAGTGAATTGAGGAGAGCTAAGAGGGGACACGAGAAGATGTTGGCTGATAGGATTAAGGAGAATCCTAAAGCTTTCTTTCGATATGTTAAGAATAGAAGATTGGTTAGGGCAAGATTAGGGCCAGTCATAGACAGCAGTGGGAAGTTGTGCGTGGAGCCTGAAGAGATTGGTGAGGCACTGAATAAATATTTCTCTTCGGTATTCACGCAGAGTGCTGGAAATGTAGCTATGGAGAACACTGAGGTACAGGGTTGCAAATTGGGAAGTATTGTAGTAGATAGGGAGGATGTGTTAGAAATTCTCGAGGGTTTGAAGTTGGATAAGTCCCCTGGGCCGGACGGGATTTACCCTAGGATTCTCTGGGAGGCAAGAGAGGAGATTGCAGAGCCTCTGGCTCTGATCTTCAGGTCCTCGTTGGTTACGGGTGTGGTTCCGGAGGACTGGAGGATAGCGAATGTGGTCCCATTGTTTAAGAAGGGGAAGAGAGACCTTCCAGGGAATTATAGGCCAGTGAGTCTTACTTCTGTTGTGGGCAAGGTATTGGAGAGAATTATTAGGGATAGGATTTATAGTTATTTAGAGAGAAATGAATTGATTGGGGATAGTCAGCATGGTTTCGTGAAGGGTAGGTCATGCCTTACTAACCTCATTGAGTTTTTTGAGAAAGTGACCAAAGAGGTGGATGGGGGTAAGGCGGTTGATGTAGTATATATGGACTTTAGTAAGGCGTTTGATAAGGTGGCCCATGGAAGACTTCTACAGAAAATGCGGATGTGTGGAATAGAGGGTGATTTAGCTAATTGGATTAGAAATTGGCTGGCAGATAGAAGACAGAGGGTGGTGGTTGATGGGAGATATTCATCGTGGAGTTCGGTGACGAGTGGTGTGCCTCAGGGGTCTGTTTTGGGGCCCCTGCTGTTTGTAATTTTTATAAATGATCTGGATGAGGGTATTGAGGGATGGATCAGTAAATTTGCAGATGACACTAAAGTCGGTGGAGTGGTAGATAGTGAAGAGGGGTGTTATAGTTTACAGAGTGACTTGGACAAGTTGCAGAGCTGGGCCGAGAGGTGGCAAATGGAGTTTAATGTGGAAAAGTGTGAGGTAATGCACTTTGGCAGGAACAATAAATGTGTAGAGTATAGGGCTAATGGTAGGGCTCTTAATAGTGTTGAGGAACAGAAGGATCTTGGTGTATGTGTCAATAGATCCCTGAAAGTAGGCAGTCAAGTGGATAAAGTTGTTAAGAAGGCATATGGAGTCTTAGCTTTTATTGGTAGGGGGATTGAATTTAGGAGCCGCAGCATCATGTTGCAACTGTACAAAACTCTAGTGCGGCCGCACTTGGAGTATTGTGTGCAGTTCTGGTCCCCACATTATAAGAAAGATGTGGAGGCATTGGAGAGGGTACAGAGGAGGTTTACCAGGATGTTGCCTGGTATGGAGGGCAGGTCCTATGAAGAGAGGTTGAAGGATTTGAGGTTGTTTTCGTTAGAAAGGAGGCGGCTAAGAGGGGATCTTATTGAAGCATATAAGATGATTAGAGGTTTAGATAGGGTGGACAGTGATAGCCTTTTTCCTAGGATGGAGAAAGCTAGCACGAGGGGACACAGCTTTAAATTAAGGGGTATGAGTTATAGGACGGATATCAGAGGTAGGTTCTTTACTCAAAGAGTGATTAGGGAGTGGAATGCCCTGCCTGCAGCTGTTGTAGATGCGCCAAGTTTGGTGGCGTTTAAGAGGTTAATTGATAAGTATATGGAAGAGAAGGGAATGGTTTAGTTTGGAGGGGCATTGCTTTTTATTTTGGTCGGCGCAACATAGAAGGCCGAAGGGCCTGTTCTGTGCTGTAATGTTCTATGTTCTATGAATCATTGGGAATATAATGTTTTCTATCTAGCTGCAGGGATGAGCAAGTACTTTGCTTTTTCCTTCTGGAAGATATTGTCTGGTCAGAAGGGCTGTCTTATAGTCATATCTGCGCTCGCTGGACTGTCTCTATGAGGTGATGCATGGAATGTTGATAGTAACTGGAGGCATTTGTCACCTGGATATAGGAAATGGATGATTGTGGGGGAAGATGGATGGAGGTTGAGGAATGTGAAGTTCACCTTGGTGCGGAGGAGGGGGTACTTAGGATTCACCTCAGTAAGAACCATGCAGACAGCCTCTAGACAGGCAAAGGTTCACATGGGGCATAGACATGTCACAAGTGATGGGACAGAAGGGAGGAGGATAGGAATATCCACTGCAAAAACTATAGGATCGAAAGTATTGGGGTAGGCTGGAGAACAACATGAGGAACTACCCTCAACCTTCATATGAGATTAAAAGTGTATGAAACCTTTGACAGAGGGAGCATTGAATTCTATCCAGAAATAAAAATGAAGGCCCACCATTTTTCTTGATCATAGTAACAGCGCTGGCTCAGAACAAAAGCTCATCTGATCAGGAGTGGTCTGAGGCAGTGTGGGTGGAGTGCACTGCAGGGTCTTCTGGAGGTGCTCTCTGACTTGTTCTTGCTGCAAAAAGAACTAGAGTGACCTTACTTAGAAAGGAGGAAGACCTTCTAGGGAAAAAAGTTACTGATAACCAATACCTTAATTATGTTGTTAAAGGAATATTCAAAACTCAGCGACTAGACATCACAGTCACTACATTTCAAGAGTAACATACAGGAATGGCATATGGGATAGTTAATACTGCTGCCTCACAGTGCCAGGGACTGGAATTTGATTGCTGGCTTGGTCACTGTCTGTGTGACGTCTGCACATTATCCCTGTGTATGCATGGGTTTCCTCTGGGGGCTCTGGTTTCCTCCCACAGTCTGAAACTTGGACTTTAGTAAGGCGTTTGATAAGGTCCCCCATGCAAGGCTTCTGGAGAAGGTGAGAGGGCATGGGATCCAAGGGGCTTTGGCCTCGTGGATCCAGAATTGGCTTGCCGGCAGAAGGCAGAGAGTGGTTGTGGATGGGTCTTGTTCTGCATGGAGATCGGTAACCAGTGGAGTGCCCCAGGGATCTGTTCTGGGGCCCCTGCTGTTTGTCATTTTCATAAATGACCTGGATGAAGAAGTGGAGGGATGGGTTAGCAAGTTCGCCGATGTTACAAAGATCGGTGGTGTTGTGGATGCTCTGGAGGGATGCCAAAAGTTGCAGCGGGACATAGACAGGATGCAAGACTGGGCGGAGAAGTGGCAGATGGACTTCAACACAGATAAATGTGTAGTTGTCCATTTTGGCAGAAATAATGGGATGAAGGAGTACAATATAAGGGGTAGGAGTCTTAGCTGTGTTGTAGAGCAGAAGGATCTCGAGGTCTGGGTCCATAGGAATCTTAAATCGGCCTTGCAGGTGGAGGAAGTGGTCAAGAAGGCGTACGGTGTACTGGCCTTCATTAATGGAGGAATAGAGTTTAGGAGTCAGGAGGTAATGATGCAGCTCTATAAGACTCTTGTCAGACCCCACTTGGAGTATTGTGTGCAGTTCTGGTCGCCTCACTATAGGAAGAATGTAGAGGCTATTGAGAGAGTTCAGAGGAGATTTAAAGGATGCTGCCTAGATTGGGAGGCAGGCCTTATGAAGATAGGTTGAGGGAGCTGGGACTCTTCTCACTGGAGAGACGTAGGTTGAGAGGCGACCTGATAGAGGTTTATAAAATGTTGAGAGGAATAGATAGGTGGACTCTCAGAGACTATTTCCCCGAGCTGAAATGGTCACTACGAGAGGACACAGATTTAAGGTGCAGGGAAGCAAATACAAAGGAGAGATCAGGGGTAGGTTTTCCACTGAGGGTGGTGAGTGATTGGAACCGACTGCCGTTGGAGGTTGTTGAGGCAAACTCACTGTGGTCTTTTAAAAGACTTCTGGATGAGTATATGGAAAAGAATAGGATAGGGGGTTATAGATAGGTCTGTGGATTGGTAGATGTGATCGGCGCAACTTGTGGGCCGAAGGGCCTGTTTGTGCTGTATTGTTCTATGTTCTATGAAAGGTGTGCTGGTTAAATGCATTGACCTGAACCGTGCCATAGGATGGTGACATCCATTGCCCTGATGTGGAGAGGAATTTCATAATAAGCTTTACTTGTAATTAATAATAAACTTTTTAAGAATGTAGACTTTATGAATGGTGAAGGAAACACAGTTGCACCGTATATGGTGTTCCATCAATGTAAGCCAGCCATGTGTTCAGCAGATTTGTCACGAATATTGGCCAAAGAGCATCCACTTATTGACCATGAACACCTGTTTGGTCATTAGTATGTCACATCAGAAATTGGAGCACAGAACTAATTTGGGTCACTCATCTCAATTACACCTTATCACACAGGGCTCCAGAAGTCACATTTCTGGAATGCCTGTTCGGTCACCTTAAATAGGGTAGAAAAAGCTGTGGAATGTTGCATCTCATTTTCAATCTGAGAGCTTCACTTCTTTGAGTCTCTTGTCATTTTTGTCTTGATTGTTGGATTTATGCTGAGTCTGGGTCTAACCCTTGGGGTCAGAGAGATGATCGAATGGGATTGGGGAGTGGGGAAGGTTGTAATAGGATAGGTAGAGAAATGAAGGGGATTTGAAGCTTAGGGGAATGGCCTTTGATAGAAACAGGTTGCTCATTCAAAGAGGCACTAGTTGCTCTGCCTGTTACGAAGACTCACCAAGTTTTACTGAGCCTCTCCCGCCTCAGGTAAAATCACAGCAATAGCTGGCGGAAGCTGTTAAGTCGTTATTAATTGGCCCATCGGTGAGGATGGCTGCTTGACATCTGATAAAATTACTGCAGTGATAGGTGAGGCAGGTTGGTGCCAGAAGGGTGCCATTATCATTGCATCCAATGTTATGACAGCCCCTACCTGTATCCTGTGCCCTGATACTGTAATATTTTGATCTTTAGGATGTTGGCTGGAGCCTTCTGTGAAGAGCAGTCTGAAGCACTGGATAAAATGAGGCATATACATTTTATGTTTTATCGTTGTTAACTGAAATAATTGACTTTAACCAATCACAATCATCTTCCTTTGTGCCAGGTATAAGTCCATGCAGCAGAGAGCTTTGCCCCGTGATTCCCATTGACTTCAGTTTTGCTAGGGCTCTTTTATGCAGACTCAGTCAAATGCTGCATTGATGTCAAAGGCAGTCACTTTCACTCTACCTCTGGAGCTTAGCTCTTTCTCATTTTGAACCAAGATTGTAATGAAATCAGGAATTGAGTGGATCTGCAGAATCAAAATTTAGCATCATCAGACAGGTAAACCAGTGCCACTTGATAGCACTGTTGTATTTGGTAGACTGCGATGAATCAATCATCTGATTCATGTGCCACTGTGCCGCCCCAATGGTCATAGTTGTTAACACAGCTGCTTCACAGCGCCAGGGATATGGGTTCGATTCCCGGCTTGGGTCATTGCCTGTATGGAGTTTGCACATTCTCCTCATGTCTACATGGGGTTCCTCTGGGTGCTCCGGTTTCCTCCCACGGTCCAAAGATGTGCAGGTTGGGTTGATTGGCCATGCTAAAAGTGTCCTGAGATGCGTAGGTTAGAGGGATTAGTGAGTAAATAAGTCAGGATATGGGGTTAAAGCCTGGATGGGATTGTGATTGGTGTAGAATCGATGGGCCAAATGGCCTCTTTCTGCACTGTAGGATTTCTATGATTTCAGTTCCAAGACATTGCTCCAGGAGTTCCTCAGGGCAGTCTCCTAGGTTTAACTATCTTTGGCTGCTTCATCAATGATGATCTATCCATCATAAGGTCAGAAGTACCATTCACAACTTTTCAAATATGGAAGTTATCTGTATCCGCATGCAGCAAGGCTTCGATAACTTTCAGGCTGGAGCTGATAAGTACCAAGTAACATTCATGCCACACAAGTGCCAAACAGTGACCATCTCCAACAATTGGTTATAACTGGCATGCATCTTATTGATTTTTGATGGACAAAGCTGTAGCTTTTGAGTGTTTGGAGTGGATCACTTCAAAAATTTTTAATTTTCATTGCAGCCTACCAAATATTGCGTACTACTGGCTGAAAATACTTTTGTAGAGTTGCTGATGGTGACAAGTGGCTGAGTTTTAAGAGTTCCTATTTTCTTACCAAATCCCAAGTTTTTATGACTATTTGTTCAATGTATTTTGGATGCCATAGTTAAGCTAAAGAGCTTAGAGTTTCAATCTGAATAAACTTGTTTAACCTTAAAAAGTAGGTGCGCTTTGCTCATGAAATTTTCATTGCTCATTTTAATACAACTTGACAGCAGAAAACTGTGGAGATAGAAGCAAAGTACTGCAGATGCTGGAATCTGAAGCAAAAACAGAAAATGCTAGAGAAACTCAGCAAGTCTCACAGCATTTGTGGAGAGAGAATAGAGCAAATGTTTCAAGTTTGAATGACACTTCACCAGAGCAAAAACCATGGAGATTAAATCAGATGACAGTTTCACTTCTGAATGAACTTACCTTGCATTAAGTTGATCTTTCTCTAACCCTAGCTCTGGCTGTAATACTACGTTCTGCAGTGTCTCATTTTCTTCTTTATGAATGGTATGCTTTGTCTATATACTGCATCAGAAACAATATTTTTCACTGTATATTAATACACATAACAAAAATAAATCAAATCAAATCAAATCACTGAACTCTTAGCTCCTCCCTCTCCCCAGGCATCTCTGGGCTCTCAGCCGTCCATCCCCCTAGACATCGCTGGGCTCTCTCCTGGACGTTGCTGAGCTGTCAACCAACCTCAATTATCCCCCTTGCAGAGCTAAGCCCATCAGCATTTCCCTGCCCCCTTGGACATAACGCCTTACGGAGTTAACTCCATAGCACTCCTGCAGAATAGTTCTTGCCTTCCCAAGCAGACTGTACATTATTCTCCCTGCAATTAACTAAATGGGCGCATAACCTGCCCAACCTGCCTGCAGCTAAATTCCCTTAACGAGGGAGAGCTCTATATAAGCTATATAAATGGGCATACGGCCAGGAAGTTGGTACATTGGAGAAACACTCCAAGATTCACAGATACTGAGCTGGACTGGCTGTAACACTGCCACCGCCTGACATTCTGCAGCCTTCCCAGCACCTGACCACCCAGCACATGCCTCTCAACCTTGTGGTATCCTCAGTCACAATCCCAGACTACCGAAGCACAGCCCCAATAAACCCACTCGATCACCCCGAGACCAGACATCCCCTACACCTCTTGCCCTTATGTACATCAGGTTCTAAAACCCCCTTTAAGACCCTGGAGGATAAGACTATCCATAACAGGCAGGAGAGGGAGAAAACTGGTGGTGTTGTTCTTCAGCTTCGCCTCTTTACCACTTTGAGGAACAAGCCATGGAATTGGAGGGAAAAGGAGAGAGAATGGTGATGAACAGCCAAGTCAGCATTTGGCATGGAAGTAAGCATCAGCTTAACCCTAGTCTCAATGACTCATTACAAGTAAGTAGTGCGCTACCCAGAAACTTTCCCCGCGCTGAACCTTGTACGCCTCTGGTCTATTGGGAGCTGCCACTCCCCACCAGCTTCCACCAACTGTTGCAAGTATACAAAACTCTGATGCGGCCACACTTGGAGTATTGCATACAGTTCTGGTCGCCGCGTTATAAGAAAGATGTGGAAGCATTGGAAAGGGTGCAGAGGAGGTTTACCAGGATGTTGCCTGGTATGGTGGGAAGGTCTTACAAAAAAAGTCTGAGGCACTTGAGGTTATTTTCGTTAGAGAGAAGAAGGTTAAGAGATGACCTAATTGAGACATACATGATAATCAAAGGGTTAGATAGGGTGGATAGTGAGGGCCTTTTTCCTCGGACGGTGATGGCTAACACAAGGGGACATAGCTTTAAATTGAGGAGTGGTAATTATAGAACATAGATTGTTCTATGTGGATGTTAGGAAAGAGGATGTGTTAGACCTGTTAAATTCTATCAAGATAGACAAGTCGCCGGGACCGGATGGGATGTATCCCAGGTTATTGTGGGAGGTGAAGGAAGTGGTTGCAGAGCCCCTGGTGATGATCTTTGCGTTGTCCATGGAAACAGGAGAGGTTCCGGAGGATTGGACGATTGCGGATGTGGTTCCTATCTTTAAGAAAGGGAACAGGGATAGTCCAGGAAATTACTGACCGGTGAGTTTGACTTCAGTAGTTGGTAAGCTGATGGAGAGGCTTCTGAGGGATAAGATGTATGAACATTTGGAGAAGTTTGGACTGATTAGAAATAGTCAGCATAGTTTTGTCAAGGGCAGGTCATGCCTTACGAGCCTAGTTGAGTTCTTCGAAAATGTGACTGAACACATTGACGAAGGAAGGGCGGTGGACGTAGTGTACATGGACTTTAGTAAGGCGTTTGATAAGGTCCCACATGCAAGGTTTCTGGAGAAGGTGAGAGGGCATGGGATCCAAGGGGCTTTGGCCTCATGGATCCAGAACTGGCTTGCCGGCAGAAGGCAGAGAGTGGTTGTGGATGGGTCTTGTTCTGCATGGAGGTCGGTAACCAGTGGAGTGCCCCAGGGATCTGTTCTGGGACCCCTGCTGTTTGTCATTTTCATAAATGACCTGGATGAGGAAGTGGAGGGATGGGTTAGTAAGTTCGCCGACAATACAAAGGTCGGTGGTGTTGTGGATGGTCTGGAGGGATGCCAAAAGTTGCAGCGGGACATAGACAGGATGCAAGACTGGGCGGAGGAGTGGCAGATGGACTTCAACGCAGATAAATGTGTAGTGGTCCATTTTGGCAGGAATAATGGGATGAAGAAGTACAATGTAAGGGGTAGGAGTCTTAGCTGTGTTGTAGAGCAGAAGGATCTCGGGGTCCGGGTCCATAGGACTCTTAAATCGGCCTCGCAGGTGGAGGAAGTGGTCAAGAAGGCGTACGGTGTACTGGCCTTCATTAATCGAGGAATAGAGTTTAGGAGTCAGGAGGTAATGATGCAGCTCTATAAGACTCTTGTCAGACCCCAGTTGGAGTATTGTGCGCAGTTCTGGTCGCCTCACTATAGGAAGAATGTAGAGGCTATTGAGAGAGTTCAGAGGAGATTTACAAGGATGCTGCCTGGATTGGGAGGCAGGCCTTATGAAGATAGGTTGAGGGAGCTGGGACTCTTCTCACTGGAGAGACGTAGGTTGAGAGGCGACCTGATAGAGGTTTATAAAATGTTGAGAGGGATAGATAGGGTGGACTCTCAGAGACTATTTCCCCGAGCTGAAATGGTCACTACGAGAGGACACAGATTTAAGGTGCAGGGAAGCAAATACAAAGGAGAGATCAGGGGTAGGTTTTCCACTGAGGGTGGTGAGTGAATGGAACCGACTGCCGTCAGAAGTTGTTGAGGCAAACTCACTGGGGTCTTTTAAGAGACTTCTGGATGAGCATATGGAAAAGAATAGGATAGGGGGTTATAGATAGGTCTGTGGATTGGTAGATGTGATCGGCGCAACTTGTGGGCCAAAGGGCCTGTTTGTGCTGTATTGTTCTATGTTCTTTGTTCTGTGTTCTATGTCATTAAATTCATTCCACTGGTTGGCGCAATATTGAAGGCCATAGGGCCTGTACTGCACAATAATGTTCTATGTTCTAACCCCCCCCACCACACAGTCCCCCTGCTGAGACACGCCAGGACACTTTGGAAGGAAGTCCTGAGGAATCCTCTGAGGGCAGCATTATTTGCTCGACATAGGCATCCACAACACAAATCAGCAGCACAGATATTGCCACAACTGTGGGACATGTTAGTAGTGAGGCTTCTGGGTCACTTAATGCACTTACAGGTGTGCACGATACTACCATGGATGCACATCAGGTAAAGATGGGAACGTCTGAGATCTTGGTCAGATGGAGGTCTGCCAGAGGCAAGGAATCAGTTAGCCCCAACCCAGGTGCCAGGCCTTTGGGATCGGTCATCCCGAAGTTGCTGGAAATACATCAACAAACCTAGGAAATGTTGGAGGGGCTGTCAGCAACCATGCAGTGACAGACTTCTATCGTAGGAGGTGGAGCAGGCACAGAATGGTACCCAGGCCATCTGCAGTAGAAAGCCTGGATCAGGAATTTGTCCCGTGGGTGACAGAGGGCAGGCCATCCTGGAGACACAGCAGGCCATGGCAGACACAGTGAGCCACTGCCAAGAGAAGCAAATCCATTGCCACGGGTGTCTGAGGCATCCTTAGAGATACAGCAAGCCCAGGCTGTGAACCTTGAAAACTTAGCCTGGGCTCACAGGGCTAATGCAGGGGGAGCTTGGCCCAGTTCCAGAAGGCCAATGCTAAGGGATAATACACCATGGACCTGGACTCCCAACAGATGATGCCGAGGCTTGTGAAGCCCAGTCCAGCTGCTTGTCATCCCATTGAGTGTTGCCGGAGCCTAAAGGCACGGGTGGAAGAAGGGCTGGAGTCCATCGCAGGACCTTCTAGCTAAGAGGTACCGAATGTCCTGAGATTTTCTGATTCCCCCTTTCTCACATTGAGGCATTTCATGGGCAGCGGCTGAACAGATTGGCACAATTGTCATTCACAATTCAGCTGGGATCCTTTAGGTCTCCAACCCCACCTTCACCCCCTCCCTCCCTCTCCACCCCCACCATGGCCATCCTGCATTCCGAGTGCTGCTGCTCACCTTGCTGTCCTTCACTACTGCGGTGCTAAGCCCAGACTATTATGGAGCAGCTGGAAATGACACCAGCGTGATGTCAAGAGGGTGAGGGAGGAATGGTAAGAGAGAGGGAAAGTGCCTTGCCGAACTTGCAAATGATATGGTCAAGTATTTAAAAACATTTAAATTGACGTCAGGCTTATTCTTAGTGTGATCCTGATCCCACTCGAAAAAATGGCCTGGGAACATTGCGGAAGGCTGAACACCAGGTGCGATTCCCGTTTTTGTGCTTCCATGATTATTTTCCACCTTGCTATGCTACTCGATCAGCACAGCAGGGTGGGAAAATTGCGTCCCTGGTGATCCAATTTCATGCTGGATAGATTCAATTAAAATGACCAAATTGATATGGTCTTTAAGTTAGTAACTTATCTCATACTTCTGAACTGGCATATTAGCATTTCATTGAACGCTGCTGTTGGTATACAACACTTCTATAGTGGCTTATTATGTGGAACTATCTTTTTATCATTTTAAATATAACTTATTGCTTAATAACTTCTAACATTTAACCTGAATCGCTGAATGCTATGTTGAGGTGTAGAGCATCCAGTCACGCTGGGAACTGATAAACCCATTGGACTCATTTTAATATAGCAGATTGTCTGTGAGGCTATATTTAAGAGAGCTCGAAAGAAAGCAATATAAATGCTAATATATCTAATGTTATGCATTATATCTTTACGTGCTGTTGCAATACCATTTTCATTTTCCTATGTTCCATTAATTTTTAAATATAAGTTTTTAATTAGAAAAGAAAGTTATCAGTACAACTTTATTTTTTAAATTAGTCAGAATTGATAACACGGAAATATTTTTAAAATAGGCTGAGTAATAATATACTTATTTATTTCTGTATTACTTCAATAATAAACATTTAATATTCCCTAATGACATTTCAGCTGTTTCTCACTTCTCAGTTCTGTGTTATTACTGGAATCAATTCACAAGTTCATTGTAAGTATGTATAAAGGGTATCTCACTATCTAAATAATATTATACACTTAATCATGTATCAGACACTGGAATCTACAGGTCTGTTTTTTGAATAATGCCCAGAAGCAATCCGTTTTCTAACATTCCATTGCTTAGCAAAGGAATGGTATGATTCTTCCTTCACTTTCTTTTGACTGTGGGATTTTTAATAGTAACAACTGACCCTTAGAAAAGTGAATTTCTGTAATTACACAAAGATAAATAATTGTAATTGTCAGTCAATATTCAAAACAGAATGTTAATCCCAGGATGAATACTAAAATGAAGTTTTGCTATTAGGATTAGTATCCAACGATGAATGTTAATGCGGGGTCAGCATGTAGTGCAGTATATTAGATCTTCGTGAATGCTAAAATGAAGTCTTAATGTCAAGTACAAAATGGAAATTTTCATTTATAGGATCAATTCCTAGGTGGAAATTTTAGTATCAGATTAATGAAACAAAAAGACATAGGAGCAGAAGTAGGCCATTCGGCACATCAAGTCTGGTGTGCCATTCTATCCTGGTTAATATTTTTCTCATCCCCATTCTCCTGTCTTTTCCCCATAACCCCTGACCCCTTTATTAATCAAGAATCTGTCTATCTCTATAATCCCTAGGTGTCAGTGATTGTACCTTAGGGGAGCTGATAGGATCTGAATCACTACCTAAGGGATATAGCTAGTTTCTGGGTCAATATCCAAAGTACTATACTATATTTGAACAAACACTAAAAACTCTAGTATTAGGATCGATCCCCAAAGATGAGTGTTCAGGTTAATTTTGTTTTGGAGCAGTATTAGAGATGTGTCAAAGCAGATTTCAGGCTACTGATATCATAATCCCAACTCATTTTCTTGGATTGAATCTACATATGCATACAGAGGAGATCACTAATGCCATAATGAAAATTTAATTAATATTGCAGTGCTATGCTTTATGCAGTGCTTGGAAAAAGGCAAAGGAACTAGTAAAAGGGACAGAAGTACCCCGAAGATTTTTTTCTAAAATTTTGAAAACAGTTAAATTAAACTGATTTGCTAATTCTATTGTAATAGGTGTAAAGTACAAAGAACAAAACAGCACGGGAAACAGGCCCTTTGGCTCAACGAGCCCGCGCCGCCACCCTGATGTTCACACCTCTACCTGTGATCCCTGTCTATGTTTATAGATCTATGGATTAAAAACCAAGTTTGAGACAATTTAGGGAGAATTTGTTTTGCCAATTAGCCTAAGAGCCCATCTTTGGAATGTGGGAGGAAACCGGAGCACCCGGAGAAAACCCACGCAAGCACAGAGAGAATGCGCAAACTCCCACAGACACAGGCCCAAATCCATGTATCTGCACAGCACAACGATAGTCACTGAGCTGTCGTGTTGCCCATCAAATGGTCCAGGTCAAGCGTACACTAACGACGTGAAGCACTAGGATACTCTTAAAAAAAAATTCAAGAGCAGCCCTCTCACGGTACAACGGTACAACATTAGCTATTCTCCAGTCCTCTGGGGCCTCATCTGTGTCCAAAGAAGAGACAAAGATTTGCGTCAGAGGCCCAGCAATTTCACCTTGCACCTCCCTAAGCAGCCTGGGATAAATGCCATCAGGCCCTGGAGATTTATCAGTTTTGATGCTACCTAGAAGCTCTTAACACTTCCTCCCTCGGTATGGATATTTCCCTCAACTGGTCACAGGTCCCTCAGAGACAGGAGCTGTCAACAAGCCCCTCTCCTTCGTGAATACCGACGCAAAGTATTCATTCAGGATCTCCACCATTCCCTCGGCTCTAACCACAGTTCCCCTCCTCTGTCCCTAAGAGGTCCAATTTTTCCTCTAACCATCCTTTTATTCCTAACATAGGAGTAAAAAGCCTTTGGATTTTCCTTAATCCTGTCCGCCAAAAACATTTCATGCCCCCTTTTTGCCCTTCTACTCTCTCTATATTCCTCCAACGTTGTCTCTGTTCCCAGCTGCTTTGACCTATCATACGCGTGTCTTTTCTTCCTAACCAAGTCCTCAATATCCCTAGTAATCCACGGCTCTCTAATCCTACCTTTCCTATCTTTCCTCTTAGCCGGCACATATCTATCTTGCAATGTTTTCAGTATTCCCTTGAAAGAGTCCCACATGCCTAGCGTGGACTTACCCTCAAACAACCGTTCCCAATCAGTTTCCATAAATTCCTCCCTAATCTGACCATAGTTAGCCTTCCCCCAATTCAGCACCCTGCCCCTAGGGCAACAAGCATCCTTTTCCATCTGTATCCTAAAGTAGACAGAATTGTGGTCACTGTTAACCACATGTTCCCCTACTACAACATTAACCACTTGCCCTGGCTTATTACTCAGAACTAAATCCAATATAGCCCCTTCTCTAGTCGGGCTAGCCACATACTGCTAAGAGTTGGTGAGTTGACCATAGCCAAACATCTCCATCAACATGAACACAATGTACTGAATGTCCTAAAAATTCTATGAACACCAGGATTCTTATTGCCTTCACAAAACATATGGCCACCCTCTTTTTGTAGCTCAAGTGAACTGGGAGGTGGAAAAATCATGAGATTTTCCAAGTACTGTCCCTGTATTTACATTACTTAAATAATTAATATTCTTGGGCACAGGAACATAATGATAAATTTCTCTGTCCCATTTGACATTTTGCCTTTGCTGTACTGCCAGTTTGATAGAAAAGTACGTAGCTCTTAAGATCAAAGTTAATATACAAAAGTATTAACTTATGCAAAGGAGAGTGTTAATATTTGCGTTAGTACCAAAAAGGGTGCATTAGTGTCAGGGTCAAGGTAATGTCCAATCCTTATGTGTGACTTACAAAATAAATCCTCAATGAAATAAAAATAACAAAATATTCTCAATGGTTCCATATTTTGCACAGTGAATAGCTCCAATATAAACCCCTCCTTCTAGGCTCTGTGGAGACATCACAGATCTCCCAGTTAGTGATCCACAAATCTGATAGCTTTTTGCAGGGAATGCCAGTTATGTTTCTTTGCTCACTGGCAATGAACTAATATTGCTAGTTTCAAATTCAATAGTTTAAGTGTGAGTAAAAATAAAACTAAACCAGGGAACTGAATTGTTTCCTTGATATAAGTTCAATGTATTTGGGGATTGGATATATTGGAGATTGGAATATATCAGGCATTTTTATCAGGCATTATTAATCTAGTAGCTTATAGTATTACCTGTTTAAGATTTGCTATAGAATTGGTATGGCATCTTTTTCACTCAGATTGAATATTATTACCTCTAACTTTTGAGAGTTTGTATAAAGGTTTACCATCTCTATGAAGTTTGGAATAAAGTTTTATCCAGAAACAATCTGAGGGCAGTTTTAGATGTTGGAAAAGGCAACTTCTGAATTGCCTCCACTATCTGGACTCGATAATTATCTGGAGATGCAGTCAATCTTAAGTTAATGAGCTTTGGAATCCACTCTCACCAGTAAAATTAGGCCAGAAAGATAGCAACTTACTGTTGCAAAAGATAGTAGGTCAGCTCTTAATTTAAACCTGAGACTGACCCATTTTCAACCACAGGTAACTCAAGGATATAGTAGGGCATATGCTGGTATATGGTATTAGATTGCTGATGATACATGATCCCAGTGAATTGAGGAAGATGATCCCAGTGAATTGACGAACAAACCCAGGGGCCTAAATAATCTACACCTGTTCATACGCTCCTATGTGAAAGAAGGTGCACTTAGACGTTAGGTTGGCATTCTAAGGGATTCCTTGATACCCCATCAGCATCTTTGGTAAGCTGCTAGTAAAATAATGGAGAGATGATTGTACATTGCAAATAACTTTAATTCCATTCATTTTTACAAGATTTGGCCATCTCTTTTGAACTTTACCAGATTGTTCGTATTTTTCCAAAACGTCATAGCTGTGTATTCAGTTCTTGAGTTGATACTGATAGCCCTGACCATCCTTGTCACTTTTCTCATAAGCTAACATTGCTCAGTGCCAAATAACAGCATAAAGGAGTTGTTTTGATTGCTGCCAGTCCAATCTTTAGCATACTTCTGCTTATGCAATTGTAGGACTATAAAGGCTGAAACAAACTTCAATGAGTGCTGTTCTTAACACCAAAAATTCACTAACATCATTCAAATGAGCCTATCTCCAGGGGACATCATGGATTTAGTCTAATTTTCAGTGAACAAAAATTAGTTTTAGTTCAATATTCATTCAGAGTATCTGCTTCCGGACTACTGGATTTCTAACCAGAAAATATCGGAAATAGTAGGCCTTCACTTTTTCAAAAACTCACAGAAAAATATTCTTGCTATATGAACAATATTTCTACATATGACAAATGGCATTGATAAGACTATCAGGAACTGTGTCAAAGTTATTTGTTGCTTCTTATCCATTTCCTACTGTGTATGTTTTGAAGCTGACAACCCTCGCAGTGCAAGCTATAAAATAGCAAATAGGGTGGGTGAATTCTTACATTTTATACAATAACTAATTTACACATGCCAGAGCTAATACTGAATTGTACTAGCTATACAGTGCCAGACAGGACTAAATTGTCCCCTTTTATCTCTTGTAACACAAAAGAATAATTTAGTGAGAATTAGATCCTGGAACACAGCTATGTGTTTTAGAATTACCAGTTAAGATGCTTCTTCTAAGAATCTCATTGTCATATGCATTATATTCTGTTGCCCCCATTCGCTGCACACCATACTATATGTTATTAATTTTCCCTGTAACTTTTTGTGAGATATTGGCTGTTGATTTCTGGCCATGCTGCTTTGTTGTTGACACATAAAAAAAAAATATGCACACGTGAAATAATGCAAAGTAAACTAAAAGTCACTAATATTGGAACTTGCAACTACATTAACAATTTAATTTGAAATCAGTTGCATATCATTTCTTGATTTGAATGCATTGATGATATATAAAACAGAATTCAGTAGATTAATGACAGTCTATACACTCCAAAAGATGGGTTGTATTGAGCTGTTGTTCTTTGCTAGGAATGTCTGAATCATTCAAGATCATTCTAAAGTTAAGGCATGAAGTATTCAAATTGTTACAGTATGCAAATTTTCCAGCCAGAAATGATCCATGATGTGATATTATCATTCTGTCGTTCTATGTTTATTGTGAGTAAATGTCCTATCCTTTATTGCCAGTATATTGTATTCTTGGATAGAATGTTTATCGCAACAGTGTTGAAATGCCTTTCCTCTGCTTTTCCAATGAAATTCCCATCATTTTGAACTTAGCTCTCATAAGAACCTCAGCCAGTTCTGCATGGGTTTCATCCAGTTTCTTCCCATAGTCCAAAGATGTGCAGATTAGGTGTATTAGCCAAAGTGAATTGTTCCTTTGTGTCCCAAGATGTGTA
Organism: Sphyrna mokarran; assembly: GCA_024679065.1. Lineage (NCBI taxonomy): Eukaryota > Metazoa > Chordata > Chondrichthyes > Carcharhiniformes > Carcharhinidae > Sphyrna > Sphyrna mokarran. The sequence goes on from JAGIQG010000024.1 coordinate 42,542,074, forward strand.
GATTAGATGGATTAGCTATGGTAAATATGTGGGGTTATAGAGATAGGGGGAGAGGCCTGGGTAAGATACTCTGTCAGAGAATCGATGGGCCAAATGACCTTCTTCTTCACCATAAGGATTCTATGATTCTGTGACCCAATTACTCAATGCATTCCCTGATTTTACGTGGATCCAAGATGTACCAACAAATGCCAGCTTCAAATTCAGATGTGTGCTCTGCTGCTGACTTCAACATCTGAGGCGCTACAACTGGCTTCAGGTCATTGAAAACAAATTTACAAGGCAGCTGTACTCTTGGATCACATAGCCTGGAAACACATCTCAGACATCTGCTACTGATCACCACCCAGAGATTGCTGCTGGAATATTTCTGTGCATGAAAGCACATTAGGATAGAATTGAACTTTTCTGGCACACAAATGGACACAGTACCTAAGCTCAAACTTGAAGAATTGCTCCTTTGTAGGAACCCAGAGATCTCATTCCTCTGTAACTCCACATTATAAATCAGCATCTTTACATTAAGTGTGGAGGAATAGCCAACAATGTGAATTCTAAAATCTCCACAGTCTAGAAGGCAACCATCAGGTCTGTGCCAACCACAATCCCATCAATTCCCCTAACTCCAAGCGTTTACCTGGCTCATCCCCCGAACATTAGGGCAATTTAGCATGGAAAATCAAGCTAACCCACACATCTTTGGAGTATGAGAGGAAACTAGAGCAGCTGGAGGAAACCCATGCAAACATGGGGAAAATATGTGGACTCCATATTGACAATGACCCAAGCCAAGAATCAAACCCTGGTCCCTAGAGCTGTGAGGCAGCAGTGCTAACCATGCTGTATTATGAGTACCTAAAAGGAACATCAGGTGATTGGACACTGGCATTCAGAGATGTTAGCCTTTATTTAAATAAATAATCTGTTGCATGAAACTTGTTTTTCATTTCCTTCACATTTAGTTTTATTGCCCCACACATGCTTCATCTAGCTTGGACATCATATCAAAAAAAAGCAAAAAAAAATCTGATGACATTACTATCACCCTAAGAGTGGTATTTGTTTATATAAACAGGTAAATTGGCATTGCAAGATGTGTAGGTTAGGTAGATTAGACTTGGTAAATGCGAGGAGTTAGAGGGATCGGATAGAAAGGGTGGACTAGATGGGACGCTCTTTTGGAGAGTTGACACAAACTCAATAAGCTGAAGGACCTCCTTCAGCACTGTAGGGATTCTATTGTTCTAAGTGAATTCATGTAAGGACCAATGATAATAAATAAACTGAATGATAATAAATAAAATGGAATGTGAAATTCTCTGGTCTCCCATTGATCATATTCATGCCGACGGGAACCCATGGGAGAGGGTGCACTATTGGTGGAACTGGAGAACAGCCAAAGAATTGCAGCCCTTGTGTTGAAGGATGATGAACAGCATAATCTGGCTGTTATTGTGAAATTTTTGATGGTTTAGTGCCAAAATTATTAATTCTTGTTTATTCTAATTCTTTGCTAGGAGATCCTGCTGCTGAAGAATGGTCTCAATGGAGTGTTTGCTCACTTACATGTGGCATGGGTTGGCAGGTGCGAACAAGATCCTGTGTAGCCTCCCCCTATGGAACTCTGTGCAGTGGTCCGCTAAGGGAAACACGACTTTGCAATAATTCAGCCACATGTCCAGGTAGCTTCAGTTGTGTGATACAATTTCACAATACAGTATTGATTGATGTTTTGAAATTAATCAAACTGAATTATCAAAATGGGATCTACTGAGAATGGATAATGCCCAAAAGTGCTAATGGATAGTAGCAAAGGAATACTAACATATTCATCTTGCATTCCTTTGCTATTTTAATAGAGTTAAAGTTTAAAGTTAGTTCAAAGAAACTCCATTAAGTTAAATGTATGTTACTGCAATAGTTAAAGTAGTGAACTGAACTGTCATATGTACACACAGGGAAGTAATTTGTTCACGTAGTGCTACATACACTTGTTAACTCCCCCAAGACAGGCAGCATCATGGGCTATCATCTCTGCTGTCATTGAATTTGTCATCTCTGCCCATATTGCCATATTTTCACCTCCTGGAAATGTAGGATGGTGTGCAGGTTCTCAGACAAACTGATTGGAAGGCCTCTCAAGTATCCTCCATAGTCACCCATGTGGAATTCTTTATGTAATGTTCTCAGGATTCGTGTAATAGAACATAGAACATAGAACATTACAGCGCAGAACAGGCCCTTCGGCCTTCGATGTTGTGCCGACCAATTAAGAAAAAGCAATGACTCTCTAACCTAAACCATTCCCTTTTCATCCATAAACTTATCTACTAACCTCTTAAACGCCACCAAACTTGGCACATCTACAACTGCAGCAGGCACGGCATTCTATACCCTTACCACCCTCTGGGTAAAGAACCTACCTCTGACATCCGTCCTATAACTACCACCCCTTAATTTAAAGCTATGTCCCCTCGTGCTAGCTTTCTCCATCCTCGGAAAAAGGGTATCACTGTCCACCCTACCTAAACCTCTAATCATCTCATATGTTTCAATAAGGTCTCCTCTTAGCCGCCTTCTTTCTAACGAAAATAGCAATGCAAATTCTTTGAAACAGATATTAAAAACATTTGCCTCTAATAAACTAATAGAGATGTAAAGAATACAACCATCCATATTTTAAAAAAAATTCTGACCCAATAAAAACATAATGTGAATCTACTAATGTAATCACTTAGTTATAAAAACAGACTACTACTCAATAACCATGTCAGAGATATCTAATTTGTTAATAATCTCTGAAAACTGTCAAATTGTGAAAACAGCCCCCTGTTGATATAAGTGGTTCTGTAGTTTTTGAAATACAATCAACCATTCAGAGCTGCCACAGCTCTCAAAATAAACCATAGAAAATTCAAACAATTGAAATGGTAAGAATAGATAACTTTTTTTCTAAGCTCTATCAGATCTCCTGCCAATCAAAAGAATCATTATGATTTTTCTATTTAAAGGGCTGTGAACATTTAAATCAGGTCATGACAATAGAGTTCCCAAGAACTTTTATTTTCCAGTTTTGAATGCATTATAGCACTTTTCTAAATAGGAAAAGTTCTCTAATATATTTTACCACTTACACAATACTGGTTAATTTAATGGTGAATGGACCTTTGCAGAACAGCAGTCTGTAATAAATCCCTGTCACAAAAACACACCTAACATAGTCAAACAATTTAATAGTTGTCAAAATGTTCTTAACTTCTCAACAGGCTTCCCCAAGTTTTACAAACTGTCAAACAATGGTAGATTTTCAGAATCCTTTAAGAACCTGCTAAACCTGATGAAAATACTGAGTGACAGGAAAATCGAATTTCTCTGGGGCTTGATGTCAGAGGATATGTATGTGGAGTTGCAACCTGGCCCTAATCCAAACCTTGTCTCAACTATGGGCTGCTTCTCCAATGGATGTACCATTATCTATCGCCAACCATTTTGTGACACAAAAATCCTGCTCGTTTAACTTTGTTTCTCGATCAAGCAATGCTACCTAAATTGCTGAGCATTTTCAGCATTTTCTGTTTTCATTTATTATAGTGTAATCCTTGTTTGCCAAATGATAATTTGGCATGTGTTTGTTATATCTGGGATCCTTTCACTGGCAAAACTTCACTGAAAATTGGGCAAAAGTAACTATATGTGTGTAATGGTGAAATCGTTTTTAAACCCATCTGACTTGCTTCCCACTTTTAAGTCCATATTGAGGATCAAAATCAGGCATATTTCCATGTTGCATAATTGGCATGTTTCACACTGCTGATTTATTGGCATTTATTATTTAACATTTAACCTGTTCATTTAACGTTTGTTATCAATATTGCGTTCACGTTTAAAACAGCTGAAGATAATGACAAGCCTTTTGTAGTTTTATGTATTAGACAAGTATGTACAAACAATATTGACATTTGTTATCAATAATTTGCATTATTCACAGTTTATATAAAGAAACACCAGAAGGTATATGATAACACTTAACTTTATTAACCTAGGTATTGAATAAAAGAGCAGAAAGGTTATGATGGAGCTGTATAAACTTTTTGTTAGGCCTCAGCTGGAATACTATGTGCAGTTCTATTTGCCACAATATAGGAAGAACCGATTGAGCTCATGAATCGTAGAATCCCTGCAGGCCATTTGGCCCAACAAGCCTCCATTGAGAATATTCCCACCCAATCCCCAACCCAGTAACCCCATGTATTTATCCTGCTAATTGCCCTAACCTACACATCTTGGGACACTAAAGGAGAATTTAGCATGACCAATCTACCTAACCTGCACATCTTTGGACTGCGGGAAGAAACCGAAGCACCCAGAGGAAACCCACGCAGAGAGAACTTGCAAATTCCATACAGACAGTGACTCAAGCTGGGAATTGAGCCTGGCATGCTGGCATTGTGAGGCAGTGGTGCTAACACTGCACTGCTGTATTACTCCAAATAGGTACAGAGGAGATTCACCAGGATGTTACCTGGGTTCGAGTATTTCAGTTATCAGCAGAATTGGATAGGCTGGGGTTGTTTTCATTGAAGCAGAGAAAGGCACCTAATTAAGGTGTATAAAATTATCAGAGGAATAGGTAGGGTAATAGGAAGGAAATTTTCCCCTGATCAGAGAGGCCAATAACCAGGAGATATAGATTTATAGGAGCAAGAGGTTTATAGGAGATGTGAGGAAAAATGTTTTCATCCCAGAGAATGGTGGGCACCTGGAACTCACTGCCTGAAAAGTTGATAGAGGTACGAACCCTCATAACAGGTAAAAAGTATTTTGATAAGCTGTTGAAATGCCACAGCACAGAAGTCTATGGGTCAAGTGCTGGAAAAATGGATTAAAAGAGAAAGTTGCTTGATGATCGGTGCAGACATGATTGCCAAAATTCTACCGCCCCGTCTGCCAAGGAATTACAGTGGACAATGTAAATATTCATTGATCTCAGAAGGGAATATCCGGTCTCGCTCAAATGAGGTCGTAAAATTGCACCCAATGGGCCAAAAGACTTCTTTCCATTCTGTAAAACACTGTGACTATGATTCTTTAATAGGACTGTCAATGGAATAAAAGAGATGCACTCATTAAGGCTCCAGATGTCTTATAATGGAAGTATTTTTAGATAACATGAAATAAACAGTTGTTTGTTATTTTCTCCTCATTCTTTAGAGGCTAGAATTTGGAAAAGGGGAGTAATAGAACATATTGATTGTGGAGACTTAGTATTGAAAGATGGATTTCCAGCAAATATGACTTTGAATTTGAAAATGAAATTCTAGTGGGCAATCATAAAACATCTGCGTAATTATGTTTCAGTTCTTTCCAAGCATCTAGTGAAGACTGCATGAATCCCAATGTTGTTAAGCTCAATTAGCCTGGACAGGAGCTTCAAAGAATTGGAACCTCAATTTGTGAAAAAATAGTGGGTTGGACTTCTCTCAGAAAAACGAAGTATCCATTTTTTGGGTGTACTTACCCTAGTCACCACTCTCCAGCACATCTCTTGGATTGTGAGAGGAAACCGGAGTACCCAGAAGAAACCCATGTGCACCCTGCATAGAATTGAACCTGGGTCTCTGGCGTTGTGAGCAGAAGTGCTAATCTCTGTACCACCATGTCATCCCAAGCCCCAAAAGACAAGCTGCAGAAAGACTCTTTCCTGTAAGACGATTTTAGGATAGATAGGCTGCACTTGTTCTTTGCTATGATTTAATTTGATTTATTATTGTCACATATATCAGTATATTGTGAAAAGTTTTATTTCTTGCACACTATACAGAAAAAGCATAGCGCTCATAGAGAAAGTGTGTCAGGGTACAGAACGTAGTTACAGACATAGCTAAGGTATAGAAAAAGGTCAGCTTAACATAAGATAGGTGCATTCAAAAGTCTGATGGCAGCAGGGAAGAAGCTGGATGTATTGGTGGCTGGTTTTCATGATGGACCGTGCTTCGATCATGACTCTTAGTAGTTTCTTGCAGTGTTGGAATCAAAAAAGATTCTTTCTATGGTGCATCTTAAAAATTGGTGAGAGTTGTAGTGGATATGCCAAATTTCCTTAGCTTCTTGAGAAAGTAGAGTCATTGGTGGTCATTACTTAACTATAGGGTTGGCATGGAGGGACCAAGACAGGTCTTTGGTGATCTGGACATCTAGAAACTTGAAACTCTCAACAATTTCCACATCATCCCCATTGATGTAGACGCGGTATGTCCTTCATTATGCTGCCTAAAGTCGATGACTATCTTCTTGTGCACTGTTCAAGAGTGTTAAACCTGAAAGAAGATAGGCCTCAAATTGCATAAACTCACTGCGGCCCCTATTCCAGGGAAGAGCACGACCTGCCCTTCTCCAGCTTAGGCCAAGATCCATCATCCATCTCATTGAAGGACTCCCCGAAGGCATCTGGCTGCTTTGCTCTTGAGTACCCTGGAAGTAAGTGGGGAACAGCACTCACTCCCGCCACCCCCCAATCCATGGCACCTGGTCTCCATTTTTAGGCATTAATAGTAATTAGTGTCTGTGTGATATCCTGCCGGTGGGTGATAACATTCTGTCCAGCTGGACTGTCTGATTTTAATCTCGGAAATGCACATCATGTTCTTGCTGTGAGACCATGGTCACAGCAACTGTAAGGGCCCAGAAGGATTACGATCTGAGTTTAGGCTGGCACAAATCCCATTTTAGACGTCTTGCCAGAGTTTCTGGCCGAATAGGATTTACGTTCACTGCAAACAGTTATGAAATCAGTTACTTACTTAAACTTCAAATTACTCATCAACAAGAAATATTGTATTTTTTACAGAAATCTACTTCTGATTTTGGTAGGTACATTGTAAATAATTATTCATGTTCACTAAAAGATATGAAATCAGTCATTCAATTCAGAAACCTCTGCATGATAAATGGACAACCCTGGAAAATTAAGGGGTTATTTTATTAAAGTTTTTAGAATTTACTTATTAGTGTCACAAGCAGGCTTACATTAATACTGAAATGAAGTTACTGTGACAACCCCTTAGTCACCATATGCTGTTGAGGTACACAGACGGAGAATTTAGCATAGCCAATGCACCTAACCAGCATATCTTTTGGACTGTGCGAGGAAACCTAGAAGAAACCCTTGGAGACATGGGGAGATCATGCAGACTCCACACTGACAGTGACCCAAGCTGGAATTGAACTTGAGCTGCTGGTGCTGTGGGGCAGCAATGCTAACCACTGTGCCACCCAAATTCTATGTCTATGCCACCCAATTCCTGTGTCTCTATGACTGGGTTATTATTTATCTACTGAAAATGTGTGATTTTATGTTTTATATGACTAAAATCTTGTATCTCCAGAAAGATTATGACATGCGCAGTGTCCTATTTGTGAAACTCTAAACTATCATGGTCATCTTCAATCTGCTGTTCTCCATAATTCATGTCATGCTTCTGACAGGAATTGGAGGCCACGTGGAGTGGAAAGGAGGGATAGCTGGATTTAGGAGGCCATTTGGCTTGGGCCTCAAACTCAAAGGGGGCATCTAATTGTGACATTTGTTTATTTTTTGGCATTTTGTAGTTTGTTTTTATGTGCATAAGGCACTAAGATAGGAAAAAAATGTAAGTTTTGCTGATCCGTATTGTACACCATGCAGCTCAGCTTATTCTGCGGGCATGTGAAAGAGGATATAAGTATATGCATAGTTTAAGCTACAGAGTTGGCACATAGTTGAAGTTGTTGCAGTAACTATTGATAATTAATAATTTTTAACATAAATTCATAATTTCATTGCATATTTTTGTTAGTTTATCTGTATCAGTGAATTCAGGTGAACACAATCTCAACGTGTTGAAGCAGGTAAAGAACTATCATTATTAAACTATGGGACAAGAATGTTTGAATGGTTTCACCATGCTTAATATCAACTGTGACATTGCATGAAAGTTAGATATTTTTGCTTAATAATTTGTGCATTTGCACAGAAAAGGCTGGAAAAGCATTTGTTAAATTAAAAATTTGTCATTATTTTTCACTTTTTTTGGTGGTCTCTTTTGTTTTCATGTATCTTCATTTTTCTTATTATCGCTAAGGCCCTCATAAGTTAGAAGTACCCTGGGTCTTTCTGGACCTGAGAGGGCTTACTTTTTTTTCATTTCAGTGAGATTAGCAAAAACAAATATTGAGTGGGATTTTTCCACCTGGCTGTGCTAATCAAGTTGAGCACTGGGGCAAAAAATATGAGCATTGAATGAATAATCAGATTCGTGCCTCAATTTCTCATGTCTTGTGACATTGCCTGAGGGTGGCAAGCACTTATGTGGTGGAACCTTGCAGAAGAGAGGTGCATAGGAGGGGAGGGAAGGGGGAAACCGCATTAGAAGGTATGAGCTGATCAATGGGAGTCGGGCTGATGATCGTGAGGTAGGAGCTGATTGGAGTCTTGATGATCACGTGGGGAGATGGGCAGCAATCGGGGAGGGGGGCTTTTTAGGGTCTGTGAGGTGGTGCAGTGGAGTAAAGTCTACAGCTAGTCAAGGGCAAATCAAAAATTGGCATGCGGAAGCTTTCAAGTGTAAGCTGATAGGGATTCAGGACTGGCACGTTACTGTAAGGATGAAGGTTAAGTATGGCAAATTTCGGGAACCTTAGATAACGAGAGACATTGTTAGTATTTGTCAAGGCAAGGAGGCTGGGAACACATGAAGCGAGTGTGGTATACAAGAAAAGTAGAAAGAAACTTCAGCAAGGAGTAAGGAGGGCTAAAAAGGATCATGAAAAATCATTGGCCATCAGGATTAAGGAAAATCCCAAGGCTTTTTAAACATATCTAAAGAGCAAGATGATAGCTCGGGAGAGGATTGGCCCACTCAAAGACAAGGGAGGGAATCTATGCATGGAGCCAGAGGAAATCGGTGAGGTATTAAATGAGTACTTTGCGTTAGTATTCACCAAAGAGCAGGACTTGATGAATGATGAATCTGGGAAAAGGCGTATAGATAGTTTGGGTCATGTTGAGATCAAAAAGGAGAAGGTATTGAGGTTCTTGAGAAACATTAAGATAGACAAATCCCTAGGGCCTGATGGGATTATACTCTAAAATACTGAGAGAGGCAATGGAGGAAATTGCTGTGGCCTTGAGAGAAAAGTTTGTATCCTCACTGGCTACAGGAGAGGTCCCAGAAGATTGGAAAATAGCCAATGTTGTTCCTTAGTTTAAGAAGGATAGCAAGAATCATTCAGGTGCATAACACCATAACTAATTTTTACTAGTTTTTTTTTAATTTACCGGAGGCCGGAAAGTGTCGCAAAGACACTTCGGTAGAGTTTTTTTTTAACTTTTAAAAGTTACTCACCTCGGGGATTCGGCCTCATTGTTCCTTGGAGGCACTGAAGAGAGGCAGCGATTTCCGAGAGGACAGCTTGTGGGTGAGTAGAGCCATTTTCTTAAAAATAATTTTTACTAGTTTTTTTTTTATTTACCGGAGGCCGGAAAATGTCGCAAAGACACTTGGGTAGAGTTTGTTTTAACCTTACTATAAATTGGAGCGGTGAGAAATCCCGATACTCTACACAGGTAGAGTATCCCACCCTCCCCCCTCCTCTAACCTAAAAAAAGAAAGAGAGAGAGCAGGTAAGATTGGTTTTTCACGTGTGGCTGTAAGGGCTTTGGCTCACAGGGCCTAAGCGAAAAGGGTGAGACAGGGTAAGTTATAAGTTTTTATTACTTTTTTTCTCTGGGTTTCTAAAAGGGGGCAAATAATGGGTGTGAGGCCAGTATGTTGTTGCCAGTGCCAGATGTGGGAGATCTTGGAGGCTACTGGTCTCCCAGACATCCACACCTGTGTTTGGCGTGTGGAGCTGCAGTCCCTACGGGACAAGGCTAAGGAACTGGAGATGCAGCTTGAGGATCTTCGTCTCATTAGAGAGAATGAGGAGATAATTGATAGCAACTATCAGCAGGTGGTCACACCAGGGCAATGGGAAGAAGGCACGTGGGTAACTATTAGGAAGGGGAAACCTCAGGTGATGGAGAGCACGCCGGTGGATGTCCCCCCTCATAATAAGTACTCCTGCCTAAGTACTACTGGGGGGGACACTCATCCGAGGGAGGCAGTGGTGGCCCGCTCTCTAGAGCTGAGCCAGTACGCCAAAATACTAAGGAAGAGAGAGGCAAGGCAGTACTAATAGGGGACTCCACAGTGAGGGGTTCAGGCAGGTGTTTTTGTGGACGCAGACGAGAGTCGCGGATGGTGGTTTGTCTTCCTGGAGCTGAGATCCGGGATATCTCTAGACGCCTCCCAGACATCCTGAAAGCGGAGGGTGAGGAACCTGAATATGTAGTTCATATAGGTACTGCAGACATAGGCAGGAAGAGGGAGGCAGTCGTGAAAAGGGATTATAGGGAAATGGGTAGGAAGCTGAGAATGAGGAAAGTGAAGGTAGGAATCTCAGGATTGCTGCCTGCGCCTCAGGAAAATGAGAGCAGGAATGGAATGAGGTGGAAGATGAATGCATGGCTGAGGGACTGGAGCAGGGGGCAGGGATTCAGGTTCCTGGATCATTGGGACCTCTTTAGGGGCAGGTGTGACCCTGCCCCTAAGGACGGGTGGCACTTGAATTTTAGGGGGACTAATATTTTGGCAGGAAGACTGGCTAGGGATACTGGGGGAACTTTAAACTAGAAAGGCTGGGGGGAGGGAATATTGATGAGAATGAGAACAAGGAGGTTAGCTCCCAGGTAGGGAAGGACTGTAGACAAAGGACAAAGAACAAAACAGCATGGGAAACAGGCCCTTTGGCCCAATGAGCCTGCGCCGCCACCCCGATGTTCCCACCTCTACCCGCGATCCCTGTCCATGTTTGAAGATTTATGGATTAAAAACCAAATTTGAGACAATTTAGGGAGAATTTGTTTTGCCAATTAGCCTAAGAGCACATCTTTGGGATGTGGGAGAAAACCGGAGCACCTGGAGAAAACCCACGCAAGCACGAGGAGAATGCACAAACTCCCACAGACACAGGCCCAAATCCATGTATCTACACAGCACAGTGATAGTCACTGAGCTGTCGTGTTGCCCATTAAATAGTCCAGGTCAAGCATACACTAACGACGTGAAGCAGTAGGATACTGTCGAAAAAGATCCAAGAGCAGTCCTCTCACGACCCATCGCGTGTATGCCCCTCGTTAGATAACAAGGTGCACCAAAGCACCTGTAGGATAAAAACAAGTTCATCAATATCATCATCTATTTACACACTTCCCAGGGACTCCAAAGGCTCATGATCCCTATTTTAAATCAGTTTTCTATACCCCTCCATTCCCATTCTGTTCATGTGCCTGTCTAAGTATTTCTTAAATAACTCCAGAGTACCTGCCTCCACCACATTACTTGGCAGTGCATTCCATACACCCACCACCCTCTGTGTGAAAAAACTCCCCCTAGCATCTAAATTATACCTTACCCCCCTCACCCTAAGCCCGTAACCCCTCGTGCTATTTGAGTCCATCCTAGGAAAAAGCTTAACCCTGTTTACTCTATCAATCCCCTTCAAAATCTTGTACACCTCTATCAGATCTCCTCTAAGTCTACGTCTTTCTAAGGAAAACAGTCCCAATTTGCCTAATCTCTCCTCATAACTCAGACCTTCCATACCAGGCAGCATCCTGGTAAACCTCCTCTGCACTCTCTCCAGAGTCTCCACGTCCTTCCGGTAGTAAGGCGACCAGAACTGGACGCAGTATTCCAAATGAGGTCTAACTAGCGTTTTATACAACTGCAACATTAAAGGCCAGCTCTTGTACTCTATACCCCTTCCTATAAAGGCTAGCACGAGGGGACATAGCTTTAAATTAAGGGGTGGTGGTTTTAGGACAGATGTCAGAGGTAGGTTCTTTACCCAGAGGGTGGTAAGGTATGGAATGCCTTGCCTGCGTCAGTTGTAGATGCGCCAAGTTTGGTGGCGTTTAAGAGGTTAGTAGATAAGTTTATGGATGAAAGGGGAATGGTTTAGGTTAGATGTTCACTGCTTGTTCCTAATTGGTCGGCGCAACATCGAAGGCCGAAGGGCCTGTTCTGCGCTGTAATGTTCTATGTTCTATGTCTATGTTCACAACCTTCTCCACTTGCTCTGCCACCTTCAGAGACTTGTTCACCTGCTCCCCCAGATCCCTCTGCATTTCTATACCCTTAATAGGTCTACCCTTTATCATATACCCCCCCACTACATTCTTTATCCCGAAATGCATCACCTCGCATTTATCAGGATTGAATTCCATGTGCCATCTGTCTGCCCAAGCTACCAGCCTATCTATGTCCTGCTGCATCGCCTGATAATGCTCCTCACTATCCGCAAGTCATCTTTTTATCGTCTGCAAACTTGCTGATCACTCCACTTACTCCCTCTTCCAAGTCATTTGGAAGTCACCAAGACAGTACGAGAGGGGGGTTAGACGGGTAGTGGAAAAGGGAAATATTCTGACTGAGGGGCTGAGGTGTGTCTATTTTAACGCCAGGAGTGTAGTAAATATGGTAGATGAGCTTAGGGCTTGGATTGCTACTTGGGAGTGTGATGTGGTGGCCATCACAGAGACTTGGTTGTCTCAGGGACAGGACTGGGTACTTCAGGTGCCGGGTTTCAGATGCTTCAGGAGGGACAGGGTTGGGGGCAAAAAAGGTGGTGGTGTGGCACTATTGATGAGGGACAGTGTCATGGCTGCAGAGAAGGTGGATGACGTGGAGGGAATGTCTACGGAGTCCCTGTGGGTGGAAGTTAAGAACAGGAACAGCAAAGGGTCGATAACTTTGCTGGGTGTATTCTGTAGGCCACCCAACACACCCAACAACGACAGGGAAGTTGAGGTGCAGATAGGGAAACAGATCCTAGAAAGATGTAGAAATAACAGAGTTGTCGTGATGGGAGATTTCAATTTCCCAAACATTGACTGGAATATCCCAAGGGTAAAAGGTTTAGATGGGGAGGAGTTTGTTAGGTGTGTTCAGGAAGGTTTCTGGACACAGTACGTGGATAAGCCTACAAGAGGAGAAGCTGTACTTGACCTGGTGCTGGCTAATGAGCCAGAACAGGTGTCTGATCTCTCGGTAGGTGAGCATCTTGGGGATAGAGATCATAATTCTATCTCCTTCACGATAGCAATAGAAAGAGATGGGATCAGGCAGGCTAGGAAGATGTTTGTCTGGAGTAAGGGGAAATATGAAAACATTAGGCAGATAATTGGGCGAATAAACTGGAAGGAGGCGTTCTTGGGGAAAAGTACAGAAGGAAAGTAGAACATAGAACATTACAGCACAGAACAGGCCCTTCGGCCTTCGATGTTGCGCCGACCAATATAAAAAGCAATGCCCCTCCAAACTAAACCATTCCCTTCTCTTCCATATACTTATCAACTAACCTCTTAAACGCCACCAAACTTGGCGCATCTACAACTGCTGCAGGCAGGGCATTCCACTCCCGAACCACCCTTTGGGTAAAGAACCTGCCTCTGATATCCGTCCTATAACTATCACCCCTTAATTTAAAGCTGTGTCCCCTCGTGCTAGCTTTCTCCATCCTAGGAAAAAGGCTATCACTGTCCACCCTATCTAAACCTCTAATCATCTTATATGTTTCGATAAGGTCCCCTCTTAGCCGCCTCCTTTCTAACGAAAACAACCTCAAATCCCTCAGCCTCTCCTCATAAGACCTGCCCTCCATACCAGGCAACATCCTGGTAAACCTCCTCTGTACCCTCTCCAATGCCTCCACATCTTTCTTATAATGTGGGGACCAGAACTGCACACAATACTCCAAGTGCGGCCGCACTAGAGTTTTGTACAGTTGCAACATGACGTTGCGGCTCCGAAATTCAATCCCCCTACCAATAAAAGCCAAGACTCCATATGCCTTCCTAACAACCTTCTCGACCTGACTGCCTACTTTCAGGGATCTATGCACATACACACCAAGATCCCCCTGTTCATCTAGACTACTAAGAATCCTACCATTTGCCCTATACTCTACACATTTATTATTTCTGCCATAGTGCATTACCTCACACTTTTCCACATTAAACTCCATTTGCCACCTCTCGGCCCAGCTCTGCAACTTGTCCAAGTCCCTCTGCAAACTATAACACCCCTCTTCACTATCTACCACTCCACCGACTTTAGTGTCATCTGCAAATTTACTAATCCATCCTTCAATACCCTCATCCAGATCATTTATAAAAATTACAAACAGCAGGGGCCCCAAAACAGACCCCTGAGGTACACCACTTGTCACCGAACTCCAAGATGAATATCTCCCATCAACCACCACCCTCTGTCTTCTACCTGCTAGCCAATTCCTAACCCAATTAGCTAAATCACCCTCTATCCCATACATCTGGGATGTATGGCGGATATTCAAGGAATGTTTGTCTGGGGCTCTGCAAGACAACGTTCCGAGTAGACAAGGAGGTTTTGGTAGGACGCAGGAACCATGGTGCACGAAGGTTGTGGTGAACCTAGTCAGGAAGAAAAGAAAGATGTATAAAAGGTTCAGAGAGCTAGGAGATGTTAGGGATCTAGAGGAGGATAAGGTGTGTAGAAGGGAGCTTAAAAAGGAAATTAGGACAGCTAGAGGAGGTCATGAGAAGGCCTTGGCAGGTAAGATTAAGGACACTCCCAAGGCCTTCTACAAATACATGAAAAGTAAAAGGATGAGAAGAGAAGGGATAGAACCTATAAAAGGTGAAGGGGGGAAAGTCTGTGTGAATCCGGCAGAAATGGCAGAGGTACTTAACGAGTACTTTGCCTCGGTATTCACGGTGGAAAGTGACCTGGGAGGTTGTACTACAGGTTTGAGGCAAACGGAAAAGATTGAGTATGTGGATGTTAGGAAAGAGGATGTGTTAGATCTGTTAAATTCTATCAAGATAGACAAGTTGCCGGGACCGGATGGGATGTACCCCGGGTTATTGTGGGACGTGAGGGAAGTGATTGCAGAGCCCCTGGCGATGATCTTTGCGTATGATACAAAATATTTCCATAGTTTTTGCATCAAGTACCGGAAATTTCCTGATTGTTTGCTCTGACTTGGCATCATTAGCACTTGCATGTCATTGGTTAAAATTGGCAAGCCGTAAAATGGGCAAAAGCTCTCAAATCTTTTCCCATTTATTGTCATCTGGCCTTTTACTGGCACAGACTCGGTGCTTCTCACACCCAATAATTTGTATTGCTGCATGCGTTAAGTGTAAGATTTAAAAAGAAGTCATGGCGTGAATATTTCTCACTGATCATGACATTCAAACAAAAGCTAATTATATCAAACAATAAATAACCAATTCTTCTGCAGCTTAACACTGACACCACCGTACAATGACATCAATAGGTGCAAGAGTAGAGGCCATTTGGCCCTTCAAACTTGTTCCACCATTTGCGTCGTCCATGGAAATGGGAGAGGTTCCGGAGGATTGGAGGATTGCGGATGTGGTTCCTATTTTTAAGAAAGGGAACAAGGATAGTCCAGGAAATTACCGACCGGTGAGTCTGACCTCAGGGATTGGTAAACTGATGGAGAGGCTTCTGAGGAACAAGATTTATGAGCATTTGGAGAAGTTTAGAATGATCAGAAATATCAGTGTGGTTTTGTCAAGGGCAGGTCGTGCCTTACGAGTCTAGTTGAGTTCTTTGAAAATGTGACTGAACACATTGATGAAGGAAGAGCGGTGGACGTGATGTACATGGACTTTAGCAAGGCATTTGATAAGGTCCCCCATGTAAGGCTCCTTGAGAAGGTGAGAGGACATGGGATCTTAAGGGGCTTTGGCCTTGTGAATCCAGAACCGGCTTGCTGGCAGAAGGCAGAGAGCAGTTGTGGATGGGTCTTTTTCTGTATGGAGGTCGGTCACCAGTGGATTGCCCCAGGATCTGTTTTGGGACCCTTGCTGTTTGTCATTTTCATAAATGGCCTGGATGAGGAAGTGGAGGGATGGGTTAGTAAGTTCGCCGACGATACAAAGGTCGCTGGTGTTGTGGATGGTCTTGAGGGATGTCAAAAATTGCAGCGGGACATAGACAGGATGCAAGACTGGGCGGAGAAGTGGCAGATGGAATTCAACGCGGATAAATGTGTAGTGGTCCATTTTGGCAAGAATAATGGGATGAAGGAGTACAATATCAAGGGAAGGAGTCTCAGATGTGTTGTAGAACAGAAGGATCTTGGAGTCCTGGTCCATAGGACTGTTAAATTGGCCTTGCAGGTGGAGGATGTGGTCAAGAAGGCGTATGGTGTACTGGCCCTCATCAATCGAGGAATTGAGTTTCGGAGTCAGGAGGTAATGATGCAGCTTTATAAGACCCTTGTCAGACCCCACTTGGAGTACTGTGTACAGTTCTGGTCGCCTCACTATAGGAAGGATGTGGAAGCTATCGAAAGAGTGCAGAGGAGATTTACAAGGATGCTCCCTGGATTGGGAGGCATGCCTTATGAAGATAGGTTGAGGGACCTGGGCCTCTTCTCCCTGGGGAAATGTAGGTTGAGAGGCGACCTGATAGAGATTTATAAAATGTTGAGAGGAGTAGATAGGGTGGATTCTCAGAGGCTATTTCCCCAAGCTGAAATGGTCAATACGAGAGGATACAGATTTAAGGTGCAGGGAAGCAAATACAGAGGGGATGTTAGGGGTAAGTTTTTCACTCAGAGGGTGGTGAGTGAATGGAATTGGCTGCAGTCAGAGGTGGTAGAGGCGAACTCACTGGGGTCTTTTAAAAGACTTCTGGATGAGCATATGGGAACTAATGGGATAGGGGGTTATAGATAGGTCTGTGGTTTCGTAGGTATAGATGTGATCGGCGCAACTTGTGGGCCGAAGGGCCTGTTTGTGCTGTAGTGTTCTATGTTCTATGTCCTATAAGAACTAGGAGCAGGAATAGACCATGTGGTCCCTCGAATCTGCTTTGCCATTCAATAAGATCATGACTGATCTTTTTGTGGACTCAGCTCCAGTTACCTGCCTGCTCACCATAATCCTTAATTTCTTTACTGTTCAAAAATTTATCCATCCTTGCCTTAAAAACATTCAATGAGGTAGCTTAAAATGCTTCACTGGGCAAGAAATTCTACAGATTCACAACTGTTTGTGTGAAGACGTTCCTTCTCAACTCAGTCCTAAATTGGCTTACACTTATTTTGTGGCTATGCCCCCTACTTCTAGTTTTACCGCCAGTGGAAGCAACTTCCCTGCCTCTATCTTATCTATTCCCTTCATAGTCTTATATGTCTCTACAAAAATATCTCCTTATTCTTCTGAATTCCAAAGAATATAGTTCCAGTCTTGCCAGTCACTCCTCATAAACCAACCCTCTCAACTCCAGTATCAATGTAATGAATCTCCTCTGCATCCCCTCCAGTGGTACTATTTCCTTTCTCAAGTAAGGAGACAAAACTGTACTCCAGGTGTGGCGTCACCAGCATCTTATACAGCTGCAACATAATCTTGCTGTTTTAAATTCTATCCTCCAGCAATGAATGACAAAATTCCATTTGCCTTCTTAATTACCTGCTGCATTTGGAAACCAAATCCTTGAAATTCCTGCACAAGGACACCCAAGTGCATCTGCACAGCAGGATGCTGCAATTTTTTACCATTTAACTAATTGTCCATTTTTCTTTTATTCACCCAAAATGGATGACCTCACATTTACCAACATTGTATTCCATTTGCCAGACCCTCACCCACTCACTTAGATTATCTATATCCCTTTGCAGTCTTTCAATGTCCTCTGCACACTTTGCTCTTCCACCCATCTTAGTGTCATCTGTGAATTTTGACACACTATTCTTGGTCCCCAACTCCAAATCATCCAAGTAAATCATAAACAATTGCAGTCCCAACACTGATCCCTGAGGCACATCACTAGTCACTGATCGCCAACCAGAAAAACACCCATTTACTCCCACTCTTTGCTTTCTGTTAGTTAACCATTCTCTTATTCATGCTAAGACATTATCCGTAACATTGTGCACCTTTATCTTATGTAGCAGTCTTTGGTGCGGCACCTTGTCACGTGTTTTCTGGAAATCCAGATACACCACATCCACAGTTTCCCCATTGTCCACTGCGCATGTAATGTTCTCAAAGAATTTCATCAAATTAGCCTTCGTGAACCCAAGCTGCATCTTACCAATGGGACAATTTATATCCAGATGTCCCACTATTTCTTCCTTGATGATAGATTTAAGCAATGGATAATTACAGGACTGGGAGCCTTACGTCAGTGGTAAGGAAATTATTGGAAAGGACTCTTTGAGACAGGATTTACTCCCACTTGGAAATAAGTGGATGTATTAGTGAAAGACAACATGGTTGTGTGAAGGGAAGTCATGTCTCATTAACTTGATTGAGTTTTTCAAGGAAGTGACAAAGATGATTGATGAGGATAGGACAATGGATGTTATCTACATGGACTTCAGGTAAAGCCTTTGACAAGGTCTCTCATGGCAGACTGGTGCAGAAGGTGAAGTCAAATGGGATCAGAGGTGAGCTGGCAAAATGGATACAGATCTGGCTCAGTCATAGATCACAGAGGGTAGCAGTGGAAGGATGTGTTTCTGAATGGAGGGCTGTGACAAGTGGTGTCCTCAGGGATCAGTGCTCAGACTTTTGCTGTTGGTAATATATATAAATAATTTGGAAGGACATGTAACTGGATTGTTTAGTAAGTTTGCAAATGACACAAAGGTTGGTGGATTTGTGGAAAGCATTGAGGACCATCGGAGAATACAAGAGGATATAGATTGGTTGGAGGCTTTGGTGGGGACACGGCAGGTGGAGTTTAATCCGGACAAATGTGAGGTAATGCAATTTGGAAGGTCTAATAAAGATAGGAAATAATCAGTAAATGACTAAACCCTTAAGAATATTGATAGGCAGAGGGATCTGGGTGTAGAGGTACACAGGTCACTGAAGATGGCAATGAAGGTGGAAAAGATAGTCAAAAAAGCATATAGCATGCTTGTTTTTTCGGCCAGGGCATTTAAAAATTGGCAAGTCATGTTGCAGCTTTATAGAACCTAAGCTAGGCCACACTTGAAATATAGTGTTCAATTCTGGTCACTACACTACAGGAGATGTGGAAGCTTTGGAGAGGTATAGAAAAGAATTATCAGGATGTTAGCTGGTGTGGGGGGTATTAGCTATGAGGAGAGATTGGAGAAACTTGGTTTGTTCTCGCTAGAACAATGCAAGTTGAGGGGTAACCTGATTGAAGGCTACAGGATTATGAGGGAAGTGGACAGTGGATTGTCAGAAGCTTTTGCCCCGAATGGAAGAGTCAATTGCTAAGGGGCATAGGTTTAAGGTGTGAGGGCAAGGTTTAAAGGAGATGTACGAAGCAAGTTTTTTACACAGAAGTTAGTGGTGCCTGGAACTCACTGCTGGGAGGAGAAAGTGGAAATAGATAAATATTTAAAAGGGCATCTGGTAAAATACATGGATAGGATAGGAATAGGGGCATGTGGTCCCCGGAAGCGTAGGGATTTTTAGTTAAGTCGGGCAGCACAGTTAGTGCAGGCTTGGAGAACTGAAGGTCTTGTTCCTGTGCTGTAATTTTCTTTGTTCTTTGTTCTTTATACATTTACACTGGATAGATTAGTATTTAAGCAGCTCCTAATTGTATGCAATGATAGGCGTTTTCATATTATCACAAAAGAATGTAGACCAGAAGAAATCTAAAAGTGGAGTGGAAAACTTTATTGAAATACTTGGTAACATCCAGTCTAAAAATAAAGTGACAAGTAAACAAATAGCTAAATATTCTATCTAAGCAATAATATGTTCGTTAAAATTATACTTCCTGTCTATGTGGAATGCTTTGGTGATGCTGATTGTTCGAAGTACTAAAGCTTAATGCCACAGATTTGAATCCATTCCTCAGTAAACAGAGATTACAAAATTTCTCAGCAAGAAGCAAAAAAAAACTTAACTCCAAAGTTCCTGCACATCCGAGTGGCTGACTTTATAGGTCACTACCATGTTCAGTAAGGAATAGTCACAATGAGATACAGAGGTATCAGAAGAAGCACACAGCCAGGGGTTAAATGGAGTTTTGGTGGATGGGGCTTTTCGGCTTATGCACTTTTGGTACTTCATCAGTCAATCCTACAGTGAACAGATCAGAACAAAGCACTCCAGTGTGGCAAATCTAGTCAAGAAGAGTTGGGAATCATTAATGGCTTAATGAATAAACATCCCCAACCTCAGTGATGATACAGCCCAGAATGGCAGTCAAAATACAAGACTGAAACATTTATAACTATTGTAACTATTGTCAGCTACAAGTGCCAAGTAGAAGATTCATCTTTCCCTCGTTCTAAGATCCTCAGCGCCACATATCCCAATTTTCAACCAGTTCAATTCACTGTGTGTGACATCAAGAAGAAGAGATTGAACGCACAGGATATGGGCCCTGACAACATCTGAATCATATTACTGAGGATTTGTGTTCCAGAACTAGTTCTCCTCGATCACAGCCCTGGCTAATTCCACCACTTTGCGCATCTCTACCGCCCAACCCCCACCACCCCGCCCCCTCACCCCCCCCCCCCCACCCCCCCCCCTCGCCCCGATTTAAATCAGTTTTGCACCCAGCAAGGATGCAAGGCTGACTTCACCAGCAGAATGGGGTAGACAAAATCACGAGAGGTATGAAATCGGGCGTGAACCCCTTTTTTCCTTCTCGCCCTATCTTGCTAGCTCATCATGCTGATTGACCACTTGTTACTTCATTGGAGGCTGTTCAGAGAAGATTCACTAGAATAATCTCTGGCATGGAGGGATTATTTTATGAATGAAGGTTAAACAGGCTGGGACTCCATTCATTGGAACTTCGAAGAATGGGAGGTGATATAATTGATATGCATTAGCCGGAATGGTATGGCCATTCATTCCGGTGGGTTTTCACCATCCCACTGCAGTGAATGAAAGTTTTGCTGGGCACCATATTCTCCAACTTCACTGCAATGGGAATGTGGCACGAACGACCAGTAAGATCGCATCCATAGAATCCTTAAGGTGCTAATTATTTCCCCTCATGGGAGAGTCTAGGAGCGGAGGACATAGTTTCAAAATAAAGGTGTGACAACTTAAGACTGAGATGAGGAGGAATTTCTTCTTTCAGAGGGTTGAGAGTCTTTGAAACTCCTTGCCATAGAGAGCTGTTGGGGCAGAATCCTTGTGTATCTTTAAAGCTGAGATAGATACATTTTAGTCAGTAAGGAAATCAGGGGTTACAGGAAAAGAGTAGGAAAGTGGATATGAGAAATGTCAGATCAGTCATGATCCTATTGAAGGCAGAGCAGACTCAAGGGGCTGAATGGCCTTTTCTTATAATCTTGCTATGGTATTGAAGTGCTGATCCAGCCTCTTGAAGGCTTCCATTAGTCATGAAATTTTGGCATAATATTTGAAAAGACTGTATCATATCTACATGTTTTATAATGAACACTGATGATGTTCTTTAATAAAGTGGTCACATTTTCCATAGGCTACTTAGTCTTCCAAAGGTGAGGCATCAATATGCAAGATTGTGACTACTGAGCTGAGATTGATAGCTTTCATTTGGAAGCTGAGGATAGCAAAATTGTTAATGTTGAGTTTGCATCATGGGCACAGGTTAAAGAGGCTTGTATGAGCTAGTTGTCTTCATTGTTCTAGAACCTTGTGGGTCTTACAGGCATATCTACTGGGTCTAAAATGTGTTGTCGCTTCTTCCTGTTGGGCCTAAACATCCTTAGCACTTATTAAATGTATTCCTTTCAATATCCTCTTCATTGAAAGAGATGTGCAGATCCCCCATCACTCTGTATGCCAATTCACCTCCTTTTGGAACACCAAATTTTGTGGAGCGCAGCAAACCATGATGATACAGGATACTTCTGGGGGGAGCACTAAAACGGCACCTGACCAGTCCAGACATCTGAAACACATTTTCAGTGGTCTCCTCAATCAAGGACCATGTTGAGGATCTCTCCTCTGAGACATCCTGTGCTTGCTAAATAGGTTCATTAGGCATTTGATTTTGGGAATAGCCTTTATCATCAAAACTTGAATGCGCCAAGAAGCCTCCCTTGAAGATCTTTTGCACCTTCAAGTGATTCAAGAGACATGTGAACTCCCAGGGTATCTTTCACAGACATTCATAATCTGCTTTTGGTGATCACAGATCAGCTGCATGTTGAAAGAGTGCAATTGATAAATCGCTGTGCCTATTGCCACAGTTCTTAAGGCTACGTGTTACAGTCAGTGGCATCCTACACCTGTAAGAAGTTGGAAATTGCTGCAAACGCCATTGCTCTAATAGCCTGCTGACTTCATTTAATAAGAAGTCTCACAACACCAGGTTAAAGGTCAACAAGTTTATTTGATAGTACACCGACAAGCTTTCAGAATGCTATTTCTTGGTTCAGTCAGTGGAAAGTTCTGATCAGAAACAGGGCATATAAGGGCATACAAGATTTACAGAATACTGATTAGGATGCAAGTCTTTACAGCTAATCGATTTTTCAAGTATTAAAGGTGTAACAACGTGAGTGCAAATAGCATTAAGCATAGATCAAAGAGATTGTATTGTCTCCAGACAGGATAGTAAGTGAGATGTTGCAAGTTCAGGCAAGTCATGGGGGTTACAGATAGTGTGATATGAACCCAATATTCTGGTTGAGGCTGTCCTCGTGTGCGGAACTTGGCTATCAGTCTCTGCTCAGCGACTCTGTGCTATCGTGTGTCGTGAAGGCCGACTTGGAGAATACTTAACTGAAGATCAGAGGCCGAATGCCTGTGACTGCTGACGTGTTCACCAACAGGAAGGGAACAGTTTTGCTGATGATTGTCGAGCGGTGTTCATTTATCCATTGTTGTAGTGTCTGCATAGTCTCCCCATTGTACCATGCTTCAGGACATCCTTTCCTGCAGCGTACTCGATAGACAACATTGACTGAGTTGCAAGAATGTGTTCCGTGTACCTGTTGGATGGTGTTCTCACATGAGGTGATGTCATCCATGTCAATGATTCGGCATGTCTTGCAGAGATTGCTGTGGCAGGGTTGTGTGATGTTGTGGTCACTGTTCTCTTGAAGGCTGGATAGTTTGCTGCGAACAATGGTCTGTTTGAGATTGTGCGGTTGTTTGAAAGCAAGAAATGGAGACTGTCCTGGCAAGATCTTTGTCTTCATGTTGAAGACTCCGGAGAAGATGTTGCAGCTTATCCGTTCTGGGGAAGTACTGGATGATGAAGGGTACTCTGTCCATCGTGTCCTGTGTTTGTCTTCTGAGGAGGTCGCTGAGGTTTTTCATTGTGGCGCGTTCGTCTTCACGTTCTGAACTTGCAACATCTCACTTACTGTCCTATCTGGAGACAATGCATATTTCTTTGATCTGTGCTTAATGCTATTGTCACTAAATTGTCTGCACCTTTAATGTGTCATTGATGAAGATGAGCATCTCACCAGGCCCATCCCCAGACCATACTTCTTGCCTTTAAACAACTGCACAACCTCAAACAAACCATTGTTCACAGCAAAGCTACTCAGCCTTCAGGAGAAGTGACAATGACACCACACAACCCTGCCACAGCAATCTCTGCAAGACATGCTGGATCATCAATATAGATGACATCATCTCACGTGAGAATACCATCCACCAGACACATACTCTTGCAACTCGGCCAACGTTTTCTCCCTAATAAGCTGCAGGAAAGGATGTCCTGAAGCATGGTACATTAGGGAGACCATGCAGACGCTGCGACAATCACTAGGCAAGACTATTCCCTTCCTGTTGGCAAGCACTTCGGCAGTCACGGACATTCAGCCTCTGATCTTTGGATAAGTGTTCTCCGAGATGGTTTTCATGACAAATGTCAGCATAGAGTCACTGAGCAGAGACTGATAGCCAAGTTCCGCACACATGAGGATGGTCTCAACCGGGATTTGGGTTCATGTCACACTATCTGTAACTCCCCCATGACTTGCCTGTACTTGCAACATAGCACTTACTGTCCTGTCTGGAGACAATACATATCTCTTTAACCTATGCTTAATGCTATCTCCACTCACATTGCCTGCACCTTTAAGACTCGAATAGCAGATTAACTGTAAAGACTCGCATCCTAATCAGTATTCTGTAAGCTGTGTGTGCCTTTATATGCCCTGTTTCTGATCAGAACTTTCCATTCACCTGACCAAGGAGCAACTTGTGGGTTTACTATCAAATAAACTTGTTGGCCTTTAACCTGGTGTTGAGACTACTTATTATGTTTATCCCAGTCCAAAGTTGGCATCTCCACATCATGACATCATCCAAGCAGAACTGAATATAGTTGTGTGCTTTACTGAATAGGCTGTCTGTGATCTTTTGGATACATTTATGAGCAGAAGACTGTGATATTCTACAGAGGCCTCTCAAAAAGGACTCTCGCAAAAAGGTTCAGTGTGGCAGTCGGCTTTAGAGCAACTGACAATGGACGGCCTCACAGGATCTGTGGTGTCTGTCCTCCAGAAGAATTTGACAGATGTAAGTCACCATGTCCCTCGACAAGCAAAGGTGTCTGCTATACCGTCTCTGCTCCTCTGCAATTATGGGAGGCATGTTTCTTACAACTTGGACTGTGAGAAATGCCTGCATGGAATTGCTCTCTGTGTCTTCAAGGGGCCCTGCTGGTTCATGTTCCTTCTGGTGAGGCTCTTCACTTTGTTCTGTCTGCTAGCAATAGGTCCTTCTTTTTCCCTCAGTTGCATGACAGCCATGAAAAAAGCAGTGTTGCCTACTGCCTCCTTGGTGCGCTGCTCCTCATTTCTGTGGAAAAATTGATTGAGACATGATTGAACATTATCTGCACTGATTACCTTTCATTGCCAAGCCGGAGAATCATTCTGAAGCCCTGGGCTGCTCGCATTCCAGGAATTCCATCCCAAGATCCTTCCTTGCAGCTGTAGCACAACCTGATTAGGGACAGTCAGCATGGCTTTGTGAGTGGATGATCATGTCTCACAAATTGAATTGAGTTTTTTGAAGGGTAACCAAGAAGGTAGATGAGGGCAATGCAGTTGATATTATCTCATGGACTTCAGCAAGGCCTTTGACAAGGTACAGCAAGGTAAGTTGTTGCGTAAAATTAAATCTCATGGGATCCAGGGTGAGGTAGCTAAATGGATACAAAATTGGATAGAAGAAGCCAAAGGCTGCTTGTAAAGAGTTATTTTTCAAACTGGAGGCCTATGACCAGCGGTGTGCCTCAGGAGTCAGTGCTTTGCTCACTGTCATTTGTCATTTATATTAATGATTTGGATAAGAATATAGGGGGCATGGTTAGTAAGTTGCAGATGACAGCAAGATGGGTGCATAGTGGACAGTGAAGAAAATTATCTCTTGATCAATTGGCCAGTGGGCTGACGAATGGCAGATGGAGTTTAATTTAGATAAATGTGAGGTGACACATTTTGATAGATTGAACCAGGGCAGGATTTATTTAGTTAATGATAAGATGTTGGGGAGAGTTATAGGACAAAGAGATCTAGGTACATATTCATAGCTCCTTGGAAGTAGAGTCACAGAAGGACAGAGTGGTGAAGAAGGCATTCGCATGTTTGGTTTCATCGGTCAGAACATTGAACAGGAGTTGGGATGTCTTGTTGAAGTTGTACAAGACATTGATAAGGCAACACTTGGAATACTGTGTGCAATTCTGATCATCCTGTTCTCGAGAAAGGATATTATTAAACTAGAAAGAGAGCAGAAGACATTTACTAGGGACTTGATGGATTGAGTTATAAGGAGAGGCTGAGTAGACTAGGACTTTTTTTTTCTAGAGCATAGGAGGCTAAGGGGTGATCTTATAGAGGTCTATAAAATAATGAGCATAGACAAGTTAAATATCTTTTCCCAAAGGTAGGGGAGTATAGAACTAGAGGGCATAGGTTTAAGGTGAATGGAGAGATACAAAAGTGTCCAGATGGCCAATTATTTCACACAGAGTCTGGAAGAGATAGTAGTAAAGGCGGATACAATTTTAACTTTTAAAATGCATTCAGATAGTTATATGGGTACGATGGGTATAGATGGGCCAGATGCAGGCAATTGGGATTAGCATGGGGTCTTAAAAAAAGGGTGACATGGACAAGTTGGGCTGAAGGCCCTGTTTCCATGCAGTAAACCTCTATGATCCTTAATGATTGCTGGAAGATGGGTACTCTTTCTCACCAATGCCCTAGGCACGATGGTGCATTGACAAAGGGTGCTGGACCTGGCTGGATCCTTGGATGGTTATGACACAGATAAAGATAATACAGCCTGTCAAGAGCTTCCTAGCTCTTTCCAAGACCAATTCAGCCTCCTATTCTCATAGCAGTGCAATTTACTTTTTCCTCTTCATGTAGCCCTAATTGAATCTCCTTTCAGGCTGTACATTTTAGAACAAAGATAACCATTGGCTGTATAGAAAGCTTTTCCTTATGTCATATTTTGTCGATCACCATAAATCTCAGTTCTTTTGTCCTCATCCTACCACAATGGCATCAATTTATATCGTTTTAAATTTTTCATGATTTCTAAAATCTCTATCAACTCTCCTACCTATCTTCCCTCCAGTGAGGAGAATGACCCTAATATCTTCATTCTGTCCATTTAACTGAAATTCCTCATCGCTGGAACTATTTTGGTAAGTCTCATCTGCAACCTCTACAAGTCCTTCTTATGCTTTCTAATGTATGCCATTCATAATTTGACAGTACGCTATTTGTAGCTGAACCTATTGAGGATTTTTAAAATCTCTTGTAATCTATGGCAGAATTTTACTGACACGCCTGGAATTTTACTGGCCCGATTCCTGGCAAGCGAGACTCACAAAATGGCACTCCGTTGGCCTCAGGCGGTATCTTATGAACTTCGGCTGGGTGGGACGATAAAAGTCTGGCATAATTCTTCTCTTCATAAATTTTTCTCAATATGTCCTGTCATCTCCAATGATGTATGTACGTATATCCCACATCTTCCTTTTCCTACATCCTTTTCAGAATCATTCCCTTTAGTTAATTTTAGCACATTTATTTTTCAGTCCTCAAGTTAATGGCAGAAACCATATTTATGGTATTCAGTGCTTCGTAGAACATTAAAATAAATTCAGTCAGATGGAAATCTACATGCAGATATTGTGATGATACTGTGCCTTTAAGAAGTATATTGTGTTAAGTTCTTTTGTGCAGGATTTGTTTTTAGAAGTTTGTTTTTTTATCAATGACGCTTTGTTTGTACCAGCAGCCCATATTGATTCTGCAGAAGCATAATTGATCTTAATTGCTAAAATGTTTGTTTTAATCTGGACTGATGTAGGTTGTTATTTTGGGTGTTTTCCCCTGGGGTTTTTCAGATTTGGGTTTTGTCAGGAAAAGTCATGTGACTGGGCAGAGCAAGTCTCACAGAGAGAAATCCAGCTCAGGTGCTTTTTGAATCTGTAGCATTAAGAAATACCTCTCGGATGTTTCTCTTCTTCTCTGGAATTGGAAACTGGGCTCTGCCAGAAAATAGGCCCCTTTCTCTAAAGTTCTGCTGCTGGAAGGTAGACCTTTATCTGGAAGCTACTTCATGGGAGTCAGAAGGCTTTCTGTATCTATCTAGAGGGGTTATAAGGCTAGAAATCTAATATCCCCTGAGCGTTTCTAGTTTTAGTGCTAATTGGTTTTGAAGTAGGATTTATGTCGATAGAAATATTGCTTAAATTGGAACTACAAAGATATATTTAAATTTTGTCATGTTTAAGTATTGTAATGGGTAAAAACTATGCTAATTTCTTTTGTTATTTACTCTTAAATAAAGTTTATTTTAATAAAATTCTATTGGGCCAATAGAATCCCATTTTGAACAAAAGACCTTATGCTTTATACTAATGCCAAAATCAAATAAAGCTGGGGTCTAGGCTAACTTCATAATATACCTTAGAAATTCTGACCTGGCAATTCTAACAATATCCAGTCTCTTTTGTTGTGCTGATACAGAAATAATCAGGTAAGGACCTCCGGTGGAGGGCTTATACCAGTAGTGTTTTACATAGGGTTTTCCACTAGACATATCTTTCGTAGAACACAACAATGATAGATACCTTCCTACTAGATTGCAAGGACACCGACAAGAGAAATAAGCACAGGATTTATGGAAAAGAAAGCCAAAGTTCATCATTCCTATGTTGTAGAACAAATGTGCTAATGTTTTTAATTTCTAGTGTCACTTGTACAATTTGAATGCATAATGCAATCTTCATCTGCAATAGCAACAAATAAATTCAAAATTGTGCTTATATTCTCAGTGCTTCAGTGCGTATGTTTTGCCCATTATTATTGAGAGCAAAGGATATTCCTCGTGTTTTTGTCTTTAGTTACAGTAAGCAATAATTTAGTGGATGACCTTAGTAACAGCATGTTTTACTTGCATGAATGGAATAGCTCCTGAAGCTAAATATGATACCCAAAGTACACAGATGAATTTTCAACTATTTGGATTAATTTGGAAGCCCTTTAAAAATAGTTAGAGGGCCGCAATTCTGAAATTCTTGATCCTGTTTCCTGGTTATACTATTTTCAGGAGTGCTTTTATAGAGTACGGGCTAATTCCTGTCAGAAGCCAACATCTGGTACCCCAAAGTTGGTTGATTCCATTTTAGAAATTAGTACCAATTAATCCTCCACAATTTACATGGAGCCAGGATAGTTTTTTAAAGTCTTGTGTTTCCTTAGGAGAGTCATGAACTCCACTGTGAATGAAGCGATTTTTTAAAAGGTAAGCTTAAAAGATCCCTTCATGCCCCATAAGTCAGGCACTGCCCCTCCAATGTCTCTTATCCCAAACTCTGCTCTTACTCTCACCTCCATGTCCCCTTTTGGCTTCCTATGCCAAGTTCTGGGATTTCCATGCTCATTGACCAACTGTACACTTTCTAGAGCCAATGTATATACGTGTAAAATAGGATGTGTAAAAAAAAGACTGAAAAGATGTACTACATTGATAAATTTATCCTATAGAGAAAAGACAGAAAATTAACTAAAGTGTCAATCATTCAGGCCCTTTTAAATTTCAAAACCATTAATCACATAAGAACATAAGAAATAGGAGCAGGAGTAGGCCATCTAGCCCCTCGAGCCTGCCCCGCCATGAAGTAAGATCTTAGCTGATCTTGTAATTGTTCAGTTCCACTTACCCGCCTGCTCCCCATAACCCTTAATTCCCTTACTGATCAGAAATCTATTTACCTGTGACTTAAACATAATCAACGAGGTAGTCTCCACTTCTTCAATGGGCTGAGAATTTCAGAGATTCATGACTTTCTGAGAGAAAAAGTTCCTCCTCAACTCTGTTCTAAATCGACTCTCCCTTATTTTGAGGCGTGTCCTCTAAAAGGCCTGGAAGGTGTGGAAAGTCTGCAGAGAGATCTGGATGGGCTGAGTGAGTGGGCGAGGCCCTGGCAAATGGAGTATAGCATTGTCAAATGTGAGGTTATACATTTCAGTAGAAATAATAGTAAGAAGGATTGTTATTTAAAAGGCAAAAAGCTTCAGCATGCTACAGTGCAGAGGGACCTGGGGGTCCTTGTGCACGAATCCCAAAACCCAGTCTGCAGGTGCAGCAGGTGATCAAGAAGCCAAATGGAATGCTGGCCTTCATAGTGATGGGGATAGAATATAAAAGCAGGGAGGTCTTGCTGCAACTGCAACTGTAACGGTTGCTGGTGAGGCCGCAGCTGGAGTACTGTATGCAGTTTTGGTCGCCGCATTTGCGGAAGAATATATTGGCCTTGGATGAAGTGCAGAGAAGGTTCACTAGGCTGGTACCGGAGATGAGGGGGTTAGCCTATGAGGAGAGATTGAATAGACTGGGTCTGTACTCGTTGGAGTATAGAAGGCTGAGAGGGGAATCTTATAGAGACATATAAGATAATGAAAGTGCTAGATAGGGTAGAGGTAGAGAAATTCTTCCCGCTTAGAAAGGATAGCAGGACTAAAGGGCACAGTCTCAAAATAAGGGGGGGTGGGGCAGTTTAGATCGGAGTTGAGGAGGAACTTCTTCACTCAAAGGGTGGTGAGTCTCTGGAATTCCCTGCCTGTTGAAGTGGTGGAGGCTACCTCGCTGAATATATTTAAGTCACGGATAGATAGGTTTCTGATAGACAAGGGAATTAAAGGTTATGGGGAGAAGGCAGAAAAGTGGAACTGATCCACTTCAGATCGGCCATGATCTTATTGAATGGTGGGGCAGGCTCAAAGGTCCAGATGGTCTACTCCTGCTACTATTTCTTATGTTCTTATGTTCTCTAGTTCTTGTTTCCTTTCTAAGTGGAAAGAATCTCTCTGCCTCCAGCCTATCTAGCCCCTTCATTATCTTATATGTCTCTATAAGATCATCCCTCAGCCTTCTAAACTCTAATGAGTACTAGCCCAATCTACTCATTCTGTCTTCATAAACTAATCCCCTTATCTTCGGTGTCAACCTGGTGAACCTTCTCTGCACCCCCTCACAGGCACTTGAAAATGAGTTACGCAGAGATCAGAGAGCCTGAGCTGCCAAGCAAACAAAATGAGACTTGACTGAGAGTCTAGATATCTATTAGAATTATAGAACCTAAGTGTAAACATTGTTACATTGTTTGATTGACAGCCTCTCATCACAGAATAGCTTTCTCATTCCAAGGATCAAGCTAGTGACATTTCAATATACTGCCTCCAGTGCAAATATATCAGGGGTGACTCCAGTAGAGCAGAGGGCCGTGAGATATCAAAGGAGGCCTTTTAGTGGGCTCCTTGCTGGATGCCATGGCCTCCGTGCATCTCCAGGGCCAGGATTTCTGGTGTCATCAGCACCGCACTGGAAATCTTAAATATTATAATACCCCTGAAAAGCACACATAGGGCCCCATTTTACCATTGCATTGTGCCTGTTTTCAGGCAGGAAAACTTGGTAAAGTTGGGTGTGAGGCGGATAGTGCAATCCACGCCCACATCCAGATTCCCACTTTACCAAGGCTTGAAAATGGCTGCGATCAGCACTGTTCCTGAAATGGGCGGGATGTCAATTTAAATGCATTTAAAGGAGGAGGTGGTCAGGTTGTTCTCTGGTGGGGATGGGAGAGAAGGAGGAAGGCCAGATTGTTCTCTGGTGGGGAGAGAAGAGGAGGAGGAGCAATACCAGATCATTCTCTGATGGGGAGGGGAGGAGCGAGGTCCAATTGCTCTCTGATGGGAGGAGTTGGGGGGGGGTTGCAGGAGGGAGGCCCAATCATTCTGTGATGCAGAGGCGAAGTGTGGGGGGGCAGATGTATCTCTGGTGAGTAAGTGGCAGGGAAAGGCTGACCAGATTGTTCTCTGGTTCGGGGGTAGGGGTGGAGGAGGAGGGAGGCCAAATGATTCTCTGGTGAGAGAAGGGAGGCCAGATCGTTCCCTGCTGGGGGCAAGGTGAGGAATGAGCAGGGAATCTGCTGCCACTCTGGGTGATCGGGGAAGAAGGGAGCAGGGGATCACGATCAGTCTGGATAGCGGTGGGGGGAATGGATAAAGGAGACAGTTATGTTGTGGGAGTGGGCAATGTCTGCGAGAACCATTGCTCCCAGGCTACTTTATCAGCTTTTTGCGGCTGAGAGCGATGTGACGGGAGCATTTTTTACATGTTTTTTTTTCATGGGGGTGCCTCAGAACAGGTTTAAAAGTCAGTTCTGACTTACGTACAGATTCACCACTGAGAATCAAAATGATATAATTGCTCCTAGAGGTTAATTGATTTACTAACTGAAAAGAAAGTTCCTTTTCAGTCACTAATCAATTAATCTCAAGTGTGCTCCATCTCCTCTCTCGCACACTCAAAATAAACTTTTAGACAAAAATGACCATGCAGTAGCTTTGAAGTTGAATTGTGCTACACATTTAATTGTTTTTATGAAAGGTTTTTTGACTATTTTCTGTCCAGTAATATTAAAATTCTGATTTATATACCATTAGCAAGCCTGGGACTGAAGTCTCTGTGCCTGCTAGCCTTGAATATTCTAGCCTGGCAGTGCCAGCCTGGTCCCAGCACTGCCAAGGAGCAAAGTGGCAATGCCCAAGGGGGCAGGGCCCAAGAGACAGGGCCTCTTGGCACAGGGCCTATAGAGGGGCGTGGTACAGTACGGTAGCACAGTGGTTAGCACTGCTGCTTCACAGCTCTAGGGATCTGGGTTTGATTCCCTGCTTGGATTATTGTCTGTGTGGAGCTTGCACATTCTCTTCATGTCTGTGTGGGTTTCCTCCAGCTGCTCCAGTTTCCTCCCACAGTCCAAAGATGTGTGGGTTAGGTTGATTGGCCATGCTAAAATTGCCCCTAGTGTAGTAGGATGCTTAGGTTCGAGGGATTACTGGGTAAAGTATACAAGGAATGGGGTAGGGACTGGATGGGATGGTGGTCAATGCAGACTCGATTGGCCGAAGGACGTCTTTCTGCACTGTAGTGTTCTATGATTGTATGATTCTATGATTCTACTGGGGGCAATTGGTGGGGATGATGTTCCCGCTTCCACTCTGTAATTGTGATCAGTGGCAGAGAGAGAGGGAAGGGGCTGTTTGCGCCTGGCAATTGGAATGGGGCATGGGTTGGAACTGCTTGTGGGGGAGGGTTGGGGGAATGGGATTGGGGAGATCAGGATTGCTGGATGTGGGGGGCGGGGGAGGAGGTGGGGTTGGTGTTCGTGTTCGTGCACATTGGGGCTGGCATGGAAACGTCCAAGAGGCCAGTGATCAGAGAGTGGGGGATCAGAGCAGCAGTGATATGGTGTCCCAGGGCTGGCCTGTGATTGGGAGGCCATCAGTGCAGGGCTACTGCGCCTATACCGACGTCCACTATGATAGACCAGTGCATGTACAGTGTCCCACTCAGTGTTATGCTGCTGGCCTCTGCAGTGGAAATAGGCCCAGCCCATGCACAGAGATTCATCTTGAAAATCCCACAAAAAAGAACAGCTGGAATTACTGCAGGTTTTATGTGAGTTTGCACTTAGAATTGTTTTTGGAGAATCTCAGCATCCTTTTTTAAATATGGAGACCAAAACTGCACACAGTATTCCACGTGTGGTTTCAGCAAAACCCTGTACCTTGTAGCAAGGCTTAAATGTTTTCTTGTATTTAAATCTCCTTGCAATAAAAGTGAACATTCCATTTCCTTCCTAAATGTTTCCTGTACCTGAGTGCTAATTTTCTGTGTTTCTTTCATGAATGCACTATATCCAAGTTTCACACCCTGAAAAACATTCTGTTTTTCTATTCCTCTGATTAAGTAAATAACCTGACACTTCCCTATTTTATAATACACCTGCCACCTTGTTGCCCATTCACCTAACCTGTTTGTATCTCTTTTCAGTCTCTTTGTGTCCTTCTTATGGACCACATTCCCACTTAGGTTTATATCATTAACTCGCTTGGGTAGATAATATTCTATGTCTTTGTCTAATTTATTAATATAGATTGTGAGTAGCTGAGGCTTTGATCATTGCTGCATTCTAGTTACAGCCTGGCAACTTGAAAATGCCTCATATTTCCCTGCTCTTCCCTGCACAGGGCCAAGTTTCTTTTTTTTTGGATGTTCGAAGGACATTTCCTCTTCTGCAAGAGACTAGAAATAGTGGACACAATAAGGAGTCTTCTATTTAAAATGGAGATGAAGGGAAATTTTTTGTCTCAATGTGCCTTGTATCTTTGGAACTCTTCCTCAGAAGTGGTGGAGGAAGTATCATTGATCATTATTCAGGTTGAATTAAATAAATTCTCGATTGATAATAGAGTCAAACAGTGTAGAGGGTAGGAAGGAAAGTGGATTTCAGCTCACAATCAGATCATCCATGACCTTATTGAATAGTATCTCAGGCTCGAGGGATCAAATTACCTACTTCTGCTCCAAATTATATGTTCCTATCTATATATGTTTTTTGCTTCTTGTCTGTTAACTCTGCTAATATATTATCTCAACCCAATGAGCCATTGTCTTTTGTGAAGCACCTTATCAGATGCTTTTTGAAAAAGTCTGGTATATAAGATCTATTGGTTTCCCTTTATCCATTCTAAATCCTCAAAAAAAAACTTTAACAGAAGTGTCAAACATGATTTGCCTTTAGTAAATAAAAAAAAAAGAAGGTGCTAGAAAATCTCAGCTAGTTTGGCAAAATCCGTGGAAAGAGAAACAAAGTTAAGGATTCAAATTCAGTATGACAAGTCATATTGAATTGAAAGATTGGGTGCAATTTTTCCATTGCGCTGTACTTGGCGTAGCTCGCATTGGTCTGGGAAAGTAACTGAGGGCCTAAAATTCAGTTTTGTATCTGACACTAAACAGTTTGCAATCCTCCCAACCCTTTTCGAATGGTTTGAACCGGATCGCACCCAGAAAGTGCCGGAAATTTGGTAGAGTAAATTCAGTACTCCTGGTTCAGTGAACCATGCCTAAATGGAATCTAGGCATTAAGAATCAGTGTTAGTGCTCTGAGCATTATTCCCCACTGCAAAGACTGAATTTACACCAAAATTGAAATTTTAGTTCAGATAATTCCAGTCAAATTATCAGTAAAACATTTTGATTTTATTTTGGTAAGATTAAGAGAACAAAAGTGACCAAAGAAATCCTCATGTACCAACAGATATCTATTTCAGAAAAAAATGACCAAAGAAATACATTTTCATACTTAATACTACAGTAGATCTGTCATCTTCAGGAAGAAAGAGTTGTATTTATTATTTTAGTATTCTGTGGTGACAGATCCCTCATGTGATTTACACTGTGTTGTAGTACATGGTCTGTGGGAGGAATGGTCGCCATGGAGTTTGTGCTCCGTTACCTGTGGGAGAGGATCAAGAACCAGATCTCGGATGTGCGTTGCTCCACAACATGGAGGGAAAGCGTGTCAGGGCCCAGAGCTCCAAACCAAGCTCTGCAACATTGCACTTTGCCCTGGTTGGTATAAACATTTATTTTAATTGTATATCTTTTTCAGAATGTTTATTTGTGGGCAGGAAAATTACTTGCTGTGCTTCTAGGGAAGGGAATGAGAGCATTGTAAAATGAAAATCAGGCTTCTCACCGGTTGAATTATTGCAACAAGTCTTAATAAGAAGCCTTTACCTGGGACAATTTAGTTTTCATTTATATTTGGGTAAATTCGGATTCGGACATGTTTAATGAACTTTATTCCTTTCTTTAAAAATGAAATAAATTGAAAGTCTTTTTATGTTGTCTATACGAACCTGACACTGTTGAACCCATTATTTCCAACAAAAACAAACCAAACCTATGCAACCTCTCTTCATAACTGAAATGTTCCATCCGAGATATCACCAATCCATGATAAATTTGCTCCACACTCTCTCCAGTGCAATCACATTCTTCTGATAATGTGCCGACCAGAATTGCACATAGTATTCCAGCTGTGGCCTCACCGAAGCTCTGTATAACTCCAACATATTTTCCCTGCTTTTGTAATCTATGCCTTGATTGATAAACACAGTAAGAAGTCTCACGACAACAGGTTAAAATCCAGCAGGTTTATTTGATAGCAAAAGTCATTAGCTTTCGGAGCACTACCCCTCATCAGGTGAGTGGGATTTTAGTTCACAAACAGAGCATATAAAGGCACAAACTCAGTTTACAAAATAATGGTTGGAATGCAAGTCTTTATGGGAAATCAAGTCTTAAAGGTACAGACAATGTGAGAGAGTGGATGTCTTCACCACTCACATTGTCTCTACCTTTAAGACTTGATTACCTGTAAAGACTCACATTCCAATCATTATTTTGTAAATTGAGTTTGTGTCTTTATATGCCCTGTTTGTGAACTGAAATCCCATTCACCTGATCAAGGGGCAGCATTCCGAAAACTAGTGGCCGGTGTTGGACTTTAATCTGATGTTGTGAGACTTCTTACTGTGTTTATCCCAGTCCAACACCGGCATCTCCACATCTTGATTGATAAAGGCAAATGTCTCACATGCCTTTTTCATCATCCTACTAAAATGCCCATCCACCTTCAGAGATTTATGAACATTTCCACTGAACTTCCAAGTGTCACACTGTTCATTGAATGGTGCCTTGTCTAATTACTCCTTCCAAATATATCACTTCATGCTTTTCAGGGATAAATTCCATCTGTCACTTGTCTGCCCATTTGATCATCCTGCCTATATCTCCTTATAGCCCAAGACACACAGCCTCACTATTAACCACCTGGCCAATCTATGTGTCATCAGCAAACTTACTAATCCTATCCCACACATAGTGATTTATATAAGTTATGAAAAATACCTTGTGGAAGGGACCTGAACCCAGGTCTGCAAAATGTTTGACAATTCTATTCTTTCTGTCATAATATTTTCTCATTTCATTTTTAGTGTGAAATTGCCTTTCTGCTTTTCTTTTAAAAATTGAAATAATTTTGTAATTTTTCTTATTTCTGATTTCCTTGAATGGGGCCAAATAGTTTTAAGTCTTCCACATAGTTTGTCAAATGCTGTTTGTATTTAAATGGAATAAAAACAAACAGGAAGTTCTGGAAATACTATGGATTATGAATATCTCTAGAGACATAAAAAACAAAGCGAACATTACAATGGTTTTTCATCAGTAATGAAAGAAGTTAGAGATATAACAAGTTTTAATCAAATGCAGAAGAAGTGACTGAAGGGGGAAGAGAGATGCTTGCAATGGTTTTGTTGGTGTCATTTTCAGCTCCTCTAGATCCTCTAGATCCATGTTTGCTTTTGTGCTTGTCTCATTACCACCCCCATTTGTCAGGCATCAACAACCATTTTGTTATCATTCCTGCCTTCTTCCTTATCACAAATTTTCCCTTTTGTTTTTTCTCCTCATCATTTCCTTCTTTCTATGCCTCTGTATTTCTTTAAAATTGTTACATCTCCAAATTCTTCCTATTCTCAGGTAAACTCTATTTCTCTCTCCATAGATGTTGCCTGGTCTACTGCACATTTTCAGCATTCTCAGTTCTAATTCCTGATTTCTGGCATCTGAAATATTTTGTTTTTGTTTTATTTGAAGGATTTGTTTTACCTGAAAGCTGGTTCAGTCTCTTCCACCATTCAAAAACCGCAGTCTCTATGTTATTTGTTGTAATTAAGGTGATGCTATGCTTCAATTTATATGTTTAGAATATTTCAATTTTTGGTTTATTTATGATTTTCTCCTTTAGTTTAAAACTTATCATTTTCTTTTTAATTTTGTTGAAAAAACGCATAGCATTTGAACAGATGAATTTCATTTCTTATAACATCAAAAAAATCGATAATTTGCAAATCAAACCAAAAACGAATCATAAGATGCTTTAAGCAGATATTTGGTATCCGATCAGACATCACACACTATAGGGGTGATCTTATCATCTTGCTCTGACGGTCGATGGGCAGGCTGAACTATTAAGATTGCAAGAGAGCCAAAAAATCAGGTTTCGCCCCAATTTTTTGCTTCTCCTGATTTCATTGGTACTGAATTTCTGTGAGAAAGAGGCTGATTCTCATTTTTAAATTCTATTTAAAGCAAAATGTAAATATTATAAGTGAGCCTGGAATGCAAGGATCATATAGAACATAGAACATTACAGCGCAGTACTGGCCCTTCGGACCTCGATGTTGCGCTGACCAATGTAACCAATTTTATGACCCTCTATCCTAAACTATTCCAATGCTATCCATATGCCTATCCACTGACCATTTGAATGCCCTTAAACTTGATGAGTCGACAACTGCTGCAGGCAGGGCATTGCACGCCCTTACTCCCCTCTGAGTAAAGAACCCACCTCCAGCATCTGTCCTATAACTATCTTAATTTAAAGCTATGTCCCTTCGTGTTATCCATCTCCATCCGAGGAAAAAGGCTCTCACTATCCACCCTATCTAACCCTCTGGTCATCTTATATGTCTCAATTAAGTCACCTCTTAGCCTTCTTCTCTCTAATGAAAATAACTTCAAGTCCTTTAGCCTTTCCTCATAAGACCTACCCATCATACCAGGCAACATCCTCGTAAACCTCCTCTGCACCCTTTCCAATGCCTCCACATCTTTCTTATAATGTGGCGACCAAAACTGTACACAATACTTCAAGTGTAGCCGCACCAGAGTTTTGTACAGTTGCAACATGACATCTCGGCTCCGAAATTCAATCCCTCTACCAATAAATGCTAACACACTATACGCCTTCTAAACAACCTTATCAACTTGAGTACCAACTTTCAGAGATCTATGCACCTGTACACCGAGATCTCTCTGCTCATCTACACTACTAAGAGTCTTACCATTAGCCCTATATTCTGCACACATATTACTCTTACCAAAGTGAATCACCTCACACTATTCTACATTAAACTCCATTTGCCACCTTTTGGCCCAGCTCTGCAACTTATCTATGTCCCTCTGCAAACTGTAACATCCATCTTCATTGTCTACAACTCCTCCGACTTTGGTGTAGTCAGCAAATTTACTAACCCATCTCTCTACACCCTCATCCAGGTCATTTACAAAAACAACAAACAACAGTGGCCCCAAAATAGATCCCTGAGGTACACTAGTAGTAACTAAACTCCATAGAACATAGAACATAGAACATTACAGCACAGAACAGGCCCTTCGGCCTTCGATGTTGCGCCGACCAATATAAAAAGCAATGCCCCACCAAACTAAACCATTCCCTTCTCTTCCATATACTTATCAACTAACCTCTTAAACGCCACCAAACTTGGCGCATCTACAACTGCTGCAGGCAGGGCATTCCACTCCCGAACCACCCTTTGGGTAAAGAACCTACCTCTGATATCCGTCCTATAACTATCACCCCTTAATTTAAAGCTGTGTCCCCTCGTGCTAGCTTTCTCCATCCTAGGAAAAAGGCTATCACTGTCCACCCTATCTAAACCTCTAATCATCTTATATGTTTCGATTAGGTCCCCTCTTAGGCCGCCTCCTTTCTAACGAAAACAACCTCAAATCCCTCAGCCTCTCTTCATAAGACCTGCCCTCCATACCAGGCAACATCCTGGTAAACCTCCTCTGTACCCTCTCCAATGCCTCCACATCTTTCTTATAATGTGGGGACCAGAACTGCACACAATACTCCAAGTGCGGCCGCACTAGAGTTTTGTACAGTTGCAACATGACGTTGCGGCTCCGAAATTCAATCCCCCTACCAATAAAAGCTAAGACTCCATATGCCTTCTTAACAACCTTCTCGATTTGACTGCCTACTTTCAGGGATCTATGCACATACACACCAAGATCCCTCTGTTCATCAAGACTACTAAGAATCCTACCATTAGCCCTATACTCTACACATTTATTATTTCTGCCATAGTGCATTACCTCACACTTTTCCACATTAAACTCCATTTGCCACCTCTCGGCCCAGCTCTGCAACTTGTCCAAGTCCCTCTGCAAACTATAACACCCCTCTTCACTATCTACCACTCCACCGACTTTAGTGTCATCTGCAAATTTACTAATCCATCCTTCAATACCCTCATCCAGATCATTTATAAAAATTACAAACAGCAGGGGCCCCAAAACAGACCCCTGAGGTACACCACTTGTCACCGAACTCCACGATGAATATCTCCCATCAACCACCACCCTCTGTCTTCTATCTGCTAGCCAATTCCTAACCCAATTAGCTAAATCACCCTCTATCCCATACATCTGCATTTTCTGCAGAAGTCTACCATGGGCCACCTT
Organism: Sphyrna mokarran; assembly: GCA_024679065.1. Classification (NCBI taxonomy): domain Eukaryota; kingdom Metazoa; phylum Chordata; class Chondrichthyes; order Carcharhiniformes; family Carcharhinidae; genus Sphyrna; species Sphyrna mokarran. Next base: position 42,581,861 of record JAGIQG010000024.1, read on the forward strand.
ATCAAACGCCTTACTAAAGTCCATATATACCACATCAACCGCCTTACCCCCATCCACCTCTTTGGTCACTTTTTCAAAAAACTCAATGAGGTTAGTAAGGCACGACCTACCCTTCACAAAACATGCTGACTATCCCCAATCAATTCATTTCTCTCTAAATAACTATAAATCCTATCCCTAATAATTCTCTCCAATACTTTGCCCACAACAGAAGTAAGACTCACTGGCCTATAATTCCCTGGAAGGTCTCTCTTCCCCTTCTTAAACAATGGGACCACATTCGCTATCCTCCAGTCCTCCGGAACCACACCCGTAACCAACGACGACCTGAAGATCAGAGCCAGAGGCTCTGCAATCTCCTCTCTTGCCTCCCAGAGAATCCTAGGGTAAATCCCGTCCGGCCCAGGGGACTTATCCAACTTCAAACCCTCGAGAATTTCTAGCACATCCTCCCTATCTACTAGAATACTTCCCAATTTGCAACCCTGTACCTCAGTGTTCTCCATAACTACATTTACATCACCCTGCGTGAATACTGAAGAGAAATATTTATTCAGTGCCTCTCCAATCTAATATTTATCCAGGTTGAATATTTCCCATCAATCACCACATTCTGTCTTCTATCAGCTAGCCGATTCCTAATCCAAATTGCTAAATCTCCCTCAATCCCATGCGTCTGCATTTTCTGCAGTAATCTTCCATGGGGAACCTTATCAAACGCCTTGCTAAAATCCATATACACCACATCAACTGCCTTACCCTTATCCACCTCTTTAGTCACCTTTTCAAAAAACTCAATAAGGTTTGTGAGGCATGACCTTCCCTTCACAAATCCATGCTAACTATCCCTAATCAATTCATTTCTTTCTAAAGAAAGAAATGAATTGATTGGGGATAGTCAGCATGGTTTCGTGAAGGGTAGGTCATGCCTTACTAACCTCATTGAGTTTTTTGAGAAAGTGACCAGAGAGGTGGATGGGGGTCAGGCGGTTGATGTAGTATATATGGACTTTAGTAAGGCGTTTGATAAGGTGGCCCATGGTAGACTTCTACAGAAAATGCAGATGTGTGTAATAGAGGGTGATTTAGCTAATTGGATTAGGAATTGGCTGGCAGATAGAAGACAGAGGGTGGTGGTTGATGGTAGATATTCATCGTGGAGTTCGGTGACAAGTGGTGTGCCTCAGGGGTCTGTTTTGGGGCCCCTGCTGTTTGTAATTTTTATAAATGATCTGGATGAGAGTATTGAGGGATGGATCAGTAAATTTGCAGATGACACTGAAGTCGGTGCAGTGGTAGATAGTGAAGAGGGGTGTTATAGTTTACAGAGTGACTTGGACAAGTTGCAGAGCTGGGCCGAGAGGTGGCAAATGGATTTTAATGTGGAAAAGTGTGAGGTAATGCACTTTGGCAGGAACAATAAATGTGTAGAGTATAGGGCTAATGGTAGGGCTCTTAATAGTGTTGAGGAACAGAAAGGATCTTGGTGTATGTGTCAATAGATCCCTGAAAGTAGGCAGTCAAGTGGATAAAGTTGTTAAGAAGGCTTATGGAGTCTTAGCTTTTATGGGTAGGGGGATTGAATTTAGGAGCCGCAGCATCATGTTGCAGCTGTTCAAAACTCTAGTGCGGCCGCACTTGGAGTATTGTGTGCAGTTCTGGTCGCCACATTATAAGAAAGATGTGGAGGCATTGGAGAGGGTACAGAGGAGGTTTACCAGGATGTTGCCTGGTATGGAGGGCAGGTCCTATGAAGAGAGGTTGAAGGATTTGAGTTGTTTTCGTTAGAAAGGAGGCGGCTAAGAGGGGATCTTATTGAAGCATATAAGATGATTAGAGGTTTAGATAGGGTGGACAGTGATAGCCTTTTTCCTAGGATGGAGAAACTAGCACGAGGGGACACAGCTTTAAATTAAGGGGTATGAGTTATAGGACGGATATCAGAGGTAGGTTCTTTACTCAAAGAGTGATTAGGGAGTGGAATGCCCTGCCTGCAGCTGTTGTAGATGCGCCAAGTTTCGTGGCGTTTAAGAGGTTAATTGATAAGTATATGGAAGAGAAGGGAATGGTTTAGTTTGGAGGGGCATTGCTTTTTATTTTGGTCGGCACAACATCGAAGGCCGAAGGGCCTGTTCTGGCATTATTGGTCAAAGACTGTATCACGGTGATAGGAAAGAAGTTTGATGAGGACTTGTCTGTTGAGGTAGTATGGGCTGAGATTAGAAACAGGAGGGGAGAGGTCACCCTGTTGGGAGTCTTTTACAGACCTCCTAATAGTTCTAGAGAGGTTGAGGAAAGGATTGCAAAGTCAATTCTGATTAGGAGTGAAAGTAGTATGGTAATTGTGATGGGGGACTTTAACTTTGCTAATATTGATTGGAATAGCTATAGCTCTAGCTCGTTAGAGGGGTCAGTTTTCGTACAGAGTGTGCAGGAAGGTTTTTTGACTCTGTATGTAGATAGGCCAACTAGAGGTGAGGCTACATTGGATTTGGTGCTGGGCAATGAGCCAGACCAGGTGTTAGGCTTGGAAGTTAGTGAACATTTTGGTGATAGTGACCACAATTCGGTTACGTTCACCTTAGTGATGGACAGGGATAGGCATGAAGCTGGGGGCAGTAGTTATAGCTGGGGGAAGGGTAATTATGAGGCCATCAGGAGAGAATTAGGGTGCATAGATTGGACTAGGAAACTACAGGGACTGGGAACATCTGGAATGTGGTGCTTATTCAAGGAGCAGCTGCTGCGAGTCCTTGATAAGTATGTCCCTGTCAGGCAGGGAGGAAATGGTCGAGTAAGAGAGCCTTGGTGTACGAAAAAAGTTGATTTGCTGGTTAAGAAGAAAAAGGAGGCTTATGTCAGGATGAGGCTTGAAGGCTCAGTTAGTGCAATGGATAGCTATAGATTAGCCAGGAAGGAGCTAAAAAGTGAATTGAGGAGAGCTAAGAGGGGACACGAGAAGATGTTGGCTGATAGGATTAAGGAGAATCCTAAAGCTTTCTTTCGATATGTTAAGAATAGAAGATTGGTTAGGGCAAGATTAGGGCCAGTCATAGACAGCAGTGGGAAGTTGTGCGTGGAGCCTGAAGAGATTGGTGAGGCACTGAATAAATATTTCTCTTCGGTATTCACGCAGAGTGCTGGAAATGTAGCTGTGGAGAGCACTGAGGTACAGGGTTGCAAATTGGGAAGTATTGTAGTAGATAGGGAGGATGTGTTAGAAATTCTCGAGGGTTTGAAGTTGGATAAGTCCCCTGGGCCGGACGGGATTTACCCTAGGATTCTCTGGGAGGCAAGAGAGGAGATTGCAGAGCCTCTGGCTCTGATCTTCAGGTCCTCGTTGGTTACGGGTGTGGTTCCGGAGGACTGGAGGATAGCGAATGTGGTCCCATTGTTTAAGAAGGGGAAGAGAGACCTTCCAGGGAATTATAGGCCAGTGAGTCTTACTTCTGTTGTGGGCAAGGTATTGGAGAGAATTATTAGGGATAGGATTTATAGTTATTTAGAGAGAAATGAATTGATTGGGGATAGTCAGCATGGTTTCGTGAAGGGTAGGTCATGCCTTACTAACCTCATTGAGTTTTTTGAGAAAGTGACCAAAGAGGTGGATGGGGGTAAGGCGGTTGATGTAGTATATATGGACTTTAGTAAGGCGTTTGATAAGGTGGCCCATGGAAGACTTCTACAGAAAATGCAGATGTGTGGAATAGAGGGTGATTTAGCTAATTGGATTAGGAATTGGCTGGCAGATAGAAGACAGAGGGTGGTGGTTGATGGGAGATATTCATCGTGGAGTTCGGTGACAAGTGGTGTGCCTCAGGGGTCTGTTTTGGGGCCCCTGCTGTTTGTAATTTTTATAAATGATCTGGATGAGGGTATTGAGGGATGGATCAGTAAATTTGCAGATGACACTAAAGTCGGTGGAGTGGTAGATAGTGAAGAGGGGTGTTATAGTTTACAGAGTGACTTGGACAAGTTGCAGAGCTGGGCCGAGAGGTGGCAAATGGAGTTTAATGTGGAAAAGTGTGAGGTAATGCACTTTGGCAGGAACAATAAATGTGTAGAGTATAGGGCTAATGGTAGGGCTCTTAATAGTGTTGAGGAACAGAAGGATCTTGGTGTATGTGTCAATAGATCCCTGAAAGTAGGCAGTCAAGTGGATAAAGTTGTTAAGAAGGCATATGGAGTCTTAGCTTTTATTGGTAGGGGGATTGAATTTAGGAGCCGCAGCATCATGTTGCAACTGTACAAAACTCTAGTGCGGCCGCACTTGGAGTATTGTGTGCAGTTCTGGTCCCCACATTATAAGAAAGATGTGGAGGCATTGGAGAGGGTACAGAGGAGGTTTACCAGGATGTTGCCTGGTATGGAGGGCAGGTCTTATGAAGAGAGGCTGAGGGATTTGAGGTTGTTTTCGTTAGAAAGGAGGCGGCTAAGAGGGGACCTTATCGAAACATATAAGATGATTAGAGGTTTAGATAGGGTGGACAGTGATAGCCTTTTTCCTAGGATGGAGAAAGCTAGCACGAGGGGACACAGCTTTAAATTAAGGGGTATGAGTTATAGGACGGATATCAGAGGTAGGTTCTTTACTCAAAGAGTGATTAGGGGGTGGAATGCCCTGCCTGCAGCTGTTGTAGATGCGCCAAGTTTGGTGGCATTTAAGAGGTTAATTGATAAGTATATGGAAGAGAAGTGAATGGTTTAGTTTGGAGGGGCATTGCTTTTTATTTTGGTCGGCACAACATCGAGGGCCGAAGGGCCTGTTCTGTGCTGTAATGTTCTATGTTCTATGTTCTAAGGCTCACTGGTCTATAATTTGCAGGATGGTCTCTGCTCCCCTCCTTAAACAAGGGGACAACATTTGTTATCCTCTAGTCTTCTGGCACGACACCTGTAGCCAACGACAATATAAAGATCAAAGCCAAAGGCTCTGGAATCTCCTCTCTAGCCTCCCAGAGTAATCTGGGATAAATCCATCCAGCCCAGGGGATTTATCCATTTTCATACTCTCAAGAATAGCTAACACCTTCTCGTTATGTACCTCTATCCTTTCTTGTCTAAACCCTGTATCCCAGTATTCTCCCCAACTCCGTTGTCATTTTCCCGAGTGAAGACTGACGAAAAATATTCATTCAGTGCCTCACCAATCTCTACAGGCACTCCATCAACAGAGATCTGTCATGATTGTCTCGCTAGTAGGACTGGAGGCCATTGGTGCCCAATCGGGGATGGTCGCATGCTCCTTGGGCTGTGCCAGCCTGGTACCCTGACACTGCCAATCTGCCACAACAGCAGTGCCTACTGGGGGGCAGGGCCTGAGGGGGGATGGGACCCATTGGGAGGGCAAGGCCTGACAGATGTGGAACTTAAGATGGAGGGGGGTGGTGGGAAAGCTATGCACTCTTGCAACTGAGATCACTACGCACTCTGTAATTGACAACTGTCTGGGGCGGTGGATTTAACAGCTAGTCCGTGCAAGAACAGGAGCGAACAGCCAGTCTATGGTTTGACCATAGAGGCCTGTGATAGCCAGGGTGGGGGAAGGTGACTGACAGATCTATCTGCTCGGTGCTATTGCACGGAACAGAGGGATCTGCACATGCTTAATGGTGCCTTCTGCTGCAGTGTACTGGTTTAACCTCTGCTCCCTCCAGCAGTTGGTGGTAAACAGTTCTTGCTTCACTCTTTCTTCAAAGTGAGGTTAGATTCAATTTTTAACTCACCAAAAAAAGTGTAATTCTCCCGTTTTCACGCTCGTTTCGTGATTAGAATGTTTTTGGTAAGCTCACCGCCAATCGATCAAACCAGAGCTATGGGGAGTGATTCTCCTGCCAGCTGAAGGTGCGATCATCGCTGGCCCATTTCATCCAACATGATGCCCAAGTAAGATTCTCCCTGCGCAGGTTTTGTGGTCCAACATGCCAACTCCGATCAGCAGGCAGGCGGGAATCATATTAGTATGCATGAAACTTCATTTGAATGTCATTAGCATGACCAAAGTCTGACTGTCCAGCTGCCAGGAATGCTCCTTCCCCAACACCACCACCACCACCAAACTCCCCCATCCCACAGTTGGAAGTCTGCCAATTCGTATAACTGTTGAAAAGCAGGGACCAGTACCTTGGACTCTGAGTGGAAGCAAGGAAGTAAGTACCCTCTTTAAGTTTCTTCCAGGATGTAGAGTAATGTCAGTCACTTATATGACCTGGAGTTAGAGGGGCTCAAACCATGGCATGACCTTGGGTGATCAATCCCTTGGCGGGGGGGGAGGGATTGTTCGTTGGCTGTGCCATTTCATGTTGAAAATGAAAGCAATCACTCTTCAAATATTCCATTCAGGCACCTTACCATTCATAATGCTGATGCTTTTCTGCCTCATATGAAACCTTTACTCTTTACTCAAAGAGTGATTAGGGAGTGGAATGCCCTGCCTGCAGCTGTTGTAGATGCGCCAAGTTTGGTGGCGTTTAAGAGGTTAATTGATAAGTATATGGAAGAGAAGGGAATGGTTTAGTTTGGAGGGGCATTGCTTTTTATTTTGGTCGGCACAGCATCGAAGGCCGAAGGGCCTGTTCTGTGCTGTAATGTTCTATGTTCTTTGCGGTCTCCTGATCACTCAAAATTCATGGCCACTGCAAACCCAGAAAGTTTATTTGTATTTTCTGCACTCCTTGACAAGTGTGGGATAGTTCTTGACTAAACTCAGGATCCCAGTTGTTGTCTATTGCCTTTGCCCACCTTAACTCCAGCTCTCATCAAAGAGAGGATTACAAGATTACAAACACCTGATTGCCTAATAGTGCTCAAACCTTTTCTGCCATTCCGTCAAGCACCTCATACTGGAGACACTCAATCCATCTTACACCAAGCCTGAGGTGCTTCTCTTGTCAGTGCAGTTGGTCAGTCTAACTCTATTATTTGATCACACCATTGGGCATGCTGATCCTTCCTGGACTCTTTTCAAGGCCTTTAAGCTTCCAACAAATGCACTCATCTCTGAGGATGTTTATCTTTCACATGAGTCATCTGTCTGCATAGTATTAACAGCTCCATTACACAAGCATCTGCCACAACTCATTCAAGAATGCATACTGGTCCTTCTAATAATTGCATCCAGCAATTCTCACCCTCACATTTGAATCCCTGGAAAACCCATAAGGGCTACCGAGCCCTCAGTGGCTCCTGATTTGGACAGTGTGAATGGTGGAGGTTTGTCAGCCTTTAGACACAATGACCACTCTTGACCAACTCATTTGGTTGAGTCAAGAGTCCAGTGATGGATGATCTTACTGACTGTTTCCCTCTTTCTCTCCTTTGTATCTTCCCAAATGAAGGATGAATTTCAGTTTGTAACTTGCCCAGATAGCTTAATTCATGGTGACCTTTGCTAGGGCAACTGACTATGGCAAGAGCGCCAGGACCAGCACAATCTTGATCCAGTACCATTTGAACCAGCATCCAAATACTAGAGGGCTGAGCTGAAGTTCAAGAACCAGCCACATATTAGGCTCAGGAGAGCTAAGAAAACAGCACTATTGTAGGCTATAGATCTATGGGAGACACCAGTCTTATATCGAGATGTCAGACAGTTTGGACTTCACTGGGTCACAGTGTGGCACCTGTGCCAATTTTTACGTACATGGCTCTAAGAGGAGAAGGATACCAGTTCCCAGTGGCTGTGAAAGTCACAGCTGCCCCGAATGTCCTCACCAGTTGGTCCTTCGAGGGCTCAAGCAGCTGTGTAGTATTTCACAGACATCAGCGCACAGGTCCATCTGGACTCATCTCCTTTCACCTGGGCAAGCCCACCACAATGTGCAAACTGCAAGATTTAGTGCAATTGCCAGGATGCCAAAGTTGCAGGGTCAATCGATTGCAACCCATGCTGCCCTCAGAGCACTGACATGACTGGAGGTACCCTTCATAAACAAGAATTTGTTCCACCGTCTCAATATCCAGATAGCCTGTGATCACCAGCTGAATATCATGCACATCTGTATATCGTAGCCTGAGAGCATGTATGATGCCTACATCTTGGCACACGCAGCAAAACCTGGCATTTTTGAGGGTCACTCTCAGCTGAGGGTGAGAAAAGGGTTACACGTTAAGGTCACAGCTAATGACTCCACTACAGAAGCTTAAGAACAAGGGGAAACCTGTTACAATGAAGCCCACTTTGCCACCAGGAATGTCATTGAGCATTGCGTAGGACATCTAAAGATGTGGTTCCATTGTCTGGATTGCTCTGATGGGGCACTCCAATACAGCCCCAAAAGGGTGTCGCAGGTCGTGATCACATGCTGTGTCCTGCACATCCTGGCAAAGCACTGGAGTGAGATGAGAAAGGAGAAAGAATATGCAGCCTCATTTGTGAAAGAGGAGGAAGACCAGACCAGGGTTGAGGAGTATCTCTGCGATGATATTGTGTCGTTAAAAAAATGTATTTGTATCATGGTTCTGGTGAAAGGACTATTTTATACTGCAGCTCTGATTACATTGCCAATTGTCTGCAGCCCTGAACCCACTTGATCAGCATGCAGAAGGATATTTGCTCCTTGTTATTAGGGTGTTTAATTTAATCGGAGATAATGTAATTGTGTAAATTTTAGGTTAGCCCATGGGGTTTCTGAGTAGGGTTTAATTAAGTTGATTGACAAGAAGAAAGTCATGTGAGGAGAACATAGAACATTACAGCACAGAACAGGCCCTTCGGCCTTCGATGTTGCGCTGACCAATTAGGAAAAAGCAATGACCTTCTAACCTAAACCATTCCCTTTTCGTCCATAAACTTATCTACTAACCTCTAAAACGCCACCAAACTTGGCGCATCTACAACTGACGCAGACAGGGCATTCCATACCTTTACCACCCTCTGGGTAAAGAACCTATCTCTGACATCCGTCCTATAACCACCACCCCTTAATTTAAAGCTATGTCCCCTCATGCTAGCTTCCTCCATCCTAGGAAAAAGGCTACCACTGTCCAACCTATCTAAACCTCTAATCATTTTATATGTTTTTAAGATTAGGATCGCTCCCTTTATTATTGAGCCGATATCGATCGGCCACTTTGTGGTTGGCTTGCAATCGAGCAAGCATCTACCACACCCCAATAGGGGTTGGGAGATAGTTTTGAAACAAGTTTTTCCCAGTCACAATCTTATATGTTTCAATAAGGTCTCCTCTTAGCCGCCTTCTTTCTAACGAAAACAATTAGGCGGAGCTAGGCTTACAAAGCAAAATGCAGACAGTTGATATTTGAATTTGAAAGGAGTAGTTTGTTCTCTCTCTCTCTCTCTCTCTCTGGAAATTGAAGGGCACAATCTGGCTGGTTTGCCATGCCGATCGTGTTCATCCAAAAAGGTGGTGCAAAGCCAATTTGCATATTAATGATATGCTTAGCACAGTCAGCACAGCATCGCCTGGCCTTGCAATTATCTTGCTGGTCAGACCTCATGCTAGGGAGAATCATAACTGGTCTGTACTAGCAGAGACCAGATGTGATGGCCTCGCTGGGGAAGATTGGAGACCATTGAAGCCCCCGGCTGGTCAGAGGCATTGCCAGATGGTGCCAACCTTGCATGCCCACCTGGCAGCTCGGCACTGCCCACTGTAACTCTGGCAATGCGCACACTGAGCACTCTTACATTGCCCATCAGCATCACGATTTGTGCCAGGAACAGTACCAAGAGATAGGGCCTGATTGGGATAAAGCCTGAATGGGGATGGGGCTACAACAAGAGGGGAGTGCTGCAAAGGGGCAGGGAGCTCTGCAGTGAGGGGAGACAGTGGGGAGCTCTGCAAGGGGGATGAAGTTCTGCAAAGAAGGCGGAGAAACACAGGAGGGAGCTTTGCAGGAGTTGGAGCTCTGCAGACCAAGATTAATAGAGCATGTAGGCAATGGGAAGTGATCAGTGATGAGGGAATGGTGGGGAGGGAGGGGTTGCAGGGGACTGGTGGAGTTAGTCTGCGGATATATGCAAAGAGAGATCATTGGCAGTAGATATGGAAGGTCGGCTAAAGCAATGATCAGTACGAGGGACCTTCATCATAGAACATAGAACATAGAACACTACAGCACAAACAGGCCCTTCGGCCCACAAGTTGTGCCAAACACATCAAAACCTACCCAGCCATAGACCTATCTATAACCCCAATCCCATTGGATCCCATATACTCATCCAGAAATCTTTTAAAAGACCCCAGCGAGTTTGCCTCGACCACCACCGACGGCAGCCGATTCCATTCACTCACCACCCTCTGAGTGAAAAACTTTCCCCTAGCATCCCCTCTGTACTTGCTTCCCTGCACCTTAAATCTGTGCCCTTTCGTCGCGACCATTTCAGCCCTGGGAAATAGTCTCTGAGAGTCCACCCTATCCAATCCTCTCAACATCTTGTAAACCTCTATCAGGTCGCCTCTCAACCTTCGTCTCTCCAGGGAGAACTGTCCCAGCTCCCTCAACCTGTCTTCATAAGGCATGCCTCCCAATCCAGGCAACATCCTTGTAAACCTCCTCTGCACCCTTTCAATAGCTTCCATGTCCTTCCTATAGTGAGACGACCAGAACTGCGCACAGTACTCCAAGTGTGGTCTGACAAGGGTCCTATAAAGCTGCAGCATTACCTCCTGACTCCTGAAATCAATCCCTCGATGAATGAAGGCCAGTACACCATAAGCTTTCTTAACCACATCCTCCACCTGGGAGGCCGATTTGAGAGTCTTATGGACCCGGACCCCAAGATCCCTCTGCTCTTCCACACAGCGAAGACTCCTACCTTTGATAGTGTACTCATTCATCCCGTTGGATCTGCCAAAATGGACCACAACACATTTATCCGCGTTGAAGTCCCTCTGCCACTTCTCCGCCCAGTCTTGCATCCTGTCGATGTCATGCTGCAACTTTTGACATCCCTCCAGACAATCCACAACACCACCGACCTTCGTGTCATCGGCGAACTTACTCACCCATCCCTCCACTTCCTCATCCAGGTCATTTATGAAAATGACAAACAGCAAGGGTCCTAGAACAGATCCCTGGGGCACTCCACTGGTGACCAACCTCCATGCAGAAAAAGAGCCATCCACAACCACCCTCTGCCTTCTGCAGACAAGCCAGTTCTGGATCCACAAGGCCAAAGCCCCTTGGATCCCATGGCCTCTCACCTTCAGGTGGGGATGTATGGGGGAGAGAAGGTGGGGGTTGTTGGGGGTAGGGTGGGAGGGGGTAGATGGTCGGCGGAGTTGTGTCCGAAGTCTGGGACCTGCTAGAAAATAGATATCTCTCCAGAGACCAAAGAGAAAATGCTGGAAAATCTCAGCAGGTCTGGCAACATCTGTAAAGAGAGAAAAGAGCTGAGGTTTCGAGTCCACATGACTCTTTGTGAAAGCTAAAAGGCACGGAAAGTGGGAAGTATTTTTTTGCAGGAGAAGAGAATGAAAGATGAGTCATAGCCATAAAAACCAGGGGAAAAGATTTCTAATAGCTGTCGACAGAGAGAATAAAGGGTGCGAAGGTAGAAAATGGAAAGTGCAGAGGGAGAAAAGGTAAGGAAAGTCGGATGGATAGTGGAAAGAATGGGGTGGGAATAAAAAAGCACAATAGAACATAGAACATAGAACAATACAGCACAGAACAGGCCCTTCGGCCTTCGATGTTGTGCCGACCAAAATAAAAAGCAATGCCCCTCTAACTAAACCATTCCCTTCTCATCCATATACTTATCAACTAACCTCTTAAACGCCACCAAACTTGGCGCATCTACACAGCTGCAGGCAGGGCATTCCACTCCCTAATCACTCTTTGAGTAAAGAACCTACCTCTGATATCCGTCCTATAACTCATACCCCTTAATTTAAAGTTGGGTCCCCTCGTGCTAGCTTTCTCCATCCTAGGAAAAAGGCTATCACTGTCCACCCTATCCAAACCTCTAATTATCTTATATGCTTCAATAAGATCCCCCCTTAGACGCCTCCTTTCTAACGAAAACCAACCTCAAATCCTTCAACCTCTCTTCATAGGACCTGCCCTCCATACCAGGCAACATCCTAGTAAACCTCCTCTGTACCCTCTCCAATGCCTCACATCTTTCTTATAATGTGGCGACCAGAACTGCACACAATACTCCAAGTGCGGCCGCACTAGAGTTTTGTACAGCTGCAACATGATGCGGCGGCTCCTAAATTCCATCCCCCTACCAATAAAAGCTAAGACTCCATAAGCCTTCTTAACAACTTTATCCACTTGACTGCCTACTTTCAGGGATCTATTGACACATACACCAAGATCCTTCTGTTCCTCAACATATTAAGAGCCCTACCATTAGCCCTATACTCTACACATTTATTGTTCCTGCCAAAGTGCATTACCTCACACTTTTCCACAGTAAACTCCATTTGCCACCTCTCGGCCCAGCTCTGCAACTTGTCCAAGTCACTCTGTAAACTAAAACACCCCTCTTCACTATCTACCACACCACCAACTTTAGTATCATCTGCAAATTTACTGATCAATTCCTCAATACCCTCATCCAGATCATTTATAAAAATTACAAACAGCAGGGGCCCCAAAACAGACCCCTGAGGAACACCACTCGTCACCGAACTCCACGATGAATATCTCCCATCAACCACCACCCTCTGTCTTCTATCTGCTAGCCAATTCCTAACCAATTAGCTAAATCACCCTCTATCCCATACATCTGCATTTTCTGCAGAAGTCTTCCATGGGCCACCTTATCAAACGCCTTACTAAAGTCCATATATACTACATCAACCGCCTTACCCCAATCCACCTCTCTGGTCACTTTCTCAAAAAACTCAATGAGGTTAGTAAGGCATGACCTACCCTTCACGAAACCATGCTGACTATCCACAATCAATTCATTTCTCTCCAAATAACTATAAATCCTATCCCTAATAATTCTCTCCAATACCTTGCCCACCACAGAAGTAAGACTCACTGGCCTATAATTCCCAGGAAGGTCTCTCTTCCCCTTCTTAAACAATAAAGAGGTAAAAGTAGAGAACAGTAAAAAATAAAATAATATGAAAACAAAAGGGGGCCAATGTGGGGTAGAATAAATCTAAAGCTGTTGGATTCGATGTTGAGACCAGAAGGCTGTAAAAAGTGCCTAGCTGGAAGATAAATCAGAGCCATAGTTCACCCTCCCCTCCCCCAACCTTCCAAGGATCTGTTGCACATGAGGGTGTGCCTCATTTGGCAACGTGAGCATGACTTTTTTCAAGGCAGAAAAGTAATGAAGTCTGTGAGGAAAACTATCGTACCCCGCAGAACCTGATGAAGTCTGACTCCTGCCTTTCTGATGTCAGCCCACTGACCTCCCACTGCATGTCTAACTGTGAGATAGGGGTATTTCACTTCCTTAAGGGAAGGGGCCAGGGATGGAGGGGTTGGGAAATGATATGAGATAAAGCTCATGGATTGATGAAGCTGTCATTCAAGGATGACTGAGACTGATGGTGTCATGTGCTTCCACTTGTGGGTAGGTGATTCAAAGGGTGGAGAGGGAGATAGCCATTCCCCATCCCTGTGAAAGCATTAAAATCCTAAATCATGTCAGTATCTATGTGCAAATGTATTTAATAGTGAATTTCTAAGTGTGTCCCTAGAAAGCACATTAGAATCGCTTGCTGCATTCTGCACGTCCTGGCCTGTGATGCCCTTTGTGGGTATTCTCTGGAGAGCCTGGACTTTGAGGTCCCAACTGACTTTTGGCTGTCTCAGATATAACAAGTCACCCTGTTCTGCCTGCTGCCCAGGAGATGGGACAGTGTCATGAGGTGGACAAGGGGAGGGGCTATTCAGAAGGGCTGCAGACTGCAGGAGTCTCTTTGCTGGAAGGCCCCAGGACGGCCTCCAGTGCTTTCTTCTCCCTTGGGGTCCTTACTGGTCCCTGGGCTATTCCTTGGGTCAGAGAGGCAGCTGAATTGAGCTCCAGGTATGTTTGTGTCACCTGGTGCTGCTAGACTTGGAAGCCCACCAAGTCCAAAGCCCTCTTCTTTGGACACAGGTGAGGTCCCAGAGGACTGGAGGATTGCAAATGTAGTACCGTTGTTTAAAAAGGGTCAGAGGGATAATCCAGGGAACTGTAGGCCGGTGAGCTTGACTTCAGTTATAGGTAAGCTAATGGAGAGGATCCTCAGGGACAGGATGTATGAGCATCTGGAGCATTGCGATCAGATCAGGGATACGCAGCATGGCTTCGTTAAGGGGAGGTCGTGCCTTATGAATCTAGTGGAATTTTTTGAAGAGGTGACAAAAACGGTTGATGAAGGACAAGCCGTTGATGTCGTCTACTTGGATTTCAGTAAGGCGTTTGACAAGGTTCCCCATGGTAGGCTGATAAAAAAGGTGAAGGCGCATGGGATACAGGGCCAGGTATGTAGATGGGTTGAGAACTGGCTTGGGAGGAGGAGACAGCGGGTAGTAGTGGAAGGCTCTTTTCCAACTGGAGGTCTGTCACTAGTGGTGTGCCACAGGGCTCTGTACTAGGACCCCTTCTATTTGTGGTGTATATAAATGACTTGGAAGAGGGGGTAGATGGTGTGATCAGCAAATTTGCTGATGACACTAAGATGATTGGATTGGCAGGTACTGAGGAGCAGTGCCAGGCAATACAACAGGACATTGATAGGCTGGTAGATTGGGCAGATAGATGGCAAATGGAATTTAATCCGGATAAATGCGAGGTGATGCATTTTGGCCGGAATACTGTAGAGGGAAGTTATAGGATAAAAGGTAAAACTATCCGGAGTATAGAGACGCAGAGAGACCTGGGGGTGCAGGTTCAGAAGTCTCTGAAGGTGTCAGTACAGGTGGAGAAAGTGATAAAGAAAGCGTATGGTATGTTAGCCTTCATAGGAAGGGGTATAGAATACAAGAGTAGGAGTCTGATGTTACAAGTGTATGGAACGTTGGTTAGGCCTCACTTGGAGTACTGTGTCCAGTTCTGGTCGCCATACTACCGGAAGGATGTAGAGTCCCTGGAGAGAGTGCAGAGGAGATTTACCAGGATGCTGCCTGGTATGGAAGGGCTGTCTTACGAGGAAAGATTGAACGCACTGGGGTTGTTTTCCCTTGAAAGACGTCGGCTGAGAGGGGATCTATTAGAGGTATATAAGATTATGAGGGGTATAGATAGAGTAAATGGTGGTAAGCTTTTTCCACCATTAGAATCGGATAGAACGAGGGGTCACGGCCTTAGGGTGAGGGGGGCTATGTATAAGACGAATATTAGAGGGCATTTTTTCACACAAAGGGTAGTGGGGGTGTGGAATGCACTACCGAGTAAGATGGTGGGAGCAGGCACGCTAGGGTTGTTTAAGGGTCTCTTGGACAGCCACATGAGCGGTCTGCAGATAGAGGGATATAGGAGGACTGTTTAAATACTTTATTTGTTTCCACAGGCTATTCGGTCCACCTTGTTGACCAACAAGGCGCATGCATTCGGCAGATCGTGCGAGGGCTGCTCTTGGATGTTACTTCAGGAGTGGCCTAGTGCTTCATGTCATTAGTGTATGCTTAAATTGGACCATCAGATGGGCAACATGACTGCTCAGAGACTATCGCTGTTGCTGTCGAGACACATGGATTTGGGCCTGTGTCTGCGGGAGTTTGCGCGTTTTCCCCGCGGTTGCGTGGGTTTTCTCCGGGTGCTCCGGTTTCCTCCCACATCCCAAAAATGTGCTCTTAGGCTGATTGAGTAACAAATTGTCCCTATATTGGTCTCTATATGTCATTAAGACGTTAGGACAGCGGCGCGGGCTCGTTGGGCCGAAGGGCCTGTTTCCCGTGCTGTGTTGTTCTTTGGTCTTTGTTCTTTGTAAGATCTGAGCCATTGTGGCAAATCCTCTGCAACTGTGATATGCATTCGATGCCCTCAGTAGTGGTGTCCCATGTGACTGTGCCAAGCTTTGTACTGCCTTAGCCATGTACATTGCAGAATGAACTAAACCTTGGATGTCATTAGACATGACATCTTGCCCAAGGCTTTCCACTGCAACACCATCCTTGCTGTCTTGGCCTAAATACCATGCAATTCTGACACCATCTCCTCGAAGAGCAGGCTTCTAGACTCTTCCAGTTGGACTTGCATTTGCTAAAAAGTTGCTGACACTCCATCCTGTTAAACCTGGCTCTGCATGTGAATTTTGACCAGTGATGGGTTGACCTTTTCCAGGGGCCTGACATCTGGCTTGTGGACAGCTGTTACCTAGGATCTAGCAGTCTTTCAACTACCGGCCCTGTTGGATGTTACTGCTTATCTGATTTGCTTCAGCAGCTGTGTGGTGTGATCACCAGATAGTGATCCAGAAACCTGTCTGCTAACATCTGCATCAAGTTGATTGTCTGTGCAGTGTTGAATGGTGTTGGTGAAAACAGTGGTGATGACTCCGCATTCTCGTAAGAACATGGAAACTAGAAGCAAGAGTAGGCCATTTGACCCCTTGAGCCTGCTCCGCTATTCATTTTGATCATGGCTGATCATCAAATTCAATATCTTGATTTCCCTTCCTCTTTCCCACATATCTATTGTTCCCTTTAGCCCCTAAAGCTATATCTAAGCTATATTCTTGAAATCAGACAAAGTTTAGGCCTCAACTACATTCTGTGGCGGTAATTCCACACATTCACCACCTCTGGTGAAGAAAGTTATCCTCACCTCAGTTCTGAAAAATTTATCCCTTATCCTCAAACCATGACCCCTAGTTCTGCACCCCGGGATCATTGGGGGCATTATTTCTGAATCTACTTTTGTCTTATCCTGTTCGAGTTTTATAAGTTTCTAAGAGATCCCCTCTCACTCTTATGAATTCTAATGAATATAATCCCAGCAGACTTAGTCTCTCCTCATATGACAGACCTGCGATCCCAGGAATCTGCCTGGAAAACCTCCGCTGCACACCTTCTATAGCAACGATATGCTTCCTCAGATAAGGACAGCAAAACTGCACACAATAGTCCAGCTGTGGCCTCACCAATGCCCTATACAAGAGCAGCAAAACATCCTTACACCTATACTCAAATCCTCTTGTTATGAAGGTCAACATACCATTTGCCTTCTTTATTGCCTGCTGTACCTGTAAGCTTACTTTCAGCAACTGATGCACAAGTATCCAACTCTCCATTTACACCCATTCAAGTAAAAATCTGTCTTCCGATTTATTTCTATTAAAGTAGATAGCCTCACATCTATTGCATTATAATGTGTCTGCCATTCATATGCCTACAGGCTTAGCCTGTTCAAATCATGCTAGAGCATCTCTGCATCCTCTTCCCAGCTCACCCTCCCACGCAACTTTGTATCATCTACAAACTTGGAGATAATACATTCAGTTCCCTCTTCAAAATCATTAATATATAGTGTCAACAGTTGGGGTCCTAGCACAGATCCCTGCGGTACCCCACTAGTCACAGACCACCAATCAGAAAATGACCCATTTATGCCAACTCTTTGCTTCATATCTGCTAACCAGCTTTCTATCCATGTCAAGACATTATCTGCAATCCCATGTGCTTTAACTTGACTTAATAATCTGTTATGTGAGAACTTGTTAAAGCCTTCTGAAAGTCTAATTAAGCCGCATCCACTGGTTCTTCTTGGTCAACTCTACTCTTTAAATCCTCCAAGAATGCCAATAGATTCATTAAACATGATTTCCTTTTTGTAAATCCATGCTGACTTTATCTGATTATACCTCTACCTTCCAAATACTGAGTTATGAATTCCTCGATGATGGACTTTTGTAACTTACCAAGTATCGACTTTAGGCTCACTGTTCTATAGTCCTTGTTTTCTCTCTACCTACCTTTTTGAATAGCAAGCTTACATTAGCTAGCCTCCAGTCTGTCAGAACCAGTCCAGGGTCCAAAGAATTTTGGAAAATAACCACCAATGGATCTATAGATTCCAAGGCCATTTCCTTAAGTACTCTGGGATGAAGATTGTCAGGACGGATTTATCTATCTTCAATTCTACCAATTTCCCCAAAACCATTTCTCTACTAATGTTGATTTCCTTCAGCTGTTCACTAAAACTTGTTTCTTTCAGAATTTCTGGTTCATTGTTTCAGTCTTCACAAAGGAAGATATGAATAAAGTATGAACTTTATTCCCTGGCCATTCTTTATTCCCCGTTATGAATTCTACCATTTATGACTGTGAGAGACCTATATTCATTTTTGTCAATCTTTTTCTCTTTATATCTATAGAAACTTTTACAGTCAGTTTTTATGTTCCTCACCATCTTACTTCTCAATCAATCCCTTGGCCTTGCTTTGCTAGTCCTGCTTTGCTAAATTTTAAACTGTTCCCAATGCTTAAGCCTATTGTCTTTTCTTGCCAATTTGTATACATCTTCAATGAATATGATAGAATCTCTAATTTCCCTTGTAAGTAATGGTTTAGCCACAATTCCCTTGCCACTCTTGTGCCAAACAGGAATAAACAACTTCTGCAATACACCTGTTCACTCTTTGAATGCTTGCCATTGCTTGCCCACTGTCTTTACTTTCAGTAGTGTTTCCTAGTCCATCATGGCCAATTCGTGGTTCATACCATTATAATTACCTTTATTGAGATTCAGAACAATTAATATTAGTTATAGTTATTACTTTTACAGAACAATCAAGATTCAAACATAATGCTGAACTTTGACTTGACTTTGAGTGACTGGCAAGGACCCAAGCAGATATTGGTCTGTATCCATGTGTTGGTCTCTGCAGTTTCCCCAGTATGCCTGGTCTTTGGTCTGGTCTGATCCTCTTCTTCTGGATCTGGTCTGTTTTCTCTTCTTCTCCTCTGGATGGTCCAGGGCTGTGCTTCACAGTTGTTGGTTTCTAAAGTTGCCGCTGTTGGTAGTATGTTGTATAGCATCTTTATCCTTTGATTGTTCTGCACCCTTAGGGTTGGCCCTTGATCATTACCAATCAATTGATCAGGTTGATCATCCTGATCAATGGAGTCCAATCGGGTGCTACTATCGGTTTTGGGGTGTGTACCAAGCAGCCATGCCTGTGAATGCTGGAAGCACGTATGTCACATACCTGTCTCTCAAATAAGGGCTTAAGGCACGCCTTCATCTGGTAAACAAATATGTTTGACCAAAGAATGTCCATTGTCTTCGGGGTCACCTATTTTCTGTGTAATCTTGTCTAAGAAATGTCTAAGGCTGCGACCCGCTTGTCTCAGTCCAATATTCATTTAGGGCTGCAGCCTGTTTGTTTTAGTCTTTAAACAGGAGACAACTGAATTGAGTGAAATGGATTGAAGCACATTCTTTTGTATCAGTAGTTAACTTTAGGGCTCTCAATTATCTGGCATATTCCAAGAGTCATGGGGAGTCTTTCCACCATATAATCAATACTTAACTAAAATACTGTTAATTCTTAATAGGATTTTGTCTTTTGTGGAATGCTGGCAAGGTTACATTAATCACCTATCCTCAGTCACCTTGAGAAAATGGTGGTGGGCATCCTCTTGAATCATTGACATTCTTGTACTGAAGTTGCTCCCACAATGGTTTTAGGTGAATTCAAAGTTTGACCAGCAATGGTGAAAGGAGATTTAATTCAGGTCAGGGTTAATTTGATTTTGAGAGGAGCTTTGAGATGCTGATATCCCCATGAAGTTACTGCTTTTAGTAATAGAAGTTACAGGCCTGGGAAGCGTTGTCAAATTGAACTTGTGGAGTTGCTACGTTGCTTATAGATAGAACATACTATAAGCTGTGTAATGAGAGTGACATTGACAGGGTGCCAATGATGAATACAGCTCTACCCTGAATAGTATTGAGTTTTTTGTATGTTATGTATGTTATCCAGGTGCATAGTGACTATTCCACTCAGACTTGAGTCTTGTATATGTGGGGGCAGCACAATGGCACAGTGGTTAACACTGCTGCCTTACAGTGCCAGGGACCTGGGTTCGATTCCTGGCTTGGGTCACTGTCTCTGTAGAGTTTGCACATTCTCCGTATGTCTGTGTGGATTTCCTCTGGGTGCTCTGGTTTCTTCTTACAGTTCATAGATGTGCAGATTAAGTGAATTGGCCATGCCAAATTCTGCCTCAACGTACCCAAACAGTTGCCAGAGTGTGGCAACTAGGTGATTTTTACTGTAACTTCATTGCATTGTTATACTTGTGATAATAAGTGAACTTTGGTGTGGTGGAAAGACTTTGATGGATCAGGAAGTGGGACACTCATGCAAAGTTCCAAGATTCTGTTCATATAGCATGATTCATGGTGAGCGAAAATTGTTTTTCTTTGATCAAAGCAGAAGACAAAATGCTTGTCTGATAAGAAGTATTTGACTAAATGCATTGACTGGTACAATGCTGTGTGATACAGATCAAAAAGTGTCAAGTTCAGTGCATGGTCTCTTCCAAGCTATCAATCATAATCAGAATTGTTTATATGGCTTTTCCTCTTGCCAGATTGGCATAAGGAGGGGAAAAGATCCATCAGTTATTTTTTTCCTTTAATTGCCAATTGAAGCAATACTTAAGTACTAAAGTGGATACTACTGGAGGATAGTATTAGACTTGTCTGCAACACATAGTGCCTGATAAAATGATGGTCAAAAAGCATCACTGACAGTACTCCTTGAAAAATAAGAGTCTATATATAATGAAGCAGACATGGAATCTATGGCGGCAGTAGCTATCCTTTAATTTGAGGCTGACCTATACACAGGAACATCTTTGAATCAAGGAGTCTAAATTTGACGGAAGAGTAAAAGAATCTGAGACATGTTTACACATTATTAAAAGTAGCAAATAAAGCACTTGGGTGAATAAGTGAGAGAGCAAGCTAACTTATATTGAAACTTAGTGAAACTATACCTGAATTATTGTATACGGTTCTGTTTTCCACATTACAAAAAAAATGTAGAGGCACTGGGAAAGGTGCGTATAATTTATTTAATGAAAGTCAACGGGATTTATCAGGTTGAGAAGATGTTTTCAATTTTGAGGAATCCAAAACTAGGAATCATAAATTCAATGTAGTCACCAGTAAATCCAATAAGGAATTCAGGAGAAACATTTAAACCAAGGAAGTGGTTAGAACGTGGCATGTGTGTGGAAAATATAAAGAGATTGTTTTAACAAATAATAGAGATACATTTAAGGAAAAACCAAGTACAGGATGGAAAAAAAAAATCTGATAGTTTTTGATACAATAGGGTCAGAGAAAATGCTTGTGGAGTGAAGTAGGGAAAAGGTGAATGCATTTTGTACCTGAAGGGAAAGGATTAATAGATTTTGTACATAGAATATGTCACAAACATAACCCTTCATTATGACTGATTTTTTTAGTTAAAATTGCTCCTGACAGTAATATAAGTTATTTGTTCATGTTTTACATGCTTTAACTCTCATTTTTATAAAGACAGATAGTTTAATGTTATTTTGTAGACTTTATAAGTCTTACCTATTTGTGTTAGTTGGACATCATTATACAAATGGTAGTTTATGATACTGGCTTTTGACAGTTACTGATGACAGATTGCGATACCAGCTTTTAACAGGAAGAGTCCTGATGGGACAGCCGTGATTGCACAAGTAACTTCAAAGACAGGGATGCTGATACTGCTGCAGAGGAGTTTTGAATCATGACCGCAGCTGGACTGTAATTCCTGATTAAATGTAGGGCTGCATCATGACCAGAAAGGAAGACCCGGAGTTCTGGCCCGAATGGGAAACTTAAAATCGTGATTGACACTAAGATTGTATAAAAGCCCACTTATGTTTGTGTTCTCTGGGAAGTCTATTAATCCATTTTAAGGAACTAGTTTCTCCCCAAAGCTTTGGAATAAAAACCACTGTATTTTTACTCATTAACAGACTTTGAGGTATTATTTTACCTACAACATGGAGCATTTGATTTATTATTGTCACATATATTGGGATAGTGTAAAGTACTGTCTCTTGCAAGTTATACAGACAAAACATACCACTCAGAGAGTACATCGGGGAGAGGGAAAAGGAGTGGATGCATAACTGTAAATAGTGTTTACAGTTATAACTAGGATATAGAGTAAGATCAGTTTATACATGGTAGATCCAGGGAAAAAGCTGTTGTTCATAGAACTTTATAGTGCAGAAAAGAGGCATTGCGACTGCACCGAGAATAATCCCATCTAGGCCCTATCCCTGTTTCCCTATATTTTTATACTCCTAATCCCCCGAAACTAAAGACCAATTTAGCATAGCTAATCAACCTAATGCATACATCTCTGGACTGTGGGAGTAAACTGGAGACCCGAAGGATTCCCACTTAGATACGGGGAGAATATGCAAACTCCACATAGACAGAACCCAAATCAGGAATTGAAGCCAGGTCCCTAAGAGCTGTGAAGCAACAGTGCTAACCACTATGTTACTGTGCTGCCCTTGAGTTGGTTAGTACGTGATTTCAAACTTTTGTATCTTTTTCCTGATGCAAGAAAATGGAAGAGAGTATGCCCAGGGTGTGTGGGGTCCTTGATAATGCTGTTGCTTTTCCAAGACAGTGTAAAGTGTAGACAGTGTCAATGGATGGGAGGCTGGTTTGCGTGATGGACTGGGCTATGTTCACAACCCTTAGTAATTTCTTGCAGTCTTGATCAGAGCAAGAGCTATACCAAGCTGTGATAGATCCAGAAAGGATGTTTTTTTGGGGCATCTGTATGCATTTGGGCAGCATAGTAGCACAGTAGTTAGCAATGCTGCTTCACAGTCCCAGGACCTGTGTTCAATTCCCGGCTTGAGTCATTGCCTTTGTGGAGTTTGCACATTCTTTCAGTGTCCATATAGCTTTCTTCCAGGTGCTCCACTTTCCTCCTACAGTCCGAAGATGTACAGATTAGGTGAATTTGCTATGCTAAATTCTTGATCAGTGTACCTGAACAGGTGGCTTGGGGATTTTCATGAGAACTTCATTTTTTTTTCAAAGATGTAGCAAGTCCAGAAACCTGGACATTCAGACATAAAAAAAAATGGGTGGCACAGTGGCTATCATCAGGCACCTGGGTTCGATTCCCAGGTTGGGTCATGGCCTATGTGGATCTTGCACGTACTCTCTGTGTTGCATGGATTTCTTTTGGGTGCTCCGGTTTCCTCCCACAGTCTAAAGATGTGTGGATTAGGTGGATTGGCCAGGCCAAATTGCCTGCTGGTGTCAGGAGGACTAGCTATGCATGGGGTTATGTGGATAGGGCCTGGTGGGATTGTGGTTGGTGCAGACTCGAATGGGCCAATTGGCCTCCTTCTACACTGTAGGATTCTATGATTCTATGAATTGATGAGAGTCATAGCAGACATGCTGAATTTCCTTAGCCCCCTGACAAATTAGAGACATATTAGTGGCTTTCCTAACTGTAGCGTCAGTGTGGACGGACCAGGACAGGTTGTTGGTGATCTGGGCATCTAGTAATTTGGAGCTCTCAACCATTTCCACTTTGTTGATATAGACAGGGACATGTCTTCCATTACACTTCCTGAAGTTGATGACTGTCTCCTTTGTTTTACTGACACTGAGGGATCAATTATTGTTGCTGCATGATTTCACCAGATTCTCTTCTCTTTCCTGCATTCCATCTTGTCATTGTTGTGATCTGACCCACAACGGTGGTGTCACCGGCAAATTGAAAATGGAGCTGAAGCAGGGCACCTGTGTTGAGGACAATCATGGAGTTGTGGCTATCTATGCTTATTGATTGTGGTCTGTGGGTTAGGAAGTTTAGGATTCAGCATGGTCTAAGTGACTGCTTCTGTGCTGCAAATTCTATATAATTAATCTGATCTGCTGTCAAACCAGCAGTAAAAACAGTACTCTCAGTTGCATCAGTTTTGCCCAATCAGGGCTGAACTCTAATTTTAACTCCAAACTTATTCTTTGTACTTTTCGATTATATGGCACAGTTTGCTACAGAACCTTTAACTCAATATCTGCCACAGTTCAAGCTCAGCCATTTGCATTATATTTTTATTGACGTGATAAATTTTGGAAAGAACATTTTCATTATTTTCTTGCACTGTAATCTCCGAATTGTCAAACATGTAAATTTCATTGGCAGATATTATCAGTGAACATAACATTGTTTTAAGTCTTTTACGAGTTTGGTGAAGTGTCTTGCAAAGTACTTATTGATAAAAATTTAGAAGAAAGATAAAAGTACAGATACTATAAAGCACAATTGAACTATTTTTTGTTATTCATTGCTCGAATAAAGGCATTGCTCACAAAACGAGTATTTATTGTCCATCTCTACTTTCCCTTGGGAAGGTAGAAGTGAGCTACTGTTGCAGTCCATGTGGTGTTAGTATACCCACAGTGCTGTTGGGTAGACAGTTCTCGGATTTTGACTCATGATGATAAAGGAACAGCAATATATTTCCAAGTCTGATTTTTGGGATTCAATGAGAAAATTTTTGACCTTTGTAGATTGAAGTACTTCAAAGTAGTGTCATGATATTTCAACCAAAATCAAACTCACCTCATGAAAGAGCAGCGCTCCGCAAGCTCATGATACCAAATAACCTTTTGGACTTTATTCTGTTGTGAGACTTCTTACTATGCCTACTCCAATCCAACACTGGTATCTCTACACCAAAATCAGTGATGGGGTTATGACGTTATCATCAACATTTTTGCATTTATTTCACAAAAGGAGTGAAGTTTTAAAAATTATTATCCCATTGAGACACTAATGATACAGAGTTCTGGAAGTCATAAATGTAAGCTTTAATTTTTGTGTAAAAATAGTTATTCTCAGTCTGTTGTTACATCCAAATACCATTCTCTTTTTTTGGGGTACAGGTTTTGAGCCTGGTATGTATGATGTCTAATAGCTGGAGTCAATTGCTGTTCGTAGTTAATATGGTGATTGCAGTCATGTCTGAATTGAAAGTTATCACCTCCAACCTCAAAGACATTCATCTGCAGTAACAAATACTATGAGGTATGTGAAAAAAATCCAACCGGGAAAGAAAATGGAAATCACAAGAAAGAAAACAATCTGGGTTTCATCAGTGATGTCATTGTCCCTGAGACTGTTTAATCTTTCTCTTTGCTTCCTTCATGAACAACTGTAAGTAATATAAGGCTACACTTGAACGTGTCTCCAGAAAGCTCATTTGTCATTAATTCTGTCAAGGTGTTGTTCAGTATGTCAGCTACAAGCTCTAAGTGGCAAATTTGGAAATTGATTGGTAAATAAAACAGGAGTAATAGACATGAGTGTTGAGCATATAATCTTATTACTATATTCACACATCTTAGTTACTTGAATGCTTTTGTGCATTTGCTATTAACATTGCAGATGAAAACAAGATATCTGTTTTATGATCACTTTTTAAATTCTTGTTTAATTCCTTAGATGTGCTAGATATTTCTTTAGCTATATACATGTGAAGTACATTTATCTATATTGTGTGTGTATGTAGGATATTTTATATTACAATCAATAAGCATGGCTAAGACAGTGTAACCACACCTGTGATGAACCAGCAATTTCTATTGGACATAATAGTGGAATTTTACCGGAATCAGGCGGGCACACTTGTGGATTAGAATTCTCTGTTGGCCTCAGGTGGAATTTTAGGAGCCTTGCCTGAGCAAGATCATTAAATACTGACCAGTTATTCTATTAAAAAAATAATGACCAGCTGTAGTCTAAAGAAAGCTGCTCTCAAGGCCATAAGTACTCGTTTTCACTCTTAGCTTGTCAGAAAACCACGGTCAATTCTATTCCAGTGAACCCTGTCTCAAGGCCCGATAACTCATTCACAGGGAAGGCAGTGGCATATTGGTATTGTTACTGGACTAGAAATGCAGAGACACATATTAATGATCTGGATACCTGCGTTATAATCCTAGCGTAGCAGATTGTGGAATTGAATTCAATAAAAAAATCTGAAATTCTGAAGCACCGCAGGAATAATTAAAAATTAGCTGTTTGAAATAAGTCCTCAGAGGCTGCTGAAGGGACATGACTTACATGCTGTTTTCCTAAATCTAGGTCTTGAAAACTTATTTTGCTGTTCTGATTCCACACCAGGCTAACTTTGCTATTCCCAAACCTGGGTGGGGTGGGCAGGGAGTTGGGGCTTAGTGGGAGAGTGGAGAGTGGTGAAAAAGCAACAAAAAGCCTAGCATAAAGACCTTGACAATAATAGCCAGGAGATCCAATTGGAGCTGGTGAAAAAATTTGATTAAAAAATTACGCAAATGATCCCGTACATTCATCTGGAATTGTTGAGTCTAGGATGGGTCCTATATCCTGCAGAATATGTGTGGTGAGGCCATTCTGAAAAAAACATCTGGGCCATGCATAAGGCTTGAAATTACAGTTCGAGCAAGAGCCAGCAATGTCAGTGGGCAAGAACAGAGGAAAATCTTCCCAGATTGGCCAGCTTAGTCCCTCCATAGTTAGGACTTTGGAGTCTAAAATGGGCAATGCAGATGAAACCGCGGCTACTTCTCGACCACCTGTGGAAAGGAGTGAACTAGAATTCAGGTGGTTACGCCATAAGATATGGGGTCCAGTTACATATATTCTTTCCACGTTGAATGCGAGGCTCAGTGCTGAATCATCGAAAGAGACCCATGAACCTCTGAGCTTCCTTGGATTTAGAGGGGAGAAGGCTAAAATGATTTCAACGAGGCACAGGACATTGACATCTTGGAGTTTGAACTCCCTGATTGAGGTCATAATTGTCTGCCAATTAGGGAGCCTCAGTATATAAAATTGGGAGTGTTGGGTCTTCTGGTACTCTGGATTCTGTGTACCAAAAGCACTCAATGAATGGAATAGAGTTTTTAAATAAAAGGAATCTGCTGAAGGTACATCAGCTGACATGTTGTTTTCTTACATCTAGGTCTTGAAAACTTATTTTTCTAGTCCAATTCTGCATATCGCACAGTTACAATGCCTTGCTGGACAGGATTTTGAAGGGACTGTTGACTGTTTAGTCAAGGCTTGGCTTGGCTTTGGAGCTGTCCTATGGGTAGACCTAGGATTATTTGTATTCATGTCCTTCCTGAGGGCGGTGATGTAATTGCTTGCACTTAAGTGGTGGTCCCCGAACTCAATTGAACTGATATGGGTATCCACTTCCATTAGTATACCATGCAACTCATGTGCCCAACTTCCTACCTTTTCCAACGATAGGATGAGCTGTAGCACCTGTTTGCAGTCCAGCTGGGCTTCCGCCAACAGATATTTTTGAATAGAAACATTATTTATCAGTTCACGCTGAAAGCT
The DNA here is from genome assembly GCA_024679065.1 of Sphyrna mokarran. Taxonomy (NCBI): domain Eukaryota; kingdom Metazoa; phylum Chordata; class Chondrichthyes; order Carcharhiniformes; family Carcharhinidae; genus Sphyrna; species Sphyrna mokarran. The sequence goes on from JAGIQG010000024.1 coordinate 42,609,133, forward strand.
GGTGCTGAACTGTAGGGACACTATTGCGCATGCACCCAATGCATTGTGTACAAGTGTATGAAGATCTGTCACCACCACCCCCCCCCCCACACTCCCCCGGACATCACTCCCACTCCCAATCTCGATCACCATCCCCAGACATCATCCCACCTGATCCCTCCCCCACTTAGCCAATTTCTGGCCTTGATTCCCCCCTCCTTATCCCCACCCCCATCCCCCAGACTAATCATTGGCCCCACCCAAGTCATAGAGTCATAGATATTTACAGCATGGGAACAGTCCCATCAGCCCAACTTGTCCATGCTGCTCTTTTTTTCAAAATCTCTAACCTAATCCCAATTGCCTGCATTTGGCCCATATCCTTCTGTACCCATCTTAACCATGTAACTATCTAAATGCTTTTTAAAAGTCAAAATTGTACCCACATCTACTACTACCTCCGGCAGCTTATTCCAGACACTCATCTCCTCTGTGTGAAAAAATTGCTCCTCTGGACATTTTTGTATCTCTCCCCTCTCACTTTAAACCTATGCCCTCTAGTTTTAGACTCCTCTACCTTTGGGAAAAGATATTGATTATCTAGCTGATCTCTGCCCCACATTATTTTATAGACGTCTATAAAATCATTCCTTAGCCTTCTACGCTGCAGAGAAAAAAGTCCCCAGTCTATCCAGCTTCTTCTTATGACTCAAACTATCAAGTCCCGGTAGCATCCTAATAATTCTTTTCTACACTCTTTCTAGTTTAATTATGTTTTTTCTATAATAGGGTGACCAGATTATTATCTGAACTATAGACAGTATTCCAAGTGAGACTTTACCAATGTCTTGTATAACTTTAACAAAACATCCTAACTCCTGTATTCAATGTTCTGACTAATGAAACAAAGCATGCTGATGAATGCCTTCTTCACCACTGTATGCACCTGTGACTCTACTTTGAAGGAGCAATGAATATCTACCCCTAGATCTCTTTGTTCTGTAACTCTCCCCAATGACCCACCATTAACTAAGTCCTGCCCTGGATCAATCTACCAAAATGTATCACCTCGCATTTATCTAAATTAAACTCTGTCAACCATTTGTCAACCCACTGGCCCAATTGATCAAGATCCTGTTGCAATCTTAGATGGCGTCAGCTAGTACATCATTCTGTAATTAGTTCCATGGTTTACTGGGCGAACCAGTAAGGCAGCCAGAGATAACTTTCTTGACTGTCCACTATGCCACTAATCTTAGTGTCATCTGCAAACTTATTAATGATGCCTTCTACATTCTCATCCAAATCATTAACATAAGTGACAAATGACAGTAGACTCAGCATTGATCCCTTAGACACACCGCTGGTCACAGGCCTCCATTTTGAAAAACAACCCTTGACAACCACTCTCTGGCTTCTGTCAAAAAGCCAATTTTGTATCCATCAGCTACCTCACCCTTATGCAACAATGTACTATATGGTACTTTGTCAAAGGCCTTGTTAAAGTCCATGTAGACAACATTAATTATACTGCCCTCATCTACCTTCTTGGTTACTCCTTCAAAAACCTCAATCAAATTTGTGAGACATGATTTTTCATTCACAAAGCCATGCTGACTGTCCCTAATGACTCCTTGCATCTTTAAATGCCTTAGATCCTGTGTCTCAAAATACCTTCCAACAACTTAACCACCATAGATATGAGGCTCTGTAGTTCCCAGATTTTTCCCTGCAGACCTTTTTAAACAAAGACACAACATTTTCCACTCTCCAATCCTCAGGCACCTCACCGTAACTATCGATGATTCAGATAGAACATAGAACATTACAGACGCTACAAATGTCTCTGTTAGGGGACCCAAAATCTCCTCCCTAGCCTCCCACAACATCCTGGGATCATTTCATCAGTGCTGGAGATTTATCTACCTTGATGCGCTTCAAGATTTGCAGCACCTCTTTTTCTGTAATATGTACATCCCTCAAGACATCACTATTTATTTCCCCAAGTTCGTTAACATCCATGCTTTTCTCAATAGTAAGTACTGATGAGAAATATTCATTTAGGATCTCGCCCATCTCTTGTGGATCCGCACATAGATGATCTTTCTTGATCCTTAAGAAGCCCTATTCTCTTCCTTGTTTCTCTTTTGTCCTTTATGTATTTGTAGAAGCTCTTTGGATTCTCCTTTGCATTACCTGCCAAAATAATCTGTGTCCCCTTTTTGCCCTCCTGATTTCTCTCTCAACTCTATTCCTATATCCCTCTACTCTTCAAGGGATTCATATACTCATGCATGTCATATACTCCTTTTTCTTGACCGTGGCCTCAATATCTCAGGTCACCCAGGATTCCCTACTTCTGCCAGCCTCCTCTTTCACTCTAAGAGGAGTATGTTTATCCTGAATCCTGGTTAAAACACTTTTGAAAGCCTCCTACTTTCCAGATGTCCCTTTGCCTTCCCACAGGCAGTCGATCGGTGGACCTGACATTCCCCTCTCCAGGTGTTTGCTGATCCTCATATACCTCCACCAACCGATCATTGCCCTGATCAATCCCCAATACAGAGCACTGACTATGTCACCCTATCATAGCCATGCCCCCCATCATGGTCATGCCCCTTTCAGGCTCTTTTCCTCCACATAGGCTCTGCCATCTTGGCACTGCCTGGTGTCCTGTGGGCAGTGCCAGGATGTCAGGCTGGCATTGCCCAAGGGGCACTGCCTACCCCTGCCCCAAATCACAAAGCTTCAGTGGTCTCCAGTGCTACGAGTGAGGCCATCATGTCAGGTTCCCTTTCGTGGAGACCATACATAATACTCACTGATGAGGACCTCCATCAGTGAGGTTGGTAGGCAAATTTGTGTCCAAGACTTACTAATGATTTTAAAACTACCTCATAAAAAGTTAACTTTGTATCCTTCCTGGGCACAAGGCTGATTATGCCAATGTCATTGTGAGAGGTGAAAAACCGGATACTCACCAATTTTTGGCCTCTCACCTGATCTTGCTGGCTCACTATGCCAATCAACAGCATGACAGGCCAATAAGATCACTCCCAAAAAGTTTGATGCTCCTAAACTTCTACTTTACATTGGTTTCAAGGAAATCACAGGTTATACAATATATCTTATATTATAATGTTCTAGGTGGGTGCACTTCAACTCTGCAACTCAATGAACTAACTGTGGTTGGATAACACCTTACCAGGAACCAAGTGACAGATCCCACTCAATTGGACTTATGTAGACTATTCCATAAATTATCCAGATGATTTTCACATGATTTCCAAACTTCACTCTTAGAAAGACACACAGTAAGATCTTTCTCCAACCTTTTCCATACTGTTTGAGCAAGGATTCACCTCCAGGTTTCCACCACCCCTTTCAATATTCTTCTATCTTGATGAGCTAAATGCATTCAACTTTTTCACACAATGGGCCTGATTTTACCATTTTGATTCTAAATGCAGAATCTAAGCGCAATTCAGATCCAACTTGGAAAACTATTCTCAGGTTACACCCCACTCCCTCTATCAGCACTTAACCTTTAAAAAAAAGAGTCTGAATTGTGCTGTGGCTGGGGCTTACCACACCCGAAATACTGCAGCTCTGATCAGAGCTTTGAACTGAGCATGCACAGTGGGAAAAAAAGTTTGAAAAACACACCTGTCATATTGCTCCTGGGCCCCAAAAAGCGGAAAAAGTGGCCTGGGGATGAAATGTGGGAGCAATGGCTCTCATAGACATCACTCCGTTCCCACAACATAACTGTCACCCTTATCCACCCATCCCCCTCCCCCAGACGGATCATGACCTTCTGCTCCCCTTTTCACCCCCATCGCCGAGTGGCAGCAGAATCTCTTTCCCTTGTTCCTCCCTGCCCCATTCCCCAAAGATCCACCTGGCCACCATTCCTCCCCTCCCTCAACCAGAGAATAATTGGGCCTCCCTCTTCCCTTTGCTTCACCAACGAATGATCTGTCCCACCTCTCCTCTCTCTCACCCTCTCTCCATCACTGATCTGAGTCAGAGAGCCATTGGAAGCTCTGAACTTAGCTCTTCCGAAGCTGAAACAGACCTTTGCTGAGCGTGTCTGTTCGTGTCGAATCTGAATGGGCAAACATGATGGTAAAGGGCGAGTATTGGTAAGATTGGGTATCCAGCTCATTAATTCAATGTAAATGCATGCAAAATTGCGGTAATTGCCTCCCACCCGACCTTACCAAGTTTTTGCGCCCGATGCAATGGTAATTTCGGGCGCAGTATCTCAGGGTCTTCATGCTCAACCGAATACTACCGTTTAAAAAAACTGAAAATAAGGAACCAAACCTCGAGGTATGTAGTTTTTTTCTAGACAATCTTGTTGTCTCTTTTTTTCAGGTTTGACTTTGACTTCAGCAAACAGTACCTGCTGGGACTTGCATTTGTGCCAACTTACTCCATTATGACATTCCTGCTTCCAGCAGAGCTCTGAGAGCTGTTCACTCTAGCTTCCTAGCTGCAACTGCAGTGGATTCATTATACAACTAACCACGGAAAGGTGCCGCTGGTTGCTAAGCAACAGCTCATTCTCCTTGCAATCTCTTGTTTACTTTTAATGTGGGGTAATCTCCCTCAGCACAACAGACACTATTTAAAATAAAACCAAAACCCTGAAACATGCCAACACCTTTGTCGAACATTAACTAACTAGGGCTGTATTTTTTCCCACATAGAAACATTAACTTAAACCCACTTAAAAATTAACCTTATTTCGAACATCCAGCATTATAAATATAAATCACTAAACATCAACTGTTCCTGACTTAGAAATATATTACGGTTCCTTCATTGTCATTGGTTCAAAATCTCAGAACTCCCTCCATAAAAGCAATGTGATGTACCTATACGATATGGACTGCAGCGTTCAAGAATGCAATTCACTATCAACTTCTCAAAGGTAGTTTAAACTTTATTTATTAATGTCACAAGTAGGCTTACATTAACACTGCAATTAAGATACTGTAAAAATCTCCTAGTTTTCACACTTTGCTACTTGCTCGGGTATACTGAGGAAAAATTTAACATGGCTAATGTACCTAATTGCACTTTGTTGGAAGCCAGAGCACTCAGAGGAAACCCATGCAGACATGGGGAGGTTGTGTTGATTCCGCACACATAAAAGAACCGAGCTGGAATTGAACCCGAGTCCCTAGCACTGCGGGGCAGCAATCGGAACAACCATGCCACCGCAATCAGGGATGGGCAATAATTGCTGGCCCAATTAGAAATACCCACTATCCATGATTTTTTTAAAGTAAGCTTGTCATAAACAACCATAATCAGTCCCTAATGAGCTTTGTTGCAGTGAGTATAATTTATTCAGGCTTAACTTATCATATGCAACCATGATCTGCTTCAATTTATGTCAGTTCTGATTACTCACTCTCAGTCTCTGACTCTATGGGTGACATGCATTTTTCCAAACTGTAATTTTCTCATAAGCAACATAACGAACATTAATTTACCGAGGCTTATCTCCAAGGGTTCCATTTACGTCTCTATCTCTCAAGAGCAAATAGATTTGCAAGACTTGTCATTATGGGTCCAATTTGCTGTCTCTCATAACCTCCTGGATTACCATGTTGATTGTAAGGACAAACACTATGTACTCTCTCTCTGTGGAAAGTAACGTAATCACAATTCCACAGTGACTATCATACAACTGATTCTGTGTACTCCTATGCAACATGTGCGCACAACAAATTTTTCTTTGTTATTTAATTCTTCTAAATGTGGTTGTGGTTTATACAGAATACTCATGTAAGCATCGTTATATGAATCTAACAGTCACTAAAAATGACTTTAGTGCTTTTTTTTACAGAGAAGTGGGGGTATTCTTACACTTCCGTGTGCTTCATGAAAGTGACCTCCCATTTGTCAGTGGTTGGATTTACCTGAAAAAATTCTTTCTGAATTGTGAATTAATCCAGACTATCCCATATTTTATAAATGAAATATTCTGAGAATGATAATGAAACAAAGTAGCTTGAGAGAAAACCTGCAGTGTATTCTACTGACAGCATCATGGTGCTTCCTGACCTTCCCATTCTATTTTAAAATTTATATATTAGTGTCACAAATAGGCTTGCATTAAAACTACAATGAATTAACTATGAAAATCCCTTAGTCGCCACAGCCGATACCTGTTCAGGTACACAGGGAGAACTTAGCATGATATGCACCTAACCAGCAGGTCTTTCTGACTGTGGGTGGAAACACACACCCGGAGGAAACCCATGCAGTTCCGGGCAAAGCATACAGACTCTGCACAGATCGTGACCCAAGCTGGGAATCGAACCAGGATCCTTTGCACTGTGAAGCAACAGTGCTAAGCACAGAGCAGCCATGCCATCCCAGATATTAGAACAGATATTCTCTGGTCCCAAACACTATGTATTGGGAATGTCCATTTTTTGTATTTGTTCAGAATTTTTATGATGTTACATTGAAAGAATGCAAAACGGATTGATTACCTGTTTTAAAATATAGACCACATTAAACTCTGATGAAATGAGTGATCAAATTTATAGAGAACAATAAATGTACATAAAATGCTAAGTGCCAGAGAGGGTTAGAATTTAGTACAATATTGTTGCATGTTAATTCCTGTTCTACAGAGAAAACTAAACATTGGCCATAATTGAAAGTTTGTTTATTTTTTGTAGGTAAATTGATGCTGATAAATCAGGGCTGGAACTCAACTGGTCTAATTCTGTTGCCTCCATTTCACTTTGCAAACAGGGTAGTTATTATGTGTATTTGGATAGGCCACAGCTGTCAAGAAGCTGTAGTAAGATTGCTTGGTTTTACAAACATTGGGGTGGTGCAGAGTCAATTCATACTAATGCTTATGCCTAAACCCTTAGCTCCTGATCCAGGAAACGTTACCAAGAAAAGGGAAAATCTGAGTGAAAGTAAGCTATTGCAGTCTACCTGCACCCATCTTGGCTGGTGAATTCTGTTTTGCTTCAACATAAATACATTTAAAAATAGCAAAGGGAAGGTGAGAAAGACAGTTTGCAATTTAACGTATGGAAAAAAACTCTACAGTATTTGTCATCTCATCATGCCAATCCCTTCCATAAAAGGATATAGTGAGTGATAAGACCAATGCTATATTCCAGGCCTGGCAGTAGTGACTATGGAATTTATGTTCCTCTTATCTGTTGACAGTTGAAGGACAGTGGCTGCAGTGGGGACCATGGAACAGGTGCTCAGTTACATGTTCAAATGGAACGCAACAGAGAACCCGCAAATGCATTTCGACCCAAGGTTGGACAGAGTGTAAAGGTCACCAGGCTGAAGCCCGGGACTGCTTCAATCAGGACTGCTCAAGTAATTTCCTTTGTTCTTAAATAGAGTAACTTATCACTCCAAACCTTATTATTTGATAACAGCCTCTGATTTTAACGTACTGCTTCAGACTCTACAGATTAGCCTATTTAAATCTTAGTAGTTGACAGCAATCTCCATTTATAACTCACAATATCTCTGCATGTTTCCAAAATAGTGTAATATTTCAATCTATGCTTTGACTGACAACCGTTCATGCTGTACCATCTTGTTGCCTCTGTGGCCTCAGCATTAGTGCAACTTGACGATCCAAAGCTCTGTGATTGGCAATGGGCTTGATTACAGTGTAATAAACAGTGCCTTTGACTTTTCATGTAATAAGCAATGGTACAATCTTTTCAATAATATTGTTGGATATAATACTCATCACATTGAAACTGTAAGCAGCAAAATGCCTCACTATAATCACAAATAAAACAACAACGTTTCCAAGAATATATGTAGTGTTCAAGACCAAATGACATTCATTGACTATTCCTGCTTTGCTCTGATGATTTATTATATCATCTGAATCCATATGTAATAAGACACCATTACTTAGTCCTGTTATCTTCTATATCATGAATATTTATGTTCTGCAAATTTTTCTATTTTCTTGCAAGCTTCTTCTCAGTAACTATTCATAGCTCCGGCTGGAGTATTATTGGAAAGCTCAGTGAGGTATCATTGTAGGATTTATTGTTTGTAAAAATCTAGTTTGTATCCCTTCCTTTTGAAGGAAATTGCTTAAATTTTGTCAAAGGATAAAATATGAAGATGATTTCTCAAAAAGCTAGTAATAATCAAAGGAAACTTATATTAATTATCTGATTAACATGTATATCGGCCTGGAAGAAATTTTCCTACGTTCATTATATGAAGGTACACATAACAAATAGAGGAGATATTTTCTACTATATCTCGTACTCTTTTAACACCTTGAATATTCCTTTATCATATACTATTTTCACAATATGTTATTAGAGTATTGTATTAAAGAGGCTTCCATACTATATTTTGGATTAGATACAATAACTTAACTTTACATGGTACACTCCAAGACCTGCAAAGTTCTTCATACACCCAAAGTCCTCCTTATTAACTGGAGCTTGTGCCAAAGTTGGGAGAGCTGCCCCACAAGCAACAGCTTGACTGTCAAATTACTTAGAGACAATGTCCCCAACACATGCACGACATCCCTGGGTATGTTCTGTCCCACCAGCAGGACAAACCAATAAGAGGCCATGGTACAGTGGTGTACAGTCATGTGTGAGTTCCACTAGGAATCCTCAACATTGACTCCAGAACTCATGAAGTCTCATGAGATCAAACATGGGCAAGGAAAATCTCTGATTGATTGTCACCTACTGCCCTTCATCAGTAATGAATTGGTACTTCTCCAAGAAGCGCACCAGTTGGATAAAGCACTGCGAGTGGCAAGGGCACAGAATGTATTCTGGGAGATTCAATGTTAATCATCAAAACTGATTCAATAGCACAACTGATAACCAAATGTAAAGGACATATATACTAGTCTGGGTCTGTGGCCATTGGTGAAGGAAGTAGCAAAAGGTAAACACATACCAGACCTTGTCCTCATAGTATACATTAATGATTTGGGAGAAGGAACTGAAGGCATTGTTGCTAAGTTTGCAGATGATACAAAAATATGTAGAGACAGGTAGCATTGAGAAAACAGGGGGGGCTGCAGAAGGACTTGAACAGGTTAGGAGAGTGAGCAAAGAAATGGCAAATGGAATACAATGTGCAGCTATGCAGTTTGAAAGGAGGAATGGAGGCATAGACTGTTTTCTAAATGGGGAAATGCTTAGGAAATCAAAGGAGCACAAAGGAACTTGGGAGCCGTTGTTCAAGATTCTCCTATGGTTGAAGTGAAGGATCAGTTAGCAGTTAAGAAGGCAAATGCATTGTTAGCATTCATGTCAGGAGGGCTAGAATACAAGAGCAGTGATGTACTTCTGAGGCTGTAAAAGGCCCTGGTCAGACCCCATTTGGTTTTGTGAGCAGTTTTGAGCCCCACATATAAGAAAGGATATGTTGATCTTGGAAAGAGTCCAGAGGAGTTTCGCAGAAATGATGCCTGGAATGAAGAGCTCGTTGTACTAGGAAAGCTGAGGACTCTGGATCTGTACTCATTGAAGTTTAGAATGATGAGGGGGGATCTTATTGAAGCTTACAAGATATTGGGATCAGTTATCCCAATATCTGAGGATGTTTCCATTAGCAGGTGAGGGTGTTTCCACTAGCAGGAAAAGCTAGAACAGAAGGCAGATCCTCAGATTAAAGGGATGATTCTTTAAAACAGAGATGAAAAGGAATTTCTTTAGCCAGGAGTGGTGAATCTGTGGTACTGTTTGCATGGAGGACCAGATCGTTGAGTGTCTTTATATAAAGATAGGTAGGTTCTTGATTAATAAGAGAATCAGGGTTATAGAGAAAAGGCAGGAAAATGCGGATAAGAAAAAATATCAGTCATAATTGAATGGTGGAGTAGACTCAAAGGACCAAGTGACCTAATTCTGCTCCTATGTCTTATGATCTCACCAATGTAATCAATGTAATCATGATGTGTAGATACCGGCGGTGGATTGAGGTAAACACAGTAGGAAGTCTCAAAATACCAGGTTAAAGTCCAACAGGTTTACTTGGCAGCAAAGACCGCAAGCTTTTGGAGTGCTGCTTCTTTGTCAGGTAAGTGGAAGTTCTGTTCACAAACAAGGCATATAAAGACACAAGCTCAATTTACAAAATAATGGTTGAAATGTGAGTCTTTACAGACAATCAAGCCTTAAAAGTACAGATAGTGCGAATGGAAAGAGTCTTAAGCGCAAGTTAAAGAGATGTGTATTGTCTCCAGATAGGACAGTTAGCGAGATTTTGCAAACCCATGCAAATATTGGGTGTTACAGATAGTGTGCCAAGAACCCAAGATGGTTGAGGCCGCCCTCGTGTGTGGAACTTGGCTATCTGTGTTGCCGTGTGTCATAAAGGTCGCCTTAGAGAACACTTACCCAAAGATTGAGGCTGAATGTCTGCGACCGCTGAAGTGTTCCCTAACAGAAAGAGAACACCCTTGCTTGGTGATCGTCAAGCAGTATTCGTTCATGTCATAACATCTACATGCTCTCTCCAATGTACCATGCCTCAGGACATCCTTTCCTGTAGCATATCAGGTAGACAACTTTGGCCCAGTTGCAAGAGTATGCACCATGTATCTGGTAGATGGTGTTCTCATGTGAGATGATGGCATCCGTGTTGATGAAGCGGCATGTCTTGCAGAGTTGCTGTGACAGGATTGTGTGGCATCATGGTCACTGTTCTCCTGAAGACAGGGTAGATTGCTGTGGACAATGGTCTGCTTGAGATTGTGCAGTTGTTTGAAGGCAAGAATTGGGGGTGTGGAGATGGTCTTCACGAAATGTTCATCTTCATCAATGACATGTTAAAGGCTCTGGAGAAGATGTTGTAGCTTCTAGCTCCAGGGAAGTATTGGACGACAAAGGGTACTCTGTCCGCCGTGTCCCGTGTTTGTTTTCTGAGGGGGTCAGTGTGGTTTTTCACTGTGGCATGATGGAATTGTCGATTGATGAATCGAGTGGCATATCCTGTTCTTATGAAGGCATCTTTCAGCATCTGGAAGTGTCTGTTGCGATCCTCCTCATCTGAGCAGATCTTGCATATACAGAGATCTTGTCCATAGGGAATGGCTTCTTTAATATGTTTAGGGTGGAAGCTGGAGACATGGAGCATTGTGAGGCTATCCATGCGCTTGCTATACAGTGAGGTGCTGATATGACTGTCCTTAATGGAGATGCGTGTGTCCAAGCATGCGACCGAATCAGGAGAGTAATCCATGGTCAGTCTGCTGGTGGGATGGAACTTGTTGATGTCATCAAAAAGGTGTTTCAGTGATTGTTCACCATGAGTCCAAAGGAAGAAAATGTCATTAGTGTATCGGGTGTACAGCGTCAGTTGAAGGTCCTGTGCATGAAGGGGTTTCATTCGAACCTGTGCATGAAGATGTTAGCATACTGAGATGCGAATTTGGTCTCATGGCTGTTCCGTGTGTCTGGATGAAGAACTGGTTGTTGAAGGTGAAGACATTGTGGTTCAGGATGAAACAGATGAGTTGTAAAATGCATCTGGAGAATGGCAGTTGTTGTCGTTGAGTACTGAGCATTGGGAGCAATGCCATCATCGTGGCGGATGCCAAGACATCCATTATGATGAGGAGTGCTCTTGGTTCAACTACTCAATGTATGCCGAGTTTTTGTAGGAAGTCCGTAATGTCACGACAAAACTGGGGCTTCTTTGTACAATGGATTTCACAATGCCTTCATGTGGCTGGAGAGGTTCTTGCATAATGTCCCAATCTCCAATATGATGGGACGGTCGGGTATGTTTGCCTTGTGTATCTTTAGGAGGCAGTAGTGATCCCCAATGTGGTGAATACGTGGGATGAGAGCTCTGAAGATCCGGACCAAAGGTCTTGATCAGTCTGTTGAGTTGTCGGGTGTGTTCTTCGGTCAGATCTGCAGCTAACTGTTCCTCATTGTTCAGTTGTCGGTACACTTACATAAGAACATAAGAAATAGGAGCAGGAGTAGGCCATCCAGCCCCTTGAGCCTGCCCCGCAATTCATAAGGTCATGGCTGATCTGTAATGATTCAGTACCACTTTCCCGCTTTCTCCCTGTAACCCTTAATTCCCTTGTCAATCAAAAACCTATCCACTCTTGACTTGAACATATTCAGTGAGGAAGCCTCCACCACTTCATCAGGCAGAGAATTCCAAAGATTCACTGCCCTTTGTGTGAAGAAATTCCTCCTCAACTCTGATCTGAACTGCGCCTCCTCCCCCAATCTTGAGGCTATGCCCTCTAGTCCTGCTATCTTTGCTGAGCGGGAAGAATCTCTCAACCTCTACTCTATCCATCCCCTCCATTATCTTATACGTCTCTATAAGATCCCCTCTCAGCCTTCTAAACTCCAAAGAGTACAAACCTAGCCTGTTCAGTCTCTCCTATTTCTTTGCAGTAATCCATTCAGTCTGACAATGATCCCTCCTTTGCTAGTTTGATGACAATGTTGCAGATGGTCTTGAGAGCATAGATGGCATTGCTTTGTGCTTGGGTGATGTTTGGAGCTGTCTTGTGAGTGCGGCTGATGAATCTGGTGTTAATGTACCTCCTGACAGCTTGGGCATACGCGTCAAGTCAAGGGCAGCGGCCTTTCCAAGGAATCCAATTGGACTCTTTCCTCTTCGGTTGCTGCAATGCGGATCTCTCTGTCGGCTGTTCTGGTCATTGGTTGTCTCATTGTGTTCGCTGTTGGTCTCTTGGCTTCATTCGCCTGATGAATTCCTCTGTGTCTGCTCTGAGACTGATGGGTAAATTTTAGTGCTGGGGCAGAAAATGAGCCTTCGGCTGAGAACTTCAATTTCATTTGGTTGAAATTGACAATGGACTCCCTGCAGTGATACTGTTTTCTATTGTGGTACCGGTGGAGGTTCGGTTGATACCGAGTTTCTCAAGTTTCCTGTTCTTAGTATGTATGTAGTTGGTGTAGTTCCTTTGTCTTGTCTGCTTGGCAGAGTTTCACAGCTGGTCTGTGTCCTGAGTGCAAGTTGAGAATATGGACTCATTCTTGGTTTTCAGGATGCTGCTTTTGCTGTAGAGCTGGTGTATGAGGTGACTGAGGAGTGTGTGAGAGAGAAAGGTGCTTGCGAAATCTCTCTAACTGTCCTGTCTGAAGACAATACACATCTCTTATGCTTAATGCTCTTCCACTCACATTGTCTGTACTTTAAAGACTTAATCACCTGGAAAAACTTGCATTCCAACCATTATTTTGTAAATTGAATTTGTGCCTTTGTATGCCCTGTTTGTGAACAGAACTCCCACTTACTTGACGAAGAATCAGCGCTTTGAAAGCTAGTGGTTTTGCTATCAAATAAATTTATTGGACATTAACCTGGTGTTGTGAGACTTCTTACTTTCCTCACGAATGTACCCATTGCAGCGTCTGTCCATGAAAGTGAACGTCTCACAGTCTTTGTGAAGACAAAATCCTATCTTTACATTGAGCGTAGTGTCCATCGTATTGTATGACATCACCCGTGTGTGATCAATTTGGGACAGATTAAAAATTTAACAGTGGTCATTCGTGAGGCATTGTGGGCCATCAGCAGCAGCAGAATTGTACTCAGCCATAGCCTGTAAGCTCATGGCCTGGTATATCCGTCACTTTATCAATTCTATAAAGTCAAGGGATTAATCAATTTTGAACTTGATGTTTAAGTTTGTTGAAAACCACTGCAGTGGGTCAGATCTCAAACAATGATAAGACAGAGTACAGGAATGAGATAGAAAATCTAGTGGATCTGTTCTCAGCCCCTACTATACTCCTTATATGGCTATGACTATATGGCCAAATTCTCCTCCAATTCAATTTTCAAATTCATTGATAACTGCACTGTAGTGGGTCGGATTGCAAATAATGATGAGAGTGTACAGGAATGAGATAAAAAATCTGGTGAGCCGGTGCGCTAACAATAATCTCTTCCTCAATTTCAACAAAACAAAGAAGGTTGTCATCGACTTCAGGAAGCATAAAGGAGAGCATACCCCTGTCTACATCAATGGGGATGAAATAAAAGGGGTTGAGAGCTTTAAGTTTTTAGGTGTCCAGATTACCAACAAGCTATCTTGGTCCCCCCATGCTGACAGTACAGTTAAGAAAACCCACCAATGACTCTACTTTCTTGGAAGACTCAGGAAATTTGGCATGTCAGCTACGACTCTCACCAACTTTTACAGATGCACCATAGAAAGCATTCTTTCCGATTCTATCACAGCTTGGTATGGTTTCAGCTCTGCCCAAGACCGCAAGGAACTACAAAAGGTTGTGAACGTAGCCCAAACCATCATGCAAATCAGCCTCCCATTCATTAACTCTGTCTATACTTCCTGCTTTAGTCAGTCTTCAGGCCTATGGTAAAGCAGCCAGCATAATTAAGGACTCCATGCACCCCAGACATTCTCTTTTCCACCATCTTTGGAAAAATGATATAAAAGTCTGAGGTCACGTACCAACCGACTCAAGAATAGCTCTTTCCCTGCTGCTATCAGGTTTTTGAATTTACCTTGCATTAAGTTGATCTTTTTCTACATCCTAGTTATGACTATAATACTACATTCTGCACTCTCTCGTTTCCTTCTCCATGAACAATATGTTTTGTCTGTCTAGCTCACAAGAAACAGTACTTCCCACTGCATGTTAATGCATCTGACAATAATAAAGCAAATCAAATCAAAATCTCTCTGATTGTAACACTACATTCTGCACTCTCTCATTTCCTTCTCTCTGAACAATATGCTTTGTATAGCATGCAAGAAACAATACTTTTCATAGTATACTAATACATGTGACAATAATAAATCAAATCAAATCAAATCCACATCCTTTTTCAATGAAATAATGTAGCAGAACATGCCAAGAACACCATCATATATCAGTAAATAAGGTGTCAACCTCAAGAAGTTACAAAATAGGACTATATGTGTGCCAAACAGTGAAGCATCATGTGATAGAGCTAAACAATTGCACAACCAATGGATCAAATCATAACTACAGTCTTGTCACATCCAGTCATGAATGGTGGTGAACAATTAAACAACTACCTGGAGGCGGAAAGTCTTGTAATATCCTCACCTTCATTGTTAAGGAAGCAAAAACATCAGTGCATAAGGGAGAGAAGGCTGAAGCATTTGTAACTGTTATCAGCCAGAAGTGCCAAGTGGAGAATCCATCTTAGTTCCTTCCATGATGTCCGCAGCATCACAGATGACCATATTCAGTCAATTTGATTCTCTCCAGTTGAAATCAAGAAGCAACTAAAGGCATTAGATATTAGTGGTCCTGAAACTATCCCAGCCATAGGCCTGAAGACTTGGACTCCTGAACTAGCCAAGCTGTTCCTGTACAATTGTAACACTGGCAGCTATGCGGCAATGTGGCAAATTGCCTAGATATGTCCTGTGCACAAATAGAAGGACAAATCCAATCTAACCAGTTATGGTGACATGAACCTTATCTTGATCACAAGCAAAATGATGGAAAGTGTTGTCAATAGCGGTAACAACCAGCTCTTACACTGCAATAATCTGCTTAACTGATGGTTTGGATTCCACCAGGGAAACTTGCCTCCTGACCTTATTGTAGTCTTCTTTGTGGACAAAAGAATGAACAGAAGTGAGATTGGCTGCCCTTGATGTCAAAGCAGCATTTGATGAAGTAAGGTAGTGGTCCCCAACTTTTCCTTGATGCAGACCATTGGATCATCATCAAACGTTTTTGTGGACCATAACATTACCTTATTGAAACATATAAGATGATTAGAGGTTTAGATAGGGTGGACAGTGATAGCCTTTTTCCTAGGACGGAGAAAGCTAGCACGAGGGGACATAGCTTTAAATTAAGGGGTGGTGGTTTTAGGACAGATGTCAGAGGTAAGTTCTTTACCCAGAGGGTAGTAAGGGTATGGAATGCCTTGCCTGCGTCAGTTGTAGATGCGCCAAGTTTGGTGGCGTTTAAGAGGTTAGTAGATAAGTTTATGGATGAAAGGGGAATGGTTTAGGTTAGAGGGTCACTGCTTGTTCCTAATTGGTCGGCGCAACATCGAAGGCCGAAGGGCCTGTTCTGCGCTGTAATGTTCTATGTTCTATATACAAGCCGTTATAAAGTTTTTTTTTATATAGATTGAAACTGATAGGATTCAAACTTATATATCAACAGGTATTAAAACACAGCATAGTTTATGATGCACGTTCACAAATAAGTTGCACTTGTCAGCGCAGAGTAAGCCTGCCAGTGGAAACAGATAATGCTTACCTCGAGATGGCTGATATTGTTTTGCAGACACCAATTGCTGCGTATTAGGTTCTGGGGATAATAATCTCAAACGGAGATCTGGTTGAAGATAGGTTGAGGGAGCTGGGACTCTTCTCACTGGAGCGCTGTAGGTTGAGAGGCGACCTGGTAGAGGTTTATAAAATGGTGAGAGGAATAGATAGGGTGGACTGTCAGAGACTATTTCCTCGAGCTGAAATGGTCACTATGAGAGGACACAGATTTAAGGTGCAGGGAAGCAAATACAAAGGAGATGTCAGGGGTAGTTTTTTCACTCAGAGGGTGGTGAGTGAATGGAACCGACTGCCGTCGGAGGTTGTTGAGGCAAACTCACTGAGGTCTTTTAAGAGACTTCTGGATGAGTATATGGAAAAGAATAGGATAGGGGGTTATAGATAGGTCTGTGGATTGGTAGATGTGATCGGTGCAACTCGTGGGACAAAGGGCCTGTTTGTGCTATATTGTTCTATGTTCTATGTTCTATAACCTAAATTCAAACAGCATCAGTATAGAAGTGACTATTTTGCTGGAGTTGGATATGTTTAAGTTAACTGACAATAAAGTATTCTTTACATTTTTGCAGAACTCTGCCAGATAAATTGGAAGAAAGAAATTCTTCTCTGCTTAACATTATTTTACTTTGTTGTACAACGATGGAGTACCCAGCTGCTGATTCCATTTAAAATAACACGAGAAACAAAGCTTTCTCCCTGTAGGGTGGCACAGTGGGTTAGCATTGCTGCTTCACAGTGCCAGGGACCCGGGTTGGAGTTTTCTGTGCAGAGTTTTCACATTCTCCCCTTAGATTTCCTCTGGGTTCTTGGGTTTCCTTCTTCAATTTGAAAGGTGTGCATTGGCTGTGCTAAATCCTCTCTTAGTGTATCCAAACATTTCAGTGTTAATGAGGAGAAGGTTGTGAAGAAAGCATATAGTATGCTAGCCTTTATAGGAAGGGGTATAGAGTACAAGAGCTGGCCTTTAATGTTGCAGTTGTATAAAACGTTGGTTAGACCTCATTTGGAATACTGCGTCCAGTTCTGGTCGCCTACTACCGGAAGGACGTGGAGACTCTGGAGAGAGTGCAGAGGAGGTTTACCAGGATGCTGCCTGGTATGGAAGGTCTGAGTTATGAGGAGAGGTTAGGCAAATTGAGGCTGTTTTCCTTAGAAAGACGTAGACTTAGAGGAGATCTAATAGAGGTGTACAAGATTATGAGGGGTGTAGATAGAGTAAACAGCGTTAAGTTCTTTCCTAGGATGGACTCTAATAGCACGAGAGGTCACGGGCTTAGGGTGAGGGGGGTAAGGTATAATTTGGATACTAGAGGGAGTTTTTTCACACAGAAGGTGGTGGGGGTATGGAATGCGCTGCCAAGTAAAGTGGTGGAGGCAGGTACTCTGGAGTTATTTAAGAAATACTTAGATGGGCACATGAACAGAATGGGAATGGAGGGGTATAGAAATCTGATTTAAAATAGGGATCATGAGCCTTGGGAGTCCCTGGGAAGTGTGTAAATAGATGATGGTATTGATGTACTTGTTTTTATCCTACAGGTGCTGTGGTCCACCTTGTTGTCTAAGGGGCATATACGCGATGGGTCGTGAGAGTATCCTAGTGCTTCACGTCGTTAGTGTACGCTTGACCTGGACCATTTGATGGGCAACATGACAGCTCAGTGCCTATCGCTGTGCTGTGCAGATACATGGATTTGGGCCTGTGTCTGTGGAAGTTTGCGCATTCTCCCCGTGCTTGTGTGGGTTTTCTCCGGGTGCTCCGGTTTCCTCCCACATCCCAAGAATGTGCTCTTAGGTTAATTGGCAAAATAAATTCTCCCAAAATTGTCTCAAATTTGTTTTTTAATCCATAGATTTATAAACATGGACAGGGATCATGGGTAGATGTGGGAACATCGGGGTGGCGGCATGGGCTCTTTGGGCTGAAGGGCCTGTTTCCTGTGCTGTTTTGTTCTTTGTTCACTCAGTGCAAAAAAAAGAGACAACTTATGATTCATGCCAGTAAGGCGAGTGGGTGGAGTCTATTCTCACCAGGAAGCCAGCTGCTGACAGCTAAAGGGCATCATTACGCAAGTGCCGATCTTGCAGTGTACTAATTGTTGACAAAGTTAATGGGAGATATCTCTTCTCCCTATCCTCCCGGAATCACACGTATCTCCCCCCACACCCTCTTTCCTGCTGGCCTATCACTGCCAGAACTGATCCCCATTTGCAGAATGCACAGCTCCACCTTTCCTTTGGCTCTGTCTCTTCAGGGCTAATCCTGCTTTCTGGCCCCACCCCTCATCTTAGGCTTCCCCCTTGGCACTATATGGAATCCAGTCGGCAGTGACAGGTTATCTAGTGGGTAGTGCCAGGATTCCAGGCTGGCACTGCCCAAGTGGACTGACTCAACCATCAGGGGGTTCTCATTGGCCTCTGGGCCCACCAGTGAGCCATCATGTCTGGTTCCCATTGCCAGAGACCACATATGATTCTGTGTATATTCCAGTATACCTAACATAAGAATGAAGAACACTAATAGTTCAAATGGGGGAGCTTTCCCCAATTAATAAGAGGGCTTTAGGCCATACCAACCACATCTACATCTTTCCGTTCACCCATTACTCTGCTGTAGCGCTACTCATCTGTTCTATAACTAAAGCAAAGGTACTGAAAAAGAAAGCACTCCATTAAAAAAAAAATGTCTTGCATGACCTTTAAGACATACAACCCACTCGGAGCTTTCCCTGACAAAAAAAAATGTCTCCAACCAGAGATCCGAGCCTGCTTCCCGTCACCAGAACAGTGGAAGAGTGATCAGCAAGGATATAAAATATATTGATCCTAAATTTACAAGATAACAGAAAAGGGAAAAGAAAAATAACCCATGTCTCTGTGCCCATCACATGCCCTTATCTGGATAAAAGACAACATCGTATAATCAGGAGTAAAATCACAAGGGAACAAAGTTCAGGATTAACAACAAACTGCAGGATTATAAGCCATCCAAGGAGTTAGAAAAGGCCCAAAGCCATGACTGGATTGTCGAGAAACACTGAGGAATCATCCAGATTACCAGTCTCCACACCTTCATTATGCTGTCATCCCAGATCCCAGATAAGCAATAGCCTAGCCCACTGTGGGAAGGAGCATCCATCGCGGTCGACCATCTCCAACCTCTTGACGAGCTTTGAGGTCAAGACAACTCAAGACCCGTAGTCAGAGTACATTTTAGTATTTTTACTCATAAAAGCAGTGTTTATATTGTTGCCAGCCGCATCTCCCAATCATGGACCTGCTCACCAGTGACACCGTCACTGTGAGCCGGACCCACCCAAGTCAGCTCCAGCCACAAACAAGAATTTTTTTGACTTAATTTGGCTCCTTGAAGTCAAAAATGTTAACCAGGATTTTCCAAAAACATTGCAAACATTTTATATATATATCAGGTCAGTGAATTAGTTACAGGTCACACTTTAGGATTAGGGCAGCATGGTGGCACAGTGGTTAGCGCTGTTGCCTCACAGCGCTAAGGACTTGAGTTCAATTCTGGCCTTGGGTCAATGTCTGGATGGAGTTTGCACATTCTTCCCATGCCAATGTGGGTTTCCTGTGGGTGCTCAGGTTTTCTCCCGCAGTCCAAAAATGTACAGATTGGGTTGATTGGCCAGAGTAAATTGATCCCAGGGTGTCAGGGAGATTAGCAGGATAAATGTGTGGGACTATGAGAATAGGGCCTGCATGACATTGTGGTTGCTGCAGACTTGGTGGGCTGAATAGTCTTCTTCTGCACTGTAAGGATTCTATAAAAAATTAAATAAAGGATTAAAGATGAGTAATACTAGAGCCTATGGAAATACAGTCACTCGTGCTCACATCAAGCAATACTCTCCTCCCCCCAGCCACCCTCCTCCGATCTCATTTTGGCTGGTACCATGATCTGGTTCATGCCCAGTAAGGATGTGAACCAGATTAGCATGCTTAAATTCAAATTTAAATATCAGCTTTCAGTTGAATTTAAGCTGAATCACCCCAGATGCGATCACGCCAACCCACCCCGTATGAATCGTACCACATTTCCCCCCGGAGACCACAGTTAGAAATTTTTTGGGAGAAACGCATCCAAATTCTCAAATGACTGAGAAGCCCAATATGTGATCTACAGTCTCTGTCACAAGTAGAGCTGACAGTAGCTGGAGGAACGGATGGTGAGAGTGATACCGATCCTCCTATATGGCTCAAAGACACAGACTAAGTACATTAGGAGAAATAGTAGCAGCACTGCCTCTGCAAGATCCTGCACACACACAATGGTGTCTAGGAAGCTTTCTAAGTGATTAGAAACTCTTTCAATGGAGATGCTCTTCAACATGGTGCTGGATGGCAGTAACAGGGAGTAAATAGCTTCTTGTCCCTGTGTTCCTATAAGCAAACATATTAATAAATTCAGAAATTATCTTTGATCTTAAATATCAGTAATATAAGTACAGTGTGTCTTAAATAGCACTAACTACGTGGCAACACAGTCTAATCAAATCATTGGAACAATGCATTAGTATATTTTTGACAAGCATGATAATTTTCATTTCTGTCTTCATTAATCCTCTGAAAAGCTCACTTCCAGGTAATTGATTCTGCTTACTGCTTTTATTCCACTCACAGGTACTTTAAATGCAATATACAGAACTTCACATTTTCCCTTCTCTCCTTCCAGTACCACCAAATTGTTCCAGTTTTGCCTACACTCCTTGCTTCTTAAGGGTCTGAGCACTCTAAAGAAACTGTCTGACTTCTTCACAGTGGTTTAAGGATGGTCTCACTCACAATATTCTCATTGACATCTTGTGCTCTGCTGTTGCTCTTCTTTTTCCAGACCCCCTCTCTCAAGTCAAGGAACAGTGAATTGCTGCTCGATCAAGTGTAGTATCAACATGATATACTTGTTTGAAGTTATTCGGTTACATTTTAGCTTCATTTGAAGCAATTTTTAAAAGCGGCATCTCGGTCTTTTGGCTAAAATGCAAATGAGATCAAGTCTTGGAGAAAGAACTATCCCTACTCCAATCACTTGGATCATGTAGATCAAGCCAAAGACAGAAGGTGAGAACCCTGTCCTGTCAGCTTGGATTGGGAATGTCTCAACTTGTTGAGACTCTGAATTGGACATGATTTGATTGAATTGGAATAAAAACATAAAAAACTAGGTTGTTCAGCTTTGGGACGGAAGGTCAGAAATTGATTTACGGAGGCAGAAATTTAATACTTCTATCATTCATAGGTTTCATCTTGCATCCACAACTCACAGCTTGCACACACCTGCAGCAATTCAAGCACCTAATCCAAACATGACACTCACTGACACGCTTTCATTTTTCTTGGAAAAGAAGATGATGCGTAACAATGGATGGTGTGGCAGTGAAGAACTGGAGGAAGAAAGGCGCACCTAGATGTTTAACCCAATTGTTGAACAGTTCTAGTCAGTCATTGAATGGGGAATGATTGAGGTGGTGGTCATTGCAGAGGTTAAAGCGATAGACAATAAGGTATATAGAACATAGAACGGTACAGAACATTACAGGCCCTGTGCCCAAGGTGTGTCTGAATCCTAAGATCAAGCTACCCCACTCCCTATCATTCTGGTGTGCTCCATGTGCCTATCCAATAACAGCTTGAAAGTTCCTAAAGTGTCTGACCCCACTATCACAACAGGCAGTGCATTCCACACCCCAACCACTTTCTGAGTAAAAAATCTACCTTGGACATCCCTCCTATATCTCCCACCTTATAGTTGTATCTCCTAGTAACAGATATATCCACCCGAGGAAATAGTCTCTGCACGTCCACTCAATCTATTCCCCTCATTATCTTATAAACTTCTATTAAGTTGCATCTCATCCTCCTCCACTCTAAAGAGAAAAGCCCCAGCTCCCTCAACCTTTCCTCATAAAACCTACCCTCCAAACCAGGCAACATCCTGGTAAATCTCCTCTGCACTTTCTCCAATGCTTCCACATTCTTCTTATAGTGAGGTGACCAAAACTGCGCACAATATTCCAAATGTAATTTCACCCAGGTCCTCAGCCAGAGTTGCAGCATAATTCCACGACTTTAAACTCAAACCCCCTGTTAATAAACGCTAACATACTGTAGACCTTCTTCATGGCTCTATCTGCTTGAGTGGCACCCTTCAGAGATCTGTGGATATGAACCCCAAATATCTCGCTCCCCCACATTCCTCAGAACCCTGCCATCGCCCCGTAATCTGCATTCAAATTTGTCCTACCAAAATGAGTCACCATCTGCCAGTTTTCCATCCAGCTCTGCATCCTATCAATGTCTCTTTGCAGCCTACACGAGCCCTCCACCTCGTCCAGTACTCCACCAATCTTGGTGTCATCAACAAATTTACTAACTCACCCTCCTCCAAGTCATTGATAAAAATCACAAATAGCTGAGGACCTAGCACTGATCCCCGTGGTACACTGCTGGTAACTGGCCTCCAGTCTGAAAATTTTCCCTCCACCGTCACCCTCTGTCTTCTATGAGGCATGATGTAGAGATGCCGGCGTTGGACAGGGGTAAACTCAGTAAGAGGTCTGGCAACACCAATTTTAAATCCAACCGATTTATTTGATAGTAAATCTGCCAGCTTTCGGCATTTGTGCCTTCGTCAGGTGATTGTGGTGTTCTGGTCTCCAAAAGCACACATATCAGCACAGACAGTTTACAGATTGCTGTAACTGTCTGTGCTGATATGTGTGCTTTTGGAGACCAGAACACCTCATTCGCCTGACAAAGGCACAAACGCCGAAAGCTAGTAGATTTACTATCAAATAAATCGATTGGATTTAAAATTGGTGTTGCCAGACCTCTTACTGAGT
Source organism: Sphyrna mokarran (assembly GCA_024679065.1). Lineage (NCBI taxonomy): Eukaryota > Metazoa > Chordata > Chondrichthyes > Carcharhiniformes > Carcharhinidae > Sphyrna > Sphyrna mokarran. The sequence continues at coordinate 42,632,293 of JAGIQG010000024.1, forward strand.
TCTATGAGGCAGCCAGTTACTTATCCAATTGGCCAAATTTCTTTCTATCCCACACCTCCTTACTTTCTTCATGAGCCTACCATGGGGAATTTATCAAATGCCTTACAAAAATCCATGTATACGACATCAACTGCTCTACCTTCATCTACACACTTTAGTTAACTCCTCAAAGAATTCAATCAAATTTGTAAGGCAGGACTTAACTCACAAAACCATGCTGACTATCCCAGGTTAAGCTGCATCTTTCCAAATGGTCAGAAATCCTATCCCTCAGGACCCTTTCCATTAACTTACTGGCCACCGAAGTAAGACTAACTAGCCTATAATTACCAGGGTCATTCCTATTTCCTTTCTTGAAGAGAAGAATAACATTTGCCAGTCTTCAGTCCTCTGGCAAAATCCCCGTGGACAGTGAGGACTCAAAGATCAAAGCTAAAGTCTCCACAATCTCATTCCGTGCCTCTCAAAGTATCCTAGGATGTATCCCATCTGGCCCAGTGGACTTATCAACCTGCAGGTTTTTCAAAATTGCTAATACATCTTCCCTCAGAACATCTACCTCCTCCATCATATCAGCCTGTATTACACTCTCATCCTCAAAAACATGTCCCCTCTCCTTAGTGAACACTAAAGAAAAGTATTCATTCAACGCCTCTCCTATCTCTTCTGACTCCATGCACAAGTTCCCACTATTATCCTTGACTGACCTTAATATATTTTGTATTGAACCAAATAAAATTGAACTAACTTAAGGATAATGTGACAAATAGTGTGCACAGCCAGAAGAATGGGCTCTCACACAGCTTCCACATTCCACTGCCCCAATAGATGATGAGATTTGCCCTAAAAGAGGCACATGGATTGGCTTCCTGGGAAAAAAAAGAAAAAAAAAATGAACGATGAGGTACCTGCATATCTTTACTACTCTACTAAGGACATCTTTTAGTGACTACCTTATTAAGGACCATGGACACTTAAATAATGAGTCTGAAAATCCAATAATTAGTTGGTAGAACTGCTCCAATAAATTTCACAATTTTTAGACAAAAACAGATGTTGAATGCAAAAAGAAACTAAACTTAGCAAGGAGCACTCACTACCTTACCAATTTTGTTTAGAAAGACCTGTGCCATTAACTCACTTAAATGGAAGGCTAGATTAGAGAGAAATCAGTGCAAGTCCACAGGACTCAGAATGGGGGAAAGGACAATTAAGGTATATGCTCTGCTATTTGCTTGTATGATGCGCTGCCTGTGGTCGCATGCAAGAAAGAGGAAATGAGAAGTCTGTATTAAAGAACTGTAGTAGCTTCTCTTATGCAGTATTCTATTGCAAATTGCAAAATGTGACTCATGTTTCCAGAAGCAAGCTGAAGGAGGTAAATGCATAAATGTCAAATCCATGTTTACTTTCACAGCTGCAGGTAATGCAATCCTTGCCTTTCTTTGTAGTTTCAGTTCTAATTGAAGCATTTGGCAAATGTTAGTCACAACAATTTTAGTGAGTACAGATGTCTCAAACATTGGCCATTGTTGAACTTCAGGGAAGAGAGTTAACCTCTAAGGTCTTCAGGTGGTTCTCAGCATCTGCTGCGAGCCTTTGAACTTTTCTCCTTATTTTTGATTCCAGTATTGTATGTGGACATTGTCCTGGCCAGGTTAAGATTTATTGTCCTTGAGAAGAAGATGGTGGTACTGCCTTGACCCATTGCAGTCCATGAGCAATTGGTACACCAACATTGCTGTTAAGAAGAGAGTTCTTCTGTTCAGTTCAGCCTGTTCTGTGTGACTTCTATTTACTCTGCCACTCATTCTCAATTCCAGATGAAAGGCTGACCAGACTAACTTAAAAACTTTGTTCCAGCGCAAACTTTTAAATCAATCATTCCCTCACATATTAAAGCCTGAACCAAGTATTGGAAAGCTTCAAAAATATGTATAATTGAACTAATGAAACCACTTAAAATAGACTCTTGGAACTACAGACAGATATAGGGAAGCTCAAAAAAAATGTGATGACTGCACTTGCAACCAGAAGAAACAATCCAGTAAATGGTAGTTCAAGGTGCCTTTATCAAACACTGGTCATGGATTCTTCGTTCTCTTTCATGTTGTAACCACATGGGCAAGGTTGGAATATGGCATTTGAAAATGGCAGCATTGATGTTAAATCAGCTTGTCAAACACATAATTTAGCTGCCCTACATAGAAGATAGTCATTACATGCAAACTCTTTAATAAGTTTGTGTGTGGTAAATTTAGGAGTATGCACACATATCTCAGAAACCATTCTTATTCATTTGAAGACTATGTAATATCTAAAAATGCATGTCTCAGAGCTCAGTTTCATCTTCATAACTTCCTGATGTGGTTTATTGGGACCAGGTTGTTTTGAATGACCTTGCTCACTGCAATGGCTCCACTTCAGGATACGATGTATAACTGACAGTAACAGAGAAGCTGAACATAGAGGAAAACACTTGAGAGTTTCTAAATTAACACTAAAATCACAGTTGAAAATCTGATTAATTAAAATTTTCTCACTTAAAACATCTCCTTCTTGGATTGAGAGAGATGTCATCCAAAAGAAAGATGATATTCATCTAACCTACCTCTGGTGGAAAACTGATGGGATTGGGCAATCCAACTCCTTTATATCCTGTTCAATATTCAAAGTTAACAGAGGGAATGACTTGATACATTGTGAAATGTACAGCAAACCTAGTGCACTCTTCAGTTTGTCATCAATTAGATTAGGTTGAAATTAGCCTCAGTATTTGTTTTATATTGAGAGGAACTTAAAAAGACAGACTTGTTTTATAACACCATTGTATACCAGGCTTGCTCAGAATATATGAATATGTTACATTGCTTCCTCTTTTCTTCAAGAAACTATTTATAGTTGTATTTACAACTTAAAAAAAACAAATATTTGAGAATATGTACATTTGTTAGTCCATTCAGTGTATGCATTGAATGTTTAGCAAACTCTATCATACGCCCCTAGCCTCCGAAAATACCCTGTGTATACAGCCATATTCTCATTTTTAGTTGTTACGCTGACTCAGAAAACATCTTACTGTGACTGCTGGTAACAGTGATGTAGAAACTACAACAACCGAATCAGAACAAACTCATCAAAATTAGTGCAGTTAATAGTTGGACACTACGACAAAGTAGCAGCCTAAATAATGAGTGAAGACATGCATTTTCAGAAACAATGTGGCAGTTTTCATGGTTTTGATTGGTAACAAACTGAAGCAATGCCAGAAAAACATAGTCATTAGCCTTGGCAACAGGAGGTTCCATCTCTGGTCCTGTCTTTGACTGTTTTAATAAGCATAGATGCAGGACTGGGCTCCAGAATCCATTTGCGTCTATGAAAGTTGAAACTACTGTTGTAGACACATTGGGAGCCTGGCACAGATATATTTTAACTTTCATGGAAGCAGCTGGGCTATTGTACCTGTTGCATTTGCTTACAGCTGTCTGGAGGCGTGAACCATCATTGGGAAGGATGTGAAATGGTTTTGTTTCTTTTATAATTCATCACTGAAAACTATAGCATGACATGTATCCATGTTCAATACTGTGAGTTATAAAAGTGCTGTGATTGGAAGGCATGTCTACTCCTTTAACATTGTATTCGCCGCATTGTTACTTTTGCTAATTGATAAATTGTCAAGTGAAAAACCAAGATTGTAAATGTGGAAGGATCTTCAGATGAATTTAATAAAAGTTCATCTAATGTATGCAAACATGGGAGTACATTTCACACATTGAGAGCTATGACAACCGAAGAGTAAATTTTCCATGCTAGTCTGCCATGAGAATAATTATCAGCATGATGGAAAATTTAAGGGACCACTTCAAAATCAGTTGATCTCAGGTGCAAATTTCTGGTCTTGGGGTGAATACGACCAGAAAATTTTGCCCTAAGTGTAAATAGAATCATAGAATCCCTACAGTGCAAAAAAAGAGAGCGTTCAACCCATTGAGTCTATACGGACTCTCCAAAAGAGGAACTTATCCAGCTCTGTGACCCCCATCCTCCACTCTGCCCATATCCCAGTTCTATCCTCACAACACTGCTCATTTACCACAGTGAATAAACCTAACTTGCATATTTTTGACATAAAGGGACAATTTAGCATGACCAAGCTATTTAATCCATTTAACCTACACATTGGATAACAACAGAGAATGCTGGCGAAACTTTAGCAGATTTGACAACATCTGTGGAGAGAGAAACAAAGTTAAAGTTTCAAGTTTGTATCACTCTTCTCCAAAGCTGAAGAGAGAAATGTGATGGTAGAAATATACTGCTGAAGAGAGGGGTAAATTGGAACACCAAAGAATGACAAAAAAGGAGGGAAAAATTGTAGTATGAATGAAAGCTAACTACTGGTATAAAAATGGATAGTTAGAATTTCTATAGAAATAAGAAAAACATTAGAAAAGTGAGCATTGATTCTACAGAAAGTGCATCTGGGGAATTGATAATGGAAAGCAGGGCTATGAAAGATGAATTAAACAGGTATTTTGCATCATCTTCACTATAAAGGACTTAAGTAACTTCCTGGAAATAGCTGTGAATCATGAAATGGAAGGGAGAGAGGAACTCAGGAAAATTACAATCATCAGGGAAGTAAGTGGCATTAATTAAATTTTTGAGTTTGTGGGCTGAAAAATGGATTTCACCTTAAGGTCTTAAAAGAAATGGCTAATAAGACAGTTGATGCATTGGTTTTAATTTTTCAAAAATCCCTAGATTTGGGAATTTGGAGAATGTCCCATTTGATTGGAAAATAGAAAATGTAACTCATTTATTCACCAAGTGAGGGAGACAGAAAGAAGGAAACTACAGGCCAGTTGGCATAACATCTGTTTCGGGGAAATATTAAAAGCCATTATTAAAAGTTATAAAAAGCCACTTGGAAAAAATCAAGGCAATCAGGCAGAATCAACATGGTTTTGTGAAAGGGAAATAATGTTAATGTTAATTTTTAACCAGTTTATTGGACTTATTTTAAAGAAAAATGGATGAAAGGAAACTGGTGGATGAAATAAACTCAGATTGCCAGAAGGTATATGGTAAGGTGCCACATGAAATGTTATTACAAAATAAAAGCTCGATGTCGGGGGTAACATATTAGTATGGATTGAAGATTGGCTAACTAATAGGAAACAGTTGACTTATTCAAATTGTCAGAAGACCCTTGTCAGACCCCACTTGGAGTACTATGTGCAATTCTAGTCGCCTCACTACAGGAAGGATGTGGAAGCTATTGAGAGAGTGCAGAGAAGACTTACAAGGATGTTGCCTGGATTGGGAGGCATGCTTATGAAAATAGGTTGAGGGAGCTAGGTCTCTTCTCCCTGGAGAGACGAAGGTTGAGAGGTGACCTGATAGAGGTTTATAAGATGTTGAGAGGAATAGATGGGGTGGATTCTCGGAGGCTATTTCCCAGGGCTGAAATGGTCACTACGAGAGGACACAGGTTAAAGGGGGGCAAGTACAGAGGAGATGTTAGGGGTAAGTTTTTCACTCAGAGGGTGGTGAGTGAATGGCTGCCATTGGTGGTGGTAGAGGCGAACTCGCTGGGGTCTTTTAAGAGACTTCTGGACGAGTACATGGGATTTAATGGGATTGGGAGTTACAGATAGTTCTATGGTCTGGTAGGTACTGATATGATTGGCACAACTTGTGGGCCAAAGGGCCTGTTTCTGCTATAGTGTTCTACGTTCTATAACTGGTGTGCCACTGTGATCAGTGATAGAGCTTCAAACTTTTACAATTTATCTGAATGACATGGGTGAAGGGATTGAAAGTATGGTTGCTGAATTTGTTGATGACACAAAAGTAGGTAGGAAAGTAATTATGAAGAGGATGTAAGAATGCTACATAGGAACATAGATTAGGTGAGTGAGCAAAAACCTGGCATGGAGTATATGGGGCGGGGTGGGGGGGGGCAAATGTGCAATTGCCCATTTTTAGCAGGAAGAATACAAAAGAAGCTAATTAATTAAATGGTGAGAGATTTCAGAGCTTTTAGGTGCAGAGGGATCTGGATGACCTAGAGCATGAACCGCAAAACGCATATCAAGGAATTAGGAAAACTAATAGAGTGTCATTGTTTATTGTGAGGGGAACTGATTACAAAAGTATGGTTGTTATGCTTCAGTTGTACAGGTGAGGCCACATCTGGGGTACTGTGTGAGTATTGATCTTCTTAGCTAAGGAAATATGCAAATGTGTTAGAAAAAATTCAAAGTAAGTTCATTAGACTAATACCACGAATGAACGGATTGTCTTATGAGGAAATTTTGGGAAACTTCCATCCACTAGAGTTTAGGAGCTCAAGAGGCAACTTGAGAATTTTGAGGGATATTGACAGGGTGGATGTCGAATGCATGTTTCCTCTTGTCAGGGAATTTCAAAATAGGAATCACAGTTTAAAAATGAGACATCATTTATAAAATGGAAAGGAGGAGAAATTATTTCTCTCAGGGGAGGTTGTGGGTCTCACAAAGTTTGTTCCTGAAGTGATACAGGAGGCGATCTTACTCATATATCCTGTTCGCTCATGGATGGGTGGAGTCGATAAGATCGCAAGAGAGTTGAGAAACCAGGTTTGCGCTGACTTTTCATCTCTTGCAATTTTATTGGCATCAGATATCTGGTGTGGAATGGGCATGAGGCTGATTATAATATATAAATTTATTGAAATGTTGATTTAATCAGAATTAGCGAGCCTGGGATGGAATCATCTGGACTCATTTTCCTGTGAAGATTCTCTCTGGCAAGGATCACGTCTGGTCCCCCATCAACAAGAATCAGATGTGATGGCCTTGCTGGTAAGCTATTGAAGCCATCCCACTGCCCCCCCCCCCCCCCCCCCCACCCCCACACACACCAGGCCCCCTCCCCCACCCCCGTCTCTCCCACCATACCAGGAGCAAGGGGGTGCCCTTGGGCAGCGCCAGCTTTGCAGTGGCCACCCAGTGCCTTGGCAGGACCCACTATGATGTGGAGCTAGGCTGGGTGGGGTGGTTGGTTGTGTGGGGGGATACCCAATGCACACTCTGTGCAGTGATCGGTGCGGAGAGGGAGGGGAGACTGCTGCACACTGAGCACAGCAATCTGTTGGGGGGTGGGAAACCACTGCGTACTCTCCATAGTGATCAGTGAGAGCAGGAAGTGGGGAGCACTGCGTATTCTGTACTATGTGCAGAGGAGAGAGGAAGAGTCCAAATTGTTCTGAGCACAGAAACCTTCAATTGCGCAATGACAGCCTCTGCTGCTATCAGCTAGCTTTTGGATAATTTAGGCCCCGCCCACTCCCTGTACTGGCAGAAAATAGATCAAAGGTTTTCTTTATTGTACAGAGTGCATAAAATTCGTTTGGTGGCATCATCGGAATAACGAATCTTAAACTCTCCCATTTTCACATTTGTTCTGGACTTAGAAATTTTTTGCTCAGATTGCCCCGCAAGTCTTCAGGCAGAATCTTATGAAAAGAATTCTCTGAAAGTGAGAGAGAATTATGCTGACTCTCTGGGCGAGCACCAATTGCAATTGGGGCTAATCTTTTAAAAAGCCCAAATGCAGAATTCAGTCTCGCCAGTGAAGGTGGCTGCTGACCTCTTGGAGCCCCATTGAGCAGGCACAGCAATCTCCTCATGAATTGGAAGATCTGCTGTTTCCACCACCAACCACCGCCCCACCTCCCCCTCCCCCCTCACCCAACCACAACCACCACCACTCTAAGGACATTGGGGCCTGCCGCTGGTCAATCCCTGTGCTGGTCTCCTTCCACCCTGTGCTCCACCCCCCCACCCAACAGAGACTCCAACCCCCAGCCAATTGTTTCACTGCTGAGTTCCCCTATCTTAAATTGCTACCCCCACGATCAATCCTCATTCTCTGCAGAGTTACCCCCTTCCTTCCCACGGCCACCCCTCCTCCCCGTGTGGAGCTCCTCTCACCAACGCCCCCCCCCCTCCCTGTCATGGCTCAACTCCTTCTTAGGCCCCATCCTCTCTGCTTCATCTACTGACATTTACAGGCTGCCTGCTGGGCAGTGTCAGGGTGCATGGTAAGCACTGCCCGAAGGGCATTGTCTAATCCTGCTGCCAACAATCCAGGAGGCTTGAATGGCACCTGATCCCATTGGTGAAGCCATTACATCTTGTCCCCATTAGTGAGGCACATATACGATCCTCACCAGGCAGGACGTTGACTGGTGAGGATAAGTAGAAATGGGCCCTGATGAGAGCATTTGGGACTTGCTGTACTAAACATGTTGTGTATATATAAATATATATGCAGCAAAATTAATGCCAGTAAGATCACAAGAGGCGAGAATCATAGAATCATAGAACCCTACAGTGCAGAAAGAGGCCCTTCCTAACAAGTCTATACTGACCCCAATCCCACCCAGGCCAGACGCATATATCCCTACCTATTTTATCCACTAATCCCTTTAACCTATGTATCTCAGGTCTCTAAGGGGCAATTTTAACATGTCCAATCAACCTAACACGCACATCTGGGCAATGAGCCAGACCAGGGTGTTAGGCTTGGAGGTTGGTGAACATTTTGGTGATAGTGACCACAATTCGGTTACGTTCACCTTAGTGATGGATAGGGATAGGCATGAAGCTGGGGGCAGTAGTTATAGCTGGGGGAAGGGTAATTATGAGGCCATCAGGAGAGAATTAGGGTGCATAGATTGGACTAGGAAACTACAGGGACTGGGAACATCTGGAATGTGGAGCTTATTCAAGGAGCAGCTGCTGCGAGTCCTTGATAAGTATGTCCCTGTCAGGCAAGGAGGAAATGGTCGAGTAAGAGAACCTTGGTGTACGAAAAAAGTTGATTTGCTGGTTAAAAGGAAAAAGGAGGCTTATGTCAGGATGAGGCTTGAAGGCTCAGTTAGTGCAATGGATAGCTATAGATTAGCCAGGAGGGAGCTAAAGAGTGAATTGAGGAGAGCTAAGAGGGGACACGAGAAGACTTTGGCTGATAGGATTAAGGAGAATCCTAAAGCTTTCTTCAGATATGTTAAGAATAGAAGATTGGTTAGGGCAAGATTAGGGCCAGTCATAGACAGCAGTGGGAAGTTGTGCGTGGAGCCTGAAGAGATTGGAGAGGCACTGAATAAATATTTCTCTTCGGTATTCACGCAGGGTGATGTAAATGTAGTTATGGAGAACACTGAGGTACAGGGTAGCAAACTGGAAAGTATTGAAGTAGATAGGGAGGATGTGCTAGATATTCTCGAGGGTTTGAAGTTGGATAAGTCCCCTGGGCCGGACGGGATTTATCCTAGGATTCTCTGGGAGGCAAGAGAGGAGATTGCAGAGCCTCTGGCTCTGATCTTCAGGTCCTCGTTGGTTACGGGTGTGGTTCCGGAGGACGGGAGGATGGCGAATGTGGTCCGATTGTTTAAGAAGGGGAAGAGAGACCTTCCTGGGAATTATAGGCCAGTGAGTCTTACTTCTGTGGTGGGCAAGGTATTGGAGAGAATTATTAGGGATAGGATTTATAGTTATTTAGAGAGAAATGAATTGATTGGGGATAGTCAGCATGGTTTTTGTGAAGGGTAGGTCGTGCCTTACTAACCTCATTGAGTTTTTTGAAAAAGTGACTAAAGAGGTGGATGGGGGTAATGCGGTTGATGTGGTATATATGGACTTTAGTAAGGCGTTTGATAAGGTGGCCCATGGAAGACTTCTGCAGAAAATGCAGATGTATGGGATAGAGGGTGATTGAGCTAATTGGGTTAGGAATTGGCTAGCAGATAGAAGACAGAGGGTGGTGGGTGATGGGAGATATTCATCTTGGAGTTCGGTGACAAGTGGTGTACCTCAGGGGTCTGTTTTGGGGCCCCTGCTGTTTGTAATTTTTATAAATGATCTGGATGAGGGTATTGGAGGATGGATTAGTAAATTTGCAGATGACACTAAAGTCGGTGGAGTGGTAGATAGTGAAGAGGGGTGTTATAATTTGCAGAGGGACTCGGACAAGTTGCAGAGCCGGGCCGAGAGGTGGCAAATGGAGTTTAATGTGGAAAAGTGTGAGGTAATGCACTATGGCAGAAATAATAAATGTGTAGAGTATAGGGCAAATGGTAGGATTCTTAGTAGTCTAGATGAACAGAGGGATCTTGGTGTGTATGTGCACAGATCCCTGAAAGTAGGCAGTCAGGTCGAGAAGGTTGTTAGGAAGGCATATGGAGTCTTAGAACATAGAACATAGAACAATACAGCACAGAACAGGCCCTTCGGCCTTCGATGTTGTGCCGACCAAAATAAAAAGCAATGCCCCGCCTAACTAAACCATTCCCTTCTCATCCATATACTTATCAACTAACCTCTTAAACGCCACCAAACTTGGCGCATCTACAACAGCTGCAGGCAGGGCATTCCACTCACTAATCACTCTTTGAGTAAAGAACCTACCTCTGATATCCGTCCTATAACTCATACCCCTTAATTTAAAGCTGTGTCCCCTCGTGCTAGCTTTCTCCATCCTAGAAAAAAGGCTATCACTGTCCACCCTATCTAAACCTCTAATCATCTTATATGCTTCAATAAGATCCCCTCTTAGCCGCCTCCTTTCTAACGAAAACAACCTCAAATCCTTCAACCTCTCTTCATAGGACCTGCCCTCCATACCAGGCAACATCCTGGTAAACCTCCTCTGTACCCTCTCCAATGCCTCCACATCTTTCTTATAATGTGGCGACCAGAACTGCACACAATACTCCAAGTGCGGCCGCACTAGAGTTTTGTACAGCTGCAACATGATGCTGCGGCTCCTAAATTCAATCCCCCTACCAATAAAAGCTAAGACTCCATAAGCCTTCTTAACAACTTTATCCACTTGACTGCCTACTTTCAGGGATCTATTGAACATACACCAAGATCCTTCTGTTCCTCAACACTATAAGAGCCCTACCATTAGCCCTATACTCTACACATTTATTGTTCCTGCCAAAGTGCATTACCTCACACTTTTCCACATTAAACTCCATTTGCCACCTCTCGGCCCAGCTCTGCAACTTGTCCAAGTCACTCTGTAAACTAAAACACCCCTCTTCACTATCTACCACACCACCAACTTTAGTATCATCTGCAAATTTACTGATCCATCCCTCAATACCCTCATCCAGATCATTTATAAAAATTACAAACAGCAGGGGCCCCAAAACAGACCCCTGAGGCACACCACTCGTCACCGAACTCCACGATGAATATCTCCCATCAACCACCACCCTCTGTCTTCTATCTGCCAGCCAATTTCTAATCCAATTAGCTAAATCACCCTCTATTCCACACATCTGCATTTTCTGTAGAAGTCTTCCATGGGCCACCTTATCAAAAGCCTTACTAAAGTCCATATATACTACATCAACCGCCTTACCCCCATCCACCTCTCTGGTCACTTTCTCAAAAAACTCAATGAGGTTAGTAAGGCATGACCTACCCTTCACGAAACCATGCTGACTATCCCCAATCAATTCATTTCTCTCTAAATAACTATAAATCCTATCCCTAATAATTCTCTCCAATACCTTGCCCACCACAGAAGTAAGACTCACTGGCCTATAATTCCCAGGAAGGTCTCTCTTCCCCTTCTTAAACAATGGGACCACATTCGCCATCCTCCAGTCCTCCGGAACCACACCCGTAACCAACGAGGACCTGAAGATCAGAGCCAGAGGCTCTGCAATCTCCTCTCTTGCCTCCCAGAGAATCCTAGGGTAAATCCCGTCCGGCCCAGGGGACTTATCCAACTTCAAACCCTCGAGAATTTCTAACACATCCTCCCTATCTACTACAATACTCCCCAATTTGCAACCCTGTACCTCAGTGTTCTCCACAGCTACATTTCCAGCACTCTGCGTGAATACCGAAGAGAAATATTTATTCAGTGCCTCACCAATCTCTTCAGGTCCACGCACAACTTCCCACTGCTGTCTATGACTGGCCCTAATCTTGCCCTAACCAATCTTCTATTCTTAACATATCGAAAGAAAGCTTTAGGATTCTCCTTAATCCTATCAGCCAACATCTTCTCGTGTCCCCTCTTAGCTCTCCTCAATTCACTTTTTAGCTCCTTCCTGGCTAATCTATAGCTATCCATTGCACTAACTGAGCCTTCAAGCCTCATCCTGACATAAGCCTCCTTTTTCTTCTTAACCAGCAAATCAACTTTTTTCGTACACCAAGGCTCTCTTACTCGTCCATTTCCTCCCTGCCTGACAGGGACATACTTATCAAGGACTCGCAGCAGCTGCTCCTTGAATAAGCACCACATTCCAGATGTTCCCAGTCCCTGTAGTTCCTAGTCCAATCTATGCACCCTAATTCTCTCCTGATGGCCTCAAAATTACCCTTCCCCCAGCTATAACTACAGCCCCCAGCTTCATGCCTATCCCTGTCCATCACTAAGTTGAACGTAACCGAATTGTGGTCACAATTCTTGTGACCACATTCTTGGCTTTTATTGGTAGAGGGATTGAATTTCGGAGCCGCAACGTCATGTTGCAACTGTACAAAACTCTAGTGCGGCCGCACTTGGAGTATTGTGTGCAGTTCTGGTCCCCGCATTATAAGAAAGATGTGGAGGCATTGGAGAGGGTACAGAGGAGGTTTACCAGGATGTTGCCTGGTATGGAGGGCAGGTCTTATGAGGAGAGGCTGAGGGATTTGAGGTTGTTTTCGTTAGAAAGGAGGCGGCTAAGAGGGGACCTGATTGAAACATATAAGATGATTAGAGGTTTAGATAGGGTGGACAGTGATAGCCTTTTTCCTAGGATGGAAAAAGCTAGCACGAGGGGACACAGCTTTAAATTAAGGGGTGATAGTTATAGGACGGATATCAGAGGTAGGTTCTTACCCAAAGGGTGGTTCGGGAGTGGAATGCCCTGCCTGCAGCAGTTGTAGATGCGCCAAGTTTGGTGGCGTTTAAGAGGTTAGTTGATAAGTATATGGAAGAGAAGGGAATGGTTTAGTTTGGAGGGGCATTGCTTTTTATATTGGTCGGCGCAACATCGAAGGCCGAAGGGCCTGTTCTGTGCTGTAATGTTCTATGTTCTATGTTCTATCTTTGGTCTGTGGGAGGAAACCGGAGCACACTCACGCAGAAACAAGGGGAATGTGCAAAAACTCCACACAGACAGTGACCTGAGCCAGGAATCGATCCCAAGTCCCTGGAGCTGTGAAGCAGCACTGACCACTGTGCTGCTGTGTTACTCACAAGAAACTGTGTGCAATCTGATTTTTCACCTCTCACTCTATCTTACTAGCTCGCTTCGCCGATCAACTAGCAGGACAAGCTGGTAAAATTGTTCCCTTTGAATATTTTTAAGTCAGAGCCAGATAGATTCTTTTTTACAAGGGAGTAAATGCTTATCATGGTTAGCATTAATGCGGGACTGAGGTTACAATCAGATCATCCACAATTGTATTCGGAACAGATTCAATATCCAAATGGTCTTTTCTTGCTCCTAATTTATATGCTTGTTTATTCATCTGGAGCTGGGGAGAGAGAGCTCTGTTTGCTGCCAGACTTGCTGAATTTTTCCAGCATATTATGTTTTTATTTTAGATTTCCAGAATCTGCAGCATTTTGCTTATTTTATGTAAATATTAATCTTCTTCCATTGCTTTTATGTTTTCATTCAGGCAATTAATGAAAGAGCTGCCCAGAAACTGTTGATTTTTTTTGTGGGCTCATTGTTGCAATCCAACTGCCTAATCCTTTTACCAGTGCTTCACATGTTTATATAGTTGCTTTGAAAAATCTGTTTATTTACTTTGGGATTTTATGGACTATTCAATGGCTTCTAATTATTATAACAGGGCTTGTGAATTTTGTCCATAAAGTCAATATCGAATGAGGAGGTGAGAGTGAGGAGAGTGTTTGTGATGAGAAATGTAGGAAAGGTTTTGGTGAGGGAAGTGGTCAGAAGGTTCAAAGTGGCCAGCAGGGAGAATCTTCTTTGAGTCCAGGCCTGTGGGGTCCTGGAGGCGGGTGAGGCAGGAATGGAGCTGACTGCCTCAGAAGCACCTAGCTGAGACATGTTAGGAATGGAGGTGGGCCTTTTCTCCCCCTGCCTGTTTTGGACGTGGTCCAGCTCCATTGCTGCCTTACCTGCCTCCAGGACATATTAGGCCTGTTTGCAAGGAAGATCCCTCCTGCTGGCAGTTTCAAATTCAATAGAATCGCAATGGTGGGATTAGTCTCTCCTCTTGAATTCCGCCTTTGACATGAAAACCTGGCCCAATGAGTTTCAATACCATCTGGTTGGAAATCCCCTCTAACCTATCAAGTAGCTCAGTTGGAGCAAACTTATTTTGTGCAACACTGCCTCTACCTCCATTTCCTGCACAAATGTTTGTCCTTTGATCACATTTTGTTATTAAAATCTGTTGTACATTGGGAGAAACTTGTAAAGACAGGCAGGCAGCAAGCTGGCTACTGCATATGTTTACTTACATACACTGGGCCTTCTCTAAACATATGTTATATACTGTATTGACAGTAATTCTCATCGTTCATCTCAGTGTATGTTACCTTGCTAGGTTGAATGCTGAAATCTTTTTCTGTGCAATACCATTACCTGAATTTGATGATAAATGAGGCACTGAACAAATATTTCTCTTTGGTATTCACGCAGGGAGATGTAAATGTAGTTGTGGAGAACACTGGGATATAGAGTTGTAAGTTGGAAAGTATTGAAGTAGATAAGGAGGATGTGCTAGATAGGGTTTGAAGTTAGATAAGTCCCCTGGGCCGGACGGGATTTACCCAAGGATTCTCTGGGAGGCGAGAGAGGCGATTGCAGAGCCTCTGGCTCTGATCTTCAGGTCGTCATTGGTTACGGGTATAGTGCCGGAAGACTGGAGGACAGCGAATGTGGTCCCATTGTTCAAGAAGGGGAATAGGGACTTTCCGGGGAATTATAGGCCGGTGAGTCTTACTTCTGTTGTTGGCAAAGTATTGGAAAGAATTATTAGGGATAGGAATTATAGTTATTCAGAGAGAAATGAATTGATTGGGGATAGTCAGCATGGTTTTGTGAAGGGTAGGTCATGCCTTACTAACCTTATTGAGTTTTTTGAAAAAGTGACCAAAAAGGTGGATGGGGGTAAGGAAGTTGATGTGGTATATATGGATTTGAGTAAGGCGTTCGATAAGGTGCCCCATGGAAGGCTTCTGTAGAAAATGCAGATGTATGGGATTGAGGGTGATTTAGCTAATTGGATTAGGAATTGACTAGCTGATAGAAGACAGAGGGTGGTGGTTGATGGAAGTTATACATCGTGGAGTTCGGTTACAAGTGCTGTACCTCAGGGATCTGTTTTGGGGCCCCTGCTGTTTGTAATTTTTATAAGTGATCTGGATGAGGGTATAGAAAGATGGATTAATAAATTTGCGAATGACACCAAAGTCGGAGGAGTGGTAGATAGTGAAGAGAGGTGTTATAGTTTGCAGAGAGACTTGGACAAGTTGCAGAGCTGGGCCGAGAGGTGGCAAATGGAGTTTAATGCGGAAAAGTTGAGGTAATTCACTTTGGCAGAAATAACAAATGTGTAGAGTATAGGGCTAATGGTGGGACTCTTAATAGTGTTGAAGAACAAAGGGATCTTGGTGTATATGTGCATAGATCCCTGAAAGTTGGCAATCAAGTCGATAAGGTTGTTAAGAAGGCATATGGAGTCTTAGCTTTTATTGGTAGGGGGATTGAATTTCGGAGCCGCAACGTCATGTTGCAACTGTACAAAACTCTAGTGCGGCCGCACTTGGAGTATTGTGTGCAGTTCTGGTCCCCACATTATAAGAAAGATGTGGAGGCATTGGAGAGGGTACAGAGGAGGTTTACCAGGATGTTGCCTGGTATGGAGGGCAGGTCTTATGAAGAGAGGCTGAGGGATTTGAGGTTGTTTTCGTTAGAAAGAAGGCGGCTAAGAGGAGACCTTATTGAAACATATAAGATGATTAGAGGTTTAGATAGGGTGGACAGTGATAGCCTTTTTCCTAGGATGGAGAAAGCTAGCACGAGGGGACATAGCTTTAAATTAAGGGGTGGTAGTTATAAGACGGATGTCAGAGGTAGGTTCTTTACCCAAAGGGTTGGAAAGGTATGGAATGCCCTGCCTGCTGCAGTTGTAGATGCGCCAAGTTTGATGGCGTTTAAGAGGTTGGTAGATAAGTTTATGGACGAAAAAGGAATGGGTTAGGTTAGAGGGTCATTGCTTTTTCCTAATTGGTCGGCACAACATCGAAGGCCGAAGGGCCTGTTCTGTGCTGTAATGTTCTATGTTCTATAGAACTTTGCAAAAAAAATTATCATGCATTTCTTGCTTTAATATTCGATTGACTGCTGCTGCAGATCTTGGAAATTCCCTCAAATGTATTTCAATATCTTTCAGCTGAAGGCAAATGGGGTCCATGGAACCATTGGAGTTTGTGTTCTAAGACGTGTGACAGTGGCTGGCAACGACGCCTTCGCATGTGCAAAGGAACTAGTGTCAAAGGCTATCCATGTGAAGGATCAGGTGAAGAGGTCAGGACGTGCAATGAGAAAAGATGCCCAGGTAGGAAAATTATGTTTCTTATTGCATTCATCAATTTATACTTAATTCTTATTCGCTTTCGACCATTTCAGCCATTGTCAAAGAACAAATGAGTGAGGGTAAGGATTAGTTGCCAAACTCTACATAACATTTTGTCCAATTGTAATCCATGGTACATTGTGAGATTACGGAACAGACTAATATTAATTCAGCACTTGGGTAATTTGGATACACTGCCCCAAGTTCCTTTTGGAAGCCATTATTAAAATTACAGATCTTGATCTTGCACAACATTACTAGTGGTATAAGATTTAAGGTAACATTATGATTGCAAGAAACAAATGTTGGGTTTTTTTTAGTTTGTATTACTATCTTTTTTCCTATTCCTTTGAATTGAAAAGATACATGTTAGCATCCTAATGGAGCTACTGTTTGACAATGATATAGGCTAACTTAATTTCTCTTTGACTTTAATTGAATTTCTCCCTGTGAAGAAGTACCTAATCTTGTTTGGTATCTGTCCACAATGGAAGGATCCAATGGGAACTGTTTCAGTCTATCTATTCTGTCCAAAATCCCATAATTTTGAAAACTTCTATCAAATCTCCTCTCAATCTTCCTTCTCTAAGGAGAACAGTTACAGCTTCACCAATCTATTTAACTGTTCTGTACTCTCTCATTCTTGGAACCATTCTCGTTATTCTTTATTCTCGGCATCCTCTCCAATGCCTCCACATTCTTCCTGAAGTGCATTGCTCAGAAATGGACAATGTACTTCAGTTGAGGCTGAGCCAATGTTTTATAACGATTCAACATGATTTTCTTTCTTTTGAACTGTTTGTCTCTATTTCTGAAGTGCAGGAGTACACGTGCCTTATTGCTTTCTCAACTTGCCCTGCCATCTTAAACCATTTGGAAATGTCTGTTCCAAGCAGAAACGACAGCCATGGTATTCTTGTTCTATTAGTAATTCAGAAATTTAGCTAATGTTCTGGAGATCTGGATTTGAATCTTGCCATGGCAGGTGGTGAAATTTAAATTGAATAAAAAATAATCTATATTAAGAATCTACTAATGACCATGAAACCATCTGGTTCACTCATGTCCTTTCAGAAAAGAGGTCTCCAGAGCCATAGCAATGAGGTTGAATTTCAATTGTCCTTGGGCAACAGGAGATGGGGCAGTAAATGCTGGCCAGCCTGTGACACCCATGCCCAATGAGTTAAAGAAAAGGTTTCTTTGCTCCTTCATTCTCATTAGACTTGTATTCTTTTGCCTTTCCACGTTCTTTCTAGCAAAATGTGTCACCAGACATTGCAGTAAACTTATCCACTTATTTCACCAGCCTGTCCATTGTCTTTTGCAGTTTAATATTATCTGCCTCAGAATTCAAAATACTTCCAATTTTTGTCTCATCTGAAAATTTTGAAATTACGTCTTGACATAATTATGTGGCGGATTATCAAACAACTGTTTGGAAGTCCTTGGGTGGAATCTTGTTGAAGTCCTGGGTCTTGACTGCCAGCTGAAGAGCTGATTAGACTTCTGCTTCTCTTCTTTCTGGGAAGGCCCATTACATAATGGTTCCATTCAGGCATCTGACAGACCAGTGATCAAGGTATTGGTCTTGCACAGTATGTACTAGTGGTATAAGTGAAACAGTGTGGTCCCAATGCCTCCCTCCCAAACTTAGTCCTAGCAAATCCAGTCTCTGGAAAACAAGCTAGATGAATTTAAAGCCAGATTCACTTTTCAAAGGGAGCTGAAGCACTGCTGTATGCTCTGTTTCACAGATACATGGCTCACTCTTGCTTTATCAGACTGTGCCCTATAACAAGAAGGTTTGTCAGTTCACTGAATGGACCGCACAATAGCCTCAGGCAAGGCCAGGAAAGGTGAGGTCTGCCTTCAAATCAACATCTCATAGTGCCTAGATATAGCAACACTGATGAGCTTCAGCTTCCCAGACTGACACTAAAATGCTATCGCTACTCTTTTCCGTGGAGTTCAAATCTTTAATCTTACATCTCACCCCATTTTGTCAAGAAGATATTCACACAACAATTAGGCTTGAGATGCAACACCCGAGGCTTTGTTCATCATGGCCGTGGACCTCGATCAAGCCAAGCTCGAGAGCATCCTACCAAGATATCATCAACATGTCTCCTGTTCTACCAGAAGCACAAACATCCTAGACCACTGCAGCACAAATATCAAACATGCCGACTGCCCCATTGCCCAACCTCAATGTGATAAATCAGACTACTCGGCTGTGCTCCTGTTCCTGACTTACCAGCAAAAACTGAAGCGGAAGAATCCGTCAAAGAAAGTTGGGCAATATTGGTCTGAAGAATTGGATGATTTCCTACGGGACTGCTTGGAGTCAGTGGACTGATCAGTATTTAAAAATTCTGTGACCAGCCTGAATGAATATGCCACTATGGTAACTGACTTCATTAGTAAGTACGTAGAAGACTGTGTGCCAAAGGAGCAAGTCCGTGTGTTTCTCAACCGGAAACCATTGACTAACAGGGATATCCACTGCTTGCTGAAGTCCAGGTCTGAGGCATTCAAGTCAGGTGACCCTGACTTATACAAGAAAGCCATTCTGTTATCTCCTTTTTACCAATTTTTAGCTCCTCCAGTATCTCAACTGCTTCTCTTTCACAATGATTTTGGAAGCACCTTCTTTCATGATTAAGAACAGATCCAAAGTTCTGACTTAGTACATCAGCCATATCTAACACACGGCAGGGGATGTCCACAAATTGGTTCAGCTCTTGACCCTCATATCTGAGGGCATGTCCATGGCATAGGGCTTAAACTGCATAGTGTATAAATCTTCTTTTTGGTTTCAAATTGACCCTATTCTTGTTTTGACCACTTATTATTTGTGTGCCTACAGAGGATTTTTGGATTCCCTCTTATGTTGACTGTCTGTCTCTTCTCAATCTCACTTTTGTTGCACTTATTTCTTTTTTCACTTCCCTTCTGAGCTTTCAATAATTAGCCTGATTCTTAGTTATGTTATCATTTTGATATGTCATAAACACTTTTATTCTGCTTCATCTTATTCTATTTTTCTTACTGTAGTTTTATTTGTTTTACCTTTTCTCAAAAGAACTGAACTTTTACAACACAGAAGGAGGTCATTTGATCTATTGTGTTTGCACTGGCTTTCTAAGCATTTCACTTAGTTCCATTCTCCTTCCTTCTGGTTGCTACTCTATGATGAAATTGTCTGATTTCTTTTTAAATGCCATGATTGAATCCATTAAGGCAGCACAGTGGCACACTGATTAGTGCTGTTGCATTATAGCACCAGGGACCCAGGCTTATTTTCTCACTTAGGTCACTGTGTGTGCGTTGGTTTTTTCTGGGTACTCTGGTTTCCTCCCATGGCCTGAAAGACATATTGGTTAGATGCATTGGCCATGCTAAATTCTCCCCATTGTATCCAAACAGGTGCCGAAGTGTGCCATCCTAGCTTCACATCAATGGCTACAATATTGATGTTCTACTATACATAGAATTCCTGATCATGATTTGTTTTCTAACCTTCCTCCTATACAGTTAAACCATGGACTTGGTTCTAGCTGTAGTCCTCAGCAGGACCATCTCTCTCACCAGTGTTCAGAACTGCACACTAATTGGAGAGCAAGGTGCACTCAAGCAACTCTTGAACTACCTGAAATAAAAATAGAAAATGCTAAAATATTCAGTAAGTTTAGTAGCATCTGTGGAGAGAGCAACAGAGTTGGTAGAGTTATGGCCGTAAGTATCACATTATACTCATGATGACCTTCTCCTGATTCGCCTGCCCTGGCTCAACTTCATTGCTACAATCACTGAGGAGCTCCATATAACTGGCTTCCCTGCAAACCTCAGTACTTGTTCCATAACTGCAAGGGATGGTAGCCAGCAAACCAACACCTCATTTCTCAGAGGGAGCACGAACCAGATTGCTGGATGGATTGCAACAGATGCAGGATGCACTTTATCCCTGGTCCAGAAGGTGTCCTTCTCGCAGAGTCACTAATCCTGCCTAGGATCTGGTGGTGGCCCTGTGAGTGCCAACTCAGTGCAATAGAGGATTTTGCAGTGGTACTGCAAGAAGATGAATGATCTCCTTCACTCAGCCAAGGTAAATATGCCTAACGCAGTTTTTTTTCTGCATCCTCCCACACTCTCCTTGCAGCTCCATCTTTATCTCTCATCCACCACATGGAACTTTGCCTGTACCGAGGCCTTTCTCTCCCTTACGTGAATAGCCATGTTCACTCCTAATCATTGCCATGCTACTCACATCCAGCTTCCATTCAGATCCCATGCTTGTCTTAGACATCACTATCTTAGATGTCAAGACTCCTGTCTACACATTCCCCACCTGTATCATTGCAGGACAAACTCAACCACAATAAACATGAACAAGCACACCCAGCTGGCATAATACCAAAGTTCAGAACCCTCAAGCCATTTGAGGAGAGAAGAGTTGAGAAGTCTCATTGCCTTTTGTCCAAGGAGATACTGCTGTCATTTCAGCGCAACAAGGCCAACACTATGAGGTTGGAGAGCTTAGTATAGGATGTGCACTCATTGCAGGGGATGTCCACACCATGGTTCAGCTCTTGACCTTCATATCTGAGGGCATGCCCATGGCGCAGGGCTTCAACTGCATGGTGCAGGCACCGGTATGAGTCCATAAATGTCAGCAGCACAGGACAGCTGGCTTCTGGATCTCACTCCAGCTACCTCTCTATCATGTGGAAGACCACTGGGCCCATCAGACACCCAAAGGGATGAAGACAATCTTAGTCATTGCCTCCCAACCAGGAGACCCTGGGGAGTGTTCAGCCCATCTGAGTCACCCCTTCTTGAAAATAAAACTTTTGCCCAACACACTCTTGAGGGCAGCACTGCAATACCAATGCTGCCCAAAAGCAAATCAGGTCCTGCATGGGAAGCCTGCCAAGGTCATCTCAAGCAACAGGGCATGGAAGTTAGCAGACCTCCTCAATCTTAGCTGCGGATCCTAAAGAAGCACATAGACATAATGAGAGGGTGAGGAAGAGTAAGAAATGATAGGCATCTGGTTGGTAAGCGTGAAAGTAGGCACCAGTGTGGCGAGGTCACCACTGTATATAGCTAGAAATAATAAATCATTCTGATCCCTCACAGAACCGCCGTCTTGTCATTTTATGCTATCAAGCTTGATGAACACTCACGCACACCTGGCATTTCATTTCCATGGAGTATAAGAGTGGCTGTGGTATGTTTCTCACATTGAGGACAGATAAAGAAACCCTGCTGCAGGCGATCCCTGCCTCCAACCCCTGGAAGTCCTTCCGGAGGCCCCATTTGGGAAGGAATAACCACCATCAGCCCCGCCCCCCCCCCACCACCACCACCACTATTCATCAAGACAAGAACATTTCTCTCGGCATGGATGTTAGGGAATTTGGGAAAATAAATAATGATGCGTTGAGGAGTGTCCATATTACAGAAAAGGAAGTACAGGATGTTTTAAAGCACATCAAGGTAGACATAATCCCCGAGACCTGATGAAATGTATCCCAGGACATTTTGGGAGGCTGGGAGAAAAGTACAGGTCCCCTCGCAGAGACATTTGAATCATGCCTGAGGTGAGGTGAGGTGAGGTGTCTGAAGATTGGAGGATGTCTTTGTTCAAGAAGGGCTGTCAGGAAAGCCAAGGAACTAGATGAGCCTAACATCTGTTGTGGGTAAGTTATTAGAAGATATTCTGAGAGAGAAGTTCTACAGGCATTTAGAGAGGCAAGGATTGATTAGGAACAGTCAGCACGGCTTTGTGAGTGGAAGATCATGTCTCCCGAATTTTATTGAGTATCTTGAAGGGGTAACAAAGAAGGTAGCTGAGGGCAATGCACTCGATGTTGTGTATGTGGATTTTAGAAAGGTTTGGTAGGTTGCTTCGTCAGATTAAATCTCATGGGATCCAGAGTAAGGTAGCCAATTGTGTTCAAAATTGGCTTGATGACTGAAAACAGAGGATGGTTGTAGAGGGTTGTATTTCAAACTGGATATTTGTAACCAGCGGTGTGCTTAGGGATTGGTGCTGGATCCATTGTTAGTTGTCATTCATAGTAATGATTTGGATGAGAGTTTAGGAGGCAAAAGTAATAAGTTTGCAGATGATACCAAGATTGGTGGCATAGTGGACAATGAAGAAGTTTATCTAGGATTGCAATGGCATCTTGATCAATTGGGCTAATGGACTGATAAATAGCAGATGGAGTTTAATTTAAATAAATGCGCAGTGATACATTTTGATGGATCAAACCAGGGCACAAGTTAATTAATAACAAGACATTAGGGAGAGTTATAGAACAAAGTGATCTGGGGTACAGTTTTATACTCCTTGAAAGTGAAGTCACAGGTGGACAAGGTGGTAAAGAAGGCATGCTTGGATTCATTGGTCAATCAGTAGGCTGCATGATTCTCAGAGCCCTGACTCTCTCATTTCTCCATGCATCTGTGTCTTCCATCCAAGTGCTTTCCATTGCCTATGTGGATTTCTGCTCTCATTCACACTACCCCCTCCGACACTTTAGCCACGCTCTTATCTATCGTAAAATAATATCAATCCTGACCTTGCGTAGCACCAAAGTGCACCTGAGGGAATGAGTGATAACATGGTCTGCATCCTGATGGGACCCCAAAAAATGTCAGTCATGAGTTTTCCTTTTCACTGCATTCCCTTCCCTCAAGTGAAAAGCTCTTTATGCCTCATGGTGAGGGTAGCTCCCTATCATTGTTGCCCCAAAGAGTCCTTGCAGCCTAGCCCTCTCACAAAACAGGACGGGAACCCAGGACCTCATAGTCATCCCGAATATTACCGCTCTGTTGTCGCTGCCTCCCTCACAGTTTGCATCTCCTGACAAGAAAGGGCACCCAGTCAACTATTGTTTGAACGCAAGTCCTGCATGAAGAAATTGGAAAATGATGCCTGCTTGGCAGCCAGCATATCCCTTTGGAAAATGGGACAATCCAGTAGGAAACAAAGGAAAGGCCCGTGAGTCACATTCTGAAGAAGTCATATTCAACTCAAGCCATTAATTCTGTATCTCTCTGCACAAATGCTACCGGCCTTGTCATGCATTTTCAACACTTGGGATGGAATTCTCCCAAAAAAAACTTCTGAAGTGTCAAATTTGCATAAAATCTGGAGTAAATTCTTATGGATTTTTCAGAGGGACCTTTAAAATGAATCTCCCCAGCTATGTACATCACAGAGTGCTTTAGCCTGAATCAAGATAAAAAACCAGGGGTGGAGCCTAGACCGGCTGGAGAGGCCGGCAGTATAGTGCTGAGTGGGCTATTGTGTTGATTTGTCGTGCTGAGATTGGTACATATGCAGTAGCCCTGCACTACCAACTTCCTAGTCACTGGCCAGCCTGATTGCGGGCTAACCCTGTGACCTCACATCATTGGTGGTGCAACCTCCCCGGATGTGATCCCTCCCTCCCCGAACTGCCCAACAATCCTGATCTTGCCAACCACAACCCACTGCCCGAGCCAACAGTGCCTGAGGGCATACCCCACTTACCCCAGACTTCCTGGAGAGCCTCCATGGACCACCCTTCTCTCCAGCGGGGTTGGGCTGCCAGCTCTGCCTAAATGGAGAGCTGTTGTAAATCCCACTGGAATTAAACACTCCTGGCAGTGGTGGTGGGGGAGGGGGGATGCTAGCACTCAAATGCTCATTGTAATATTTCAATCAGCTTTGTGATGACTTTTGATGACACTGGAAATCAGGCAGCCTGAGACACCATGGCGCCCAGCTGGAAGCCCTCTACAAAGCCTCCAGTTCTGTCTCCTTACCACCGCAGTGGGCTGAGAGAATTGCCCCCTTTCTCTCCTTACTTTAGTTTTCCAACATCCCCAATTCTTTTTTTCTTTCACTACCTGCCTAGTCCTCCTTTTACTGACTGGCAGTCATGCATTCCCTCTAGCACCCCCTTAAACTTAAGGGCAACCACATCTAGAAACATGCTCCGCATATAATTCTCAACAGATGTATCACAGTGATGCCAGCTGCCACTCTAACTCCAACACTGGAGCATGCACTTCTTCAGCGAATGACACTTTCTTCACATGCAGTTGTCTTGGACAAGCAAAGCATTCTAGAATTCCCACATGTTTGAGGATGTATATTCCATGGGATGAAGGATCCAAGCAATTAATCTATTTACTAGACTAATTAATCTTAACAAAAATAAACCAAGGATTTATTAAAAACGAACACTTGCCAGTCAACACTCTCTTTGTAGTTGACAATAATTATCATTTTGCTCTCTAACACTCATGATCTGTCTGCTCTGTTGTCAAACTCCAATAGATTCCCTACAATAAAATGAATAAGGAATAATCTGGGCCATCAAGCTTGCTCTTGTTCTTACCTGATTTTCTAACAGTTCAGCAATATTCACCAGATAGTAGTCATACCCAGGATGACGAAGAATGTGTGCAGGAAAGATGACTATTTTAGCTTTGATGATGGGAAAGTCTTTAATGATAAACTGTCACTTAGAATAAACAAATCATTGAAAAGCCAGCACGTTTGTTTAAGATAAATTGTATTTAAATAATTTGAGGTTTCTGAATGGGTAACAGAGAAGATTGATGAAAATATAGATTTGATGTTTCTGGATTTCCACAGATGTTTGTCAAAATGCCCCATAATAGTCTTTTCAGCAAAACTCATGAAATAAAGGGACAGGAAACAAAAGTAGTCACTAATAAGTCGTATGTTAGTCTGGAGCCAGATATAAATCACAGTTCCCCATACGTCAATACTGAGATCACAAAAAAAGGATGCAGGAAAGATGACGAGGAATGATTTCCAGGGATAAGGGACTTCAGTTATGTGGATAGACTGGAGAAACTGGGGTTGTTTTCCTTCAAGGAAAGATTACAATTCAAAATAATGAGTCTGGACGGAATACGTAGAGCAATTTTGTTTCCATTGGCAGAAAGATCAAGCACAAGAAGACACTGATTAGTGGGAATTGACAAAAGATGTAGCAGTGACATGAGAGAA
Source organism: Sphyrna mokarran (assembly GCA_024679065.1). Classification (NCBI taxonomy): domain Eukaryota; kingdom Metazoa; phylum Chordata; class Chondrichthyes; order Carcharhiniformes; family Carcharhinidae; genus Sphyrna; species Sphyrna mokarran. The sequence goes on from JAGIQG010000024.1 coordinate 42,657,964, forward strand.
TACTACTTTGCTGCGAGTGGTACGGATCTGGAATACACTGCCTGCAAGAGTGATGGAGGCAGATTTAATTGCGATTGTCAGAAAGGAACTGAATAAGTACCTGAAGAAAAACAAATTAAGAGTTACAAAAAAAGTTGACACTGGTTACATATGGTCTTGCACACACCAAACAGGGACAGAATGAAGTGAAAGGCCTCTTGTTGTTATAATAATTCTATGATTCCATGCTTTACTACTGAAAAAGAAGGAATCATTTTCTTTAGTTATCTAATCTAACCGCCACTAAAAATTGTATTATTATTCATTATTGAAGTGGCTCCTGTTTTTATACTCGAAACACATTAAAATCTAGAAATCAATATTAATAATGTGAATAGTAAATATCCACGAAAGTCTCTAATTGTTTGAATGCTGGATATTAAACAGTTTAAATAGATTAATGTCTGACTAAAATAACAACAGTGTCACACAAATGTGTTAAGTGCTTTCCTACTTACATCGACAATAGTTTTGTGTTAGTCATTATTTTTAACATTTAGAAGTTTTTGCACTTTCCTCACATTAATTAAAGCAGTGTGTCAAACTTTGATGTTGTCATTGCCCAGTCAATTTTCAGAATTTAAAATTCACAGAATGACTCGGACTGATCAAAAATTTAATTATGAAATTTAAACGATCAAAAAATGGCAGAACCTAAAATTGATGTATGCTTCTGACTTTAATTTTAAGATTAAACAAATGGAGTTTAAATAATTTTAATTGATGGATGTTTTTCCTGTAGCTCTCCATGAGATGTGTAGGGATGACTACATCATGGCAATGACATGGAAGAGGACTGCAGCTGGGGGATTGGTTTATAACAAGTGTCCTCCGAATGCAACAGGTAATAAGACATCAATAATGTCACTCTTTGCAAGGAAATGCCTCAGCTTTTTTTAGTTTATTTCTTGCACATAAATCCATGTTCCATCACAGTAATCCAGTTGATACACATTCACATTTTAGAAATATGAAAGAGAGGCTGTTGCAAATTCAGGCTAACTATTATTCAAAGGGCAATTATTTGACAACAAAGATCTGTTAGTTGATGAATTGAAGATTTAAAATCAGAAGCCCCTGTTTTTACTGCATAAGCTGATAATTTAATGTGCTACTGAATGATTTCATCTTGTGCTTTGAAGCCTGTTTCTGTGACATATCTATTGTATTGTAATGCATTTTATTGAGTGTGCCAAGGCCAATTGGTTAAAGTACTTCAAGTGAGAAGGAATGGATCACTATTGGATGATTATTGCTCATTAAAACAACAATATGCAGTCACAACAAAAATAGGAACTCACATTTGTAAAGCATGATTAAATTGAATAAAACATCCTTAGACACCTGAGAAGAAGAAAATGAATGGTGAGTCAAAGGGTTGGATTTTAAGAATGTCATAAGGCTGCAGTGAAAGAGGAACAATATGCTCACCACACTTTATGTGATGAACTTTCCAAGTGAGAGGTGGAGGAAGATGAAAGTGCCTATATCAGACTAGCTGCTCTCATTGCTGCTCAGAATGCTAGGAATGCTTCAATAGTTTGATCATTCAGATAGTCATTCACACAGGATCAAAGTAACTATCACTTCATCCCAATAGCACCCATCATTTCTCCCATCCCTTCCACCACTAACAGCAAGCACACTTGAACACAGGAATTAGGACATCTTGTTGAAGTTGTATAAGATATTGGTAAGGCAACACTTGGAATACTGTGTACAGTTCTGATTACCTTGTTAGCATGAGTTGGCGAAACGACCACTACAGACTCAGGGTCAAGTTCAACAACGGTACAGCTTTATTTTCTTTTACATCGACAGAGGTTCAGTCAGGACATACAATCAAACTGTCCCGGAACATTCTAAAGACCCGCCGCAACGGGCTACAGTTATACCTGAATTTCGGTGTAGTATGCGATTCAAATGCAAATGCTTTATGAACAGTATTTGACTTTAGTCATCCTGTCTCGATGTTTTCAAGTATTGGGATGATTGTTTTAAGTGTGTGTTAATTGTTTTTGTCTGATTGGTTATATGGGCTGGAATCTCTGGGGCTTGAACAATAGATGTGCAATTATTCTGAGGAAGTTTGAGGTGCCAGGGATGCTTCCTTAGCTAAGCTAATCTTGAGGTGTCTGCATAGGTTATTTGACTGCTTTAGAAGTGCTGATTTGGTGGGGTGGGGAGATGCGTTTTTTTAATTTAGCTCTTGGAGGTGCTATCCTGACCAGTTTCCTCTCTGTGCTAGCCCTCATTTGCATTCTAAAAGCATGCTCTTGCCTGCTAGCCTATGCCTGTTTCTTTGTGATTTTTAATGGAGAGGCTCTGAGTGTGATTTTAGTTTGCTTCCATATTGTGTGCCCAATTTCACAAAATTTGTTGTCCAATAACAATTTCATAAAATTTGTTGTCCGATAACAACAATAACACAGAGGGTGGTGAGGGTATGGCATGCGCTGCCAAGTAAAGTGGTGGAGCAGGTACTCTGGAGCTATTTAAGAAATACTTAGATGGGCACATGAACAGAATGGGAATGGAGGGGTATAGAAAACTGATTTAAAATAGGGATCATGAGCCTTGGGAGTCCCTGGAAAGTGTGTAAATAGATGATGATATTGATGTACTTGTTTTTATCCTACAGGTGCTTTGGTCCACCTTGTTGTCTAACAAGGGGCATACATGCAATGGGTCGTGAGAGGGCTGCTCTTGGATTTTTTTCGAGAGTATCCTAGTGCTTCACGTCGCTAGTGTACGCTTGACCATTTGATGGGCAACACGACAGCTCAGTGACTATCGCTGTGCTGTGCAGATACATGGATTTGGGCCTGTGTCTGTGGGAGTTTTCACATTCTCCCTGTGCTTGCGTGGGTTTTCTCTGGGTGCTGCGATTTCCTCCCACATCCCAAAGATGTGCTCTTAGGCTAATTGGTAAAACAAATTCTCCCGAAATTGTCTCAAATTTGGTTTTTAATCCATACATCTATAAACATAGACAGGGATCACGGGTGAAGGTGGGAACAGCGGGGTGGCGGTGCAGGCTCATTGGGCCGAAGGGCCTGTTTCCCATGCTGTTTTGTTCTTTGTTCTTTGTTATTATAGAAAGAATATTATTAAATTAGAATAAGTGCAGAAAAATATTACTGGGAAGCTACCGGACTTGGTGGTTTGAATTATAAGGAGAAGCTGAATACACTGGGACTTTATTTCCCTGGAATGTAGGAGACTTAAGAGTGATCTTCTCTAGCTTATCTATGCTCCTGTATAAAATAATGAGGGGCATAAATAAGGTAAACAGCCAACATCCTTTTGCCAAAAATAGGGGAGTCTAAAAGGTGAGGGGAGGAATACGGAAGGGTCCAGAGGGTGGTGATGACTGGAATGAGCTGCTAGAGGTAGCAGTAGACGCAGGTACAATTTTGTCTTTTAGAAAGCACTTAGACAGTTACAAGGGTAAGATGGGTTGAGAGGGATATGGGCCAAACACGGGCAATTGGGCAATTTAACAATAAAAACTGAGTGGCATGGACAAGTTGGGCCGAAGGGCCTTTCTGTGTTGTAAACCTTGATGACTTTATAACACAAAGCAGTCCTGAAACTGCCATTAACTCATTACACATGCACTTTTTTGTCAATTCATATCTGCACACATTAAAAATAGTTGACAATCTGAGTTGATATTCAATAAGCAAGAATGAAAATCTTGGAATGAGATTTAAATTAATAATCTTTGTTTAGAATATCTAGAAAAATGGGGCTTAATACATTTTCATTCACACCATGTGCATAGAATGAACTAGGGAGATTTTATTTACCCACCCCTACTACTCTTAGTATGTTCTCTTCTTCACCTAGGCAGTCCCTCGCAGTCGAAGATGACTTACTTCCATATTAAAACGAGTTCTCAGATGATTGAGGAGTCTAACACATCCTATACTGTCTTTGTAACAGGTGGTGCAGTCAGTAGCTGGAGGAGCAGGTCGGCGGGATGTGTGGGTTGCCTCTCATTCCTTTCACTGTGGGCTCTTGAGTTCAGCTTGTTGTAGGTTCTAAAACCCAAGATGTTTAGCTCTTTCCCAGATGCTTTCCTTCCACTTTGGTGATGTTGGGCTGGGAACTTTGCACTTTCTCAAGGGAGTTTTGAAGAGTAGAACAGAGTTGAGGAGGAACTTCTTCTCTCAGACGGTAGTGAATCTCTGGAATTCTCTGCCCATTGAAGTGGTGGAGGCAATCTTGTTGAAAATGTTTAAGTCATGCGTCAATCGACTTCTGATCGATAAGGGAATTAAGAGTTATGAGGAACAGGCGGGGAAGTGGAACTGGTCCACTTTAAATCAGCCATGACCTTATTGAATGGTAGGGCAGGCTCGAGCGGCTAGATGACCTACTCCTGCTCCTATTTCTTATGTTCTTATGTCCTTGAAGCGCTTCCTCTGTCCTCTTTGGCTGGCTTGCTATCGCAAAGCTTGGGGTAGAGCGCTGTTTTCAGGAGTTTCATGTCAGGCGGATAATATAACCTGCCTTCGAAGCTGATCAAAGGTGATCTTTGCTTTGATGAGACAGGTATTGGCCTAAGTAAGGACACTCATGATGATGATGTACTCGCCTATCCTGCCAATGGATTTGCAGGATCTTGTGGAGGCAGTGCCGGTGGTATTTCTCCAGGGTTTTGAGGTGACTGCTGAAAGTAATCCATTCTCTGAGCTATTTTGAAGGGCAGTTGTCACTTCTGCTCTATTCAACTTGAGCTTGGTGCCAGATCTGAGATCCTGGTCTTCAAACATTTTCTTCCTCAGGTAGCAGAAGGCTGTGATGAACCTCATCATCGATGGCTGCTGTTGTTGATGGCGGGCTCCCAAGTCATGGAAAGTAGTCCATACGTTGTGGCAACGTTGTGTGGTGGGGCTGAATAGTGGAGGACCTTGTGGATATTTAATGTAAAGCCCATGCTCTTGTATACCTTGGGGGGATGTGAAGATAGCTTGGAGCTCAGCTTACAAATATGCACAGACAAATCTGCATACTGTAGTTCAATGGATGGGTCAACCTTGGATCTGCCTGGCAGGGAGCGAAGATTGAACGGGTACAGCAATAATAATCTCTCCCTCAATGTCAACAAAACGAAAAAGATTGTCATCAACTCAGGGAGTGTAGTGGAGAACATGCCCCTGCCTACATCAATGGTGATGAAGTAGAAATGGTGGAGAGCTTCAGGTTTTTAGGTGTCCAAATCATCAATAACCTGTCCTGGTTAGGACAGGTAGACTGGGCAGGATTGAGGTTCATAAGGAGGAGGTGTTAGCGAATCTTGAGGGTATGAATATTGATAAATCCCCTGGGCCAGATGGGATTTACCCTGGGATTCTCTGAGAGGCTAGAGAGGAGATTGCAGAGCCTTTGGCTTTGATCTTCATGTCGCTGTTGGCTACAGGTATAGTGCCGGAAGACTGAAGGATGGCAAATGTTGTCCCTTTGTTCAAAAAGGGGAGTAGGGACCATCCTGGAAATTATAGACCGGTGAGCCTGACTTCTGTTGTGGACAAGGTCTTGGAAAGAATTATAAGGGATAGGATTTATAAGCATCTGGAGAGAAATAAATTGATTAGGGATAGTTAGCACGGTTTTGTGAAGGGTAGGTCGTGCCTCACAAATCTTATTGAGTTTTTTGAGGAGGTGACCAAAGAGGTAGATAAGGGTAAGGCAGTTGATGTAGTGTATATGGATTTTAGCAAAGCGTTTGATAAGGTTCCCCATGGTAGGCTACTGCAGAAAGTGCAGATGCATGGGATTGAAGGTGATTTAGCAGTTTGGATTAGGAATTGGCTAGCTGATAGAAGACAGAGGGTGGTGGTTGATAGGAAATATTCAACCTGGAGTGCAGTTACAAGTGGTGTACCTCAAGGATCTGTTTTGGGGCCACTGCTGTTTGTCATTTTCATAAATGACCTAGATGAGGGTGTAGAGGGTTGGATTAGTAAATTTGCTGACGATACCAAAGTGGGGGGAGTTGTAGACAGCGAGGATGGATGTTACAGTTTGCAAAGGGACATAGATAGGTTGCAGAGCTGGGCCGTGAGGTGGCAAATAGAATTCAATTTGGATAAGTGTGAGGTGATTCACTTTGGTAGGAATAACAGGCATATGAAATATAGGGCTAATGGAAGGACCCTTAACAGTGTTGTCGAGCGGAGGGATCTTGGGGTACGAGTACATAGCTCTTTGAAAGTTGGCACCCAGATTGATAAAGTTGTTAAGAAGGCCTACGGTGTGTTAGCTTTTATTGGTAGAGGAATTGAATTTAGGAGCCGTGAGGTTATGTTACAACTGTACAAAACTCTGGTGCGGCCGCACTTGGAGTATTGCGTACAGTTCTGGTCGCCGCATGATAAGAAAGATGTGGAAGCATTGGAAAGGGTGCAGAGGAGGTTTACCAGGATGTTGCCTGGTATGGTGGGAAGGCTTTGTGAGGAAAGGCTGAGGGACCTGAGGTTATTTTCATTAGAGAGAAGAAGGTTACGTGGTGACCTAATTGAGGCGTATAAGATGATCAGAGGACTGGATAGGGTGGATGGTGGGAGCCTTTTTCCTCGGATGGTGATGACCAACAAGAGGGGACATAACTTTAAATTAAGAGGTGGTAGTTATAGGACGGATGTCAGAGGCAGGTTCTTTACGCAGAGGGTGGTGAGGGCGTGGAATGCCCTGCCTGCAGCAGTTGTGGACTTGCCTACTTTGGGGGCATTCAAATGATCGGTAGATAGGCATATGGATGATATTGGAATAGTTTACGTTAGAGCGTCCACTGACCGGCGCAACATCAAGGGCCAAAGGGCCTGTACTGCGCTGTAATGTTCTATGTTCTATGTACATTCTGGCTCCCCAGTGCTGACCCCTTAGTTAAGAAAACACATTCCTTCTACTTTCTCAGAAGACCAAGGAAATTTGGCATGTCAGCTATGACTTTCATCAATGTTTACAGGTACAGGATAGAAAACATTCTTTCTTTGTATTGCAGCTTGGTATGGCTCCTGCTCTGCCCAAGACTGCAAGAAACTACAAAAAGTCATGACTGTAACGCAGCCCATCTTACAAACCAGCTTCCCATCCATTGACTCTATCTACACTTCCTGCAACCTCAGCAAAGCAGCCAGCATAATTAAGAACCCCATGCACCCCGGACATTCTCTCTTCCACCTTCTTCCATCAGGAAGAAAATACAAAAGTCTGAGGTCATGTACCAACTGACTCAAGAACAGCTTCTTCCCTGCTGCCATCAGACTTTTGAGTGGATCTACTTGCAATAAATTGATCTTTCTCTATGCCCTAATTTTTATGTAACACTACATTCTGCACTCCCTCATTTTCTTCTCAATGAACATTATGTTTTCTCTGTACAGCATAAAAGAAACAATACTTTTCACTGTATACTGATACAAATGACAATGATAAATCAAATCAGATTCCTGTTTTTCTGGAGTTTGGATCCACTCCAGCATGGAGCTTCCTGAAAGTGACTTGGAACATTGCAACAAGGAAGTTCAGTTGGTGCTATTATGCAACGTTGCTTGATTCCAGTCTAAAGGTGGATTGGATTGATCTATAGTAGATCCATTGATCACGATCATGGCTTGCATGCCTTTATGAAGCAGGCAGAAATGGTGGCCAAAATGGAGGAGGACATTCCCTATTCTGTAATGGTTGACAGTGTGAAAAGCTGTTATGAGAGCAGGTTGACTGTGAGGCACTAATTAAGAAGGGTTTTCTTTTCAGACCATTGCTTTTTCTGCAGTATTGCTTTTGTTGTCATTGCTGCGTTGGTCCTACATTGATGTTGATCTCAGAACAGATTAGACAGTGGTCTGTGCAGCAGTTGTGGCTTCTGCCATGGCATGGTAATACACACTTCTTTATACTGGATGTTGCTTTATACTGAGTTTGCTGCTATCCTCTCTGTGTGCTCCACAGTGGATTTTCTGACCTCCTCCCACACTGCTGTATACTAGGTGTGCTATTCTCCTCCCTCACTACTAAACTCTGGGTTCACTACCCTCCTTCACTCTGCTCCACACTGGGTTCAGTGCTGTCCTCCCGTGATGCTCCACATTGGATTTGGCACTCCTCTCCCATGCTCCTGGCATATTTTCTTAGTAATTGATGGTCTGTAGCACTCAGCGTATTTGTTCAACTGGTCAGAGCTTGGAGAGGTCTGTGCCATCCAATACGGTTTGTCCACTGCTGTCTCCATCACTACTTTCTGCTTATGCAGTGAACTGAGCTTTGCCAGATCAGATCCCAGTTCTCCCTCTAACTGAAGTGCTAGCATCTGTGCCTTAATCTATGTCCTGTAATGTTGCTCAGTCAGAGGGAATCAGTTCCTTGGAGGAAATGTCAACTGGAAGGGCCACAGACCACTGCATTCACTCCCTACACTCCTGACATGGAGTGGCAGCAGCCTCAAAATAAGGGGGAGCCAGTTTAGAACAGAATTGAGGAGGAACTTCTTCTCTCAGAGGGTAGTGAATCTCTGAAATTCTCTGCCCATTGAAGTAGTGGAGGTTACCTCATTGAATATGTTTAAGTCACAGGTAGATAGATTTCTGATCGATAAGGGAGTTAAGGGTATGGGAGCAAGCGGGTAAGTGGAACTGATCCACTTCAGATCAGCCATGATCTTATTGAATGGTGAGGCAGGTTTGAGAGGCTTGATGGCCTACTCCTGCTCCTATTTCTTATGTACTTATCTACCATCTACATGATGCACTGCAGCAGTTCATTAAGGCTCCTTGGACAGCATCTTCCCAAACCTATGACTTCTAACATCTAGAACAATAAGGGCATAGGATTGCCAATAATTGCAAATTCTCTTTGAAACCAAATACATAGAACATAGAACACTACAGCACAAACAGGCCCTTCGGCCCACAAGTTGTGCCGAACACATCAAAACCTACCCAGCCATAGACCTATCTATAACCCCCAATCCCACTGGATCCCATATACTCATCCAGAAGTCTTTTAAAAGACCCCAGCGAGTTCGCCTCGACCACCACCGACGGCAGCCGATTCCATTCACTCACCACCCTCTGAGTGAAAAACTTTCCCCTAGCATCCCCTCTGCAATGACATCCCTCACCTCCCACAATAACCTGGGGTACATCCCATCTGGTCCCGGAGACTTGTCTATCTTGATAGCATTTAAAAGTTCTAACACATCCGCTTCCTTAATATCTACATACTCAATCTTTTCAGTCTGCCACAAACTTGTAGTGCCTTCACCTTTTATAGGTCCTATCCCTTCTCTTCTCATCCTTTTACTTTTCACATATTTGTAGAAGGCCTTGGGATTCTCCTTAATCCTACCAGCCAAGGCCTTCTCATGACCCCTTCTGGCTCTCCTAATTTCCTTTTTAAGCTCTCTTCTATAAGCGTTATACTTCTCTAGATCCCCAACATCTCCTAGCTCTTTGAACCTTTTATACACCTTTCTTTTCTTCCTGACTATGTTCACCACAGCCTTTGTGCACCACGGTTCCCGCATCCTACCAAAACCTCCTTGTCTCACCGGAACGTTGTCGTGCAAAGCTCCAGACAAGCATTCCTTGAATATCTGCCACCTTCCTTCTGTGCTTTTCCCCAAGAACACCTCCTTCCAGTTTATTCGCCCCAACATCTGCCTGATGTCTTCATATTTCCCCTTATTCCAGACAAACACCTTCCTAGCCTGCCTGATCCTATCCTTTTCCAATGCAAGGGTGAAGGAGATAGAATTATGATCTCCATCCCCAAGATGCTCTCCTACTGAGAGATCCATCACCTGTCCTGGTTCATTAGCTAGTACCAGGTCCAGTACAGCCTCTCGTCTTGTAGGCTTGTCCACGTGCTGTGTCAGGAAACCCTCCTGAACACACCTAACAAACTCCTCCCCATCCAAACCCCTTACCCTTGGGATATTCCAGTCGATGTTTGGGAAATTGAAGTCTCCCATCACAACAACTCTGTTATTTCTACATCTCTCCAGTATCTGTTTCCCTATCTGCACCTCAACTTCCCTGTCACTATTGGGCGGCCTATAGAATACACCCAGCAATGTCACTGACCCTTTGCTATTCCTAACTTTCACCCACAGAGACTCCGTAGACATTCCCTCCTCGGTATCCACCTTCTCTGCAGCCATGACACTGTCCCTGATCAACAGTGCCACTCCACCACCTCTTTTGCCTCCCTCCCTGTCCTTCCTGAAGGATCTGAATCCCGGGACCTGTAGTACCCAGTCCTGTCCCTGAGACATCCAAGTCTCTGTAATGGCCAAGTCTCTGTAATACCATCCGGACTTACAAATATTATGCTGTTCAATCACTTTAACTGGGTCAAAATTCTGGAACCTCCTACCTAACAATGCTATGGGTGTGTCTACACCACAAGGACTACAGTGATTCAAGAAGATGGCTTCACCATGATCTTCTCAAAGGAAATTAGGAATGGGCAATAAAATGTTGGCTTAATTGGCAACAAACACCCACATCTCCAGAAATAATTTTTTTAAAAAAAAATGACACTTACTCTTGTCACCTTTTGCTTTGCAATGTCAGCTGCACTATTTGTAATGGACCACCTATAAACTTCTCTTGCCCACTTATATTTTGGCTTTCTTCTACAGAGTAGCACAACAGACTTGCGTGGCACAATACAGTTTTTTTTCAGAAAGATGAATGCATTTGAGAATTTGTGCTGAGAAGAAAGATGTGGTAAGCAGTGGCATTATAATAATGCCTGGTCTGTTAATGCAGAGGCCCAGGCTCATGCTCTGACGACACAAGTTCATATGCCATCAAAGCAGTTAGTGGAATTTAAATTAAGGTTAGTCTCAGTGGTTGTGATCATGAAACTTTCATCAATTGTTGTAAAAACCCAAGAAGGATACCTGCTGTTCTTTACCTAGTTAGGCCTCACATGACTCCAGATCCACTGCATGTGTGGTTGATTTTTAACTGCTTTCTGAAATTGTTACCATTACTGAGACCAATTTTATATTGCATTTTTTTAAGTGGACTTAAATTCCACTATAGTGGGATTTGAGCACATGTCCCACACAGCATTAGTTTCGGCCTCTAGATGACTATTTGTTCAGTAACATTAGTACTACACTACTGATTTTTTCCCATGCACACAACCTTTGGCCAACGATGATTTTATTTTCTTTTGCCTTAAAATGTCCCCCTCATTATTTTATAAACTTTTATAAGATCACCCCTCAGCCTCCTGTACTCCAGTGGAAAAAGCCCCAGTCTATCTGCTCTCCCTTATAACTCAAAACATCAAGTCCAGGTAGCATCCTAGCATACCTTTTCTACACTCGTTCTAGTTTAATAATATCTTTCTATAATAGTTCCCCAGTAACGAAAAGAAGCTTGTCTTTGCATTCCTTGAATTGTCAGTAGTTTTAGCAAAGGAAAAGGAGGCCTGATAATTGTTGCCCAGCAAGATCTCATTATAGGTGGCTGAAACATATTCACATTCTTTTCTTCACACCTTGGACTTCAGGAACAAAGATAGAAACACACTAAGAATAATCTCTGCTCGGGTATGGAATAAAAAAATTGATGGAGATGATGGATCAGAAATATTGGTCAGGAAGTAATTAGATAGCTCCCATCATTTCATAGTGAATGGAACATAGAACATAGAACATTACAGCGCAGTACAGGCCCTTCGGCCCTCAATGTTGCGCTGGCCAGTGGACCCTCTAACCTAAACTATTCCAATATCATCCATATGCCTATCCACCGACCATTTGAATGCCCCCAAAGTAGGCAAGTCCACAACTGCTGCAGGCAGGCATTCCACGCCCTCACCACCCTCTGTGTGAAGAACCTGCCTCTGACATCCATCCTATAACTACCACCTCTTAAATTAAAGTTATGTCCCCTCGTGTTGGTCATCACCATCCGAGGAAAAAGACTCTCACTATCCACCCTATCCAGTCCTTTGATCATCTTATACGCCTCAATTAGGTCACCGCGTAACCTTCTCCTCTCTAATGAAAATAACCTCAGGTCCCTCAGCTTTTCCTCATAAGGCCTTCCCATCATACCAGGCAACATTCTGGTAAACCTCCTCTGCACCCTTTCCAATGCTTCCACATCTTTCTTATCATGCAGCGACCAGAACTGTACGCAATACTCCAAGTGCGGCTGCACCAGAGTTTTGTACAGTTGTAACATAACCTCACGACTCCTAAATTCAATCCCTCTACCAATAAAAGCTAACATTCCGTAAGCCTTCTTAACAACTTTATCAACCTGGGTGCCAACTTTCGAAGAGCTATGTACTTGTACCCCAAGATCCCTCTGCTCGACAACATTATTAAGGGTCCTTCCATTAGCCCTATATTTCATATGCCTGTTATTCCTACCAAAGTGAATCACCTCACACTTATCCGTATTGAATTCCAATTGCCACCTCACGGCCCAGCTCTGCAACCTATCTATGTCCCTCTGCAAACTGTAACATCCATCCTTGCTGTCTACAACTCCCCCCACTTTGGTATCGTCAGCAAATTTACTAGGTCATAGGTGACATAGTTTTCAAATTGTAAATAACCTGGGAGTGTTTTTTCTGCTAGTGCACGCTGTATCCGCATAATCCCACATATCTACCCTATTAATCATTCTAACCTATACACCTCAGGACACTAAGCAGCAATTTAGCATGGCCAATGCATCTAACCTGCACATCTTGAGACTGTGGGAAGAAACTGGAGCACCCAGAGGAAACTCACACAGACACGGGAGTACATACAAACTCCACATAGTCACCTAAGCCAGCTGTGAGGCAGCAGTGCTAACCACTGTGCCACCATGCTGCTATTTATCTAAAGAGATGTATTTGGAGGTGACCTTGTCAGTGATAGTCTATGAGAATAGAGAAATCACAGGGAGTGGCTTTGCAGAATAATGAGTAGAGGTTAGAATCTAGGGGTACAGAGTCACATGTCATTAAAATAGTATCACAGTTTAACAGGGTTACAAAAATGAAAAACAAAATGCTGACATAATTTCTCAAGGAGGAAAATGAAAAGCAGAAAGTTAATGTCAAACAACGCTTAGAATACTGTGGATAGTTATGGATAACAGTGTAAAGGCACTGCAGAAGGTACAAAAAAGATTTACAAGAATTATACCAGAAGAAAGAGATTATAGCTATCAGAAATGATGAAATAAATAAGGCTTTGGTGCTTAAACAGAACACTGAGATGTGATTTAAAAAAGGCCTTTATCATTATGAAATAATTTAACAGGGTTGACAGAGAAAAGATGTTTCTATTTGTGAGGAGTCAAAAACTAAGGGATATTAATGTGAAATAGTCTCAAATAAATGCAATAAAAATATTTATGTAAAGAGAGATCATAGAGTCATAGAGGTTTACAGCATGGAAAAAGACTCTTTGGCCCAACTTGTTCATGCCATTCAGTTTTAATCACTAAGCATGTCTCAGTTGCCCGCATGTGATCCATATCCCTCTAAACCATTTTATTCATGTAACTGTCTAAATGCTTTTTAAAAGACAAAATTATACCCATACCTGCTGTTACCTCTGGCAGCTCGTTCCAGACACTCACCACCTTCCATGAAAAAGATTGCCTCTCTGAACTCTTTTGTGTATCTCCCCTCTCACTATAAACTTATGCCCTCAGTTTTAGACTCCTCTACCAACATAAGACATTGACTTTACCTATGCCCCTCATTATTTTATAAACCTCTATAAGATCACCCCTTAGCTTCTTATACTCCAGTGGAAAAAGCCCAGTCTATGTGGCCTCCCCTTATAACTAAAAACATCAAGTCCAGGTAGCATCCTGGCACACCTTTTCTACACTCTTTCTAGTTTATTAATATCTTTCTATAATTGTGAGGTCTCTTCTATAATTGGTTGGAAAAGTGTGAGGTAATTCACTTTGGCAGAAATAACAAATGTATAGAGTATAGGGCTAATGGTAGGACTCTTAATAGTGTTGAAGAACAGAGGGATCTAGGTGTATATGTGCATAGATCCCTGAAAGTTGGCAATCAAGTCGATAAGGTTGTTAAGAAGGCATACGGAGTCTTAGCTTTTATTGGTAGGGGGATTGAATTTCGGAGCCGCAACGTCAGGTTGCAACTGTACAAAACTCTAGTGCGGCCGCACTTGGAGTATTGTGTGCAGTTCTGGTCCCCGCATTATAAGAAAGATAGAACATAGAACATAGAACAATACAGCACAGAACAGGCCCTTCGGCCTTCGATGTTGTGCCGACCCAAATAAAAAGCAATGCCCCTCCAAACTAAACCATTCCCTTCTCTTCCATATACTTATCAACTAACCTCTTAAACGCCACCAAACTTGGCGCATCTACAACAGCTGCAGGCAGGGCATTCCACTACCTAATCACTCTTTGAGTAAAGAACCTACCTCTGATATCCGTCCTATAACTCATACCCCTTAATTTAAAGCTGTGTCCCCTCGTGCTAGCTTTCTCCATACTAGGAAAAAGGCTATCACTGTCCACCCTATCTAAACCTCTAATCATCTTATATGTTTCGATTAGGTCCCCTCTTAGCCGCCTCCTTTCTAACGAAAACAACCTCAAATCACTCAGCCTCTCTTCATAAGACCTGCCCTCCATACCAGGCAACATCCTGGTAAACCTCCTCTGTACCTCTCCAATGCCTCCACATCTTTCTTATAATGTGGGGACCAGAACTGCACACAATACTCCAAGTGCGGCCGCACTAGAGTTTTGTACAGTTGCAACATGATGCTGCGGCTCCGAAATTCAATCCCCCTACCAATAAAAGCTAAGACTCCATATGCCTTTTTAACAACTTTATCCACTTGACTGCCTACTGCCTACTTGACTGCCTACTTTCAGGGATAAGATGTGGAGACATTGGAGAGGGTGCAGAGGAGGTTTACCATGATGTTGCCTGGTATGGAGGGAAGGTCTTATGAGGGGAGGCTGAGGGATTTGAGGTTGTTTTCATTAGAAAGAAGGCGGCTAAGAGGAGACCTTATTGAAACATATAAGATGATTAGAGGTTTAGATAGGGTGGACAGTGATAGCCTTTTTCCTAGGATGGAGAAAGCTAGCACGAGGGGACATAGCTTTAAATTAAGGGGTGGTAGTTATAGGATGGATGTCAGAGGTAGGTTCTTTACCCAGAGGGTGGTAAGGGTATGGAATGCCCTGCCTGCTGCAGTTGTAGGTGCGCCAAGTTTGGGGTCATTTAAGAGGTCAGTGGATAGGTTTATGGATGAAAAGGGAATGGTTTAGGTTAGAGGGTCATTGATTTTTCATAATTGGTCGGTGCAACATCAAGGGCCGAAGGGCTTGTTCTGCGCTGTAATGTTCTATGTTCTATGTTCTATAATAGAGTGACCAGAATTGTACGCAGTATTCATTTTCTTTTTGGTTAAAGTAGCGAGCGGTGGTAGTATTTTGCCGTTTTTTTAAAAACTAACGAAACCAGAAGTCGTCATAAAGAGGCTTGCCGGTAGTTGTAGTTTTTAAGCTATATAAGTACTAACCTCTGGGTATCGCCCTCATTGTTCCTGTGGAGCAGCACGGAGAGGCAGCGATTTGGGCGAGTGTAAAGTTCGAGTTTAAAGTAATTCTTAACATTTTCTTTTTGGTTAAAGTAGCGAGCGGTGGTAGTTTTTTTGCCGGTTTTTTTTAAACTAACGAAACCGGAAGTCGTCATAAGGAGGCTTGCTGGTAGTTGTAGTTTTTCTCTCTGACTCTATAAATTGGTACAGAGAGGAAACCCGATACTCTACACAGGTAGAGTATCCCACCCTCCCACCTCCTCTAACCTAATAATAAAAGTGTGTGGGAAGTTTTTTTTTTCTCTCCTAGAAATTAAAGTATCAGGGATGGCAGTGCAGGCAGTACGTTGCACCTCCTGCGGTATGTACGAGGTGAGGGACACCAGTAGTGTTCCTGCTGATTATATCTGCAGGAAGTGTGCCCATTTGCAGCTCCTTGAGGATCATGTTAAGGAGCTGGAGCTGGAATTAGAGGAACTCCGGATAATTCGGGAGGTTGAGGCAGATATTGACAGGGGTTACAAAGAGATAGTCACTCCTAAAAGAGATTCTTGGGTAACTATTAGGAAGAGGGGTA
Source organism: Sphyrna mokarran (assembly GCA_024679065.1). Taxonomy (NCBI): domain Eukaryota; kingdom Metazoa; phylum Chordata; class Chondrichthyes; order Carcharhiniformes; family Carcharhinidae; genus Sphyrna; species Sphyrna mokarran. Next base: position 42,674,160 of record JAGIQG010000024.1, read on the forward strand.
AGAAGCAATCCCCTGGGGCTGTTCCCCTCCAAAATAAGTTTTCTGTCCTGGAGGCTACAGTTGAGGAAGAATCAACTGGAGATAGCCAAAGGGAGCAGGTCTCTGGGGGTGAGCCTGCTGGGAATGCTCAGGTGGGTAGGGGGAATAAGAGATTGGGCCTGGTAATTAGAGACCCCATAGTTAGGGGGACAGATAGGAGAGTAAATAGTAATAAACGGGACTCAGGGCTGGTGTGTTGCCTCCCAGGGGCCGGGGTCCAGGACGTCTCAGAGCGGGTTTTTAAGATTCTTAAGGGAGAGGGGAGTCAGCCCCATGTCATAGTTCATGTAGGGACACATGATGTAGGTAGGACAAGGGAAGGGGATATTAAACAGAAATTTATGGAGTTGGGGTGGAAGCTTAGGGCCAAAACAGACAGAGTGGTTATCTCTGGACTCTTGCCTGTGCCATGGGATAGTTTAGAGAAGAACAGAGAGAGGGAATGTTTGAACTCGTGGCTGCAGGGATGGTGCAGGAGAGAGGGATTCAGGTTCTTGAACAATTGGGGCTCATTCTGGGGTAGGTGGGACCTCTACAAGAGAGATGGTCTACACCTGAACCAGAGGGGAACCAATATCTTGGGGGGGAAATTTGCAAAGGCTATGCAGGGGGGTTTAAACTGATTCAGAGGGAGGGGTGGGATCCTGAGTAGCTTGGATGTTAAGAGGGACGAGAATAGGGGGGTCATAGATGAGAACTGTAAAGCACAGCAGCGTACGGGTGGAGTAGGGCATGGTTTGAAATGCGTATACTTTAATGCAAGAAGTATTTGCAATAAGGTGGAGGAACTTGCAGCTTGGACCAGTACCTGGAACTTCGATGTTGTGGCCATTTCAGAGACATGGGTAGAGCAGGGACAGGAATGGTTGTTGCAGGTTCCGGGGTTCAAATGCTTCAGTCAGAGTAGAGAAGGAGGTAGAAGGGGGGGAGGAGTGGCATTATTAGTCAAAGACTGTATCACAGTGACAGAAAAGAAGTTTGATGAGGACTTGTCTGTTGAGGTAGTATGGGCTGAGATTAGAAACAGGAGAGGAGAGGTCACCCTGTTGGGAGTCTTTTATAGACCTCCTAAAAGTTCTAGAGAGGTAGAAGAAAGGATTGCAAAGTCGATCCTGGACAGGAGTGAAAGTAATAGGGTAATTGTTATGGGGGACTTTAACTTTACTAATATTGATTGGAATAGCTATAGCTCTAGCTCATTAGAGGGGTCAGTTTTTGTACAAAGTGTGCAGGAAGGTTTTTTGACTCAGTATGTAGATAGGCCAACTAGAGGTGAGGCTACATTGGATTTGGTGCTGGGCAATGAGCCAGACCAGGTGTTAGGCTTGGACGTTAGTGAACATTTTGGTGATAGTGACCACAATTCGGTTACGTTCACCTTAGTGATGGACAGGGATAGGCATGAAGCTGGGGGCAGTAGTTATAGCTGGGGGAAGGGTAATTATGAGGCCATCAGGAGAGAATTAGGGTGCATAGATTGGACTAGGAAACTACAGGGACTGGGAACATCTGGAATGTGGAGCTTATTCAAGGAGCAGCTGCTGCGAGTCCTTGATAAGTATGTCCCTGTCAGGCAAGGAGGAAATGGTCGAGTAAGGGAACCTTGGTGTACGAAAAAAGTTGATTCGCTGGTTAAAAGGAAAAAGGAGGCTTATGTCAGGATGAGGCTTGAAGGCTCAGTTAGTGCAATGGATAGCTATAGATTAGCCAGGAGTGAGCTAAAGAGTGAGTTGAGGAGAGCTAAAAGGGACACGAGAAGACTTTGGCTGATAGGATCAAGGAGAATCCTAAAGCTTTCTTTAGATATGTTAAGAATAGAAGATTGGTTAGGGCAAGATTAGGGCCAGTCAGAGACAGCAGTGGGAACTTGTGCGTGGAGCCTGATTGGAGAGGCACTGAACAAATATTTCTCTTCAGTATTCATTCAGAGAAATGTAAATGTAGTTGTGGAGAACACTGGGATACAGGGTTGCAAACTGGAAAGTATTGAAGTAGATGTACTAGGAGGATGTACTAGATATTCTTGAGGGTTTGAAGTTAGATAAGTCCCCTGGGCTGGATGGGATTTACCCTCGGATTCCCTGGGAGGCGAGAGAGGCAAATGCAGAGTCTCAGGCTCTGATCTTCAGGTTGTCATTGGTTATGGGTATAGTGCTGGAAGACTGGAGGATAGCGAATGTGGTCCCATTGTTCAAGAAGGGGAATAGAGACTGCCTGGGGAATTATCGGCCAGTGAGTCTTACTTCTATTGTGGGCAAAGTATTGGAAAGAATTATTAGGGATAAGATTCATAGTTATTTAGAGAGAAATGAATTGATTGGGGATAGTCAGCATGGTTTTGTGAAGGGTAGGTCGTGCCTTACTAACCTTATTGAGTTTTTTGAAAAATTGACCAAAGAGGTGGATGGGGGTAAGGCAGTTGATGTGGTATATATGGACTTTAGTAAGGCGTTCGATAAGGTGGCCCATGGAAGGCTTCTGCAGAAAATGCCGATGTATGGGATAGAGGGTGATTTAGCTAATTGGATTAGGAATTGGCTAGCAGATAGAAGACAGAGGGTGGTGGTTGATGGGAGATATTCATCGTGGAGTTCGGTTACAAGTGGTGTACCTCAGGGGTCTGTTTTCGGGCCCCTGCTGTTTGTAATTTTTATAAATGATCTGGATGAGGGTATTGAGGGATGGATCAGTAAATTTGCAGATGATACTAAAGTTGGTGGTGTGGTAGATAGTGAAGAGGGGTGTTTTAGTTTACAGAGTGACTTGGACAAGTTGCAGAGCTGGGCCGATAGGTGGCAAATGGAGTTTAATGTGGAAAAGTGTGAGGTAATGCACTTTGGCAGGAACAATAAATGTGTAGAGTATAGGGCTAATGGTAGGGCTCTTAATAGTGTTGAGGAACAGAAGGATCTTGGTGTATGTGTCAATAGATCCCTGAGAGTAGGCAGTCAAGTGGATAAAGTTGTTAAGAAGGCATATGGAGTCTTAGCTTTTATTGGTAGGGGGATTGAATTTAGGAGCCGCAGCATCATGTTGCAACTGTACAAACTCTAGTGCGGCTGCACTTGGAGTATTGTGTGCAGTTCTGGTCCCCACATTATAAGAAAGATGTGGAGGCATTGGAGAGGGTACAGAGAGGTTTACCAGGATGTTGCCTGGTATGGAAGGCAGGTCTTATGAAGAGAGGCTGAGGGATTTGAGGTTGTTTTCGTTAGAAAGAAGGCGCTAAGAGGAGACCTTATTGAAACATATAAGATGATTAGAGGTTTAGATAGGGTGGACAGTGATAGCCTTTTTCCTAGATGGAGAAAGCTAGCACGAGGGGACATAGCTTTAAATTAAGGGGTGGTGGTTGTAGGACGGATGTCAGAGGTAGGTTCTTTACCCAGAGGGTGGTAAGGGTATGGAATGCCCTGCCTGCTGCAGTTGTAAATGCGCCAAGTTTGGTGGCGTTTAAGAGGTTAGTAGATAAGTTTATGGACGAAAAAGGAATGGTTTAGGTTAGAGGGTCATTGCTTTTTCCTAATTGGTCGGCGCAACATCGAAGGCCGAAGGGCCTGTTCTGCGCTGTAATGTTCTATGTTCTATGTTCTATTCCAAGTGTGGCCTTACCAATGTCTTATATAACTTGAGCAAGAAGTACCAATTCCTGTATTCAGTGTTCTGACCAATGAATCCAAGCATGCCGAATGTCTTCTTCATCACCGTGTCCACCTGTGACGCCACTTTCAAGAAATATTAATGTACCCGTCAATGTTATTGAGATGAGAAGGTGGAATTTGTTACACTAGGAATAATTGCGGTATAAAGCTTTGGCGCATTTAAGGAGAAAGTAGATATGTATGAGGGGAAAAAGAATGGAAGGATAGGTTGATCACACCATATGAAGTAGAATGGAAAAGAACACTTGTGAATCTGCCACCTTCTTCTATCGGGAGAAGATACAAAGGTCTGAGGTCACGTACCAACTGACTCGAGAACAGCTTCTTCCCTGCTCCTGTCAGACTTTTGAATGGGCTTGCTTTGCATTAAGTTGATCTTTCTCTACACCCTAGCTATTACTGTAACACTACATTCTGCACTCTCTTGTTTCCTTCCCTATGAATGGTATGCTTTGTCTGTATAATAAACAAAAAAACAATACTTTTCACTGTCTGTTAATACACGTGACAATAACAACCCACATCAAATCATAGATACTGACACAGCCCAATTGTACAATGGCTTGCTTATTGATTATATATAAATGCATTAAAATTCATTAAAATTAGATTCTCACCCATTGTGGGTGTGAAGCTCATGATGTCATTGGTAAAGGGCATGAAACACTCGGAACACGATCGTTCTCGTGTTTCATGATTCTCTATAGATTTTTTGCCTGCATCAACGATCTGCAAGCTCAAAATTGCCTTCAAAACTTTAAAGAAGATATTAATTTTCTAACATTTATTTAATTTATAATAGTGCAAACTATATGTATTTCATCTAGTATTTCATGCTATGTAAATATCGATGAAACAAATTTGCTGGAGTACATTTTTCAGATACTGTCCTTGAGAGGTTTATTTAGACACACATCCAAGAACTGAGCAGCACTTATAACACTGCTAGCAATAACTATCTCAACAATGTTGGTAGATCTCACATCACTGACTACATCATCAACAATTGGGATTTGAATGTGTCACTGATACGCAAACTTGTTTCTTTATGTAATCCTCCTGGTCTCAAGTTCCACACTTATTTGATCCATTTCTTACAACAGCAATCCATCCAGCCTTTCTCATGAATGTTGAGAGTGATGCCTTTTTGAAATTTCTCTTTAAAGAGAGTTTTTTGCTTGAATATTACCATCTAATTTTATATTATCCACGATACGAAAACAAACCATTGCATATCACATCTCCTTGTTTCTAGTCATATGGTTTTCTTCACTAATCTTGATGACAGTCTTGTTTGCTGGCATGTGGACATTCATCATGTTTGAGGTATATTTTCAATGCAAGCCAATTGAGCTGCATTCTTCTCTCAATGTTGGATGATAAAATGGTGGAATTTTATTTTGAGTTGAGTTTAGGTGACTGACGCTGTGAAATTTTTGTTTTCTGATGGAATACTAAATTCTGTAATTGTTCCATGTAATGAATCTTGTGCAGCATCTGGTACTGGCCATCAGTTCTGGAACGCCACCTTTCTTCACTTCTCTAACTGTGTAGTGTCAGTTGGTCTACAGGTGGTAATATGACTATTTTGTTAATGCTCCTTAACCCATTCTGCCATTTCTTTTCTCAGAGAGATGTAACTTGCTCGGTCTGCTTCTGCTGATGCATTTATTCCACAGCATCTTTTATAATTTATTGGATATCTTTTTGAGTCATAGAGATATAGAAAATAGGAGGAAGAGGCGGCCATTCTACCATTTGAGTCTGCTGTGCCATTCATTATGAGCATGGCTGATCATTCAACACAATAGTCTGACTCTGCCTTCTCTCCATATCCCCAAATTCTTTGATCCCCTTTACTTCAAGTGCTTTACCTAACTGCTTTTGAAAATGTTCAGTGCTTTGGGCTCAACTGCTTTTTGTGGTATTCTATAGGCTGACCTCTCTCTGGGTGAAGGAATGTCTCCTCATCGCTGTCCTAAACTGTCTACCCTATACCTTCAGACTATGACCCCGGGTTCTGGAAACACCCATTATTGGCAACATTTTTTTTGCATCTACCCTCTAGTCCTGTCAGAATTTTATAGATTTCTGTGAGCTTCCCCTTATTTTTCTGAACTCCAAAGAATACAATTGTAACCTCCTCAATTTCTTCTCTTATGGCAGTCACATAATTCCAGGAATCAGTCTGGTGAACCTTGTTTGCATTTGCTTGAGAGGAAGTATACTCTTCCTCAGATAAGGAGACCCAAACTGTATACAATATTCCAGATGTGACCTCACCAAAGCTCTTAAAATTGCAGCAAGACATCCCTGCCACAGTATTTGAAACCTTTTGCTATGAAGACCATTTTACATCTGCATGCTTATCTTCAGTGAGTGGTCTATGAGGACACCTCAGTCTCATTTCCCTGTCTTAATTTATGACCATTCAGATATTAATCTACTTGCCCGCTTTGGTTCCAAAGTGATTAATTCACACTTATTATACTGCATCTGGTAATTATTTGCCCAAATCAACTTGTCTAAATCACACTGAAGGATCTCTATATCCTCCTCACAGCTCACCCTCCCATGCAGCTTTGTGTCATCTGCAAATTTGGAGATATTACACTTAGCTCCCTCATTAAATCGTCAATGTAGGTAGTGAATAGCTGGGATCCTGGCACTGATCCGTTCGCTACCACACTAATCATTGTCTGGCACTTTGAAAGGACTTGCTTATTCCTACTCTTTCTTTCCTATCTACCAAACAGTTTTCTATCCATCTCAATACACTACCCCCAACCCCATGTGCTTTAATTGACAAGCTAATCTCTTATGTGGAACTTCGTCAAAAGCCTTCTGAAAGTCCACAATCCACTGGCTCCCTCACAACAACTCTACTAGTTATACCCTTGACAAATTCCGATAGATTTGTCAACCATGATTTCCCTTTCATAAATCCATGCTGACTCTGCCCAATCCTGCCACTGTTTTCAAAATGTTTTGCTATAAAATCTTTGAAGAGTTCTAGAATTTTCCCCACTACCGATATCAGGCTTACTAGTCAATAATTCCCTGTTTTATCTCAACCTCGCTTTTTAAATAGTGGGGTTACATTATCTATCCTCTAATCTGTAGGAACTGTTCCAGAATCTGTACAATCTTGGAAGATGACAATCAATGCATGTACTATTTCTCTGGCCATTTCTTTAAATACCTTTGGGATGTGAATTGTCAGACCCTGGAGATTTATTGGCCTTCTATTTCATCAGTTTTTTCCAACACCATTTCTCCACTAATACTGATCTCAGGTAGTTCCTCCCTCTCATTAAACCCTGTGGCCCTCAACATTTCTGGTATCTCATTTGTGTTTATTTGGTGAGACAAAAACAACTTTTGTATTCAGTTGGTCAGCCATTTCTTTGTTCCCATTTTAAATTCCCCTGTTTCTTACTGTAAGAGAATTACATCTGCCTTTACTTAATCTTTTCCTCACATATCTGGAAACATTTGCAGGCAGTTTTTATATTCCCCCAAGCTTGCTCTCATACTTTGTTTTACGCTCTTGATTAATCCCTTGGTTTTCCTTTCTAAATTCTATACTAGTCCCAGTTCTCAGCTCTGCTGTTTCTCTTGGCCGATTTGTATCCTCTCCCTTGGATCTAATACTATCTCTAATTTCCCTTGTGAGCCATCTTTCCAGTTTTATTTTTGTGCCAGAAAGGAATTAAAAATTGTTGCAGTTCACTCATACGTTTCTTGAAAGTTTGCCATTGCTTATCCGCCATCATCCCTCTAAGTAATGTTTCTCAATCTATCATTGCCAACTTGTGCCTCATATCATGGTAATTTCCTTTATTAAGAGTCAGGGCCCTCATCTTAAAATCAATTTCGTCATTCTCCATTTGATGACAAATTCTATCATGTTATGGCTGCTCATCCCCAAGAGGTCTCACACTATTAGATTGACAATTATTCTTTCTCATTAAACAATACCCTCTAATTATTTTCTCAGAAGCTCTGAACTCTTCTGGTGCTGCACATTTTTTAGTCTTCTCCATAAATGCTACAACTTATATTTTACATTGCAATACATACTTGTTATTCTTCCTTGAAGACATCATGATAACATGATACAAATTAGTTGTCTTCTTTGGATGCAAGATTGCTGTTAGAATTGTGAAAATCGAAAGACTCTTAGGTTTACTTTTGAATTAATGAACTATAGTAATTATTGGTAATTTTTAATAATCACAAAATGGTTTGATCTCTGATGATGCTTACGCAAGTTATGTGAAAAATTGCATTTTGTTTAGTCAGAAGTCCTGCGGTCAACCTTTACGTGAGATCTACAGGTGTATATGCAGTAATTTTATGCATTCCTCAATAGGTTACCAACTAAAGTCCCCAAATCTGACATTCCAATAGTTTATAGGAAGATGGGAGCATAGGAATAGGAGTACGCCCCTTTGCCATCCGAAGATGTTCTGCCATTCAATAAGATCATACCTACTTTTGACCCATATCCCTTATTACCTTTGCTTAACAAAAAAAATCTATCTCAGATTTAAAATTAACAACTGATCTAGCGTCAACTGTCATTTGTGGAAGAGAGTTGCAAATCTCTACCATCCTTTGTGTGTAGAAGTGCTTCCAAACATCGCTCCTGAATAAAAGCAAAAAGATGTGGTTGTTGGAAATCTTGAGCAAAAAGCAGAGGTGCTGGAAAATCTTAGCAGGTTGGATGAACTCTGAAGAAGGGTCATCCAGACTTAACATTAGTTCTATTCTGTTTCTACAGATGCTGTTCAACCTGTTGAGATTTTCCAGCATTTTCTGTTTTCATATTTCTCCTGATGGCCTGACTCTAATTTTTTTATGCACCCCAGTTCTGGAATCTCCAGCTAGTGGAAACTGTTCATCTTCATCATCTTCCACAGGTGATTTGGTCCACCTTGTTGGCCGACAATGGGCATACACATGGTGAGTCGTGTGAGGGCTGCTCTTGGATGTTGCTTCAAGAGCTGCCTAGTGCTTCACGATGTTAGTATACACTTAAACTGATGGGCAACACGACAGCTCAGGGACTATCACTGTTTGCTGTGCAGATACATGGACCTGGGTCGGATCTCCGACTTGGGTTGTTGTCTGTGGGAGTTTGCACATTCTCCCCGTGCTTGCGTGGGTTTTCCCCGGGTGCTTCAGTTTTTTTCCCAACCACAAAAATGTGCTTTTAGGCTGATTGGTGTAAACAAATTGTCCCTAAATTAGACCTCCCCAAATCTGATGTAGAAAAAAGTCATAGGTAGAAGAAGGTAGATGAGGTATTCACTGAATGTTAAAATGGTGGTGCGGGCTTACTGGGCCGAAGGGCCTGTTTCCAGTGCTGTGTTGTTCTTTGTTCTTTATTATCTACCCTGTCTTTTCCTGTTAATATTTTGTAGACTTCGATCATGGGCATTGCTGTCTGACAGCGCCAGTGACTCAAATTTGATTCCTGACTTGGGTCGCTGTCTGTCGGAGTCTGCACTTTTCCCATGTGTCTGCGTTTCCTCCAGATGCTTTCATCCCATAGTCAAAAAGACTTGCTGGTTAGGTTCATTGGCCATGCTAAATTCTCCCTCAGTGTACCTGAACAGGTGCTGGAATGTGGCAATTAATGGATGTTCACAGTAACTTCATTGCAATGTTAATGCAAGCCTACTTGTGATACAAATAAACTTTCATAAATGAGCTTTAGATCACCCTCAACTTTCTAAATTCTAGATGAAAACATGCCTAATTTGTATAATCTCTGCTCGTAATTTAACTCCCTGAAATCTAGCAATCATTCATATAAACCTATGTTGTACTCCCTTCAAGATCATTGTATCCTTCCTATGGTGTGGTGCCCAGATCTGTTTACAGTACTCCGTATGGAGTCTAACCAGGGTTTTATGTAGCTGCAACATGACTTCAGTGTCCTTATTTTACAGTGCTGTCAATATAAAGACCAGCATTTCCTTACCCTTTTTGACTATTGTCTGCACCTATTTGTGGTATTTTAAAAACAAGAGCCCAAGTCTCTTTGGATAGCCACTATAATTAACTTCATATCATCTAGAAAATATTCTGATCCATCCTATTTCTTGTCAGTAGCATGCAGAAAGGCACGGAAGCTAGTGAACCCGGGGAAGTAAATAGTGATATTTTGAAAAACATCCATATTACAGAAGAGACTGGAGGTCTTAAAACACAATAAGATATATAAATTCCCAGCACCTGATCAAGTGTATCCCAGGACATTGTGGGAAATTAGGGAAAAAATTGAACTACAGACTGGTGAGTGATGGCTAAATTATTGGAGGGGATTCAGAGAGACAAGATCTACAAAGAATAAAGAATAGTACAACACAGGAAACAGGCTGTTCAGCTCTCCAAGCCTGTGCCGCGCATTGGTCCAACTAGACCATTCGTTTGTATCCCTCCATTCCCAGTCTACTCATGTGACTATCCAGTTAAGTCTTAAATGACACCATCGTGTCTGCCTCTACCACCCTACCTAACAGTGCAATCCAGGCCCCCACCATCTTCAGTGTAAAAAACGTCCCTCTGATATCTGAGTTATACCTCGCCCCTCTCACCTTGAGTCCGTGACCCCTCATGATCGTCACCTCCAACCTAAGAAAAAACTTCCCACTGTTCACGCTATCTATACCCTTCATAATTCTGTAGACCTCTATTAGGTCTCTCCTCATTCTCCATCTTCCCAGGGAGAACAACCTGAGTCTAGCCAATCTCTCCTCATACAAGACTCTCCCTATCAGGCAACATCCTGGTAAATCTTCTCTGCACTCTCTCTAAAGCGTCCATGTCCTTCTAGTAATGCGGTGACCAGAATTGGATGTAGTACTCCAAATGTGGCCTAACCAGCATTCTATACAGCTGCAACATGAGACTCCAGTTTTTATACTCTTCCCATCTTATAAAGGCAAGCATACCATATGCCTTCTTCACCATCTTTTCCACCTGTGCTGCCACCTTCAGGGATTTGTGGATTTGCACACCTAGGTCCCTCTGTGTTTCTATACTCTTGATGGCCCTGCCATTTATTGTGTAGCTTCCCCCCTACATTAGATCTTTCAAAATGTGTCACCTCGCATTTATCTGGATTAAATTCCATCTGCCATTTCTCCACCCAATTTTCCAGCCTATCTACATTCTGCTGTATTGTTAGACAATGTTCATAGCTATTTGCAAGTCCAGCCATCTTTGTGTCATCCGCAAACTTGCTGATAACACCTTCTTTCAGATCATTTATATACGTATATCACAAATAGCAGAGGTCCCAGTATAGAGCCTTGCGGAACATCATGGGTCATAGACCTCCAGCCTGAAAAAGATCCTTCAACTGATACCCTCTGTCTCCTGTGGTTAAGCTAGTTCCCTACCCATCTAGCCACCTCTCCTTATATCCCATGAGCCTTAACCTTCTTAACCAACCTCCATTAGGGACTTTGTCAAACACCTTACTAAAATCCATATAGATGACATCCACGGCCCTTTCATTGTCAACCGTTCTTGTCACCTTCTCAAAAAACTCCACCAAATTTGTAAGGCATGACCTCCTTCTTACAAAGTCATGCTGTCTGTCATTAATGAGATTGTTCTGTTCTGAATGCACATATATCCTATCTTTATGAATCCTCTCCAACAACTTCCCGACCACAGACGTCAAGCTCACTGCCTGTAATTACCCGGGTTATCCCTGCTACCCTTCTTAAATAATGGTACCACATTTGCTATTCTCCAATCCCTAGAGACCTCACCTGTGTCCAATGAAGAGACAAAGATTTCCATCAGAGACCCAGCAATTTCATCTCTTGTCTCCCTGAGCAGTATAGAACATAGAACATAGAACATTACAGCACAGAACAGGCCCTTCGGCCTTCGATGTTGCGCCGACCAATATAAAAAGCAATGCCCCTCCAAACTAAACCATTCCCTTCTCTTCCATATACTTATCAACTAACCTCTTAAACGCCACCAAACTTGGCGCATCTACAACTGCTGCAGGCAGGGCATTCCACTCCCGAACCACCCTTTGGGTAAAGAACCTACCTCTGATATCCGTCCTATAACTATCACCCCTTAATTTAAAGCTGTGTCCCCTCGTGCTAGCTTTTTCCATCCTAGGAAAAAGGCTATCACTGTCCACCCTATCTAAACCTCTAATCATCTTATATGTTTCGATTAGGTCCCCTCTTAGCCGCCTCCTTTCTAACGAAAACAACCTCATATCCCTCAGCCTCTCTTCATAAGACCTGCCCTCCATACCAGGCAACATCCTGGTAAACCTCCTCTGTACCCTCTCCAATGCCTCCACATCTTTGGAGGATAGATAGATAGATAGATATAGTATAGGATAGATGCCATCAGGCCCAGGGGATTTGTCAGTTTTAATGTTCTCTAAAAAACCCTAACACTTCCTTCCTTGTAATAGAGATTCTCTCTAACGGGTCAACACCTCCCTCTGAGACACTCCCAAGTCAACATGTCCTGCTCCTTTATGAATACTGATGCAAAGGATTCTTTTAGAATCTCCTCTATTCCCTTGGATTCTTAGCATAATTCCCCTTCTTTGTCCCTGAGAGGTCTGATTTTTTTCCCTGACACTCAACCAATTGCCATCCATATCATTAATTTGCTCTCATTTTCTAGCTAAGTTAACAGTGTCTTATGTTTGCTGGAAATCCATATAAACAACATTCATAGACATTCACCTGTCTACCACTATAGTCACTCTTCAAAAGATTCAGTGAGGTTTGTGAGCCATGTCCATGCTGCTCTCCCTGAGTAACTAAAATGTTTTGAGATGTTCAGTTACCCCTAGAATCAATGAATCATAGAATCCTTACTGTGCAGAAAAAGGCCATTTGTCCCATCGAGTCTGCACCATCGCTCTGACAAAACATCTCATCCCAACCCACCCTATTTTTTGTAACGTCTCACATTTACATCCACTAACTTGGGACACTCTGGGGCAATTTAGCAAGGCTAATCCACCTAACCTGCACATCTTTGGACTGTGAAAGAAAACCAGAGCACCCAGAGAAAATACATAAACACATGGGAAGATCGTACAAATTCCACAAAGTCACCTAAGGCTGGAATCGAACCAGGATAATTGGGTGCTGTGAGGCAGTAGTGCTAACCACTATGTCATCTTGTCACCCATCTTTGATTAAAGACTCCAATAATTTCCCCATCATAAATCTCAGACTAACTGGTCTGTAATTCCTTAACTTTTCTTTTCACCCTTCTTAATCAGCAGAATGATTGGAGCAATTTTCCAATCCTCAGGGACATAACTAGAGAGCTCTGAATGATTTTTGTTAGGGCATCTACAATGTGCTCCCCTACTTCCTTTAATAACCTTTGATGAAAACTGTTAGGTCCTGGGGATTTGTCACTCGTTAATTCCAATAATTTCCTCATTATCAATGTTTTACTTACGCTAATTTTATTTAGACCCTGTCCCCAATTCACTATTGATTTTCCCTGGACTTCTTTACTACTCTAAATACCGAGGCGAAGTAATTATTCACAAGTCTGCTATTGTCATTGACATCACGTTTGATTTTTACTGAGCCAACCTGCTTTCCTTTGATGTAACTATAACATTTCCTTTTGTTGATTTTGATGAAGTTTCCTTTCACAATCCCTTTTAAGTAGTCTCACAACACCAGGTTAAAGTCCAACAGATTTATTTGGTAGCATGAGATTTTCGACCGTCGCTTCTTCATCAGGTAATCAGCACTCATTGGTTCCAATGCATAGTTCTATAAACATAGACAGAGATAATGAGGTAGCGGCACAGGCTCGTTGGACTGAAGGGCCTGTTTCCCATGCTGTTTTGTTTTTTGTTCAAATGATACATTGAATTTGATCAAATAAATAAAGACCTGACCTGATTATTTGATGCCGAGTGCAATGATGCATGGTCTGTCTTTACCCCCTAATAGTTTACGAATAAGAGCAATAGCTTTTGTTCCAATTCCCTGAGGGTTTAATTGGCAAGAGCACCCGGGCTTTAATAATGCTCAAATGATTTAGTGGCTAATCAGCTCTAATTGCCTTAATTTTCATCCACAGGCTGCTGACAGGAGTCAGGAAATTTTCTGGCTCAGCATGGACCTCTTGGAAGAAACTGCCTGAAAAGACAGGTTTTCTTTGCTCGGGAGGGGTTGTCAGGTGCTAATTAGAATCAACACACCATCCTTGCAGACTGGAGGCACCCACAAGGGTTGCCAAATGCCAAGACAGGCTAGTTAAAAAACCAGCCTTGTTGATCTGGAACTTTGCTCCAGTTGTTTTATTTAATATTAATTAATCCTTATCCTTCACAAATTTCAGCCTCCTACCAAAATCATTCCTCACACCTCAACCACATGAATGGAGGCCCCTCTACCCACCGTCAATTGCCCCCAGATCTACCATGCCAACCTATGCCCATTCATCCACCCAAAATGCCCCATATCACCACATCAACCTCTAGCTTCTGCAGTGTTTCACCCAGAAAACAGTGTACAGAACATTAAACCCTACAGTAACAGTGTCATGCGTGGAAAAGCTTTGAGGAACAAGACATTTATTCACAAGTTTAAAAAAATACTACAGCCTGATTAAAATGTCAATCATCCAACCTATTAAATTGTCAATATGACAGAATAGATCCAAGAGAAGGAATTGTCAATCAAGCAATGTTTTCCCTTTTGTATAGTTGCTTAAACAAAATATTGGATGTCTGGGCTCTCAGCCAAGCCTTTTGTATCCACATTCTGTCAAATTGTTGCAGGAAAGTATGGCAATAACATAGAAAATTAAAGTGATAGTAAATTTTTAAAAAAATCTGTTAAAACACTGCAAAAATTGTTCAGTAGAGAAACCAAATACATTAAGAAAAGGAGTCAAACACTACCACAACTATACCACGAAAGATAAATTGCAGTAGTTCTTATCATAAGCACTATGAGCAGATGTAAGCGAACATTCCATTTGGCTTCCTAATTCTTGCAGTCTCTGTTTGTGATTCATTTACAAGGACGCCCAGATCCCTCTGCAATGCAATGTTCTACAGTCTCTCTCCATGGAGAGTTTTTTTTTAATTCTTCCTTCCAACGTAAACAGTGTCACATTTCCCCACATTATATTCCATTTGCCAAATTGTTGGCCACTTACTTACCTCTGTATTGTCAGTAGATTTATGCCAATATAGTTGATTCCCTTCATTCTTACCATTAATGACAGTATAACAACATGAAAATAACTCATCTATCCAGACCCTGTTTCCTGTAATTTCCCTTTTACTTATTGCCACTTGAATTGTGTATGTTACTGCCATATTTTCTTGTAACAATGCAAAAAGCTTGGCTGACAACCCAGACATCCATTAATCTATTGAAGCAGCTGTACAAAAGGGAAATCATTACTTGATTGACAGTTCCTTCTCTTCAGCCCATCGAGTCTGCACTGATCACAATCCCACCTAGACCCTACCTCCATATCTTTACATATTTTACCCACTAACCCCTCTAACGTAAGCATCCTAGCACACTAAGGGGCAATTTTAGCATGGCCAATCAATCTAATCTGCACATTCTTGACCTGTGGGAACAAACTGGAGCAACCCGAAGGAAATCCACGCAGAGAGAATGTGCAAACTCCACGCAGATAGTGACCCGAGCCGGGAAATCAAACCTAGGTCCCTGGAGCTGTGAAGCATCAGTGCTAACCACTGTGCCGCCCACAAACAAGGGCTCATCCGGGATTTGAACCTGGGACCTCTCGCATATTAATGAACTGAGGTACCCTAAGCAAGAATCATATCCCTAGGCCAATGAGCCTCCACCATATTGACACATTAAAGAGTTTGATGATTCCATGCTCTCTTATCTTGTGCAGTAACTGTTTATAGATCAGAGCTGGTAAACAGTTGTAGGGGATTGAATATATTTAGCTATACAATAAGACTACAAGAATATCAGTACTTGTGGACTTTTGTGATGTAACACCTGAACCACCATGATTTGAGAATTGAATTGGATCTGATCAAAGACTCCAGAATATTCATGATGTGGTTATGCTAATGAAACAACCTAATATCGGCATTAATAATATGTAGCTTCAAGCGGAAAAAGCTGTGATTTAACATTGATGCAGTCACCAGACGCAATTTTCTGCCTGTTCACTTTGGACAGAGAATTGTTTTGATTTGATTTATTAAAAGTCACAAGTAGTAGTAATCAGTGAAAAGTATTGTTTCTTCCATACCGTACTGATAAAATGTACTGCTCATTGAAAAGGAAAGGAGAAATTGCAGAATGTAGTGTTACAGTCATAGCCAGGATACAGAGAAATATCAACTTAGTGTGAGATAGTTCCATTTAAAAGTCTCAAGGCAGCAGGGAAGAAGCTGTTCTTATGTTAGTTCGTACGTGACCTTAGACTTTTGTATCTTTTTCTCAATGGAAGAAAGTAGTAGAGTATGATTGGGGTGCATGGGGTCCTTTATTAAGCTGACTGCTTTTCTGACGCAGCAGGAAGTGTATACAGAATCCATGAATGGTTTGCATCATGGACTGGGCTTCATCCATGACCCTTTGCAATTTCTTGCAGTCTTCAGCAGAGCAGGAGCCATACCGAGCTGTGATACAACCAAAAAGAATGCTTTTGATGGTGCATCTATAAAAGTTGGAGAGGGTCGTAGGTGACATGCCAAATTTCCTTTGTCTCCTAAGAAAGAAGAGGCATTGATGGACTTTCTTAACTATGGTATAGGCATGGGGAGACCAGGACAGGTTATTGGTGAGCTGGACACCTAAAAACTTGAAGGTTCTTGACCATTTCTACTTAGTTCCCATTGATGTAGACAGGGGCATGTTCTCCACTACGCTTCCTGAAGTTGATGATAATCTCCTTTGTTTTGTTAACATTGAGGAAGAGATTATTGTGTTGGACCTGTTCACTGGATCCTTTAATTCACTCTTGTACTCTGGCTCGTCATTGTTTAAGATCTGACTCAATATGGTAGGGTCATCAGCAAACTTGTTAAAGGGGAATTTGGCCATACAGTCTTAGGTGTATATGGAGTATATAGGGGGCTGAAGACACAGCCTTATGGAGCAACGGTGTTGAGAATGATCATGGAGGAGGTTTTGTTGTCTATCATTTCTGATTGTAGTCTGTGGGTTAGGAAGTTCAGAATCCAGTCACAGAGGAAGGAGCTGAGCCCCAGGCAACAGAGTTTGGGGATTGATCCCATTGTTTGAGAAATGGAAAACCTTGGCTGTTGTTTGGAAGCATTTGACCAAGGTACATATGCCTATTGTTATTTACCGTGAATGAAAAGCATAAAAAGTAAATAGTTCGTGCCCTTATAGTTTGCCAATCTTTGCAAATTTGACATGTGGTAGTTGTCTAGCAACCTCACTCAGGTTGACACCTTGCTCATTTTGAGAGTTAATGTCAACCACAGTTCAGTCCCTTCATTAATTTTTCTTTATTTAATATGACCGGATGGGTTGATCATTTGAACAGTTGAATTGTTAATAGTGGTAAATGCTTGCCATTTTCTGGAATCTAACACAACCTCCCATATATTGCCTGAATATTGAATATCTCAGATTCTGTTCCAAGCTGTGATTTTTTTTCTGAGTGAGATATTGCAGGTCTTCCAAATAGAATACCAGGATGGCAATAACAACTGCTTTGCATATGTCCTTTAAAATGAACAATAAGGAAGGTTGCCCTAAGGATATTTTAAGAACATCAGAACCCAAGCTGCATGCTATTTAAATTAAACCCTTTCAACCAACTCGCTTGAAAATGTTTGGCAAACATGGGTTAATCCATTAGAAAAAGCTCTTTGCAACAATGACTTTCAAAATTTGATCCCACAGATAATTCCCTTTTGCTGCTGAGAGCTGCAAAGCTGACATTTCAGTGTTAGCTAAGTATCTGTATATATCTTATCAATATATTAATCAGTTAGTTGTTATACCAAACTCTGAAATGTTTATTTGATGTTATCTTGAAGTGATATTAATGTTGTATTATTTCACTGATTACATTCAAAATTAATATTGGATGTTAATCACATGCATTAGGTTTCGTCTTATTCAGTTTTAAAACCATGGATGGCACTATTTCTTTCTAAACTGTTTATACTATATCAATTATATGTAATACAAGTCAAAACTGAAAGATTTTAACGTCAGTTTTAGCTCAGTGGCAGCGCACTAATGTCTGAGGCAGGTAGTTTTTGATTTCAACCCAGCAATTTGAAAACTTGAAAATCCTTGGGAGTTTATATTATGTGTTTATTTAAATGTCCCTATTCTTCTGGGTTTTGTTGAAGTATTGCTTACATTAACTATATTCAGCTTTCAAATTAATTTGCTGACAATATTTAACAATTTCCAGTTCCACTGAAATATTTTATGGTGTTGTGGGCTACTTATTTTTTTAAAAGAACAGATTTCTTAAACAGATAGGAAAAAAACACAACATAAGATTTAAAAATGGAAGTAAACAGAAATAGAAAAAATCTTGTCATTTAAAAGCTGGATTCTGCATTTGGGAAAAGGATTATTTATAGCAAATCCATCCTAAGTAGGTAGAAAGTGGTTCCCTGAGTTGGAATATTTAAATAGTGTCACTCTTCTTTTTGTTGAAAATACTTTATGTTGACCTAAATGGTTTGAAAATATGGATTTCTATCCTCTATGCAACTCTGTGTTGCCTGTAATGAGAAGTGGGTTGGATCCGCCTTTTACAAATTGCTGAAAGGATTGGCAGGACACAAGGGTGTGCAGGGAGGAAATGTTTGATAATATTAACTGTTTTGGTTTTATGTTTGTTAATGTTTAGGTTCAGCTAGCCGCAAGTGTTTATTAAATTCTCGTGGAATTGCATTTTGGGGACCACCAAGTTTTGCCAGATGTGTCTCACATGATTACAGGCACTTACATCTGTCGGTAGGTACAATTCACTTCAAATCAACAAGAGCTTCAATAGTAGTAATATTGGGCATTGGTTGTTTTAGTAACTTAAACACTTCAGCTCAGGATGTTTACAGGAACTACCACAATGACATCACAATCAGATCATGTCACTGGCTCTTAAAGCAATTGTACAACTACTTAAACTCATAACATCCCTCACCCTTTACTTCTGTGGTCATGACTTCATATTACTATAAAGTTATACATAGGGTCAGTAATACTCTAGATACAGTAGAGTTATACAGCATGGTTTAAAGCATGGAAACAAATCCTTCGGCCAAACTTGTCCATGCTGCCTTTTTTTTAAAATCCCTAAGCTAATCCCAATAGCCCGCATTTGGCCCATATCCCTTTATACCCATTGTACCCATGTAACTATCTAAATGCTTTTTAAAAGACAAAATTGTACACACCTCTACTACTACCTTTGGCAGCTTGTTCCAGATACTCACCACCCACTGTGTGAAAAAATTGCTCTTGTGCACACTTTTGTATTTCTCCCCTATCAGCTTAAACCTATGTCTTCTAGTTTTAGACTCCCCTACCTTTGGGAAAAGGTATTGATTATCTAGCTGATCTGTGCCCCTCATTATTTTATAGACCTCTACAAGATCACCCCTCAGCCTCTTACACTCCAGAGGAAAAATATCCCAGTCTATACAGCTTCTCCTTATAATTCAATCCATCAAGTCCCAGTAGCATCCTAGTAAATCTTTTCTGCACTCTTTCTAGTTTAATAATATCCTTTCTCTATAATAGGGTGACCAGAATTGCACACAGTATTCCAAGTGTGGCCTTACCAATATCTTGTACAACTTCAACAAGACATAGAACATAGAACATTACAGCGCAGAACAGGCCCTTGGGCCTTCGATGTTGCGCCGACCATTATAAAAAAGCAATGACCCTCCAAACTAAACCATTCCCTTCTCTTCCATAAACTTATCAACTAACCTCTTAAACTTTTTCCAACTCCTGTATTCAGTGTTCCGACTGATGAAACCTTGCATGCTGAATGACTTCTTCATCACTCTGTCCACTTGTGATTTCACTTTCAAGAAGGTATGAACATGTACACCGAAATCTCTTTGTTTTGTAACTCTCCCCAATGCCCTACCATTAACTAAGTCCTGCCTGGTTCAATCTACCAAAATGCATCACCTCACATTTGTCTAAGTGAAATGCCATCTGCCATTCATCAACCACTGGCCCAATTGATCAAGATCCCGTTGCAATTGAAGGTAACTTTCTTCACCGTCCACTATGCCACCAATCATAGTGTCACCTGCAAACTTAATAACTATACCTTCTATATTCTCATCCAAATCATTGATATAAATGACAAATAACAATAGGCCCAGCATTCCTGAGGTACATTGCTGGTCACAAGCCTCCGGTTTGAAAAATGATTCTCTGCAACCACCCTCTGGCTCCTGTCAAGAAGCCTATTTTGTATCCATTTAGATTCCTCATCCTGGATCCTGTGAGGTTTAACCTCATGCAACATCCTGCCATGCGGTACCTTGTTAAAGGCCTTGCTGAAGCCCATGTAGCCAATATCAGCTACACTGCCCTCATCTACTTTTTGGCTACCCTTCAAAAAAACTCAAACAAATTTGTGAGACATGATTTTCCACTCACAAAGCCATGCTGACTATCCCTAATCAGCACTTTTGTCTCCAAATAGCTGTAGATCCTTTCTCTCAAAATATCTTCCAACACTTTATCCATCACAAATGTGAGGCTCACTGGCTTTTACGTCCCAGGCTTATCCCTGCAGCCCTTTTTAAATAAAAGCACAACATTTGCACTCTCTAATGTTCAGGCACCTCACCCGTGACAATCAATGATTCAAATATCTCAGCTAGGGGATCTGCAATTTCCTCCCTAGCCTCTGACAACGTCATCAGGTCTGGGGATTTATCTACCTTGATGTGCTTTAGTACTTCCAGCAGCTCCTTCTCTGTCATATATACACCCCTCACATCATCACAATTTATTTCCCCAAGTTCCCTAACATCCATGCTTTTCTCAGTAGTAAATACCGATGAGAAGTAGTCATTTAGGATCTTACCCATCTCTTGTGCATGACCTTGTTGATCCTTAAGAGGCCTTACTCTCTCCCTTGTTGCTCTTTTGCTCTTTATTTGTAAGAAGCTTTTCGAATTCTCCTTTGCCTTATCTGCCAAAACAAACTTGTATCCCCTTTTTGCCCTCTGATTTCTCTCTTAACTCTACTCGTACTCTTCCTGTACTCTTCAAGGAATTCACTTGATCCCAGCTGCCTATGCACGTCATGTGCCTCTTTCTTATTCTTGATCAGAGCCTCAATATCCTGAGTTATCCAGGGTTCCCTACTTCTGCCAGCCTTGCTGTTCACTCTAAGAGGAATGTGCTTACCATGAACCCTGGTTGATACACATTTGAAAGCCTCCCACTACTAGATATCCCTTTGTCTAACCCCAGACTCCCCCAATTAACTTTTGAAAGTTTCTGCCTGATACCATCAAAATTTGCCTTGTCCTAATTTAGGATTTTAATTTTTGGACCAGAATCATTCTCCATAGCTATTTTAAAACCAGTAGAATTATGGTCACTGGTCCCAAAGTGATCTTCACTTACACTTTTGTCATCTGCCCTTCCTTATTTCACAAGAGGAGGTCAAGTTTTGCCCCCTCTCTAGTCGGGCCATCTACATACTAAATGAGAAATTCCTCCTAAATACACTCAACAAATTTCTCTCCATTCAACTCTCTAATACTCTGGCTGTCCCAATCAATGTTGGGAAAGTTAAAATTTCTGACTATTACCATCCTATTTTTCTTGGAGCTACTGTAACCTCCTTACATATTTGCTCCTCAATTTCCAGCTGATTGTTTGGGGGCCCATAGTACAACCCTATCAAAATGATTTCCCCCTTCTTGCTTATCAGTTCTACCCATATAGACTCAGTAGCCGAACCCTCGGATATATCCCCTCTCAGTTCGGCTGTGATGCTTTCCCAAATCAAAAGTACAACTACCCCTCCTCTCTTACTTCCTGTTCTATCATTTCTATAGCGTCTGTACCCTGGAACATTGAGCTGCCAGTCCTGTTCCTCCCTTAGTCATGTTTCAATAATTGCTACAATATCCCAGTTCCATTTACCCATCCCATGCCCTGAGTTCATTTGCTTTGACCATCAGGTCTCTTGCATTGAAATGAATGCAGTTTAATCTGGACTTCTATTGCTCTCTGTCCTGCTTTTGCCTGATCTGTCTGGTACTAGGATTACTGACACTGCCTTTACTACTTAATGTGCTGTCTTTAACTTCTGTGCTGTTCTCAAACTTCTGTCTCCCTACTGCTTTGGATCCAATCCTCCTGCCAAACTGCCATCATTGAACCCTATGATGGGGGGCTATGAAGGAGATGTTGAAAGATTGGGAACCACTCAGAGGTTTAGATCTCCTGAATGACTCGAGCAAATAACTCTAGTATTATGCATTATGAATCACTATACATTGTCAATAAGAAAGTTGATCAGGATGATGTCTACTCTCTTTGGAATTGGCCTTTGGCATTGATCTGGAATTGCCCCTTAAAGTTTAATTTGGAAGTCCAGTAGATAATTCTTCTCTTAGACCCAATTTTATATCGTTCTCACATGGTATAATAGCAAAGAGACAACCATCAAGCAACTCCAATTCAATAAAGTCTTCTGTAGTAGTATGCACAGCATTAGGGGCTTAGGAAATTGGTACTTCTAGCGATGATTCTAAGAAATTATTTTGTGATGACAATTGGATAGCATGGTTTTGCCAAACTAACATGTTTGCAGTTTAAACTGTATAAGAAATTGGACCTGTTTTGCTAAAACTAGCAGGTACCCATTTTTCCCTCGTAGCACAATTATGTGCTAACTCAGTCTCCTTGTTGAAATGTTTTGCCCTCACTTTTACTCCAGCAACTTGAAATTGCTGTTGACACCTTACCATTTCTGATGCTTCTGGAGGTAATAAATCAAACATAGTTCTCAACTTTGTCTTTAAAATTAGTAAAGCAGGTGAACTTTGGGTAGTTACATGAATAGTGTTTGTAAAAGATGCCAAAAAGCTATTCACACAACTTAATAGCAAACCTTGCACTTTTGGAAGATTTTTAAAAAATGTTTAAAAGATTGTGTGAATCTTTCAGTTATTCAGTTAGTTGATGGATAAGGCATGGATTTTCTTTGCTGAATGCCATTTACTTTAGGATAATCCTCAAACTCTTGTAAAGTAATCTGTGAATTATTATTGCTAACACTCTGATCCAGTTTACAAAATCTTGGTCAAAATTTTGTCAAGTTTTTCAATGATGTTCAATGGTTTGTTCAATTGTAGTAAATCTCATGATAACTTCTGGCTACAATGAGTATGCATCAACCATGACTAAAAACATATAATCTTCAAACAGACCAGCAAAACCTACAAGCAATGATTGTCATGGCAATTTAGGCACTCCCAACTGTGTAAAGGAGACAGGATGGTGTGTTTCATATCTGTGCAGAGGATTGACATTATTCATCTTTTCTTCAATCTGACCAGACCCAGCTATCAGAAATAACTACGTGCTAATTCCTTCATCCAGACTATATCAGGATGTCTTTCATGTAGTTGTTCAAGAACTCATCCGCGCAGACTGAGAGGAATGATTACTCAGATTTCCTACAGTGGATATCCACCTTGGACAGTCAACTTAAGCTTTCTTGACAGATTGGGGCAATTTTCTGGTCTTGCTGCACCTGATACAGGAAAATTGTGCATGGACCTGAACGTGGGTTTTGCGCCTGGCACCAAATAGTTTGCAAACATCCTGGTCCCTTGCCACAAGCGCAAACCAGATCTCACCCAGAAGTGGCATGAGGTTGATTAACATATTTAAAGTAGTATTTAAATATGCCTAGCCCAATCAACGCTGGATTCACCTAGCTACCAGCCTTGGGCATGAAACAAACCTGGTAAGAATCACTGCTGTTTGCCACTGGTGGAGCCCAGGTATGATGGCCATGCCTGGGGACTCGGAGATCATTGAAGCCCTAGGGTGTCTGGGTCATGGTTGGGTCATTGTATCAGATGAAGTGCCAAAGGGATGGGACCTGAATTGGGTGGTGCACGAGTGTTGATCCCTATGATGGGGGGCTATGAAGGGAGATCTTGAAGAATTGGGACATGAAGAGAAGGCAGAAAGGGTGGGGCATGAAGAGGAGGCCATGAAGGGGTGAAGAATGATGGGTGACATGTTAGGGGTCCTGAAGGGGGATCCTTTGGGAGGACACCAGTCTCCTGGTACCGATAATCTGAGTCTGAAAGGGGAACATGCCGATTGGGGGTGGGATAGTGATTCCAATGCCAATGGAGGGGGTAGGAAGGAATCTTACTGTGCATTGTGAGATCAGAATGCCCTTTCAAAATGGCACCAGATGGCTTTGCAACCAGGCTCATCAGCATGTTTAGGTCCTGTCTCTCCCAAAATTGGTGCGTAACTCACCATTCTCCTAAACTGACTAAAGCCATAATTCTGCCAAACTGGGACTAAGTGTCACACCGGTGGGAAAACAGGATGCTATTGTGAGCAACCTGCCGATCAATCCTGATGTTCTGTGACTGGGCTGCACTTATTAAAGAGCACCTTGATCTCCCCGCTCAGGTAGGAGCAGGACTCGTCCATTTGACCCTTAAAGCCTATGCCGCCATTATGATCTTGGCTGATTATTAACTCAACAACTCGATCTTACATTACCCTCATAGCCTCTGCTCCCCTTCACCTCAAATGCTATATCTAACCGCTTCCTGAAAACATTCAATGTTTTGCTCGCAACTACTTTCTGTGATAGCTGATTCTATTGGGTGACCAGTCTCTGGATGAAGAAATTTCTCCTTATTTCTGTCCTAAACCATTTGTATGTTCAGACTGTGACCCCTGGTTCTGGACACCCTCACTATCTGGAACATCCTTCTTATGTTTCCCTGTTTAGGTGTTGTTAGAATTTTATAGGTTTCTATGAGACCCCTCCCCCAACTCTCCCCAACCCCTCACCATTCTTTGAACTCCACAAACATAGCACTTGATCCCATGATGCCTGCTCTAGCCCCTCTGGCATCTGGATTTATAGTTATTTAGAGAGAAATGAATTGATTGGGGATAGTCAGCATGGTTTTGTGAAGGGTAGGTCGTGCCTTACTAACCTTATTGAGTTTTTTGAAAAAGTGACCAAAGAGGTGGATGGGGGTAAGGCAGTTGATGTGGTATATATGGACTTTAGTAAGGAGTTCGATAAGGTGGCCCATGGAAGGCTTCTGCAGAAAATGCAGATGTATGGGATTGAGGGTGATTTAGCTAATTGGATTAGGAATTGGCTAACAGATAGAAGACAGAGGGTGGTGGTTGATGGGAGATATTCATCGTGGAGTTCGGTGACGAGTGGTGTGCCTCAGGGGTCTGTGTTGGGGCCCCTGCTGTTTGTAATTTTTATAAATGATCTGGATGAGGGTATTGAGGGATGGATTAGTAAATTTGCAGATGACACTAAAGTCGGTGGAGTGGTAGATAGTGAAGAGGTGTGTTATAGTTTGCAGAGAGACTTGGACAAGTTGCAGAGCTGGGCCGAGAGGTGGCAAATGGAGTTTAATGTGAAAAAGTGTGAGGTAATTCACTTTGGCAGGAATAACAAATGTATAGAGTATAGGGCTAATGGTAGGACTCTTAATAGTGTTGATGAACAGAGGGATCTTGGTGTGTGTGTGCATAGATCCCTGAAAGTTGGCAATCAAGTCGATAAGGTTGTTAAGAAGGCATACGGAGTCTTAGCTTTTATTGGTAGGGGGATTGAATTTCGGAGCCGCAACGTCATGTTGCAAACTGTACAAAACTCTAGTGCGGCCGCACTTGGAGTATTGTGTGCAGTTCTGGTCCCCACATTATAAGAAAGATGTGGAGGCATTGGAGAGGGTAAAGAGGAGGTTTACCAGGATGTTGCCTGGTATGGAGGGCAGGTCTTATGAAGAGAGGCTGAGGATTTGAGGTTGTTTTCGTTAGAAAGGAGGCGGCGAAGAGGGGACCTAATCGAAACATATAAGATGATTAGAGGTTTAGATAGGGTGGACAGTGATAGCCTTTTCCTAGGATGGAGAAAGCTAGCACGAGGGGACACAGCTTTAAATTAAGGGGTGATAGTTATAGGACGGATATCAGAGGTAGGTTCTTTACCCAGAAGGTGGTTCGGGAGTGGAATGCCCTGCCTGCGGCAGTTGTAGATGCGCCAAGTTTTGTAGCGTTTAAGAGGTTAGTTGATAAGTTTATGGAAGAGAAGGGAATGGTTTAGTTTGGAGGGGCATTGCTTTTTTCATAATTGGTCGGCGCAACATGGAAGGCTGAAGGGCCTGTTCTGCGCTGTAATGTTCTATGTTCTATGTTCTATGTCCGTCACAAGTCCTGACTGCTGAGGCACATTCTCAACAAAACATACCCAACTGACTCCACCCCTGACACTCTGTGCCCTTCCAGCCAGTAAGCTTTAAATCCCCCTTTCTGTTTCCACAGGAGAAGATGGCCCAAACACACTGGGAACTGGAGATATCAAGGGGTTGGGTATCGGACCTGTGAATCCTTACTCCCTTTGAACAAAGAGCCCTGAATCTGGTGGGGGAGGAGTTCAGGGACTTGACTGAACATTGCAATGAACATCTGCCAACCCTTAATTCGTATGACATATCTGAAGAAAGTGGCATGCTGCCCAGATAGCTGTCACATCTTGCATTCAATCTTGTGTGCTTTGCTTCAGGAAATGACCCTCAATGCTCCTGGCCCATCTAACATCCCTGATACCAACCCCCTCCTACCCAGGTTGGAATCAGATTTGTGTTGTATCAGGTAGCTTCACCGCATGCACATAGTGAGTCATCATCATTCTCCTGCCGGGACTGCCAGTAACTCGCTAACACGGCCAATGCTAGCTCATCACTCTGATGTGATGTCATTTGGGACACGAGGCAGATGGTATCAACAAAGGGTGAGGTTGAAGTGTTTTGGGGTCTTTGTGAGAGGGTGGGGGTTGGAACCTGTGGATCCCGCATCTACTATTAAGAGTATCTTGTGGTGATTAAGTCCTCCTTTGCCATTGTGCCTTAATGAACCCTTGCCATGTCCCTGCCCTCCAGCCTCCGACTCCTTCTCAGCCTTGTCCTTCACATTCTTCTGAGCCATCTTCCCGTCCTCAGCAGTCCCCCTTCTCCTCCTGTAGGACGTCTTCCCACTGCTGCACCAGTTGTATTTCTATGAAGTGCATAGCAGACCACAGTGATCCAAGAGACCTCAAGGGGCTGTATTGGAAGGTCCCATCAGAGCCATCAGAGGAGTCCAGACTGTGGACCACATGTTTAAGAGCCTGATGCACCACTCAATGACAGATGAGTTGACAGCATGAGCATCACTGTGGCAGGGTTTAATTCCTTTTTCTAGACAAAGTTTGTTTTCACTTAAAAATGTGAAATCTTTTGAGAAAGCTGTTTCAGCTAATTTTTCTTTAAATGTTCACAGTTTCTAACATATTATGACACAATGTATTACCCCAGGAACTTGTTACCAAGGCATTTTACAAACTCTTATTTCAAACCATCTTTAGCAATTTTATTGGTCCAGTCTATATTCACATTAAAGTTCCTCTCAGTTACTACATTGCCTTTGTTATGGGCTCCAGTTATTTATTGCCTAATGCTCCATCCGGTGATATATCTACTGTTAGGGGCCAGTAAACTACTTCTACCAGCATTTTCAAACACTGTTTTTCCTAATCTCCTTTTCTATTCTGACTTTTTGAAATGTTGCATATGCTGCAATATGTGCTTCTGAACCTCAGTCACCTTATGGCCCTGGTAGGAATATAAAATTGGGTGTGATAGCAGGCAACATGGTGCCTGTCTGCCTCTGATAGAATTTTACTAGCTGTGCGGGAGGTGTTGGGCAGCCCATTTCCCTTCGGGCTAATTGAGGCTCCTAAATGATCAATCAATGATATTTTCTGGTCTTTCCCACCAGAACTGGTATTCTGAGGTAGGTGGTGACCAGGCACCACACCCCACCCCCCACCGCCCACCAACCACCCCAGCTCCCCCCATCACCATCACACAACCAGCCTCTTGATTGTTATGGTCCCTGCCTAACTGATTGGCAAACTGTCCCATTTACCTCCTTCGACAGCCTCCATCGCGGCTTGGTGGCATAGTAATTAACACTGCTGCCTCACAGTGCCAGGGACCTGGGTTCGATTCCCAGCGTGGATCACTGTCTCTGTGGAGTTTGCACATTCTCCCTGTGTCTGCAAGAGTTCCCTCTGGGTGCTTCTGTTTCCTCCCATAGTTCAAAAGATGTGTTGGTAAGGTGCATTCTCCCTCAGTATACCCGAAACAAGTGCCGGAGTGTGCTGACTAGGGAACTTTTACAGTAACTGCAGTATACTGTGAATGTAGGTCCACTTGTGACAACAATTACGCTTAAACCTTTTAGTT
The DNA here is from genome assembly GCA_024679065.1 of Sphyrna mokarran. Lineage (NCBI taxonomy): Eukaryota > Metazoa > Chordata > Chondrichthyes > Carcharhiniformes > Carcharhinidae > Sphyrna > Sphyrna mokarran. Next base: position 42,702,417 of record JAGIQG010000024.1, read on the forward strand.
AGCAACTGGCTTCAGTCCCAGCTGTGCCCTCCCTTCTTGACGCCATGACTTTTAAGCAATTAATTTGCTAAGGCATGCAGAATTACATTGCCGTTTCCAGGGCCAGAGCAGGCTGACTCAATGTAATGTTCAGCTGCAGCTAATGTCTCTGTGGTGATGATTAAATACCAACCATTTTTGTCTATTTGTGGTACTAATTCATGTACCTTCCTACAAATCTTTCACACATTCATATAAACAGCCTTTACTTTTATTGTTTTATTATTATTGATCTGGGCCTTATTCACTGGTGCATTATTACTGTTAAACTTTCAGTCTTTGCCTGGTCCACTCAACTTGCTTTTACCCAGAGTAGTACACAGTTCTCTTGTCTCAACTGAGCTCTCCTTTTCAGTTTCAAGTCCTATCCTCAATCTTAGATATATGATTCAGCAAGACATGTTCCAAGCATTGTTTACATGGAGCTCATCTCCATGTTACAGCTTCCGCTTTCCCTATTATTGGTGCCAGTGCCCCATGATTGAAATCCTTTTTTAAGCTATCCATTTAATTATCTAAACTGCTTGACCCTATCCCAATTTTAAACTAATCCCGGATTTTTGCTCCTGGGTCACTTGACAGGGCTGGATCACTTCCCCGCTCCAAGATCCAAACCAGGAAAAAGAGGCCTGTAAGATTGGATTTCTGTCCTTGTAGGTGAGCTGGACATCAGGCTCGTCAGCCCTGGAACAAGTACAGAGGCTGTCGGATGTGGAGGTGGGCTATCCTAAATTATGCCTATGTGAAAGATTGAAAAAGAAAACAAAAAGTATCCCTCCCTCCAGCTTCTCCCCCCTCTCCACTACCCCTACTCCTCGAACACACACACACACACACACACGCACACACACACACTCTTATAATTGGAACTGTCAAAACCATCATGGAATTTAACTCTGCTGGGCTTTAAACTTTAGAAGAAAATCTGTAGGAAAAAGAGCTCAGTGCTGGTTGTTTTACTATTTGGTAACATATGCCTGAGGGTTATCATCTGCAGGATTTATGCTGCCTCACTGATTTTAACATTATCATAGTGAGGTGCCTGTTCAGTGAGTAGTTTGATTGATCGCTCCAGTTAGTTACAGAATAGAGATGTTTGTCTTCATAAGACATTAAGATCAAAAAATGTAAAATCACAAGCATGAAAAATAATCAGAGTTTTAAACAAGAATAGAAGATTTTGCTTTCACTATTAAACACAGGAAACCTATATGTCTTATCTGTAATGTTTCACTTATTCACAACAATAACTTGAAACATCACCTTAAACAAACTACAAAACAATTTCTGAATGTCCTCTTGAGTCAAATTGCAAAAAATAAACTAGCCATGTTGGCCATGGAGTATTGCTCGCATTAATTGTACATTCTCTGATGACAAATTTGCAAAGAAAAATATTTCTGAAGTCTTTGGAACTTGAGAAAGATCTGAAGATTTCTCTAGCATTCAACATTGATCTCATTCCCGCAACTAGCAATATTTATTTATATTTCTGCGGACACAGCTGTTAAAAGAAATGTTAGACTTTATACCACTAAGAGAAAGCACATACAGTAGGTGTTATAGAGTCATAGAAGTTTACAGCATGGAAACAGGCCCTTCAGCCCAACTTGTCCATGCCACCCTTTTTTTCCTAAAACCTCTAAGCTAATCCCAATTGCCTACATTTGGCCCCTATCCCTCTATAACCATCATACCCATGTAACTATTAAATGCTTTTAAAAAAATAAAATTGTACCCACCTCTACTATACATCTGGCTGCTTTTTCCAGACACTCACCACTTTGTGAAAAAAATTGTTCCTCTGGACACCTTTGTATTTCTCCCCTCTCATCTTAAATCTATCTCATCTAATTTTAAACTCCCTTAGCTTTGGGAAAAAATATTGACTATCTAACTTGTCCGTGCCCCTCATTATTTTGTAGACCTTAGCCTCCTAAGAAAAGTCTTTTTTTACATCCCCCTCACCTTCCCAACCTCCTTCTCCTCACTTTGAACCGATGTCAGCTTGAGATTCAGTAGAGATGTGCAGGGGGATTTTTTTTATAGAGGGTGGTGGGGCCTGGAATGCATTGCTAAGTAAGATGGCTGAGGCAGACACATTAGCACCATTTATGAGTTATCTGGATAGACACATGAACAGGTGGGGTACAGAGGAATACAGGCAGCTGGTTTAGATAAGACAACATGATTGGTGCTGGCTTTCTGGATTGAAGTTCCTGTGTTATACTGTTCTCTACTATGACTGACCCATCAGCTAAGGGAATCAGCTTCTCCTTATCCACTCTGTCCCGTCATGATGTACACCTCAATCAGGTCATTCCCTCAGTCTTCTCTGCTCCAATGAAAACAATCTAAGCCAATCCAACCATTCCTCATGATTTAAATGTTCCATCCCGGGCAACATCCTGGTGAATCTCCTCTGTACCACCTCCAGTGCAATCACATCCTTCCTATAATGCAACGACCAAAACTGCACACAATACTCCAGCTGTGACTTCACCCAAGTTCTATATGACTCATCCCTGCTTTTGTAATCTATGCCTTGGTTGATAAAGGCCCATATCCCTTTTTCACCACCCTACTGACATGCCCTTCCACCTTCAAAAATCCACGGACAAACACACTAATGTCCCCTTGTTCCACAGAACTTCCTTCTGTTATGCCATTTATTGAATACCTCCTTGTCAAACTAGTCCTTCCAAAATATATCACCTCGCATTTTAGAACATAGAACATAGAACAATACAGCACAAATAGGCTCTTCGGCCCACGAGTTGCGCCGATCACATCTACCAATCCACAGACCTATCTATAACCCCCTATCCTATTCTTTTCCATATACTCAGCCAGAAGTCTCTTAAAAGACCCCAGTGAGTTTGCCTCAACAACCTCCGACAGCAGTCGGTTCCATTCACTCACCACCCTCTGAGTGAAAAACCTACCCCTGACATCTCCTTTGTACTTGCTTCCCTGCACCTTAAATCTGTGTCCTCTCGTAGTGACCATTTCAGCTCGGGGAAATAATCTCTGAGAGTCCACCCTATCTATCCCTCTCAACATTTTATAAACCTCTATCAGGTCGCCTCTCAACCTACGTCTCTCCAGTGAGAAGAGTCCTAGCTCCCTCAACCTATCTTCATAAGGCCTGCCTCCCAATCCAGGCAGCATCCTTGTAAATCTCCTCTGCACTCTCTCAATATCCTCTACATCCTTCCTATAATGAGGCGACCAGAACTGCGCACAATACTCCAACTGGGGTCTGACAAGAGTCTTATAGAGCTGCATCATTACCTCCTGACTCCTGAACTCTATTCCTCGATTAATGAAGGCCAGTACACCGTACGCCTTCTTGACCACTTCCTCCACCTGCGAGGCCAATTTAAGAGTCCTATGGACCCGGACCCCGAGATCCTTCTGCTCTACAACGCAGCTAAGACTCCTACCCCTTATATTGTACTCCTTCATCCCATTATTCCTGCCAAAATGGACCACTACACATTTATCTGCTTTGAAGTCCATCTGCCACTTCTCCGCCCAACCTTGCATCCTGTCTATGTCCCGCTGCAACTTTTGGCATCCCTCCAGACCATGAACAGCACCACCGATCTTTGTATCATCAGCGAACTTGCTAACCCATCCCTCCACTTCCTCATCCAGGTCATTTATGAAAATGACAAACAGCAGGGGTCCCAGAACAGATCCCTGGGCACTCCACTGGTTACCGACCTCCATGCAGAACAAGACCCATCCACAACCACTCTCTGCCTTCTGCAGGCAAGCCAGTTCTGGATCCACGAGGCCAAAACCCCTTGGATCCCATGCCCTCTAACCTTCTCCAGAAGCCTTGCATGTGGGACCTTATCAAACGCCTTACTAAAGTCCATGTACACTACGTCCACCGCCCTTCCTTCGTCAACGTGTTCAGTCACATTTTCGAAGAACTCAACTAGGCTCATAAGGCATGACCTGCCCTTGACAAAACCATGCTGACTATTTCTAATCAGTCCAAACTTCTCCAAATGTTCATATATCTTATCCCTCAGAAGCCTCTCCATCAGCTTACCAACCACTGAAGTCAAACTCACCAGTCGGTAATTTCCTGGACTATCCCTGTTCCCTTTCTTAAAGATAGGAACCACATCCGCAATCCTCCAATCCTCCGGAACCTCTCCCGTTTCCATGGACGATGCAAAGATCATCGCCAGGGGCTCTGCAACCACTTCCCTCACCTCCCACAATAACCTGGGGTACATCCCATCTGGTCCCGGCGACTTGTCTATCTTGATAGAATTTAACAGGTCTAACACATCCTCTTTCCTAACATCCACATACTCAATCTTTTCCGTATGCCGCAAATCTGCAGTGCATTCTCCGAGTTCACTTTCCACTGTGAATACCAAGGCAAAGTACTCGTTAAGCACCTCTGCCATTTCTTCCGGATTCACAGAGACTTTTCCCCCTTCACCATTTATTGGTGTATTTGTGTTGTGTATTTGGAGCAATTAGAAGCACTGACTTAAAAATTAATGGAGTCTTTGAGGCAATTCTCCCAGCCTGCTGCGCTTTTGGAGCAGTGCAGCGGGCTGGGAAACATAAACAGAGACCATTTAGCAGGCTTCTCCCGAGGCACCATGTCTTTCATGCATCTCTGATCGCTGGAGTTATGGCTTTGTCAGCTCCGTGCCAGAAATCAACATGGAGCAAATTAAAATATGTTGGGGTTTTTTTGGGGGGAGGGGACAGGGGAGATCGAGTGGGCTTTGTGGGAGGAAGGGAAGCTGGAGTGTCAGGGCTGGCCCTAAGACATCTGGAAGGCTAGCGATCAGAGGATGGGGAGGTCAGTAGACCAGCGATGGGGGCTGCAGGGCTGGCAAGCAAACAAGAGGCCAGCAGTGGGACTATTGCGTATGCACCTCTTTGCTGTGCAGATTGTGCATGTTTAGTGGCCCGCTCAGCATTATGCTACCAGCCTCTTCAGCAGGAAGAGGCCACAGCCCCTGATTTTTATTGAGATTCACGCTCGAGCACTCTGATGCACCGTATGTGGAAGATTCATTTTGAAATTCCTGCTTTAAAAAAAACATCATGATTTACTCCAGATTTTATGAAATTCGGCCCTTCGATTTTTTTTAGAAGAATCCTGACCTTTACTTGTGGTGTGTGATCTCTTTCTATAGCTGTTGTTTTTCTTTCTCTCTCTATGTTTCCCACTCTCATCTTACGACTTAATTTCCATTTATATGCATTACTATAATGAGGTTCCACAATGAACCAAAAGGAACAAATACAGATAAATGACAATATTGACACAAAGAGACCTTGATAAAGCATTGACAGCTGTCAATTTACCAATGAATAAACTTGTCGGTTTTGCAACCAGTGAAGCACCTGCTATGGTGGGCAAAACAAGTAGGCTGATATAGTTCTGACAAAGAGATGCCAAATTACTTGTTTCTCCCTTTTGGTGATATCATTCATCACGATTATTTAGCAAGCAAGCACTTAAGTATGAAAATGTTCTGAATTCCGTTTCATCCATTCAAATGGGAAAATACATCAACAGGTTAGAAATTAATTGAAGAGCTGAATCTTGAAAGACAAAACTATGCCAACAATGTTCTTTTTCTTCAGCATTGCAAGATAGTTATCAAGCTGCCATGTCTTAATTAGATCTGTTGAACTATTGGAGCCAAGCATTACTTTCATGGAATAAAAGGAAAGGTCAAATCTACAGTTGGAAGCTGATGAATGGATGCAGGATCTGATGTTGCTTACTGATGTAAAGCAACACCTGCAACCTCTTGACACCCAAGAGGAAGGACCAGCCTCTTGCCCCATCTCAAGAATAAACAAGTTTTCTGAAATTGAAATAAAAGTTTCAGACAGAGGGAACATGAATTGCGATGATTATTTGAAATTTGCTGAGGTCTGCTTTAGTTTTCTTGTAAACTCGTTCAAGGTTGAAGTGATCAACAACTGTTGTACAATTCTGAAACTTTTGGTTACAGAAATATCTGCAGAAATTGAACTTTTGCAATTACAGGGGAACTGAGTTTATGGATGGTGGGCAGAATTTTTCATATTTTGTCCAAATGTGGGGCTAGCTGGTTCCAGCAACAATGTTCCCTTTGGCCAAAAATGGCAAGAACTATGCCCAGTTTTGCATTTTGAGTCTAATTAATTGTGCAGAAATGAGTATGTCTCTAAATCACCTGACAGGTCGGGAGCTGTTGTGTCCACTGGAAGCAGTGAAGGCAGCAGAAGAATGATCTCATCCATCCCGCCAAGGTCAGACCTCTGTCAGCTTCCTCCATTATCAAACTTTCATCATGGCATCATGCACTCAAATGGCTACTTCTTCATGGGCCTCACATGTGCACTAGTGGGCATTATGTATCAACACATATTTTCTCATGAACACTTTCACATTACTACCATTCCATCTATCACATAGCTCAAAACCCATTCTCTGGCCTTTCTGGGATAGCTAACCACACACAAAAGACATGCATTTTGCCCAAATCTGTTCCATTGTCTCTGATCACATACTTTTCTTTTGTTTTCATATGGGCCAAGCTGGCACACAGCATGAGAAATTGAGTTCAAACTATGAGATGGTTGGCAGTGATTATTGCCTTCACCAAATTCAAGGAGGCTTCAGCTTAACTTCTTAGGGAAGACAAGGATCTCTCCTGTGGGAAGGGGAGTTGTGTCTCTCTGATAGGTCTCAATTCCAATACTTCATCAAATGCTGACAATCAAATGTACTCTGAAATAGTTCAAGCTCATCCACTAAAACTGTCATTTATTTCATGCAGGCATGAGCAGATTGTGGGCAGGCACTTCAGCAGCACTCTGAGCCCCCAGAAAGCATCGGGGGATGAGAGAGTTCATGAAGAACAATCACAGCACTCACTTGCACTGTCAACCAGAGCACAGACACGCATTTCAGTGGGGCATAGCTCCAGGTTAGACTCGGGCTCACTCTCTGGAGAACACTTGACAGACATGCCCCTTCAGCAGCTGGAGGCAGAGAGTCTCAGATCTCTGGTACTGCATGGGCTACTGGAGAACAGTCATTCGCTCAGTCCCAGACAGAGTCTGTGGAAATGGCTGGCAGTAGTGGAGAAGCAGAACATCAGGCAGAGGATCAAGAATCTCTCAGCAGAATGGAGTGAATGATGGAGGAGACCATCGAGTTCGGTCTGACGTGGCTTTCAACATGTGACCTCAGGATTACCATGTGAAGGTTGGTGACCACCATGGAGACCTTGATCCAGCAGACATTGTTGAATTTGCAGTTGCCCCTGCATTCCATGATCACATACCCTGGTGGGCACTATCTGATGTAGGCAATATAGTAACGAGGCATCTTGACCTCTCTTCAGGTGTTCCATTTCCTGCAAGAGTAAAGTCAGGGTCCTCTATGCCCACAGGAAGGTTGACTGCTAACTAGACATCCTGACAACCTCCTCTCAGAACAGTGCAACCATCTCTTGTGCATTGTTGGGAAATGTTTAAATCTTTACTAAGCATGGTGGATGTGGAGATTTTGAACCCTTATTCCTCAACAGACAGAAATGGTTGAGGATAGTTTGTCAGTAATGGTACTACAGCAGCATCTGTATCCAAACCCCTGACCTGCACTTTAAGATGAAAGCCTAAGGCTAGTCCACTCTCATTCACGGCACTGTTTACATCATAGCATGGCATTAAAGGCATTAAGTCTGAACTTACTTTGCTGTTGTTATTCCACAATGGACTTCAAATTGACAGAATGAACAATTAGCTTCTTTGTTCTTTGTTCAAAGATTTAATCAAATCCTAGCAGTCATGAGATCTGAGCAAGGACGGCACAGTAACACAGTGGTTAGTACTGTTCCTTTGCAGTTCCAGGGGCCTGGTTCGATTCCCGACTTGGGTCACTGTCTGTATGGAGTTTGCACACTCTCCTCATGTCTGCCCAGATTTCCTCCAAGTGTGCCGGTTTCCTCCCACAGTCCAAAGTTGTGCGGGGGTTAGGTTGATTGGCCATGCTAAAATTGCCCCTTAGTGTCATGAGATACATAGGTTAGAGGGGTTAGCAGGTAAATATGTGTGGATATTCGGGTGGTCCCTAGGTGGGATTATGATCGGTGCATACTCAATGGGCCAAATGGCTTCTTTCTGCGCTGTAGGGTTTTTATGATTTCTATGATTCTTAAACAGAATATATAAATGGAAGATCAATTGTCAGCAATGGTTTAGCTATTTCCAGAGATGACACGGAATGGCTCGGAGGGCTCAGAGAGATATATCTAGATGATTCAACTTAATTTTACAACTCCTGGAACCTATCTGCTATTAATGTATCACAAACATGTCTCTCACGTCTTCCCTCCTCCAAGGCATCAATGTACTCATACTGTCCCTTAACAGCTCCCTGGGTTTCCTGCAACTCTTCATCTTCTAAGGAACTCTCATCCTCCTCTAGTTCACCATCTGGAAAAGGCTCACTTCTTTGCGTAGCCAGGTTGTGAATGGAGATTATGCAGAAATCCTCTGTGCGTGTATGCGTGCATGCATGCAGAGAGCCACTTGAACAGTTCAGGCATTTGAATCGCAACTTCAAAAGTCCTTTGATCTGCTATACGTGGGAGCAAGTGAAACATTGCCTCCTCTCATTCCGAACCTGCACACCTTCCCCCACTCCCAGATCACTGCCCCAGCACTCCCTGATGCAGATTTTGCAGCTCCCCAGAGCCTATCTGCCCATCCCCTTAAGCCCCACCTCCTCTCCTTATTCCCTGCTTCCTTCCTGCTGCTTCGTGTTATCCAATTCCTGTTGGACGTTGCCAGGACGCCAGGTTGGCACGTCCAGGGTTCAAGATTGACAGTGCCAGGCTGAAAATGCTCAAGGGATACTGCTTACTCCTGCCTACCTAACAGTCTTCAATGTTCTCTGGTCCCACTGGTGAGGCCATCATGTCTGATCCCCATTTATGGGGGACTGTACATGATCTTCACTGGCAAAGACCTCCACCAGTGAGACCATTAAAATACGTGGTCTCAGACAATTACATCCTGCAACTAATCATATTTAAATTAATTTATACATAATTAAATCAGCCTTGCACCCCAGCCAGGTGCGAGGCTGACTATGTTCATATAAATCACCTTCTCGCTTTTTCTGGGTGCGATCCAGTTTATGCCAACGGGTAGGGTCCGGGAAGACTACAAGCTGCTTTGCAACTAATGAAAATCCTGTTTTTGGGCTGTCACGGAATTTTCCTGATTTAGTGGGATTTGTGCAGATAATGGTATTCTCCTGCACCATGCCCTTATTCTTCTAGATTATGGAAATCACAGGTTTGGAAGGAGCTAAAGTGTGTTATTGCAGTATGTTCAGGTTCAGGTGGAGGAGGGAATGAATGTTCAAGGTGGTGAATTGGTTGCCAAGCACATGGGCTGCTTTGTTCTGAATAGTGTTGAGCTTTATATTTACAGCTTTAGCTTTAGATTTGAGCTTGAGCTTTAGATATACAAGGATGCTGCCTGGATTTGGAGGCAGGCCTTATGAAGATAGGTTGAGGGAGCTGGGACTCTTCTCACTGGAGAGACATAGGTTAAGAGGCGACCTGATAGAGGTTTATAAAATGTTGAGAGGGATAGATAGGGTGGACTCTCAGAGACTATTCCCCCGAGCTGAAATGGTCACTATGAGAGGACACAGATTTAAGTTGCAGGGAAGCAAATACAAAAGAGATGTCAGGGGTAGGTTTTTCACTCAGAGGGTGGTGAGTGAATGGAACCGACTGCCGTCGGAGGTTGTTGAGGCAAACTCGCTGGGATCTTTTAAGAGACTTCTGGATGAGTATATGGAAAAGAATAGGATAGGAGGTTATAGATAGGTCTGTGGATTGGTAGATGTGATCGTCGCAACTCGTGGGCCGAAGGGCCTGTTTGTGCTGTATTGTTCTATGTTCTATGTTCATGAATGTTGGAGCTACACTCATCCAAACAAGTGGAGAGTATTCCATTACATGCCTGACTTCTGCCTTGTGGACAGGCTTTGGACAGTCAGGAAGTGAGTTATTCCCAGCCTCTGACTGTATTCATATGGCAGGTCCAGTTCAGTTCCCATGGGACATTCTCCCCCTCGAAGGATTTGAATAGCAGAAGATTTAATTATGGTCATTGTTATTACTCAGGTCAGAAACTCTAAACGGTGTTATGAAGTCCACTTAGGTTATAGAGTCTGCTGGCTAGCTGAAAGCAGATCTCCTTATCTTCCTGAAGTCGAAAATCTGTTATTAGTGGTTGGCTTGCCTAGAGCCTCTCACTCTTCCCAATATTTTGGGAAGCTGTTCAGACTTCAAGCTGTTCAAGTTTTGCACTTATGAATTTAGCTAGGGTGAGCATGAGAAGCTTCACTTTAGGTATGATTCAGTTGACCTACAGGGGAGCTTTTAATACACAATGTTGATTTAAGTAAACAGTTAACATATGTAGAAAGAAAATTAGCAATAATTTTATCAATTCCAAACAAAAAAAAGGACATTGTATAAACCCTTGAGCATACAAAATGTTCCAATCAAACAAACTTTCCCATATAAAACCCTTGCCACAGGTATAGCACAGAAAATATGAATGCTCACTTGATATTAGAACTTAGTCCTCTGGCTGAAAAATTGAAATTCTGACTTCTCAGCCTTGTAACTTCTAGCAACACTTTTGATATAACCCAGAACAGCTTGAAGTCAGAACGGCTTCCCAAAACACCAGAGAGAATTGGAGACTCCAGGAGGCCAAGCACCAGCAGCAGATTTTCTATTCCAGGAAGGCATAGCTTCCAGGTAGCCAGCAGATTCTATAATCTGAGAGACGCACAATGCTTTCCACATGACAACCAGGACAGCTTCTAACTAAACCAGCAGCTAGCAACCATTCACTGAAAGTGAAACCTGAAATTCACCATGATGAAAAAAAACTGTCCAAAACATATGATCTACCATCCAGTCTTCCACCTAACAATGCAGGGCCATGAAACAAATCTCAGAAAATACCTGAGGCCCAGAGTAAAACTGAACAAAAACCCATTTAAGCCATTGAAGCAGCAATAAAAGAATGTTTAACACACAGCCAGTGCCACAATGAAACTAAAAAGCCAGCTTACATACAATAGAGATTTTTTAAAAAAATTCCTTAAAGGTACACTAAGGTTGTGCTTAGAGCCCGAGGGAATGGGGGAGATCCTGAATGAATACTTTGTGTCAGTATTCACGAAGGACAGGGGCTTGTTGACCGGTCCTATCTTTGAGGGAGCTGTGGACCAGCTGAGGGAAATATCCATACTGAGGGAGGAAGTGTTAGAGCTTCTAGGTAGCATTAAAACTGATAAATTTCTGGGGCCTGATGGCATTTATCCCAGGCTGCTTAGGGAGGTGCGAGGTGAAATTGCTGGGCCTCTGATGCACATCTCTTCTTTGGACACAGGTGAGGTCCCAGAGGACTGGAGAATAGCTAATGTTGTATCGTTGTTTAAAAAGGGTAGTAGGGATAACTCTGGAAATTATAGGCCAGTGAGTTTGACGTCGATGGTAGGGAAGCTGTTGGAGGGGATTCTTAGAGATAGGATGTATAGGCACTTAGAGCATTGCGATCTGTTTAGGGATATGCAGCATGGCTTTGTTAAGGGGAGGTCGTGCCTTATGAATCTGGTAGAATTTTTTGAGGAGGTGACAAAAACAGTGGACGAAGGGCGAGCCGTTGATGTCGTCTATATAGATTTCAGTAAGATGTTTGACAAAGTCCCTTATGGGAGGTTAGTTGAAAAGGTCAAGGCTAATGGGATACAAGGACAGGTAGCTAGATGGATAAGTAACTGGCTTGGTAACAGGAGACAGAGAATAATAGTGGAAGAGTGTTTTTCTAGCTGGAGGTCGGTCACTAGTGGTGTGCCGCAGGGCTCAGTCCTGGAACCTCTTCTATTTGTAACATATATAAAAGACTTGGAAAAGTGAGTAAATGGAGTGATCAGCAAGTTTGCAGATGATACAAAGATGGCTGGACTTGCGGATAGTGAGGAGCATTGTCAGGTGATTCAGCAGGACATAGATAGGCTGGTAGCTTGGGCAGATAGATGGCAGATGGACTTCAATCCTGATAAATGTGAGGTGTTGCATTTTGGGAGAAAGAATGTAGAGGGGAGGTATATGATAAAGGGTAGACCTATTAAGAGTATAGAAATGCAGAGGGACTGGGGGTACAGGTGCACAAGTCTCTGAAGGTGGCAGAGCAGGTGGAGAAGGTTGTGAAGAAAGTATATGGTATGCCAGCCTTTGTAGGAAGAGGTATAGAGTACAGGAGCTGGCCTTTAATGTTGCAGTTGTATAAAACGTTGGTTAGACCTCATTTGGAATACTGTGTCCAGTTCTGGTCGCCTTACTATCGGAAGGACGTGGAGACTCTGGAGAGAGTGCAGAGGAGGTTTACCAGGATGCTGCCTGGTATGGAAGGTCTGAGTTACGAGGAGAGGTTAGGCAAATTGAGGTTGTTTTCCTTAGAAAGATGTAGACTTTGGAGGAGATCTAATAGAGGTGTACAATATTATGAGGGGTATAGACAGAGTAAACAGGGTTAAGCTTTTTCCTAGGATGGACTCAAATACCACCAGGGATCATGGACTTAGGGTGACCGGGTGAGGTATAATTTGGATGCTAGTGGAAGTTTTCTCATACAGAGGGTGGTGGGGGTAAAGAACGCGCTGCCAAGTGAAGTGGTGGAGGCAGGCACTCTGGAGTTATTTAAGAGATACTTAGATGGCACATAAACAGAATGGAAATGGAGGGATATAGAAAACTGATTTAAAATAGGGATCATGAGCCTTGGGAGTTCCCTGGGTAGTGTGTAAATTGTCGATGATATTGATGTATTTGTTTCATCCTACAGGTACTTCGGTCCGCCTTCTTGTCTAACAAGGGGCATACATGCAATGGGTCGTGAGAGGGCTGCTCTTGGATTCTTTGAGAGTATCCTAGTGCTTCACGTCGTTAGTGTACACTTGACCTGGACCATTTGGTGGGCAACACGACAGCTCAGTGACTATCGCTGTGCTGTGCAGATACATGGATTTGGGCCTGTGTCTGTGGGAGTTTGCGCATTCTCCCTGTGCTTGCGTGGGTTTTCTCCGGATGCTCCGATTTCCTCACACATCCCAAAGATGTGCTCTTAAGCCGATTGGCAGAACAAATTCTCCCTAAATTGTCTCAAATTTGGTTTTTAATCCATAGATCTATAAACATAGACAGGGATCACAGGTAGAGGTGGGAACATAGAACATAGAACATAGAACAATACAGCACAGAACAGGCCCTTCGGCCTTCGATGTTGTGCCGACCAAAATAAAAAGCAATGCCCCTCCAAACTAAACCATTCCCTTCTCTTCCATATACTTATCAACTAATCATCGAGGTGGCGGCATGGGCTTGTTGGGCCGAAGGGCCCGTTTCCCGTGCTGTTTTGTTCTTTGTTCTTTGTACACTCATGTCATATCATGCCCTTGACTGTCAGAGATTAGTTTCTCTTCGGGTGGAAATGACCATTGCCTAACACTTCTGTGGCATGATAACCATTCTTGTTCTGCTTACAAGGATAATACTGATTGTCCTGTAACTCAATTACATCAACTACTCTCCCCTTTCTCACTCATATATTTTCTATTCTGTCCAAAGTTTTGCCTCTCATACCTGAAAATCACAGCTGTGGTGCTGCAGTGTCAACTTCAGAAGCTCACTGTCACTAAATTTATCTATCTACCTAATCTTCTTGGGATTTCTTCAATCCTTCATTTTGAACCTTGCTTTTTAGAACTTTGGGCATCAGCTGCCTTCCATTCACTTTCCGACATGTTCCCTTCAACATTGTTGCTTTTTGTCATCTCTTGTCTTCCTAATAACCTTTCACTGACTGACCATTCAGTAATTGTATAATTTCTTTCCACATTTTCAAGATTAATTTTCAGAGTAATAACGTCATTAGCTACATTTTTGCTATCATTGTGAGTGTATTTTGTATATTTAGGACTCCTCTGCTATTTGCTCTTTTTATTTTTATCTGTTCAATATAGGAACTGTCCTGCCTTTCTAAACTAGTTTTGGCAAACAACTTCCACAGGGATCATTAACAAAGAACAAAACAGCATGGGAAACAGGCCCTTCAGTTCAACGAGCCTGCGCCACCACCTCGATGTTCCCACTTCTACCCGTGATCCCTGTCTATAGATCTATGGATTGAAACCAAATTACCTGTTTTATCTCTTTCTGCCTTTATTTCTTAAGTGATTCTCCCTTTTTTGATTTTATTTGATTTGATTTTATTATTGTCACATGTATTACTGAATACTGAAAAGTAGTCACAGAATCATAGAATCATAGAACCCTACAGTGCAAAAGGAGGCCCTCCAGCCCGTTGTGTCAGCACTGAACACCATCCACCCAGCCTCATCCCTATATGCCTACATATTATACCCACTAATCCCTCCCCTAATTGTTTCTTGCATGCTACTCAGACAAGCCATACGATTTTTGAGAAGGAAAGGACTGCAGATTGTAGTGTTAGAGTCATAGCTAGGGTGTGTAGAAGGATCAACTTAGTGCAAGGTAAGTCAGCTAAAAAGTCTGATGGTAGCAGGAAAAATGCTGTTCTTGAGTTGGTTCGTATATGACCTCAAACTGTTGTAACTGTTTTCCAATGGGAAAAGGTGGAAAAAAGAATGTCTGGGGTGTGAGGTCCTTAATTATAATGTCTGCTTTTCCAAGGCAGCGGGAAGTATCGACTGAGTCAATGGATAGGGGAGGCTGGTTTGCATGATGGACAGCACTTCATTCACGATCCTTTATAGTTTCTTGCAGTCTTGGGCAGAACAGGAGCCATATCAATCTGCGACGCAACTAGAAAGAATACTTTCTATGGTGCAACCGTAAAAGTTGGTGGGAGTCATAGCTGATATCCGAATTTCCTTTATCTTCTGAGAATATAGTGTCAGCATTAGAAGAAAGATTATTGGTAATCTGTACACTTAAAAATTGAAGCTCTTGACCCTTCCTACTAAATGCTCCTGAGGAGGAGGAGGAGAACCAGGATGCTGTGGAGGACAAGGTTTAGGAAGACCTGTGGGAAGCTGGACTGGTGATGGTGACACTGGCCCAGAATGCCAAGACCACCAGGGAGGCCCTCATCGCTGCTAGGTTCACTCAAAAGTAGGTGTGGAGCTGGCACTTCCAAAACTTAGCAGCAATCCTGCAATTTCTCTTCCAGAACCCTTCTCCACACTCCCCAATTTTGCACAATCCCTCCCCAATGCTGATGCTTCTGATTCCAGGGTTGGTGGTTTCCTTGGTTCTGGTGGTTCACGGGTGTATTTGGAGGAGGGGAGAGCACTGACTCTTGAGGAACTGGCCTCATCCAGTGAGTAGGTTTTAGGGAGAAATGAGTATCTGGGCAACTCGGTACTTATGTGAGAAAGATATAAATGGATGAAGGTTTTGTATTTCCTCGCTTCTGTGGCACACTGCGCATCACAATCCTCTCAGCCCTCTTAGGTGGCTCTCGTATGAGATCCATCTTGTGTTCTTCAAAGCAAGTGAGCCGATGCAACTCAGGGGTTCCACCATTTATCTTCTGCTCTCTGCAGTTATGCACTATCTTCTCCTGGTCTATATGGTGCTATTTGTCTGGAGTGACTGGCTGTGAGTACAGGGAGAATATTTAAATGCATCATCCCCTTGTTAATGGCACACAACTGCAGCTACCTTGGTGAGTCAAGTGCCTGGAGACTGCATAACAATGTCTTTCACGTAACATCTCTTTCAGTTTACTGAGTGTCATTGGTTTGCAGTGTGGAGCTCACTGAAGAGACCGTTGCAGATCGCTCTATTATTCTCATTGTTATGACACTTCAAAAATCTTTGGGAGAATCCCACTCAGTATCTCTGCAATTAATCAAAATAAGACAAACCAAACTTATGAAACCTTCATAGGTGTGTTAACCTCCTCCTCCTCCTCCTCCCCCCCTCCCCTCTCCCCCGCCCCCCAATCCAGCAGCTGGGAAGTTGGTGGAAACACGGTCACAACCATTTTAGGTGAGCCCAGTGGTATTAAATCCTTTTCAAGCATTTACTTATTTGCTGTCAGTGTTCACATGCCTTTGGAGGCAGAGATCCCCCTCCTGAAAGTTGCCAATCAATCTGACAGTGTCGTGGTTCCCCAGGACGACAACAAACTTTTAGCTGATTAAATGAGAGTCTGAGCCTTGATCTTCCAGGTAGTAAGACTTTATTCTCCAGTGCAAGAGAATAGAGCCGGGATGTCTGGAACAATCCAATGAGCCATTCACTCACAGTCTTTTTATGCCTGCCATAATGATTTACTCTGACATTCCTTATCTCTTCCTCAATGTCGTTCTCCTCAACCACTGTTGTTGTCAAGCCCACTAGTTATCTACCTTGTTCGGATTGGCCCCTAGTTGGTGCATTACCCGCTTCATGAAACCATTGTGGTTACAGTCTCTGCCCTTGTTCAAATGTTCCTGCTTCTGCAACAATTGTGGCTTAACTCAATCAACTTAAGAAAAGGTAACATATTCACTTCATTCTGCCCTTCATGATCATATTTAAGTTGAATAACTGATCAACAACCATTGTTTCCCTTACGTTCCATTCTAAATAACAACCACACTAATCATACCACATTAGTCAGCATACTTTGATCACATTAGCAAGAGTTGATTAACTTAATGATCTCGTCATACTTTACATACGGACCTTAGTAACAAATTCTTGTGAGCGTATGTGTAATTACAAACTTTGTAGAAATTTATTCTCCCACAGTCCCCACTTTGAGACTGTCTTTTAGTCTCACAGTAATAGTGACTCTTTAAATGTCATACTACATAATCGCATTCATCCTTTGCCTTTACATATATTTCCATCATTTTGCAAGTAATGTGGGGGAGCCAAGTGTTTTGGTCAAGAGACAATGTTCCCATTCTAACTTTATCATAGCTTGTCCGTTAATGTCCTGATTTTGAGTCGCTCCTCCAGATTATCTGCGGCTAACAGTCATCAGCCAAAAACCCTCCCACACTTGTCCAGGGAAGGAAAAAAGACTGATCACTGTGTACAGACTAAGCTCTTAGGCCTCAGTCAGGGTGTCAGCACTTCTGCAGGATGGTTCCTTGGGGGTGCTGCATTGCAGGGTAAGGAATCTAGGCATCAATTATAGTCATCGTAAGTCCATTCAGTGGGGGTAGCTCGACATTTCCCCACTCCTGTGTTTCTTTTTCGAGAGGTTGACCATTACCCATTCGTATCATCATCTGTCGCACCATCAGTCTGGTAAAGAGTGATCTTAGGGAAAGCTGTAGGCGAAATTCTGGTGACTGCAAATGGTCCTTCCCTTCTTGGTTCATCCCAGTGCCTTAGGAACTTTCTGATGTATACTCGATCTCCGGGTTTGATCTAGTGCTCCGCTTCTGGATTCTCCTCCTCCTTAGCTTTCTCCTGTTCAAATATAGTTCTATGTATAACAGTTAATTGCTGTATATATCCCTTCATACTTTGATCTAGACATTCTGGAGTGCGACCACTTGATCCCCTAATATCTCTACTCGTGTTCTAGCCTTATTTGTCATCGTTTGTACCCTTGAACTATCGGTGTAAACCTTGTTGTTTAGCTCGTCTGAATTTGGTACTTAGTTATTATTATGCGATGTACTGTTTTTCCTTGGTCAATCCCTTGTTTACTCTCCCACTACACTTTTTTTGCTATCGCCTGTACTTCTAACCGGGGTCCCGATATCCACTTCTCTGTTTTCCCTTTTCCTGGCACTAGTCTTCTTTCTCTTGCTAAAGGGTAGTATGCTTTTACCTGTTTGTCTATGTGTATTAGAGCCCTACGTGGTCTGGGTTCTTTTATTAATTCTGCTATTGTTTCTGCTACTGTTTCACTTGTCCAATTTCTGCTTATTATTCCCTCCCAGTTTACATACGGCCATTCGTTTCTTACTTTGTCCAAATTAGCTATGTGTGTAATTTTTCTCAACAGAGCCTCTCCTTCACCCTCATTCTGCTCCCTAACTCCTCCTCCAACCCTTTTCACTAGCTCTTTTCTTAAAAAATGTGTACTGACACCACTGTTCAGAAAATTTATTATTGCAGTTTCTCTAAGTGGTTCGTCACTATCCTGAGTACGTCCCGACTTCCACATTTTTTATCAATCCCTGCGCCACTATCTTGGACCACTTATCACAGGTTGGTCCCTTACAGCCCCTTGTCGCACTTCCGCTAACCGTCTTCTCCATCTCTATCGATTTGCACTTTAGTAACCCTAATTACCGTAGCAGGCAGGAGAGCAGTCTCTCACAGACCTGTCCTCCTCCCGGTTAATGTCTTATACCCGGGGTCTTGGGGAGGTTCGGACTGGCAGGCCTTCCTACACTTACTGTCCGTGGGCAAGTCGTGTCCTGGAATCCCGCTCCAAACTGCTCGACTAGCCTAGTTGCATCGATTAGCGTTCGGCTTTTGTTGCATCTCACTTTTACCCATTTACAGACAACACAGCATTCGCAGCACGCTTTGCTTGCAAACTTTTACTCTTCAGATCGGACTCAGTCTCTCGAAGTAATTTGCACAGTATAATTTGATCTACGCAGGATATCTTTTGGGTTGGGGAGATCTAGGACCGGTAGAGAACCAGGCTTTGCGGGTCCCGAGACCCCTTTTTCTGACAACAAGGATTTACATGCAATGCAAATCTGCTTACCTTGCTGCCAGAATGCTGGCTTTGGGATTCTTGGCCCCCGCCAGACCACCACCTCCCCCGCTCCTTCCAGAATTCACTTTTCCCGGGCGATCTCACACCAACCCTGCTCGCAGCGCCAATTTTGTCGTGGTTCCCCAGGACGACAACAAACTTTTAGCTTATTAAATGAGAGTCTGAGCCTTGATCTTCCAGGTAGTAAGTGCAGGTGCACTTTATTGATCTTCCAGGTAGTAAGTGCAGGTCCAGGCACACTTTATTCTCCAGTGCATGAGAATAGAGCCTGGATGTCCGGAACAATCCAATGATCCATTCACTCACAGTCTTTTTATGCCTGCCATAATGATTTACTCTGACATTCCTTATCTCTTCCTCAATGTCGTTCTCCTCAACCACCATTAGTTTCTACCTTGCTTCGGATTGGCCCCAGTTGGTACATTACCCACTTCATGAAACCATTGTGGTTACAGTCTCTGCCCTTGTTCAAATGTTCCTGCTTCTGCAACAATTGTGGCTTAACTCAATCAACTTAGCGAGTTGTGTCCCCTCGCTAGCACGAGGGGACACAACTTTAAATTAAGGGGTATGAGTTATAGGACGGATATCAGAGGTAGGTTCTTTACTCAAAGAGTGATTAGGGAGTGGAATGCCCTGCCTGCAGCTGTTGTAGATGCGCCAAGTTTGGTGGCGTTTAAGAGGTTAGTGGATAAGTATATGGATGAGAAGGGAATGGTTTAGGTAGGAGAGGCATTGCTTTTTATTTTGGTCGGCACAACATCGAAGGCCGAAGGGCCTGTTCTGTGCTGTATTGTTCTATGTTCTATGTTAAGTCAAATAGAAAAGGTAACATATTCACTTCATTCTGCCCTTCATGATCATATTTAAGTTGAATAACTGATCAACAACCATTGTTTCCCTTACGTTCATCCATTCTAAATAACTACCACACTTATCATACCACATTAGTCAGCATACTTTGATCACATTAGCAAGAGTTGATTAACTTGCTGATCTCGTCATACTTTACATACGGACCTTAGTAACAAATTCTTGTGAGAGTATGTGTAATTATAAACTTTGTAGAAATTTATTCTCTCACAACAGTCAACAGCTTTTCAGTCCCGACCGCGACACAGGGACGTGTGGCCACTGCTGGGACTGCAGTATAAAGGGCAGTAGCTGTGGTCAAGCCCACAAGTTGATGTAAAAGGAGCTGGTTTGTTGGGATCAGACAGACAGACAGGTCCTGAAAATTTGAGGGTGGTGGGTCAATATGGCAAGCAATAGGCAGTCTTTCACAGAAGACCCTTTGCACAGCAGAGTGCTCCATGAGGCAAGAGTGCCTGATCAGAAGGGGCTTCCCCCTCACTGCCAATCCAAGCCTGCATGTGGAGATGCCAGCATTGGACTCGGGTAAACACAGTAAGAAGTCTGACTACACCAGGATTAAGTTCAACTGATTTATTTGATAGTAAACTCACAAGCTTTTGAGGTTTCCCTCTTCATCAGGTGAATGGAGAGTTCTGACATCAGACAGAGCATATAACAACACAGACAGTTTACAGATTACTGATTAAAATGTGAATCTTTACACTTAAACTGCTATTCAAGTCTTAAAGTAGCCAACAGTGTGACTGGAAGGAGCATTGAGCACAGGTTAAAGAGAGTGTATTGTCTCCAGACAGCACAGTAAGTGAAGTTTTGCAAACCCAAGCCTGCACACAGGCTGGCAGGGTACACCTAACAGTTTGTCCAGAGTATACCTGGTAGCTGTCAGTTGGCTACTTAAGGGCCGCAATTGGCCAAAGAATGGGAAAGCTGACATTGAGCCTTCATGCCCCTAACTTCATGAGGGAAAGTCAGGAACATGATAGAGTTTCCTCTGGATGCCTTTCTGCCAATTGAACAGCCTCTGCGTCCTCCCAAGTTTGTTCCAGTGGTCATTAAATTCTACCCAATGTAACCCGACAAGCTCAATTCATTATCTTCAATTGTTTATTAGCATACTAGTTAAACATACAAGCCAACACTCTCAGAATGTGAGTTGATGTGTTCACACAGTGCAAAAAAGTGTTGATTTTTCTTGACTGACATCTCTCTGAGGTGATAAGAAGTTAGTTATTTTCTGTGGGCCCTTTTGTCAATGTCAATGGCTGAATTGTATTCACACAATGTTAAGAGTGTAAAATGTTTAACTTTCTGTTATTGATAGTTTCATGTTCAATTTGACATTTTATAGATTAATTGGTTCTGTATGTAGTGTACAGTAAATGAATGGCTATAGAATGGCCATGAATTAGCACTAAGAGTTTGAACGGCCATTGGGAATGGGATGGGAACATGAATTGGCATAGGAACAAGGAGATGGCATGTGAGTGGAGAGATGAGGGCTAGAAGGCCTAGAATGTAAAAGAACAACTGGTATTAAATCCCCAAGAGCTGCGACAGGTTTTTTAACCAACCCACATGTGACGCCCTTCGATCTGCATTAGGGAGCAGTATACCTGAATATTCTGTCCCTC
Organism: Sphyrna mokarran; assembly: GCA_024679065.1. Lineage (NCBI taxonomy): Eukaryota > Metazoa > Chordata > Chondrichthyes > Carcharhiniformes > Carcharhinidae > Sphyrna > Sphyrna mokarran. Next base: position 42,723,779 of record JAGIQG010000024.1, read on the forward strand.
AGAGCAGAAATAGCATGTAAAGGGATACCTTACCAAGGAAGGTCTGCTGTGTCAGGAAATTTCCTGGCTCAAGGTACCTGCCTCAAAGCAAAAATCCAGTATTTGTATTTGTTAATGTATCTGTCATTATTTTGTTATTTATTTTCAGATCATCCATATTTGTCTCTTAACCATTTTTAATCATAAAATATCTATTAAAATCTCATATCTTCTATTCTATAGCCATCTGGTCTCCTGCTGTCAGGTCTCAATCATGTGTACTTATTTTCTCATCTCCCTACCATCTACTTAATTCCAAATACCACCACCCTGTGTTTTGGAAAACCCTTCCTTCATCTCCATCACATTTAGGTTCTGTAAGTTCTCTCCTGTTGTAGACTTTCATCTGCTGAAATATGACTGTTACAGCTGAATTCTTAAAACACGTTCTGTCTTCAAAAAAAGGAAGAACTTGCATTTCTGTCTGACAGTTGACATCATGAAATCCCCTTCCATCTATCCCTTTACCATTGTTTGAAAAAAACTCATGGATGTCTTCATCCTGTATATTGAAATATTGTCATAATTGCTGCACCATTTTTTTATTCCTGCCTCTTTTTAAAACTTCAACCTGTCCTCACTCAACCAAACTTTACTGTACTGCTTCTCACCAATCTCCCTCTACATTTTGTGTCCTTTTATTTAGGAATTATTCCTCTTGATATGAAAATCACAGTCATCCTACCACTTCTCAAAGATTCACTATTAACCATTTTTGTTCTCTCTAATTGCTGTCCCATTCCTAACATCTCTTTGTTTTTGATGTCCTTGCTGTTCTAAGAACAAAGAACAAAGAGTTCTCCCATAATTTCCTCTTTGAATCCTTCCAGACTAGTTTCTACTTTGCTCAGAGCGCGTTTATATCCTCTTAGCCTGACTGTTGTGTATTCACCAACTTCAACGTCTCACCTTTGTTCAACACAATTGATCAAACCATCCTACAACGTTGCTTTTCCCCCATGATCTATCTGTGTGACTGTAATAGGGCACATTTGTAATATAAATCACTCAGTAGTTTAATAATAAAAGAATAGATTACTAACATATATCCTTACTTCAAGATTTCCAAAAGTCTGATATATGTAGTTTTGTGGCCTCCTAAACATAAGAAGGCATTAGCGCTATGGATATCTGGACCAAGATCAAGAATATCCTGAAGCATAGCCCATTGTGTGTATGTATGTTTGTCATGAACAGGTATGATGTAGATAATTTTTGACATAAAATTCTTAGATTTTTTCGTTTTGTGTTATCCTGCAGTGAGAATGTTTGTGGCAATATTAGAAGAGGTGTAAGACTGTGAAGATTTGCATATGGATGCAAACATTTATCATTGGTATGCAAATGTAAACTAAAGTATTGTGTTGTAGTCAGCCTCTTGCTAGGCAGTTCTTATTACCACTTTCCTGTTGACAGCATGTATTTGGAACAGAACAATTAACTTTTCTCTGCTTCTTGAAACCTTACTATTAGATTTAAGAATTCTTATCCTTATTTTCAAATCCGTTTGTGGCTTTGTCCTTCCCCATCTTACACCCTTCCCAATCCTTACCCAAGAGGTAGTATTTCATTACCTCTTCCTCCTTCATAAGAATGCTCGTCTTGAAAAAGGCTTTTGATATTCATAGAACGTAGAACATTACAGCGCAGTACAGGCCCTTCGGCCCTCGATGTTGCGCCGGCCAGTGGACCCTCTAACCTAAACTATTCCAATATCATCCATATGCCTATCCACCGAACATTTGAATGCCCCTAAAGTAGGCGAGTCCACAACTGCTGCAGGCAGGGCATTCCACACCCTCACCACCCTCTGTGTGAAGAACCCGCCTCTGACATCCGTCCTATAACTACCACCTCTTAAAGTTATGTCCCCTCGTGTTGGTCATCACCATCCGAGGAAAAAGGCTCTCACTATCCACCCTATCCAATCCCTTCTTATACGCCTCAATTAGGTCACCACGTAACCTTCTTCTCTCTAATGAAAATAACCTCAGGTCCCTCAGCCTTTCCTCATAAGGCCTTCCCACCATACCAGCAACATCCTGGTAAACCTCCTCTGCACCCTTTCCAATGCTTCCACATCTTTCTTATAATGCGGCGACCAGAACTGTACGCAATACTCCAAGTGCGGCCGCACCAGAGTTTTGTACAGTTGTAACATAACCTCACGGCTCCTAAATTCAATCCCTCTACCAATAAAAGCTAACACACCGTACGCCTTCTTAACAACTTTATCAACCTGGGTGCCAACTTTCAAAGAGCTATGTACATGTACCCCAAGATCCCTCTGCTCGACAACACTATTAAGGGTCCTTCCATTAGCCCTATATTTCATATGCCTGTTATTCCTACCAAAGTGAATCACCTCACACTTATCCGTATTGAATTCCATTTGCCACCTCACGGCCCAGCTCTGCAACTATCTATGTCCCTCTGCAAACTGTAACATCCATCCTCGCTGTCTACAACTCCCCCCACTTTGGTATCGTCAGCAAATTTACTAATCCAACCCTCTACACCCTCATCTAGGTCATTTATAAAAATGACAAACAGCAGTGGCCCTAAAACAGATCCTTGAGGTACACCACTTGTAACTGCACTCCAGGTTGAATATTTCCCATCAACCACCACCCTCTGTCTTCTATCAGCTAGCCAATTCCTAATCCAAACTGCTAAATCACCTTCAATCCCATGCATCTGCACTTTCTGCAGTAGCCTACCATGGGGAACCTTATCAAATGCTTTGCTAAAATCCATATACACTACATCAACCGCCTTACCCTTATCTACCTCTTTGGTAGATTCTACACCAAGTATTTCTTTCATGTGACTTACTGTCAAATTTCTTCATCAAAATCTTGGAATTCCCCATGAAACAGCGCAGAGATTGCAGCAGTTTTGGGGGGTGATTCACCAACACTTTCTCAAGGACATTTGGGCATTTACCTTGCCAGTGATGCCCACATTACATAAACAAATTAAAGTTGTTACATGATAGTGTTTGCTGAGCGTACTGGAGTGTTTTACTATATCAAAGGTGCAAGTTGTTGTTTAATTAATTATAGTGCCGGTCTATGCATTAGAACTCCAGATTGTAGACTTCTCTGCAACATTAGCAAATGCAAAAATATATGAAAATACATTACCCATAAACAGCTGCTCAGGCCTCTGTATGTACTACAGGCAATTTTATGAGGTTCAAATTACGATGAATAACTTTTATGGCATTTATAAAATTAATTTAAAACACCCTGACTCAGAGGAAACTGGTGGATCGGATGCATGTTTTTACAAAAAGTTTGAGTTAGCTTACCACTTGAACCCTTTGAGTAACTACTGGATGGGTTATCTAATGTTGGGTAATCACTGATTAATACAGGAGGTGAGAAAGAATACTATAGCTCTGACAATTACTTCAATACAAGCCTCATCGTAATCTTTCATTGATAAGTGCACTAAAGTTGTACATAACTGGTAAGGGTTGAGGCTATACCTCTGTTCATGCTGTCATGTCATGCCCACACCTTGATGGAAAGGAAACAGCAATCTGAATGGAGTAAATTCTGTTCTTGACAAGTGTATTATTCAATAAAAATGGAAGCCACAATTCTTGCAAATTCTGACTAAGTGACCATGGCAGCAGGGAAACCAGAGTGTTTTCCATTGGTACTTGGAGCATCGGCCAGATGTGATTCTCCCACCTGATGGATACAAATTTATGCACCCTAAGCAGCCAGACAATCTGGTTGTTCAGTGTTTTGAGAGAGTTTTTTAAAGGGCCCCAATCTCAACAGTTGAAGGCAGGACCCCCTCCCCACCAAAAATTGAAATGGTAACATTGCATTTGCCTTCCTAACTGCTGGCTGAACCTGAACATTAACCTTAAGAGAATCATGAACAAGGACTCCCAAGTCCCTTTATGTTTCTGATTCCCTAAGCATTTTCCCATTTGGAAAAAAGTCTATGCCTCCATTCCTTCTTCCAAAGTGCATAATCTCATACTTTTCCACATTGTATTCCATTTGCCACTTCTTTGCCCACTTTCCAAGTCGTTCTGCAGCCCACCCTGGCTTCTTCAGCCTACCCCAAGTAGTATAGAAGAGCAGGGCCTCCAGGGTAGCGATCTCAGGGCTGCTTCCAGGCGCGGGTAATAGTGGACCCAGGAGAAATGAGATCCTACAGCTGAATGCGTGGCTGAAGGACTGGTGTAGGGCAGAGGGTTTCGTATTTGTGAATAACTCGGAAGTCTTTGTGAAAGAAGGGCTCCTGTACAGAAGGGACGGGGAACACTTGAATGGGAAGGGTGTGAATATCTTAGCTGGGAGGTTAGCTGGAGTGTTTCGGCAGGATTTAAACTAATATGGAGGGGGGTAGGGGCTGAGACCGATAGCTCGGTAGAAAGCGAGATGGGAGATAGAGTAAGCTTGGATGAGAAGAGATGCACCAGGGAGAAGGAGGTTCCAAGTGGGCTTGGTGGTCTGGAGTCTGTCTGTTTCAATGCGAGGAGCGTAACGGGAAAAACAGATGAACTTAGGGCCTTAATGTTTGCAAGGAACTTGGACGTGGTTGCGGTGACGGAGACGTGGTTAAAGGAAGGGGAGAAGTGGCAACTCAACATTCCTGGGTATAAGTGTTTCAGTCGTGACAGAGGAGGGTCCAGAAGAGGTGGAGGAGTGGCATTGTTAGTTAAGGAGAGCATTACGGCGGTGCAGAGGGAGGACAATACAGAGGAGTTAGGAGTGGAGTCGCTGTGGGTGGAGTTGAGGAAGAGAAAGGGGGCAATTACTATGCTAGGGGTTTATTACAGGCCTCCCAACAGCCCGCAGGTAGTTGAAAAAGGCATATGTAAAGACATTTTGGATAGGAGCAGAAAGAACAGAGTCGTTATAGTGGGAGATTTTAATCTCCCTAGGGTGGATTGGAAAGTACTTAGAGCTGGGGGTTTGGATGGGCAGGAATTTGTAAAATGTGTACTGGAAGGATCGTTGGAGCAGTATGTGGCTAGCCCGACTAGAGAAGGGGCTATATTGGATTTAGTTCTGAGTAATGAGCCAGAGCAGGTGGTTGATGTTGTAGTAGGGGAACATGCGGCTAACAGTGACCACAAATCTGTCTATTTTAGGATACAGATGGAAAAGGATGCTTGTTGCCCTAGGGGCAGGGTGCTGAATTGGGGGAAGGCTAACTACGGTCGGATTAGGCAGGAACTTAGGGAAACTGATTGGGAACGGTTGTTCATGGGTAAGTCCACACTAGGCATGTGGGACTCTTTCAAGGGAATACTGAAAATGTTGCAAAATAAGTATGTGCCGGCCAAGAGGAAAGATGGGAAAGGTAGGATTAGAGAGCCGTGGATTACTAGGGATATTGAGGACTTGGTTAGGAAGAAAAGAGACGCGTAAGATAGGTCGAAGCAGCTGGGAACCGAGACAGTGTTGGAGGAATATAGAGAGAGTAGGAGGGAGCTCAAACGGGGAGTTAGAAGGGCAAAAAGGGAGCATGAAATGATTTTGGCGATAGGATTAAGGAAAATCCAAAGCCTTTATACTCCTATGTTAGGAATAAAAGGGTGGTTAGAGGAAAAATCGGACCTCTTAGGGACGTAGACGGGGAACTGTGCTTAGAGCCCGAAGGAATGGCAGAGATCCTGAATGAATACTTTGCATCGGTATTCACGAAGGAGAGGGGCTTGTTGACAGCTCCTGTCTCTGACAGAGCTGTGGACTAGTTGAGGGAAATATCCAAACTGAGGGAGGAAGTGTTAGAGCTTCTAGGTAGCATTAAAACTGATAAATCTCCAGGGCCTGATGGCATTTATCCCAGGCTGCTTAGGGAGGTGCGAGGTGAAATTGCTAGGTCTCTGACGCAAATCTTTGTCTCTTCCTTGGACACAGGTGAGGTCCCAGAGGACTGGAGAATAGCTAATGTTGTACCGTTGTTTAAAAAGGGTAGTAGGGATAACCCTGGAAATTATAGGCCGGTGAGTTTGACATATGGACTCTTGGCTTTTATTGGTAGAGGGATTGAATTTCGGAGTCGCAACGTCATGTTGCAACTGTACAAAACTCTAGTGCGGCCGCATTTGGAGTATTGTGTGCAGTTCTGGTCCTCACATTATAAGAAAGATGTGGAGGCATTGGAGAGGGTACAGAGGAGGTTTACCAGGATGTTGCCTGGTATGGAGGGCAGGTCTTATGAAGAGAGGCTGAGGGATTTGAGTTGTTTTCTTTAGAAAGGAGGCGGCTAAGAGGGACCTAATCGAAACATATAAGATGATTAGAGGTATAGATAGGGTGGATAGTGATAGCCTTTTTCCTAGGATGGAGAAAGCTAGCACGAGGGACACAGCTTTAAATTAAGGGGTGATAGTTATAGGATGGATATCAGAGGTAGGTTCTTTACCCAAAGGGTGGTTCGGGAGTGGAATGCCCTGCCTGCAGCAGTTGTAGATGTGCCAAGTTTGGTGGCGTTTTAGAGGTTAGTTGATAGGTATATGGAAGGGAAGGGAATGGTTTAGTTTGGAGGGGCATTGCTTTCTATATTGGTCGGCGCAACATCGAAGGCCGAAGGGCCTGTTCTGTGCTGTAATGTTCTATGTTCTATGTTCTATCAGTGTTAGGGAAGTTGTTGGAGGGGATTCTTAGAGATAGGATGTATAGGCACTTAGAGTGTTGCGATCTGATTAGGGATACACAGCATGGATTTGTTAAGGGGAGGTCATGCCTGACAAATCTGGTAGAATTTTTTGAGGAGGTGTTGAAAACAGTGGACGAAGGGCAAGCCGTTGATGTCGTCTATATGGATTTTAGTAAGGCATTTGACAAAGTCCCTCATGGGAGGTTAGTTGAGAAGGTCAAGGCTAATGGGATACAAGGACAGGTAGATGATGGATAAGTAACTGGCTTGGTAATAGGAGACAGAGAGTAATAGTGGAAGGGTGTTTCTCTAGCTGGAGGTCTGTCACTAGTGGTGTGTTGCAGGGCTCGGTACTGGGACCTCTTCTATTTGTAATATATATAAATGACTTGGAAGAGGGAGTAAGTGGAGTGATCAGCAAATTTGCAGACGATACAAAGATGGCTGGACTTGCGGATAGTGAGGAGCATTGTCAGGCGATGCAGCAGGACATAGATAGGCTGGTAGCTTGGGCAGATAGATGGCAGATGGAATTCAATCCTGATAAATGTGAGGTGATGCATTTCGGGAGAAAGAATGTAGGGGGGAGGTATATGATAAAGGGTAGACCTATTAAGAGTATAGAAATGCAGAGGGACCCGTGGGTGCAGGTGAACAAGTCTCTGAAGGTGGCAGAGCAAGTGGAGAAGGTTGTGAAGAAAGCATATAGTATGTTAGCCTTTATAGGAAGGGGTATAGAGTACAAGAGCTGGCCTTTAATGTTGCAGCTGTATAAAACACTGGTTAGACCTCATTTGGAATACTGCGCCCAGTTCTGGTCGCCTTACTACTGGAAGGATGTGGAGACTCTGGAGAGAGTGCAGAGGAGGTTTACCAGGATGCTGCCTGGTATGGAAGGTCTGAGTTACGAGGAGAGATTAGGCAAATTGGAACTGTTTTCCTTAGAAAGACGTAGACTTAGAGGAGATCTAATAGAGGTGTACAAGATTATGAAGGGGATAGATAGAGTAAACAGGGTTAAGCTTTTTCCTAGGATGGACTCAAATAGCACGAGGGGTCACGGGCTTAGGGTGAGGGGGGTAAGGTATAATTTGGATGCTAGAGGGAGTTTTTTCACGCAGAGGGTGGTGGGGGTATGGAATGCACTGCCAAGTCGAGTGGTGGAGGCAGGTACTCTGGAGTTAAAACTGATTTAAACTAGGGATCGTGAGCCTTTGGAGTCCCTGGGAAGTGTGTAAATAGATGACATTGATGCACTTGTTTTTATCCTACAGGTGCTTTGGTCCACCTTGTTGTCTAATGAGGGGCATACATGCGATGGGTCGTGAGAGGGCTGCTCTTGGATCTTTTTCGAGAGTATCCTAGTGCTTCACGTTGTTAGTGTACGTTTGACCTGGACCATTTGATGAGCAACATGACAGCTCAGTGACTATCACTGTGCTGTGCAGATACATGGATTTGGGCCTGTGTCTGTGGGAGTTTGCGCATTCTCCCTGTGCTTGCGTGGGCGCTCCGGTTTCCTCCCACATCCCAAAGATGTGCTCTTAGGCTAATTGGCAAAACAAATTCTCCCTAAATTGTCTCAAATTTGGTTTTTAATCCTTAGATCTATAAACATAGACAGGGATCATGGGTAGAGGTGGGAACATTGGGGTGGCGGCGCGGGCTTGTTGGGCTGAAGGGCCTGTTTCCCGTGCTGTTTTGTTCTTTGTTCTTCTTTGTTGTTTGTACTTGTCTCTCTACATATTTTTGTATCATCTGCAAACTTAGCAACAGTGCCTTCAGTTCTGCTTCCAAATTATTAATGTATATTGTGAAAAGTTGTGGTGCCAGCACTGACCCCTGAGGCACACCACTCGTCACCGGCTACCATCCTGAAAAAAAATCCTTTTATCCCCACTCTCTGCCTTTTGCCAGTCAGCTTTTTCTCTCTCCATGCCCGGATCTTAACACCATGGGCACTTAATTTACCTCACAGTCTCCTATGTGGCACCTTGTCAAAGGCCTCCTGGAAATCTAAATAAATCATGCCCACTGGTTTTCCTTTATCTAACTTTCTTGTTACCTCCTCAAAGAACTCTAACAGATTTGTCAGACATGACCTCCCCTTGACAAAGCCATGCTGACTCAGTTCTACTCTATCATACATTTCCAATACTCTGCAAACTCATCTTTAATAATGGATTTTAAAATCTTGCCAATGACCGAAATCAGGCTAACTGGCCTATAATTTCCTATCTACTGCCTCCCTCTGTTCTTAAATAGCATATTGTATTAGCTGCTTTCCAGTCCTCTGGGACCCTGCCTGCCATGATGTCGAGATGCTGGCGTTGGACTCGGGTAAACACAATAAGAAGTCTCACAACACCCAGTTAGCGTCCAACCAGTTTACTATCAAATAAACTCGTTGGACTCTAACCTGGTGTTGTGAGACTTCTTACTGTGTTTACCCTACGTGCCTCCAGTGACTCCTGAAAGATCATGCCAATGCTTCCAAAATTTCCTCAGCTATCTCTTTTAAAATCTTGGGTCATAGTCCATAGGACCAGATGATTTAATCACCTTCAGATCATTCATTTTCCCCAGAACATTCTCCTTAGTGACAGCCACTATACTCATCTGTGCCCCATGACACTGCTTGAACTCTGGCGTACCACTGGTGCCTTCTGCCATGAGTATTTTAGAGTTATTAGAGTTTATTCACATTATAGTTAATTCAATGTGCAGATGAGTGTTTGAATTGAGGTGATGGTGTTAACACGAGGGGACATAGCTTTAAATTAACGGGTGATAGTTGTAGGACAGATGTCAGAGGTATGTTCTTTACTCAGAGCATAGTAAGGGCATGGAAAATCCTGCCTGCAGCAGTTGTGGACTTGCCAACTTTAAGGGCGTTCAAATGGTCAGTGGAAAGGCCTATGGATAACATTGGAATAGTTTTGGTTAGAGGATCATTAGATTGCTTCCACTGGTCGGCGCAACATTGAGGACCGAAGGGCCTGTACTGTGCTGTGCTGTTCTATGTTCTATGTTCTAATAGTATTGTCACTGGACTAATAAGCCAGAGACCCAAAAAAATGTTCTGGGGATCTGGGTTTGCTTCTCACCATGGTAAAGAGTGGAATAAATAAAAATCTGGAATTAAAAGTTTGATAATGACCATGAAATAATTGTGATAAAAATTCATCTTTAATATCCTTCAGGGAAAGAAACCTGCTGCTCTGGCCTAGCCTACTTGTAGTTCCAGACCTACAGTAATGTGATTCAATCTTCATTACCATCTGGAATGACCTAAATAAACCATTTACCTCAATGGCAGGTATGCCAACATCCCATGAAATAATTTTAAAACATTTTGGAAACAATTTTCCCAAAAGAAACTAAGTGCCCAACAGATGAGGAAAGGAGAGTTTTTCCAACTCATTATTTGGTGTATTTAGTTGGATGAACCACAGAGCGCTGCAAGGAGATTCAGGCCGGTGGTTGGTGATGGGAGAGCCTTATCCTGCTCAAGAGGCCAGCATCAGACCACTGTGTGGGCCACTGTACATATGCCAATCTGTCAGTGGAGACATCAGCATAAGCACATTGGCACCTGCCCCCCACCCCCACCTGCACAACGCCAGACTTCCAATCGCTGCCACATTGTCACTTCCCACGATCGCCATCTTCCATAACACACATTCCTGATTTCTGGTGACCCAAACCCTATGTACAGCCTGACCTCCAACCCCTTGGCCAGTCCAACCCCCTTCCCCATGATCAATCTGAACCCCCACTTGTCCAGCCCTGATGGCCCCCTCCCTCCCAACCAACCCCAGCGCTTCCTTATACAAAATACTCAGCAGGTTCCCCTCCCTTTACCACTGATCAGCGCAACTCCCAGTAGGTCCTGCACCCTTGGGTTACACTCCTTGGCACTGTCCTGCACCTTGGGCTGTGCCAGGGTGCCAGGCTGGCAGTGCTCAAGGGAACCCCAGCCCCCAAACCTCTCGGGGTGGCCTCAGTGGTCTTTGTCACTACCAGAGCATGATCATGCATACTTCTCATTAATGTGGACCAGCTTTAATCCCCGCTGATGGGAACCTCTCCTGGCAAAGTGGAAGACATTAGTGAGCTTGGAGAATACTGACACCCCCCTCACCCCGCCCACTCACTTCTCCCCCGATATCTCCCATCCCACTGCTCTACTTGAGCAATGCAGCATAGTGGGAGAATCGCACCCATTTTATTTTACATCTTAGTTCAGTTAGTTGTTTTGGGTTCCATAGCTGATAGCCATAATGAGACTTGTTTGAAGGCAAAAAAATTATGAAATTTTGACTTTTACTGATATCTTCTGAATTAATTGATCTTTAGTGATTTCAGATTGAGATTGTCTAAAACAAGAGTAGCAATGATAATTAGTGCCAGCAATAACATTGCAAGCTCTTTTCTGTACACTTTAAATGATTTTACATTGTTGCTTTCAGCAACCATGTTATTGCACTTTTACTTGGTGAGATGTTTGTATCACCAAACCTCAGTCATTGAGCTCCTGTACACAGCGGGGTGCTTGTGTATGCATTCACTCAGAAACTGAGCTCAAAGGCTTTCCAATTCTTTCTCCAAAACATATGAGAAAATGGGCTTTTCATTAAACACTCAGAAAACTAAGATTCTCCTCCAATTAGCTCCTAAAGCACGACAGTTCTGCCCCTCGAAGAAGGTGAATAGTAAATCCTGGAAAATGTACAGCATTTTCTATACCTTGGAAGTCCCTTTTGGCCAATGCAGACATCGATGATAAAATTCATCATTGCCAGCTCAGTTTTTGGTCAATTGAAGGAAAAAGGTATTTGAGGCCTAGGATTTCAATCCAAAGACTAGCATCATGGTCTATCAGGCAGCGGTGATCACTTTACTCTTGTATGTTTTAATGACTTGGACAACCTACCTTGAAGCAATGGAGAGGAACCACCAGCTGTATCTTCGCAAAATCCTCCAAATCTGGTGACAAGAAAAATGGTCCGACAACAGTATCCTGTTTCAAACCAAAGTGCCGAATACTGAAGTTCATCACTCAAAACCAGTTCAACTAGGCAGGACATATCATTATTATAAAAGCAGAATCTGAAGGAAAGTCATATTGGTCTCAAAACGTTAATTCTGTATCACACTCCACTGATGCTGTGAGACCTGACTTTGCTTTTATTTCATACATTCATATGTCAGACCCCAGACTCCCAAAGCAACTGCTCTATCCAAAACTCAGTCCTGACACGGACTGCCAGGATGACAGCAGAAATGTTTCAGTGTTGTTCTCCAAGTATCCCTAATGAGATCAAAGATTCCCACTAACTCAGGGGAGTCCTTGATGTCTAACTGACCAATATGGAGAAGGTTCATTGAGGAACACACCAAGCACAGTGAGAGACTTTGTTGGAATATGCAGAAATGCAGTTGAGGCTTTGCAGTGACCGCACAAAACTTCATACAACTCATCAATCCAACTTTTCAAAAACAATCAGTCCCGATGTCGCATAGTCTGCCAATCGCACGTTGGACTTATCAGCCATTTCAAAACTTATCAAAACAGAGCACAAGCAGGTCATCCCTGATCCAGAGGGCAGAGGAGTTTGTATCACTCTATTATTTTTGTCTCATGCTATTTATCAGTTTCTCATTTGTTTGTCTTCTCTCTCAAATATATGTATGTTTCCAATGCCTCTTGTCACACCTGGCTCTCAAACGTATGCATCTACTAATGGAACTTCAAGGATAAATTATTCTTCTGTGGGAAGCATAACCCAGAGGGAATACACAACAACAATTCAAGCTAATGCTGCATATCAAACTTTCTGACCACTTATATAAAGATCTGAAAAATTACACATACACATTTTGAAAATGTATTTCTTGTGAATAAGGTACTCCCTTCTCACTCTTAGGAATGCAAAGACATCCTACATTGGCAATAGGATGCATTCTTCCCTTAACTGACAAGTTGTTAGACCTGACAGATAAAGAGGAAGGTATAATGGTTGCAAAAAAAGTTGAAACTTAGCTGGAAAAGAAAATGAAAAATCTGTGCCTCTCTGTATGACATGGCACTTCTGCATCTCATTGTTTCAACTGCACATCACTTTCATAACTTCAACATTTGTCTTGTTGTTTTAGTGTAAGTGTTATTTTTCACTGGGGAAAACACTATTTTCATTTCTCAGTCTTAATTCTAGTCTGCAATGGAGAAGCGGAACTTGCTAGTGAGCCATCACTCATCCTCTTTGTATAATGGATATGAATGTTCCTCAGCAGTCTCGAATTTCTCAATTTTACTTAGAACATTATTACTTGAGACTAATTCAGTGATCATAACACTTTTCTGCTGTGTGTTATGGGTATATGATATAACTTTACCTTCTTGCAGCTCCTCGCAATTTCCTCTCCCTCCTCACAGCCATCCACTTCTTGACTCCAGTGCAATCGAACCTGAACAGTAATTGGATTTTAGATTCACTCAAGTTATCATTCAACCTGACTGCCACACTCCATCATCCCCCAAAAACAAAACTTGAATTTCAGAGAAAATTAATTTTGTTACAGCATTTTCCTTTGATTAATGTAGTTCATTAGTATGTATTCAAGCTTCAACTTATTAGCAATTCTTAAAACAGCCATAACAGCAACATCACATTTTCTTGTCCACTGGCAATCAAAGGATGTTGTGTTTTTTCAGGGGGTGGGCTTGTGAAGTTTAATGGAAGAGGAAAACAACAGAGAGGAAAAGCAATTACGTAATTTTCTTCTGATTTTATTACTGTTCCTTTATTTGCAGTTTGAAATCGCTGTTATGAAGGTATGTTTTCTAATTGGTGTTGCTTCCAGACAACTATTTAATGTACTAGATCCTTCTGTGTGTTCTTATTAATTTGGGCATTAACCCATTATCACAACTGGGTAAAAGGCATTTCCTCAAAGTGGCCCATGTGCTAAGAATTCATGTGTAAATGTAGCCTCCTCTTAATTTGCAAGTAATTCAGTTTAAAAATAATCAACAGCAAAGTGTTCGTCTTATAAAACTATTGTTGTATAGAACATAGAACAATACAGCACAAACAGGCCCTTCGGCCCACGAGTTGCGCCGATCACATCTACCAATCCACAGACCTATCTATAATCCCCTATTCTATTCTTTTCCATATACTCATCCAGAAGTCTCTTAAAAGACCCCAGTGAGTTTGCCTCAACAACATCCAACGGCAGTCGGTTCCATTCACTCACCACCCTCCGAGTGAAAAACCTACCCCTGACATCTCCTTTGTATTTGCTTCCCTGCACCTTAAATCTGTGTCCTCTCGTAGTGACCATTTCAGCTCAGGGAAATAGTCTCTGAGAGTCCACCCTATCTATCCCTCTCAACATTTTATAAACCTCTATCAGGTCGCCTCTCAACCTACGTCTCTCCAGTGAGAAGAGTCCCAGCTCCCTCAACCTATCTTCATAAGCACTGCATCCCAATCCAGGCAGCATCCTTGTAAATCTCCTCTGAACCCTCTCAATAGCCTCTACATCCTTCCTATAATGAGGTGACCAGAACTGCACACAATATTCCAACAGGGGTCTGACAAGAGTGTTATAGAGCTGCATCATTACCTCCTGACTCCTAAACTCTATTCCTGGATTAATGAAGGCCAGTACACCGTACGCCTTCTTGACCACTTCCTCCACCTGCGAGGCCGATTTAAGAGTCCTATGGACCCGGACCCCGAGATCCTTCTGCTCTACAACACAGCTAAGACTCCTACCCCTTATATTGTACTTCTTCATCCCATTATTCCTGCCAAAATGGACCACTACACATTTATCTGCGTTGAAGTCCATCTGCCACTTCTCCGCCCAGTCTTGCATCCTGTCTATGTCCTGCTGCAACTTTTGGCATCCCTCCAGACCATCCACAACACCACCAATCTTTGTATGGTCGGCGAACTTGCTAACCCATCCCTCCACTTTCTCATCCAGGTCATTTATGAAAATGACAAACAGCAGGGGTCCCAGAACAGATCCCTGGGGCACTCCACTGGTTACCAACCTCCATGCAGAACAAGACCCATCCACAACCACTCTCTGCCTTCTGCCGGCAAGCCAGTTCTGGATCCACGAGGGCAAAGCCCCTTGGATCCCATGACCTCTCACCTTCTCCAGAAGCCTTGTATGTGGGACCTTATCAAATGCCTTACTAAAGTCCATGTACTTGTTTTTATCCTACAGGTGCTTTGGTCCACCTTGTCATCTAACGAGGGGCATACACGCAATGGGTCGTGAGAGGACTGCTCTTGGACCTTTTTCGAGAGTATCCTACTGCTTCACATCATTAGTGTATGCTTGACCTGGACCATCTGATGGGCAACACGACAGTGCAGTGACTATAGCTATGCTGTGCAGATACATGGATTTGGGCCTGTGTCTGTGGGAGTTTGCGCATTCTCCCCGTGCTTGCGTGGGTTTTCTCCGGGAGCTCCGGTTTCCTCCCACATCCCAAAGATGTGCTCTTAGGCTAATTGGCAAAACAAATTCTCCCTAAATTGTCTCAAATTTGTTTTTAATCCATAGATCTATAAACATGGACAGGGATCACGTGTAGAAGTGGGAACATTGAGGTGGCGGCGTGGGCTCGTTGGGCTGAAGGGCCTGTTTCCTGTGCTGTTTTGTTCTTTGTTCTTTGTACACTATGTCCACCGCCCTTCCTTCGTCAATGTGTTCAGTCACATTTTCGAAGAACTCAACTAGGCTCGTAAGGCATGACCTGCCCTTGACAAAACCATGCTGACTATTTCTAATCAGTCCAAACTTCTCCAAATGTTCATATATCTTATCCCTCAGAAGCCTCTCCATCAGCTTACCAACTACTGAAGTCAAACTCACTGGTTGGTAATTTCCTGGACTATCCCTGTTCCCTTTCTTAAAGATAGGAACCACATCCGCAATCCTCCAATCCTCCGGAACCTCTCCCGTTTCCATGGACGACGCAAAGATCATCGCCAGGGGCTCTGCAACCACTTTCCTCACCTCCCACAATAACCTGGGGTACATCCCATCCAGTCCCGGTGACTTGTCTATCTTGATAGAATTTAACAGGTCTAACACATCCTCTTTCCTAACATCCACATACTCAATCTTTTCCGTATGCCGCAAAACTGCAGTGCAATCTCCCAGTTCACTTTCCATCGTGAATACCGAGACAAAGTACTCGTTAAGCACCTCTGCCATTTCTTCCGGATTCATACAGACTTTTCCCCCTTCACCTTTTATTGGCCCTATCCCTTCTCTTCTCATCCTTTTACTTTTCACATATTTGTAGAAGGCCTTGGAATTCTCCTTAATCTTACTTGCCAAGGCCTTCTCATGACCCCTTCTGGCACTCCTAATTTCCTTTTTAAGTTCCCTTCTACACACCTTATACTCCTCTAGATCCCTAACATCCCCTAGCTCTCTGAACCTTTTATATACCATTTTCTTCTTCCTAACTAGGTTCACCACTACCTTCGTGCACCACGGTTCCCACGTCCTACCAGAACCTCCCTGACTCCTTGGAACGTTGTCTTGCAGTGCCCTAGACAAACATTCCTTGAAAAACCACTTTCCTTTTGTTCTCTTCCCCAAGAACACCTCCTTCCAGATTATGCGTCCAATTACCTGCCTAATGTTTTCATATTTCCCCTTACTCCAGACATACACCTTCCTAGCCTGCCTGATCCTATCTCTTTCCATCGCTATCGTGAAAGAGATAGAATTATGATCTCCATTCCCAAGATGCTCACCTACCGTGAGATCCGACACCTGCCCTGGCTCATTAGCAAGCACCAGGTCAAGTACAGCCTCTCCTCTCGTAGGCTTTTCCACGTACTGTGTCAGGAAACCTTCCTGAACACACCTAACAAACTCTACACCATCCAAACGCCTTACCCTTGGGATATTCCAGTTGACGTTTGGGAAATTGAAATCTCCCATCACGACAACCCTATTATTTTGACATCTGTCTAGGATCTGTTTCCCTATCTGCACCTCAAGTTCCCTGTCGCTGTTGGGCGGCCTATAGAATACACACAGCAAAGTTATCGAGCCTTTGCTGTTCCTAACTTCCACCCACAGAGACTCCGTAGACAATCCCTCCCCGTCTTCCACCTTCTCTACAGCCATGACACTGTCCCTGATCAACAGTGCCAGACCACCTCCTCTTTTGCCGCCAACCCTGTCCCTCCTGAAGCACCTGAATCCCGGCACCTGAAGTACCCACTCCTGTCCCTGAGACAACCAAGTCTCTGTAATGGCCACCACATCACACCCAAGCAGCAATCCACGCCCTAAGCTCATCTACCTTATTTTCTACACTCCTGGCATTAAAATAGACACCCTCAGCCCCTCAGTGAGGATATTTCCCTTTTCCATCACCTGCCTAACCCCCCTCTCAGGGTGCCTACAGTCCTTCCCTACCTGGGAACTAACCTCCTTATTCACCATCCCATCGGTATTCCCACCCCCCAGCTTTTCTAGTTTAAAGACTCCCCAGTAGCCCTAGCTAGCCTACCTGCCAAGATATTAGTCCCCCTAGGATTCAAGTGCCACCTGTCCTTACTGTACAAGTCACACCTGCCCCTAAAGAGGATTCAAGTGCCACCCGTCCTTACTGTACAAGTCACACCTGCCCCTAAAGAGGTCCCAATGATCTATGAACCTGAATCCCTGCCCCCTGCTCCAGTCCCTCAGCCATGCATTCATCCTCCACTTCATTTGATTCCTGCTCTCACTCTCCTGAGGCGCAGGCAGCAATCCTGAAATTACTGCCTTCACTTTTCTCCTCCTCAGCTTCCTACCCAGTTCTCTGTAATCCCTTTTGATGACTGCCTCCCTCTTCTTGCCTATGTCTGCAGTACCTATATGCACCACAACTTCAGGTTCCTCACCCTCCCCTTTCAGGATGTGTGGGAGGCGTCCAGAAACATCCCGAATCCTAGCTCCAGGAAGACAAACCACCATCCGCAACTCTCTCCTGCGTCCAAAAAACGCCTGTCTGAACCCCTCACAGTGGAGTCCCCTATTAGTATAGCCTTTCCTCTCCCTTCCTTATATTTTTTACGTACTGGCTCATGTTTAGAGAGTGGGCCACTGCTGGCTCCCTCAGACGAGTTGTCCCCCCCATTAGTACTCAAGCAGGAGTACTTATTATGAAGGGGGACACCCTCCGGTGTGCTCTTCATCACCCGAGTTTTCCCCTTCCTGATAGTCACCCAGGAAGATACTTAAGTAATAATATTAAAGTTACTAACTACATACATACAATGAATAAATGCAGATAAGATTAAAAGATACTTAGAAAGCTGTAATTTAGTTCAGTCATTTAATGTGCTGTTGCAGGTCAGCCAATGGCTTGCATAGGAAATACTTGTCGAGAGTGAAGGATGAAGTTAAATTGTTGTATTGAGTAACTGATGGCTTCTGTAGCAGATTCATTAGTGTTTGTCTTTTCAAGTGGACTGAATAAGTCAAGCAAGTTTTGGGATGGAGAGAAGGACCGTCTGTTCTTCACTAGTTCTGCTGTTATGACATTTCAGAAAACAGTAGTTTATTTCTGGGTGCCTTCCTCTTTGTTCTCCCTTGGCTGAGAACCATCTGTGATGACGTCTTTCAGGATTCTTCAAGGGGTTCTGCACAAAAATGGCTTTTGCAGACTGTGTTTATCACAAACAAAATAAAAGTGCTGCAATGTTAATTTAGATGATTCATTGTTCCATCAGGCAAAGAAGTTAATTTTGTTGAGGTCTTTGAAGTCTCTTTATGTTTCCTATTCTCTCAGAAACCATGGGGGCTTTATACATGTATGGAAGATTCAATGGACATTTCTGGAGGAGTCTTTACATTTTAATTATTCATCATAACCAGTCGTAAACTGTAAAGATAATAGAGTCTGACAAAGTAAATTAGCAAATATAGAAAGGTGTCAGGATGTCTGCCTATATTTGCATTTTGGAAAAGACTTTTAACCTCCAATTAAAAGTTTGTAAGTGAAAACTGTACCTTTAAATCAAGTGACCTTAAAAATCTATAATATCACAATTACAGACCTGTGAAATAACTTCTGCTTTAGAGGAAAAAAATATAAATTTTTGGAACCATAACATCAGACAGAACATGGATGGAATCCTCCATCATTTGCTGTTGTCTGTTGAAAAACTCTGGAACTTCTACCTGATATTCCATTGCCTGCAGTTGCATCTCCATCATTTCACTGGCAGCTGTTCTGGAAGCTCATCATTTGTCTGGGACTGAGCACGTAGTTGGTTTCCATTAACCCTTTAAGTGCCAGAGACATGGACTTCTGACTGCTGCAAGGATATGTCTATGAAAAGCTTGATGAGACTATGCTTTGTATTTTATGTTTTAAGTGGAGTACTTTAAGTAACAGTGTTTTGTTACAAGAGTTAATTTGTCTGGGAAAACATGCAGTTCAAATGCTGAGAATGAAGGATAATAACTGATGTTAGTTAATGAATATGTTAATTTGTAAAGTTAATGGATCTTTTGTTTACTTACATTCTCCTGAGATTTTAGGTTAGGTATTCAGACTCGTGAATTTTTGATTATGTTGATATTATTCGGAGTAATGTGAGTTTTTGACTAAGTTGATGTTGTTCAGAGTCATGTGAGTTTTTGATTAGGATTGATTGATATGAACAGTGTAATGTGGTTAGTGGAAGGAGCTAAGCTGGGAGGAAAGAACAGTTTAATTTTCATTTAAAAACCAAGTGTGGTTACTTCCGAGCACCAGTAGAAGAAAGGAGTGCCTCTTTTTCTCTCTGTCTCTCTAACCAGGGGCTTTCTAGGATCTCCAAGACCTAAGTCACAAGCAAGTATACCTGTGTTTTGCGAACTAATTTTAAAGAGGGGTTTAAGTCTGTCAGAGAAATATTGCTTGTTTGGAACTAATAGTGGTAGGTTAATAGTTAAGAATTGTAACTTGTCATGTTACAGTATTTTTCAACTGTTTGAAGTTAAGTTAGTTCATTAGTTATAATTAAACTCTATTGTCAAATAAAGTATGTTTTGATCAAAATTTCTTAGTTTGTCAATAGAATCGTACCTGGAGTGAAACACTCTGTTCTCACATTAATGCCAAAAGAGGAAAAAATATTGGGGCCTAGTCAGGCCTGAAAATATACCTTGGGGTTTCTGATCTGGTACCCGAACACGTGTTCTCCAGGAAGTAACTCTGGCTGGAAGTCTCTGACTGTTCATACTCTGCCACTGTTGCCAGCTAAAACTTGGCACTCAGCTAAATCTCCATTCACTGCAGTAGGAATGGTGAATCACAGCAGCAGGTGCATTCAGAGGATCAGGCCCATGAGTCTAATCTAGGCGACACCTCTCTGAGATGTATATCTCTGTGATTGTGGAGGATGCTTGTGAATGTGTGATGGTTCTCCCTGAGCCCCCTCAACCCAGATATGTTCTGTGGGCTGTGGGTGCTGCTCAGCTGTCTGGATAGCTGCAGTTTGCTGATGTCTGCAAATAATGTAAAAGAGTTTTGGTGGACGCATTTAAGTTATGTCAGAGTCCATTTGACTCACTTTGTCAGAATCTGATGAAGTGATAGAGCTTATCCATACAAGGTTGTTGGGAGAGGCCAACCTTCCCTTTTCCAAAGGGATGGTCCTGACATCTTCAGGATGGCTAGCTGCAATCTCATATTCAGCTAACATAAGTACTTTTCACCATTCATCCCAGTTGTGTACCAGGTTGGTCTGAATGAAGACTCAAGAAAAGCGTGTGATCAGAGAGGATGGGTGAAATGTATGTCCCTGTGTGTGGTAAGCCTATTCCAGAAGGGCCAGAGGATAGATTGTGAACAAAATTGTCATATGGGATAGTGTTAATGTGAAAGTGGCTGTTGATATATGTGCCCCATTAATGGCTGTGTGAAATCCATGAAGAAAATAGATATTTAAGTACAAAATGCTGTGATGAAATTTTATAGTGAAGTGAGCTGAGAGAGGACTTAATCTGTCGGAGTAGATGAGCTCATGCTTCCACTTTTTGCACTGCATTGTATTTCTGATGTGGCTGCTAGGTACACTGACCTGTGCAATGACACCCCCGCTCCCAACCCCCAGTCCAAAGAGGTGATATTCCAAAGAGGTGCTTCCTTGGGATAGAGAACATACCTTTGCATCCGGACACGTTGAATCAAGGTTTTGAGGTTCCAGAGGCTGAAGTGGAGTATTGCCTTCTTTTTGAGGGAGGAGCGTTTTGTTTGTGGTTGCATGCATTCTGATCTGTCTACTGGAGGCATGGGGGCTGGAGACAATAATATTGAGTGTGTTGCACCTTCAAGCCCGCCAGGTGATTATGGGTGGACAGATCAACTCCAAACCTGCCAAGTGATTGGAGATATACTCACTCGTGCATACTTAGTGAAGCACAGAATCGAGTCCCAAGTTTGTGCCATTCCAGCTAGCAGGATTGGCATCACTGGAACTGCCCGTGATCACACTTCATCAAAAGTAGGAAAATCCTGCCTTTTGAGTCAGCCCCTAAACTCTTCGATCAGTAAATCAAAGTTGTGTTTCAAACTAAGTTCAGTGATTTCTATTTCTGCTGCTGTGTTCTGAGATTCCACATTGTTCAGTCTGTTAAGCTGCTAACTGTCTCTGCATAGACAGATCCAGTAAAGTCAGTGTTATCTGCCATTAACTATTTAGGACCACTCTCATGCTGAATTCTTTCTGGGATGAAATTGAGTTTTAACGTTTGACTTCCCTTCAACTTTTTTGATTCTGTGAGCCTTTGCTGATTCACTTCAGCCTTCAGGATCTTTATAGGGCTTTTCAGCTGAATGCACACCTGCAGAATCATGCTGAAGCTGTTCAGTTTTTTTCAGCTCTGACAAGTAATCATCTAGGTTCTATTCCCTCTCCTCAGATGCTGTCAAACGTGCTGAGATTTTCCATTATTTCTGTTTTTGTTTCAGATTTCAGCATAAATTGGTATGTGGCACAGTGGGCGGCATGTAGCACTGCTGCTTCACAGCTCCAGGGACCTAGGTTTGATTCCCAGCTTGGGTCACTGTCTGTGTGGAGTTTGCACATTCTCCTCATGTCTGTGTGGGTTTCCTCTGGGTGCTCCAGTTTTCTCCCACAGTCCAAAGATGTGCAGGTTAAGTTGATTGGCTATACCAAGATTGCCCATTAGTATCCTGAGATGCTTCAGTTAGGGAGATTAGTGGGTAAAATATGTGGGGGTAGGACCTGGGTGGGATTGTGGTCAGTGCAGACTTGGTGGACTGAAGAGCCTCTTTCTGTTACAGTATGTTATAGAACATAGAACATTACAGCACAGAACAGGCCCTTCGGCCTTCGATGTTGTGCCGACCAAAATAAAAAGCAATGCCCCTCCAAACTAAACCATTCCCTTCTCTTCCATATACTTATCAATTAACCTCTTAAACGCCACGAAACTTGGCGCATCTACAACAGATACAACATATGTTCTATGGTATAAAGTATAATTTGCCTTTTTATCAGTTTTTTTCAGCCTCACTGGATCATTCTTAATGTTCTTGTGGTAACACATTCTGGTCCATATTACCTAATAAAAGGTTGATGCTCTGCATAAGCAAGCTTGATATTTTGATACTACACACACCATTACCAGCCCAGCAACAAGTTAACGAATAGTTTCATTAACCGTGCCTTGACACTCTGTCCAGTTTGTCATTTGGCTATTATTGTGGGAAATTCACCACTTTGGAGTCAGACTTCGAGATTCAACAAAACAGTTTTCTCCGGACAAAGCTTTGAGAGAAGCGCTGACATTCCACAGTATTGGCAGTCACCTTCTCAACTACACAATGACAGTTGAGCATCTTTTATACTTATTAGATACTGTGTGGTACGGAAATCAGCCTTTAGCATATTGTTACGAGTTGAGTAGACAGATAGGGACATCGACAGTTAATACATCGTTATAAGCAGACAGGTACAGACATTGATAGTTAACACATCACTCTACATAGAGTAGATACATTTATGCAGTTATGTCCCATATCAATTACTGGTTTTGTTATAGAACATAGAACATAGAACAATACAGCACAAACAGGCCCTTCGGCCCACGAGTTGCGCCGATCACATCTACTAATCCACAGACCAATCTATAACCCCCTATCCTATTCTTTCCCATATACTCATCAAGAAGTCTCTTGAAAGACCCCAGTGAGTTTGCCTCAACAACCTCCGACGGCAGTCGGTTCCGTTCACTCACCACCCTCTGCGTGAAAAACCTACCCCTGACATCTCCTTTGTATTTGCTTCCCTGCACCTTAAATCTGTGTCCTCTCGTATTGACCGTTTCCGCTCGGGGAAGTAGTCTCTGAGAGTCCACTCTATCTATTCCTCTCAACATTTTATAAACCTCTATCAGGTCGCCTCTCAACCCACGTCTCTCCAGTGAGAACAGTCCCAGCTCCCTCAACCTATCTTCATAAGCCTGCCTCCCTATCCAGGCAGCATCCTTGTAAATCTCCTCTGAACCTTCTCAATAGCCTCTGCATCCTTCCTGTAATGAGGCGACCAGAACTGCACACAATACTCCAACTGGGGTCTGACAAGAGTCTTATAGAGCTGCATCATTACCTCCTGACTCCTAAATTCTATTCCTCGATTAATGAAGGCCAGTACACCGTACGCCTTCTTGACCACTTCCTCCACCTGCGAGGCCGATTTAAGAGTCCTATGGACCCAGACCCCGAGATCCTTCTGCTACACAACACAGCTAAGACTCCTACCCCTTATAATGTACTTCTTCATCCCATTCTTCCTGCCAAAATGGACCACTACACATTTATCTGCATTGAAGTCCATCTGCCACTTCTCCGCCCAGTCTTGCATCCTGTCTATGTCCCGCTGCAACTTTTGGCATCCCTCCAGACCATCCACAACACCACCGATCTTTGTATGGTCAGCGAACTTGCTAACCCATCCCTCCACTTCCTCATTCAGGTCATTTATGAAAATGACAAACAGCAGGGGTCCTAGAACAGATCCCTGGGGCACTCCACTGGTTACCGACCTCCATGCAGAGCAAGACCCATCCACAACCACTCTCTGCCTTCTGCCGGCAAGCCAGTTCTGGATCCACGAGGCCAAAGCCCCTTGGATCCCATGCCCTCTCACCTTCTCCAGAAGCCTTGCATGTGGGATCTTATCAAAAGCCTTACTAAAGTCCATGTACACTACGTCCACCGCCCTTCCTTCGTCAATGAGTTCAGTCACATTTTCGAAGAACTCAAGTAGGCTCATAAGGCATGACCTGCCCTTGACAAAACCATGCTGACTATTTCTAATCAGTCCAAACTTCTCCAAATGTTCATATATCTTATCCCTCAGAACCCTCTCCATTTGCTTACCAACCACTGAAGTCAAACTCACCGGTCGGTAATTTCCTGGACTATTCCTGTTCCCTTTCTTAAAGATAGGAACCACATCCGCAATCCTCCAATCCTGCGGAGCCTCTCCCGTTTCCATGGATGACGCAAAGATCATCGCCAGGGGCTCTGCAACCACTTCCCTCACCTCCCACAATAACCTGGGGTACATCCCATCCGGTCCCGGCGACTTGTCTATCTTGATAGAATTTAACAGGTCTAACACCTCCTCTTTCCTAACATCCACATACTCAATCTTTTCCGTATGCCGCAAACCTGCAGTGCAATCTCCCAGTTCACTTTCCACCGTGAATACCAAGGCAAAGTACTTGTTAAGCACCTCTGCCATTTCTTCCAGATTCACACAGACTTTTCCCCCTTCACCTTTTATAGGCCCTATCCCTTCTCTTCTCATCCTTTTACTTTTCACATATTTGTAGAAGGCCTTGGGATTCTCCTTATTCTTACCTGCCAAGGCCTTCTCATGACCCCTTCTGGCTCTCCTAATTTCCTTTTTAAGTTCCCTTCTACACACCTTATACTCCTCTAGATCCCTAACATCCCCTAGCTCTCTGAACTTTTTATGTACCATTTTTTTCTTCCTAACTAGGTTCACCACTACCTTCGTGCACCACGGTTCCCGCATCCTACCTGAACCTCCCTGACTCCTCAGGACGTTGTCTTGCAGTGCCCTAGACAAACATTCCTTGAAAAACCGCCACTTCCCTTCTGTACTCTTCCCCAAGAACACCTCCTTCCAGTTTATGCGTCCAATTACCTGCCTAATGTTTTCATATTCCCCCTTACTCCAGACATACACCTTCCTAGCCTGCCTGATCCTATCTCTTTCCATCGCTATCGTGAAAGAGATAGAATTATGATCTCCATTCCCAAGATGCTCACCTACCGTGAGATCCGACACCTGCCCTGGCTCATTAGCAAGCACCAGGTCAAGTACAGCCTCTCCTCTCATAGGCTTTTCCACGTACTGTGTCAGGAAACCTTCCTGAATACACCTAACAAACTCCACACCATCCAAACCCCTTACCCTTGGGATATTCCAGTTGACGTTTGGGAAATTGAAATCTCCCATCACGACAACCCTGTTATTTTGACATCTGTCTAGGATCTGTTTCCCTATCTGCACCTCAAGTTCCCTGCCGCTTTTGGGCGGCCTATAGAATACACACAGCAAAGTTATCGAGCCTTTGCTGTTCCTAACTTCCACCCACAGAGACTCCGTAGACAATCCCTCCCCGTCTTCCACCTTCTCTACAGCCATGACACTGTCCCTGATCAACAGTGCCACACCACCTCCTCTTTTGCCCCCAGCCCTGTCCCTCCTGAAGCATCTGAATCCCGGCACCTGAAGTACCCAGTCCTGTCCCTGAGACAACCAAGTCTCTGTAATGGCCACCACATCACACTCCCAAGCAGCAATCCACGCCCTAAGCTCATCTACCTTATTTTCTACACTCCTGGCATTAAAATAGACACCCTCAGCCCCTCAGTGAGGATATTTCCCTTTTCCATCACCTGCCTAACCCCCCTCTCAGGGTGCCTACAGTCCTTCCCTACCTGGGAACTAACCTCCTTATTCACCATCCCATCGGTATTCCCACCCCCCAGCTTTTCTAGTTTAAAGACTCCCCAGTAGCCCTAGCTAGCCTACCTGCCAAGATATTAGTCCCCCTAGAGTTCAAGTGCCACCCATCCTTACTGTACAGGTCACACCTGCCCCTAAAGAGGTCCCAATGATCTATGAACCTGAATCCCTGCCCCCTGCTCCAGTCCCTCAGCCATGCATTCATCCTCTACCTCATTTGATTCCTGCTCTCATTCTCCTGAGGCGCAGGCAACAATCCTGAAATTATTGCCTTCACTTTTCTCCTCCTCAGCTTCCTACCAGTTCTCTGTAATCCCTTTTGATGACTGCCTCCCTCTTCCTGCCTATGTCTGCAGTACCTATATGCACCACAACTTCAGGTTCCTCACCCTCCCCTTTCAGAATGTCTGGGAGGCGTCCAGAAACATCCCGGATCGCAGCTCCAGGAAGACAAACCACCATCCGCAACTCTCTCCTGCGTCCACAAAAACGCCTGTCTGAACCCCTCACAGTGGAGTCCCCTATTAGTATCGCCTTTCCTCTCTCTTCCTTAGATTTTTTGCGTACTGGCTCAGGTTTAGAGCGCGGGCCACTGCTGGCTCCCTCAGACGAGTTGTCCCCCCCATTAGTACTCAAGCAGGAGTACTTATTATGAAGGGGGACACCCTCCGGTGTACTCTTCAGCACCCGAGTTTTCCCCTTCCTGATAGTCACCCTGGTGTGACCACCCGTTGATAACTCCTGTCAATTATCTCCTCATTCTCCCTAATGAGATGAAGATCCTCAAGCAGCATCTCCAGTCCCTTAACCCTATCCCTTAGGAACTGCAGCTCTACACACCTAGCACAGGTATGGATGTCTGAGAGACCAGTAGCCTCCAAGACCTCCCACATCTGGCACTGGGAACAACATGCCAGCCTCACACCCATTATTTGCCCTCCTCTAGAAACACAGAGGGAAAAGTAATAAAACTTATCAGTTACCCTGTCTCACCCTTTATGCTTAGGTCCTGTAAGCCAAAGCCCTTACAGCTACACAAAAAAAAACTGATAAAAAGAAACAATCTTACCAGCTCTCTCTTTTTTAGGTTAGAGGAGGGAGAAGGGTGGGATACTGTACCTGTGTAGAGTATCGGGATTTCCCAGCGCTCCAATTTATATTAAGCTTAAAAAAAATACACTTCCCACGTGTCCTTGTGACACTTTCCGGCCTCCCGAAAATTAAAAAAAAAACTAGTGAAAAATCAATAAATTATACAGAAAAATCACACTACTCACCCACACCAACTCTCCACTCGGAATTTGCTGCCTCTCTTCAGTGCCCCCAAGGAAGAATATATATATTTATGAATTTATATTGCCATCAGTGGCTGATCTCGTTATCAAACTCATTGTTCTGGGTCTGTTCTTATCTCAAGTTTTAAGGTGCCTCAAGGTCTGACCAGTTTCATGCAGCGATTTAAACACGATGTAGAGATGCCGGCGTTGGACTGGGGTAAACACAGTAAGAAGTCTGACAACACAGTTTTAAACCCAACCAATTTATTTGATAGTAAACTCGTAAGCTTTCAGCTCTCTGGCCTTTGTCAAGCGAATGAGGTGTTCTGGTCTGCAGTAGCACACATATCAGCACAGACAGTTTACAGATTACTGATTAGAATGTGAATCTTTATACTTAATCTGCTATTCAAGTCTTAAAGTGGCTAACAATGTGAGTGGAAGGAGACTGAGCACAGGTTAAAAAGATAGTCCCCTCGTGCTAGCTTTCTCCATGATGGGGTGGACAGTGATAACCTTTTTCCTAGGATGGAGAAAGTTAGCACGAGGGGACACAGCTTTAAATTAAGGGGTGATAGTTATAGGACGGATATCAGAGGAAGGTTCTTTACCCAGAGGGTGGTTAGGGAGTGGAATGCCCTGCCTGTGGCAGTTGTAGATGCGCCAAGTTTGGTGGCGTTTAAGAGGTTAGTTGATAAGTTTATGGAAGAGAAGGGAATGATTTAGTTTGGAGGGTCATTGCTTTTTTCATAATTGGTCGGCGCAACATCAAAGGCCGAAGGGCCTGTTCTGCGCTGTAATGTTCTATGTTCTATGTTCTATGTTCTAGATGCGTATTGTCTCCAGACACACAGTAAGTAAGGTTTTTTTGCTAACCCAGGCAAGTCATGGGAGTTACAGATAGTGTGACATGAAGCCAAGATCCCTGTTAAGACCTTCCTCATGTGTGCAGAATTTGGCTATCAGTGTCTGCTCAATAGAACATAGAACATAGAACATTACAGCACAGAACAGGCCCTTCGGCCTTCGATGTTGCGCCGACCAATATAAAAAGCAATGCCCCTCCAAACTAAACCATTCCCTTCTCTTCCATATACTTATCAACTAACCTCTTAAACGCCACCAAATTTGGCGCATCTACAACTGCTGCAGGCAGGGCATTCCACTCCTGAGCCACCCTTTGGGTAAAGAACCTACCTCTGATATCCGTCCTATAACTATCACCCCTTAATTTAAAGCTGTGTCCCCTCGTGCTAGCTTCCTCCATCCTAGGAAAAAGGCTATCACTGACCACCCTATCTAAACCTCTAATCATCTAATATGTTTCGATAAGGTCCCCTCTTAGCCGCCTCCTTTCTAACGAAAACAACCTCAAATCCCTCAGCCTTCCTTCATAAGACCTGCCCTCCATACCAGGCAACATCCTGGTAAACCTCCTCTGTACCCTCTCCAATGCCTCCACCTCCTTCTTATAATGTGGGGACCAGAACTGCACACAATACTCCAAGTGCGGCCGCACTAGAGTTTTGTACAGTTGCAACATGACGTTGCGGCTCCGAAATTCAATCCCTCTACCAATAACAGCCAAGACTCCATATGCCTTCCTAACAACCTTCTCGACCTGACTGCCTACTTTCAGGGATCTATGCAAATACACACCAAGATCCCTCTGTTCATCTAGACTACTAAGAATCCTACCATTTGCCCTATACTCTACACATTTATTATTTCTGCCATAGTGCATTACCTCACACTTTTCCACATTAAACTCCATTTGCCACCTCTCGGCCCAGCTCTGCAACTTGTCCAATGGCTCTGCGTTGAAGGCCCCCTCAAGGGGGCATTCACAACACACGACAGCGCAGAGCCGCTGAGCAGAGACTGATAGCCGAGTTCTGCACACATAAGGATGGTCTTAACAGGGATCTTGGCTTCATGTCACACTATCTGTAACCCCCATGACTTGCCTGGGTTAGCAAAAAAACTCACTTACTGTGCTGTGTGGAGACGATACACATCTCTTTAACCTGGGCTCAGTGCTCCTTCCACTCACATTGTTAGCTACTTTAAGACTTGAATAGCAGGTTAGGTGTAAAGATTCGCATTCTAATCAGCAATCTGTAAACTGTCTGATATGTGCGCTATTGGAGACCAGAACACCTCATTTGCCTGATGAAGGTCATAGAGCCGAAAGCTTACGAGTTTACTATCAAATAAATTGGTTGGATTTAAAACTGGTGTTGCCAACTACAGGTTTAACTCTTTATGTAAATGTCTGTGCCCAAAGTCATCGCCGCTTAATGTTCCTTCTCTGAGTCCATTCTGTGTGCCAAGTAACCATTCTGTGTCCTTTATTTCGATTTCAACCTAACAACTCCCCTTTTGTTCAGGATTATTACTTAACAACAGCAGCATTTTCACAGTAGATGTCCATCTTCTCCTTTCCTTCCTCATAGCTTTTGATATCTTCGGGGATTCCCATCATGTATTCTTCCTTGATGGTTACACTGGCTCCTGACACAATTCATGTCACCATTGCTTTGCAACAGACATTAAGGCATCCAGTAATTAGGCGACAGACAATTACTATTGCAATGAGAATGATCAGTCCATGCATTAAATAGGATCACCAGGATCCCCCCACTAGTTATTCCAACCAGCTACTCCCTTTCATGTGTCCTTGTCTAAAGTTATCAAGCTGTTCTCTTCTGTTATTAATTACTTGAGTGATGTTATAGAATTCGGCTGTGACATGTTGTGCATTTGTCTCCTATGACTGTGCATACTCCCCGCTGTTGGGCTAACTGGTAGCCTACTGCATATTGGGTCTGCTGTGCATATAATCTTAAGAACTCAGTAAGAATTTAGCAACACCAATTTATAATCCAACCGATTTATTTGATAGTAAAAAAGTGAATAAATCGGTTGGATTATAAATTGGTGTTGCTAAATTCTTACTGAGTTCTTACCACCCCAATCCAACGCCGGCATCTGTACATATAATCTTAATACAGCCATTTCTTGGTTGACAACGTCCAGTGCTTTTGATGTACTATTTCCCAGGACTGTTAGTCCACAGATAATATGATTACTATTAATTACTCCTGCTGCACCCCCCCACCCCTCCCCGAGAGATAGGGCTCCAAGGAACCTATATTCCAGTGATGATTCCAGTGTGCCCGGGGCTTCCCAATTAGTACAGAATTCTTTGCTGATTGTCAGGGTTACTATCTTTTTCCAGATATGCCTTTCCTGAGGACTTGGAACAGTGAGTCATTCTATTGTTCTTACTGCAAAAAAGAATCGGGAGGATTGGAGTTGCTGTCGTGTAGGTGCATTGAAAAGGAATACAAATCCCTTCTTAGCCTGGTAGCATTTAGTGACCTGATTATTGGTTTGTGTATACCGCCAATTGCTCGGTTTACTTTACTCTCCGTTCGATCCCACCACTTGGTAAATATTAAACGGGTATGTCCATTTGGCTGAGCTGATATGAGTCTATTACACTGTTCACAAATGAGTTGTCTCCCCACGGTTACATTCAGGCATCTCTGCTTGTCACAGGTGCAAGTAAATTGACCCCATTTATCCACCAGTGCTGACGGAAACACTGTGTTTGTACACAGGAATCATTCTTGGGGACCAAGGCATATACACATCCCTAACTCTGCCCCCAGAAGCAAAGCGGATAGCTTACATTATCCTAGCATGCTCTTCCTCCCATCCCCCAGAGCCCCCTACACACAGGATCGATAGGATTTACAAGTTCCACACATCTTCCCTGTATATCCCTTTTATAATTGCCAATTTGTCCCTTACAGCATGTGTCTAAGGTATCTACTGTATATAAGTTGCGTGGGGTCCACCCAGTGGTGGCCACAAATCGGGCTTCTACAGATTGGGCTAACAGATAACATACAGTTCAATTCCTGTGCAAATGTATATGAGCCTTGTAAAATAGATTATCCTTTAGCCCAGTCAAGTTTACATTCGCGACAACACGAAGTAATATACTTACATCTACGACCTTATACATGTCCGTAACAAGCAAGTGTCAATCTTATTACTTTAAGTTATACAATTTTCCAAAAGTTATATTTTCAACTTGAACACTTCAGTGACTCTTGCTTGCAGTCATTGTCTGTTTTGGGGAAAGCACTCTGGTCACTTTAATTCATTCATTTGTTTCTTTGTGTAATTTTAGCTGGGTCCGATGTTTCCAAACATCTTTCCCTCTTACATCTAGACAGGCACAAGTGTTTCTACTAATTATAACTTCATATGGTCTATTCCATTTTGTTGCAAATTTTGATTTTTTTTGAGAAATGTTTTTACTCGTGAACCATCTCCTCAGCTGTCATTAAAGTACATCCTTTATCCTACCTTCTACATCCATATCTATGTCCTCACAATTATGTGGCTCTCCTGTGTTTAAAGTTCCTTTAGCTGGGTTATCTCCTGTGTCCCTTATTATTATAACTGAATTGCTTGGAGGTAGGAGGACAGCTTCCCATTTAGCCCTTCTCATGTTTCAAATGGACCTCAGCTTTCCGGTATTCAGCATTTCCATCAAGGAGGATTATATTTCCTGTCATTATTATCAGCTCACTAACCTTTAGGGCCCAGGTGGTGCAATTCAAGGTGGTTATGCAACTTGGCAGTTTGGTGACTACTGGTCCTTCTGCTGTTGAATAGTAGCCTATGGGCCTCCTTTTATCGCAATGATCCTATGTTACCACTACAGAATAGAACCCTCCTTCATTACTACAACGTATGTGAAAATCTTTATTGGAATCTGGTAATCCTAGCCCAGGAGCTGATATCAGTTCTGTTACTATAAGCCTCTTCCTACTCGGGTCCCCATTCTATGGGGCTTAAAGCTGGTTTTCCCCCTTTGACGAGTCTTTGTATAAGTTCTGCCAATTTTGCGAATCTCAGAATAAAACTTCAGCCATAGTCAAACAGTCCAGGCTCCTTCCTGACTCCTCTTACGGTGACGGACCATGGCATTTGTTCTATTGCCTTCTTTTAGCATTTCTTTAAGCCCCTGGATTGTTCAGTGTCCTTGGAGCAAGTTTTCCCAATTTGTGCCTTTTTGGGGCTCACCTTTAATCCTGCAGCTTTTAGTTCATTCAACACTAGGTACAGTGCTTCCTGATGTCCTGACTTAGATTCTGAAGCTATTAAGATATCATCTAATATTGTAAGATTGTGCTACCCTCTGGCACTTCTATCCTGTTCAGGATGTCACTCATTACTCAATGGAAGACAGCATGGCTATTGTGGAATCCCTGTGGTAGATAAGTCCAAGTGTATTGTTTGTCTCCCACTGTAAAGGCAAATTTGTCTTGAGATTCGGGATCCAACGGTAGGGACCAGAATCCATTGGCTATATCCAATACCGTAAATATTTTATGCTCCAGTGACAGTCTATTCAGGATTGTCGAGAGGCTTCCTAGAATGAGGTGCAAATTGGATGTGACTTTATTGAATCCGGTGTAATCTATTGCGAGCCTGTAGTTTCTGTCGGGTTTGCTCACCAGCCAGGTTGGGGAGCTGGTGGTACTCATGGTTTCCCTCAGAATTTCTTTTTCCACTAACCCATTAACTGTCTCCACTACAACTACCTCTGCTTCTGGTTTTATTGGGTATTGTCGGTGGGCTCATGATCCGGTCCAGATATCTTTATTGAATCCATTTTACTTAAGCCAATGTCGAATTTTGTTTTAACCCATTCTTCAGGGTCCAACTAAGTCCAAACTGACCTGTCACAATTAATCACTTTGCA
Source organism: Sphyrna mokarran (assembly GCA_024679065.1). Taxonomy (NCBI): domain Eukaryota; kingdom Metazoa; phylum Chordata; class Chondrichthyes; order Carcharhiniformes; family Carcharhinidae; genus Sphyrna; species Sphyrna mokarran. The sequence goes on from JAGIQG010000024.1 coordinate 42,756,583, forward strand.
AGGGATTGCTGGGTCCCAAGAAAACAAATTTAGAAGCAGTGGGAAACATTGTAATCACTGTAATAAAAATGGACACACAGAAACAGTGTGTTGGGACAAACATGGGAGATCCCCAACCTGATCCATGACTACAGCAGATTCGGAGGAACTAAGGAATCTCTAAGGTCAGCAAGATTCACGGTCTGCAGCCCTCATTCATTAGGGTGAGAAGGAGGGAAGAATTTATGTCTCTGCACTAGTAGGGGCAGTCAATGTGAGATGCTGGTGGACACAGGAGCATCCATATCTGTCACTGACCTATCCTTACCCACTACGTGTGGGATGAATTACCGAGCAGGAATAGGAGGGAACGTGGATGGCTCCGAACTCTCCTGTCTCTAATTCCAAATCTCTGGTGGTGGCTGTGGCCACCTTAATAGTTTCAAGGCGATTTGTGAATTCCCTATTCTAGTTTTCCGACCATCCTGTCTTGGCCAGATTAATTCTCCCTTTCCATAATCTATTCTTTCATTAAATCATTTCCCATTATTGTGCCCTTGTTATTTTTACACACATAGAACCTCATTGGTATATACAAATTATTTATTTCTACTAATGTGGGCTTGCTCAGGTAGGTGGATGTTTTGTTCCCTCTTATTCCTGCTAGGTAAATCATCCCACATGTAGTGGGTAAAGATAGGTCAGTGACAGATATGGATGCTCCTGTGTCCACCAGCATCTCACATTGACAGCCCCTACTAGTGCAGAGACATAAATCCTTCCCTCTTTCTCACCCTAATGAATGAGAGCTGCAGCCCGTCAATCTTGCTGACCTTAGAGGTTCCTTAGTTCGTTCGATTCTGCTGTGATCATCGATCAGGTCGGGGCTCTCCCATGTTTGTCTCAACACATTGCTTCTGTGTGTCCATTTTTATTACAGTGAATACAATGTTTCCCACTGCTTCGAAATTTGTTTTCTTGGGACCTAGCAATCCCTTGCAAAGTGACTAGTTGTGACAGGTCAGTTTGGACTTAGTTCCGTTCCCACTATAAGCGGCTACTCTTTCTTGTCTTACTCTTATCTGGGATTTCTTCTGTCTGCCTCCCAGTATGCTGCTAGTGTGGGAAACGTAATAAATATGTACCTGCCAGGCAGGGAGGAAGTGGTCGAGTGAGGGAACCATGGTGTACTAGGGAAGTTGAATCTCTGGTGAAGAGGAAGAAGGAGTCTTATATAATGATGAAACATGAAGGCTCAGTTAGGGCACTGGAGAGCTATAAATTAGCCAGGAAGGAGCTAAAGAGGGAGTTGAGAAGAGCTAGAAGAGGACACGAGAAGACTTTGGCGGATAGGATTAAGGAGAATCCTAAAGCTTTTTACAGGTATATAAATAATAAAAGATTGGTTAGGGCAAGATTAGGCCAGTCAGAGATAGCAGTGGGAAGTTGTGTGTGGAGCCTGAGGAGATAGGAGAGACACTGAATGAGTATTTTTCGTCAGTATTCACGCAGGAGAAAGACAATGTTGTCGGGGAGAATACTGCGAAACCAGGTTGTAGACTGGGCAGGATTGAAGTTCATAAGGAGGAGGTGTTAGCGAATCTTGAGGGTATGAAAATTGATAATTCCTCTGGCCAGATGGGATTTACCCTAGGATTTTCTGGGAGGCTAGAGAGGAGATTGCAGAGCCTTTGGCTTTGATCTTCATGTCGTTGTTGGCTACAGGTATAGTGCCGGAAGACTGGAAGATGGCAAATGTTGTCCCTTTGTTCAAAAAGGGGAGTAGGGACCATCCTGGAAATTATAGACTGGTGAGCCTGACTTCTGTTGTGGGCAAAGTCTTGGAAAGAATTATAAGGGATAGGATTTATAAGCATCTAGAGAGAAATAAATTGATTAAGGATAGTCAGCATGGTTTTGTGAAGGGTAGGTCATGCCTCACAAACCTTATTGAGTTTTTTGAGGAGGTGACCAAAGAGGTAGATAAGGGTAAGGCAGTTGATATAGTGTATATGGATTTTAGCAAAGCGTTAGATAAGGTTCCCCATGGTAGGCTACTGCAGAAAGTGCAGATGCACAGGATTGAAGGTGATTTAGCAGTTTGGATTAGGAATTGGCTAGCTGATAGAAGACAGAGGGTGGTGGTTGATGGGAAATATTCAACCTGGAGTGCAGTTACAAGTGGTGTACCTCAAGGATCTGTTTTAGGGCCACTGCTGTTTGTCATTTTCATAAATGACCTAGATGAGGGTGTAGAGGGTTGGATTAGTAAATTTGCTGATGATACCAAAGTGGGGGGAGTTGTAGACAGCGAGGATGGATGTTACAGTTTGCAGAGGGACATCGATAGGTTGCAGAGCTGGGCCGTGAGGTGGCAAATGGAATTCAATACGGATAAGTGTGAGGTGATTCACTTTGGTAGGAATAAAAGGCATATGAAATATAGGGCTAATGGAAGGACCCTTAATAGTGTTGTTGAGCAGAGGGATCTTGGGGTACAAGTACATAGCTCTTTGAAAGTTGGCACACAGGTTGATAAAGTTGTTAAGAAGGCGTACGGTGTGTTAGCTTTTATTGGTAGAGGGATTGAATTTAGGAGCCGTGAGGTTATGTTACAACTGTACAAAACTCTGGTGTGGACGCACTTGGAGTATTGCGTACAGTTCTGGTCGCCGCATTATAAGAAAGATGTGGAAGCATTGGAAAGGGTGCAGAGGAGGTTTACCAGGATGTTGCCTGGTATGGTGGGAAGGCCTTATGAGGAAAGGATGAGGGACCTGAGGTTATTTTCATTAGAGAGAAGAAGGTTACGCGGTGACCTAATTGAGGTGTATAAGATGATCAAAGGACTGGATAGGGTGGATAGTGAGAGCCTTTTTCCTTGGATGGTGATGACCAACCCGAGGGGACATAACTTTAAATTAAGAGGTGGTAGTTATAGGACGGATGTCAGAGGCAGGTTCTTTACACAGAGGGTGGTGAGGGCGTGGAATGCCCTGCCTGCAGCAGTTGTGGACTCGCCTACTTTGGGGCATTCAAATGGTCGGTGGATAGGCATATGGATGATATTGGAATAGTTTAGGTTAGAGGGTCCACTGGCCAGCGCAACATCGAGGGCCGAAGGGCCTGTACTGCGCTGTAATGTTCTATGTTCTATGTTCTAGAGCTAGCCCATTCCACTAGTTCATCATAATCCTGGGACATAATCACACCCATTTTTAGGATGGTTGGTGAGCATTAAAGAGCCCACCTTGAAAGCCTGGATGAACGCTCAATCCCCACGGCCTGGGTTCTCTTGCCCTGAGCATTCCTGGTATACTTAGAACAACCGTTTCCCATACTCAGAAGCTCCTTCCCCTTTAGCTGCTTGGTTGTTGTAACTCTGCTCTAGTTAGTAGGAACATTTTCTAAAACTCTCTGGATTTCTGTTTTAAACTAGTTGAGGGGTGCCTGTTGGGCATCTATTTTTGCTGCTAGGGCGACTACATATGTCCAGCGTCCCCCACTATAATCTTGTGATGGGGGAGTGGTGGGTCCTCCTGCTGCCTGCCTCCACTTATCCGCTGGACAGGCTGCCCTGACCAGTTGGTGTATGTCTCTCAGGTGTAGTTGGTACTACAAACTGTACCTAAATCTTCCCAGAGTTTAGTGTTGGCACTTCTAGATTGTAGTTTACCCAGGGAAGCCATTATCTGCTGTCCATTGCCTTTGGTGAATGGTTTATAATTTGCTTTTGGCTGTGCATCCATTCCCCTCAGATTACTGGCACTAAGTTGTGTTCTAGCACTTCTGATTCCTCTGGAGGGCTGGTTGATCTCTGTCGTTGACTCATAAGGGGGTAGAGGAACAGTTTCCTTTCCCCTTTGATTTTCCTCTAACACTCGGTTTTGTTTCTTCAGCTCCCTTACTCTGGATTCTGACTCTCTAATCTCTTTATCTTTGCTTCATTTTTTGGTGGAAGCAACTACTTGTTCAATTAGTCCTGTTAACTGATGTACTAATAATACTGTTGCCTTTTTTGTCTTGTCTTTCTTTTCCTCAACTATTCATTTTCTCTGCTTTTCTAAGGTCTGAGAAGCACCCCAGCATCCCTTTGCATCCTCTTTATTAACACGTGTCTGTCTATCGTATACATTTCAATAAGAGATCCTACAGGTCTTCTCTTAACTTTTTTATCTGCCATCTCGCAGACTTCATTATCCCCGGTCACTATTGCCTCCTCGGCAATAGTGATCAGGATTACTTCCCAGCAATGTGTGTCTTCAGTATAGGGACTTCATTACGCCTGACCACAATTACTACTCTAACATTGTGTTTCTCCACTGTAAAGGGTTTCTATTTATACTCATGGCCACTATTACCGCTTTTCCATCAGAATCTGGCTGTAGGTCAGAGTTGATTAGCTCCTTTTCTGTACCACTTTACAACATTGACAATCCAGTACCCAATAATACAAACTTCCATGCAAACAGGTGGCAAATTCTGCGCTTGTTTGCCACTTCAGAGTTTGATGTTACCTGACCTTTGCCTCTTGTGCTTTGCAATCCTAAGTGTCCTTGGTGCCTTTATGCCCACTTCAAAGTCCTGACCTTCGCATGGAGGATTTCCCCTGAACAACTGGTCTAAGGCTGCACGTTTGAGACAGGCACTTCCTTGTCCTCTGTTCAGTCAGCACAAGTAACAGTCAATCAATACTTATCACTATACCATCAACAATCAGTACTTATCTCTACAACACCCCTTTATTTTTACCCATTTTAAACTGTATTGTTGACTCTATCTGATTCCCACAGATCCAATGATCTCCACCTTGGTTTGTCAATCATGGCCATTCGATCGAACATACCACCAATAATGAGATCTGCCCCATATGTCAATTTGTTGTGGGAGATTCACTACTTCGGAGTCAGACTTAGAGGTTCAACAAAACAGTTTTATTCAGACAAAGCTTTCGGAGAAGCACTGGCATTTCGCAGTGCCAGCAGCCACCTTCTCAACTACACAATGGCAGTTGAGAATCTTTTATACTTTTTAGATACTAAACAGTACAGACATTAGCCATTAGCACATTGTTACAAGTTGAGTAGACAGGTACGGACATCAACAGTTAACATACTGTTATAAGCAGACAGATACGGATATCGATGGTTAACACATCATTGTACATAGAGTAGATACACTTATGCAGTTATGTCCTCTATTAATGATTGGCTTTGCTATATACATTTATGTGTTTATGTCCCCATCAGTGGCTGATCTCGTTATCAAACTCATCATTCTGGGTCTGCTCTTATCTCAAGTTTTAAGGTGTCTCAAGGTCGGATCAGTTTCCTGCAGCAATTTAAACACTACAAGTTTAACTCTTTGTGTAAATGTCTGCGCCCAAAGTCAGTGCCTCTTAATGTACCTTTCCAGAGTCCATTTTATGTGCCAGATAACCATTTTGTGTCCTTTACTTCAATTTTACCCTAACATTATCATCTGGAACGTGTCCTGCTTTTGCATGGGAAATTCTGAATTCTCCCTGCTAGCAGTGTCTGCAAGCAACCAGTCTCTCAAACTATGTTAATTTTCTTTCCTGATTCTTTCATAGGAATATAGAAATTAGAAGAGGGGTAAACCATTTGGCCCTTGGAGTCTGTTTTGCCATTCATCTTAACAGTGGCTGATCATCAAATTCAATATCCTGATCCCCCTTCCCCCTCATATCCCTTATTCCCTTGTAGCTATAGGAACAACTACAGATCATTTCCCCTTATAGACAAAATCCTGGTAGGTTTCTGTGCCTTATTTCTTTCTTGTATTTTAATCACTATGAACTACATTGAAATATTGTCCATGGCTTTCTTCACATGGCAGCATTCATGTCTGAGAATAGATCTCATTGAAACTTTTAAATTTCTAACAGGATTAGACAAGGTGCAGTCCTACAGCTTTCTATTTCCTCTTTTTTTCAAAGTTAATTTTTGCATTTTCTGGAAATTTTGCAGAGTGAGCAACTCATAATGAGAATCAGCGTCTAATGCTGTCTTCACGCCCATACTGCCAACTTGGATCACACTGTCTCTGTTACTATTCTTTCTTAATGTATGCAATGCTGCACAACTAACCCACCAGCACTAACACCAGTCAGCTTTTGGGTGAGGTACTTTTGAGTATTTACTTGCTGCTGCAAAGTTGGTGAAAACATTGTGTTCCTGGAATGCTGACAGAAGTTTTATAAAGCAGAATGGGGCGGTGCTGGACATTTGGAAGTAATTACATGTTTCTGAAAGACCTCTGATACAACACTTACTCACAGTCATTGGAACTATAATGGCCGTGCCCTTGGACTGCTGAAAGACAGAGAAATGAAACAGAGATGGAAGAGAAAACAAGCTGCCCATAGAGAGACAGAGGGCCCAATTTTACCGTTTTCATTCTAAATGTTGAATGTGGGCACAATTGAGATTCGATTTGGAAACCTGCTCTCAGGCATCCCTATATGCACTCGGCCTGAGAAAAGAAGTCACGAGCCTGAATTACGCTGTGGATGGGCCTTATCATGCCTGAAACACTGGTCCTCCAACTAGAGCTTTCAATTGTGCATATGCAATGAAAGAAACATTTAAAAAGCATGCCCCTGTCACATTGCTCCTAGGCCATAAAAAGCAGATAAAGTAGCCCGGGAGCAAAAAGCCCCCACAGACATCACTCCACACCCACAACTTAACTGTCCCCCTTATCCACCCCCTTCCCCATCCCAGCAGAGATCCATTTAACCTTCCTTCTCTTCCCCACCCCACCCCAACCAGTGAGCAATTGCTCCCCCCTCCCCCAAGAAGATCGGGTCTCCTTCCCCCTCCCCACCACAGAATTATCGAGCATCCCTCCCTCCTCCTCCCACACTCCTCCCCCCCATCCCCACCACACAGAAAATGATTGGGCCCACCCTTCTACCCATGCCAGAGAATGATCAGGCCTCCCCTCCTCCCCCACTCCCCTCCCCCTACCATCAGAGAGTGATCAGCCTTCCTCCTTCCTCCGCCTCCCCTCTATCAGAGAATGATCTGACCCACCACCAACAATCTGAGTTAGAGAGCTGTTAGAAGCTCTGAACTTACCTCTTCAGAAGCTGGAGCAACTGAAACAGACCTTTGCTGAGCATGTCTGTTTCGTGCTGAATCTGGACGCATGAACACTGCGGTAAAGGGGGAATACTGGTAAAGTTGGGCAGTAGCCTATTAGTTCAATTTAAGTGCATGCTGTTGCGCCTGTTTTGGACACGATTTGGATTATAGCCATTTTCAGGCCTTTATAAAGTGGGCATCTGCATGGACGTGGGCGTGGATCACATTCATGGCCCCACACCCACTTTACCATGTTTTCGTGCCCGAAAATGGGCACGACTCAATAGTAAAATCGGGTCCATATTCACAGTCTTCAGAGTGAACTTTTCTCAGATCGCTGTGGAACCAACTCCCTCCCCTCATTTTGCACTAAAGAAGCTAACATTGCATCTAACAGTCTGGAAGCTCAGTTTTTGATCTTTTGCCCCATAATTCATGTTCCTGTTCCTCATGTGTTTCCCAATCAAATAGACAAGCTGCTACATCTTCAGTCTAAGTGGCACAGAGTGGCTGTAAGAAATGCAAACTAGCCTCACACAAGCTTGGGATCCCCTACTGAATACGCATTATGCTGCACAGCATAATCATGCAAAAAAGCAGACTGTTTGTATCTATCTGCATCATTTTGATTGGGCTTGAGGTCCTCATGCATTATGATTCACATTCCCATTCATGGGCCTCATAAAATTTCTAATTTGTGTTCCATAAATAAAAGCTATTTGCATTGATTATTTTGTGAGTATATTTTAAATCTTTTTTTATGAAACTTGACACTGATCTATATTTCATGTTTTCACAAATACTTAACTTTGTTTACTATGTTTTGAAAATATATTGGATGTGATTAGTCCAGCTGGAACCTTATAATGCTTATTAGAGAATGCAACTTTGCTGTATTTTTAATTGTAGAACCTTGTTTTTACTGGAGCCAGGTAGCTTATATTTTCTTTAGCTGTTCAAAGCGACTGAAAAATCAGCATTACATTTTTGATGATGTAATTCCAATGATTCAGTTTTTTTCATGGGCTTCCACTGCATTGAACTAGTTCACAATAATTTCTATTTGCTAAAATTCCGAATTCAGCTTTTATGATTATTGATAAAATTCAGAAGAAATGACCTATTTTCCAATTCACAGAACATAGGAACAGAAGTATACTATTCAGACCCTGAAGCCATTCAATTAGAACATCATATTGCTCAGCACATTAAATAAAATAATTTCCAGTGCTATTGAGGGATAGGTCTGTATATTAGAAGTTTTATGATGCTTGCGGCAGATAAACATTCCTGTTGAGAGTTCCAATTCAGACTAAATAGCAGAATAACTAGCTAAATGGGCTTTTCCACTGAAATTAGCAAGTTATCCAAATCTGTACTGCATGGATATTCTGATGTAGATGGGACAATTCTCCACAATATATATATTTTTTAAGGACTTGACAATGTATAAAAGTTGGTGCTTTCGCATGAGTCCCGAAACAAAGTTAGAATTCTAAATTGGGGCAAGGCCAATTTTGCTGGTATCAAGCAGGAACTTTCAAAAATTAATTGGAGAGTCTGTGGGAAGGCAAAGGTAAGTGGGGAGCTTTCAGGGGTGCAGGGTAAACACATTCCTGTTAGCATGAAGGGCAAGTCTGACAGAAATAGGGAACACTGGATAACTTGGGATATTGAGGCCCTGGTAAGAAGAAGAAAGAGGCACATGACATGCATAGGCAACTATGATCGAGTGAATCTCTTCAAGAGTATAGGGGGTGTAGGAGTAGATTTAAGAGAGAAATTAGGAGGGCAAAAAGGAGACACAAAATTGTTTTGGCAGATAAGGCAAATGAGAATCCAAAGAGCTTCTACAAGTACATAAAGGCCAAAAGAGTAACAATAGAAAGTAGGACCTCTTAAGGATCAACAAGGTCATCTATGTGCAGATCCACAAGAGATGGGTGAGATTCTAAATGAATATTTCTCATCAGTATTTACTGTTGAGAAAAGCATGGATGTTAGGGAAATAAATAGTTATGTCTTGAGGAGTGTACATGTTACAGAGAAGGAGACGCTGGAAGTCTTAAAGTGCATCAAGGTTGCTAAATCTGCAGGACATGAAAAACATGCTGTGGGAGGCGAGGGGGGAAATTGCGGGTCTCCTAGCTGAGATATTTGAATCAGCGATAGTCATGGGTGAGTTGCCTGAAGATTGGAGAGAGGCAAATGTTGTGCCTTTGTTTAAAAAGGACTGCAGGAAAAAGCCTGGGAACTACACAATGAGCCTCACATCTGTGGTGGGGAAATTGTTGAAAGGTATTTTGGGAGATAGGATCTACAGGCATTCAGAGATGCAAGGACTGATTAGGGATAGCTTTGTGAGGGGAAAATCATGTCTCACAAATTTAATTGTGTTTTTTGAAGGGGTAACCAAGAAGGTAGGTGAGGGCAGTGCAGTTGATATTGTCTCCATGGACTTTGGCAAAGACTTTGACAAGGTACCACATGGTAGGTTGTTGCATAAAGTTAAATCTCACAGGATCCAGAGTGAGGTATCGAAATGGATACAAAATTAGCTTCTTGACAGAAGCCAGAGGGTGGTTGTAGAGAGTTGTTTTTTTCAAACTGGAGGCCTGTGACAGCGGTGTGCCTCAGGGATCAGTGCTGGGCCCACTGTGGCCTCATTCTGCATTATCAGGATTCTATGCCTGACAAATTAAGATAGTGCAAGAACTGTCAAGACGTAAGACTGTGTTGTATTTCATTGATGTGCCTGCATTGTAAGGTGTTTGACAAAGGAAAGGATTAGCAGTTGATTAGAGAATGGCACCATCTGAAACCCATACAAGGAGCTATTTGGAATTGTGCATTGTTGAAGCTTTCTAGAAGAAGTGATATGTTAAATGGGGTGGCACGGTGACACAGTGATTGGCACTGCTGCTTCACCGCACCAGGGATTTGGGTTTGGTTCTTGGCTTGGGTCACTATCTCTGGATCTGTACCCTCACCATCCTCTGCACCATCCTTGGGTGGACGTTACTACGGGGCATAACTAAAAGGTTCATGGTGGGAGATTTAGGAGGAATGTCCGAGGTAGATTCTTTAGTCAGAGAGAGGTTAGGGTGTGGAATAGACTGCCTGCTGTGATAGTGGAGTCGGACACCTTAGGAACTTTCAAGCAGTTATTAGATAGGCACATGGAGCATGCCAGAATTATGGGGAGGGGATAGCATGATCTTGGGATTGGATATAGCTCGGCACAACATTGAGGGCCGAAGGGCCTGTTCTGTGCTGTAATGTTCTATGTTAAAACAAACCAAAGGGAAGTTTAAAATGATCAATTCTTTGATAAATGATAACATTGTTTTTTTCCACTTAAATTATAATGCATAAATTGTGTGGTGAATAGGCCATGGTTTCACTGTCGAGTTAGGAACAGGGAGTCAGGAAGATTACGATTCCGTCTTGGGAGATAGTGTCCCAAGTGATCTAGAATGAATTTGGAGGCAGCCATGAGGTCTGTCAGCTGCAGAGTGGTTAATATGACGCCTCGGTGCCCCAGGACTTTGTGTAGTTGTTAAAAAGAACAATAAAAAACAAAATTAGTCTTTAAGCCCTCACCTCCCACACACTTCCCATACCAACGAATTCATCTCCCATGGCCTCTAATATCCTCGATTACCAATCCTTGCTTCACACTTACGTCATGATTCTTTATGACCCCATGTCAACTTTGCAACAACATGTGCTGACCCAAGTCTCCATTTTCCCCTCTCCCCTTACTGTTTCCCCCAAATCCAACTTCCAGCACAAATACAGTGAATTTTCAGGTGGAGAAAGCAGATGGTATTTTTGGAATTAAAGGCTCTGGCACTATTTCAAGCTTTGTGAAAATTCAGACCAATGTGTAATAATTTGTGATTCACTGTTAATTACAAGTGTGTTTACTTCTATGTGAGGCACATGGGAAACTAATTGTGCAAATTATGGTGCAGACCTATTTTTTTTGCTTGATAAGATGCAGCTTAATTTGAATAAATGTGAGATTATTCACATTGGAAGCAAAAACAAGAAGGCAGATTACCATCTGAATGGTTGTAAATTGGGAGAGGGGACCCAGATGTCCTTATGCACCAGTCACTGAAGGTAAGCATGCAGGCGCAGCAGGCAATAAAGAAGGCAAATCGTATGTTGGCCTTCATTGTGAGAGGTTTTGAGTACAGGACAGGGATGTGTCGTTGCAATTACGCAAGGCCTTGGTGAGACCACATCTAGAATTATGTGGAGAGTTTTGGTCTCCTTTTCTGAGAAAAGATGTCCTTGCTCTTGAGGGAGCGCAGTGAAGGTTTACCAGGCAGATTCTGGGGAAGGTGGGACTGACGTATGAGAAGTGATTGACAAGGTTAAGATTGTTTTCATTGTAGCTCAGATAAATGAAGGGAGAAATCGCATTGAGATCTGTAAAATTCTAACAGGATAGACTCAGGAAGGATGCTCCCGATGGTAAGGAGTCCAGAATCAAGGATCACAGTGTGAGGACTTGGGATAGACCATTTAGGACAGAGATGAATAAAGAACAAAGAAAGTACAGCACAGGAACAGACCTTTCAGCCTTCCAGGTCTGCACCAATCATGATGTCTGCCTAAACGAGAACCAAATGCAATTATGGAGTCCATATCCTTTCATTCCCATCCTACTCATGTGTTTGTCCAGTTCCCCTTAAATATCGCTATCATACTTGCTCCAACCACCTGCCTAGGCAGCACGTTCCAGACATTCAACACCCTCTGTGTGAAAAGCTTGCCCTGCACATCTCCTCTAAACTTTACCCCATGCACCTTAAACCTATGTTTCCTATTACTGGGCTTTTCTACCCTAGGAAAGAGAATCTGAATATCCGCTCTGTCCACGCGACTCATTATCTTGTAAACCTCTACCAGGTCACCTGTCAATTTCCGTCATTCCAGTGAGAACAAACCAAGTTCATCCAACTTTTCTTCATATTTAATACCTCCATTCCACACAACATTCTGGTAAACCTCCCTGTACCCTGTCCAAAGCATCTATATTCTTCTGTTAGTGTGGTGACCAGAATACTGGTCTTGTGACTTGGACAAGTTGCAGAGCTGGGCCGAGAGGTGGCAAATGGAGTTTAATGTGGAAAAGTGTGAGGTAATGCACTTTGGCAGGAACAATAAATGTGTAGAGTATAGGGCTAATGGTAGGGCTCTTAATAGTGTTGAGGAACAGAAGGATCTTGGTGTATGTGTCAATAGATCCCTGAAAGTAGGCAGTCAAGTGGATAAAGTTGTTAAGAAGGCTTATGGAGTCTTAGCTTTTATTGGTAGGGGGATTGAATTTAGGAGCCGCAGCATCATGTTGCAGCTGTACAAAACTCTAGTGCGGCCGCACTTGGAGTATTGTGTGCAGTTCTGGTCGCCACATTATAAGAAAGATGTGGAGGCATTGGAGAGGGTACAGAGGAGGTTTACCAGGATGTTGCCTGGTATGGAGGGCAGGTCCTATGAAGAGAGGTTGAAGGATTTGAGGTTGTTTTCGTAGAAAGGAGGCGGCTAAGAGGGGATCTTATTGAAGCATATAAGATGATTAGAGGTTTAGATAGGGTGGACAGTGATAGCCTTTTTCCTAGGATGGAGAAAGCTAGCACGAGGGGACACAGCTTTAAATTAAGGGGTATGAGTTATAGGACGGATATCAGAGGTAGGTTCTTTACTCAAAGAGTGATTAGGGAGTGGAATGCCCTGCCTGCAGCTGTTGTAGATGCGCCAAGTTTGGTGGCGTTTAAGAGGTTAGTTGATAAGTATATGGAAGAGAAGGGAATGGTTTAGTTTGGAGGGGCATTGCTTTTTATTTTGGTCAGCACAACATCGAAGGCCGAAGGGCCTGTTCTGTGCTGTATTGTTCTATGTTCTATGTTCTATGTTCTAATAGTACATAATATTTTAAATGAGGCCTAACTAAGCTTCTGTACAGCTGCAGCATGACCAGCCAATTTTTATACTCAATTCTCTAACTGCTGAAGGCAATCTTGCTGTATGCCTTCTTGACTACCTTATCACCTGTGTTACTACTTGCAGTATTGGTGGACATGTATGGTCAGATCTCTCTGCCTGTCAATACTTCCACTGTTTTACCATTTATTGTATAGTTCCTACATAAATTGGACCTTTCAGAATGCATTACCCCATACTTGTCCAGATTAAACTCCATCTGCTATTTTCCTGCCCAAGTCTCTAGTTGGTCTATATCTTGCTGTATCCTGACAATCCTGTTCATTATCTGCAATTCCACTAATTTTTGTGTTGTTTGCAATCTTGCTAGTCAGACCAGCTACATTTTCTTCCAAATCATTTATATATACTACAAACAGCAAAGATCCCAGAACTGATCCCTTTGGAACACTGCTAGTCACAGCCTTGCATTCAGAAAAGCACCCTTCTACTGATACCCTCTGTTTTCTATGGCCAAGCCAGTTGTTTATCTGTTTTGTCAGCTCTCTGATCCCATGTGATTTCACCTTTCGTACCAGTCTACCATGACATATTTTATCAAAGGTTTTATTGAAGTCCACATATATAACATCTACTGCCTTTCCCTCATCTATCATCTTTGTCACTTTCTTGAAAAACTTGGTCAGGTTAGTGATGCTATCACTAATAAGTCCAATTGTTTCCAAATTTGAGTAAATCCTGTTCCTAAGAATTGTTTCCCATAATTTCTCTATCACTGACGTCAAGTTCACCAGTCTGTAATTTCCTGGATTATGTCTGCTGCTCTTCTTAAACAATGGAACAACATTGGCTATTCTCCAGTCCTCTGGAATTTAACCAGTAACCAATGAGAATACAAAGACTTCTGTCGAGGCCCCAACAATATACGTCCTTGCTTCCCTCAGTACTTTGGGGTAGATCCAATCAGGCACTTTGGACTTATCTTAAAAAACATTAAAGCAGATGTCCAACATCACCACCTTTTTGATATCAAATGATCCAGAATATCTACACACCCTACACTAGGTTCCTCATCCATCAAGTCCCTCTCTTTGGTGAATACTGAGGCAAGATATTCATTTAATATCTCATCCATTTCTTCTGGTTCCAAGCATAGATTCCCTCCACTATCCTGGACTGGACCAACCTATTCCCTAGCTACACTCTTGCAAGTTACATATGTATAAAATGCCTTAGCATTTTCCTTAATCTTGTTTGCCAAGGACTTTTCATTATCACTTTTAGCCCTCCTAACTCCTTCTTTAAGTTCTTTCCTATGTTCTTTATATTCTTCAAGGGCTCCATCTGTCCTAAGCCTTTTAAATCTTACAAATGCTTTATTTTTTTCTTTTTGACAAGGCTTATAATATCTCTAGTTATCCAGGCCCGATACTTGCCACATTCCATACAAATTCTGCCCCATCCAAGCTCCTAGCAGTAAGTGAGTCCTAGTTAATATAGGGAAAGTTAAAATTACCCACTATAACAAGCCTTTTGATTTTGCATCTTTCCAAAATCTATCTGCATATCTGCTCCTCTATCGCCTGCTGACTTTGGAAGGCTTGTAATAAACTCCCAACCTTGTCACTGCACCCTTCCTATTCTTGAGCTCTACCTGTATTGCCTTGCTGTATACCTGTATACCCTCCGAGGCATCCTCCCTTAGTACAACTGTGATATTCTCTTAATCAGTATTGCCCTTTTACATCCCCCCTCCATCCTGCCTGAAGCATCTAAATCCTGGAATGTTGAGCTGTCAATCCTGTTCCTCTTTGAACAAAGTCTCTGTAATAGCAACAACAATATAGTTCCAGATACAAATCCAAACTCTTAAGTTCACCTGTTTTACTTGTTATACTCCTCATCTTGAAACAAATGCACTTCAGACCACCAGTCGCATTATGTTCAACAACTACTCCCTGCCTCTAAATTGTACTGGCCTTAGTCTGTGGCTGTCCCTCAGTTATTTCTCCTGTTGACTTACTGCTCTGGTTCCTACTCCCCTGTCACACTAGTTTAAACCCTCCTGAGTGACTGCAGCAAATACATCTACCAAAATATTGGTGCCTCTCCAGTTTAGGTGCAACCTGTCCATTTTGTAGAGGTCACACTTGTACCAAGTGTACCAAGGAAGGGATTGTATCTGAATCCCTTCCTCCCGCACCAGCTCTTTAGCGATGTGTTTATTTGCACAATCTTCCTATTCCTAGTCTCACTGGCACATTTCACAGAAAGTAATCCTGAGATTACAAACCTAGACATCCTCTTTTTTTAACTTACTAACTAACTCTTTGAACTCCCCTTGTAGGACCTTGTCACTCTTCCTGCCTATGTTATTAGTACCAACGTGCACCATGATTTTGGCTGTTCAGCCTCCCTTTCAGAATGTCCCATGCCCATTCAGAGACATCATTAGTTCTGGCACCAGGGAAGCAACATACTATCTAGAAGTCTCTTTCCTAGCCACAGAAATGCTTGTCTGTGCCCCTAACTATAGCGTCTGTTATAACTATCTCTCTTCTGTATCTTGCCCTCCCTGAATAACTGAGCCAGTCATGGTGCCACTGCCCTGGCTGCTGCTGTTTTCCCCTGATAGGCCATCCCTACAACATATCAAAACAGTACATCTGGGGATACCGATGAGAGATATCGCTTCACCCAAAGATGGTGAGCTGTTTGAAATCTTTGTATTATTTTGAAGGGGCTCTCCAATTGTGTCTTTCACATCTTGATTTTACTATTCATATTCATATATACTATTTTTGTTTTGTTGAATGGCTGTCTGGCAGATTGAACAGCATCTCAATGACATTCAGAAACTATTCTGAATGTGTTTTCAGCTGGCATTCTGTTTTGTGGAAACCCCGCTTAGGAAATCACATTTCCAATGAGCATGTTGCAACTAAGAATTAATAGTAATTGTTTCAGTATACCACAAGCAATTGCACAATTGGCAATACTCTTGCCTCAGAGTCTGAACATTGTAGGTCCAGCCTTTGCAATGTAATTGAGCAATGAACTTCAATTGATAATTTAGTAGCATATCAAAGGAGTGGTGTCACCTTTTTTCATGAAATATAATGAAAGTTCCTACCAGAACAGGTGCACATGAAACAGATTCGTTCAACCTTTTCACTCAGGGGAAGAGGCAGCATTTTCATTTTCTTCTCACTCATGGGGCGAGAAGACCATAAGATTTAAGGAGCAGAAGTCAGCTATTTGGCTCATCGAGCCTGATCCATCATTCAGTGAGATCACGACTGATCTGATAATCTTCAACTTGACTTTCTAACCTTCTCTCAATAACATTTAATTTCCCTATTGATTAAAAATGTGTCTAACTCAGCCTTGAACCTACTTAATGACCGAGTCTGTATGGCTTTCAGCGGTAAAGAATTCTACAGATTCACTCCTTTCTGAGAGAAGAGGCCATTACCTTACTAAGGAACCTTTAGTGTGGTACATTATTGAATATGTTTTGCAAATCCAAGTATATTACACCCATTGTTTCCCTTTATCTGTATTGCTTGTTACAATCTCAAAGAATTCTAATAAATTTGTCCAACTTGATTGCCATTTCATGAAGCCATGCTGACTCTATTTAATTGTGTTATGTATTTCTAAATGCCCAATATTAAATCTTTTATAATGGAGTCTAACATTTTCCAAATGACAGATGTTAAGCCAACAGGCCTGTAGTTTTGTTTTTTGTCTCCCTCTTTTTGAACATGGGTGTCACGTTGGCAGTTTTCCAACCTGTTGAGATTTTTCAGAATTTAAGCATTCTTGGAAAATTACGAGCAATGCATCCATTATCTCAGTAGCTACTTCCTGAAATATCCCTGGATGCAACCCATCAGGTCTGGGTAGCTTATTGGTGATTAACACCATTAGTTTCCCTAATACTTTTTCTCTGCTGATAGTTATGATGTTTATTTACTCCCCTCCACCTCCTCCCCCCCATCTATGTCTCATTCTCTAATGGGCCGATGTTCACTTTGGCCTCATTCATCCTTTGTATACTTAAAGAAGGGTGGTTCAGTAGCACAATGGTTAGCACTGCTGCTTCATAGCTCCAGAGATCCGGGTTTGATTCCTGGCTTGAGTCACTTCTGTGTGGAATTTGCTATGGACGCAAAAAGACCCAGTCCTTGTGAAATTAAAACAGCTAGTACTGACGGGAAAAATAAAGACCAGAATTTCACCTAGGCTGGAGCCGGAGAGAACAGCTGACCATGCAGAACAGCATATTCCTATGGGGCTCCAGTGTTGTCGTCCCAGAGCAGGGTCACTGACCATTCCAGCTAAACTTCACCACATCCATCCAAGAGTGACAAAAATGAAAATCCTCACAAGAAACTATGTCAGGTGGCCAGGATTGTATGGATATAGCTGTGCACATGGATCAGAATCAACAAGGGCAAAAGCTAGCACCAACAGCTCCTCTGCACCCATGTGAATGGCCAGGAAAGGCACGGACACGGTTACATTCAACTATGCCAGTCTGTTCATGGGGGTCAGTATTTTCGGTAATGGTAGATGCCCACTCAAAATAGGTGGACATACACAGGGCGAATCATCAAATACAAGGACAACAGTGGAAAAACTTTGCACCATTTTTGCTGCACACATGATCCCAGAAGTGTTTCTGACAATTGACCGTTTTTCATCGGCTAAGAATTTGTGAATTTCATGAAGTCAACACTAGCACCTCAAGTTAGTTCAATAAATAAATTTAATTCTGCACTTTATGTAGCGCATTTGAAATATTAATTATGTGAAATTGGAAGCTTGGCATACTTTGAGCACTGCAGCTAAAAGCAGGATATAATAATCCTAAATGTTGTACTTGCAGGCTTAATTGTGAGTCCCAGGACTCACTTATTTGTAAATTATTTTCTCCAACATTGAGAACACATTCAGGTTAATTTATTTGCACAATGATAATCTGCATGTTTACCAACACCTCCACATTTCATTAAGTTAACTCATAGCATTTCTCTGGGACTCAAATAAATTAACATGAGTATGTTCTGAATGTTGGAGAAAATCATTTATAAAAAAGTGAATAGATTACTAATTACTGTTTGTATCTTACTAATGGTTAATTAAGTGTCAGCAAATGTTCAGGTAATGTAACTGTTCTGAAAAACAATATGTTGTATGTGTTTCATCTAGATCCGAGAGCACCTGGCTAAAGGACAGCGGATGTTGGCAGGAGAGGGCATGATCCAAGTCATAAGGACTATGCTGGGCTTAATGGAGAAAAAGAATTTCTACAGTGGAGATCTCTTGTTCTCTGCAGACATACTACGAAACGTGACAGACACATTCAAGAGAGCCAGCTATATTCCTGCTTCGGGTGACATACAAGTGAGGATTGTGCTTATTTTTTGACATTTCAATTGTATCCAAGGTATACATATCAAAGAACAAAGAACAAAGAACAACAGAGCACGGGAAACAGGCCCTTCGGCCCAACGAGCCCGCGCCGCCTTCCTAACGTCTTAATGACATATAGAGACCAATATAGGGACAATTTGTTACCCAATCAGCCTAAGAGCACAGTTTTGGGATGTGGGAGGAAACCGGAGCACCCGGAGAAAACCCACGCAACCACGGGGAGAACGCGCAAACTCCCGCAGACACAGGCCCAAATCCATGTGTCTGCACAGCAACAGCGATAGTCTCTGAGCTGTCATGTTGCCCATCTGATGGTCCAGTTTAAGCATACACTAACGACTTGAAGCACTAGGCCACTCCTGAAGTAACATCCAAGAGCAGCCCTCGCACGACCTGCCGAATGCATGCACCTTGTTGGTCAACAAGGTGGACCGAACAGCCTGTGGAAACAATTAAAGTATTTAAATAGTCCTCCTATATCCCTCTATCTGCAGACCGCTCATGTGGCTGTCCAAGAGACCCTTAAACAACCCTAGCCTGCCTGCTCCCACCACCTTACTCGGCAGTGCATTCCATACCCCCACTACCCTTTGTGTGAAAAAATGCCCTCTAATATTAGTCTTATACATAGCCCCCCTCACCCTGTGGCCGTGACCCCTCGTTCTATCCGAATCTAATGGTGGAAAAAGCTTACCACCATTTACTCTATCTATACCCCTCATAATCTTATATACCTCTAATACCTCTCAGCCGACGTCTTTCAAGGGAAAACAACCCCAGTACGTTCAACCTTTCCTCGTAAGACAGCCCTTCCATACCAGGCAGCATCCTGGTAAATCTCCTCTGCACTCTCTCCAGGGACTCCACATCCTTCCGGTAGGATGGATATCATATCAGGATGACCAACAGAGCTTGCAAGGTGCAATCATACATAATGTGCTGAGAATGTAGGGGATATTGATATAGTCTGCTCATTATTTTTCTTTACAGTTTATCTAAGTAGGTGATTGTAAGTGGATGTTAATTGCTCCACTCCATTTGTAGTAGTTAGTAACACATTGGTGCTAACACAACTTTCATCAGATGTAGAGTCACGGGACAAGGAGCAGGATGGGTTGCTAGCTCGCTTCAAGACAAAAAAACAAACAGTCGAGTAAAGCGTAGTTATTCAGATTGACATAAAGTGTTTCACAAGGATCAGTGCTGGGACCACTGTTGTTCACAATACATATTAACAATATCGACTTTGGAATCAAAAACACAATTTCTAAATTTGCAGTTGACACTAAATTGGGGAATATTTAAATACAGATTGGAGAACTGCAAAAAACTGTAAGATATTAACAAACTTACAGAATAGGAATATAAATTGGCAAAAAAATCAATATGGAGAGACAACATTTTGGGAAGAAAAATAAGGGATTCTATATTACTTCGAAGATTATTTATCTTCTCTCGAAGATATTATTTATCTTCTCTTGACGCGAAGCATGTCAGATCCTTTCCTGATGCTGCAAACTTCCCAATGTCACTCCTGCTGTTTGCTATTTTGGTATGGAAAATGAGATAGATCATAACTTGATACACATGCTGATGGACCTCAGGACTTCCACTGAGTAGATGGGAGATTCAGAACAATTGAGAATTTCAATGATCAGGTGGAATTTGGAAGTTTGTACAAACCATGTATGCTCAGGAAGATCGTGAATAATGTAAGTTCAGAACTTTTTTTAACCCCTGAATGTAAGGATAGCCTGCATCACCTTGATGAAAAAAATCCTTAGGGAAGCTAAGAATCTGCACTAGGGAGGAGGTGGAAGCAGTGGTGTGGTTGCTGAGTACACAATCTGGGCACAATTTTTCCTCCAACTTCATTTTCAAATTTGCTGAGTAGCGGCTGAGATCCCAAGCAATGACAGAGTACAGGAAAGAGATCGAGGGAGTGATTCTCCTAATAAAGTTCTAAGTGCTAAGTTTGCGGAAAAACTCATGAGAGTCACGATTGTTCTATCAGTGGGAGTTCAGATTTGAATCTCTGTGCAGAGTTCACAATCAGGAATATAATTAAAAGCTCAGGATATTCATACCAGAGCTTGACAGTTCCAGTGCAGAAGCCCCAAACTGACAGTCTGCAGTTTACTAGCCAGCTTGATTCCTGGCCAGCCTGGGATGCCCATAATGCTGCATCCCCAACTCCCCATTCCACCCTGTGGCCTGACTGTGGTTCCCCCCCCACCAATTCATTTTCAGGCCAACCCTGAACCCCCTTCATCCTTAGCACCCCGATTTCCAGCTCTCCCCCTTCTTTCTGTTCCCCCCCACACCCAGGAGTCACACCTCCACACAGCCAACACCCTCACCCCCTCCCAGCCTGGCTCCCTCCAGGCCCGACCGATCCCCATGCAGAGTGGTAGTGGGACCACCCCCCCCACCCCATCAATAGCATCATAGACCTGCCCACATCAAGCCTCCCTCTAGGCTGCCTCCTTGGAACTGCCCCCACCCCCCCCCCCCCCGGCATGGGCACTTTGCCTCTTGGGCAGTGCAAAGGAATACAGTCTGGCAGTGCCCAGGGGCACCACCCTCCACTGCCCAACACTCCTGGGGAGCACCAATTGCTCCCCTTCACTCCAGTGGGGTCTCCTGCTTTTTCCCTGAAAGTGAGGAGATATTCTGAACCCCGCCAGACTGAAAGTGTACTGATGGGTTGGGAGATGCTAGCAGGCCTGGAAACCTCAGTCCAGGGCCTGCTAATCACATTTAAATAACGTTTAAAATAAGATTTAAAAAACTTACCTGCTGTTCCCACTTGTTTCCTGCGTGGCCCAACCCCACAAGATACCCGGTGCTCAGAGATGCATTGCAGCGAGAATGCATATATGAATCCCACGAATCAGCCCACATGCGATTCTCCCGGCAGACCACACTAAAAAATTAGCATAGCGCAATGGGAGAATCACCCTGGGAAATTTGCTGAATTGGTGTGACAAAAATAATCCTTCTCTCAATGTCAGTAAGACAAAGGAGATAGTCATTGACTTCAGGAAGTATAGTGGAGGACTTGTCCTTGTCTACATCAACATGATGAAGTAGAAATGAGCTTCAAGTTTATAGGTGTCCAGATCACCAACAATCCATTCTGGTCCTTTCACACCGACACTATAGTTATGAAAGCCCACCAGCGCCTCTACTTTCTCGGAGGCTATATAAAGTCTGCACATTCACTATGACCCTCACCAGTTTTTGCATATGCACCATAGAAAGCATTCTTTCTGGATGGATCACAGCAAGGTACGATTTCTGCTCTGACCAAGACTGTAAGAAACTACAAAGGGTTGTGAATGTAGCCCGGTCCTTCATGCAAACCAGCCTCCCATCCATTAACTCTGTCCACACTTCCCACAGAAAAGCAGCCAGCATAATCAAGGACCACATGCACCTTAGACATACTCTCTTCCTGCTTCTTCTGTCAGGAAAAGATATACAAATCTGATGTCACATACCAACCAATTCAAAAACTTTTTCCCTGCTGCCATTAGAGTTTTGAAAGGATCTACCTTGTATTAAGTTGATCTTTCTCTGCATCCTAGCTATGACTGTAACACTACATCCTGCACCCTTTCCTTTCCTTCTGTCCTATGTACTCTATGAATAGTATGTTTTTCTGTGTAGCAAGTAACATTACGTTTCACTGTATACCCACACATATGACAATAATAAATCAAATCAAATTTAATCTGCCACCAGCGGGAACAGTCTTTTAGCCGGGCTACACTTGTCTATCCTCCAAGTAGAAGTCTACCTCTGGATATGAATACAGGATCCTTATACCTGCAAGTCATTTAGACACAGTGGCAATTGCCCCAGGTACCACAAAAAAGGCTCTCCAGGTAACATGAGCGACAATCTCACCAACCAACGCTGAAGACGAAACAAACAAAGAATATCCAGAGCACCTTGGAAGAATCCTCATATGTGACCATTACCTTGGACATACATACGTGTACTGCAAAGAAACTCAAACTGCTGGAAATGTCAGAATGTCAGCAAAGGAGGTGATTTCACCTTTCCAGGAGATTTTGGTTAACCTGCGTGACCTCCTGATTGATAACCTGGTCCCCAGATCATCCATCGCCATCTGCTGCCATTTGCACTTAACATCACTTTGCCCCTTCCTTGCTTCAGGTTCCTTTGAGGGCTCTGCTGGTGACTTGTGTGGAATACCCCAATTGCATCTTTGATGCCTCCTTGCTGTTCCAAATGTCCTCTTCACATAGTTTGATTTGAAACAAATGCAGCCTCACAGCCCCACAGGGCGACTAGGTTTATATCTAGTCATATCCCCCCAGATCCAGGCATCTTGGATTGCCATCAAGGCACCAACAGAGATAGTAGACTAATTCATCAACAGGAAAGTGTACCATTCAATAAATGAGTAGCTGGTACGCAACCATCAAAAAAAACATGCATACATCTGTGCTTGCTTTTGAGGGAGTTGCTATTTTGGGACTTCAGACTACGCAATGGATTTTGGACAACTTTTTGGATACATGTTGAAGAAGTAAAAAACAAATATATTGTAATGCTGGAAATCTAAAAGTGCTGGAAATATCCCCTAGGTCTAGCAGATTCTGTAGAGACAGAAAGAGTCAATATTTTGAGTGGAATATGACTCATCAAAGCTGAAGAAGCTAATTATTTCCAGCACTTTCTGTTTTTATATACTTTAATGATGTAGCTTCTAATATCACTCAGGGACTCAGATAGACCCTTAGCAGACAAACAACAAGAACCACTTCCACACCATGACACTCACTGAACAGAACACATCTCTGCTAAAAAAAAACAGATTACAATGCCTGGCTACTCTGGTGGTCCAATACTCACGATGTGGAGATGCCGGCGTTGGACGGGGATAAACACAGCCTGAAGTCTGACAACAGCAGGTTTAAGTCCAACCGATTTATTTGATAGTAAACTCACAAGCTTTTGAGGTGTTTAGACCTCTTCGTCAGGTCTCAGATCAGAACACCTCATTCACCTGATGAAGAGGTCGAAACACCTCGAAAGCTTGTGAGTTTACTATCAAATAAATTGGTTAGACTTAAACTGGTGTTGTCAGACTTCTTACTGTGTTTTCCGTTGGTTGGCTGCAGTCCTGACTTCAACCCATCCTGACTCTGAGACATAGAAAATACAATGGGAAGGCATAGGCATCAGGATAGAATGAAAATCCAGTTCATCGAGACACTGGAGAGAGTGCAAAAAAATTTACAGGAATAAATGGGGGGGTGGGGGTGGAGAATGGTAATGGCCTCATGGTATTATCACTAGACTATTAATCCAGAAACCCAGCTAATATTCTGGGGACTCAGATTCAAATCCCACCACGGCAGAATGTCTGGAATTAAAAATCTACGGATGACTATGAAACCATTGTTCATTATCAGAAAAAATTATTAGGTTCACTGCCATCCTTACCTAGACTGGCCTATATATGACTCCAGAGCCGCAGCAGTGTTGTTCAGTTTCAACTGTCCTCAAGGGCAACTCGGGATAGGTCATAAATGTCAGCCAGCCAGCGATACCCATATGCCACAAATGAATAAAAATAATCCCAGAGGCATTACCTATTTTTTGAAAAGGTGACTGAAGGATAACTTAAAGACCAAATTGAGTTTTTTTAAGTCTTTGAAAGGTTTTGATAAAGTGGAGAGACAGAGAATATTTCCACTTGTAGGAAAGACCAAAACTAGCAGTCATCTCCAAAAGATTGTCACCCAGAAGTTAAATTCAGAAAAATCTTCCTTAGCCTGATCGTGGTAAGAATGTGGATGTCATCACCACAGTGATTGGTTAAAGCAAATAATTTAAATGCAGTTAAGGTAAGCTTACATAAGTGAATGAGGGAGAAGAAAATCAAAGGTTTTGACAGATTTGGATCAGGAAAGATAGAGCATAAACATTAGCATGAACTGGTTGAATGGAATAGCCTTTTCCTGTATTGCATTTCCAATGTAAAGAATTATAGGATTGTGCCTCAGTGACATTAAAGAAGCAGATATGTCCGAGTCAGGATGATCAGTGATTTGAATGTTCCATGACATTGTTACTTATTGTTGTCCTTGGTGGTAGAGGGAAATGCTGTCGAAGGAGCATTGACAAGTTGCTGTAGTGCATCTTTTGGATTATGCAAACTGAAGCCAGAATCCCCTGGTAATGAAGGAATGGTTATTAAATTAATTGACATGCGGGTCAGTCATGAAACTGTTCAGCCCTGGGTACAGCATTAAAAAATTAAATGCTAACATACTATTTTTTTCTACCTGGGTTTCAGCATTTTTGTTTTCTCCAATAATATTGTTTCTTACAATTGCTATGCTGTTGATAACCAGCCCTATCCTACTATTCACTTTCTCCTGCTGTGACATTCCATGTTTGGCGAGAAAATTGCTGATACCCTAATTATAATACTCCAATGTTTCCTTGATTCACAAATTATTTAAAATAAAAAAAAATGAGTGTGTTATCCTGCTGTTTAGTAAAAGTGTGCAAAAAGCCAGGGAATTAAAGATCAGTTTGCCTAACATATTAGCATGAGGCCCGGGTCATTTTAAATCCAGGACTGATTTAAGTGCTGCTGTGTATGTAAAAAAAAGGCACAAAGCACTCTGACCTCAGAAATGAGAAAATGCGTTGGCAACAGAAGGAGAAAAGTTTGGTAATTGTGGCTGCATGTGCAAAGACTCCTATCAATTTCAAAACTTAACATGGCTTCTTCCAGCCAATCATTACTTCCTACTATGGTTCAGTTGTTGTGGATACAGTGCAGGCCTCCCCCAATGACTTATGATGTCTGGGATTCGATCAAAAAAATTCTAGTGAGAGTAACTCCTGCCAACTTTTTAGCAGGATTTTTAAATTGAATTCCCCACACTTGAGCACTACAGAGTCAGTGGGAACATGATTCCTCTGAAAATCAGGGAGTGGAGCCCATTCCCCCCGAGAGGTTGGTAGCAGAGTGCTAAGCAGGACACTGTACGTGAATCTACCTGTCAGAGCCAAGATTGGTGCATGTGCACTGGCCTCGCATTGCTGGCCAGCCCTGTGACCCACTATTGCTGTTCCTCTGAACACCCCCACCCCCAAGCCCCAAATCTCTGGCCTCCCGACCCCTCTATCCCACCAGACCCGATTTCCCAATCCATTCCAAACCCCACCCAGATGGCTTGCCCTGACCTCCTCTTCCTTTGCTCTGCCAATGATCTTCTGGCAGATTGCAGTAGGACCGTCCCACTGATCAGTCGCACTTCCTCTGACCCCACCTGATGCCCAGTGGTCAGTGCCAAGGTGCCATTTGGGCATTGCCAGTTTGCCTCCGAGGCAGTGCGTGAGGTCCAGGCTGGCATTGTCAAGTTGGCAATGACAGGGGAGAATCCCTCTCTCACCCCTGACTTCTTGGGGGGTGCTTTAATGGCCTCTCTTCACTGCAGTGGGGTTGGGCTGCCTCTTCCCCATTAGTGGGGAGTATTTGTAAACCCCACTGGGGGAGGAGAGGACGTAGGCAGGCCTGAAGAATTCAGTCGCAGGCTCCCTAATGATATGAAATACTCATTCCCATATTGTCATCAGCTCTGCACCAATTTGCAGTGCAGAACTGATTATGTCATAAATCTTTGTCATGGAGATGCACCTAGGTGCCCAGCGAGAATCCTGCGAAACAGTTTCTGCTGATGTCTCCAGCTAGCAGCGCAGTGGGTTGAGAGAATCGCCTCCCATGAAAATCATTTTTGACTGTAAAGCAGGCACTCACCTGCCCAGTGTGACATGCTTGACCGACTTGAATATCAGTGAAGATAAAATGCCACCCTGACAAGACAATGACCTCAAGCAAATAAGTGGAATAAGAAAAATCTTAACCTCTCCTTACAGCAATAACCCATTGCAACTTCAGTCAGAGGTTATGAATTATTTGAATGACACAATGAATTTATCACCACAAAGCCACCGAGTAGTGGAAATTTTTTTTACTTTAACGAGTTGCAGATTTTTTTTATTTCACATCATATTCTAAAAGTTCTGTAAATGACCAAGTTATTAAATAAATAATTTGCAAAACAAAATAAAGGAATTATATAATTTCCATTCTTTTTTATTTACCCAGAAGTTCTTTCAGATTGTCAGCTACATGCTTGAAGCAGAGAACAGAGCAAAATGGGATGATGCACTTCAGGTAAGTCTTTTCTATGCAAAACTACTTGGATATCATTCAAGATTTCCAACTGACTGCACTTAACTGGCCAGTGTTATCTGCATCAGAATGGAGGACAAATAAAGCTTAGTTCAGCACTTTTATCAATGACTATATTAAATGATAAGGTTACATAGTGTCAGATTGGTGAGCTTTCACTGAAGCACCTTGGACAGCTCCCAATTTCTGATGAGATATCCTTTATCAATAGAATCCCCTGTACCACTTACCTTAGTGCGAGCAACCATTCCCTTGGCTCAATATCAGCTTTCTCCCAGTTGATATAGGGCTTCTTCATGCTGACCATTTATTTATTACCATTAGATAATGAAGCCAAGAATTAAAACGGTTCAGGCTTCACAATAATACTTCCGAGTGATCCCTGGCCCCAGCACTCATGTTTACATCCAAAGTAAAATCTAGCAATAAGTTTCTCAGCATTCAATACATAGACCAATGCAATTCTGCTGTTCATTGCTTCCAGCATTTTAATGTTTGCTTTGTTTCCTGATAGAATGGAACAGATTACTGTGCTCAATCTATGGTCTGTCTTAATCATTGCATACTTGCTCAGAACGTCCTTTGACTTACATATTGATTTGGCATGGAACACGTTAATTTGATTTGCACATGTTAAGCATGAAGTTTAGGAAGACTCTTAGTCTCTCTCTTTCAACTTCCTCAGCTACTGCAACAATAATTGTAGAAAATGTATGCTTATTACTTCTCCTGTCTGTATCCAATACTTTACACTTGTCATTAAATTTCATCTGCCATTGCTCAACCTACTAATGTCGAACATTGTCAAGTGTCTTTTGAAAGCCCAAGAACTCAATATTGTAAAGTTTAAAGACAGAGAAAAAGTATATTTATATCTTCTCTGTCCTCTAGCTATCATAAAACACTTACAGTCAATGAAATATATTTGAAGTGTAGTTACTGCTTTAAAGAAACACCTGATCCATTTTTCAAAGTCAAGATCCTATATGTAGCAATGAGGACTTGATCATTTGTTTTGACCACGTTGATTGATGGGTAAGTATAGGCCAGGCCATCATCCCTTCTCTTCATCAATTAATACTTTAGGATCATTTACATCTGTCGGAGGAAGCAGATGTGGCCTCTCTTTAATGTCTGAACTAAAAACTGCTTCACAATAGTACAGAATTTCCTCAGCAGTTCACTGAAGTGGTAGTCTGAATTATGTGTTGAATATCTGGAATGGATCATTAAGATGTTGGACTGGGGTAAACATAACAAGAAATTTCACAACACCAGGTTAAAATCCAACAGGTTTATTTGGTAGCAAAAGCCACTAGCTTTCGAAGCACTGCTCCTTCATCAAGCAAGGTATATACAGATACAAACTCAATTTACAAAATAATGATTGGAATGTGAGCCTTTCCAGGTAGTCAAGTCTTAACGATCCAGACAATATGAATGGAGAGAGGGTTAAAGAGATATGTACTGCCTCCAGCCAGGAGACGGTTAGTGAGATTTTCCAAGCTCAGATAGTGTGTCATGAACACAAGATCCTGGTTGACGCTGTCCTCATGTGTGCAGAACTTGGCTATCAGTGTCTGCTCAGCAACTCTGCACTGTCATGTGTCATGACGGCCGCCTTGGAGAACACTTACCCAAAGATCAGAGGCTGAATGCTCTCCTTAGAAGATGAACATGGGACATGACGGATAGAGTACCCTTCGTTGTCCAATACTTTCCCCAAAGGGAGAAACTACAACATGTTCTCCAAGCCTTCAATAGATCATTGAACATTTCTCCAAGGCCATCCCTACACCCGACTTCTTGCCTTCAAATAACCGCATAACTCAAGCAAGCCATTGTCCACAGCACACTACCCAGCTTTGAGGAGATCAGTGACCACGACACTACACAACCCTGCCATGGCAACTTTTGCAAGACATGCTGGATCATTGACACAGATGCCATCATCTCACATGAGAGTACTATCCGCCAGGTACTCAGTACATACACTTTTGCAACTCGGCCAATGTTGTCTACCTGATACACTGCAGGAAAGGATGTCCCGAGGCATGGTACACTGGAGAGACTATGCAGACGCTATGACAACAGATAAATGAACACCGCTCGACAATCACTAGGCAAGTGTTCTCTTCCTGTTGGGGAATACTTCAACAATCATGGGCATTCATCCTCTAGTCTTTGGGTAAGTGTTCTCCAAGGTGGGCTTCACGACACACGACAGTGCAGAGTCGCTGAGCAGAAACTGATAGCCAAGTTCCGCACATGAGGACTGCCTCAACCAAGATCTCAGGTTCATGTCACACTATCTGTAACCCCCACGACTTGCCTGGGTTCACAAAATCTCACTGACTGTCTGTCTAAAGCCAAACATATCTCTTTAACCTATGCTTAACCCTCTCTCCACTCACATTGTCTGTACCTTTAAGACTTGGTTACTTGGAAAGACTCCATTCCAACCATTATTTTGTAAATTGAGTTTGTGTCTTTATATGCCATGTTTGTGAACTGAAATCCCATTCATGTGATGGAGGAGCAGTGCTTCAAAAGCTAGTGGCTTTTGCTACCAAATAAACCTGTTGGACTTTAACCTGGTGTTGTGAGACTTCTTACTGTGGATCATTAACCTATGACTCTCTAACTTGTGAGAGTGCTCCCACTGTGAAATGCAGATATTTATACTACAGATTACTCATTGTAATTTCCACAAAAACAAACAGATTGGTTAGATCGCATTCTCATCTTATAAAGCAATGCTGCAAGTCAGTTTAACTCAGCTGGCAGCATTGTCAGCCTGAATCAGAAAGAAGGATGTTCAATATCCATGCCAAACATTTGAACACGTAATCAAGATTTGACACTCAGTGGAATACTGAAACAGTGCTATATATCAGGGATATTGAGGATATTTCAGCAGCAGTGTTTGAGTCACGAGGGTAGCAAAACTCAAATGAGATTGAAATCTAACTGGATCCAATGAACAGATTTCCTGGTTTAACTGACATGTTTGAGTATGTGCAAGTAATTTGTTTTCCATAGTTTGTGTGTTCATTGGCACAGGCAGGTTACCAATTTACTTGAGATGACATTAAGTTCATTTTAATTACATTTTTTTGAATTAGCAAAACAGGGCTTGAGAAATCCATCAATGAATGGTAATATTCAGGTGCAGTTGAGGTTTTTAAACTTCATACTGTCAAACTTCAGAAGGAATTAATTCTTTGTCAGTTGCCTTTAGCAGAGAGCCATTGAGAATGCATAGTTTATGAAATGGATTTCAGCATGACAGGAGATGTTTCTGGCATTACATCAGATGAGGAAGACAGACATCATGTACAGCAGTGATAACATGCTATGTAGGAACAACAGACAAGGGGTGCAGGAGAGCAGGGAGGAGACTACAGCGGGTGAGATCACAGGAGGCACTGCCCATGTGAGAGGGGTGTACAAAGGCTCAGCTTCCTACACTTTCTGAAAAACAATGATTCCAAAGACTGAAGAGAATAAAATAAATTGCTAACATCTGCAGCATCCTTAAAGGAGAGCAGCTCTCTGCTGCACCTGGTGATCATGCATTCCTGTCACCATCACAGTCACCATAACCTCTGATTTCTTTGCTTTTTGCTCTTTTAAGAGCACCACTGGCTGCAGATCCAGGGTTTCTCCGTCAGTGGTCCATAAATGTGTGAAACAGATGATGAAAGGATTTTTTGCCAGGTTGTTGATTTATGCCAATTTATGACTAAGAGACACAATAGTTAGAACAAGTGAAGGATATGATACCATTAATGTAAAGACACTGAAGTGATTCATGCGGGTCTGTGCCAAGTTCCTCTCAAGCTGTCATGATGCTTTTGTACTGTGGCAATCCAACAATTCAAATATTTTCATTCCAATAAGTAGATTTGAGAGTTGGCTTGAAGCAGTCAAGGAATATTCTTTTCAAACTTAGCTTGTGACACCTAAGAACAACCCTAGCAATCAGACACAGAAGCATTTCAAGCAGAGCTGTGACAATTTGTTGTGTTGTAGAACAAGCCATTGGCACATTGAAAAAGCGAAAGTGCTGGATTCTTCTTTGCACCTGTCATTTTTTGCTGGCAAGTGTCTCCAAAAGGATAGTGATCTGCTGCATCCTAAACAACATTAAGAAAACAAAAGCCATTACAGATGAAGGAACACAAAGGCTTTCATCATAATATTTGGAATGGAAACATTGAAGCATATGGAGAGGCACTCTTCACCAGACCAACTAGGTATTTCGCTTTGCAGGGATGACATTGTCACCAGAAGCTTGAAATAAATATTCTGATTAGGACAAAAAAGAAAGTCACTACCAGTCCCAGCTGCTGCCCCCAACCAACACCCATTGTTCTCACATTTCATGAATCAGTCCTTCAACTGCGCATCCTCCCATTCTAGCCATATATTGCCATTTATAATGAATTAAGAGAAAGGGTGAGTCGGCACTCATAACGCAAAAATTGTGAATTTGCAAAAATCATGGCATGATTAAAAAAGGAAACTTAACAATGACATTTTTTCAAGCATTTATATGCATATCCTCAGTCAATTATAATTTATTTGTCCTTCTTACCAGCTCTGCATGGTGCAACCTCAGCTGATTTAGCAGAGGTTACTCAGATCCTTCCTTTAACTACCAAAGAGCTTTTGGCCTACATTCACTGGGCTTTTCTTTGAGATCCCCAAGCTATTATTGATTCCATAATGGCCACCAAAGATTGCTTTGCCTACACCCATGTAGGGGCAGACTCAGTCATTGGACAAAAAGACTTGTTATTTAACAAGAGAAATACGAATGAAAACATTTGAAACCAAATCACAGAAGACGATAACAGGACTTGTTAGCAAAAGCTTAGTCAAAGAGGCAGATTTTTAAAAGCTTAAAGTTTATTTATTAGTGTCACAAGTATGTTTACATGAACACTGCAATGAAGTTATTGTGAAAATACCTTACGCGCCACTTTCCGGCGCCTGTTCGGTACGCTGAGGGAGGATTTAGCATGGCCAATGCACTTAACCTGCATGTCTTTCAGACTGTGAGATGAAACCAAAGCAAACCCTGCAGACATGGAGAGGATGTGCAATCTCCATACAGACAGCGACCTAAACCGGGAATCAAACCCTAATCCCTGGTGAGGCAGCAGCTTAAGGGAGAAGATAGAGATAAAGAGGCAGTGATGTTTATGGAACTCATAGAACATAGAACATTACAGCGCAGAACAGGCCCTTCAACCTTCGATGTTGCACCGACCAATTAGGAAAAAGCAATGACCCTCTAACCTAAACCATTCCCTTTTCGTCCATAAAATTATCTACTAACCTCTTTAACGCCACCAAACTTGGCACATCTACAACTGCCGCAGGCAGGGCATTCCATACCCTTACCACCCTCTGGGTAAAGAACCTACCTCTGACATCCGTCCTATAACTACCACCCTTAATTTAAAGCTATGTCCCCTCGTGCTAGCTTTCTCCATCCTAGGAAAAAGGCTATCACTGTCCACCCTATCTAAACCTCTAATCATCTTATATGTTTCAATAAGGTCTCCTCTTAGCCGCCTTCTTTCTAACAAAAACAACCTCAAATCCTTCAGCCTCTCTTCATAAGACCTGCCCTCCATACCAGGCAACATCCTGGTAAACCTCCTCTGTACCCTCTCCAATGCCTCCACATCTTTCTTATAATGTGGGGACCAGAACTGCACACAATACTCCAAGTGCGGCCGCACTAGAGTTTTGTACAGTTGCAACATGACGTTGCGGCTCCGAAATTCAATCCCCCTACCAATAAAAGCTAAGACTCCATATGCCTTCTTAACAACCTTATCGACTTGATTGCCAACTTTCAGGGATCTATGCACATATACACTAAGATCCCTCTGTTCATCAACACTATTAAGAGTCCTACCATTAGCCCTATACTCTACACATTTGTTATTCCTGCCAAAGTGAATTACCTCACACTTTTCCACATTAAACTCCATTTGCCACCTCTCGGCCCAGCTCTGCAACTTGTCCAAGTCTCTCTGCAAACTATAACACCCCTCTTCACTATCTACCACTCCTCCGACTTTGGTGTCATCCACAAATTTACTAATCCATCCTTCAATACCCTCATCCAGATCATTTATAAAAATTACAAACAGCAGGGGTTCCAAAACAGATCCCTGAGGTACACCACTTGTAACCGAACTGCATGATGTGGATAATCTCAAGTAGCGTCCTAAAGGGGGAGTATTTAAGAAGGAAATACCAGAACCTGAGGAGGGGATTATTTGCTGAAGACATGACTGTTAAGTGGGACAATGGAAATTTGGGTTTCACAAAGAGATAAACTTGGAGAAATACAGAGTTCTTTCAGGCTAGTAGAGTGGGCAAAAGTTACAGGAAGACCATAGATTTTAACATATCAATTTAAGTTTGAATAGTTTTGGGAGCAATAGCTTAGCGAGCACATGGGAGTGGCTTTTGACTTCCCATGGAGTTGTTTGCAATTCATTGCGAATTGCCGATAGCTCTCACTGACATCATTCCTTCTCAGGAGCTGATCAACTGCATTCAGAGTGTATGTCACTTCTGAATGGAACATCGTTTGTTGTGACAGTAGAGGCCGATTCGTGACTAATGTTTCTTCACAGATGAATAGTGATATAGAATAGATGAATATCGGCCGATATTCTTTCCATCTGCTGGGCTCTTTTTTCCACCATCTGGTTGTTTTTTTATGTCCTCTGCTGTTTCCATGCCCTTAGTGACTGCTTATCTCCAAGCACTCCAGTCAGCAGCAAGGACTTCCTATGATTCTAATCCTATTATCTTGTGAACCTGTTTGTAGACACTTGCATATTGTAGACATGGGCAACCTGTTGGTCTTGCGCTGATAATAAGCCCAGCATGGAGCATGTCTTTAAGGGTGTGGTAATCATCCGGTTTACATGATTCAGCCAATAGAGTCATTGCTGACTTGAGGGCAAACATACTTGTGTGCTACTATATTTCTCACTGTCCTGCCTGGAGATCCTCAGTGTTCATCTGAATTAGTGGAGTTGAAAAACATTCAGTCTCTTCTTGCATAACTTGTAAATGCATCACTATTATAAAAAACAGGGTGCTGAAAACACAAGCTAGGTACATGTAGAGTTTTGTATTTTCAGTTAGTTGCTGTTGGTCCATAGTCGACATTTCCACTTTGACATGAAACCTGCAGCCTTGGCACTCATGATGCTGATTTCAGCATCAAGGCTACATACAGAGTTATCTAACAGTTATAGAACATAGAACATAGAACATTACAGCACAGAACAGGCCCTTCGGCCTTCAATGTTGCGCCGACCAATATAAAAAGCAATGACCCTCCATTCCCTTCTCTTCCATATACTTATCAACTAATCTCTTAAACGCCACCAAACTTGGTGCATCTACAACTGCTGCAGGCAGGGCATTCCACTCCCGAACCACCCTTTGGGTAAAGAACCTACCTCTGATATCCGTCCTATAACTATCACCCCTTAATTTAAAGCTGTGTCCCCTCGTGCTAGCTTTCTCCATCCTAGGAAAAAGGCTATCACTGTCCACCCTATCTAAACCTCTAATCATCTTATATGGTTATTGAATTTATACATCTTATAAATTATGGAAATTTTCTTAAAATCTTAATTAATTAACAACGCAATAAATTGATGGTAACTGTTTCATTTAACTCAAAAAACTTAACTAAAGTTCTGAAGTTCAAAGTAGGTACCAGACTTGGGTTAGAGTTGCTTGCAGTTCACTGCCCATGAATATTGAGTTATGCTATATTTTGACTATTGCGATTGGAATAATGCTTTGTTCAATGAAAGAATTTTTCTAATTATTCACTGTAGTATTGTTAATGCAATAGTCTTGATTCATTTCACATAGGTTGCACCTGGATCAATCTATTTGATGAAGGTGGTTGAAGACTTCATCCATGTGGTGGGTCATGGACTAAAGGTGTTTCAGAGTGCCCTTATTGTGACAGATAACCTTGGTAAGTTCATAAGTTGCAAGTGATTTGTTTTTGAACTAAATTGGAATGTCAATGCAACTTTCAAGCTACTGTGACTTTCTTGGAGAAAATAAATAGATAGTCTTGAATACATGTCTTTGGCTGAGATTGTGGCACTCTCCCACACTTTGATCTGTTTATCAACTGACTTGATCAGTCTTGGATTGAAATTGGATTGTTCCCAGATTCTGATCAGTTCACCGCCAATAGCTTTGGTTTGAAAGAGTACCACTCTCACACATGTAAGCCAGTTCACCCACTGATGTCTATTTTGGTTGAGATTGTACCTCTTTTATATAAAGTTCACCTTTGGTGAACTTTGGCTCTGAAATTAGTGAATTAAACTTAAATGAAGACAATTATAAAGGTATAAAGACAGTTGACGATGATGGACTGGAATAATAGATTGAAAGGTGAAAGAGTGGCAAAGCTGTGACAGACATTTAAGGAGAAATATTAAAATGCCTCAACAAAGATATATTCCATTGAGGGAAAAAGATGGCATGAAGGATGCACCATTTGCGACAATCAACGAAAGTTAAGGATGGTATCAAATTGAAAGGAAGATATACAATATTGTGAAGGTTGATGATATTGGGAAAACCTTTCAAACCAGCAAAAGATGATTAACAAATAATAGAGGAAGACATTAGCATAAGAGGGAATAAAGAAATATAAAAACAGACAGTAAGAGAACATAAGAAATAGAGACAAGAGTAGGCTAGTCAATTCCTCAAGTCTGCTTCATCATTCAATAAGGTTATCACTGATCTGATTATGGCCTGAACTCCACTTTCCTGCTTTTCCCCATTTCACTTGACTGCCTTGTCAATCAAAAATTGGTCCAACTGAACCATGAATATATTCAATGAAGGTGAGAGGGCATGGGATCCAAGGGGCTTTGGCCTCGTGGATCCAGAGCTGGCTTGCCGGCAGAAGGCAGAGAATGGTTGTGGATGGGTCTTGTTCTGCTTGGAGGTCGGTAACCAGTGGAGTGCCCCAGGGATCTGTTCTGGGACCCCTGCTGTTTGTCATTTTCATAAATGACCTGGATGAGGAAGTGGAGGGATGGGTTAGCAAGTTCGCCGACCATACAAAGATCAGTGGTGTTGTGGATGGTCTGGAGGGATGCCAAAAGTTGCAGCGGGACATAGACAGGATGCAAGACTGGGCGGAGAAGTGGCAGATGGACTTCAATGCAGATAAATTTGTAGTGGTCCATTTTGGCAGGAATAATGGGATGAAGAAGTACAATATAAGGGGTAGGAGTCTTAGCTGTGTTGTAGAGCAGAAGGATCTCGGTGTCCGGGTCCATAGGACTCTTAAATTGGCCTCGCAGGTGGAGGAAGTGGTCAAGAAGTCGTAAGGTGTACTGGCCTTCATTAATCGAGGAATAGAGTTTAGGAGTCAGGAGGTAATGATGCAGCTCTATAAGACTCTTGTCAGACCCCAGTTGGAGTATTGTGCGCAGTTCTGGTCGCCTCATATAGGAAGGATGTAGAGGCTATTGAGAGAGTTCAGAGGAGATTTACAAGGATGCTGCCTGGATTGGGAGGCAGGCCTTATGAAGATAGGTTGAGGGAGCTGGGACTCTTCTCACTGGAGAGACGTAGGTTGAGAGGCGACCTGATAGAGGTTTATAAAATGTTGAGAGGGATAGATAGGGTGGACTCTCAGAGACTATTTCCCCGAGCTGAAATGGTCACTACGAGAGGACACAGATTTAAGGTGCAGGGAAGCAAATACAAAGGAGATGTCAGGGGTAGGTTTTTCACTCAGAGGGTGGTGAGTGAATGGAACCGACTGCCGTCGGAGGTTGTTGAGGCAAACTCACTGGGGTCTTTTAAGAGACTTCTGGATGAGTATATGGAAAAGAATAGGATAGGGGGTTATAGATAGGTCTGTGGATTGGTCGATGTGATCGGCGCAACTCGTGGGCCGAAGGGCCTGTTTGTGCTGTATTGTTCTATGTTCTATGACCCAGCCTCCATGGTTCACTGGGCAAGAGAATTTCAAAGATTAATAATCCTCAGATGAAATTCCTCCTATAAGTCTTAAATCAAAGACCCATTATTTATAAATCCTCCCCCCATTACTTAATTTAATGCCCCCTCATTAGCTTAAAGCCTTAGTTACATGGTGTGCCAGTCCTCTGGTCCCAGTTGGGTTCAGATGAAGTTCGTCCCAGCAATACAGCTTCCTCTTTCCCTAGGACAGTACCAGTGGTCCTTGAATCAAATGCATTACCTTCTTACCGATCTCAAAGTGACACACTCAATTTTTTGATATTATTTAGTATCTGCCAGTTTGTTTACAGCTTATAATCCAGAAATGATTACCTTTATGGTTCTGCTTTACATAAGAACATAAGAAATAGGAGCTGAAGTGGATCATTTCCAGTTTCCCGCTTTCTCTCCATAACCCTTAATTCCCTTATCTAATAGAAACCTATCTACTAGTGACTTAAATATATTCAGTGAGGTAGCCTCCACCACTTCAATGGGCAGAGAATTCCAGAGACTCACCAGCCTTTGAGTGAAGAAGTTCCTCCTCAACTCCGATCTAAACTGCACCCCCTCACTTATTTTGATTCTGTGCCTTCTAGTTCTGCTATCCTTTCTTCGTGGGAAGAATCTCTCTATTTCTACCCTATCTAGCCCCTTCATTATCTTCCATGTCTCTATAAGATTCCCCCTTCAGCCTTCTAAACTCCAACAAGTACAGACCCAGTCTATTCAATCTCTCCTCATAGGCTAACCCCCTCATCTCCGGTATCAGCCTAGTGAACCTTCTCTGCACTCCTTCCAAGGCCAATATATTCTTCCACAAATGTGGCGACCAAAACTGCACACAATGCTCCAGTTGTGGCCTTACCAGTATCTTGTACAGTTGCAGCAAGACCTCCCTGCTTTTATATTCTATCCCCCTTGCTATAAAGGCCAATATTCCATTCACCTTCTTGATCACTTGCTGCACTTACAGACTGGGTTTTTGTGATTTGAGCACAAGGACCCCTCAGATTCCTCTGCACTGTAGCATGCTGCAGCTTTTCGCCTTTTAAATAATAATCCCTCCTACTATTATTTCTACCAAAGTGGATAACCTCACATTTGCTAACATTATACTCCATCTGCCAGGTCTTCGCCCACTCACTCAACCTATCCAGATCTCTCTGCAGACTTTCTGCACCTTCCACGCAATTTGCTTTTCCATTCATCTTCGTGTCATCAGCAAATTTTGTTACCCTACACTCAGCCCCCTCCTCTAGATCATCTATGTAAATGGTAAACAGTTGAGGCCCCAACACCGATTCCCTGCGGCGCTCCACTAGTCACCAACTGCCAAGCAGAATAGCACCCATTGATTCCAACTCTCTGCTTCCTATCAGACAACCAATTCTTAATCCACGCTAACACCTTACCTTCCAATTCTGTGCACTGTAACCTTTTGCAGCAACCATTTGAGAGACACCTTATCAAACACCTTTTGGAAATCTAAAAACACCACATGCACCGGTTCCCTTTTGTCTACCGTACTAGTGACATCCTCATAAAAATCCAATAAATTCATTAAATATGACTTCCCCTTCACAAATCCGTGCTGCATCTGCTTGATCAAACCATTTTTTTCTAGTTGCCTCACTATTTCTTCTTTGATGACGGATTCTAGCATTTTTCCAACTATGGACGTTAAACTAACCGGCCTATAATTCCCTGCCTTTTGTCTGCTACCTTTTTAAACAGCAGTGTAACATTAGCCGTTTTCCAATCTTCCAGCACTTCTCCTGAGTCCAGCAAATTTTAATAAGTAATTACTAAGGCATCTGCTATCACCTCTGCCATTTCTTTCAGAACCGTGGGATGCATTCCATCTGGTCCTGGAAATTTGTCTACCTTTAGTTCCGTCAGTCTATCAAGCACTACCTCTCTAGTGACAGTTATCACATTAAGGACCTCATCTCCTACCACCCTTCTATCTTTAATATTCGGCAAGCTGTTTGTGTTCTCCTCTGTGAAGACCGACACAAAAAAACTTATTTAAAGTCTCAGCCATTTCCTCATCACCCATGCTAAATCCCCCCTCTTGTCCTCCAAGGATCCAACATTTACTCTAGCCAGTCTCTTCTTTATATATTTGTAAAAACTTTTAGGATCATTTTTTATATTTTGAGCTAGTTTAGCTTCATACTCAATCTTTCCTTTCTTTATCGCTTTCTTAGTCATTCTTTGTTGTTTTTTAAATCTTTCCCAATCTTCTAATCACCCACTATTTTTAGCCACTCTGAACGTATCAGCTTTCAATTTAATATTCTCCTTTATTTCTTTCGATAACCACAGCTGATTATCCCTTCTCCTACAGTCCTTCTTTTCCATCAGAATGTATTTCTGCTGAATACCAAAAAAGATCTCCTTAAAAATCCTTCACTGTTCCTCAGCCGTCCTACCAACCAATCTGCGCCCCCAATCTACATTCGTCAATTCCACCCTCATCTTATCATACCCCCCTCTGTTCAAACAGAGAACACAGGTTCAGGTCTCTACTTTCTCATCCTCCATCTGCATCAGAAATTCAACCATGCTATGATCACTCTTTCCAAGAGGATCCCTCACAAGAAGATCCCTAATTCTATCTGCCAGATCTAAGATAGCTCGCTCCCTCGTAGGTTCCATAACATATTGTTCAAGGAAACTACCCCGACAGCATTCCAAGAACTCTTCTTCAAGTCCACCGCGTCTGACTTGCGTCATCCAATCAATATGCAGATTAAAATCCCCCATAATTATCGCCACATCAATTATTTGTTTGTTTATAGTCCATCTCAAAGTTATTATTTAGGGACCTATAGACCACACCCACCAGTGTCTTTCTTCCCTTATTATTCATTATTTCCACCCACAACGATTCCACGTTTTGCTCATTGGAGCTTATATCTTCTCTTACTACCGCCCTGATATTATCCTTTATTAATAGAGCTATCCCAACTCCTTTTTCCTCCTGTCTATCCTTCCTAAACGCCTGATACCCCTGGACATTCAGTTCCCAGTCCCTGTCATCCTGCAACCACGTTTCCGTAATGGCCACTAGATCATATCCATTTGTGCTGATTTGCGCCATCAGCTCATTCACTTTGTTCTGAATGCTTCATAAAGTGTCTTTATATACCAGCCTTTATCTGGATCTTATTTGTAGAAATGCTACTAACCTCTCTCATGCCCCCTACTCCTTTAATTAGCGAAACATCCTCAACATTTACCTGCACACGTACCCTCCTTTACTTTAGATTTTGTAATTTCCCGCACCCCTGCACCCTCTCCCCCCCCTAAATAGTTTAAAGCCTTATCTACAGTCCTAGTTATACGATTTGCCATGACTATGGTCCCTGCACAATTCAGACGAAGACCATCCCATCTGAACAGGTCCCATCTGCCCCAATACTGGTGCCAATGCCCCATAAATTCAAACCCATTCCACCCACACCAATCCTTGGGCCACACATTCATCTCCTTAATCCTATTTACACTGCGCCAATTTGTGCGTAGTTCAGGTAGTAATCCAGAGATAACCGCCTTGTTGGTCCTGCTTTTTAATTTTGTGCCCAGATTATTATACTGCCTCTGCAGATCCTTAGTTCCTATTTTGCCTATGTCGTTGGCACCCACATGAATCACAACGACAGGATTCTCACCCTCCCACTCCAGGTTCCTCTGCAGCCTAGATGACACATCCTGGACCCGAGCACCAGGCAGGCAACACACCCTTCGGTATTCTTTATCCTTGTCACAAAGGAAAGTGTCTATGCTCCTAACTACACTATCCCCAGTTACCACTACATTTCTCTTTACTTCTTCCGCTTTGACCTCTGTCTGCATCACTGTACTTCGGGCAGTTTGCTCGTCCACTTTGCAGTCCTCGTTCTTGTCCACACTGGGAGCAAGAATCTCAAACCTGTTGTGCAGATTCAGGGGCTGAGGCTTTTGGTCTCCCCTTCCTTCCTCCCCATACCCCCCTCCTTCCTCTTACTCTTCCTCTCTTCAGCAACCTCCTCTTGTTCCTGACCCTCAGAGTTTGTCAATTTAGGGGGTTTGACTTACTCTTGTAATACATTATCCAGGTTTTACTCCCCTTCCCTGATTTGTCTCAGTGTCTGAAGCTCGGAGTTCAGTTCATCTACTTTGAGCTGGAGCTCTTCAAGCAACGAGCACTTACTGCAGATATGCTCACTGGGAGTACCTTGGGATCCACCAGCTGCCACATCACGCAGAAACAGCACATCACATGTCCCTCCATCTCAGTCACCTAGTGTATTCTGGATCCAGTGAAGAATTTAAAATTACCTTGCCCTTTTCGCCCAAGCACTATGAGCCAAAACCCTTACAGCTCTCTTTGCTGTCTTCTCACTCCACTGCCCACTCCCTACGCTGCCTGCTGTGTACTTCAACCCTCCTTTTATACTTTGCGCGGTAAAAAATCCCTTCCCAGAAGATCCCGCAGCCCACTTCCTGTTTAACTTTTAAAGCTGTATTTCTGTTAAAAAAACCACGAAAAGCTTTACAAAGTCAATCGCTTACCTTTACTCTGTTTAACCTTCTCTCCACTCGCTCCAATGAACAAATCTTTCTAATCTACCACGGAACTGCTCATCCTCCCTGAACTGAATCTTTTTCTTAGTGACTCTGCCTATATCATTGGTACACATATGGACAACAACAACAACAACCCTTTCCCTCTCACTTCCAAGTTCCTCTGCAATTCAGCTCCATCTCTAACAGCCAGCAGACAACAAAGCCATTGGGACTCAAGCTTCCACGTAAGTTGCACAGAATCGCATCCACCTCCCAAATATATTATCCCCTACTACAACTACATCTCCCCCACATAGAGTCATAGAGGTTTACAGCTTGGAAACAGCCCTTTGATCCAACTTGTCCATGCCGTGCAATTTTTACCATTAAGCTAGTCCCAATTTCCTACATTTGTCCTATATCCCTCTAGATCAAAGATAAAAACAAATTACTGCGGATGCTGGAATCTGAAACCAAAAGAGAAAATGCTCAGCAGGTCTGGCAGCATCTGTTAGGAGAGAAAAGAACTGACATTTCGAATCCAGATGACTCTTTATCAGGCTGACAAGCCTGAGCCTCAATATCCTGAGTCGTCCAGGGTTCCCTACTTCTACCAGCCTTGCCTTTCACTCTAAAAGGAATGTGCTTACCCTGAACCCTGGTTAACATACTTTTGAAAGCCTCTCACTTACCAGATGTTCTTGCCTGCCAAAAGACTCTCCAAATCAACTTTTGAAATTTCTTGTCTAATATCATGAAAATTGGCCTTGTCCCAATTTAGAATTTTTACCTTTTGGGCCAGACCTATCATTTTTCCATAGCTATCTTAAAACTAATGCTCATAATGCTCATCGGTCCCAAAGTAACTCCTCATTTTTGTCACCAGCCCTTCCTTATTTCTTAAGTGGACATCAAGTTTTGCCCCCTCTCTAGTCAGGTCATCCACATACTAAATGAAAAATTCCTCCTAAATACACACGATGAATTTCTCTCCATCTAAGCCCATAATACTATGATTACCCCAATCAATGTTAGGGAAGTTAAAGTACCCTACTATTACCATCCTATTTTTCTTGGAACTATCTGTAATTCCTTACAAATTTGCTCCTCAATTTCCCGCTGATTATTAGGGGCCCAATAGTACGATCCTATCAAATGATCTCTCTCTTCTTATTTCTCAGTTCTATCCACATAGAGGGCGAACACACAGAAATATTCCCTCTCAGTAATGCTGTGATATTCCCCTTAATTAAAATGCAATCTCCCTCCTCTCTTACCTTTTGTTCTATCTTTCCTATTGCATCTGTATCCTGGAATATTGAGCTGCCAGCACTGTCCCTCCCTTAGCCATGTTTCAGTAATAGCTATAATATCCCAGTCCTATATACTCATCCATGTCCTGAGTTCATCATCTGCCTTGCCCGTCAGGCCTCTTGCATTAAAATAAATGCAGTTTAATCAAGATTTTCCTTGCTCTCTACCCTGTTCTTGCCTGACCTGCCAAGTACTAGGATTACTTTACTATTTAATGTGCTGTCTTTAACTTTCATGCTGTCCTCAACCTTCTCTTCCGTTTCCTTACTGCTTTGAGTCTCACACCCCGCCCCCCCGACAAATTTGTTTAAACCTTCCTGAGTGGCTCTAGCAAATCCCCTCACCAGCATATTAGTCCACCTCCAGTTCAGGTGTAACTTGTCTCTCTTGAACAGGTCACCCCTGCCCCAGAAGAGATGCTAATGACCCACAAACCTAAATTCCCTGCTCCTTGCACCAGCTCTCAAGCCACGCATTTAGCTACCTAATCTTCCTATTCTTACTCTTGCTTATATGCGGCACCGGCAATAATTCAGAAATTACCAGTCTTGAGGTCCTACACTTCAACCTTCTGCCTAACACTCTATAGTCACACTTCAGGACCACATCCCTTTCCCATCTATGTCATTGCTCCCAATGTATACAATGACGTCTGCTGCTCACCCCCTTAAGAATGTCAACACTTGAATGGTACCTGCAAATACAGTTCTTTGGCCAGTTTGCTCCTTTTTCCTGCAGTTTCTGCTCTCATTCACATAAGTGGAAAAAAACCTGTCATACCTTCTTGTTCTCTACTTTCTCAGAAGACTAAGAAATTTGGCATGTCAGCAATGACTCTCACCAACTTTTACAGAAGTACCATAGAAAACATTCTTTCTGGTTGTATCACAGCTTGGTGTGGCTCCTGCCAAGACTGCAAGAAACTACAGAAGGTGAAAATAACTCCACCCATCATGCAAAGCAGCCTCCCATCCATTGACTCTATCTACACTTCCCACTGCCTCGGCAAAGCAGCCAGCATTATTAAGGACCCCATGCACCCAGGACGTTCTCTTACCCACCTTCTTCCGTTGGGATAAAGATACAAAAGTCTGAGGTCATGTTCCAACTATTCAAGAACAGCTTCTTCCCTGCTACTGTCAGACTTTTGAATGGACCTACCTTGCATTAAGTTGATCTTTCTCTATACGCTAGCTATGGCTGTAGCACTATATTCTGCACTCTCATTTCCTACTGTATAAACAGTATGCTTTCGCTATATAGCCAAATTAACACTGTATGTTAATACATCTATCAATAAATCAAATCAAAATGTTCCTGACCACAGACCAAATCTTAGTCTAAGGGACTGTGACACCCTGTTGGAACAAAATGCACTGGTAACTTCTCTGCTTCCTGACAAATTACAGAATCTGACACATCGGCTGCAGTTCATAAACTCTGAACTGAACTTCCTCAATCTGCAGACACTTACTGCTGATGTAATTACTCAGTGTGTAGTCTCACAACATCTACAGTTTTATTTGGTAGTTTAGCCTGGTTCTGGGGGAGATACAAGTACAGTATTGAATTTACAGCTCAATTACTTACAGCACTTCATATAGCTACAAATAATCATTGAAGTATATTTTTAAATCTAACTGTAAAAAAAAGACAACGAAGATGGCAGGGTAGATGATGTGTTGCAGCTGCAGCACAAGAGTCCTGCTGAATATCTGTATGATCCACAGCAATTGTATTGCCAGTGTTAGACTGGTGTGGGCACAGTAAGTGGTCTCACAACACAGGTTCAAGTCCAAAGCTATTTGGTAGCACGAGGTTTCCGAGCACTGCCCCCTCATCAGGTGAATGTAGGATTTGTTTCACAAACAGGGCATACATAGACACAAACTCAATTACAAAATAATGGTTGGAATGCAAGTCTTAACAGGTAATCAAGTCTTTAC
Source organism: Sphyrna mokarran (assembly GCA_024679065.1). Classification (NCBI taxonomy): domain Eukaryota; kingdom Metazoa; phylum Chordata; class Chondrichthyes; order Carcharhiniformes; family Carcharhinidae; genus Sphyrna; species Sphyrna mokarran. The sequence goes on from JAGIQG010000024.1 coordinate 42,801,198, forward strand.
AGGCACAGACAATATGAGTGGAGAGACGGCTAAGCACAAGTTGAAGAAGTATAAATTGTCTCCAGCCAGGACAGTTAGTGAGATTTTGCAAGCCCAGGAAAGTCGTGTGGGTTACAGATAGTGTAACATGAACCCAAGATCCCAGTTGAGGCTCTCCTGATGTATACGGAACTTGGCTATCAGTTTTTGCTCAGTGATTCTACACTATGTGTCACAAAGGCCATCTCGGAGAATGCTTATCTGAAGATCAGAGGCTGAATGCCCTTGACTGCTGAAGTGTTCCCCGACAGGAAGGGAATCCTCCTGCATGGTGATTGTCAAGCAGTGTCCATTCATCCATTGTTACAGGGCCTCGGCAATATGCTGTTCCTTGAGACATTCTTTCCTGCAGCGTATCAGGTAGACAATGTTGGCCAAGTCACAAGAGTAGGTACTCTGTACCTGGTGGATAGTGTTCATCAGGTGACTGTAGGATTTGTTTCATATAAAAATACGATTCAATGATTATTTGTATCTATATGGCATATATAGACACAAACACAATTATATGATAATGGTTGGAATGCGAATCTTAACAGGTAATTAATTATGGAGAGAGAGTTAAGCACAGGTTAAAGAGGTGAATTGTTTCCAGCCAGGACAGTTAGTGAGATTTTGCAAGCACAGGCAAGTCGTGAAGGATACAGATAGTGGTGTGAACCCAAGATCCTGGTTGAGGCCGTCGTTATGTGTGCAGAACTTGGCTATCAGTTTCCTACAGACTTTGAAGGATGCCCTTGTAAGAACAAGATATGGTGCTCGACTCATCAATTGACAGTTCCGACAAGCCTCAGTGAAAAACTGCACAGACCTCCTCAGAAGACAAACACGAGACACGGTAGACAGAGTACCCTTCATCATATTGTACTTCCCCAGAGAGAAGAAGCTATGACATTTTCTCCAGAGCCATCAACATGTCATTGATGAAGATGAACATCTCGCCAAGGCCATTCCCACACCTTGTCTTCAAACAACTGTGCAAACTCAAACACACCATTGCAGCAAACTACTCAACATTCAGGACAACAACGGCCACGACACCGCACAACCCTGCCACAGCAACCTCTGTAAGACGTGCCCGATCATTGACATGGATGCCATCATCTCACATGAGAACACTATCCACCAGGTACAGAGTACCTACTCTTGTGACTTGGCCAACATTGTCTACCTGATACGCTGCAGAAAAGAATGTCCCAAGGAACAGTATATTGCCGAGACCCTATAACAATGGATGAATGGACACTGCTCGACAATCACCATGCAGGAGTGTTCCCTTCCAGTTAGGGAGCACTTCAGCAGTCCAGAGCATTCAGCCTCTGATCTTCAGATAAGCGTTCTCTGAGATGGCCTTTGTGACACACAGTGTAGATTCACTGAGCAAAAACTGATAGCCAAGTCCGTACACATCAGGAGAGCCTCAACTGGGATCTTGGGTTCATGTTACACTATCTATAACCCACATGACTTTCCTGGGCTTGCAAAATCTCACTAACTGTCCTGGCTGGAGACAATTTATACCTCTTCAACCTGTGCTTAGCCGTCTCTCCACTCATATTGTCTGTGCCTGTAAAGACTTGATTACCTGTTAAGACTTGCATTCCAACCATTATTTTGTAATTGAGTTTGTGTCTATGTATGCCCTGTTTGTGAAACAAATCCTACATTCACTTGATGAGGGGGCAGTGCTCGGAAACCTCGTGCTACCAAATAAACCCTTTGGACTTGAACCTGTGTTGTGAGACCACTTACTGTGCCCACCCAAGTCTAACACTGGCAATACAATTGCTGTGGATCATACAGATATTCAGCAGGACTCCTGTGCTGCAGCTGCAACATATCATCTATCCTGCCATCTTCGTTGTCTTTTTTTTACAGTTAGGTTTAAAAATATACTTCAATGGTTATTTGTAGCTATATGAAGTGCTGTAAGTAATTGAGCTGTAAATTCAATACTGTATTTATATGTCCCCCAGAACCAGGCTAAACTACTAGCCCACCATTCCCCCCCCCAATCAGATTAGAGAGAAACCTTAAAACTCATCAACCATTCACCAATCTGCTCACCTAATTATCCTTACAGACTTCAGTTCTCGTATCCCATCATTGCTCTCTGGCTTCCTTTCATGGACGGCTCCTTTTTGTAAAAGCTCATCATAATAGCACTTTATCTTTAACTGCATCGAATTCCCTCATTTATCAAAATCTCAAACTTACACTGCCTTGAACTCGACTCGGTCATGAATTGCTCTCTCCATGCTTGCTTACTTGTGCACTTGTCAAAGGTACCAGTTCTCTGCCTGAATGAAGGTCTGACCCACAGTACTTAATCTCCACTACATATAAGGCAAAGAGGCATTTCCTGAATCCAGCCCAACTGGAACTGGAGAAAATACTGTGCTGTTGGAACTGATGTTGGTCCACATCAGTCATCCAACCAACTGAAACATCCAGCCTCTTAAGGAGTCTATGTTGTTGTGGCAACATGCATGTTGCAGCCTGAAACTATAGATAGTGATGGTAAAGATTTATTTTACTTGTATTTACCAGCTGAAATTCTATAGAGCTAAATCATCCACTGTTGGTTAGTGAAAATACCTAATTAAGTAACTGTAGGTCCTTCTCCAACAGTTTGCTTGTTTATCCCTGACTAAAGCGGAAACTTCAACAGTAAATTGTGCGCTTCGGCACAGTTTGTTTAGCTGAATAAAAGGGAAGAAAATAGCTGAACTTGGGCCTCCTGGAGGATGAGCCTGGGTAATTAATATTGGGAAATAAGGAAATGGTAGAGATTTTTGGCATGCTCAGTAAAACAAAATCATATTCATAACTTTTAACATGGACTATGCTCTTATGGAAGCTTCTGAAACTTCTATTATCTATTTAAAAATGGAAAATGATGAACTAAAGTGGCTGCCAAAGCAGTCAGGTGATCTTGTAACTTGAACCCAGACCATCAAATTTCCAGAAAACTTGAATTAAAACAGATTGGGTAGGAGTCTCTCCCTTGAATGGACATGCCTAGACACCATTATTTTGTGGAATTCAAGATTGTCGTTGCTTGGGCATTACTCTGAAACGCAGAACCAATAGACTCCTAGATTCTATGGGAGCGATTCACCCCAAGCTAAAAGATTAGCACAGTGGACTGAAGAATCGCACATCAGCCCATTTGCGAGATTCCCGCGGCAGTCACACTGCACTTGTGCCTCCCAGGCTCAGATATCCAGTAACATCTGTGTGGCCTTGGAAATCAGCTGGGAGGCGGGGCGAGCATTTAAATAGTATGTGTATTCGTGGACCCAGGTTATCTCCAGGCCCCCCTAGCATCTCGCAGCCCACCAGGGGTATTTCACTCCAGCAGGGCTCAGACTAGCTCTTCAATTTCAGGGGACTTCAGCCTGACCCTCTAGAGTGAAGAGAGAAACAATCAGGGCCTCTTAGGTAGTCAGCCAGGGTGCAGTGCTCTTAGCAGTGCTACCTTGTGCTCTCGGCACTGCCCAAAGGGCTAAGTGCCCATATCCAAGGGACATCTTGGCATTGCCCATGGCATGGACCATTCTGCATTGGGATCCATTCATGGTAGGAGTCTAATGATTGGGGAAGGGTGGGGGTGGTCTGGAAATCAGGCAGTCTGGGATTGTGGGGAAGTTGGGAGGTTGCGCTGCGGGGGGGAGAAGCGACTGGCCCGAAAATAAATGGGGAGAGATGCGATCGGACCATGGAAGGCCAGCACTGAAGTGGGGTTTTGGGCTGGCCAGCAATTAAGTTGGCCAGCAACCTGCAGACTGACAGTTTGGAGTCACTGCACATGTGCAGAGGCCTGCTGATTTCAGCCTTTCCAGTGTGAATCGGCCCCGGCTGGGAGATTTGAGTGTGAACTCCCACTGAAAAAATTGTGTGTTTTACTCCAGTTTTCCAGTGGATCTGATACTTAGAGTCCTGTAAAAAAGGAAAGCTGTCCAGACCAGTTAGGCACAATTCAGTATGAAATACTATCTATCTTATTTTGTATAGAAATAGCGATTGACCAAATGAGAGGAACTGTTCTGTAAAACTGAAAGACCACCTGCCTTTTAGTTTATATCATTGACCACATGACTGAAACAGATTCTCTACTACTGAAATCCTTTCATCTCAAAATTCAGTTGAGACCTGGGGAAAGTCTGCAGAATAACACTCACAAGGCAATAGTTGCAGCAAATAGCTAATGCGACCTGTTCCTTTTAAGAAGTGAAAAACTGAAACATATTTTAAAAAACTTCCCAGCCTGATTTCGGTGCTGAGTTCACCTGAAAGTAATTGGACCTAATTCAATAGCCAAAGGTGCCTGACTTCATCATCTAATAAACAATTTTCTCACCAAATAAATGCTGAAAGATTCCTGACATCCAACAACAACTATCTTATTGGAATTCCAATTCAAGAATAGGGGAAAAAAGCTTCCTTCTTTGCTGCACTTGGAAATATATGTGATTGTTAATATAATTAGAGTATTGCAGTATGTTCTTCAATTGTATCTTTCTTGGCTATATTATGTGACTAACACGGTGTTTCAGTTTTTCAGGGTAAATGGGTATATAATTAATTCCTTTGGTTTAAACACATAAAAGTCTGTTGCTGATATTTTAAATTTGACCACACACACTAACAGGGATTTAGAAAAACACACACTTCTCCTTTTCAATAATAAACTGCAATAATTGTGTGCAGAAAGGAAAGAAAATGGGATTTGCAGTCTATCTTTTGTCCCCTGTCCATAACAATTTGAACAAATATTTCCTATTGTCTTCACAGGGGAAGACACAAAAAACATTCAATGAATAGCATAAAATAAACAGATAAAAGGCAGGAAGGAACTTAAAACAACCAAAATCACATGAAAACAAGTATTGGCATAAAGAGTTCTCAAGTCCTATGGCCTGATCATTTGCATCTGAAGATTTTAAAAGAAGTTGCTGCAGAATAGTTGTTTGTTCATCCATGGATTTCTGTTCATGAAAGTTTGTTGATTCTGATCTGTTGATCTACAGACCTGTGTACGAGGGAGATTATAGCATTCTACCGATCTGTTCATTAACTGGTCTATTGATAAGATAGCATTCTCCCACACACTTAACGGTTCATCCACTGCTATAAAGAAAACCAACATCCTGCCCCACTCTATCTACCCACCGTCCCTCACCTCCATTCACTTTTCTATTCTTATTTCCAATTATAAGGTTTGATTTATTCAATTTTCTCCTTTTCCTCTGGTGATAGTGTTCTTTGCTGAGATTAGTCATGTAATGTAATCAATGATGGCAGGCAGTTTAATTATGGAAAATACCATAGCAAATACAACATAAGAAATGGAGGCAGGAATAAGCCATTTGACCACTGAAATCTATTCCACACTCAATAAGACCACGGCTGATCTGCCTGTGGCCTCAACTCATTTTCCTGTCAAATCACAATTGTCCCATTCCCAACATAACACTCTGAAGAAGATTCATATCGACTCAAATGTTAACTCTGTTTTTCTCTCTTTGTAGATGCTGCCAGACCTTTTGAGTCTTTCCTGTATTTTCTGTTTTCTAATTTCAGATATCCTGCATCTATAGTATTTTGTCTTTCATTTCATATTGATCCCTTGTGGATCAAAAATCTGCTGACTGAGCCTTGAATATATTGAATAACATCCACTGCTCTCTGAAGTCATGAATTCCAAAGATTAACAGAGAAGAAAAAAAATTCGTCATTTCAATCTTGAAAGACTTCTTATTTTGAAATTGTGCCCCCTAGTTCTAAATTCCACCTGGGGAAACATCCCATCAAGTGTCCTTCATATGTTTCAGTAAGATCACTTCTCATACTTTTAAACTCCAATGATTATAGGGTCAACCTCTCAGCTTTTCATCATAAGACAACTCTTTCATCCCAGAAAGCAGTTGAGTGAATCTTCTCTGAGCTGCTTCCCATGCAAGTACATTGTTCTGTTAATAAGGAGACCAGAATTGTGTGCAGTACTGTAAGTGTGGTCTGGCCAATGCCATGTACAGTCGTAACAAGATGTTACTATTTTTATACTTCATCCTTCTTGCAGTAAAGACAAACATTCAACCTGCCTTCACAATTACTTGCTGGAGCTGTATGCTAACTTTTGTGATTCATGTACAGGAACACCCAGATTCTTCTGTGCCACAACTCTCTACAGTCCCTCTCCATCTAAATAATGTTCTGCTTTTCTATCACCCTCTTTCCAACATTATACTGCACGACCAGATGTTTGCTCACTCACTTAACCTACTTCCCATTGCAGATGTTATAGTATTTTCTTATGAATTGTTTTCTTATCAATGTTTCTAGCATAAGCAAATTTGGCTACCAGAAGTCCCTTTATCCAAGACAAATAATGTAGAGGCTCTGACACCGATCCTTTTGGCTGATCTCCTTCACTACAGTTAGCCAACTTGAAAATGACTCATTTATCCCAACTCTCCATTTCCTATGAGCCACTCCTCTTTATGTGCTAATATCAGCCCAGTCAACTTGTGCTCTGACATTTCATAGAATCAGTCAGCACCATATCAATGCTTTTTGGAAATCCAGATGCACTATGGGGACAGTTCTCCAAAGAAGATTCAAAGTGCCGAATTTGCATTAAAACTGAAATAACACACGTTGATTTTCTTTTAGTGGGATTTTGAGAATGAATCTCTGAGACTGAATACTGTAGTGTACCTCAGTGCAATTCACTCTGAAAATCAGGAGGTGGGGCCTATTCTTGCTGGAGAGGCTGCCAGCATAGTGCTGAATGGACTATTGCCTATACACCAATCTGTCAGAGCGGAGAGTGATGCAGTGGTCTTGCGCTACCAGCGTTTCAATCGCTGATAAGCTTGACTGGAGGTCAGCCCTGCAGCTCCATGACCCAAATTGCTGCCATTCACCTCCACCAACCCTTGATCGTTGGCCTCTTGAACCTCTTTGGGCAAGCCTTGGTATCCCTATTCTTTCTACCATTCTCTCCCACCCCTCTGCTGCAGACCCGAACCACTAGCCTCCCCTTCCTCCCTCCTCATTCTTTTTCCTCCCTCTCCTATCAATCCTCTAACAGAGTGGCAATGGGACTCCCTCCCCCCATTGATTTTCCCAATAGGTTCAGCCCCCTCTATCCCACTCCCCCTCCCCTTAATCCCCAACCTCCCGGGGTGGGTGGGGGGGGGTGGTGGTGGAGAGGCACCTGTTTCCAGTTCATGGGGAGCAGCAGTAAATTCCACTGGAGTGAACCATTCGTTTGGTGCGAGGGAGGAGGAGGGAACTGGGGGATGAGATGCTAATGGTCCCAGAGACTTCAGTCCTAAGCCCACTAATAGGATGAAGCTGGAAATTTCTGGCAGGGAGTTGATGACTCCAAAAGATTTTGGCATGGATAAGCATGGAGGCTGTGGTACCTAGTGAGGAGCCCGCTAAGTGGCCTCCACTGATATCTCCAATCCATTCGCAGCACTCTGGGAGAATCACCCTGTACATCTATTCTACTTATCCATCCTGCTTATTACTTCCTCAAAGAATTCTATTCAGTCAAAGACGATTTCCCTTTCACAAAACAATGTTAAGTCAATGTTATAATTTTAACATTCTTTAAATGCGCTGCTGCTTATTGTTAGTAATGGAATCCAGCAGAATGATAGATGTTAGACTAACAGGCTAATGGTTTTCTGCTTTCCGTTTCCTTCCATTCTTGAACAGAGATGTTGTCATTTTCCAAATTGCTGAAACCTTTCCAAAATCTCGTAAATTTTGGAAAATTGCAACCAATATATTCACTATTTCTTTCAAGATCCAAGGGTGCAAACCATCAGGTCCATGGGACTTGTACCTAGTACCTTTTATCTTGTGAAATTGGTCACTTTAAGATCCTCCATTTCTTTCTTACTTTGTTTCCTACTATTCTTGGGATTCTTGAGTAAACATACAAAATACTGTTCAAAGAATTTGCCATTTCTTTGTTTCCCATTTTAAATTCCCCGCAAGGTGACCAAATTTATTTTAGCTGCTCTTTTTCTTTTTTTCTCTGAAAGGGCTTACTGTTTGTTCTTACATATTTCTTGCTATTTTGTTTTCAGTTTAATTTCTCCCTCTAATATTTTTTGTCAGTCTTTGCTGGTTTCTAAAATTTTCGAAATCATCTTGTTCACCATTAATCTTCACAGCATATACACCTTTCTTTTTGTTTGACGTCATCCTTTCTTTCTTTGATCACAGATGGGACAGCCTTCTCAAAATTCTCGGCTAGATTCTTCTGGTTATTCTTGGCAGCAAGATCTTCTGGTTCTGTCAGCATTGGGAACCTCTGATCTAGCTGCCTCCATCACTGTGAAACATGCCATGGGCCAGTCTGGAAAACCCACCGTTTCTTTCTTTGTGAATTGCAACTTAAGTAACAAATGGAAGTGGGAAGAAGTGGCAGTTTTCTCTTCCACATCTTAAAAATTCTCTGTTTGATGGCTGCGTGGATGAAATTAACAAATGTGGCTCAAATCAAGATTCAAACATAGGCTTTACTATTCTGTAAAATATTACATTCAGAGCCATCAATAGAAGTCATATAAACATTCGTTCATTGCTAAGTTTATGGGATGTGAACATTACTGGCTAGGCCGGCAGTTATTGCCCGTCCCTAATTGCCCTTGTGAAGGTAGTGTAATTTTTTGTGAAGGAGTTGTCTCCTTGAACTGCCTCACTCCATATGGTTTACAGTGCATTCACAGTTCTATTAAGGAGGGAGTTTCAAATTTTGACTCACCGATAGTGAAGAAATAGTGATATATTTCCATGTCGAATGGTAAGTGGTTTGGAGGGGTGCTTATAGATGCATGTATCTCTTACCCTTCTAGATGGTAGCATTCGAGCATTTGGAAGGTGCTATTGAGGGAACCTTGGTGCATCTTGTAAATATTATGCACTGCTACCACTCTTCGTTGGTGGTGGGGGAAAGAATGTTTGTGGATGGAGTCCAATCAGGCAGGCTGTGGTATCAAACTTCTTGAATGTCCCTTAACTCCCCACTCACCTGACAAAGGGGCAGAGCCCCAAAAGCTAGTGGTGTTTGCTACCAAATAAACCTATTGGACTTCAACTTGGTGTTGTGAGACTTCTTACTATGCACTGAAAGCCAGTTTTCAAATGACTGGTGCAGCTCAGTTTCTAGTCTGTGGTAATATTTAGGATGATGATAGTGTTATTGTTCCTTGGGAGCAGCTGGTATGAGGAGAGCTGTGAGTAAATTTCTGTGTTTTTGTTTCCAAAATCGTATCTGTTTTTTTTTAACTCTTAAAACCGGAAACAGGAAGTAGTCACAGGGAGGCCTGTTTTTTTTTCACCTGGACCTCCATAAATTGGGAAGGTGAAGAATCCCGATACTCTACACGTGTAGAGTATCCCAACCCTCCCCCCTCCTCTAACCTAATAAAAAAAGGAGACTAGAAGTGTGAGTAGGTAAGTTTAAGTTTATATTTGTTTCTGGGTAAAGGAAGTAATAGGGATGGCAGTGCAGGCAGTGCGATGTACCTCCTGTGGGATGTTTGAGGTGAGGGACACTGGTAGTGTCCCAGCTGATTACACCTGGCGGAGGTGCATCCAGTTCCACCTCCTTGAGGATCGTGTTAGGGACCTGGAGCTGGAACTGGAGGAATTAAGAATTATTAGGGAAGCAGAGATGGCTGTTGATAAAAGCTACAGGGAGATAGTTACTCCTAAATGTGATACATGGGTGACTGTTGGAAGGGGTAAGAAGCAGTCAGTGCAGAGTTCCCCTGAGGCTGTTCCTCTACGCAATAAGTACTCTGCTTTGGATGCTGTTGGGGATGTAGACACAACCGGGGTAAGCCATGGAGTCTTAGCTTTTATTGGTAGGGGGATTGAATTTAGGAGCTGCAGCATCATGTTGCAACTGTACAAAACTCTAGTGCGGCCGCACTTGGAGTATTGTGTGCAGTTCTGGTCCCCACATTATAAGAAGATGTGGAGGCATTGGAGAGGGTACAGAGGAGGTTTACCAGGATGTTGCCTGGTATGGAGGGCAGGTCCTATGAAGAGAGTTGAAGGATTTGAGGTTGTTTTCGTTAGAAAGGAGGCGGCTAAGAGGGGATCTTATTGAAGCATATAAGATGATTAGAGGTTTAGATAGGGTGGACAGTGATAGCCTTTTCCCTAGGATGGAGAATGCTAGCACGAGGGGACACAGCTTTAAATTAAGGGGTATGAGTTATAGGACGGATATCAGAGGTAGGTTCTTACTCAAAGAGTGATTAGGGAGTGGAATGCCCTGCCTGCAGCTGTTGTAGATGCGCCAAGTTTGGTGGCGTTTAAGAGGGTAATTGATAAGTATATGGAAGAGAAGGGAATGGTTTAGTTTGGAGGGGCATTGCTTTTTATTTTGGTCGGCACAACATCGAAGGCCGAAGGGCCTGTTCTGTGCTGTATTGTTCTATGTTCTATGTTCTATGTTCTATGTACTACAGGTCTCGGGAGTTGAGCCTGCCCTTGATGCTCAGGTGGGAAGGGGGAAGAAAAGATCTGGATTAGTGATTGGGGACTCCCTAGTTAAGGGGATAGATAGGAGAGTCTGTGGGAAGGAGCGGGACTCGCGGTTGGTATGTTGCCTCCCGGGTGCTGGGGTCAGTGATATCTCTGACCGAGTGTTTGGGATCCTTAAGGGGGAGGGGAACCAGCCCCAAGTTGTGGTGCATGTAGGTACCCATGACGTAGGTAGGAAAAGGGATGGGGATATAAAGCAGGAATTCAGAGAGTTAGGGTGGAAACTTAGGGCTAAAACTAATAGAGTGGTTATCTCTGGTTTGTTACCTGTGCCGCGGGACAGCATAGAAAAGAATAGGGAGAGAGAACATTTGAACTCGTGGCTAAAGGGATGGTGCAGGAGAGAAGGGTTCAGGTACTTGGACAATTGGGGCTCATTCTGGGGAAGGTGGGACCTCTACAAGAGGGATGGTCTGCACCTGAACCGGAGAGGTACCAATATCTTGGGGGGTAAATTTACCAGTGCTATTCGCGGGGGTTTAAACTGATTCGGGGGGGGGATGGGAACCTGAATTGTTCTGCCAGTATACAGGAGGATGTGAATAGGGAGGTCACGGATAAGGTTTCTAGATCGCAGCAGTATAGTGGCAAACGGGAGGGTGGTTTGAAATGTGTATACTTTAATGCGAGGAGCATACGCAATAAGGTGGATGAACTTGCAGCCTGGATTGATGCTTGGGATTTCGATGTTGTGGCCATTTCAGAGACGTGGATAGAGCAGGGGCAGGAATGGTTGTTGCAGGTTCTGGGGTTCAGATGTTTCAGTCAGAGCAGAGGGGGTGGTAGAAGAGGGGGAGGAGTGGCATTGTTAGTTAAGGACAGCATTACGGTGGCAGAAAAGCCGTTTGATGTGGACTTGTCTGCTGAGGTAGTGTGGGCTGAGATTAGAAACAAGAAAGGAGAGGTCACACTGTTGGGAGTTTTTTATAGGCCTCCAAAAAAGTTCCAGAGAAGTAGAGGAAGGGATTGCAAAGTTGATCCTGGATAGGTGTGAAAGTAACAGGGTAGTTGTAATGGGGGACTTTAACTTTTCTAATATCGATTGGAAAAGCTATAGTTCAAGTACGTTAGTTTTTGTTCAATGTGTGCGGGAAGGTTTCATGGCTCAGTATGTAGATAGGCCAACAAGAGGTGAGGCTATATTGGATTTGGTACTGGGTAATGAACCAGACCAGGTGTTAGACTTGGAGGTGGGTGTGCACTTTGGTGATAGTGACCACAATTCGGTTACGTTTACCTTAGTGAGGGAAAGGGATGGGCACGTACCGAATAACAGTAGTTATAGCTGGGGGAAAGGTAATTATGAGGCTATTAGGAGAGATTTAGGATGCATAGGGTGGAGCAGGAAATTGCAGGGGCTGGGGACATCTGAAATATGGAGCATATTTAAGGAACAGCTTCTGCATGTCCTTAATGAATATGTACCTGCCAGGCAGGGAGGAAGTGGTCGAGTGAGGGAACCATGGTGTACTAGGGAAGCTGAATCTCTGGTGAAGAGGAAGAAGGAGGCTTATATAATGATGAGACGTGAAAGCTCAGTTAGGGCAATAGAGAGCTATAAATCAGCCAGGAAGGAGCTAAAGAGGGAGTTGAGAAGAGCTAGAAGAGGACATGAGAAGACTTTGGCGGATAGGATTAAGGAGAATCCTAAAGCTTTTTACAGGTATATAAATAATAAAAAATTGGTTAAGACAAGATTAGGGCCAGTCAGTGATAGCTGTGGGAAGTTGTGTGTGGAGTCTGAGGAGATAGGAGAGACACTGAATGAGTATTTTTCGTCAGTATTCACGCAGGAGAAAGACAGTGTTGTCGGGGAGAATACTGCGATACCAGGTTGTAGACTGGGTAGGATTGAGGTTCATAAGGAGGAGGTGTTAGCGAATCTTGAGGGTATGAAGATTGATAAGTCCCCTGGGCCAGATGGGATTTACCCTAGGATTCTCTGTGAGGCTAGAGAGGAGATTGCAGAGCCTTTGGCTTTGATCTTCATGTCATCGTTAGCTACAGGTATAGTGCCGGAAGACTGGAGGATGGCAAATGTTGTCCCTGTGTTCAAAAAGGGGAGTAGGGACCATCCTGGAAATTATAGACCAGTGAGCCTGACTTCTGTTGTGGGCAAGGTCTTGGAAAGAATTATAAGGGATAGGATTTATAAGCATCTAGAGAGGAATAAATTGATTAGGGATAGTCAGCACGGTTTTGTGAAGGGTAGGTCATGCCTCACAAACCTTATTGAGTGTTTTGAGGAGGTGACCAAAGAGGTAGATAAGGGTAAGGCAGTTGATGTAGTGTATATGGATTTTAGCAAAGCGTTTGATAAGGTTCCCATGGTAGGCTACTGCAGAAAGTGCAGATGCATGGGATTGAAGGTGATTTAGCAGTTTGGATTAGGAATTGGCTAGCTGATAGAAGACAGAGGGTGGTGGTTGATGGGGAAATATTCAACCTGGAGTGCAGTTACAAGTGGTGGACCTCAAGGATCTGTTTTAGGGCCACTGCTGTTTGTCATTTTTATAAATGACCTAGATGAGGGTGTAGAGGGTTGGATTAGTAAATTTGCTGACGATGCCAAAGTGGGGGGAGTTGTAGACAGTGAGGATGGACATAAATAGGTTGCAGAGCTGGGCTGTGAGGTGGCAAATGGAATTCAATACGGATAAGTGTGAGGTGATTCACTTTGGTAGGAATAACAGGCATATGAAATATAGGGCTAATGGAAGGACCCTTAATAGGGTTGTCGAGCAGAGGGATCTTGGGGTACAAGTACATAGCTCTTTGAAAGTTGGCACCCAGGTTGATAAAGTTGTTAAGAAGGCGTACGATGTGTTAGCTTTTATTGGTAGAGGGATTGAATTTAGGAGCCGTGAGGTTATGTTACAACTGTACAAAACTCTGGTGCGGCCGCACTTGGAGTATTGCGTACAGTTCTGGTCGACGCATTATAAGAAAGATGTGGAAGCATTGGAAAGGGTGCAGAGGAGGTTTACCAGGATGTTGCCTGGTATGGTGGGAAGGCCTTATGAGGAAAGGCTGAGGGACCTGAGGTTATTTTCATTAGAGAGAAGAAGTTACGCGGTGACCTAATTGAGGCGTATAAGATGATCAAGGGATTGGATAGGGTGGATAGTGAGAGCCTTTTTCCTCGGATGGTGATGACCAACACGAGGGGACATAACTTTAAATTAAGAGGTGGTAGTTATAGGATGGATGTGAGAGGCAGGTTCTTTACACAGAGGGTGGTGAGAGCGTGGAATGCCCTGCCTGCAGCAGTTGTGGACTCGCCTACTTTGGGGGAATTCAAAGGTTCGGTGAATAGGCATATGGATGATATTGGAATAGTTTAGGTCAGAGGGTCCACTGGCTGGCGCAACATCGAGGGCCGAAGGGCCTGTACTGCGCTGTAATGTTCTATGTTCAATGTTCTATAGTGAGGGATTCAGCAATGATAATACCATTCATTGTCTAGAGAATGGTTAGATCCTCTGGTGTTGAAGTTGTGTGGCACCAAGCATGAGTGTTTGGACATGGACTGCTTGAGATGTTGCATATGATGCTGAACATTGTGCAATCATTAGCTAACGGCCGCAGTTATGACTTTATGATGGAAGGAAGATCATTAATGAAGCAACTGAAGATGGTTGGGCCACGAATACTACTCTGAAGAACTCTGTAGTGTTGTCCTGGAGCAAAGATGCTGTCCTTCAACCACAGTCATCTTTTGTGTCAGGTGTGACTCCAACCGTGAAAGAGGTTTCAACCTGATTCCATTGACTCCAGCTTTGTTAGGGCTCACTGATGCCACACTCAGTCAAATGCTGTTTTGATGTTCAGGGTAGTTACTCACATCTCACCTCTGCAGTTGACATGGGAATGCATTGGACTGGGGTAATCAAGATGTCACAAGACACCAGATCATGTTCAACTGCTTTGTCCATATTTGAAACAAGGCTATAAGGAGATCAGGAGCTAAATGACCCAAATGGGACCCTAACTGAGTGCCATCAAGCAGGCTATGGAAGGAAGTGCCACATTATAGCACTTCTGTTGGCCCCTTTCCATTACTTTACTGCTGTTTGAGAGTAGACTGATGGGGTGGTAATCCCATTCTAGCCTGATCCCCATAACACCACATATTTGGCATCCTGCATTTTGTGTATTACACTACCTAGGAAATTTTCCACATTTCCAGGTAGGTGCCAGTGTTGGAGCTATACTGGACTGCACATAGTGGCATAGTGGTTAGCACTGCTGCATCACAGCACCAGGATCCAGGTTCAATTCCAGGTTTGGGTGATTGGGTGTAGACTTTGCACATTTTCCCTATGTCTGCATGAGTTTCCTCCGGTAGTCTAGTTTCCTTCCACAGTCCAAAAATGTGTGGGTTAGGTTGATTGGCTACGCTAAATTGCTTCTTAGTGTTAGGGTGATATCGTGGAAATTAGTAGGGTAAATACGGGGTGTTATGGAAATCAGGCCTGGATGGGATTGCCATCGGTGTAGACTCAATGGGCCGAATGGCTTCCTTGTGTAGTGTAGGTAATGTATGATTCCTTTATATACGTTCAGTAGCACAGGTCTTAAGCACTATTGCAGAATTTTTTCAGGTCCCGTAGTCTTTTCAGTGTCCATTCCTATTATGTGAAGTGAATTGAAGTATGGCATATGGGATGCTGGGGGAACCTCAGGAGGACACTGAAATGGATCAATCATTCACTCCACAATTTTGGTTGACATATTTAAAAATGCTTCAGTGGTATATTTTGCAATGAAGTATTCCCACCACCACCATCCCCGCAATCATTGAGGCTTTGTTAATTTGTGGAGCCTCCATCAGTGATTTGTTCAATTATCCACTACCATTCCTGTTTGGATGTGGGATTGAAGATCTTAAATCTATCTTAAATTGAAGATCTTAATTCTCATCTTTTGGTTGTGGAATGACATAGCTCTATCTATTGCTTGCTGCTTAAGCTGTTTGGCACACGCAGGAACTCCTCTGTCGTAGTTTGTAGTCATGCACAAAATTATTTATAAGTGCTGTAAACTTAAGAATTCTATCGCACAGAAAGAAGCCCTTTGGCCCATCAAGGATATATCTACCCAAGTCTGCAACTTTGTCTGCCATGACATTTCAAATGCTCATCTAAATGCTGAGTGTTTCTGAGGATTCCAGCTTCTATCACCTTTCAGGCATTGAATTCTAGATTGCCACTGTCCTCCGGGTGCAAAAGCTTTTCCTCAAATCCTCTCTAAATCTCTTGTTTCTACCTTAAATCAATGCTTTCCTGTTATTGACACCATGACCAGTAGAAAAAAATTCTTCCAGTTTATGTCCTTCATAATTTGAGATCTCAATCAGGCCCTCTCCTCAGCTTTGTCTGCTCTAAGGAAAACAACCCCAGCCTTTTGTCATAGCTGAAATATTCCAGCCCATCTTGGTGAATCTCGTCTGCACCTTTTATAATGCAATCAAATGCTTCCTATAGTTTGGCAAGCAAAACACATAGCTGTGGTCCTTTATGCAACTCCATCATAACCTCCCTGCTGTTATACTCTATGCCTCAGCTAATAAAGACATGTATCCCATATGCCTTCTTACCACCTTATCTATTTGCCTTGCTGCTTTCGGGAACCTTTGGACTTGCATCCCAAGGTCCATCTGATCCTCCATGCATCCTGCCATTCATTGTGTATTCCCTTGCCATATTAGTCCTATGTATTACCTCACATTTTAAGATTAAATTCCATTTTCCACCAGGCTGAGACTTAATTTTTAAATATGTTTTGTGCTGTTCCTAACTTGTTCTGCACTCTTCATTGAGCCAGGATTGTTCCTCTGACCTGGTGATAATGGCAGAGTAGGGGTTCATGCCAGGTCAAGAGATTACAGATTGTGTTTGAATGTAATTCTGCTACTGCTGATCTGCCACAGTGCCTGATGGTTCCCCAACCCAAATCCCATTTAGCATTGTGGCAGTCCACACAACACAATGGAAGTTGTCTTCAGTGTAAAGATGGAACTTCATCTCCACAAAGACTTGCAGTGGTCTCTCCTACTGAAACTATCATTGACAATGCATCTGCGACAGGTTTATGTAGATGTCCGTGTTCTCTCCCTAAGTGTGCAGACCCAGTCTTGCAGCTGTGTCCTTTCAGACTTAGCTAGCTCAATCTGTGATGGTGCTAACGAGCCACCTTAGTGATGGACAATGAAGTGCTCCATCCAGTATACATTCTGCTCCCATGCCACTTTCAGTACCTCTGCAAAGTGATCTTCAACCTGGAGCGGTACTGATTCATCAGCTGACACGAGGTGGTGGTACTTGATAATCGGTGGGAGATTTCCTTGCTCATGTTGGATCTGATACGATCAGACATTATGGCGTTTGAACTCAATGTTGAGGATTCCCTGGCGACTCCATCCAAATGTGTACGTACCATGGTGGTGATGATGGTCGTGTCTGGGTTGCTATCTGCAAGTTATGATTCCTTGAGTCTTACTATAAAAGGTTGAGTTTCACTAGGCCACAAGGCTGCAGATATTAGCAAGAAGGACTGTTCAGGATCGACAGTTTGCTATATTTTTACTGGTGCCTAGGTCGATGTGTTAGCGTTCTGTTGGGTAGCAGTAATCTAAAAGCGACTCTTAACACAAACAGTGCTGTACACCATGCATCCAATGCAAAATTTTTAATTACATGTGCACAAGGAGAACACTCAATGGCCAATACAGGATGACTGGAGCAGTTCTGAGGATACAGAGAAACAGCTTGGCAGTTATAGTCAATTACAGCAAATCAGGAACAAGAGATTTTTCACATCTTTCATTGAGATACATATTTGTGAATTAAATTTCATCCCTTCTCATTTGATTAAAAATTTGACTTCTAGTAATCCTTCATTTGCATATATATCCTCATATCCTCATAGTTTGGCTTTGGTATTTGTTATGGAAAAAAATCTGGTCTTGTTCAGCCTCTGGTGAAGGCCAAAAAAGGAAAATGTTATGGGGGCCTGTGAAGAAAGAGCAGAGACTGACTCCTTCTGAAGGTCAGTAAGTTGATAAACGTTTTCCACTACTGGACAGAGAGGCATGAATTTTTAATTTGAAATTAACTTCCGCACAATTTAACTTACAAACTATGAAACTTCAATCTGAACTTTTTAACTTGCACACTTCCCTGCTTTTTGTCCTCTAAGGACAATCTTTTGGGCCCTCCATGAGCTCTATGCACATTAGTTTTCAAAACTCTTCCTCAGCTGATTCGTAGGCTGGGAAGAGATGGGGAACGGGGCTAATGGATAGGGTCACAAGGGCAGCAAATAGAATGGATGTAGCAAGAGACATATTGGGACAACTACATACAGGACAATAAGCAAGGCCAGTCCCACAATAAGGTATTTGAGAAGAATCTTGAGAAAGCTCTAAACTGCCAACAATGTCAGGGAGCCAACTCCATCAGTCAAAGGGCTTTCCCTGAATAATTGAGTGCAGGAGGTGCAACAATTCCTAAACAGTATGCACATCGGTCTCAATCCTACAATTCTCACTGACATAGTAGCAGTATGCCTCATTGACAGCCACACACATTCCACATTGTATAGCTTGCAAGAGATCAATGACCATGTGGTTCTGGAGTACCATTTTAGAAACGAGCTGAATCTCCAACTGCAAGCACTGAATGGCATCCATGGTGCTGTTTTCAATTATTTCCATAGTAGTGGAAATATTAATAATGGCCTTTTCCAATTCTGAGATGTCAAGACCTGGGAAGGAGAGTTCTGACAAACTGGTGAAAGCCAGTGTTACAGATGACCAGCGATTTGGAACTGACCACTTCACAAAGCTTAGATGGTTGTGAAGGAAGTGGATAAGTAGGCGCTTGACCCTTCAAGGCCTCAGGGATCATGTGACCTATGGTGCAGGTGCCGACCCATTGACCCAAGACGAGAAAATTCTTGTAGACTCCATCGCCACAAAACCAGAATGAGCCATTGCGAACAAGGGTAATGTACCAGAATGTGGAGTTTTGGCAAAAATGAGCCAATACTGGGTGGTAGATTTCTCCAGGGCATACCAACGGACATTAAGTCTGACTGAGATGTAGAGCCCCTTAGGGCTACTTGGTCTGCACACCTGGACCAATCCCCATGGTTTCTCAGTCCTGATCCCTTGGGATAAATGCTGTCAGAAGGCTAGATGGTAACAAGACCACTGAGGGGAGGTTGTGTGATCATTGGCAATCACACTCATCCTTGGTATAGTGGAGTCTGGCCTCGGATGTGAGGGTTTGAGCGATGCATGAATGATAGTTAGTCGTGCAATCCCTAAAGAAGGCGTACGGTGCATTAGCTTTTATTGGTAGAGGGATTGAATTTCAAAGTCGTGAGGTCATGTTGCAACTGTACAAAACTCTGGTGCGGCAGCACTTGGAGTATTGCATACAGTTCTGGTCGCCGCATTATAAGAAAGATGTGGAGGCATTGGAAAGGGTGCATAGGAGGTTTATCAGGATGTTGCCTGGTATGGTGGGAAGGTCTTATGAGGAAAGGCTGAGCGACTTGAGGTTATTTTCATTAGAGAGAAAAAGGTTAAGAGGTGACCTAATTGAGGCATATAAGATGATCAAGGGTTTAGATAGGGTGGACAGTGAGAGCCTTTTTCCTCGGATGGTGATGGCTAACAACGAGGGGACATAGCTTTAAATTGAGGGATGGTAGTTATAGGACGGATGTCAGAGGTAGGTTCTTTACTCAGAGGGTAGTAAGGGCATGGAATGCCCTGCCTGCAGCAGTTGTGGACTCACCAACTTTAAGGGTGTTTAAATGGTCTGTGGATAGGCATATGGATAACATTGGAATAGTTTAGGTTAGAGGGTCATTAGATTGGTTGCACATTTGGTGCAATATCGAGGGCCGAAGACCTGTACTGCACTGTAATGTTCTATGTTCTAAAGATGTTATAGGACCAGACTAATTGTGGAAACGAAACCACCAGGCTTCCTGGTAGTCACAGTCAGCAAGATAAGTTACGGAACTCAGTGGAAGGTTACCCATCCGAATAGCCTCACAGCTAGAATTTCTCCTGATACACAACCAAGCCGGTGTCTTAATGGCCACAGGGAAAGGTTGTTGCCTCCAGGTAGGCACTTGTTAGATGAGAATCACTGTGGCTTCCACAGATCACTCAGGGTTTGAAGTGGAAGCACAAAAATGCATTTTTGATCAGGCGGGGTGTCAGGGAGGTGAATATAGATCCAACATTGGATCTGGTTGCCCTATGAAGCAACAGTCTGCATTTTTCAAATCAAGAAATTGCTAATCCTGTCTCTGCAAAGGGTAGTACAATCAGTGACAATTTTAAAAAAAATCACATTTCAAACAGTATCAAGTCTTGTTTGAGTTTCTTCTTCTGAGAGTGCCCACTTGCTGTGAGTTGTGTGTATCCACAAAGATTTCCCTTCCACCTTCACGACTATGTGAATTGTCAGCAGGAAGTTGATAAGATCCCTCCCACCAAGGTTCCAGGCAGCTCTTTCTTTGGAAAGTCTTAATGAAAACTAAGTCTCTTGCTTGGTTGGTATAGCAGCCTTACTGGTGACTTGCTTCTGAGCCCCGACAACCTGGGAATGCAAATCTCTAAGAGAGCTGGTTAGAGCTATGCAAAGTCTATCATTCCTTCATCCATTTCATTTGTTTAATTGTGAGAGGTGGAGAGATAGATATTCATTTGTTTAATAGTGAGAGGTGGAGAGATAGATAAGTGCGTGGGAAGTCCCATTATAATCTCATAAGGTGTCAAAGAGATAGTAGAATTGGGATGAGATCACATGACCATGCAGGCCACAGGCAGGGCTTCAGGACGTTGTCATTAGATAGTGTCTCAGGAACCTCAAATCGAGGAACATATTCACGTAACAGTACCTTAGCTACAGTAACAGTGTCATTCTTTCTAGTTGGGCATGCTTCTACTTATCTTGAAAATAAACATACAATAATAAGTATATAGCTATACCCATATATTTGGGCATTTGTACAAAGTCAATTTGTAGCTGCACAAAAGTGTATAGTTGTGGGCCTGCTGCTGCTCTTAATTTGTGTTCAAAGAGAAGCCTGGAGAACAGCTGTTAGGTACCAGGTATATCTTCCAAAAGCTTTTGAATAAACTTGTTGTACTTTGACTCACAAAAGGCCTCAGAGGTATCTTTTACTTACAGCAAGACATTCTTGAGATCATCCAGGATCCACAGTAAGAGCTATATGATGTTAATTTCAGTTGTTGCCATAATGCTTATTAGTTTGCGTCAAAAGTTCAGAGTGCTTTCCAGATTTATTGCAATGGCAGAGTAGGCATTGAGCAGCAACTTTTTCTGCCAAGGTGGAAAATCCTGGTGCTACCCATAATTGCTGCACTACCCCGCCTTTTCCAGCTTGGTAAACTCATGTAACATGGGGCAAATAATGGCAAGACGCTGTAGTAGGATCGCGCTCTCTGAGATTGGGTGGGTACAGCCTAGGAGAACCCATTTTAATACAAGGCCTTATCATAGTTTAGTAGCACTAATACAGGTGCAGAGGCTACAGCGGCCTCTGAATCAAGGAGGGATTATGGGATCTTCTGAATGATTTACTCAGTTAAAAGGCTTTGGTTCAAGGCATTTCTGCCTCATGTGACTAATTGTGCTATGCTTTAAGCTAATCTAAGCTAATTTACCATCTCAACCTGGAATTCTGGGTCCAGCCAAAGAATTTAGATGCTTCTTTGGAAATACAATGTAAGGTATACAAGCTTGCTCATGGCCACTGAAGCAAGTTGTGCCTGCACACAATTTTCATCTATATAAGCATTCAGTTGTTATAGAACATAGAACATTACAGCACAGAACAGGCCCTTCGGCCTTCGATGTTGCGCCGACCAATTAGGAAAAAGCAATGACCCTCTAACCTAAACCATTCCCTTTTCATCCATAAACTTATCTACTAACCTCTTAAACGCCACCAAACTTGGTGCATCTACAACTGCAGTGGTCAGGGCATTCCATACCCTTACCACCCTCTGGGTAAAGAACCTACCTCTGACATCCGTCCTATAACTACCACCCCTTAATTTAAAGCTATGTCCCCTCATGCTAGATTTCTCCATCCTAGGAAAAAGGCTATCACTATCCACCCTATCTAAACCTCTAATCATCTTATATGTTTCAAAAGGTCTCCTCTTAGCCACCTTCTTTATAACGAAAACAACCTCAAATCCCTCAGCCTCTCTTCATAAGACCTGCCCTCCATACCAGGCAACATCCTGGTAAACCTCCCCTGTACCCTCTCCAATGCCTCCACATCTTTCTTATAATGCGGGGACCAGAACTGTACACAATACTCCAAGTTCGGCCGCACTAGAGTTTTAACATAGAACATAGAACATAGAACATTACAGCACAGAACAGGCCCTTCGGCCTTCGATGTTGTGCCGACCAAAATAAAAAGCAATGCCCCTCCAAACTAAACCATTCCCTTCTCTTCCATATACTATCAATTAACCTCTTAAACGCCACCAAACTTGGCACATCTACAACAGCTGCAGGCAGGGCATTCCACTCCCTAATCACTCTTTGAGTAAAGAACCTACCTCTGATATCCGTCCTATAACTCATACCCCTTAATTTAAAGCTGTGTCCCCTCGTGCTAGCTTTCTCCATCCTAGAAAAAGGCTATCACTGTCCACCCTATCTAAACCTCTAATCATCTTATATGTTTCGATTAGGTCCCCTCTTAGCCGCCTCCTTTCTACGAAAACAACCTCAAATCCCTCAGCCTCTCTTCATAAGACCTGCCCTCCATACCAGGCAACATCCTGGTAAACCTCCTCTGTACCCTCTCCAATGCCTACACATCTTTCTTATAATGTGGGGACCAGAACTGCACACAATACTCCAAGTGCGGCCGCACTAGAGTTTTGTACAGTTGAAACATGATGCTGCGGCTCCGAAATTCAATCCCCCTACCAATAAAAGCTAAGACTCCATATGCCTTCTTAACAACTTTATCCACTTGACTGCCTACTTTCAGGGATCTATTGAAACATACACCAAGATCCTTCTGTTCCTCAACACTATTAAGAGCCCTACCATTAGCCCTATACTCTACACATTTATTGTTCCTGCCAAAGTGCATTACCTCACACTTTTCCACATTAAACTCATTTGCCACCTCTCGGCCCAGCTCTGCAACTTGTCCAAGTCTCTCTGCAAACTATAACACCCCTCTTCACTATCTACCACTCCACCGACTTTAGTGTCATCTGCAAATTTACTGATCCATCCCTCAATACCCTCATCCAGATCATTTATAAAACTTACAAACAGCAGGGGCCCCAAAACAGACCCCTGAGGCACACCACTTGTCACCGAACTCCACGATGAATATCTCCCATCAACTACCACCCTCTGTCTTCTATCCGCCAGCCAATTCCTAATCCAATTAGCTAAATCACCCTCTATTCCACACATCTGCATTTTCTGTAGGAGTCTTCCATGGGCCACCTTATCAAACGCCTTACTAAAGTCCATATATACTACATCAACCGCCTTACCCCCATCCACCTCTCTGGTCACTTTCTCAAAAAACTCAATGAGGTTAGTAAGGCATGACCTACCCTTCACGAAACCATGCTGACTATCCCCAATCAATTCATTTCTCTCTAAATAACTATAAATCCTATCCCTAATAATTCTCTCCAATACTTTGCCCACAACAGAAGTAAGACTCACTGGCCTATAATTCCCTGGAAGGTCTCTCTTCCCCTTCTTAAACAATGGGACCACATTCGCTATCCTCCAGTCCTCCGGAACCACACCCGTAACCAACGACGACCTGAAGATCAGAGCCAGAGGCTCTGCAATCTCCTCTCTTGCCTCCCAGAGAATCCTAGGGTAAATCCCGTCCGGCCCAGGGGACTTATCCAACTTCAAACCCTCGAGAATTTCTAGCACATCCTCCCTATCTACTACAATACTTCCCAATTTGCAACCCTGTACCTCAGTGTTCTCCATAGCTACATTTCCAGCACTCTGCGTGAATACCGAAGAGAAATATTTATTCAGTGCCTCACCAATCTCTTCAGGCTCCACGCACAACTTCCCATTGCTGTCTATGACTGGCCCTAATCTTGCCCTAACCAATCTTCTATTCTTAACATATCGAAAGAAAGCTTTAGGATTCTCCTTAATCCTATCAGCCAACATGTACAGTTTTGTACAGTTGCAACATGACATTGCGGTTCCGAAATTCAATCCCCCTACCAATAAAGCTAAGACTCCATATGCCTTCTTAACAACCTTATCGACTTGATTGCCAACTTTCAGGGATCTATGCACATATACACCAAGATCCCTCTGTTCTTCAACACTATTAAGAGTCCTACCATTAGCCCTATACTCTACACATTTGTTATTCCTGCCAAAGTGAATTACCTCACACTTTTCCGCATTAAATTCCATTTGCCATCTCTCGGCCCAGCTCTGCAACTTGTCCAAGTCTCTCTGCAAACTATAACACCCCTCTTCACTATCTACCACTCCTCTGACTTTGGTGTCATCTGCAAACATTATAGACATAGATCGATGTTTTGAGTTGTTCAATCCAGTGCTGGCCTTTAGTGTCTCCTTTGTCTCTGTCTCTCAAGTAATCCTCATTTTGCTGGGGAAACAAAGTCCCAAAGAATGTGGTCAGAGTCCAAGTGGAGGGCAAAGTCCTAGAGGGGATGGCTGATTTCACTGAGTTGGGAATCCATGCATGAATCTATATCTGTATTTGATAGAATCTTTGTAGCAATAGCACTCTGAACTTTTGACACAAACTAATAAGCATTATGGCAACAACTGAAATTAAGACCATATTGCTCTTATTGTGGATCCTGGATGATCTCAAGAATGTATTGCTGTAAGTAAGAGATACCTCTGAGGCCAGTTGTGAGTCAAAGTACAACAAGTTTATTCAAAAGCTTTTGGAAGGTATACCTGGTACCTAACAGCAGTTCTCCAGGCTTCTCTCTGAACACAAATTAAGAGCATATACCACCACCTCCCCCCCTCCCCCAGTCATGTATGCATCTTCTCATTCTCAGCAGGTTCCCAGGCTGTGGGTTGTCCTTCATTGTAGGAATGTGGCTGCCTTGGTGTTTCTTCGTGGTTATCTCAAGGCTGTAATTGTCAGTGATGTGATTAGCCCTTAGCTAACATACAGGCTGGCAAAACAATTTTATGTTCATAGTTGTATAGCATACAATGTGTTGGCACATGGCATATAAGCAGTACATAATGAATATATATGAATGTATTTATGGCATGCAAGCTTCACTATGTTAGGCAGAAGTCCACAAAATTAAAGACACAAATGTAGATACGAGTTGGGTCAGCTACATTTCTGAATGTACTATGATAAACCTACTTATAACAGCAAGGACAGCTGCAGCCTTAATGTCTCAGACACCCCAAAAACGAATCTTGCATCTATCTGAGATACATGAAAACAAGCCGGATATAAGTTGAACAATACTTTTTACCATTCTCCAAGTATTACAAAGTTCATTAACCCATTCCCTACCTCAGTCTATTTGGGTTAACCCTTATTATGCTAATAGCAGGAACTTATTTTAACACTTAAAAAGAAATAACTCAATTGACTTGCTACTTGACACAATTTGGCACTATTTATAATTTCAACAGCAACAAGATTGGCAAGTACCTGAATAAATTGAATCATCAATGAAGTGAATTTATGTGGATTGGGTAAAGTGGGTATTCATAGCTCACCACCAGTTACATCTCTCTCCTGACTTTGAGAGGTGGTAAAATAAGCAGCAAATCCAAAATCACCCATTTAAGGCAAATGACAAAAGTCAAATTGCTCCCAATTTTTCAATATTGCGCATCAAGAGGAAACATTTTTGTACTTATCATGCTTTTACATTTCCTCATATTATTTTATTGTATTTGTTTACGTGCACCAAATATTTATTTCATTTTCTTAATTTTGGTGTTTTCCATTTAATTGATTTTATACATTTAAAAATAATTTATTACTTGATTTTTTTTTGTACTTATTTTTGATGTTTAAGATTAGGATAAGTTTTGATTCCCATGGGGATCTGAATAGCCAATTTACTGAGCAATCCCATTCCCCAAATGAGTGCATATTTTTTTTTTACTGTAATCATTAAAGCATGGTCTTTTTTGTAATAGCAGTTATAAATATTTGTTCACACATTAAATGTTCACACATGAAGATAAACTTATAAACATCAAATGCAAGAACTAAAATAATCAACAAATTAAATTATCAGCTGTATTAAATAACACTTTCATAAACCTTACAGAGTTACTGTTGTGAAAATAAAGACAGACTTCGCTGATAGCTAGCAAATGGAAATTACATTCCAAAACAATACTGGCTACTGATAGCAACACAGCAAAACTGAAGGCCAAGAAAATCAAAACAAGCAAAAAAAATGCCATCTCAGGAATAACATTACATAGCAAATAATACAAATAAATTCAATAATATTTTAAGCACCAAGTCGCATATTGACATTTATGGCTAAACTAAATGCCAGTGCATGGTATAGGGAGTTAGTGGGAGAGGTAGGGTGGCATGACTGAAGTCCATGGATATGGTCCTGGGACCAGTGTCCCTGGAGACCGCAGGTGAAACAGGCACTTGTGTCGCTGTCTCAGCCAGCTAATTGCCTTATCCCCAGCCCATGTTCTCCACCTCTGCCCAACTGGCCGACATATGATGCACTATCTGTAACTTTTTTTTCTCGATTTTAGTTTGTGCTTTTGGAGCCGGCATTTGCAGTGCTGAAGGGCTCTAACAAGCTTTGTCAGATCCTGTCTTCCTTCCCAACACCAGTCATTGCAAACATTTTTCAGATCAGGTAATAGGAGACAGAGAGTAATAGTGGAAGGATGTTTTTCTAGCTGGAAGTCGGTCACTCGTGGTGTGCTGCAGGGCTCGGTACTAGGACCTCTTCTATTTGTAATATATATAAATGACTTGGAAGAGGGAGTAAGTGGAGTGATCAGCAAGTTTGCAGACAATACAAAGATGGCTGTACTTGCGGATAGGGAGGAGCATTGTCATGCGATACAGCAGGACATAGATAGGCTGGTAGCTTTGCCAGATAGATGGCAGATGGAATTCAATACTAATAAATGCGAGGTGATGCATTTTGAGAGAAAGAATGTAGAGGGGAGGTATATGATAAAGGGTAGACCTACTAAGAATATAGAGGGATCTGGGGGTGCAGGTGCACAAGTCTCTGAAGGTTGCAGAGCAGGTGGAGAAGGAAGAAAGCATATGGTATGCTAGCTTTTATAGTAAGGGATACAGAGTACAAGAGCTGGCCTTTAATGTTGCAGTTGTATAAAATGTTGGTTAGACTTCATTTGAAATACTGTATCCAGTTCTGGTCACCTTACTACCGGAAGGACGTGGAGACTCTGGAGAGAGTGCGGAGGAGGTTTACCAGGATGCTGCCTAGTATGGAAGGTCTGAGTTATGAGAAGAGATTAGGCAAATTGGGGCTGTTTTCCTTAGAAAGATGTAGTCTTAGAGGAGATCAAGTAGAAGTGTACAAGATTATGAGGGGTATAGATAGAGTAAACAGGGTTAAGCTTTTTCCTAGGATGGACTCAAATAGCACGAAGGGTCACAGGCTTAGGGTGAGGGGGGTAAGGTGGGGGTATGGAATGCGCTGCCAAGTAAAGTGGTGGAGGCAGGCACTCTGGAGTTATTTAAGAGATACTTAGATGGGCACATGAACAGAATGGCAATGGAGGGATATAGAAAACTGATTTAAAATAGGGATCATGAGCCTTGGAAGTCCCTGGGAAGAGTGTAAATAGTTGATGATATTGATATGTTTGTTTTTATCCTACAGCTACTTTGGTCTACCTTGTGTCTAACAAGGGGCATACACGCAATGGGTTGTGAGAGAGCTCCTCTTGGATTTTTTTCGAGAGTATCGTAGTGCTTCACGTCATTAGTGTACGCTTGACCCGGACCATTTGATGGGCAACACGACAGTTCAGTGACTATCGCTGAGATGAGCAGATATATGGATTTGGGCCTGTGTCAGTGGGAGTTTGCGCATTCTCCCCGTGCTTGTGTGGGTTTTCTCCAGATGCTCCGGTTTCCTCCCACATCCCAAAGATTTGCTCTTAGGCTGATTGGCAGAACAAATTCTCCCTAAATTGTCTCAAATTTGATTTCAATCCATAGATCTATAAATATAGACAGGGATCACAGGTAGAAGTGGAAATACTGAGATGGCGGCGCGGGCTCGTTGGGCCAAAGGGCCTGTTTCCCGTGCTGTTTCGTTCTTTATTAGGATGCAAACCTGTGACAAGAATATTCACAGTCACTGACATTCCACGGTTTTGAAATATAACCAAACAATTCATAAACAATTCATATACATCCTTGTCAGATTCCTGTACCTATTCCAATTACATTTAGAGTGCGGACTATTAAAATACTGACTACAGAAGAAAAATCTAAGGGAACTAAGGATGTTCCTTGGAGTCTGGGAAAGGCACAGAGGGGCAATTGTTGCATCAGGGGAGGGTGGTTTGGGATGAGATGGGGATGCTTGAAGATGCAGCTGCGAGGAATCCTGAGGGGCCTGCAGCTGCAGGGTGGGGTGGAATTCCCACTAATTGTGCTATCAGGAATAACAGCAAGGAAGTCAACCATATGGAGGTGAGGGGGTTTTGTGTGGCCTCATTGGACTTGACTGTTAATCTGGTAAAGGAAGGTATGGGGGCGACCAATCTTCCTCCTCATCATCCTGTTCAGCAGGGAGTGATTTCTTTTTTGTTTATTTGTGAGGACGCTCCACCACCAAAATCTTGGCTTTAACATCTCCCTTACAATTCCTTAGTTACTCAAAAGTTTTAACATTCTCTAAACCCCTTCTCCTGGACTCTTCAACCGCTTCTGCATCTCCATTCGCCACCGC
The DNA here is from genome assembly GCA_024679065.1 of Sphyrna mokarran. Classification (NCBI taxonomy): domain Eukaryota; kingdom Metazoa; phylum Chordata; class Chondrichthyes; order Carcharhiniformes; family Carcharhinidae; genus Sphyrna; species Sphyrna mokarran. The sequence goes on from JAGIQG010000024.1 coordinate 42,829,840, forward strand.
AAATATGCAAACTACCTCACATCACTCTTACCTTTCTTCTCCTTTACTCTGTGCCTACTTCACCCATTTCAGAATGTGGCTCATGCCCATAGTGTACACACATGTATGCACTTGGTGTTCCTTTTGAAGGAGGCTCATGCACCTTACCTAATGAATTTCCCATGATCAAAGAGGGGATGTGTTCTATTCTGCTAGCCGACATGAGACACACAGATTAAAAAAAGGCTAACAAAGAGTTAAAACATTATGATTCTAGCAGCATGAGATCATCTAGCTCAGCACCATCATGTGGCTGAATAGGGTATAACGGCAAAAAAGATTTGGATCAATTTGGAATTAGTTAATCAATCAAATCGGGACTGCAGTTTTCCAGAGTCTTGAACCCTGAAAAAAATGCCTTTACAGAGGCGACCACCTCCAAACCTTAGCTGTAACCTCATGGGACTTGAACCCTCGCCACTACCTGCTTACCCCGATAACATCCACGCAAGACAACATGTGTATTCCCCTAGTCAAGTTGACTCAATATCCAAAAATCAGGTAGCTGCGATCTATGAGCCCTTGATCAGTGAGGCACCACGCCTCCTTCCATGTAGACATTCCAGGGATTTGCAATGTCAGCAGAACCTCCAAAAACTATTTGCATTCCCTTGGGTAACAACAATCTAAAGGCACATTTAGTTAGCTCTTAGCAGAGACTGACTTCTTTTGAAGGTCACTAAGCTGATAAACATTTTCCACTATTGTACAAGGAGGTATGAATTTTTAATTTGAACACTAGCTTCCACACAATTTAACTTCCGAACTTTGAAACTTCAGTCTGAATTTCTTAACTTCCACAAATGCTTGGTGGTCCATCAGGTTTAATTCCTATTTGATTTTCTAGTCATTTGACCTGTTATGAGCCAGGTCAAAACTTCAAGGTGTTTCATGAGATCGGCCTAGACCACAAGTTTTGCACTTCGAATTTGATAACGGGTAAACATAAGATGTTTCATTTCAGATATGTTTCGAGTGACTCACTAGGGAGCTTTTCTCAAACAAAGTTTATTTCAAAATAAAGCTGACATATAACAAAACAATTAGCAATAACTTTTACCAATTACAAACAAGAAAGAAAACACAACCATGATATAGTATATACCTTGACAGCTAAATATACTGTTCCAACCAAACATGTCTACAAATATACATCCCTTTCTTGGCTTAGCACAGAAAGCAAGCATGCTTATGTGGTTTTGATTTTACAGCTTTGCAGACCTGCTGTGAATCAGTCCTATGGATGGCGAATTGAAACTCTGACTTTCCAGTTCTGGAGCCTCCAGCATGCAGGGCAGCCCACTGATTAGCACTGCTGTCTCACACAGACCGGGAACCCGGGTTCAATTCCGGCCTCGGATCATTGTCTATGTGGAATCTGCACATTCTCTCTATGTCTGCGTGGGTTTCCTTTGGATGCTCTGGTTTCTTCACACACTTCACAGATGTGCAGATTAGGCTGATTTGCCATGCTAAATTGCCCCTTAGTGTCAGGGAGACTAGCTAGAGTAAATGCATTGTGTTATGGGGTTAGGGCCTGGGGGGGATTGTGGTCAGTGCAGACAAGATGGGCTGACTGGCCTCCTTTCACACTGTAGGATCTTATGATTCTATCTCGAGTCAGAGAGATAGCCACTGCTTGCCTCTAGCATCTAGCTATCAAACCCCCCACAGCAGAATTTTCAGTCCAGAGAGAGGCAAAAAAGATTGCTTCCTGTTGCAGTCCAAACGGTTTCTAATAAGCTAAAGCTAACCCTTGGATTTTCTTTGTGGAAAAAAAAATACAGTCCCAAGGTATCACCTGAACAATAAGTCATTCTTTCCATCATTAATTCAGAAAGGGTCACAGAACTCCAGGACACTGCATTATGCTCAGATTGAAAGTCAACAAGATGCCCATTATATTACTTCAGCAACAATAAAACATATGGGTACAGCCATCATAGTGCCTAAACCAAAAAATGTCAGACCAGCTTAAAAAGCTGTAAAGAACATGGTTAAAATGCATTTCTTAAAAGGCATAGTATCGTGGTTTGTGAAGCCATTTCTGAGTGCATTTATGAATCAGTTATTTTTGCTGTGGGCCATGGAATCGCACGCAAGCTAGATCAGTAAGGACAACGTATTTCCTTTCCCACAGAGCCTTAGTTAACTGGATGGGTTTTTAACAACATGGTCATCATGAGATAGTAGTTCCATATTTTTAGAACATAGAACATAGAACACTACAGCACAAACAGGCCCTTTGGCCCACAAGTTGTGCCGAACACATCAAAACCTACCCAGCCATAGACCTATCTATAACCCCCAATCCCATAGGATCCCATATACTCATCCAGAAGTCTTTTAAAAGACCCCAGCGAGTTCGCCTCGACCACCACCGACGGCAGCCGATTCCATTCACTCACCACCCTCTGAGTGAAAAACTTTCCCCTAGCATCCCCTCTGTACTTGCTTCCCTGCACCTTAAATCTGTGCCCTCTCGTCGCGACCATTTCAGCCCTGGGAAATAGTCTCTGAGAGTCCACCCTATCTATTCCTCTCAACATCTTGTAAACCTCTATCAGGTCGCCTCTCAACCTTCGTCTCTCCAGGGAGAACAGTCCCAGCTCCCTCAACCTGTCTTCATGAGGCATGCCTCCCAATCCAGGCAATATCCTTGTAAATCTCCTCTGCACCCTTTCAATAGCTTCCACGTCCTTCCTATATTGGGTACAGCCCAACATATGCTTCAGAGAAGGTGTACATTTTTCAGAGAAGGTGTACATTGGGTACATTTTTATTGATCGAATTTAAATTCTATCATTTGCCACTGACGGGATTTGAACCTGGTCTCTGGATTATTAATCCATTGACAATACCACAATGTCACTGCATAAGATTGAATCTGTGAAGCCAATTAATACAATTCCAGCGAGATGGGAGCAGTAACTTTGTTTCTCTATTTTTCAGTTACTAGTATTCAACGAGAACCTGTGTCTGCTGTGTCAAGTGATATCAGCTTCCCAATGAAAGGCAGGAGGGGAATGAAGGATTGGGCAAGAAACTCAGAAGACAAACTTTATATTCCAAAGGAGGTTTTCATGCTTTCTTCTTCAGGTAACTGCAATTCATGTTGTTACTAACCAATATTGTTACTGTGATACCATGGGCTGATGAGCCTATCCTTGTTCCTGTGCCTCAGAACTTCATAGACACCGTAATCATTTGAAATGTTTCTTCATTTTTATTAAATCTTCCTTCATTCTTCATAAAACATCTTCTGTATTAATCTGTAGAAAAATGTTAGTTCAAAGGCACTGCCCAGTGATATGTTTCATATTCAAATCAGGTGAGAGTATTTCACTGTTTATTTCCGTGCAAGGTTGCCAGCATGTGTAATACTGTTCCCTACATAATCAATGCTGTAGCTAGTAAGAACAGGCATGATATAGTGGCTGTCAACAAAAACAGATTATTAGATCATTAATTTATTTGCAGTTTATTGCACTACATTTCAATAGAAAGCAGAATATTCAAGAAGCTGGAAATCTGAAAAAAATTTAAAATTTTGGAAACACTCAGCAGCATAGGCAGCTTCTTTGCAGAGAAAGAGAGTTAACAGGCAGCATTCTCCAGTCTTGTCCATGGCCAGACCCATTGCGAACAAGAATGGAAAGTTTGGTCTTCCAGCTTAATAATCCAGTAACTTTGGTTTCCAGATCAGGGATTTTGATTTAAAGCAAAGCTCATCAATTAAGGGCCAACCCCCAGTCAGTAACATCTATCCAGATTTCCTACCCAATCATGTTACATATTTGAGACAATGAATTTCTCTCGATCCCACCCTTACACGGCCCTTCAAAGGGAGAATATTACTGGCTTGCTATTGGGGCAAAAGGGAAATTGACATTGTTTACAATGAAGCACTGACAAGTTTGGAATTGCTGATCAACACCTTCTCTGAAGCATATGAGAAAATGGGTCTTTCTGTAAACAATCAGGAAACTAGATTCACGTCCAACCAGCTCCCATAGCAAAATACTCCCCCATCAATTAAGATCAGTGGTGAAAATAGTGAAATTTTCCACATTTTGGGAGCTCCTCTTGAAGACAAATATAAGCGACAAAGTTCCTTGCTGCACCCAATAGACTCCAGCTCTGCCCTGGGCTGTCTGAAGAAAATAATATTTGAGGATCAAGATTTAAAACCCAAGTCTCAATTCATGGTTTACTGTGCAGCAATGATACCTACGCTCTTACGTGCTTTTGAGATTTGGATAACCTACAGCATACGCCTCAAAATGCTATTTAAGAAGGGCTGTGGAGATCAGCCAGGGAACTACAGACCAGTGAGTTTCACGTCAGTGTTAGGGAAACTATTGGAGAAAATTCTAAAGGAGAGCAATGATTTCCACTTGGAGAGGCATGGCTTTGTTAGGAGGAGATCATGCCTGACAAATTAAATAGATTTTTTTTAAAGAGATGACGAGGCATATAGATGATGGTAGTGCAATTGATGTAATTTATATGATTTCAGCAAAGCCTTTGACAAGATCCCAAAGAAAGTAAATGTGCATGGAATACAGAGTAATTTGGTAAGTAGATTCAAAATTAACTCAGTTGTAAGAAACAGAGGATGGTGACAGCTGCTTTATTGGTTGGAAGGCTGTGTCCAGTGGCATATCACAGGATGTTGTGTTGGGTTTCCTATTATTTGTTAATTATATAAACAAAATAGATGTTGAGGAGTAGGGGGGAAGGATTATTAAGCTTGCGGATAACACAAAGATTGGCTGGGTAGTAAACAGTGAAGCAGGAATATCTTGAAATGCAGGAAAATATGGACAAAATTGTCAAATGTGCAGATAAGTGGTAGATGGAATTTAACCGTGAAAAACCTAAGTTGATACACTTTGGAAGAAGTAATTTGACAAGGAAGTATTCAATGACTGGCATGACACTAAGAAGTTCTGTGGATTAAAGGCACCTTGATGTGCTTGTGCATAGATCTTTGAAGATCAAAGAGCATATTAGTAGGGTGTTGAAAAAGGCTCATGACACTTTTTAAATCGAGGCATAGATTACAAAAGAAGGGAAGTTATGTTGGAGTTATATAGAACTTTGATGAGGCCACAGTTAGAGTACTAAGTGAAGTTCTAGTCATCATATGATAGGAAAGATGTGATTGGTAAGGGTACAGAGATTCACCAGGATGCATTTATGTTATGACGAGAGGTTGAATAGTCTTGGATTGTTTTCGTTGGAGCAAAGAGAAGCAACTGATCAAAGTGTACCAGATTATGAGGGGCATTGACAGAGTGGATAGTGAGTAGCTGATCCCCTTAATTGAGGGGTCAGTCACAAGAGAATTCAAATTCAAGATGAGGGGCGGGAGGTTTAGGGAAATGTTTTGTTTTAAACTGGAGGTTGGTGATGATCTGGAATGCCCTGCCTAGTTAGTGGTAGAGGAAAATTGCCTCAGATCCTTTAAAAAAAAATACCCAAATAAGTACTTGAACTAAGAAAAAATGGTACAGCGATGGAACTAAACTAAAAAAAACTTACTGCCCTTATTTGGGCTGTTTCCCTCCATATTCATGTATCCACCCTGATGTCTCTTAAATGTTCCTGATGTGCCTGCTTCCATTATCTCCTCTTGCAAAGCGTTCCGGAAACCCACCACCTCTGCATGAAAGTCTTCCCTTGCACATTTTCTTCCTCTCACCTTGAACCTTTACTCCTTTGTAGTTGACACTTCCACCTTTGGAAAAAGCCTCTGACTATCCGTCCTGTCTATGCCTCTTAATTTTTAGACCTCAATCAGGTCTTTCCTCAGCCTCCATTTTTCTAATGAAAATGATGTTAGTTTATTCAAACTCTCTTCATAGCCAATGCCCTTGAGGCCAAGCAACATCCTGGTGAATCTTCTTTACACTCTTTCCAAATCTTCCATGTCATTCTGGTAGTGTGGTGACAGAACTGCACACAATACTCCAAATGCAGCCTAAACAAGGTTTTACATAACTGCAACATGATTTCCCAACTCTTGTATTCAATGTCCTGGCTGATGAAGGCAAGCATGCCCGATGCCTTCTTAATCACCTTGACTGCCTGTGATGCCATTTTAGAGAACTGTGGACCTGCACACCCAGATACCTCTGTATGTTAAAATTCTTAAGGGTTCTGCCATCTACAAACAGTTCACACCTAAATTTGATCCTTCAAAATATGTCACCTCATATTTGTCCAGATTAAACTCCATCTGTCGTTGTGTGCCCAACTTTTCACTCTATCTATATCCTGTGATATCCTCTGACAATCCCTGGCACTATCAATCTTCATGTCATCCACAAATTTACTAATCAGACCAGCCACATTTTCCTCCAGGTAATTTATATATAGACTACAAACAACAATCTCAGTAATGATCCCCACGGAACACCACTAGCTATATCCTACATTACAAAAAAAACACCCTTTTACCACTCCACTCTGTCTTCTATGACCAAGCCAGTTCTGTAACCATCTAGCCAGCTCATCCTGAATCTCATATGATTTTAGTTTTTATACCAGTTTGCTTTGTGGGACCTTGTCAAACCTCTGTAAAGTCCTGATAAACTATATCCATAGCCCTTCTTTTATCAATTATCTTGTCACTTCTACAAAAAACTCAATTAAGTTGTTGAGACATGACCTTCCCCGTACAAAACCATGTTGCCTTTCACTAACTAGTCCATTTTCTTCCAACTGTGCATTTATTCTGTCACTCAGTATCTTCTTCAAAAGCTTGCCACCACTGATGTCAAGCTCACCAATCGATAATTTCCTGAATTATCATAAAATGCCTACAGTGCGGGGCCAATTGACTCATCAAGCCTGTGCTGACAACAATTCCAACCAGGCTCTATCTCTAACGCCATGTATTTATCCTGCTCGTCCCCCTGACACTAAGGGGCAATGTTATATGATCAATCAACGCAACCTGCACATTGTTGACATGTGGGAGAAAAGTCGAGCACCGAGAAGAAACCTACGCAGACACGGGGAGAGCATGCAGCTCCACACAGATGGTGACTTGAGGCTGAAATTGAACCCAGGTCCCTGGCATTGTGAGGCAGCTGTGCTAACCACTGTGCCATCCTGCTTCCTTCCTTAAACAGGAGAACAGTATTGACTGTTCTCCAGTCGTCTGGAACCTCACCTGTGGCCAGAGAGGGTGTGAAAATATCTGTTAAGGCCCCAAATATTTCTTCCCTTGTCTTCCATAGTAACTTGGGATTTATCCCATCCAATCTTGGGGACTTGTCTACCTTAATGCAATTTAGGATACCCAACACTTCTTCTTCAATATGTTGACATTCTCTTGAATGATCAAACACTTATCCTTTACCACAATATCCATCATGTCCTTCTCCTTGGCAGATACCAATGTAAAATACTCATTAAGGATCTCACCCACTTCTTGTCGTTCCATGCATAACTTTCCTCCATTGTCCTTGAGTGGGCCTACTCTTTTGTTACCCTCTAGCTCCAAATATATGCATAAAAAGCCTTGGGGTTATCCTCGACACTGCTTTAATGGCCTCTTATCGTCCTCCTAATTCCATGTTTAAGTTTCTTCCTACTTTTCCTATACTGCTCAAGGGCTTCTTCAGTTTTTAATTATCTAGACATATGGTATGCTTCCTTTTTCCTTTTGACTGTGCTTACAATTTCCTTTGTCATTCATGGTTCCTAAACCCTGCCATTTCCAGCCTTCATTTTTGCGTGAATATACCAGTCGTGCACTTCAATCAACTGGTCTTTAAAAGCCTCCAAATGCTGGTGTGGATTTTCCCACTGAAAGTCGTTCCCAATCCACATTCCCCTATCTAATTTGGATGTATTTGGCCCTCACTCAATTAAGCACCGTCATCCGAAGGCCACTTTTGCCCTTATCCATGATTACCGAAATCGTATGGAATTATAGTCACTAAATCGAAAATGCTCCCCCACTGAAACATCAATCACCTGTCCGCTCATTTCCCAATACCAAGTCCAATATGTCCCTTCCCTAATTGGATTGTCAACATACCATATCAAAAAGTTCTCCTAGATACATTAACAATTTACTGTCCAACCAAGTCCCTAGTTCTAAGGAAGACCAAGTCAATATGAGGGAAATTAAAGTCACCCACCACAACTACCCTGCTTTTTTCAATCCTTTCCATAATCTTACTACACATCTGCTCAGGTATCTCCTGCTGTTGGAAGGTCTGTAGTGCACTCCCAACATTGTAACTTCATCCTTATTATTCCGGAGCTCCACCCATAATATCTCTTGAAAGTTCTCTCCAGCGTGTCTTACCTCAACACAGCTGTGATATGCTCCCTAATCAGCAATGCAACTTTCCAAATCCTTTATGTTTCCCCTTCTGTCTCATTTAAAACAACTATATCTCAGAATGGCATGACGTAATATTCAAGGCCACGTGCTAGTAAAGGATAGGAGTTTCTTGCATGTCAGTGCAGGCTAGATGAGCCTCTTCTGATTGTATAATTCTATGAAAGTACCACAAGCAGTGCCTTTGCAAGTTCCTCCAAATCAGGTGGTCAGAAAGGTGGTCCAACAGCAGTGTCTTCTCCCAAACCAACTTGCCCAGCTTTGAAGCAAAATCACTCAAAACAATTTCTATTGCCAGTCAACAAATCTTCTGGTAAATGGTTTATCCTTTCATTTGAATAAAAGTCAAAAAGTAAGATGCAGCCTCAAACTCAGATACCACTATGCAGCCATAATGGAGATGCAGAACCAAAGAATTACATACTGGGATTTTACTGGGATTAAAGTGATTTAAACATGTATTGCTTCCTTATTAATTTTTTTTATGGCTCTGATACGGCATGATTTTGTCATGTCTTCCCAGGCCACCTCTGTTAATCCTGTTGTGCTGTTATCCTTGTAGGATAACAGAGCAGGGTTTCAAACAAGCAATCTTTCTAATGCCTTGCTTCATAGAGAAATACATCTCAAACTTTATTGTTTACCCCAGAGGCCTAAAGATACATTTATCTTGAAAAAATTGAGACATTGAACGTACAGGATTTTACCACATTAAGTTATTGTACACCTTTAAATCTAGTATGCCACACAAGCTTAGAGAAAAGGAACACAGGTTTTTGCACAAGGTGGCACACTTGCAATGAGGTACATTTTGAATATCAGGTGCTTTCTGCCATGATGCTGTTTAAGGTGCCCAGAAACTCCATTTGGTGGGCATGAATTATGCTGTGCCATTTTTTCACTTAAGTATTTTCCTAAGATGAAAATCCAGCTGCACAACTTGTAATCTATATGTGAATTTGTCCAGATTATGGGATGTTTTATGCTGTGACCCTGCAATATGAGTAATTGGATAAAATAATATCAAAACCATCCTGAATGTTTCAACCAAGAGAGAGAGAACTGCCAATCCATTAGTCTGGACTGAATTCAAACAGCTTTGAAATGTGCATGGACTTCAGTGACCCATATCCATCCACTTTATGTACACATTTTAAATTTTGTTTTCAATGATCAATATTTTGAAAATGGCAATATTAAGTCTAATGATCAAAAGAAGGGGAATATACATAAACCCATTTAATCAGAAAAGTTTTTTTTCAACTATGTTGTGCTTTGTCCATTGAAAGAGCATCTTGGAAATTTGTGTCCAGTTAATAATCAGATATTTTGGTGGATACACTATTGATTTTTGATATGTGTTCCCAGCAACAAGACCCCAAGGCAAGCACATACATTTGAAAAGTCATCCTAGTGGAGTTGTGATTAGGCTTAAATGTGATTGATATCAGAATAAGCCAGAGAAACGAATCTTTCTCCAAATAAGGAAAAACTTGTCAAATTTGTATTATTTCTTTACCAGGCATTTGTCTTTAGGACCTGATCAAAGTGCAGGACAGTCACACAAAAAGAAACTGTGAACTTGGAAGCGTAAAAAGAAATTAGTGCTCAAGACTGGAGAAATCAAAGTCTATTGAGTGTTAAATTTGAGCTAATACTAGAAAGAAAAAGCAATTAGACTGATTTGCATGTTGAGCTTCACTTGTCCTTCTACTCCAAACATTAAACTTTCATGGTGATGACCATAAGAGATTTTATGACTGAAACAGATGGATTTCAGTAAGCTTTTCCTTCAATAATAAAAAGAAACCTTCAATGTGACTTTCAGACAGTAAGTCAGAGCACTTTTGAAATAACTATGTCATTTTAAAGAAATAATGTAATCAGGATCAGCCTTAGAGAAAACTAACAGCAAAATGCAGTAAGATTTGACATTTAACAAATCCTACTGCATCAACCCTTCAGGAAATGGTTGTCTTTTTTTGTAAATTATAATAACAAACTGCTGTGTATATATTATGGATGTGAAAGGTTTTAATTATTTGCAAATTAAAATGCTTAAAGCTGACATTAAAAAGTACAGCATCTATATTCCTGAAATGAAAGGACTGCCTATGAACCATACTCCCAAAAAATATTGCTTTTGAAGTGCTCCATTCCCCCCAGCGTGCTTGAATTGGGTCAACTGTTGGGTCACCTCACCCAATGTTTAAACACCGTTGGGTCACCCTTTGAATATTAAGGCATTGCTGGGACACCCCTCCCAATATTAATGTTTTCTTCAAAATACACTTCAAATAATGACTAGATCCACCTTCTAAGGTCCAAATGCTTGACAGCATTTATATAATGGAAAATGTTCCCATTATTTCAGAAACTGTTTCTTCGCTAATATCACCTGGGAAAAATTGCTGCCGAGCCAACAAACATGATGACAGACTGAGAGAAATCAAATGACTTTAGTACCTCCGGTGCAGGATTCAGTTGGAAAACTTATGGTTTAGTGACCCAGATGAATAAGAGTCATCAGAATCACATTTTGCTGCTGGCTCAGTTGTCCAATAATTCTGTGTAACATATTACCTACCCTTCATTATAAGAAGTAGGGAATGAGTCCTGCAATTACTTTGCGGCCCACAAGAGGTCCAGCTATTCAAGATAGTTACAACTAACTTTACTTTAAAATTGTTAATGATTTACCTCTCATTAAATGACATGTGTCAGCAGACAAGAAATGAACACTTTAGAGTTTCAGGTCCAAATTTTCCCATTCTGCCCACCATGGGAATCTAGAGGGCCAGACGTGGGCCATGAAAAGGTCCACTGATCTCAGGCAAGATTTTCCGGATTTGGGATGAGCACAGCCAGAAAATTTCACCCCACCATGCAATATTACTACAATATTAGCAGTTTTAGTTTCAGTAAGGTGCAAACTAAAGGTGCCTCAACCCCCTCTCTGTAACTGTTTGGGGCAATCTTCAGGACATTACAATTAGTTTCAGTTGTCCTTGATTATAGTGAGGAAGATCAGTCAGATATCTCAGTCGAGTGTCATTTTAATTTAAGATACAGGTGTAAAACCGAGGATGTCAAATTGGTTGCCCATTAGACAGCCTACTTCTGCTGATTCCAATGGAAAGTGTATAGTGTGTTGGTTGTGACTGGCTAAGGAAAAATTGCTGAGAAATAGGTATGTCTGAACTATAACTAGTTTATTGGATAAACATGACTATATATAAATATACATGACTAGCTGTTACTCCAATGCTTGAACACTTTCTTTCAACACTTGGGCACGTCATTCTTACATCATCATGTGAATATTGTTTCTCTAGTCTCACATATTAACTCTTTTAACCTGATGATCCTAATATTGTATTTCCCCCAAGTCTTTGCACATATATGCTTTATGTTTATATTTACATACAACCCCATCTCCTTCCAAGTATCTGAATGTAAAGATTCAATCAGTGTACAGGCTTCATGATTCTTCTTGACCATGTTTTTGTGAGACTTGGAAGATCAGTGATCTGTCTTTGGACTTATTTGCTTTGACGTGGTTGGTCCTCAGTAAGCGTTACAGAAACTGCTGCTTTGTCAGTCTGTGACTCAATATCCATTTCTTCCAAATACAAGATGGATGGTTGCCTTTGAGGGATGAACAGAAGATTTATTCTGTTCCTCCTTGGACTATTTCCTGGTGTATGTACTGTTGGTTGCCATCATTCTAGATGGTTGCTATTTCTCTGTCTTGTCCCTTACATGGGCCTGGATTTTAATCTTTTCTTTCTTTCTTTGCCATTATATTTTTCTTGATCACTTCTCTCTGCATTTCATGTTTCCTATCCTTATCTGTTGAGTTTACTCTTGTTCTTTTTAACGGTTTTATCTATTTTCTTTATTTCTGGAGTGATCACTGCATATATTTTTCATGAATTCTTTGATGGTCTGGGACTTCTGTGTCTGAAAAAAGTTGTTTGGGTAGAATGTGAAACTACTACTTGGCATCTTGCTTTCCTCAAATTCCAGTAGCTCTGTTGTCACAATAAGGTCAGTGTTTTGGAAGATGGAAGAGGTGGACATTGATTGGTTCTATGTATTGTTCTGAACTTGTCTAACTGCTAGTATCCTTGGCTATTGTTTTTGGTGATGGATTGCTGTGGATGCACTTACAAAGGAGTTACCACTGTTGGATAAATATGGTATAGTAATGCTGTATTTTATTGTTTGGGTTTTATCTTCAATATTCTCAGCTGGTCCACAGAGTGGGCATACTTAATACTTGTTGGTCTAATTGGTTCACTATATTTTTGGTGAAAACCAGTTTACTCTCTTCCTCTCGATGGGCTAATTGGTCTTTGTAAAGAGTGTCAGAAAATCAGTATTGAAATCCCAATCCAGACCTGTAGTGCAATTGGACAGTTTGATGGGGGATCAGTTCTGGGACATTTGTTGTTCATAGTATTTATAAATGATTTAGAGGAAAGTATTGTTGGTCTGAGTAGTAAATTCACAGACAGCACAAAAATTGATGGAGTTACAGATAGTGAAGAGGATTGTCAGAGGATATAGCAAGATATGGACCCATTGGAGACTTGAGTGGAGGGAGAAATGGCAGATGGATTTTAATCTGGACAAGTATGAGATAATGCATTTTGGAAAGCTCAATTCACATTGAGACTATCCAGTAATGGTAGAGCCCTTAGTACTTTTGACAGGCAGAGATCTGAGCATACGTGTCAACTGATCACTAAAAGTGCAATGCAGGTGGATAAGGTAATCAAGAAGGCATGTAGCATTCTTGCCTTCATTGGTTGGAGCATTGAGTATAAAAATTGGCCAAATCACATTGCAGCTGTACAGAAACTTAGTTAGGCCCCATTTAGAATATTGCGTAAAATTCTGGTCGCCACACTACCAGAAGGGCATGGATGCTTTGGAGAGGATACAGAGAGGTTTACCAGGATGCTGTCTGGTCTAGGAAGTATGAGTTATGAGGAGAGATTGGATAAACTTGGTTTGTTCTCTTTGGAACAACGGAGGTCAAAGGGTGACCTGATAGAGGTCTGCAAGATTATGAGTGGCATGGACAGAGTGGATACTCAGATGCTCTTTCCTAGGGTAGAAAAGGCAAGCACTAAGGGACATAGCTTTATGGTGCATTGGGAAAAGTTTAGAGGAGATGAGTGAGGCAAGATTCTTTTACACAGAGGGTGGTGAATGTCTGGAATATGGGAGGTAGGGGGAGCAGGTACAATAGCAGCATTTAAGAGGCAACTAGATGAATACATGAATAGGATGGAAATGAAAGGATACAGACTCCAAAATGCATAAAGTTTTAGTTTAACAGGCATCATAATTGGCACAGGCTTGGAGGCAGAAGGGCTTGTTCCTGTGCTGTACTTTCCTTTGTATAACTTGAAGGAGACTTTTATACTTACGTTTTCATCAAGCAGGATTACTGATGGGAGCAGAAAATTGTAAGAAAATCACAAATCATGTTTCACGTAGACATAAAGGCAATTGTCCCCACGCCCTCTCTCCACATTAAATATCACGATCTCCATCAGAATAAATAAACATCTGATTATCAGGCCTCCAAGCCTGATAACAACCCCCTCATTACATTAGCTGTTTATGTTGACATAAGGGCACCTACAATGTGCACCTGGCGACTAGATACTCTAGAGGAGCTGGGGTGAGTGCATCGGTCAGAGAGGAAAGGATCGTGTCCAGGTCACTGCCCTGTGGCCCCCAACTGAGGGTGCAAACTTGGGGTGCAGGGTGAAGAAATGTAGAGGGGTATGGTGGAAGGGGTGATCTTTAAAAGGGATGCCCCGATCTTTAAAAATCTATCTTGCTGGGGCAGTTTTGTTTTCTTGCCTACTAAAACACTTTGCATGTTTTACAGAAAATTCCATTTGGCTTCATGCACTATGTTACTTTGTCATGATTCTTTGTCCAACAACAACATTACACTTGCTCCTGTATCTAGCTTGAAATTGCTGATATATATTGAGAGGAATAAATAGAGTGGATTCTCGGAGGCTATTTCCCAGGGCTGAAATGGTCGCTACGAGAGGACACAGGTTTAAGGTGCTGGGGGGCAAGTACAGAGGAGATGTTAGAGGTAAGTTTTTCACTCAGAGGGTGGTGAGTGAATTGAATCGGTTGCCATCAGTGGTGGTAGAGGTGAACTCGCTGGGGTCTTTTAAGAGACTTCTGGATGAGTACATGGAATTTAATGGGATTGGGAGTTACAGATAGTTCTATGGCCTGGTAGGTATAGATATAATCGGCACAACTTGTGGGCCGAAGGGCCTGTTTGTGCTGTAGTGTTCTGTGTTCTATATCAGTTGATACAAACTTTCCAGAATATGTCTCCAGGGTCTTTGAACTTATCCAGGAAACAATTTTGTTCCTTTTCTTGAGATTCTTCAATTTCATTAATAAAACCATAAGACATGGGGGCAGAATTAAGCTACTCGGCCCATCGAGTCTACTTCGCCATTCAATCATGGCTGATTTTATTTCATCCTCATTCTTGTGCTTTTTCCCCTTAAGACCTGAACCCCTTATTAATCCAGAACCCTTTTTTCTCTATTGATGGCCACATTTATAAAGACTTCCTCATTATTTGCTATACTTAGATATTTTAGTTTTGAACATCTTGCTAAAGCATCCAAATCTTTTGCAGTAAAAGCATTCTGTATTGCTTGCTAGAAACTGTTCATGTCTTGGGGACATTTTTGCACCATAGCACTGGCATGGCTTGCTGGTGTCTTACCTTTGCTCCATATGGTAATTTCTGAAATTTCTTTGACATTATTTTGTTGTGTCAAATGAGGTTTTTCTGTACTAAGGCTTTTCTTCAGCTCTGAGTATAACCCTATTCTGTTTATGAACCTCTGTTTGCCTCACCAACTGCCTTGCTCTGTCCAAGGTTATGTTTTCCTTGGTCAAAGGTCAGTAGGGAGTCAGAAGGTCAAATAGGGAATCATTAATAACACCAAATGCAATGTAGCCTAATATTCATTCTGCTTTTTTGGTCTCCATATTCATAACCTTCAGCTAATCCACACAATTCGTTAATGAAAGCATCTAATGATTCTTCCACTTTTCAGGATCTTTTCATCGATTTTGGCTCATACTAAAATCTGTTTGTTCATAGAGGCAGCATGGTGGCATGCACCACTGCCTCACAGCTCCAGGGACTAAGGTTCGATTCCCGGCTTAGGTCGCTCTCTGTATGGAGTTTGCGTATTCTCCCCATATCTATGTGGGTTTTCTCCAGGTGTCTGGTTTCCTCCCAGAATCCAAAGATGTGCATTTAGTGTCAGGGGGACTAGCTAGGGTAAATGTATGAGGTTATGGGAATAGGACCTGGGTAGGATTATGGTCGATGCAGACTCAATAGGCCAAATAGCCTCCTTCTGCATAGTAGGATTCTATGATTTTATATTAAAATAATTATCAAATTTGTCTGATGTTTTATTAATGTCTGTTGTTGCAGTAACATCACAAATATTCCAAGAGAGTAGTGTACTGACTTGTTCAATCTCAGACTTACTGTCCAATCCTGAAGAAATTCAGATCAAAAATCTTTTTCTCCAAAGTGCCCAATTTTGAGTTTGATCTGGTCCTTCCATATAGCCAAATCTCTCAGATAATGTGAATTTGGAATCAATAGCTGCTCTAGGTATCTAGGAGGCTTGTCTAATTTTTTAAAAAAATTATGAATACCTGCTACAGTCATTAACTCTTTGCTGCTTAAACTTTATAGCTCTAAAACTATTTTTTGAAGTTACTATTGAAGTCTGCTCTCCTCCCAGTAGGAAATCATGTCTATTCAATTAATATTTTTTATTGCTGCCTTGTATTTGCCAAGGATAATGGCAGCAACCTTGAGCCTAGACTGATGGGGTGTATGTAAACCTGTACTCACTAAGAATGGAATCTGCCCAATGGGTCTTGCTTACTGCATCATTAAATTGTAGATTTTTGTTCTTTTTAAAGGACTTCTCACCATTCCTCAATCATTGCTATGTTCTCTGATGTTGCTGGATTGGGTTTTTATTTCATGGATCATCATGTCCTGTGGTGGGTTCCTTACTGAGTTGAACAGTTCATTTTTTGTCTCTCCTTGACTTTCTATCTACTATGGAGCTGTTTGGGAGAACTACAAGTGCCCTACCAAAGTCTTCAGCTTTAAACACCCTTTCTTAGGAAAACTTTTAGACTTGCAAAATTCTTCGAAGTTGACTTTTTAAAATTTTGGGTCTTCACAGCTGCTGCCATCATGGGCACCGTGTTATATATTGGTTGTGACTGGGTAAAAAGGGATTGCTATGACATGTGTTTGTAAGAACTACAACTGGTTTATTAGGTAAAAAGAACTGCATACAGATATACAGTGGTAATGTCACAGGCCTAGTAATGCAGAGGCAGAGGTCCAAACTAATGCTCTGGGTATGTGGGTTCAAATCCGATGACAGAAGCTGGTGGAACTTAAATTCAATAAGTTAGTCTAATGGTGACCATAACACCATTGTAGATTGTTGTCAAAATACATCTGTTCTCTAATGTTCTTTAAACTGCTGTCCTTCCTGGACTCATCTATCTGTGACTCCATAATCACAACAATGTGGTTCACTCTTAAATGCCCTCTAAATAGCCACTCAGTTGTATCAACCAAGACAAAGTCTACAAAAAGGAATAAGCCTGGACAGACCATCTAGCATTAACCATGGTATTAGAAATGATAATGGACACCCAGCCCCATCAATGCTGCAAAGTCCTCCTGACTAACATGGGCTTATGCCAAAATTGCGAGAGCTGTTTTACAGGCTAGTCAACCAACAGCCAGACATAATCAACCTAACAAAATCATATCTTACAGATAATGTTCCAGACATCAACATCACTATACCTGGGTTTAACCCTTCCCACCAATGGGACAGCACAGCAGAGGGTGGTGATGGTTTAGTGGTATGTGATTGGAAAGGAATGGCCCTGGAAATGCTCAACATTGCCTCTGACCACATGAAGTCTTGTGACATTGTCAAACATGGGCAAGGAAATCACCTGCTGGTTACAAATTACTGCTCCTCCCTCCACCCCATCAGGCTGAGGAATCAGTACTCCTCTATGTTGAATACCACTTGTAGGAAATACTGAGGACAGCAAGGGTACAGAATGTACTCTGGATGGGGGATTTTCTCCAGCCATCACCAAGAATGACTCAGTCTCACCACTATTGACTGAGTTTGCTGTCATAAAGACCATAGTTGTTGGACAGGTCTCAGGAAGCCAACAAGAAGGAAAAAGCTATTTGACCTCATCCTCACGAGTCTTCCTCCTCAGTGTCATGTCTTCAGAGGCAAAGGCGTAGCAGCAGAAGAATACAGCCTCAGGAAGGGACAGTTTAAAAGTTGGCTTTCTGAAGCCACCTCTTCCTAAGGCCTTTGCCTCTTTGCCTTGATTCCATTGCCTCTGCAACCACTGTGCCTTCAGCCCCATGCCCTCAGAATTTTGGCCCAGTGCATTGGCATCTTCTGCACTCGTCCTCTCTCGCTGTTATCCCCCCTCCTCACCTTTCTCCTTTGCTACTCACTCAACCCTCCTCCTTTGCTAGCCCCCCCCGCCCCCAGCCCTCCTCCTTTGTTACCCCCATGCATCAGTACATTCCCCTTAGCCTGTGACGTTTTGCCAGAACACACTCCAAGACGTCTTACTGGTACACCCACCTCTTCCCAAGGAGTCATAAACGTTGCCAATCCAGCATCACAGTATTGTGAGCGTGAGGGAATGATTGCCGTGCCGAGGCAAGTAATGCAAACTTATGAGCTTCCTAACAGAGTATAACAGGAACCTTGTTATTTTATTGGCGGGAGGGAAGGAACAATCACAGTGAAAATTCTCAATACGTAAAAAGCTTTTTGGGCTTCCTGTGGAATTTCCCACTCCCATTCACATCCAATGCAAAATTCAAATCATCATGTTCTAATCGACAACATTGTTGAGTTTATATGTAATAATATTTTGTATTTGTTTAGCATTGTCTATTAACATCACACCTTTCAGCACCATTTCACTTTTGCATTTTTTCAAGTTTTTTTTGTTTTGCATTAAATTCATAGAATCATAGAAACATGACAGTGTAGCAGGAAGCCATTCAGCTCATCAAGCTTGCACTGACAACTATCCCATCCAGGTCCTATCTCGGTAACCCCACATATTTACCCTGTAAACTACCCACCCCCCAACCCCAATAATAAGGGCCATTTATCATGGTCAATCAACCTAACCCACACATCTTTGGACTGTAGAAGAAAACCAGAGCACCTGGAGTAAACCCATGCAGACATGGGGAGAATGTGCAAACTCCACACAAGACAGTCACCTGAGCTAGGAATTGAACCCAAGTCTCTGGCACTGTGAGACAGTAGTGCTAACCAATATTTTTATTGTTGCCCTAATATTGAAACTTTCCAAAATTATATTTAAATTAATATTTAATAATTTAAATTTATAAGCTTTCAACTGTAACTTTTAATTTGTTGAAATTTGCTGGTTAAAAGGAAAAAGGAGGCTTATGTCAGGATGAGGCTTGAAGGCTCGGTTAGTGCAATGGATAGCTATAGATTAGCCAGGAGGGAGCTAAAGAGTGAATTGAGGAGAGCTAAGAGGGGACACGAGAAGACTTTGGCTGATAGGATTAAAGAGAATCCTAAAGCTTTCTTCAGATATATTAAGAATAGAAGATTGGTTAGGACAAGATTCGGGCCAGTCACAGACAGCAGTGGGAAGTTGTGCGTGGAGCCTGAAGAGATTGGAGAGGCACTGAATAAATATTTCTCTTCGGTATTCACGCAGGGCGATGTAAATGTAGTTATGGAGAACACTGAGGTACAGGGTTGCAAACTGTAAAGTATTGAAGTAGATAGGGAGGATGTGCTAGATATTCTCGAGGGTTTGAAGTTGGATAAGTCCCCTGGGCCGGACGGGATTTACCCTAGGATTCTCTGGGAGGCAAGAGAGGAGATTGCAGATCCTCTGGCTCTGATCTTCAGGTCCTCGTTGGTTACGGGTGTGGTTCCGGAGGACTGGAGGATAGCGAATGTGGTCCCGTTGTTCAAGAAGGGGAAGAGAGACCTTCCAGGGAATTATAGGCCAGTGAGTCTTACTTCTGTTGTGGCAAAGTATTGGAGAGAATTATTAGGGATAGGATTTATAGTTATTTAGAGAGAAATGAATTGATTGGGGATAGTCAGCATGGTTTTGTGAAGGGTAGGTCGTGCCTTACTAATCTCATTGAGTTTTTTGAAAAAGTGACAAAGAGGTGGATGGGGGTAAAGCAGTTGATGTGGTATATATGGACTTTAGTAAGGCGTTCGATAAGGTGGCCCATGGAAGGCTTCTGCAGAAAATGCAGATGTATGGGATTGAGAGTGATTTAGCTAATTGGGTTAGGAATTGGCTAGCAGATAGAAGAACAGAGGGTGGTGGTTGATGGGAGATATTCATCGTGGAGTTTGGTGACAAGTGGTGTACCTCAGGGGTCTGTTTTGGGGCCCCTGCTGTTTGTAATTTTTATAAATGATCTGGATGAGGGTATTGAAGGATGATTAGTAAATTTGCAGATGACACTAAAGTCGGTGGAGTGGTAGATAGTGAAGAGGGGTGTTATAGTTTGCAGAGGGACTTGGACAAGTTGCAGAGCTGGGCCGAGAGGTGGCAAATGGAGTTTAATGTGGAAAAGTGTGAGGTAATGCACTATGGCAGAAATAATAAATGTGTATAGTATAGGGCTAATGGTAGGATTCTTAGTAGTCTTGATGAACAGAGGGATCTTGGTGTGTATGTGCATAGATCCCTGAAAGTAGGCAGTCAAGTCGAGAAGGTTGTTAAGAAGGCATATGGAGTCTTAGCTTTTATTGGTAGGGGGATTGATTTTCGGAGCCGCAACGTCATGTTGCAACTGTACAAAACTCTAGTGCGGCCGCACTTGGAGGATTGTGTGCAGTTCTGGTCCCCAAATTATAAGAAAGATGTGGAGGCATTGGAGAGGGTACAGAGGAGGTTTACCAGGATGTGCCTGGTATGGAGGGCAGGTCCTATGAAGAGAGGTTGAAGGATTTGAGGTTGTTTTCGTTAGAAAGGAGGCGGCTAAGAGGGGATCTTATTGAAGCATATAAGATGATTAGAGGTTCAGATAGGGTGGACAGTGATAGCCTTTTTCCTAGGATGGAGAAAGCTAGCACGAGGGGACACAGCTTTAAATTAAGGGGTGATAGTTATAGAACATAGAACATAGAACATAGAACATTACAGCACAGAACAGGCCCTTCGGCCTTCGATGTTGCGCCGACCAATATAAAAACCAATGCCCCTCCAAACTAAACCATTCCCTTCTCTTCCATATACTTATCAACTTATAAGACGGATATCAGAGGTAGGTTCTTTACCCAAAGGGTGGTTAGGGAATGGAATGCCCTGCCTGTGGCAGTTGTAGATGCGCCAAGTTTGGTGGCATTTAAGAGGTTAGTTGACAAGTATATGGATGAGAAGGGAATGGTTTAGTTTGGAGGGTCATTGCTTTTTATATTGGTCGGCGCAACATTGAAAGCCGAAGGGCCTGTTCTGTGCTGTTATATTCTATGTTCTATGTTCTATGAAATCACTGTTCTTAGCAACTTCGTTGCTTGTGATAGGTAATGGTCCAATTTCTGATTCACCGAAAATAAATACCATGTGTTATAATGTACAACTGAACAATTCACCATTCAGCTAATCACATTGTGATTACCCATTTCCTGACCTCTACTACTATTTCCTACATTTTAAATAAAATAATGATCAGCCATTGTCGGCAATTCCTTCACCATATGAGAACTCATAGATACGAAAATATTTAATGAGTGCTGAATAATCTCCAACAAATTTCAATAAGTTTGACACTATCTAGGAAAAAGAAGTCTGTTTCATTGACATCCCAGCTTAAACATTCACTTCCTTCACCATCAACAGCTAGATGCAATGCAGCAACATATCAAGGTTCCTTCAAAAGTACTTTCCAAACCTGTGATCTCTACTACGAAGAAGGACAAAGGCAATAAATGTATGGGGACACCACTACATGCACATTCCCCTCCAAGCCACACACATTTGAGATTGTGTCACCATTTAATATCGCAAGATATTGTGTGAATTGTCTTTCTAATAACAGTGGGTATACCTATACTACATGGACTTTGGCAGCTCAAGAAGGTCCTTTCACAAGGACAATTAGAGATGGGCAATGAATGCTGATCTGCCAGCATCACTTCCCATGAAAAAATAATAAAAATAATCAGTTGTCTCGTCTATACGAGTTAGGGATGGGGATGAGTTTTGGGTTACAAGAGAGGTGTTCTGTTGCATCTGACCACTTAGCTAGCAGGACATCTATCTGCCTTTTACCTCACCTAGCATTTAAATTTGTTGGGCCAGGAATTTCAGATAGAGTTGGTTCTCAGACTCGATGGACAGGGCAGGTGTTCTACCTAATTAGAATTTTGACAATGGATCATGGAACCTTATAATTCTAGAGCCATTGAGCAGATTATTATGTGCCAAGGAATGGCAGGTTTGGGTGTAGAGTGGAGTGTTAAATTCCCTGAAATTGACACTGGGTTATCCAAACAGCTTTGGATTTCATCAGGGTGGGAAGGAAGGAAGAAAGGCAAGTTGGGAACCCCCCTTGGATTTGTTGGGTAAGTAATGAAGATACTTAAAAGACCAATTCAGAACTTTTATAACTCTCAGTTCAGCATTTAATAGCCACAAACCTATGTCCTGGCCTGTTCACAACTTGCCAGGGTAACCAACAAGACTACAGAGAGGGAAAAGATTATTCAGTGAGACTGATAAATTTGAATGAAGGTTTTGATCAGTAAAACTGAAGAACTCCAGACATGTCCTTTGAAAAGTTGCTGTTAAAGCACAGATTCTCTCGAATAATGCTGCTGATGAGATGACTGCCAGATTCTTAGAAGGTACATCATTTTTCTTAATACTTCACTCAACTGCAGCTACATTTCCCTGCTGCCAGACTTAAATATGGCATATAGTGCATTCAGGTGCATCTTACACTTCTGATGAAGGGCAAGAGCAGAAACAACACCTTTGCAAACAGCTCCAGCAGCAGGAACAATCAGTGGAACTAGATGTTTAGTCCACAAGTGTGTGTCCCTGCACGAGTTGGGATCGATATCAAAGTCCAGCTAAAAGGAGGCAAGACCCCAATAGAGGACAGAAGATCAGCTCTCTCAACAGTATGAGCACCAGTACTTCAGGAGACTCAGGCTGTCATGGTACATCACTGTTGATATTTGAGTCCTGAAATAATATTCCTTTCCCAGTGGTATCGTGGGCTTGCATTGTCAGTGTTCATCAGGTTGTGCTCACAGAATCATTGAGTCCCTACAGCACAGAAGAAGGTCATTCGGCCTGTCAAGTCCACACTATCTGTCAGAGTACTTTACAACACTAGGTTAAAGTCCAACAGATTTATTTGGTAGCACAAGCCACAAGCTTTCAGAGTGCTGCTTCTTCATCAGGTGAGTGAAGTGGGTGGTGGTTGATGGAAAATTTTCAGACTGGTGGCCAGTCACCAGCGACGTACTACAGGGATCAGTGCTGGATCCTCTCCTATTTGTGACTTTTGTCAATGACTTGGAAGAGGGGGGTGAAGGGTGGGTTAGTAAATTTGCTGATGACATCAAGATTGATGGAGTAGTGGGTGAGCTGGAGGGTTCTTGTAGGCTGCAAAGAGACATTGATAGGATGCAGAGCTGGGCAGAAAAGTTGCAGATGGAGTTTAACTCTGATAAATGTGAGGTGATTCATTTTGGTAGGACAAACTTGAATGCAATTACAGGGTCAATGGCACAGTTCTGACAAATGTGGAGGAACAGAGAGATCTTGGGGTTCATGTTCACAGATCTCTGAAGGTTGCCACTCAAGTAGATAGAGCCGTGAAGAAGGCTTATAGGGGTTTAGTTTAAGAACTGTGGGGTTATGCTGCAACTATATCGAACCTTGGTGAGACCACATTTGGAATATTGTGTGCAGTTCTGTTCACCTCACAATAAGAAGGATTTGGAAATATTGGAGAGAGAGTAGAGGAGATTTACCAGGATGCTGCTTGGTTTGGAGGGTTTGTTTTTTGAGAAAAGGTTAGGAAGCTGAGGTTTTTCTCTTTAGAGCAGTGGAGGATGAGAGGCGACTTAATAGAGGTTTATAAGATGATGAGGGGATAGATAGAGTGGACATGCAGAGACTATTTCCTCAGGTGGATGTAGCTGTTACTAGGGGGCATAACTTTAAGGTTTATGGTGGGAAGTACAGGCGGAATATCCGAGGTAGATTCTTTACTCGGAGAGTGGTTTGGGTGTGGAATGCACTGCCTGCTGTGATTCTGGAGTCAGACATTTTAGGAACTTTCAAACGGTTATTGGATAGGCACATGGAATACATCAGAATGATAGGGAGGGGGATAACTTGATCTTGGGTTCGGACATAGTTCGGCACAACATCAAAGGCCAAAGGGCCTATACTGTATACTGTTCTATGTTCTACATGGGGGTAGGGCCTGGGTGGGATTATGATCAGTGCAGACTCGATGGGCCTAATGGCCTCTTTCCGTACTGGCGGATTTCTACGATTTCAATTCAAAGACTGAAGCTACAAAGAAATCCCTCCATTTGAAAAAAACAGCCAAGATTCTTATTAATAATTTATTTCACGTGAAGGAATGTGTATTGATACTGGATGAAGACAGCTATGATGCTTTACATGGTTGATTAGTTTGCCATCACCCATGCTCAAATCTTGCAAGCAAACAAAATATGCCAGAAAGTTGTTTCAGCCAATTGAACTGATTTCTGCAAATCAGTAGTTGAACTCAGACACATTAATGATTTGAAGGTCAAATTTACAGCAGTCAAACTTTCTGCTGAAAAATAAATTGTTGAATGTGAAATTCTATAGGGGTTCTACCAGCTAACTAAGTTTGGTGGGAGACTATCTGAAAACCAAACATAAGTTATCCAAGTTGTAGAATTTTTTTGGAAGGAAAAATAAGTAGATGGGTCTTCGTTTCCATAGTCCCTTTAAAAGGTTTATGGGAAGCTATTGCCAGGTAACAATATTATTTTCAAAGCTAGGGGAGATGGGTGGCATAATTAATTGCAATGTTCCTTTACCATTAGGATCTAATTTCAAATATGACCTAGGCTGGTGAGATTAAAAAAACTCCTCCCACTGCCTGTCAGACAGTAAAGAAATGAAGAAGATATTGCTAACCACAATTAACAAATGCTGCTGTATCGAAAGTGATTTTACTGTTAAAGTCAAAGAGATCTTATAGAGGTCCATGAAATAATGAGGGGCATAGATCTCTAAAGTAGTCAATATCTTTTCCTAAAGTTAGGGGAGTCTAAAACTAGAAGGCATAGGTTTAAGATGAGAAAGGAGGGAAAAGTGTCCTGTGGGGCAATTTTTTTTCCCACACAGAGGGTGGTGAGTGTCTGGAACAAGCTGCCAGAGGTCATAATAGAAGTCGAAACAATTTTGTCTTTTAAAAACATTTAAAACAGTTACATTGGTAAGATGGTATAGAAGGACATGGGCCAAAGGCAGGCAACTGGGACGAACTTTGGGTTTTTTTAAAAAAAGGGCAGCATGGACAAGTTGGACCAAAAGGCCTGTTCCCATGTGTAAACCTCTATATCTGTGACTCTGTCCCAGCGAACGTGATTTCAAGTCCAACTCCAGTGTTGACAGGCAAACTGCATTCATTTTGGATGAGATGTTAGAATTTACTAAAGCTCTATCTGTTGTACAGTGGGCTAATCAAATAGTTATGGTAATGAATGATTTAGATCATGGGCCTGGGCTTAATGTTCTGCAGTCCGGTGTGCACTTCCAACCCGAATACATGTAAAATTATGTGAAATGATGCTGGGTGTGAACTTCAATGTCATCATGCATGCAATATTGAGGTTTGCAGGCATGTTTGTGGACAATTAAAGGACCACATAAGACTATTAAAATATCTGCACCAGCATTTTATATTCCTGTATGATTTCATGCTCATTGCATGTGCAAAATGAGAAAGTGGAGCTTTTTCCTCATGATGTAATCCAAAAGAGGGATTAAAGGGGTCTAGAGCATCAATCGTGCTAGTAGTGGGGAATTTGGGACACAGTTTGCTGGTGGCTGAATGAAATGAAAGAGGTTTGTCTCTGTTTGTAGTTCCAGTCTTGGAATTGCAAGCCTTTAGTTCTGGACTTAGTATATGTCTCTAAGGTTTATAAAAGATCTCTGTTTCTCGGATTGTGGAGATATTCTGTTCCAATTTTGGGAGCTTCTATTAAGAGGGAAAGAAGGCCAGACAGTGACAGACAGCATCCAAGGGAACAAATGTAGGGATTGAGGTGCAGGCGCAAGGTTGGAGGGCCAGGAGAAAATGCTGGAAAGGGCCGTTGAAGATGCTGTTATCCTGATGTCAGAGTTTACAGGCAGTGATCCAGCTTTTTACAGGGGTCAGTGGGGGAATCTACGTACATTATCACAATCTGTTGTCATCAGATGTGTCAAGGTGGCCATGAGCATTTATTCATTAACAGATTAAGGCCAGCCAAGTTGAGCAACTCAGAGGCTTCTTTGCTATTCCAGGATTCCCTTCTGTCCACAATACTACCAGTTGCACTTGTGACTGAGGACTGGTGGGTGACCAGGGTGTTTCATGAATAGGATGGGCTTCCATTCTATGAGTGTGCAAGCAGTTTATACTGACTAGATGCAGATTCTGGAGGTATATACAAGGTACCCTTGCATGTTCCATGATGCATACATGCTCCACAAACAGCAATTGATTATGCCAGTAATTGATCAGAAGACGATCCTGGGGAATAACACAGTAAGAACATAGAGACAGTCCTTGAACGTTCAAGGAGAAAGGGATACCACTGAGGCCCTGATTCAATGTTTGATTGAATCAGGGCCTCTCTGATCCATGGCCTAGACTGCTGAGGCACTGCTTCCATCTGATGTTAAGGCCACCAACTCCTTATCAGACAATTACACTGTTTTTACACTGTATTTGCTGCTCCTATTCTGATCTCTTCTACATTTGGGAGATTAAAGGCAGATGGCATGACAGCTTTGAGGAACACCTTTGCTCAAGCCAAAAGCATGAATTCAATCTCCCTGATACCATGCCATTTCAACTTAGCACCTTGCTATCATACTCACACGTCTATCCTAGGTCTGCTGCAATGCTCCAGTGAAGCTCAATGCAAGTTGGAGGAGCAACATTTCACTTTTTGGTTCAGATATGTTACAGCCCTCAGGAGACAACACTGTGTTAAAACATTTAGATGGTAACCTTTTGCCTTCAGCTTAATCCGTTTTTATATCTCATTCATTTTTTGTCTCAATGCAAACCCCACCCCCCACCCCCTTCTCCACGTTCCCTCACTCCCTCCAGGCCACGCCACCTAACTCTGTCCAGGCCATCTGTTTCTTATTAATTTTACTACACCTTTTTGATTTAATTTATCATTGTCACATGTATACAATGAAAAGTATTGTTTCTTGTGTGTACTACAGACATACCATTCATAGAACAAAGAACAAAACAGCACGGGAAACAGGCCCTTCGGCCCAACGAGCCTGCACTGCCACCTCGATGTTCCCACTTCTACCCGTGATCCCTGTCTATGTTTATAGATCTATGCATTGAAACCAAATTTGAGACAATTTAGGAAGAATTTGTACTGCCAATCAGCCGAAGAGCACATCTTTGGGATGCGGGAAGAAACCTGAGCACCCTGAGAAAACCCATGCAAGCACGCGGAGAATGTGCAAACTCCCACAGACACAGGCCCAAATCCATATATCTGCACAGCACAGCGATAGTCACTGAGCTGTCGTGTTGCCCACCAAATGGTCCAGGTCAAGTGTACACTAACGACGTGAAGTACTCGGATACTCTCGAAAAATCCAAGAGCAGCCCTCTCACAACCCATTGCGTGAATGTCCCTTGTTAAATACAAGGCGGACCAAAGTACCTGTAGGATAAAACAAACACATCAATATCATCAACTATATACACATTTCCCAGGGAACTCCCAAAGCTCATGATCCCTATTGTAAATCAGTTTTCTATATCTCTCCATTCCCATTCTGTTCATGTGCCCATCTAAGTATCTCTTAAATAACTCCAGAGTGTCTGCCCCCACCACTTTACTTGGCAGTGCGTTCCATACCCCCACCACCATCTGTGTGAAAAAACTCCCTCGAGCATCCAAATTATATCTTACCCCCCCTCACCCTAAGCCCATGACCCCTTGTGCTATTTGAGTCCATCCGAGGAAAAAGCTTAACCTTGTTTACTCTATCTATACCCCTCATAATCTTGTACACCTCTATTAAATCTCCTCTAAGTCTACATCTTTCTGAGGAAAACAGCCCCAATTTGCCTAATCTCTCCTCGTAACTCAGACGTTTTATACAACTGCAACATTAAAGGCCAGCTCTTGTACTCTATACCCCTTCCTATAAAGGCTAACATACTATATGCTTTCTTCACAACTTTCTCCACCTGCTCTGCCACATTCAGAGACTTGTGCACCTGCACCCCCAGGTCCCTCCGCATTTCTATACTCTTAATAGGTCTATCCTTTATCATATATCTCCCCTCTACATTCTTTCTCCTGAAATGCATCACCTTGCATTTATCAGGATTGAATTCCATCTGCCATCTTTCTGCCCAAGCTACCAAGCTACTATCTATAGCCTGCTGTATCGCCTGACAATGTTCCTCACTATCCGCAAGTCCATCCATCTTTGTATCGTCTGCAAACTTGCTCTTCACTCCACTTACTCCCTCTTCCAAGTCATTTATATATATTACAAATAGAAGAGGTCCCAGTACCAAGCACTGCAGCACACCACTAGTGACCGACCTCAAGCTAGAAAAACACCCTTCCACTATTACTCTCTGTCTCCTATTACCAAGCCAGTTACTTATCCATCTAGCTACGTGTCGTTATATCCCATTAGCCTTGACCTTTTCAACTAACCTCCCATAAGGGACTTTGTCAAACGCCTTACTGAAATCCATATAGACGACATCAACAGCCGCCTTTCATCGACTGTTTTCATCACCTTCTCAAAAAATTCTACCAGATTCGCAAGGCACGACCTCTCCTTAACAAATTACTACCAGAAGGACGTGGAGACTCTGGAGAGAGTGCAGAGGAGGTTACCAGGATGCTGCCTGGTACAGAAGATCTGAGTTACGAGGAGAGATTAGGCAAATTAGAACATAGAACATAGAACATTACAGCGCAGAACAGGCCCTTCGGCCCTCGATGTTGGGCCGGCCAGTGGACCCTCTAACCTAAACTATTCCAATATCATCCATATGCCTATCCACCGAACATTTGAATGCCCCCAAAGTAGGCAAGTCCACAACTGCTGCAGGCAGGGCATTCCACGCTCTCACCACCCTCTGTGTAAAGAACCTGCCTCTGACATCCGTCCTATAACTACCACCTCTTAATTTAAAGTTATGTCCCCTCGTGTTGGTCATCACCATCCGAGGAAAAAGGCTCTCACTATCCACCCTATCCAATCCCTTGATCATCTTATACGCCTCAATGAGGTCACCGCGTAACCTTCTTCTCTCTAATGAAAATAACCCTAGGTCCCTCAGCCTTTCCTCATAAGGCTTTCCCACCATACCAGGCAACGTCCTGGTAAACCTCCTCTGCACCCTTTCCAATGCTTCCACATCTTTCTTATAATGCGACGACCAGAACTGTACGCAATACTCCAAGTGTGGCCGCACCAGAGTTTTGTACAGTTGTAACATAACCTCACGGCTCCTAAATTCAATCCCTCTACCAATAAAAGCTAACACACCGTACGCCTTCTTAACAACTTTATCAACCTGGGTGCCAACTTTCAAAGAGCTATGTACTTGTACCCCAAGATCCCTCTGCTCGACAACACTATTAAGGGTCCTTCCATTAGCCCTATATTTCATATGCCTGTTATTCCTACCAAAGTGAATCACCTCACACTTATCTGTATTGAATTCCATTTGCCACCTCACGGCCCAGCTCTGCAACCTATCTATGTCCCTCTGCAAACTGTAACATCCATCCTCGCTGTCTACAACTCCCCCCACTTTGGTATCGTCAGCAAATTTACTAATCCAACCCTCTACACCCTCATCTAGGTCATTTATAAAAATGACAAACAGCAGTGGCCCTAAAACAGATCCTTGAGGTACACCACTTGTAACTGCACTCCAGGTTGAATATTTCCCATCAACCACCACCCTCTGTCTTCTATCAGCTAGCCAATTCCTAATCCAAACTGCTAAATCACCTTCAATCCCATGCATCTGCACTTTCTGCAGTAGCCTACCATGGGGAACCTTATCAAACGCTTTGCTAAAATCCATATACACTACATCAACTGCCTTACCCTTATCTACCTCTTTGGTCACCTCCTCAAAAAACTCAATAAGGTTTGTGAGGCACGACCTACCCTTCACAAAACCGTGCTGACTATCCCTAATCAATTTATTTCTCTCTAGATGCTTATAAATCCTATCCCTTATAATTCTTTCCAAGACCTTGCCCACAACAGAAGTCAGGCTCACCGGTCTATAATTTCCAGGATGGTCCCTACTCCCCTTTTTGAACAAAGGGACAACATTTGCCATCCTCCAGTCTTCCGGCACTATACCTGTAGCTAACGACGACATGAAGATCAAAACCAAAGGCTCTGCAATCTCCTCTCTAGCCTCCCAGAGAATCCTAGAGTAAATCCCATCTGGCCCAGGGGACTTATCAATTTTCATACCTTCAAGATTCGCCAACACCTTCTCCTTATGAACCTCAATCCTACCCAGCCTACAACCTGGTATCGCAGTATTCTCCCCGACAACACTGTCTTTCTCCTGCGTGAATACTGACTAAAAATACTCATTCAGTGTCTCTCCTATCTCCTCAGGCTCCACGTACAACTTCCCACTGCTATCTCTGACTGGCCCTAATCTTTTCCTAACCAATCTTTTATTATTTATATACCTGTAAAAAGCTTTAGGATTCTCCTTAATCCTATCCGCCAAAGTCTTCTCGTGTCCTCTTCTAGCTCTTCTCAACTCCATCTTTAGATCCTTCCTGGCTGATTTATAGCTCTCTATTGCCCTAAATGAGCCTTCACGTCTCATCATTATATAAGCCTCCTTAGAACATAGAACATAGAACATAGAACATTACAGCACAGAACAGGCCCTTCGGCCTTCGATGTTGTGCCGACCAAAATAAAAAGCAATGCCCCTCCAAACTAAACCATTCCCTTCTCTTCCATATACTTATCAATTAACCTCTTAAACGCCACCAAACTTGGCGCATCTACAACAGCTGCAGGCAGGGCATTCCACTCCCTAATCACTCTTTGAGTAAAGAACCTACCTCTGATATCCGTCCTATAACTCATACCCCTTAATTTAAAGCTGTGTCCCCTCGTGCTAGCTTTCTCCATCCTAGGAAAAAGGCTATCACTGTCCACCCTATCTAAACCTCTAATCATCTTATATGCTTCAATAAGATCCCCTCTTAGCCGCCTCCTTTCTAACGAAAACAACCTCAAATCCTTCAACCTCTCTTCATAGGACCTGCCCTCCATACCAGGCAACATCCTGGTAAACCTCCTCTGTACCCTCTCCAATGCCTCCACATCTTTCTTATAATGTGGGGACCAGAACTGCACACAATACTCCAAGTGCGGCCGCACTAGAGTTTTGTACAGTGCAACATGATGCTGTGGCTCCTAAATTCAATCCCCCTACCAATAAAAGCTAAGACTCCATATGCCTTCTTAACAACTTTATCCACTTGACTGCCTACTTTCAGGGATCTATGCACATACACCAAGATCCTTCTGTTCCTCAACACTATTAAGAGCCCTACCATTAGCCCTATACTCTACACATTTATTGTTCCTGCCAAAGTGCATTACCTCACACTTTTCCACATTAAACTCCATTTGCCACCTCTCGGCCCAGCTCTGCAACTTGTCCAAGTCACTCTGTAAACTATAACACCCCTCTTCACTATCTACCACTCCACCGACTTTAGTGTCATCTGCAAATTTACTGATCCATCCCTCAATACCCTCATCCAGATCATTTATAAAAATTACAAACAGCAGGGGCCCCAAAACAGACCCCTGAGGCACACCACTTGTCACCGAACTCCACGATGAATATCTCCCATCAACCACCACCCTCTGTCTTCTATCTGCCAGCCAATTCCTAATCCAATTAGCTAAATCACCCTCTATTCCACACATCTGCATTTTCTGTAGAAGTCTTCCATGGGCCACCTTATCAAACGCCTTACTAAAGTCCATATATACTACATCAACCGCCTTACCCCCATCCACCTCTCTGGTCACTTTCTCAAAAAACTCAATGAGGTTAGTAAGGCATGACCTACCCTTCACGAAACCATGCTGACTATCCCCAATCAATTCATTTCTCTCTAAATAACTATAAATCCTATCCCTAATAATTCTCTCCAATACCTTGCCCACAACAGAAGTAAGACTCACTGGCCTATAATTCCCTGGAAGGTCTCTCTTCCCCTTCTTAAACAATGGGACCACATTCGCTATCCTCCTTCTTCCTCTCCACCAGAGATTCAACTTCCCTAGTACACCATGGTTCCCTCACTCGACCACTTCCTCCCTGCCTTTCAGGTACATATTCATTAAGGACATGCAGAAGCTGTTCCTTAAATATGCTCCACATTTCAGATGTCCCCAGCCCCTGCAATTTCCTGCTCCACCCTATGCATCCTAAATCTCTCCTAATAGCCTCATAATTACCTTTCCCCCAGCTATAACTACTGTTATTCGGTACGTGCCCATCCCTTTCCATCACTAAGGTAAACGTAACCGAATTGTGGTCACTATCACCAAAGTGCTCACCCACCTCCAAGTCTAACACCTGGTCTGGTTCATTACCCAGTACCAAATCCAATATAGCCTCGCCTCTTGTTGGCCTATCTACATACTGAGTCATGAAACTTCCCGCACACATTGAACAAAAACTGACCCCTCTAACGTACTTGAACTATAGCTTTTCCAATCGATATTAGAAAAGTTAAAGTCCCCCATTACAACTACCCTGTTACTTTCACACCTATCTAGGATCAACTTTGCAATCCCTTCCTCTATTTCTCTGGAACTTTTTGGAGGCCTATAAAAAACTCCCAACAGTGTGACCTCTCCTTTCTTGTTTCTAATCTCAGCCCACACTACCTCAGCAGACAAGTCCACATCAAACGTCTTTTCTGCCACCGTAATGCTGTCCTTAACTAACAATGCCACTCCTCCCCCTCTTCTACCACCACCTCTGCTCTGACTGAAACATCTGAACCCCAGAACCTGCAACAACCATTCCTGCCCCTGCTCTATCCACGTCTCTGAAATGGCCACAACATTGAAGTCCCAAGCACCAATCCAGGCTGCAAGTTCATCCACCTTATTGCGTATGCTCCTCGCATTAAAGTATACACATTTCAAACCACCCTCCCGTTTGCCACTATACTGCTGCGATCTAGAAACCTTATCCGTGACCTCCCTATTCACATCCTCCTGTATACTGGCAGAACAATTCAGGTTCCCATCCCCCCCCCGAATCAGTTTAAACCCCCGCGAATAGCACTGGTAAATTTACCCCCCAAGATATTGGTACCTCTCCGGTTCAGGTGCAGACCATCCCTCTTGTAGAGGTCCCACCTTCCCCAGAATGAGCCCCAATTGTCCAAATACCTGAACCCTTCCCTCCTGCACCATCCCTTTAGCCATGAGTTCAAATGTTCTCTCTCCCTATTCTTTTCTATGCTATCCCGCGGCACAGGTAACAAACCAGAGATAACCACTCCGTTAGTTTTAGCCCTAAGTTTCCACCCTAACTCTCTGAATTCCTGCTTTATATCCCCATTCCTTTTCCTACCTACGTCATCGGTACCTACATGCACCACAACTTGGGGCTGGTTCCCCTCCCCCTTAAGGATCCCAAACACTCGGTCAGAGATATCACTGACCCCAGCGCCCGGGAGGCAACATACCAACCGCGAGTCCCACTCCTTCCCACAGACCCTCCTATCTATCCCCTTAACTAGGGAGCCCCCAATCACTAATCCAGATCTTTTCTTCCCCCTTCCCACCTGAGCATCAAGGGCAGGCTCAACTCCCGAGACCTGTACTCCATGGCTTACCCCGGTTGTGTCTACATCCCCAACAGCATCCAAAGCAGAGTACTTATTGCGTAGAGGAACAGCCTCATGGGAACTCTGCACTGACTGCTTCTTACCCCTTCTAACAGTCACCCATTGCGACTGTTTTCCTTAGAAAGACGTAGACTTAGAGGAGATCTGATAGAGGTGTACAAGATTATGAAGGGGATAGATAGAGTAAACAGGCATAAGCTTTTTCCTAGGATGGGCTCAAATAGCACGAGGGGTCACGGACTTAGGGTGAGGGGGGTAAGGTATAATTTGGATGCTAGAGGGAGTTTTTTCACACAGAGGGTATGGAATGCGCTGCCAAGTAAAGTGGTGGAGGCAGGCACTCTGGAGTTATTTAAGAAATACTTAGATGGGTACATGAACAGAATGGGAATGGAGGGGTATAGAAAACTGATTTAAAATAGGGATCATGAGCCTTGGGAGTCCCTGGGAAGTGTGTAAATAGATGATGATATTGATGTACTTGTTTTTATCCTACAGGTGCTTTGGTCCACCTTGTTGTCTAACGAGGGGCATACACGCGATGGGTCGTGAGAGGGCTGCTCTTGGATCTTTTTCAAGAGTATCCTAGTGCTTCACGTCGTTAGTGTACGCTTGACCTGGACCATTTGATGGGCAACACGACAGCTCAGTGACTATCGCTGTGCTGTGCAGATACATGGATTTGGGCCTGTGTCTGTGGGAGTTTGCGCATTCTCCCCGTACTTGTGTGGGTTTTCTCTGGGCGCTCCGGTTTCCTCCCACATCCCAAAGATGTGCTCTTCAGCTAATTGGCAAAACAAATTCTCCCTAAATTGTCTCAGATTTGGTTTTTAATCCATAGATCTATAAACATGGACAGGGATCGCGGGTAGAGGTGGAGAACATCAGGGTGGCGGCACGGGCTCGTTGGGCCGAAGGGCCTGTTTCCCGTGCTGTTTTGTTCTTTGTTCAAATCCATGCTGCGTATCCCTAATCAGATCGTAATGCTCCAAGTGCCTATACATCCTATCTCTAAAATCCCCTCCAACAGCTTCCCTACTACTGACGTCAAACTCACCGGCCTATAATTTCCAGAGTTATCTCTACTACCCTTTTTAAACAATGGTACAACATTAGCTATTCTCCAGTCCTCTGGGACCTCACCTGTGCCCAAAGAAGAGACAAAGATTTGCTTCAGAAGCCCAGCAATTTCACCTCATGCCTCCCTAAGCAGCCTCGGATAAATGCCACCAGGCCCCGGAGATTTATCAGTTTTAATACTACCTAGAAGCTCTAACACTTCCTCTCTCGGTATGGATATTTCCCTCAACTGGTCTATAGCTCCCTGAGAGACAAGACCGGTCAACAAGCCCCTCTCCTTCGTGAACACCGATGCAAAGTATTCATTCAAGATCTCCCCCATTCATAGAACATAGAACATTACAGCGCAGAACAGGCCCTTCGGCCTTCGATGTTGTGCCGACCAATTATGAAAAAAAAGCAATGACCCTCCAAACTAAACCATTCCCTTCTCTTCCATAAACTTATCAACTAACCTCTTAAACGCCACCAAACTTGGCGCATCTACAACTGCTGCAGGCAGGGCATTCCACTCCCGAACCACCCTTTGGGTAAAGAACCTACCTCTGATATCCGTCCTATAACTATCACCCCTTAATTTAAAGCTGTGTCCCCTCGTGCTAGCTTTCTCCATCCTAGGAAAAAGGCTATCACTGTCCACCCTATCTAAACCTCTAATCATCTTATATGTTTCAATAAGGTCCCCTCTTAGCCGCCTCCTTTCTAACGAAAACAACCT
Organism: Sphyrna mokarran; assembly: GCA_024679065.1. Classification (NCBI taxonomy): domain Eukaryota; kingdom Metazoa; phylum Chordata; class Chondrichthyes; order Carcharhiniformes; family Carcharhinidae; genus Sphyrna; species Sphyrna mokarran. The sequence goes on from JAGIQG010000024.1 coordinate 42,865,409, forward strand.
CAAATCCTTCAGCCTCTCTTCATAAGACCTGCCCTCCATACCAGGCAACATCCTGGTAAACCTCCTCTGTACCCTCTCCAATGCCTCCACATCTTTCTTGTAATGTGGGGACCAGAACTGCACACAATACTCCAAGTGCGGCCGCACTAGAGTTTTGTACAGTTGCAACATGACGTTGCGGCTCCGAAATTCAATCCCCCTACCAATAAAAGCTAAGACTCCATATGCCTTCTTAACAACCTTATCGACTTGACTGCCTACTTTCAGGGATCTATGCACATATACACCAAGATCCCTCTGTTCATCAACACTATTAAGAATCCTACCATTAGCCCTATACTCTACACATTTATTATTCCTGCCAAAGTGCATTACCTCACACTTTTCCACATTAAACTCCATTTGCCACCTCTCGGCCCAGCTCTGCAACTTGTCCAAGTCTCTCTGCAAACTATAACACCCCTCTTCACTATCTACCACTCCACCGACTTTAGTGTCATCTGCAAATTTACTAATCCATCCTTCAATACCCTCATCCAGATCGTTTATAAAAATTACAAACAGCAGGGGCCCCAAAACAGACCCCTGAGGTACACCACTTGTCACCAAACTCCACGATGAATATCTCCCATCAACCACCACCCTCTGTCTTCTATCTGCTAGCCAATTCCTAATCCAATTAGCTAAATCACTCTCAATCCCATACATCTGCATTTTCTGCAGAAGCCTTCCATGGGCCACCTTATCGAACGCCTTACTAAAGTCCATATATACCACATCAACTGCCTTACCCCCATCCACCTCTTTGGTCACTTTTTCAAAAAACTCAATAAGGTTAGTAAGGCACGACCTACCCTTCACAAAACCATGCTGACTATCCCCAATCAATTCATTTCTCTCTAAATAACTATAAATCCTATCCCTAATAATTCTCTCCAATACTTTGCCCACAACAGAAGTAAGACTCACTGGCCTATAATTCCCTGGAAGGTCTCTCTTCCCCTTCTTGAACAATGGGACCACATTCGCTATCCTCCAGTCCTCCGGAACCACACCCGTAACCAACGACGACCTGAAGATCAGAGCCAGAGGCTCTGCAATCTCCTCTCTTGCCTCCCAGAGAATCCTAGGGTAAATCCCGTCCGGCCCAGGGGACTTATCCAACTTCAAACCCTCAAGAATATCTAGCACATCCTCCCTATCTACTTCAATACTTTCCAGTTTGCAACCCTGTACCTCAGTGTTCTCCACAACTACATTTACATCTCCCTGCGTGAATACCGAGGCGAAATATTTGTTCAGTGCCTCTCCAATCTCTTCAGGCTCCACGCACAACTTCCCACTGCTGTCTATGACTGGCCCTAATCTTGCCCTAAGATTGGACCAGGCTCTAAGCACAGTTCCCCTCCCCTGTCCCTAAGAGGTCCGATTTTTCCTGTAATCACCCTTTTATTCCTAACATAGGAGTAAAAAGCCTTTGGATTTTCCTTAATCCTATCAGCCAAAAACATTTCATGCCCCCTTTTTGCCCTTCTAACTCCTCGTTTGAGTTCCCTCCTACTCTCTCTATATTGCTCCAATGCTTTCTCTGTTCCCAGCTGCACAGAGAAGAAGAGAGTGCTGAATGTAGTGCTAACAGTCATAACTAATGTGTAGAGAAAGATCAACTTCATGTGAGATAGGTCCATTGAAAAGTCTGATAGCAGCAGGGAAGAAGCTGTTCTTGAATTGATTGGTAAGTGACCTCAGACTCTTGTATCTTTTTCCTGACGGAGGAAGATGGAAGGAAGTTTGTCTGGGGTGTGAGGGGTCCTTAATTATGCTGGCTGCTTTACTGAGGCAGTGGGAATTGTATTAGTTAATGCATGGGAAGCTGGTTTGTGTGATGGATTGGGCTTCATTCATGACACTTTGTAGTTTCTTGCAGCTTTGGGCAGAGCAGGAGATGTATCAAATTGTGATACAACCAGAAAAACATACTTTGTGGTGCATCTGTAAACATTGATAAGAGTTGTAGCACACATGCCAAATTTTCTCAGTCGTCTGAGGAATTAGAGGCATTAAATAGGTAGCGCTGAGGACGACTGGGAATGTTTGAGGAATGCTGTCCATACATTTGCGCTGAAGATGCTCGTTCCCTCTACCCGCAAGCAGCATGACTGGTTCAATGAAAATGATGAGGAGAGACAGGCTCTATTTGTTGAAAAACTTCGGGCCATCATCAGCTGACAAGAAAAATGCTTTTACTGGTGCTCGCAGGACAGTCCAGAATAAACTGCATAAAATGCAGGGTGCATGGCTGAACGCCAAGGCAGATGAAATACAGGGAAACAGTTCCACGAAGCCATTATCACTTTCTCCGGAACTCAATCTCTCAGGAGTTTTCCCCTCCTGAGTACAGATGGCACAAGAAAAGGGAATGGTTTAGGTTAGAGGGTCATTGCTTTTTCTTAATTGGTCGGTGCAACATCAAAGGCCGAAGGGCCTGTTCTGTGCTGTAATGTTCTATGTTCTATGTTCAACTCTCATTACAGAGTAGGGGTCAGATCCTGCAGAGATGGGCTGAACGCGCTGAAGTGGTCTCAATCGACCGTCATCTATTAACGTTGAGGCAATAGACAGGATTTCCCAGGTTGATATCAACAGCGCCATGGATGATTCATCGGTAGTAGCCAAAGTCACAAAAGCTGTCAGCCAGCTACGCAGTGGCAAAACCCCAGGAGCAAATGCCATACCTTCAGACATCTACAAAGCTGCTGGTCCTGTATTTATCAAGAAGCTTATCAAGTTATTCCAGTCTTTTGGAAGCAAGGATCCATTCCTCAGGAACTTAAAGATGCTTCCATCGTACACGTCTACAAGAGGAAGAGCAATCAATGAGTATACAACAACCACCGAGGAATCTCACTACTCTGCATCACAGGAAAAACCTTGCAAGAGTCCTGCTAAATCGTCTGGTCACTCATCTGCAGTTGGGCATGCTTCCAGAGTCACAGTGTGGCTTCTGCAAAGTTTGCGGAACTATTGACATGATTTTTGCTGCACGCCAACTTCAGGAGAAGTGTCAACAGCAGAATCGCGAGCTCTACGCAACCTTTGTTGACCTCATGAAAGCTTTCAATGCTGTAAGCCGACAAGGCCTGCGGAGAATCATGTCAAAGTTCGTCTGCACCTCCCCCCCAAATCATTCAAATGATACATCAGTTCCACGATGGCATGATAGCCAGAGTACTGGATGGCGGAGAATCCTCTGAGGCATTTCCAGTCACCAATGGCATCAAACAGGGCTGGGCGCTTGCACCCACACTGTTGAGCATGATGTTTACTGCCATGCTGAATGATGCCTTCCAGGACAGTGTTGTTGGAATCAGCCTCAAGTACAGAGTAGATGGGAAGCTCTTCAACCTGAGGAGACTTCAAGCTATCACCAAAGTGAAACAGACTGTTCTGAGAGACTTCCTCTTTGCTGATTACTGTGCTCTGTATGCTGGCTCAGAGCCAGAGAAGCAAGTCAGTATGGACAAATTTTCCACAGCTTGTGACAACTTTGGACTCACCATCAACATTAAAAAGACCGAAGTCACGCACCAGCCTGCTCCTCATGCACTGTACACAGAACCCATAATCACAATCAAAGGGCAGAAACTACAGGCAGTGGACCAGTTTACTTATCATGGCAGCACCCTCTCTCAAGCAGTGACTATTGTTGTGGGAAATTACCACTTTGGAGTCAGACTGGAGGTGCAACAGTACAGTTTTATTTAACGAAGCTTCTTGGAGAAAAAGCACTGGCACTCCCCAGTGCTAGGCAGCTACCTTTTCTCAGTGATACAATAGGAGTGGTCTATCTTTATACCTTTTACACAATAAATGGACCGGACATCATTAATACATTATCTTAATCAAGTCGGTGAACGATAGTTTAACACATCGTTATAGACAGATACAGACGTGAGCATTTCAATATCGCATTGTTCCATGAATGGATACTTTTGCTTTTTATCAATGACTTAGTTTCAGTCCATTCATACAATAATTGGTTTTTCTGCATTTCTGTATTCCCGTTCACACTTGTTGCCAATGTCCCTATCAGACTCCATTGCCCCAGGACTGTCTTTATCTTTTCAGGTGCCTGGCTTCCTGCACTATTTCTTCCCTGTAATGTTTAATTCAAATAACTGTCTGTCCTGTCTGTTTAAATTTCAGGTAGCTGGCTGCATTAAAAGTCAGTGCCTGCTTAATGTCTTTTAACCCTTCATGTGTCTTAGAATGCCTTAGAATCTCTACAGTACAGAAAGAAGCCATTCAGCCTGTCGAGTCACACCGGTCACAATCCCACCCAAGTCCTATCCCCATACCCCTATATATTTACCCACTAGGCCCTCTAACCAATGTACCTCAGGACACTGAGGGCAATTTTAGCATGGCCAATCAACCTAACCTGCACATCTTTGGAGTGTGGGAGGAAACCCACACAGAGACTAGGAGAATGTGCAAACTCCACACAGACGCAAGTTGGGAATCGAACCCAGATCCAGTGAAGCAGCAGTGCTAACCATTGTGCTACCGTGCCGGGCAGCTATTTTATGCCAGATATCCATCTTTATGGGTTTTTCCCCACCACACTATTGATACAGAAGTTAACTGCAGAATAGCAAAGGCAAGTTCTACTTTCGGTAGACTGTGCTCCACTGTATAGGAACATGGAGGAATCAGCCCAGCAACAAAACTGAAGGTCTAAACAACGTGGTACTCACTACTCTCTGGTATGCCTGTGAAATGTAAACTGTTATCGAAGGCATAACACCTTCAGTGTTATGAAGGTGTTCAATCATTTCCACATGACTTGTCTTTACAGAATATTACTCATCAGATGGCAAGACAAAGTACCAGACACTGAAGTTCTCTCTACAGCAAGTCTACTATCAGTCCACACACTGCTGATGAGAGCATGGAACTGTTGGGCAGAGCATGTCGTGCGTACGCCGGATGAGCATATACCCAAGCAGCTTCTTTTTGGGGAACTCTCTGCAGGTAGATGCTTGCATAGAGGGCAGAAGAACCATCACAAAGACAACGTCAAGGCCTCCCTGAAGTCACTTGACATAGACACAACCATCTGGGAAATGCTGGCAATAAATAGTCTTACCTGGCGCTGCCTCATCCCCAAGGGCTGTCAAGCTTATGAAGCAAGGTGGATTGTTGAAGCATAACCTAAGTGTGAGCTGCACAAGTCCAGAGCCACCAGCACAACAACTACAGTGCCTACACCAGTATGTCCAATATATGCCAGGACATTCCGTGCCCGAATTGGTTTGATCAGTCATCTTCAGACACACCGCAACCAGCCTGGTGTCGAGGTCCTCATCAATGACGATGGATGAACAACATTGTGATCAGAATCCCCCACTCACTGACAAAGGAGCCAAGTCCAGAAAGCTAGTGGTGTTTGCTACTAAATAAACCTATTGGACTTTAACCTGGTGTTTTGAGACTAATTACTCTGTGTGATCATGCCAGTATATTCTAAATGCTCTGTTATAAATTCCTTGACACTGAATTTGCGAATTTTCCCTACTACCGATTTTAAGCTTACTGGTCTATAATTCCCTGTTTTCTCTCTACCTCCCTTTTTGGATATTGGAATAACATTAGCTACCCTCCAGTCTGCAGAGATTGTTCCAGAGTCTATAGAATCCTGGAAGATGACCACCAATGAATCCACTATTTCTAGAGCCAATTCCTTAAGTACTCTGAGATGTAGATTATCAGGCTCTGGGGATTTATCCATCTTAAATGTCATCAATTTTCCCAGCACCATTTCTCTACTAATATTGATTTCCATCAATTCTTCTCTCTCACTAATTCTTGAATTCTCCAACATTACTGGCATCTGATTTGTGTTCTTTTGTGAAGATGAACCAGCGTATGTATTCAGTTGCTTAGCCACTTCTTTGTCCCCTATTATACATTCTCCCATTTCTGTCTATAGAGGACCTATATTTATCTTCAATCTTTTTGTCTTCATATATCTATACAAATTTTTAGTGTCAGTCTTTATGTTCCCTGCAAGCTTACTCTTGTACTAGTATTTTCCCGTTCTTAATCAATCCCTTTGTCCTTCTTTGCTGAATTCTAAACTGCTCCAAATCCTCAGATCTATTATTTTTCTTGGCCAATCTGTATGCTTCTTGCTTATATCGGACACTCTCTCTAATTTCCTTTGTAAACGATGGATTGGCCATCTTACCCATTTTGATTTTGTGCCAGATAGCACAGTTCCTTGAATGTTTGCCATCTTTATACCTTTTACACAATTCCTTTAAGTAACTCTCCCTGATGTATCAAGGCCAATTCACACCTCATAATCTCAGTTTCCTTTATTAAGATTTAGCACCCTCATAACTCTTCCCCAAGGTGTCAGCTAGATTGGTAATGATTCCCTATCATTATGCAGTATCCATTCTATGATGGCCTGCTCTGTAGTTGGTTTCTCCACATATTGGTCAAGGAAACTATCCCATTTACATTCCAGGAATTCCTCCTCTATGGCATTATGGTAATTTAATTTGCCCAATTTATATACAGATTAAAATCACCCATGATCACTGATATTCCCTTATGAGATGCATCTCTAATTTTGTATTTAATGCCATTTCAAACATCATCACTACAATTTGGGGATCTATAAATGACACTCACTAATCTTTTTTGTCTGTTGATATTTCTCAACGACTTCACGGTGTCAAAAAGCAAAATATCCTTTCTTACTATTGTGTTAATTTCCTCTTTAACTCCACCACCTTTTCCTTTACGCCTGTACTTCCTAAATAAGAATACTCTGGGACATTAAATTCACATCTGGGATCCCTAATCCCAGTTATATTACATCCTTTTATATCTATCTGCGCAATTAGTTCACCCACTTTATTGCAAATGTTCTGCACATTAAGGCACAGAGCTTTAAACTTGTCTTTTTAACATTGTTTGCCTTACTCCCAATATTTTTCTCTACAGCCCTGCTTGAACTTTGTTCTTGGTTTCTCTGCCTATCACTTTTCTTATTCCCTTTTCTGCCTTTGTTTTTGTTCATGTTCCTTCTTTCTCTGACTCCTTACATAGATGTCCATCCCCTGGTATAAGAGTTTAAACCCTCCCCAACTATTCTAGAAAACAGTTCCCCTAGATATCAGGCCCATTCTGCTCAGGTATAACCTGTCCGATTTATACAGATCCCACCTCCCCAGGACCAATCCCAATGCCCCAGGAATTTGAAACCCTCCCCTAACACCATCTCTTCAAACACGTATTCATCTGATATATTCTGTCATTTCTACTCTGACTAGCAAATGGCACTGGTACAATCCAGAGATTACTCCCTTTGAGATCCAATTTCTTAACTTTCTTCCTAGCTCCTAGTATAATGCTTTTAGGACCTCATTCTTTTTTTAACCTATAACGATGTATACCACGACCATTGGTTGTTTACCCTCTCCCTCCAGAATGTCATGCACCCACTCCAAGACATTCTTGACCCTAGCACCAGGGAACCAACATACCATCCTCGAGGCACATTTGCAGCCACAAAAATGCCTGTTTATTCTCCTAAGAGTTGAACTATTATAATTATTGCACTGACTTTGGCTGCTGCTGTTTTCCCCAGAGAGGTCATTCCCCTCAACAATATCCAAAGTGGTATATCTGTTTTGCAGGGGAATGATCATAGGAGATCTCTACACTACCTACCTATCTTGATCTGTCTAGTGGTCACCCATTCCCTTCCTGCCTGAGCCTGAGCTTGTGGTGTGACCATGATACTCTCTGATTTGCGGATGCTCCAATGTCTCCCTGCTACTCCAGTTTTGAAACTTGAGTAGCTGGGAATACTTCCTGCACAGATGCTGACCCAGGGAACTGGAACTGTCCCCAGCCTGCCACATGGAACAAGAGGAATAAACCTCTCCTGTAATGCCATACCCTTTAACTTAAACTTTTGAACAATGTTTTGTTTCAGATGATATCCAATTCTCTAAGGCCCTTCTTTCCTGCTCCTCGATACTGCCCAATACAATCTTTACAAACTATAAACCACAGAAATTACACAGAAATACTGATGTAGTGCACAACTACAATAACTACAGTGCCAAGAGGAAAAAAAGAAAAGAAAAAACTACTTACCAGTCACCAGCCAACCACTTACCTGGTGGTTGTGTGGCACAGTTCAGTTTCCTTCCATTTCTCACTTGCCTTCGAGTCTCCCTCACAGATCCTCCTCTCCCAAAGATGAGCACCTCTTTCCCTTCAGCACTAACTTCCTACTCAACTCCAAATTCCCGATGCTCTCAGTCTGGCTGAAATCTCCCTTCGGCTGCAGTCTGTCTTTTACTGGCATGTGCAGGCTCACTGACAGGGACAATTATGTGATAGAGACCCTGTATAGCAAAAAATGTGTACTTACGTGAAAGATATCTACTCGATCTTGTAAACTATATTGCATATAGTCTCAATAAATAAGTTGGAAGTAACTCTGCAGAGTTAGACAGCAGACCCTCATGAGATAATATAGGCCATACAAGCACATGTGAGTCACTATTTATCTTTTCAGGTGTGCATAAAAGATCCAATAACACTTTTCTAAGTGTAAATGGGTCCCAGCCAACAATTCGCCCTCATCCAACATACAATTCTTTGAATATTCGCTTTATCACTACTTTGCTTTGCTCCCTGCAAATAGGGTCTCATGTTTCCTTGCATTATAATGGTGACTACAGAATCAAAACTATGTAATTTAGAATGAACATGAAACTCGCTATATAAACATAAGTTCTTTCTTATATTGGAGCATTGTAAAGATAATTTTGCAGGGAGCGTTATTGCAGCTGATCTACATTATATTCTACAATTGTGGTGTTTGACAAAAGCCAAAAATACTTCATTCCCATAATAGTACTTTATCTTGAATTAATCCAAATTTCACAAATCTATTTTCAGTTTTTAATCGGATTTAGGGTAAGATTATAAATACTTTTTTGAACATCCAGCACATCAATCTCATGCTGTTTTTGTGAATATGTTTGACTCTCTAAAGGAGGTTTGTGAGGGATTACAAACATTGACATTCCTGAACTTCCTCCTTGAACCTCCCCAAAGAGCACATCAGTCTCATGCTACAAATCCCACAGATGAATTTCCCATAGTCTCTGAATTTTGTATGGAATATTTAATTGTGTAAGTCCTCATTGCTCTCTCACTAATAAGAATACCAGTTGCATTTTAAAATACTACAATCAAAATATAAATGATCAAAATGTGTTGCTCAGCAATGTTCCAACTGCTTATAGGTACATAAACAGTTAACTTCCTAGTAAGTTATACTTAAAACCTGAAAGTTTTAATCACTATTATTTTTGAATGTATTTCAGAGACGGATGACTCATCCTATTACATCATCGGAGCTGTGCTTTACCGCACGCTGGGTCTCATCTTACCTGTTGCAAAGTAAGTGAATACTGTTTACATTCCACGAACTATTAGATGAATCATTGATTGTCCTGACCAACGATGGTGCCAATACTTACTTCCAATATCATTAGTAAAAAGGTTTATCAGATATCTGTCGTTATTAGAATGTGTCATATGTTTATAAAATCACCATAGTCACCATAATCACCAGCTATCCAACTGACAGAGCTAACCAACTCTCATGTATTTATCACTCTGCAATTCTTATACAAATATGTATTACATATGACAATATCTAAGATGCTCCAGTCCTTAAACAATGTTGATGATGTGATGGAAGTTCTGAATGCTGGAAATATATTCATGACACCTGTATTTGGAATAGATTTTAAATGCTTACAAATTTTACATTAACTAAATGTGGAGTTAGGGTCACATAGCAGATCGTCACTGTTCGAGTGCAGCAGGAAAGTAAAAAAAAGGAAATATTTTGGCTGCAGATAGCGTGAATGGAGGTCTAAGAACCTGTGGTTTTTATGGTTTTTATTGGCTTTGTGCGTGGTAGGTCATGTTTGACCAATCTATTAGAGTTTTTCAAGGATGTTACCAGGAAAGTGGATGAAGGAAAGGTGGTAGATGTTGTGTACCTGGAATTTAGCAAGGCCTTTGATAAGGTCCCTCATCGGAGATTAGTTAGAAAGGTTCAGTCACTAGTATACATGGGGAGATAGTAAATTGCATTAGACACTGGCTCAATAGAAGAAGCCAGAGAGTGGTTGTGGAGGATTGCTTCTCTGAGTGGAGGCCTGTAACTAGTAGTGTATCGCAAGGATCGTGTTGGGTCCATTGTTGTTTGTCATCTATATCAATGATCTGGATGATGATGTGGTAAATTGGATCAGCAAATTTGCTGATGATACAAATATTGAAGGTGTAGTGGACAGTGAGGAAGGCTTTCAAAGCTTGCAAAGGGATTTGCAACTAGAAAAATGGGCTGAAAAATGGCAAATGTGAAGTATTGCACTTTGGAAGGACAAACCAAAGTAGAATATACAGGGTATATGGTAGAACTCTGAAGAGTGCAGTTGAACAGAGAGATCTGGGAATACAGGTACAGAATTCCCTTAAGGTGATATCACGGGTGGATGGGGTTGTAAGAGTGCTTTTGGTACATTGGCCTTTATAAATCAGAGTATTGAGTATAAAAGTTGGACTGTTATGCTAAGGTTATATAATGCATTGGTGAGGCCGAATTTAGAGTATTATATACAGTTTTGGTCACCTAGTTACAGGAAGGATGTAAATAAGGTTGAAAGAGTGCAGAGAAGATTCACGAGGATGTTGCCAGGATTTGAGAAGCTGAGTTACAGAGAGAGATTAAATAGGCTAGGATTTTATTCCCTGGATGATGGAAGAGTGAGGAGAGATTTGATAGAGGTGTATAAAATTTTGATGAGTATAGATAGAATGCAAGCAGGCTTTTTCCACTGAGCCTAGGGCAGAAAAAAAACAGAGGGCATGGGCTAAGGGTGAAAGGAGAAAAGTTTAAAGGGGATATTATGGGGAGGGGGGGTCTTCTTCATGCAGAAAGTGGTGGGAGTGTGGAATGAGCTGCCGGATAAAGTGGTAAATGCGGGGTCACTTTTAACATTTAAGAAAAACTTGGACAGGTACGTGGATGAAAAGGGTGTGGAAGGATATGGTCCAAGTGCAGGTCAGTGGGATTAGGCAAAAAATGGTTCGGCACAGACAAGAAGGGCCAAAAGGCCTGTTTCTGAGGTGTAAATTTTCCATGCTTTCTATGGTTTCTCTGATAGATTGGCTAGAGATGGGAGAAATTGAAGGCATAGAGAAAATCAGATTGAAGATCGCAAGGTAAAACACCAGAGATAAGAAACTGTTAGCAGTTAGAGATAAAGATAGAAAGGCTTGAATATTGGAAAGGGGGTGGAAAATGCACCATTGTTTCTTTTAAGTCAGAAATTTGATTTATTTTTCAGCTCATTAAATTGTTAAGTTTCTCTGGGCTTTATGCCAAGTGGATTTTTCAAGTCTTTTTAGTTTTCTTCAATATGTGTAAGAAGACAAAGGAAATAGAGAAACTATATCAGTGTGCAAGCACCAGCTAACATTTAAACAGAAAGTGGAACTGACCACGTAAGAGAACTAAAGCCATGAATATTTCCTGAGCAGTCAAGCTTTGCTCATTTATTTATAAATGCTGACTCTAAATTAACTAATTTATTTTGTGGTAAGATGTTGCAGCATGTTATGGTGCCATGCAAATGCAAGTACTTATTTCATGTCGTGCTCTAACAATACAGTGATTTAATTTTCGTGAGGTATTCTGTTCATGAAATGTTAATCAAAGGTTGTCTTCATCTTTTCCGAAGAAATTATATTTATTCACTTATGGCAACACCATTTAATTGCATGTGCTTTTTATACTTGCCCAGACGATATTCAAGGCTAGAATTTAATATTCATCCCCAATTATCCTTGAGAAGCTGAACTACCTTTTAGTAGTACACCCTAAGTGCTGCTATGGAGGGAGGTCCAGGATTTTAACACAGTAGTAATGAAAGGACGACAAAGAAGTTTCAAGTCACGATCATGTGTGGTTTGGAGGGGAACTTTTAGGTGGTAGTATTGCCATGCTTCTCATAAATCTGCTGCCCTTATCCTTCTGGGTGGTAAAGATCACAGTTTGCTCTCAAAGCTGTAAAAGGAGGATTGACGAGTTGCTGCAATGCAATTTATATATGAAACATACAGCCTCCAATGTGTACCGATGGTGGAGAGAGTAAATATTTAATGTGATGAATGAGGTGCCAATCCAGTGGGCTGCTTTATCCTGGATGTTATAGAGCCTTTTGAGAATTCTTGGAGCTTCTCCAATCCAGGAAAATATGGAGAACAGGCAAGTGGAGTTGAGGTCACAATTTGATCAGGCAGGATCTTAGTGAATGCAGCAGCAGGCTCGAGAAATTCTAATTTTTGTGTTCTTGTGCATGTTTCATCACATTTCAGTGTGGTGCCTTGTAGAAGTAAGGTGAGAGTCACTACCCTTGAGTCTACATTTTACTAAATGTAGTATCAAGGAGCCCTAGCAAAACTGAAGTCAATGCGAATTGGTAAGGGGGATTCTTCGCTGGTTGGAATTGTCCCTAGCACAAAGGAAGATGGTTGTGGTGTTAGAAGGTCAGTCATCTCAGCTCCATAGTATCATTACAGAAGTTCCTCAGGGTAGTGTCCTTATCCCAACCATCTTCAGCTGATCCATCAATGACCTTCTTTCCAACTTGAGATCAGAAGTGAGGATGTTTGCTACTAATTACACAAAGTTTGGCACTCTCAGATACTGAAGCAGTCCAAATGCAGCAAGACATGGACAATATCCATGCTTAGGCTAAGAACAGGCAGGTAACAATTGTGCCACAAAAGCATGAGGCAATAACCTTCTCCAACAAGAGAAAATTTAACCATTGCTTCTTGACATTATGTAGTATTGTCATTGCTGAATTCCTCCTTGATCAACGTCCTGGGGATTATCAAGAAACTTAACTATGTTAGCCATATAAATACTGTACGTACAAGAGCAGGTCAGAAGCTAGGAATAAAGCAAATTACTCTGAATGCTGGAATCTGAACCAAAAGAGAAAGTGCTGGAAAATCTCAGCAGATCTGGCAGCATCTGTAAGGAGAGAAATGAGTTGACGTTTCAAGTCCTGATGACCCTTTGTCAAAGCTTTGACCACCATAAGTGCTTGCCCATCCTCATCAGTTTCCTGTTTCCTGGATCAGCTGACCACCATAGCAATGATGCCATTGGAGACCTTGTCTATCTGGTCAGCTGACCTTCACAACCTGTTATTATTGGTTCCATTACAGCAGATTCCTCCTTTTCTTTCAAACTAATTCGGATAACCATCCTCCAATATTCTCAACAAATTTCCTGCACCCACACTCCTTTTAGTAAAACAATTAGATTAATTATGGATTTTCACTAAACCAGTTTAGCTTTGAAACTTCTTTGTTTTCCAGTAATTGTTTAATGATGACCTGTTGATTCATTGTTACCCTGGATTTGCTTTGTCATATATCAAGACCGAGATATTGACAAGCACCAGCAGTTTGACTCTCTACTTTAAATTACATCTTTAACCTATTAATCACCTCTTTCTGAATTCATCTATGCCACTCCATATGAAGTTAACATTTTCTGTTACACTTTTTGTAGAGTGAACATTTGCGTAAAGATGGCTTGCCCACTGAATTGGTATCTTGTTTTCCAACATTGCGTTAAAAATATTTCTGTAGATGTATCAGACAAATATATTCCCAAATCCACCACTTCCAATAATACTAGGGTTTCAGCTGCCAATGACTTATGACTACCCTTTTTATTTTCTTTGCTTCCCAGGCCAAGGGGCAACATTTTCCTTTCATACTGACCAAGAATATAACGAAGCTGGCACTGCTGGAGTGTCTATCTGGTGAATTGACATGTGAAGCATTGCTAAACGCAACTAACTTCATAGACGGGTTTTTCCAACTGCGTCTGCTCTGAAACTAGAAAATCCCACTCTTGAGGTCAATGGACCTTTCTATGGTCTGCTCCTTGCCTCTTATGATTCCCAGATTCCATGGCAGACGGAATGGGAAAATTCATCCCCATGTCTCTGGTTCTCCCCATGCCAGGAATTTAATTACACATCACCTAGTTTCAGCATTTTTCAAATTTTATTTGCCTGCAAGATCTTTCAATCTGAAGTATGCCTCAAAATATTACTTAGTTCTGAAATATTATAACTCTTATGCGGTCTTATCTGCCTATCGTACTTCGATCGTACTCATCAAAAATTTCATTCTTTTTTGTTGACAGGTTCCTATTTTTTTTACTTGACCTTTCTCTGGTTATGGGAATAGGATCAATACTGTCCAGATATCCCTGTTGATTCATTGTTACCCTGGATTTGCTTTGTCATATATCAAGACCGAGATATTGAAAAGCACCAGCAGTTTGACTCTCTATTTTAAATTATATCTTTAACCTATTAATCACCTCTTTCTGAATTCATCTGTGCCACTCCATATGAAGTCAACATCATGAAAATTGCCAATTTTCCTTAAGACTTCTAGTAGAACATTGCGGAATCTGCTTTTAACTGGACACAGCTGGTCTTTAGTAGTAAGGATTGTACAGAAAATATCAAAGTTTGATGTATCATTCAATCCGTATACACATTTGTTCAGTTTCCACTTGTATTACCTGCTTCAAAAAATTTTTGAAATGCTTCATCCTGCAGAAATGATTCTTTAATATCCACAGACTTAACATTCGCAATTATTAGAGCAAGGATAGCTAAACAAAAAAATCAGTGTCACTGTCTTCACTGTAGGCAAGTCAACCCTAATGACTTGCCCCTCCAAATGTTCCTCATACCCCTGGGTTACTAATTTAGTCTTTGCTTCATAAATTCCATCTTGCAAAACTTTCTCTGTGCAAACCCACCAATGTAAAAGTGCTGCCCTTCATCTGGCACCTCACTATGCACCCCTAACTCTTTCCAATTGTCCAATTCTCTTTGTTTGGCCTCTCTTACTTCCATAAGATATCAGCCATGATTGAATAGTGGAGCAGACTCGATGGGCTAGTAGCCTAATTCTGCGTCTATGTCTTATGGTCTTATCTCCATTTTATTGGCAGCCACTAAAACTTGCCTATCGTTGGGGCTTTTGCTCCTAATACTGTCAGTGGTTTCCTCATTATACTCTGGCCTCTACTGTCATGTCTACCCTTGTTAAAGTTGTTACTATCAGAGCT
Source organism: Sphyrna mokarran (assembly GCA_024679065.1). Classification (NCBI taxonomy): domain Eukaryota; kingdom Metazoa; phylum Chordata; class Chondrichthyes; order Carcharhiniformes; family Carcharhinidae; genus Sphyrna; species Sphyrna mokarran. The sequence continues at coordinate 42,880,698 of JAGIQG010000024.1, forward strand.
GTTCTGTGTTAACATAATTTTGACCACAAAACCTTTTCCTGGGTTCACAAGTGCTCACTGACTCATCATTAGAATTTAAATCTCATTCTTGCACCCCATTTTCTCAACCTATTTAACTTTCTGTCCTTACACTTGAACCAGTATTTAGAACATAGAACATAGAACAATACAGCACAAACAGGCCCTTCGGCCCACGAGTTGCGCCGATCACATCTATATCTACCAATCCACAGACCTATCGATAACCTCCTATCTATAATTTGTATTTTTCTGAGGATTTCTTGCTCTTCCAATTGTAGTGACATCCCTCCACACACTTAACCCAAGTATATACCGGCTTCATATTCTGCCTCACTGTTGCTTAGCTGGTCATCAGATTGCCTCTCATTTATACCTGTCAATTCCACATCTTGTTCAAGTGCCCCAAATTCATAATCAATTCCCAGTACTCTCACACTGTCTGACTATCATATTGTAGTATAGCTACCGTATCATTCGTCCTCATCACTTTACCTGGTTCCTTTCACTCTTTTTGGCCCTCCTTTTTATAGTAGACCATCTTTTTTATAATGTACCCATGTTGGTCTTATGTGATTTCTTAGGGCTTATAATATCCACTTTGAAACCACAACCTGAATGAAAGCCTTTCTTCCTGCACACATGACATTCAGAAAGAAACTGAAGCTATGCTTCTCCCTTCTAATGCCTGAGGAACATCTGTCAATACTGATAGTAACCTTGACTTCCTCCCATTACACCAGTTGGTCGGGACTATAGCCTTCCCACCATCTATAATGATTTCTTTCATCTGCATTGCCTATGCTAATACGCAATTTGCAATTTACAGCCTGGTTGATCGGTCAAAACTTTATGCACCATTGCATCTATTACTGCATGATTCCTTCACAGAGACCATTGCTGAATGGGCATTCTGCTAAAGTATGCATCATCACAATGTTTAAATTTTCAGACACAGCTTGTAACTTATCGCATGCAAACTCACCCCCATTGTCCATCAAGAATTTAGATGTTCCTCCAACCGTGTTGAATCCAGTAAGTCATAATTTAGTTCACAGAAGTCTTTTTCCTGTTGCTATTAATCCACCAAAGATACGCTGAACCAGATAGACATATACACAAAGTGTCATAAATAGCTGCCTTTCTCTTTATCCCTTGTGCCTTACAAATGTGGTAGAATTTTTTGAGGAGGTGACGAAAACAGTGGATGAAGGATGAGTTGGTGTCATCTACATGGATTTTAGTAAAGCGTTTGACAAAGTCCCTCACATGGGAGGTTAGTGGAGAAGGTCAAGGCTCATGGGATACAAGGACAGGTAGCTAGATGGATAAGTAACTGGCTTAGTAATAGGAGACAGAGAGTAATAGTGGAAGGGTGTTTTTCTAGCTGGAGGTCAGTCACTAGTGGTGTGCCGCAGGGCTTGGTACTGGGACCTCTTCTATTTTTAATATATATAAATGACTTGGAAGAGGGAGTAAGAATTTTTAATATATATATAAATGACTTGGAAGAGGGAGTAAGTGGAGTGATCAGCAAGTTTGCAGACAATACAAAGATGGCTGGACTTGCGGATAGTGAGGAGCATTGTCAGGCGATGTAGCAGGACATAGATAGGCTGGTAGCTTGGGCAGATAGATGGCAGATGGAATTTAATCATGATAAATGTGAGGTGATGCATTTCGGGAGAAAGAATGTAGGGAGGAGGTATATAATAAAGGGTAGACCTATTAGGAGTATAGAAACGCAGAGGGACCTGTGGGTGCAGGTGAACAAGTCTCTGAAGGTGGCAGAGCAAGTGGAGAAGGTTGTGAAGAAAGCATATAGTATGTTAGCCTTTATAGGAAGGGGTATAGAGTACAAGAGCTGGCCTTTAATGTTGCAGTTGTATAAAACGTTGGTTAGACCTCATTTGGAATACTGCGTCCAGTTCTGGTCGCCTTACTACCGGAAGGACGTGGAGACTCTGGAGAGAGTGCAGAGGACGTTTACCAGGATGCTGCCTGGTATGGAAGGTCTGAGTTACGAGGAGAGGTTAGGCAAATTGGGACTGTTTTCCTTAGAAAGACGTAGACTTAGAGGAGATCTAATAGAGGTGTACAAGATTATGAGGGGTATAGATAGAGTAAACAGGGTTAAGCTTTTTCCTAGGATGGACTCAAATAGCACGAGGGGTCACAGGCTTAGGGTGAGGGGGGTAAGGTATAATTTGGATGCTAGAGGGAGTTTTTTCACACAGAGGGTGGTGGGGGTATGGAATGCGCTGCCAAGTAAAGTGGTGGAGGCAGGTACTCTGGAGTTATTTAAGAAATACTTAGATGGGCACATGAACAGAATGGGAATGGAGGGGTATAGAAAACTGATTTAAAATAGGGATCATGAGCCTTGGGAGTCCCTGGGAAGCGTGTAAATAGATGATGATATTGATGTACTTGTTTTTATCCTACAGGTGCTTTGGTCTACCTTGTTGTCTAACAAGGGGCATACACGCGATCTGTCGTGAGAGGGCTGCTCTTGGATTCTTTTTCCAGAGTATTCTAGTGTTTCACGTTGTTCGCGTACGCTTGACCTGGACCATTTGATAGGCAACACGATAGCTCAGTGACTATCGCTGTGCTGTGCAGATACATGGATTTGGGCCTGTGTCTGTGGGAATTTGCGCATTCTCCCCGTGCTTGCGTGGGTTTTCTCCGGATGCTCCAGTTCCTCCCACATCCCAAAGATGTGCTCTTAGACTAATTGGCAAAACAAATTCTCCCTAAATTGTCTCAAATTTGGTTTTTAATCCATAGATCTATAAACATAGACAGGGATCACGGAGAGAGGTGGGAACAATGGGGTGGCAGCGCGGGCTCGTTGGGCCGAAGGGCCTGTTTCCCATGCTGTTTTGATCTTTGTTCAAATCATCAAATCTAAAGTCGCTGAAATCCTGAGCCAATGGTCGAATCATGACTGGATGCGGGGGCATCCTTCTGTATTTTGTACAAATCTCACACTGGGCTGATATTTGCTCCATGAGATCAGTATAGCAGTTATCGAGCACATCTGAATCCTGAAGCAGTGCTTTCAGTCTTTGGTGCTGGATGAGCAAATTGCTTGTGAAGTTTCAAAATCATCTTGTTTTTGTCCATGAAGCTGTTGTTTGTAATTGATATTAAGGGTCCATTTTACCAATCGGAGGCTTAGGGCCAGATCCAGGCATAAAATGGATCCAAGCTCAGAATCCTGATTCCAGTGCGCCCATGTGCTTTTTGACAGCTCCGATCCGATCTGCACTATGAGCGAGCGGGGTTTAGCGCCGTTGAAACGATCGGAGCTCTGAACTGTGCATGCGTCTTTCGAAAAAATCTGAAACAGAGCACCCGGGCATGAAAGAGAAAAACAGAGGTGAAGGAGGGGGAAATGAGCTGCAATTGGATCCCTGTGGGAGGAAGGCCACCCCCAGCAGACACTTCTCTCCTGAATCAGACTCCACTTGGCAGAGCACACCCCCAACCTATCTCGATCACTGCTCTCCCTCCACTATCCTTCTGACCTGCAGTTGCTGGAGATCCTGTATCATCTTCCTGGCCTTCCGCTGGTATCCACCGGAGGAGGAGGTTGGGCTTGGATGAGTCTCTGCTGGGGGGTTGGTGGTGAAGTCCATCTTACCACACCCTCGCACGTCCTCCACTACTCACCCCCCCCCTCCCCCCCCTTTATCAGAGATCCATTTGAGCCTGACCTCCCCTTCTCTGGCTGATGCCAGTGGAAGGCCAGGAACGTGCTGCAGGCTCTGAAAGGACTGCAGGTCAGAAGGATAGTGGAGGGAGAGCAGCAATCAAGGTAGATTAGGGGTGTGCTCTGCCAAGGAAGGCCTGCCTCCCAGGGGTGGGAGGGGAGAGGGGTGCGGGGGCCGGGGTGTAATCTGAAGAGGGTAGTGTGCTCTGCCAAGGGGGCCTGTCTCCCAGTGGGATCTGATCGTTGGGGCTGGGTCTGCCGGGTGGTTAGTGGGGGGTCAGTGAAGAATATTTGAGGAGGATGGGCTTCAGAGGTTCCCGTACATAATAGGAATCTGCTTCGGATTTTTGTTCTGCAGTTTGATAACAGCGTGGATTCATATCGGACCCCAGGATGGTAAAGTGGGACTGGGAGCGCAGTTCATTAAATCGATTTAAATGCATTGTAATGCATTGAAATCGTTGGGCCGCCCGATTGCGGCGCGGACTGGATTTGCGCCCAAAGTGGGGTCGGTAAAGTCGCGATTTGCTCGGATTCAGGTGCAGATCATATTACAGGCCCAATGCCCAGGCTCGAAGTTTTGGTAAAAGAGGGCCTTAAGTGTTAGGAATCTTCTGATTAGACATTTGGTTTACTTAAGGGAAGGCAATGATGGCCTAACTTCATAAAATGTAAATTGATACATCTTCTAAATACCACAGCTTTATCATGCTCAAATCTATAGTAATCTGCACTTTTTCCGTGGCAAACCTGTTTAATTGCAAAGGAATGTCTTTTGAAACAACATCCGTACTTATGAACTCTCACCTGTGGCTCCCCATAGCTGTTTGCATGTGACAGCGGCCATACCCCGGGCAACGGCTTCAACAAGCCAGCTAAATCACGTGAGGGTCCCGGTGAGATAGGGAGATGTCTATCCCAGCGTGTGAAGACAGATTCCGGCGGATTGAGCGGACGAGACCAAAGGTCAAGAAGACTGTCCCTGTAAGTGTCGTGGAACGTGAAGAGCAGGAGAAAACACTGAAGACGTCCTGGCTGTCCACTGCGCCTAGTCCCATTTCCAGCTGTCTTGATTCTTGTTTTGCCATTTTATCCAGATGGGAGTTGGGAGAGAGTGAGGCTGATGCTGCGCAACTCTCCCTCACTTTAATCCAAATCAAGCGCTTGTTTTGACACCATCATCATCATCATCATCGTCGTCCTGTTCAACCTTTGAAGTCCTGTGGCAATGGACGAGTGATGAAGCAGCAGCTGCAGATATACTGGGAGCTGTAGTCATGGACCTGCAAACAGGTGGCTCAAGTCTAATGGTCATTTTCCGCTGACCGAAGCAGCAGTGAAACTCGGTGTCTATCTGGGCGACTAAGCTGTCCTCTTCAGGAATGCTCTGCTCACCTCCATAGAATGAGGAAGGGGCTAGAAAAGGTGCCCTAAATATTGCTTGCTTCACTACAGCTGGGCCAGTTTACCGCAGCTGGTGGGGATCCCATCTTGCACTCAAACAAGCAAAATAAAACACAAGATGACACCACCCACCATTGGCACTTGGAATGTGTACACACTTTTGGACATCCCTACAGCAGACACTCCAAAGAGAAGAATAGCCTAATTGCCAGAGAGCTTGCAAGATACAAGACATTGCAGTCCTGACTGAAACTGGAAGTGGATACACATTTTTCTGGAGCAGTCATGGCAGCAACGAACTTCGTGATGCTGGAGTTGGATTTGACATCAGGAGTCACCTTGTTCGGAAACTTGCTAGTCCACCCAAGAGTGTGAACGACTGGGCTTATGACATTTCAGCTTTCGTTTCAGAAGTCAAACCATACTGATCAGCACCTATGTCCCCACAATGAACAACCCAGATGAGATGAAAGACCAGTTCTATGAAGAACTAGGCGTCCTACTATCAGCAACGAGCAGTACCGACAAGCTGATCTTGCTTGGCGACTTCAATGTAAAAGTAGGAGGTGACTCTGCAATCTTGCAGGGAGTCATTGGGAGGCATGGAGTGGGCAAGTGCAACAGTAACGGTCTACTCTTAATGAAGAGTAGCACATTACCTCCTCATCATCAACACAACCTTCCGTCTGCCTACCATAACAAGACCTTCTGGATGCACCCCCGCTGTAAGCATTGGCATCTTATCGACTATGTCATTGTCAGGAGAAAAGACAACTAAGATGTCAGAGTGACCAAGACCATGTGTGGTGTTCACGGCTGGACAGATCACAGGCTCATTGTCTCCAAAATGAGGCTCCACATCAGATCCAAGAGGCGACCACAGGAAGAAAGTTTATTGAAAAGAATAAATGCGGCCAAGCTAAAGAGTGCCAGCATAGCTTCAGCACTGGCTGAAGACTTAGAAAGCAAGCTTACTGAGCTACACCTCACAGACAGTGCTGAGGACAACTGGGAACGCTTCAGGGATGCTGTCCATACATCTGCGCTGAAGATACTTGGGCCGTCTACCCGCAAGCAGCATGACTGGTTCGATGAGAACAATGAGGAGATACAGCGTCTATTTGTTGAAAAGCACCGTCTTCATCAGGCCTGTCAGAACGAACCATCTTCAACTGCCAAGAAAAGTGCTTTTACCATGCTCACAGGACGGTCCAGAATTAACTGTGTAAAATGCAGGATGCCTGGCTAAGTGCCAAGGTAGATGAAATACAGGGATATGCTGACAGAAACGACTTGAAGTGGTTCTAAGAAGCCCTCAACGCTCTCTATGGACCTCAGTCTCTCAGGTGTTTCCCCTCCTGAGTACAGATGGTACAACTCCCATTACAGAGAAAGCTCAGATCCTGCAGAGAATAGGCTTTGAAGCCTTCCTCAACCAACTGTCAAGTATTAACATGAAACAATAGACAGGATTCCACAGGTTGATATTAACAGAGCTACGGATGACCCACCGATAGTAGCCGAAGTCACTAAAGCTGTCAGCCAGTTATGCAGTGGCAAAACCCCAGGAGCAGGTGCCATACCTGCAGAGATCTACAAAGCTGCTAGTCCTGTATTTATCGAGAAGCTCACCAAGTTGTTTCAGTCCTTTTGGAAGTAAGGATCCATTTCTCAGGATGCTTCCATTGTACACCTCTACAAGAGAAGGACAATCAGTAAGTATGTGACAACCACAGAGGGATCTCGCTACTCTCCATCACAGAAAAAAACTCTCAGAAAAGTCCTGCTAAATTGTCTGGTCACTCATCCGGAGCTGGGCCTGCTTCCAGAGTCACAGTGTGGCTTCTGTAAAGGTCACGGGACTATTGACATGATTTTTGCTGCAAGCCAACTTCAGGAGAAGTGTCAGGAGCAGAATCGTGAGTCTACACAACGTTTGTTGACCTCATGAAAGCCTTCAACACTGTAAGCTGACAAGGCCTGTCAAGGATCATGTCAAAGTTCAGCTGATCACCCAAATTCATTCACATGGTACTCCAGTTCCATGATGGCATGATGGCTAGAGTACTGGATGGCGGAGAACCCTCTGAGGCATTCCCAGTCACCAATGGTGTCAAACAGATCTGTATGCTCGCACCCACACTGTTGAGCATGATGTTTACTGCCATGCTGAATGATGCCTTCCAGCACAGTGTTACTGGAATCAGCCTCAAGTACAGAGTGGATGGGAAGCTCTTCAACCTGAGGAGACTTCAAGCTATTACCAAAGTGAAAGAGACTTTTCTGAGAGATTTATTCTTTGCCGATGACTGCATCCTGTTTGCTGGCTCAGGGCCAGAGATGCAAGTCAGTATTAACAAATTTTCCATGGCTTGTGACAACTTTGGACTCACCATCAACAATAAAAAAACTGAAGTCATGCACCAGCCTGCTCCTCATGCACAGTACACAGAACCCATAATTACAATCAAAGGGCAGAAACTACAGGCTGTGGACCAGTTCACTTATCTTGGCAGCACCCTTTCACAAGCAGTGGCTATTGATACTGAAGTTAACTGCAGAATAGCAAAGGCAAATCCTGTTTTCGGTAGTCTGCAATCCATTGTATGGGAACGTCAAGAAATCAGCTGAGCAACAAAACTGAAGGTCTACAGGGCCGCGGTGCTCTGTACCTTTTTGTATGCCTGTGAAACGTGGACTGTATATCGAAGGCATGCAAGATAGCTCAATCATTTTCACATGACTTGTCTTCGCAGAATATTACACATCAGATGGCAAGACAAAGTAGGAGACACTGAAGTTTTCTCTAGAGCAAGTCTACTATCAGTCCACACAATGCTGATGAGAGTGCAGACCCGGTGAGCAGGTCATGTCATCCATGTGTCAGACAGGCGCATATCCAAGCAGCTCCTTTTTGGGGAATTCTCTGCTGGAAGACATACGCATGGAGGGCAGAAGAAACATTTCAAAGACACGCTCAAGGCCTCCTTGAAGTCACTTGACATCAACATGACCACCTGGGAAACGCTGGCACAAAACCACCCTACCTGGTGCTGCCTCATCCAAAAAGGCTATCAAGCTTACGAAGGTAGGCATCTTACTGAAGCACAACTTAAGCACGAGCTGCGCAAGTCTAGAGCCATCAGCGCACAACAATGTCCACACAAGTCTGTCCAATATGTGCCAGGACATTCCGTGCCCGAATTGGCCTGATCAGTCATCTTCAGACACACCACAACCAGCTTCAAATGACTAATGGTGTCGAGGTCCTCATCGATGACGATGGACGAACAACACCATCGATGACAATGGACGAACAACATCCACTATCCAACACAGCACAGTTAAAAGAGTCTATCGTCAAGCACACTCATTATTGGACTCAAATTTTCTGTGATTAAGACAATGGCTTAATGGTCCTTATTCTTCTCACTGTCAGTTTCTATACATTCTGCTTCATATGTGGCTTCAAAAACATGGTTCTTTTTGGACAATTCACTATGTAGTGATATGAGAGATTGCATTGAAAACAGTGATCCACCATCGTGTTATCATTTCTTTGGTTCAAATGTTTTTTATTGTCCTTTCACGTGCCTCTCTTTCTCCATGATCAAACCAGTTATAGCTGGTTTCAATTGGAGATCCGTTTTGAAGAGAGAAAATGCTGGGAAGTTCCAGCAGGTCTGGCAGCATCTGTAAGGAGAGAAAAGAGTTGACATTTTGACTCTAGATGACCTTTTGTCAAAGCTAAAAAGCATAGCAAGTGGGAGATATTTATACTGTAGGGTGATAGAATGAAAGATGAGTCATAAGCACAAAAACGAGGGGAAAGGCTAATGGCAGTCAGTCCATACAGAGAATACAAGATGTGAATGGCCAAATGATATAAAACCTGAAATCAGATATAAGCTGTGACAAATGAAGATGTGGGGGGTGGGGGGAGATGGGTGGAAGTGGGGTAAAATTAAAAAAGGGGAGCAAAGAAGGAAAGAAGATAAGAAAACAGAGGTAAAATAAGGAAAAGAGTGGTGAGGGAAAAGAAAAATAAAGAAATAAAAGGTAGAGAACAGTTAATTAAATACAGTGAAAACAAAGGGTTCGAGGTGGGGTGAAGCTAATCACCTGAAGTTGTTGAATTCGATGTTGAGACTAGAAGGCTGTAAAGTGCCTGGCTGGAAGATGAGGTGCTGTTCCTCCAGTTTGCATTGAGCTTCACTGGAACATTGCAGCAAGCCAAGAACTAGAAGTGGTCATGGGACAGATTGTGCATTAAAATGGCAAGCAATAGTAGGTTCAGGGTCCTGATTGCGCACAGACCGAAAGTGGTCAGCAAAGCGATCATCCATCCACATTCAATGTCTCCGATATAGAGGAAACAGCTGGTCCTGTCCTCAATATCATTTTATCCTTCATATCATTCGAAGTGTACGTGAAAAACTTCTCCTGTTTCTTACAGATATTAAGGAACGCATGCTTCAACAACTCATCAACACCACTGCTCATCCTAGGCCCTTGACCAGTTGCAAACCCTCGAATCTCACCTCTTCTAGCTCCAGCCTTTTCTGTGTCTCTATGACTGCTATTAGCACCTCTTAGTCTTTCCCCTTGTTTGTGTAGCTGTGACTCATCTTTCATTCCTTCACCCTACAGTCTCCTACTTTCTATGCCTTTTATCTTTGACAAGGGGTCATCTGGACTTGAAACCTCAGCTCTCTTTCCTTTCAGATGCTGCTAGACCTGCTGAGATTTTCCAGCATTATCTATTTGCTTTTATAAGATCTGTTATTAATGTGACTGTCTCTGTTTAGTGGTCTTCGTATACCATTTGGTTAAGCATGCAGCTGAGCTCCAGTTAATCCTCTACTCTTGATGCTTTGGCATTCCAATTTGTATTGAAGAAATGGTGGCAAGTTATTGTTTCCCAAAAAAAAAACATTTTTAAAGATGTTACAATTTGATCAAGAGGGACTCTGTCTCCTTAAAATTGTACTCCTGTCATTACGAGAACATAATCCATCAGGGACCATCAGACACATTCCAAGAACTTAAACTGCATTTGGAATCTCCAATTTAAATCTCATTCATTTGTAATGGCCTTTATCGAATTCCATGATGTATTCTTTCAGTGACTGATTTTTATCTCTTCTAATTCCGTCAGAAGTAATCCACCCTTCATAATTTTCCAAAAACACACATTTTTTGTAAGATTATTGCATCAAGAGCTGCAAACCTTCTCTCTATTTAAGGTATCTGCAATCCAGTCAGTAAACTTTGCTCCACATCTTCCTTGACTTGATCTGATATTGTAACATGTATTGGTATACAGTGAAAGGTATTGTTTTGTGTCCTATACAGAAAACACATGCAATGATTACGTCACGATGAGGTTAAGATTTAAAAGTAAAATTGACCTTTTATTTCTCTTCTTAACTTAAATGAAATTGCAACAATGCTACCTAGAATCCAACATTTAAGATTGAGACTTATGAAGTACAATTCTGTTACTGAGTATATTCGATAGAAGTCCAGATGACTGCAGATACATCACCAAGAATGCAAGTGATAGATTTACATTTTATTGAGGAAGTCAATACTTCTTCAATAAAATGTACTTTTCTCATAGCTAAACAGTTTTCAGCCAGAGGAAAGAAATTACAAGGAATCAAGCATGCACAACAACAGGATGACAAATGAATTCAAATAAAAGAATATTGCCAGAACAGATGGCCGAATAATACTCCTCACACTTTGACAATAGTTCAAACAGAGAAAATACCTCACCATCATCGATGATTTCTTAGATTTTAACAGCAGATAAATCACCCCTAAAACACTTTGACACAACATTCTCTAACAAATACTGGAGAAGGCGTTGAAGTGGTAATGATGTTAAGCTAAAATCCAAAGGCTGTTGGGACATATGTCATACAAACTGTGGCAGCTGGTGGAACTTGAATGCAATTAAAATCTGGAATATAAAGCTAATCTTGTAATGGCTAACATGGAATTATCATCGATTGTTGTGAAAGCCCAACTCATCTACTAATGTCCACTGATATTCTTTATGGAAGGATATCTGCCATCTTTACCTGGTCTACCTCGGTGTCCTACATGTAACTCCAAACCCATAGCAATGTGCTTGACTCTTGCCTGCCTTCTGAAATGACCTGGCAGGCTACTCATTTCAATGGCAGTTAGGGATAGGTAATAAGTACTGGCCTAGCCAGTGGCACCTACATCACAGGAAAGAATGAGGAAAAAAAAATTAAGACCACTCTCCCTTTAGGTGGCACAGTGGTTACCATGTTGTCTCGCAGTACCATCTACTCAGGTTTGATTCCAGCCTTAGTGACTGTAGGGTCTGCATATTCTTCCTGTACATGCATGGATTTCCTCTAAGGCTTCAATTTCCTCCCAGGGATCAAAGATGTGCAGGTCAGGTAGGTGCGCAGGATTAATTTGCAGTGTTACAGGGATAGGGCTGATTACTCCTTAAGGAAGTGTGGGCAGCATGGTGGCACAGTAGTTAGCACTGCTGCCTCTCAGCTCCATGGACCCGGATTCAATTCTTGGCTTGGGTCACTGTCTGTGTGGAGTTTGTGCATTCTCCCCATGTCTGCATGGGTTTCCTTCAGTTGCTCCGGTTTCTTCCCATAGTCCAAAGATGTAGAGGTTAGGTGGATTGGCCATGTTAAATTGCCCATAGTCCTGAGATGTGGAGGTTAGAGGGATTAGTGGGGTAAATGTGTGGGCTTGTGGGAATAGGGCCTGGGGTGGGATTGTTGTTGGTGCAGACTCGATAGGCCAAATGGCCTCTTTCTGTATTGTAGAAATACTATGTTCTAAGAAATCCCTGTTGACATTCCTTAATTAATCCAAATTATACATATGACTATTAATTTTATCATAAACTATTAGGCAGAATTCTTCCCTCCTGCAATAGTTTGGTGGTGGGTGGAAGTGGAAAATCCAATGTGAGCCAAAAAGTTAGAAACTACAGAGTAAGAACAGTTTGAAATTCTCCCAATGGTGGGTTAATGGTGGTCAGTTCCCCTGCTGCCTGGTGATGTCAGTGCTATTTGCAGCTTACGCATACTTTGTAAAACTGCTGTTCATCAAAATCAGATCAAGTTTTCCAATACTGTGGGAAATCAAGTCAGCATCAAATCCATTTGAAAATATATGGCCTGCATTGGCGGACTTGTTAGTTAAAGATTTCCAGGTGAGTGCAACATAGATAGGCCACCTGCCATTAGCCTGCCACCACTCCTATTGCACTGAATGTCACTCTGCTGGGGCAGCCTAATTTGTGCGTTACAGTTCCATCCTGTGTTAGCACAAATGGATCCTCCACTTTTATGGACTGAAGTTTGACCAGGAATGGGGTGCAAGATGAGAGTGTGGGTTGATGAAGGAGGCAAGAGTGGGGGGAAATGGGACAAGATTGGGGTGGATGGTGAGGATGCATGAGGTGTAAGGAGATGAATGAGGATGACAAACAGTGGAATGCATAGGAAAGACAAGGGAAGACGAGGGAAGCTGAACCAGATAATCCTGCACAAAATGTTTACAGACAGGGGCTGATTAATTTAGTGCATTATTCTCAGACATAAGCCAAGGAGAGGTACAATGTTGCTTGCAGCTACACAAACTCCCTGATAGAGTGGGCCACCACACATCTGAAGATGCATTTCAAAAGCCTTTGCCTGCACAGACACCCTCTGCAATGTGCGTGATCACAGTTTGCTGTGCTTTTCACAGTCTGGCACTCTCTCCAGGAGGACCAAATGATGGAGTGTAATCAACAGGACAGATGTGAAAGTGTCCATGAGGAAATGTGTCTCCAGTTTATGGGTGTGTGAGATCTGTGAAGTGAGTCATTGTTTGAGTACATGATGCCATGTTGATAGTTTCAGTATGGAGGGAGCTGCAAAAAGATTTATTGTGGTGTAGCGGATGTGATCATATCACTTTCTGCACTGCATGATGTTTCTGGCATGGTTGCTCTCCTCTTGGGCATCAGCCTTGCAAGCCAGCGAGGTGAGGTTGTTGTGCTTCCTGCAACCTTCCCAGGATAAACTACATGCATCTGCATCCACAATCCTGTAATCTAAGTCTCAAAGGCATGATGATTGAATCAGGATACCAACTTCTAGGGACTGCTAGAAGGTTACCTCTGTGTTCCAGGCAACCTGCCTGGTCTCTTGAAGACTGGCAGGCTAGAGAAAGTGATGTCTGTGTGCTAGATCAGCGTTGCAGGCATTCAAACCTGCCAATTGACAGTGGCTTACCAAAACTGCTCCAGACTAACCATGTGATTCATAGAACAATAAAATTCCTATGGTGCAGAAGGAGGCCATTCAGCCCATCTTGTCTGCGTCAGGACATCTTACCTAGATCCTATCCCCTAACACCAAATATTTAACTCCCTAATTCCTCTAACCTACACATCTTGAAACACTAAGGGACAACTTAGCATGGCCAGTCCAACTTATCAACTTATCTTTGGAGTGTGGAAGGAAACACAAGCACCTGGAGGAAACCCACACAGACAAACGTGGAGAATATGCAAACTCCACACAGAGAGTCATGCAAGACTAGAATTAAACCCAGATCTCTTGTGCAGTAAGGCAGCAATGCTAACCAGTGCGCTGCTGTGCCACCCTGCTCTGAATTGGAGAGATATTCACTTGTGTATAAATAAGTGCAGAATCGGGCGCATGGTCACACCATTACCACTAGCAAGTTCTGTGCAGTATGGAGGAACTGCTCATCACCATATTTATAAAAAAAAATGGAGAATTACGACCATTGTTTCTTGAGATTTCCACACCATTGAATCTAAACTGACTTCAGTGCTTGCTGACAAATTCCCTCAGCTTGATACAAAAGTAGTTAATCTATCCTCTGTCACAGCACTGTGCTATGCAAACAATTCGTCAATCGAACAAAAAAAACCTCAGCAACATATGGATTATAGAACATAGAACAATACAGCACAGAACAGGCCCTTCGGCCTTCGATGTTGTGCCGACCAAAATAAAAAGCAATGCCCCTCCTAACTAAACCATTCCCTTCTCATCCATATACTTATCAACTAACCTCTTAAACGCCACCAAACTTGGCGCATCTACAACAGCTGCAGGCAGGGCATTCCACTCCCTAATCACTCTTTGAGTAAAGAACCTACCTCTGATATCCGTCCTATAACTCATACCCCTTAATTTAAAGTTGTGTTATGAGAAAACTTGTCTGGGAATGTCATTTCTAGTAAAGGCATAATATAAATGTGATGTTCTGCCACCAAAGAAAAATGTTTACAACAATAATAAAAACGCAAAGTACAATCTCATGTTATGATACTTACTTTCAGGTAGATAACAAGCTGACATGATTGGCACTGACTGATCCTGTCAGACGCTGTTGAAAGGTAGCTTCGCACATAGCCTCCCGATAAGTGTGAGCACAGAGCACTGGACATCTATGCATTCTCACAATCACTCCTTCATTAGAAAATATTGTCCAGGTATGTTGAAGCCAACTCTGAGGTTAGATACCAAACTCTTAACAACAGTGAGAGCCTATGGCATGATTGAAGATTGCATTGCGGTTAACACTGGTGCTGCCACGTGATCATGACAATTACATTCATGAAAATCATGGTACAGTTGGCTTATTTTACATCGATGGAATCCTTATAGAGCAGAAGAAGGTCATTTGGTCTATCGAGTCAGCACCAACTATAATCCCACTCAAGCCCTATCCCATAACTCTATTTATCTACTCCTGACACTGAGGGAGAATTTAGCATGATCAGTCAACCTAACCTGCACATCTTTGGGCCATGGTAAGAAACTGGATCACTCAGAGGAAATCCACACGGCCAAGGGGAGAACATGCTAGCTCTGCATAGTCACTCGGGACCGGAATTGAACTCAGGTTCTTGGCACTGTGAGGCAGCAGTGCTAACTACTGTGCTATCGCGTATTTGCATTTATTATTTAAGAGTAGGGGGTTAGCATGTACATTTCCAAAACAAAGTAAATTGATGCACATTAGTTAAACTAACTCAGTATTAATTTTGATCAAAACCAAAGGACAGGCCAATTAGACCAGCATCTTTATTGCTTTAAACTGATCCAAATCTTGCTGCTCTCTCCCCATTTTCCACTACTTTTCATGTTAATTCAGCTTTTCCCTAGCTAGAGGATACTTCACCTTCTCCTTGTGGCAAGACTGGATCATATCAAGTGGGATCTGTGATCCCAAACTTTAAATCCATTACTTTAAACCTTGAATGATTAACCCACAATACAAGATATTGCAAATTTAGACCAGTCAGAGAAATTTTAGAAACCGGGAAATGTAATAATTTCAGGAAGCTTTTCATATCGGATTTAAGAAAAAGACTGGCAGATTTATAGAATGTCTTAGAAATATTGCTTGCTTTAAATTAAGTATTTTCACTCCTCTATGGAACTAAATTAGCTTCCTCATCTAAAAGCCTATTCCAATTTCAGAATCTTTAAACCTATGGCATAAATTAGAGCTGCAGAACTAAAACAGTTTTATGTAAAGTTATGCAGAGGAGAGATAGCGAATGAAGCATTCTGTCACTTTACTTCTGAAACCTAATTTGAATTTGTTACAGGCTGAAGTTTGCTTCCAGTAGCCATAAGCTCAAAGCAAAAATATTCTGAAGCTTGGCATTTACTGGCATAAATTGGCAGCTTCAGAGGGAGCAGATGGATGCCCGATAGGAAAGCATTACACTGTTACAGTCCAGATGTTTAGATTGAGGATGTAATTTTGAATAAGGGACATGTCTGACCTGTGTAGGTAGTGATGTAAAGATGCCGGCGTTGGACTGGGGTAGTAAGAACTCAGTAAGAATTTAGCAACATCAATTTTAAATCCAACCGATTTATTTGATAGTAAAATTGCAAGCTTTCAACACTCTGTCGTGTCTTCGTCAGGCAAATGCAGTGTTCTGGTCAGCACAGACAATCATAGATTGCTGATTAGAATGCGAATCCTTACATCTAACCTGCTATTCAAGTGTTAAAGTGGCTAACAATGTGTGTGAAGGGAATCCTGAGCATTGGTTACAGAATTGTGTATTTTCTCCAGACAGCACAGTAAGTGAGGTTTTTTGCTAACCCAGGCAAGTTACGGAGGTTACAGATAGTGTGTCATGAAGCCAAGATCCCTATTAAGACCGTCCTCATGTGTGCGGAACTTGGCTATCAGTCTCTGCTCAGCGACTCTGCGCTGTCGTGTGTCACGAAGGCCCCCTTGAAGAACATTTACCCGCAGGTCGGAGGCCGAATGCCCATGACTGCTGAAGTGTTCGCCCACAGGAAGGGAACTGTTTTGCCTGGTGATTGTTGAGCGATGCTCATTCATCCGCTGTCGTAGTGTCTGCATGGTCTCCCCAATGTACCATGCTTCGGGACATCCTTTCTTGCAACGTATTAGGTAGACAACGTTGGCCGAGTTGCAAGAGTATGTACCGTGTACCTGGTGAATGGTATCCTCACGTTTGATGATGTCGTCCATGTCTATGATCCGGCATGTCTTGCAGAGGTTGCTGTGGCAGGGTTGTGTGGTATTGTGGTCACTGTTCTCCTGAAGGTTGGGTAGTTTGCTGCGAACAATGATCTGTTTGAGGTTGTGCGGTTGTCTGAAAGCAAGAAGTGGGGGGGTGGGGATGGCCCTAGCGAGATGTTCATCGTCATCAATGATATGTTGAAGACTCCGGAGAAGATGTCGTAGCTTCTCCGCTCCGGGGAAGTACTGGACAACAAAGGGTACTCTGTCCACCGTGTCCCGTGTTCGTCTTCTGAGGAGGTCAGTGCGGTTTATCGCTGTGGCACGTCGGAACTGTCGATCGATGAGTCGAGCGCCATATCCTGTTCTCACGAGGGCATCCTTCAGTGTCTGGAGGTGTCTGTCACGATCCTCCTCATCTGAGCAAATTCTGTGTATACGGAGGGCTTGTCCATAGGGAATGGCTTCTTTAACGTGTCTAGGGTGGAAGCTGGAGAAGTGGAGCATTGTGAGGTTGTCTGTCGGTTTGCGGTACAGTGAGGTGCTCAGGTGACCGTCCTTGATGGAGATGCGTGTGTCCAAGAATGCAACTGATTCTAGAGAATAGTCCATGGTGAGTCTGATGGTGGGATGGAACTTGTTGATATCATCATACAGTTGTTTCAATGATTGTTCACCATGAGTCCAAAGGAAAAAGATGTCATCAATGTATCTAATATATAACCTTGGTTGAAGATCTCGCGTGGTGAAGAAGTCTTGTTCGAACCTGTGCGTGAAGGTGTTGGCATACTGAGGTGTGAATTTGGTTCCCATGGCTGTTCCGTGTGTCTGGATGAAAAGCTGATTGTTGAAGCTGAAGACATTCCAAGATGAAGTGGATGAGTTGTAAAATTGCATCCGGAAACTGGCAGTTGTTGGTATTGAGTACTGAGGCAGGTGCAGCAGTACCATCGTCGTGGGGGATGTTGGTGTAGAGCGCCGAGACATCCATTGTGACAAGGAGTGTCCCTGGTTATATTGCTCCATGTGTGCTGAGTTTCTGTAGGAAGTCCGTAGTATCAAGACAAAAGCTGGGGGTTCTTTGTACAATGGATTTCAGGATGCCCTCGATATAGCCGGAGAGGTTCTCACACAGGGTCCCATTGCCCGATACGATGGGACGGCCGGGTATGTTTGCCTTGTGTATCTTTGGGAGGCAGTAGAGATCTCCAATGCGGGGAGTACGTGGAATGAGAGCCCGGAGGGTGTTCTGAAGGTCCGGATCAAAGGTTTTGATCAGAGTGTTGAGTTGACGAGTGTGTTCTTTGGTCGGATCTGCTGGTAACTGTCTGTAGTGTTTCACATTGTTTAGTTGTCGGTACACTTCTTCACAGTAGTCCGTTCTGTTCAGTATGACGGTGGCGCCTCCTTTGTCTGCTGGTTTGATGACAATGTTGCGGTTGGTCTTGAGAGCACGGATGGCCTTGCTTTGTGCTTGGGTGATGTTCGGGACTGTCTTGTAAGTGCGGTTGATGAATCTGGTGTTCACGCACCTCCTGATGGCTTGGGCATACATGTCCAGTTGGGGGCAGCGGCCTTCCGGAGGAGTCCAATTGGATTCATTCCTCTTCGGTTGCTGCACTGCGGATCCCTCTGTCGGCTGTTCTGGTTCATTAGCTGTCTCATTGAGTCCGCTATTGGCCTCTTGGGGTTTGTGGAAGAACTCACGCAGCCTCATTCGCCTGATGAATTCCTCTGTGTCCGCTGCAAGACTGATGGGGTCCATTTTGGTGGTGGGACAGAAATTGAGCCCTCGGCTGAGAACTTCGATTTCCTCTGATTGAAGTGTGTAGTCCGACAAGTTAACAATGGACCTCCCTGCGGTAGTGTTGTTTTCTGCTGTGGTGCCAAGGGAGGTTTGATTGCTGCTCGTGGTGATGCCGAGTTTTTCAAGTTTCCTGTTCTTGGTGTGCATGTAAATGGTGTAGTTTCTTTGTCTCATCTGCTTGGCAAAGTTTTGCAGCTGGTCTGCGTCCTGAGCGCAAGTTAAGAATATATATTCCATTTTACTTTCCAGGGTGCGGCGTTTGCTATAGAGCTGGTGTATGAGGTGATTGAGGAGTGTGAGAGAGGTGCGACGGCAAAGCCTCTCAACGTAGTCCGTGTTATAGGTTGACCTGAATGGGTTCGTGATCTGTAGTCCCTTTGGATCCTGTCTGCTTTCTTGCATCTCTGTAGAAACTTGATGTCTGTGGAGTTTAATGTGGAAAAGTGTGAGGTAATGCACTATGGCAGAAATAATAAATGTGTAGAGTATAGGGCAAATGGTAGGATTCTTAGTAGTCTAGATGAACAGAGGGATCTTGGTGTGTATGTGCATAGATCCCTGAAAGTAGGCAGTCAAGTCGAGAAGGTTGTTAAGAAGGCATATGGAGTCTTGGCTTTTATTGGTAGGGGGATTGAATTTCAGAGCCGCAACGTCATGTTGCAACTGTACAAAACTCTAGTGCGGCCGCACTTGGAGTATTGTGTGCAGTTCTGGTCCACATTATAAGAAAGATGTGGAGGCATTGGAGAGGGTACAGAGGAGGTTTACCAGGATGTTGCCTGGTATGGAGGGCAGGTCTTATGAAGAGAGGCTGAGGGATCTGAGGTTGTTTTCGTTAGAAAGGAGGCGGCTAAGAGGGGACCTAATTGAAACATATAAGATGATTAGAGGTTTAGATAGGGTGGACAGTGATAGCCTTTTTCCTAGGATGGAAAAGCTAGCACGAGGGGACACAGCTTTAAATTAAGGGGTGATAGTTATAGGACGGATATCAGAGGTAGGTTCTTTACCCAAAGGTGGTTCGGGAGTGGAATGCCCTGCCTGCAGCAGTTGTAGATGTTCCAAGTTTGGTGGCGTTTAAGAGGTTAGTTGATAAGTATATGGAAGAGAAGGGAATGGTTTAGTTTGGAGGGGCATTGCTTTTTATATTGGTCGGCGCAACATCGAAGGCCGAAGGGCCTGTTCTGTGCTGTAATGTTCTATGTTCTATGTTCTATGTGTCGATATGTGCAATCCTCTTGGAGATCCTCTCCACTTGCATCCAGCAGTGTGCGGTGTTGATAGTAGTCATGATGTAAAGATGTCGGCGTTGGACTGGGGTAGTAAGAACTCAGTAAGAATTTAGCAACATCAATTTTAAATCCAACCGATTTATTTGATAGTGAAATTGCGAGCTTTCAACACTCTGTCGTGGCTTCGTCAGGCAAATGCAGTGTTCTGGTCTGCAATAGCACACATCAGCACAATCATAGATTGCTGATTAGAATGCGAATCCTTACATCTAACCTGCTATTCAAGTGTTAAAGTGGCTAACAATGTGTGTGAAGGGAATCCTGAGCATTGGTTACAGAATTGTGTATTTTCTCCAGACAGCACAGTAAGTGAGGTTTTTTGCTAACCCAGGCAAGTTACGGGGGTTACAGATAGTGTGTCATGAAGCCAAGATCCCTGTTAAGACCGTCCTCATGTGTGCGGAACTTGGCTATCAGTCTCTGCTCAGCGACTCTGCGCTGTCGTGTGTCACGAAGGCCCCCTTGAAGAACATTTACCCGCAGGTCGGAGGCCGAATGCCCATGACTGCTGAAGTGTTCGCCCACAGGAAGGGAACTGTTTTGCCTGGTGATTGTTGAGCGATGCTCATTCATCCGCTGTCGTAGTGTCTGCATGGTCTCCCCAATGTACCATGCTTCGGGACATCCTTTCTTGCAACGTATTAGGTAGACAACGTTGGCCGAGTTGCAAGAGTATGTACCGTGTACCTGGTGAATGGTATCCTCACGTTTGATGATGTCGTCCATGTCTATGATCTGGCATGTCTTGCAGAGGTTGCTGTGGCAGGGTTGTGTGGTATTGTGGTCACTGTTCTCCTGAAGGTTGGGTAGTTTGCTGCGAACAATGATCTGTTTGAGGTTGTGCGGTTGTCTGAAAGCAAGAAGTGGGGGGGTGGGGATGGCCCTAGCGAGATGTTCATCGTCATCAATGATATGTTGAAGACTCCGGAGAAGATGTCGTAGCTTCTCCGCTCCGGGGAAGTACTGGACAACAAAGGGTACTCTGTCCACCGTGTCCCGTGTTCGTCTTCTGAGGAGGTCAGTGCGGTTTATCGCTATGGCACGTCGGAACTGTCGATCGATGAGTCGAGCGCCATATCCTGTTCTCACGAGGGCATCCTTCAGCGTCTGGAGGTGTCTGTCATGATCCTCCTCATCTGAGCAAATTCTGTGTATACGGAGGGCTTGTCCATAGGGAATGGCTTCTTTAACGTGTCTAGGGTGGAAGCTGGAGAAGTGGAGCATTGTGAGGTTGTCTGTCGGTTTGCGGTACAGTGAGGTGCTGAGGTGACCGTCCTTGATGGAGATGCGTGTGTCCAAGAATGCAACTGATTCTAGAGAATAGTCCATGGTGAGTCTGATGGTGGGATGGAACTTGTTGATATCATCATACAGTTGTTTCAATGATTGTTCACCATGAGTCCAAAGGAAAAAGATGTCATCAATGTATCTAGTATATAACCTTGGTTGAAGATCTCGTGTGGTGAAGAAGTCATGTTCGAACCTGTGCATGAAGATGTTGGCATACTGAGGTGTGAATTTGGTTCCCATGGCTGTTCCGTGTGTCTGGGTGAAAAGCTGATTGTTGAAGGTGAAGTTGAATACCTGTGTAGGTATTACCAAGATGCTACAGATTCCAAATCAAGCCTCCAGTAACCTTCGCAGTGCTTTTAGTTTGGGCAAAACATTTTATTAGGAAAAAATCCACTTATCCAAATACAACCATCTCAGATGTTACTTGCAAAGCCAAGGATAAGTGGCAATGGAGTTTATCTACATAAGTCACGTAGATCACGGTATAGAGACTAACTGGAGAAATAATATGGTACCTAATGGCAAAAAAAGGTCCTTGACCCTGTTCACTTCGGACCACCCTAATAATTGGACTGTTGGTTTTTAGTGTTACCTAGAATTCTGTGAAAAGGATTGAATCCTTGATGAATGCTGTTCTGGAATACTATTCTGGATCACTGGATCTCATCAATTCATGTTTCAGATGACTTCAGAAGGATGAGTTTATTCCCAAATCTCATCACTAGTATGTCATCTTAGAGCTAACAACATCAAAAACGGTAAACCTCCCCCATGCTCTAAAGATAGAATGTAGAATATTGGTTAAATTAAACAGCACAGATGTGAGCCATCACCAAATAGTTACCAGGAATCAGATGCTCCATACAGGCAGCACAATAATGCCACCATTCTCATAACTGGTGCATGAATACACACCAAATACATGGATGAAGGAAAGACTTGTATTTATATAGCATCTTTCACAACTACAGATGTCCCAAAATGCTTTACACTTCAGAAGTAGTTCATTTGCTGTGGTCACTATTGTAATGTAGTAAATGCAGCTGCTAAAAGGCACACAGCAAGTTCCTATAAAAGGAATGTGATATTAACTAGATCATCTGTTTTGTAGTGATGGTTGAGGAATAAAGATTGGTCAGGACACAAGGGAAAACATGCCTGCTCTTTTGTGGGATCTTCCAGCAGACAGGGCAGGCACTGCCTTGATTGAACATCCCATCCAAAAAACAGCAAAAGTGCAGCCCTCCAGCAATGTACTGGAATGAATGAAACAAAAAAACATTTACACAAATTATGCCTATTTCAGCTGAACAAAATAGGCAATTCTGTCAGATTCAGGGCAATGCCTTGACAATCAGAGTCAACCTGCAGAGTTTGAATTTAAACAAAGTCTGGCAGTCAACCGTCAATTATTAGTTAACTGGTGCATTCTCCATGGCAACACACCTACCAGAGTCCACCTGTCCCCAATCAGTACTGTCTTCTAATGATGAATAATTAGTTGTCCCCTTACATTTTGTATTCTTGTGCATGTCCTAATGAGTGTAAGAAGAAAAGGTTTGACATGTCTTTTTTCAGTGATTCTCAAGATTAAAAATGCTTCAAGCTGTATGCTAACAGTAATCAGTGCTGACACTGTACCCAAAATGGTTCAAGATTGATTTAAATAAGTATTTTTAAATTATAAAATTTTAGGAGTGTTGAACCAATTTAACTTAAAGTTTAGCATGTCACCGGATTTACTTGAAAACTTCACATATTATCTATATTAGAAATCTTGCAGTCATGACCTTTCTATCTCTAAACATTTCTTCCTGCTGTCATAAGCGAGTTTGGCAGAAGGTGGGAACCAAAGCAGTGGTGAATTAATTGAAGAGGAAACAGAGAGTCAGGCCAGTAACACTCAGAGAAAGAGCAGGCATAGTGTGGTTGCTCGTCAGAAAGGGTCTGGGAGACTGAAGTGCATTTGTTTCAATGTGAGAAGTGTAACAGGTAAAACAGATGAACTTAGAGCTTGGATTAGTCTTTGGAACTATGATGTTGTTGCTATTACAGTGACTTGGTTAAGTGAAGGACAGGATTGGCATCTTAATGTTTCAGGATACAGATGTTTCAGGTGGTATAGAGGAGAATGTAAAAGGGGTGGGGGAGTTGCACTACTGATTAAGGAGAATATCCTAGTTGTACTGCAGGAGGATATCTCAGAGAGGTACCTCATTTAGCAAAACAATATGGGTAGAGCTCAAAAAAGGAAGGGCGTAATCACAATGTTGGGGGTTTACTACAGGCTACCCAACATCCAACAGGAGATAGAGGAACAGCTTTGCAGGCAGATTTTGGAAAGTGTAAAATTAACAGGGAGATTTTAACTTCCCCTATATTGACTAGGACTTTGTGTTAGGGGCATGGATGGGGCATAGCTTGTAAGGTGCATTCTGGAGGGCTTCTTTAAACAGTATGTGGATAGTTTAACCAGAGAAGAAGCAATACTAGACCTGTTTATGGAGAATAATGTTTCAGTATGGGAGCAGTTCAGGAACAGTGACTACAATTCAGTAAATTTTAAGGTACTGATGGATAAAGTAAGTGTAGTCCTCAAGTTAAGGCGCTAAACTGAGGAAAGGCTAATTAAAACAATATTAGGGAAGAATTGAAGAATGTAGATTGGAGGCAGATGTTTGAGGACAAATCAACATCTGATATGTGGGAGACTTTCAAGTGTAAGTTGATAGGGATTCAGGACAGGCACATTCGTGTAAGGATAAAGGATGTGTATAGCAAGTTTTGGGAACCTTAAAAAATGAGAGATATTGTGAGTCTAGTCAATGAAAAAAAGAAAGCATTTGTCAAGACTAGGAGGCTTGGAACACATGAAACAAGTGTGGAATACAAGGAAAGTACAAATAAACTTAAGCATAGAATAAGAAGGGCTAAAACGGGTTACAGAATATCATTGGTCAGCAAATTAAGGAAAATCCCAAGTCTTTTTATACATATATATATGAAGAGGAAAAGGGTAGCCTCAAAAAGGGTTGGTCCATTCAAGGACAAGGGAGGGAATCTATGCGTGGAGCCAGAGGAAATGGGCAAGGATTAAATGAGTACTTTATGTCAGTATTTACCAAAGAGAAGGACTTCATGGATGATGAGTCTGGGCATGTTTAGTCATGTTGAGATCAAAAAGGTCCATTTCGACCTGAAAAAATAACTTATTTTAACCTGTGACACTTCTGCATACGTGGTTGATGCAGTGCTGCCACATTGCTGGAGGGACTGGACAGTGAAGCCCATCATGTATGCCTCCAGAACCCTTTCATATACAGAGTGATGATATTCTCAAATTGAGAATAAAGTATTGGTGGTCATATTTGGTGTGGAGAAATTCCATCACCACATCCACAGTTAATAGGTTTTTATAATTACCGACCATAAACCCTTACTGGGCCTCTTCAAAGAAGCAATTCCCCATTACTTGCATTCAGAATGCTGTGCCTTGCCATTGGGAAACTACAAATATATTCTGGAACCCTGCTCTGAGGCCCGAAAAGTTAATGCATACACATTCCCAACACCTCCCCCCACCACCCCCCACCAACCCACAAGCCTGGTTCCTTTACCAGCAGTCAAAGAAGCTGTGATGACCCTGAATGTTTTGGAGACCTTGCCAGTGTCAGCAAGACAGATCAAAGCTTGGACCCAAAACAATCCAATCTTATCCAAAATTAGGCACATGATCCTAAATGAGAAATTCCCAAGGATATCCTTCTGAAGAAATGAAACTCTCCCTTTCTGCTCTGTTGAAGACAGGATCATTTTTTGGGGATAATTGTTCTGCCCCAGGATGAAGTCCAACCTTAACATAATGGCCACCAGAGATTATTAAAAAGGCAGGAGTTGCGTATGTTGGCCTGGTCTTGATTCAAACATGACAGACTCGATAAAGCAATGTGATTTGTGCCAGGAAAATCAAAACTTCAGATCCTCAGCCTCCCTGTACTCATGAGTGGCCTGGAAGGCCATGGGTGCATGTACATGTAGACTTTGCAGGTATCTTTATAGATTCTATGTTTTTAATCTTAGTGGATGCATGCTCTAAGCGGTTAAAGGTGCACCGCATGAGTTCTACAACTACTCAGGCTATAATTGATAAATTGCAGCAGAGCTTCAGCACACATGGAATACAGGAAGTCCTGATGGCATGGCTTTACAGGCAGTGATTTCCAGAACTTCGTATCTCCAATGGTATCTGACATGTCCAGCTTCACCCTATCAACCATCATCAAATGGAATGGCAGAACGAGCAGTTTAAACTTTCAAAACTGGCATGTAGAAACAGCTAGTGGCATCCATGGAGACTAAATTGGCATGATTTTTATTTGATTACAGGACCACTCTGCACGTCACAACAGGTTAAAAGCAAAATACTTCAGATGCTGGGATCTGAAACAAAAATGCTGGAAAATCTCGGCAGGTTTCATAGCAGGGGGAGAGAGTGTAAATGGGCTGAGAAGTGTAAATAGGAGAGAGTGTAAATGGGCTGAGAAGATGCTAAAAAGTGTCCATTAAGTGACCAGAATGCATGAATGACAGAACAGCGGTGCAGATCGTTAAACGACTGCCTGGGGAATGTGACAATCACCCTGGAAGGGTAGGGGACAGGGATAGTGTGCAAGATGGAAAACTGGAATGAAAAGTGGAAAAATTGAGGTGAGTGAGAAAAATGATAAAATGAATGAAACAAAATGGAATGAAATAAAATGAATGAAAATGGGGTGCAAGTCGAGGAGAGAGTTCATCCTCTGAAGTTGTTGAACTCAATGTTCAGTCCAGAAGGCTGTAAAATACCCAATCAAAAGATAAGGTGCTGATCCTCTAGTTTGCATTGGGTTCACTAGAACATTGCAAAAGGCCAAGGATGGAAGAAGGAAGACCCACTGGCAGTGCTATTTTGCAAAGGGAATCATTAGAACAGATGCGATCGAGGTGCAGGGACTCAGAGAATGGACTGGAGTCCTTACAGGATGTTGGGTGTGAAGAGCTGTAGTCAAGGTAATTGTGAGAGTCAGTGGGCTTGTAATGGATATTGGTAGAAGCTGTAGGCACCTGCATGGGTCACAGTTATGCCTGCCTTTTATGGGTTATTTGGAGCATTTCCTGTTTCAGTCCTGTTCCAGCCTCCTCCCACAGCTCCTTTATGACAACTGTTTTCGTGTCACTTCAGGATCTCATCTGGACATGAAAAAATTTATCAGTTTTGCTTCCAATTTCAATCCCTCTATCATTTTGACATGGTCCATCTCTGATACTTCTCTTCCCTCCCTTAACCTTGCTGTTTCCCTTTCTAGGGATAAGCTGTTCGCCAATATCTATGATGTGGACTGGGGTAAACACAGTAAGAAATCTCACAACACCAGGTTAAAGTCCAACAGGTTACTTGGCACTAGCTTTTTGAGTTTCAGTATCTACCCATGGGCTTTGCAAAATGCGAGCTGCCATATTGAGTGAGCAGAAGTTTATCCAAGCCTGTAACTTTACCCAAACTGGAGCTGTAGATCCCAAGGTGAAAACTACCTGACTGTGAGCTACAGGACCAACCTTTTCTTTGGCGCATTATAAGAGATGTTGGTGACGGAAACTGGCATTCAGCTAAATTAGTACAGCAGCCAATACGCAACATGGAAGTTTGGAGAAATAATGTGCCTCTGCTTTATTACACTTGAAATTCCAAATTCTCAGACAAGCAGTCTAGTACCTTCGCAATTCCCTCAGAACATAGAACATAGAACAATACAGCACAAACAGGCCCTTCGGCCCACAAGTTGCACCGGACACATCTACCAATCCACAGACCTATCTATAACCCCCTATCCTATTCTCTTCCATATACTCATCCAGAAGTCTCTTAAAAGACCCCAGTGAGTTTGCCTCAACAACCTCCGACGGCAGTCGGTTCCATTCACTCACCACCCTCTGAGTGAAAAACCTACCTCTGACATCTCCTTTGTATTTGCTTCCCTGCACCTTAAATCTGTGTCCTCTCGTAGTGACCATTTCAGCTTGGGGAAATTGTCTCTGAGAGTCCACCCTATCTATCCCTCTCAACATTTTATAAACCTATATCAGGTCGCCTCTCAACCTACGTCTCTACAGTGAAAAGAGTCCCAGCTCCCTCAACCTATCTTCATAAGGCCTGCCTCCCAATCCAGGCAGCATCCTTGTAAATCTCCTCTGAACTCTCTCAATAGCCTCTACATCCTTCCTATAATGAGGCGACCAGAACTGCGCACAATACTCCAACTGGAGTCTGACAAGAGTCTTATAGAGCTGCATCATTACCTCCTGACTCCTAAACTCTATTCCTCGATTAATGAAGGCCAGTACACCGTACGCCTTCTTGACCACTTCCTCCACCTGCGAGGCCGATTTAAGAGTCCTATGGACCCGGACCCCGAGATCCTTCTGCTCTACAACACAGCTAACACTCCTACCCCTTACATTGTACTCCTTCATCCCATTATTCCTGCCAAAATGGACCACTACACATTTATCTGCGTTGAAGTCCATCTGCCACTTCTCTGCCCAGTCTTGCATCCTGTCTATGTCCTGCTGCAACTTTTGGCATCCCTCCAGACCATCCACAACACCACTGACCTTTGTATCGTCAGCGAACTTGCTAACCCATCCCTCCACTTCCTCATCCAGGTCATTTATGAAAATGACAAACAGCAGGGGTCCCAAAACAGATCCCTGGGGCACTCCACTGGTTACTGACCTCCATGCAGAACAAGACCCATCCACAACCACTCTCTGCCTTCTGCCGGCAAGCCAGTTCTGGATCCACGAGGCCAAAGCCCCTTGGATCCCATGCCCTCTCACCTTCTCCAGAAGTCTTGCATGGGGGACCTTATCAAACGCCTTACTAAAGTCCATGTACACTATGTCCACTGCTCTTCCTTCGTCAATGTGTTCAGTCACATTTTCGAAGAACTCAACTAGGCTCGTAAGACATGACCTGCCCTTGACAAAACCATGCTGACTATTTCTAATCAGTCCAAACTTCTCCAAATGTTCATATATCTTATCCCTCAGAATGAAGCTGTTAGCTTATTTCTGTATTTAAAACAAAATGTAGCTTAAATAACCTCAAAAAATAAGTGAATGTATAGTATGAGTCAAATACAAAATGAAACTCACTAGTTTTCAGTAAAATACCCCAGCAGTGGATGGGGATATTGAATGAATTAAATTGTTCACCTTTTATTATGTTTATTATCTGTAACACAACCTGTGTGTAGTTGAATTCTAGGCTTTAAGCCTAATCCTGACAGTATCTGAATAAGATTGCTTGTTAATTTACATGTTAAATATGTCTTTTTCCAGAAAGTCGATGGCAATAAATTCCAAAGTACTGACAGTAACAGTAAGGCCACAACCCAAGGCCTCAGAACCAATTGTTGTAGAGCTGTCTCATCTTATTAACGTAAGTAATTTTGTTATCACTTCCACCCACATTTGGAATTGCATTATTACTGACCTTCTGAACCCAATGACAATTCACCCCAATAAAAATTGATTTAGCAGAATGTTTGGAAGTGTTAAGTAAAAGAACAGTATTGAATTTGTTTTAATTAAAGTGCATGTTGAAAACGGTTTTATTATTAAAATTTCAGAATGAAATGTTATGAACCCAAAGGTGAGTCTCAAACACAGAAAAAATTGTTCAATAAATTAATCCAACTGGCTATTAACTTCAGGAAGCAAGAAAGGCTCAATGTATTGCCACAATGAATAGTTTCATTCATTTGTAACTCTGTTTGTGGTATCACAATACATTAGTAACAGAAAAGTGCTGCTAATTCTGTTAGGCAACTTAATATTGCATCCATCCTGTACAGCACAACAGCAAGCTAAAAAGCCGAAGGTCTATCCTGACACTTTTAGAGCTGCAATTGGGACTGCAATCATCATAAGCATCCATCAGAGGAAATGGAAAATTGTGCAAGACTTTGCACTTCCACCTCTTGTCAAAAGTTCTTGTGTGAGTGTTGGGTGAGGACAGGACTGGCCTCTGCTCTGGTACTTCCCCATTCTTGAATAGGTAGCAAAAATGCACCATGTTGAAGAACAGATATCTGTGCAATGAATTGGAAGGCTACCAGAGAATGGATGCATACTTGAGTACAATTCAATTGCTTTGGAGAAGACAAAATTAGGTCAAGGATTTGACCTAATTTTATTATTGAGTCAATAATTTTTAATACGATATGTGACATCAGACACACTCACTATATTAGATGTGAACCTGATTATGACTGCAACATCAAATTATTATTGCATATAAAAAAGTTCCTTTTGCCAAGCAGGTGATGGAAAAATGAGTAATAGGATACTCACTACACCATGCCTCACATAGTGAACATTTTTTGAATAAAGTCTGCATACTTGTATTCACAGATGAAACTCAATATCTGTATCCTACTAAATATTGCTGCTCTGAGGATTGAAACTCCAAAGCAGGTTGAAATGTGGGTTAGAATCCTGCATTGTATGCAAAACAGCCTTTGTTTCCAGTTTTCTCTGGAGCAGCCAATTAGTAGCGAGAGGGCAGACTTGCCTTTCAATTAAGGAGGGGAGGCAAGCTCTCAAACTGAAGGGCCAATCAGAAGACTTGAAAGGTGAAAAAGATTGCAATGGAAGGTAAGTAAGAGAGAGGATGAAAGGTAATGCACCCTGTCTCCAACATTTTGAAATTTAAATTAAAAAATAGCTGTTGGCAGTCAGGCCAGCAATGATTGGGAGCCCCAACAGAGCAACCTAAAGCTGCCACCACCACCACCACCACTGTACCACTCCCCCATCCCCCCCAACCCCCCAAAGATCCTGGAGGTTGACTGGAAATCCCATTTTTTTCACAAACCAGTTTGTGGCCTGGATGGTCTTTAATGAATCTTGGTAACTACCTGCCATGCCATGTGCATGGGCTTTGTCAGTCACATATTTCTTCTCTGCTGGAATTGTCTTGTGGTGAACCAGAACCAGGAAATTGGTGTGCCAGCTATCAGGGTTAGTTTTATCTCCTGTCTGCTTCTGCTCCCAGTCACTGGGTGATTTAAAAATCTAGCTCTACCTGTCATAAATACATTTAGGATTATTTTTGAATTAACAATTTCCTTGACCCTTCTGTTTATTTTTTGTGTTGATATGTGCATAGTTGGTTTATGATATAGACATAGAAACATAGAACATTACAACACAGCCCTTCGGCTCTCAATGTTGTGCCGAGCTATGTCCAATCCCAAGATCAAGTTATCCCCTCCCTATATATAATTTTAAAGGTTTGCATTTGGTGGGAAAGATTCTTTACTCTACATTCCTTACTAGAAATGAATATTGAAATATTTCCATCCACAACTGATGAACTTAAATGCATTAGAAAATCTTGCCTTCCTTCTCTGGGGACTCGATTTGAACATAGTTCTCAGTACTTGTTAACATAAGATGCCAAACTTCAAAACATTTTCATTTTGAACAGCGACTGACATCTCTCATCTTGATAAAGGCAAAATAAAAAATGTACAATTTATCATTGATTGAGAAATAGAACAGATAGTTAAATATTGTAATTAAATGTCAGGATTGTGCTGACATTCATGAACTATCTAATTGTGCTTGTGTAGATTATGAAACCATCAGAATTACTTATTTTTGTTCCGAGTTTTTAGTGTTCTGTCATATCTGATATTCTAAATATATTATTGTGCTGGAGTGATATGACATTATCTATATATTTCAATTCTGTTTTTTATAGGGGACATCTGACTCGCACTGTGTTGTTTGGGATGACTCCAATACGTAAGTGCCACTAACAATTTTTCACACTTGTCATGATCAATGTATATGTATCTATTTCACTAATTTAAGAATGAGATTCTGCATAAAAACTCATGGAGTATGGGGTCAGTTTAGCCAAGTTGGTTGAAAACTGATTAATGATGCAGAATTATGCCATAAAGACGAAAGAAGTACTGATAAAGTTGCAACTCTTTTCTGCTTATTCTCATTCTAAGGGTATTCATGAAGGCCCCACTTTCACATCCTTTCCTGAGGTGTAGTAATCCTCAGGTTAAGAATCATAGAAAAACTACAGCACAAACAGGCCCTTTGGCCCACAAGTTGTGCCAATCATATCTCTTTCTACTAGGCTTATCTATAATCCTCAATCCTATTAAGTCCCATGTACTCATCCAGAAGTCTCTTAAAATTTGCCTCCACCACCACCGACGGTAGCCAATTCTACTCACTGACCACCCTCTGAATAACTTACCTCTGATATCTCCTCTGTATCTACTCCCCAGCACCCTAAACCTGTGTTCTGTTGTGGCAGCCATTTCAGCCCTGGGAGAAAGCCTCTGAGAATCCACCCGATCAATACCACTCAATATCTTATACACCTCTATCAGGTGCCTTCTCATCCTTCATCTCTCCAAGGAGAAAAGATTGAGCTCTCTCAACCTATCCTCATAAGACATGCCACCCAATCCAGGTAACATTCTTGTAAATCTGCTGTGCGACCTTTCAATGCCTTCCACATTCTTCCTGTAATGAGGTGACCAAAACTGAGCACAGTAGTCCAAGTGAAGTCTGACCAGGGTCTTATACAGCTGTAGCATCACTCATAAACTCAGTTCCTTGATTGATGAAGGCCAGTATATCATACGGCTTCTTAACCACATCCTCTACCTGCGAAACCAATTTGAGAGTTGTATGAACCCAGACCCCAAGATCCTTCTGATCTTCCACACTGCTGAGAGACTCATCCTTAATATTATATTCCTTCATCCTACTGGACCTGCCAAAATGTACCACTATATATTTATCCGGGTTGAAATCATCTGCCACTTCTCCACCCAGTCTTGCATCCTATCTATGTCACACTGCAACTTCTGACATCCCTCCAAACTATCCACAACACTTCCAATCTTTGTATCATCGGCAAACTTACCAACCCATCCTTCCACTTTCTCATCCAGGAATAATATAAAAATACAAAAGCAAGGACCCAGAACAGATCCCTGGGGCACTCCATTGGTAACCGACCTCCATGTGGAAAAACACCCATCTACAACCACTCTCGACCTTCTGCAGGCAAGCCAGTTCTGGATCCACAAAGCAATGTCCCCTTGGATCCCATGCTCCCTCGCTTTCTCAATAAGCCTTTCATGAGAGACTTTATTGAACGCCATGCTGAAGTCCATATAAGCCACATCCACTGCTCTTTCCTCATCAGTGTGTTTAGTCACATTTTCAAAAAACTCAACCAGGCTCATAAGGCACGATCTGCCTTTGACAAAGCCATGCTGACTACTTTTGATCATACTATACTTCTCTAAATGTTCATAAATCCTGTTTCTCAGGATCTTTTCCATCAACTTACCAACCACTGAGGTTAGGCTCACCAGTTGATAATTTCCTGGGCTATCTTTATTCCCTTTCTTGAATATAGGAACCACATCCGCAATCCTCCAATCCTCCGGAGCCTCTCCCATCTCCATCGATGATGCAAAGATCGTTGCCAGAGGCTCTGCAATCTCTTTCCTTGCCTCCCATAGTAATCTGGGGTACATCCCATCTGGTCCCAACGACTTATCTATCTTGATGCTATTCAAAAGATCCAGTACATCCTCTTTCTTATTGTCCATATACTCAAGCTTTTCAGTCCGCTGCAATCCTGTATTACAACCACCAAGATCCTTTTCCACTGTGAATATCAAAGTAAATTATTCATTGAGCACCTCTGCTATTTCTATCGGTTCTATACAAACTTTCCCACCATCATATTTTATAGGTCCTATTCCTCACATCTCATCCTTTCACTCTTCACATAGTTGTAGAACGCCTCAGGGTTTTCTTTAATCTTACCTGCCAAGGCCTTCTCATGACCGCTTCTGGCTCTCCTAATTTCCTTCTTACAACCCTTCCTACAAGCCGTATACTCCCCTAAATCCCTAACATTACCTAGCTCTCTGAACCTCTTGTACGCTTTTCTTTTTGACTAGATTCATTACAACTTTCACGCACCATGGTTTCTGTAACCTATCAAAACCTCCCTGTCTCATCGGAACATTCTCGTGCAGAACTCAGGACCATCTGATGGGCAACATGACAGCTCAGAGACTATTGCTGTTGCTGTGCTGACTCCTGTGTCTGCGGGAGTTTGCGCGTTCTCCCTGTGGTTGTGTGGGTTTCCTCCGGGTGCTCCGGTTTCCTCCCACATCCCAAAAATGTGCTCTTAGGCTGATTGGGTAACAAATTGTCCCTGTATTGGTCCCTATATGGGAATCTTCAACAATAGGCATAGCCTAAAGTCAAGGATATGTCATTAAGACGTTAGGACGTCGGCGTAGGCTCATTGGGCCGAAGGGCCTGTTTCCCGTGCTCTGTTGCTCTTTGTTCTTTGTTCTTTGTTCTAACTCCAGACAAACATTCCTTCAAAATCTGCCACCTTACTTCAATACATTTCCTCGAGAATACTGTAATGTGCTGTAATGTTCTATGTTCTATGTTCTAATACCTCCTTCCAATTTACATCTCTAATTTCCTGTCTGATGGCTTCATATTTCCTCTTACTCCAGATAAACGCTTTCCTAGCTTGCCTGGTCCTATCCCTCTCCAATGCTCGTGTAAAGGAGATAGTATTATGATCACTATCCTCAAAATGCTCTTCCACTGAAAGATCTGATATCTGTCCAGGTTCATTACCCAATACCAGATCAAGTACAGCTTCTCCTCTTGTAGGCTTATCCACATACTGTATCAGGAAACCCTCCTCGTCACCACCATTCACTGTGTATGGTCATCTGACACTATGGTGACTTTACCTTCACTCATAGACAGTTACATGTTATAAGTGGATTGTTCTTATAGACTGACAGATTACTATTCAGGTTGTTACACAGTAATTGCACTTGATGGATGTTGAGGATACGAATGAATAAAACTATTTCTTAAAGTCCAGAGTATAGGCCTGTCCTGCGCAAACTTTCCTTGAAAGACCTTCATTTCAGAAATCCTTCACCCTTCTTTAAACTGCTTTCAATAGAAATATGGCCCTACTTAAGTAAGGACATTAAAATTGTATTCCAGGCATTGTCACACCAATGCCTTTTACAGCTTCAGCAAAACTTCCTTACTTCTACACACTATTCCATTTGCAATAAAGGCCAACATTCCTTTTACTTTCTTAATTATTTGCTGTACCTGAATACCAACCTTCTGTCATTCAGTGCAAGGACACCCACATCCTCTGCACTGTAGCATTCTGTATCTCTTCCCATTTAAATAATATTCTGCTTCTCCATTTTTTTTTCAAAGGGGCCAACCTGGCATTATTTCAGATTCTACCCCATTTGCCAATCTATATCCCTTAACATTCTCTTTGATCTGCATTTTCATTGAGTTGTTGTAGGGAGTGAATTCCAGGATTTTGATCCAGTGATAATGAAGGACTGGCAATATATTTCTAAGTCACGATATTAGTGATTTGCAGGGGAACTTCTAGGTGGTCTGTACCCAGGTATTTTCTGCTTTTGTCCTTCTAACTTGGCAGAAGGTTTGCAATGTTTGCCGAAGGAACTTTGATGAGCCCTTGTAATACCTCTTGCAGATGGTACCCACAGCAGTCACTGTTCATTGGTGGTGGAGGGATTGAATATTTGTGAAAGGTGCTTTGTCCTGGATGATGTGAAACCTCTTGAGTATTGTTGGAGCTTCACTCATCTAGGCAACGGGAGAATATCCCAGTAAACTCTTAACTTGTGTGCTTTGTGAATGATGAGAACTCAGTAAGAATTTAGCAACACCAATTATTAATCCAACCGATTTATTTGATAGTAAAATAGCGAGCTTTCAACACTCCCGTGTCTTCATCAGGCAAGTGCAGTGTTCTGGTCTTTGCAGACCAGAACACTGCACTTGCCTGATGAAGACACGGGAGTGTTGAAAGCTCGCTATTTTACTATCAAATAAATCGGTTGGATTAATAATTGGTGTTGCTAAATTCTTACTGAGTTCTTACCACTCCAATCCAACGCCGGCATCTTTACATTGTGAATGATGGACAGACTTTAGGGAGTCAGGAAGTGAGTTACTCCTGCAGGATTCCTAGCCTTTGATCTGGTCTAGTAGACACAGTATTAATGTGGCTAATTCAGTACAGTTTCTGGCCAATGGTAACCCCATTAGGATGTTGATAATGAAAGATTCAGTGATGGTGTGGCATTGAATGACAAAGGGCGATGGTTAGATCCTCTCTTGCTGGAGATTGTCATTGCCTGGTAAAGTTTTAAGTTAAAGTTTATTTATTGGTCAGAAGTAAGGCTAACATTAACACTGCAACGAAGTTACTGTGAAATTTCCCCAGTCACATATTCCGGCACCTGTTTGGATCAATGCATCTAACCAGCACGTCTTTTGTGCTATGGCAGGAAATTGGAGCATCCGAAGGAAACCCATGAATCGAACCAGGACCCTGGCACTGTGAGGCAGCAGTGCTAACCACAGTAACGCCCATCTTAAGAATGAGATGGTACTTGTGGGGTGAATATTATTTATCACTTGCTAGCCCAAACATGGATGTTGTCTATGTTTTGCTGTACTTGGACATGGACTGCCTTAGTATTTCAACAGTCATAAATGGTACTGAACATTGTGCAAACATCAGAAAACTCCACTTCTGATCTTATGATAGAAGGAAGGTCATTGATGAAGCTGCTGAGGATGGTTGGGCCTAGGACACTATCCTGAGGAACTCTTTGCAGTGATGTCCTGGAGCTGAAATGATTGATCTCCAGTCACCATGAACATCTTCCTTTTTGCCAGGCATGACTCCCACTTCCCTCTGATTCCCATTGGCTCCCTTTTGCCAGGACTCTTTGATATGCTCTTTTCTGGCATTCAGTTCTTTTTTGCATGTTTGAATCATGGCTGCAATGAGGTCAAATGTCAGGATTGACCCAGGCGGAACCCAAACTGAGCATCTGTGAGCAGGTTTTGCTGAGTAAACCGTTTACATCACTTTACTGAAGATCAAGAGTAGACTGATAGGACAGTAATTGGCCAGGTTGGATTTGTCCTGCTTCTTGTGTAATGCACATATCTGGGCAGTTTTGCACACTGCTAGATAGACGTCAATGTTGTAACTGTACATAAATAACTTTACTAGGCAATGTGGTAAGTTCTGGAGCAAAATTCTTCAGCACTATTTCTGGAATATTGTCGGGGCCCATAGCCTTTCCAGTATCTAGTATCTTCAGCTGTTTTTTGACATCAAGTTGAGTGGATCAAATTGGTTCAGGACTGGCATCTATGATGCTAAGCCCCTGCAGATGAGGGTGAGGTAACCTGTGAAGGATATACCTCCACTGTCCTGCAACCAGCCCAAGCAGTAAAAGTTGCTGGACTTTGTATTTGAAACCACCTCCACACACCATTGGAATAATTGTGGCACAATTAAGAAGAGTAGCCGCTTCAGAGTTTCAGTGGTGAGGCAGACAGAGAAGACCAGGAACAGTGCATGTGACATTCAATTTTGCACATCTCCTCCACCAGCCAACATTCCCCCTCATAGAAGACAGTATAAAATTCAAACGTTGGGTGCTGATGTGTGTTTGTTGATATGACTGGTAGAGCTCATTCTGACAATCTTGTTCTGCATAACCGATATCTATAATAATTGAGGCACATAATCAGCATGATTGAGGGAACATACTCCAAAATGAACAAAGAACAAAGAAGAACAAAGAACAAAACAGCATGGGAAACAGGCCCTTTGGCCCAACAAGCCGGCGCCGCCACCACAATGTTCCCACCTCTACCCATGAACCCTGTCTACGTTTATAGATCTACGGATTAAAAACCAAATTTGAGGCAATTTAGGGAGAATTTGTTTTGCCAATTAGCCTAAGAGCATATTTTTAGGATGTGGGAGAAAACTGGAGCACCCGGAGAAAACCCACGCAAGGACGGGGAGAATGCGCAAACTCCCACAGACACAGGCCCAAATCCATGTATCTGCACAGCACAGCGATAGTCACTGAGCTGTTGTGTTGCCCATCAAATGGTCTAGGTCAAGCGTACACTAACGACGTGAAGCACTAGGATACTCTCGAAAAAAAATCCAAGAGCAGCCCTCTCACATCCCATTGTGTGTATGCCCCTCGTTAGACAACAAAGTGGACCAAAGCACCTGTAGGATAAAAACAAGTACATCAATATCATCATCTATATACACACTTCCCAGGGACTCCCAAGGCTCATGATCCCTATTTTAAATCAGTTTTCTATACCCCTCCATTCCCATTCTGTTCATATGCCCATCTAAGTATTTTTTAAGTAGCTCCAGAGTGCCTGCCTCCACCACTTTACTTGGCAGTGCATTCCATACCCCAACTACCCTCCGTGTGAAAAAACTCCCTCTCGCATCCAAATTATACCTTACCCCTCTCACCCTAAGCCCGTGACCCCTTGTGCTATTTGAGTCCATCCAAGGAAAAAGCTTAACCCTGTTTACTCTATCTATATCCCTCATAATCTTGTACACCTCTATTAGATCTCCTCTAAGTCTACATTATTCTAAGGAAAACAGCCCCAATTTGCCTATCCTCTCCTTGTAACTCAGACCTTCCATTACCAAGCAGCATGCTGGTAAACCTCCTCTGCACTCTCTCCAGAGTCTCCACGTCCTTCCAGCAGTAAGGCGACCAGAACTGGACGCAGTATTCCAAATGAGGTCTAACCAACGTTTTATACAACTGCAACATAAAAGGCCAGCTCTTGTACCCTATACCCCTTCCTATAAAGGCTAGCATACCATATGCTTTCTTCACAACCTTCTCCACCTGCTCTGCCACCTTCAGAGACTTGTGCACCTGCACCCCCAGGTCCCTGTGTTTCTATACTCTTTATAGGTCTACCCTTTATTATATATCTCCCACTACATTCTCTCCCAAAACGCATCACCTCGCATTTATCAGGATTGAATTCCATCTGCCATCTATCTGTCCAAGCTACCAACCTATCTATGTCCTGCTGCATCGCCTGACAATGCTCCTCACTATCCACAAGTCCAGCCATCTTTGTATTGTCTGCAAACTTGCTGATCACTCCACTTACTCAACTAAAGCTTTTATTGTGACCCAAACACATTTTACCAAACTGATATCTGTTTACACCTCTTTGGTTCAGGAAATGTAATATTTTAATTACTTTGTTCTTAATCATTGTTATTTTAATAAACCTGATACAAATCAGGGAAAAAGTCTAACTTCATAATGTAAACTAAATACGAATTAATAATGAATAAGTAAGGAAAAGAACGCGGGTGAGCAGAATGGAGCGCTGCAAAGGATTAATCTTATGCTACTAGTTACTGTATTGTTTGATGAAAAGTAATTATAAGAAGGATAATTATAGGTCAGTTTTTGAAATCATTTAGTAATTACTTTGTAAATCATTATAAATGTGTTAATAATTTATCACTTGTCTGATTGTAAAAATTAGGAAATATGGGAGCTTTCTTTACATGTTAAACATGTAAACATGTGAACATGTTTGTAATTTTTATAAATGATCTGGATGAGGGTATTGAGGGATGGATCAGTAAATTTGCAGATGATACTAAAGTTGGTGGTGTGGTAGATAGTGAAGAGGGGTGTTTTAGTTTACAGAGTGACTTGGACAAGTTGCAGAGCTGGGCCGAGAGGTGGCAAATGGAGTTTAATGTGGAACAGTGTGAGGTAATGCACTTTGGCAGGAACAATAAATGTGTAGAGTATAGGGCTAAGGGTAGGGGTCTTAATAGTGTTGAGGAACAGAAGGATCTTGGTGTATGTGTCAATAGATCCCTGAAAGTAGGCAGTCAAGTGGATAAAGTTGTTAAGAAGGCATATGGAGTCTTAGCTTTTATTGGCAGGGGGGTTGAATTTAGGAGCCGCAGCATCATGTTGCAACTGTACAAAACTATAGTGCGGCCGCACTTGGAGTATTGTGTGCAGTTCTGGTCCCCACATTATAAGAAAGATGTGGAGGCATTGGAGAGGGTACAGAGGAAGTTTACCAGGATGTTGCCTGGTATGGAGGGCAGGTCCTATGAAGAGAGTTGAAGGATTTGAGGTTGTTTTCGTTAGAAAGGAGGCGGCTAAGGGGGGGATCTTATTGAAACATATAAGATAATTAGAGGTTTGGATAGGGTGGACAGTGATAGCCTTTTTCCTAGGATGGAAAAAGCTAGCACGAGGGGACACAACTTTAAATTAAGGGGTAGGAGGTATAGGACGGATATCAGAGGTAGGTTCTTTACTCAAAGAGTGATTAGGGAATGGAATGCCCTGCCTGCAGCTGTTGTAGATGAGCCAAGTTTGGTGGCGTTTAAGAGGTTAGTTGATAAGTATATGGATGAGAAGGGAATGGTTTAGTAGGAGGGGCATTGCTTTTTATTTTGGTCGGCACAACATCGAAGGCCGAAGGGCCTGTTCTGTGCTGTATTGTTCTATGTTCTATGTTCTATAAAACATAGAACACTACAGCAAAAACAAGCGCTTTGGCCCTTAAGTTGTGCTGATCATATCCCTACCTACCAAGCCTATCTATAACTCTCAATCCCATTAAATCCCATGTACTCATCCAGAAGTCTCTTAAAAAACCCCAGCGAGTTTGCCACCACTACCACCGACGGCAGCTGATTTCACTCACTCACCATCCTCTGAGTGAAAATCTTACCCCTGACATCTCCTCTGTACCTACTTCCCAGCACCTTAAACCTGTGTCGTCTCATAGTGACCATTTCAGCCCTGGGAAATAGCCTCCAAGAATCCACCCTATCTATATCTCTCAACATCTTATTAACCTCTATAAGGTCGCCTCTCATCATTTGACTTTCCAGGGAGAAAAAACAGCGCTCTCTCAATCTATCCTCATCCAATCCAAGCAATATCCTTGTAAATCTCCTCTGCACGCTTT
This sequence comes from Sphyrna mokarran, assembly GCA_024679065.1. Classification (NCBI taxonomy): domain Eukaryota; kingdom Metazoa; phylum Chordata; class Chondrichthyes; order Carcharhiniformes; family Carcharhinidae; genus Sphyrna; species Sphyrna mokarran. Next base: position 42,920,794 of record JAGIQG010000024.1, read on the forward strand.
CAATAGCTTCCACATCCATGTTAGTTAGGGTCTAAAGATGGACTGGTCCCTTACCACCAATTACATCCCCCTGCTTGGCTTCTCGCTGAGCTTGTACCATTTTCAACACGGGTATCTAGTGTGACCTTGAGTTAAACTCACAAGGCTAAGAGCTATGTGGATAGTAAGTTTCTGGAGCTGGCCATCATGCAGTTTAAAACTTCAGAGCAGAGAGGGAGTGTGTGACCCCAGGCAGTAGAGGAGGTAGGCAATGGGGGAGTCTCTTAAGTTGTCACAATTTTATACACCATCTTGAAAAAATGCTTTTTTAGCTTTCAACAGAATGAGAATTTTGCAATTTGAAATGAGGCAGAACTACTCAGAAAAATAAGACCACCTTCTAAGGTGAAGATTAGGAAACAAACCAGAGACCCATCGAAGCAATCACTGTAAGAAAGAGACAATAAAACATAAAGTGCTGGATATTGAAACAATGGTTGCCACAGACAGACCCACTGAAAACCCCTCGGAAATACTAAATGGATGAAGTATAACAGGCTAGGCCACAGCACTGCAGGAAGATTACAACAATGTTTTCAGCATAAGAACCAGGCTGAGAGCCTCTGAGAGCCTGGTCGTATTATCGCAAGACTGTTAATCCAGAAACTCAACTAGTATTTGAGGGACCTAGATTCGAATCACGCCATGGCAGATGTGACTCCATGTGGTTGACTCTCAACTGCCCCCTGAACAAGAGCAACTAAGGATGGGTAATAAATGCTGGCCAGCATCACAATGCCCAATCCCATAAATAAAGTCATAGAGATGTACAACACAGATACAGGAGCAAACTTTACTAAAATCCTACTAGTGAACAGAGATCTAATGGTAATTGCAATATTTTCTACATCTGTCTGTATGCATTAAATTGGAAGTTAATTCCAATCAGCTGTAACGTAAAAATATATGCCTCAAGGAAAATCAAAGAACCTTAAACCATATACTATTTTAATGCTTTTTATTCGACTCTAACATTCTTTATGATACCTTATGATACTGTTTGTTGCGATTTTTTTGAGGGGGTGAGTTGTACGTTTATAAATTTGCTCTTTTTAATTTGGGTAAATTTTGTTTGATTATTATTGCTCACTGCACAAATAGTTAAATACATTTTGATTTAGAAAGTGCATATCCTTGTGAAACAGAAACTGAGTTTAAAATTTATTTATTAATGTCACAAGTCGGCTTATATCAACACTACAATGAAGTTACTGTGAAAATTGCCACATTCCAGCACCTGTTTGGATATACTGAAGGCGGATTTAGCACGGCCAATCGACCTAACTGGCATGTCTTTTGGACTATGGGAGGAAACCCATGCAGACATATGGAGAAAATGCAGACACTACACAGACAGTGACCCAACCTGGGAATTGAACCTGGGTCCTTGGTGCTATATGGCAACAGTACTAATCACTGTGCCACTCAAACTTAAACCTTTGAAGCAAGATTTTACAGCCTCGCTCTTCCCAAAAGTATAAAATCCCACCTGAGATCAACGGACCTTCCCATTGTCTGCCCCTCTTCGCCTGCACAGATTCCTGTAGTGGATAGGGTGGTAAAATTCTGGACTTGTTGCCACCAACCAAGATGGTTAAATAGAGGAGCCTGATCACTCCTCACTGGGTCATAGCAAGATGCATCTTACTCTTTAATGTTTGGTTCAGTGGAGGGCAGCCAGAGTCAAGGCCATGGCACCATGGCTGGCTCAGTTATGTAGAGCAGGAAGTTTGGGGAAGCAATAGCAATAAGGGATTCTGTAGTTAGGGAACAGACAGGTATTTTTGTAGCTGCAGAGTTGATTCCAGGGCACAATGATGCCTCCTGATGCCTGGATCCAGGATGTTACACAGTGCGACAGAATATTATAAGGGGGTATCCATCAAGTGTGGTTTCAATTGGTACTGATGTCAAAGATAAAAAGAGGGATAAGATCCTGCAGACAGGTTGTAGGGAGCTAGGAGAGAGAATAGGGCATTCAGAGACAGAATAGGATGCAGGAATCCAATAGTATTAATGCCAGGATTATTCCTTGTCCTATCTATTTGTAAATTTAGAAACAAGAGAATAGATTAATGCATGCCTGGAGTAATGATTCATGACGAAGCATTTTGAGTCTTGGGATATTAGTCTTGAATTCAGGGGACGTGGAACTGTAAGAGATCAGAAGGGTTGAATCTCAAAAGGTGATGGTTTGATAGTACCTTTAGAAAGATTTAAATCAATTTGGCAAGGTGGTGAGAATGAGGATGTAGCATTCGGCAGAAAAAAAAAGATGCACAGAGAATTGGGAGAAACCGATAACATAGAAGAAGAAATAATAAGGTAATTCTATCATAATGTCCAAAATGGGGATATTTGATGACGACTCCAAAATGTTCAGTAGCATTCACGACTCCTCAGATACTGAAACAGTCCATGTCCAAATGTCGCAAGAGCTCGATGATATCCAGGCTTGGGCTGACATGTGGCAACTAATTTTCGCACCGCACAAGTGCCAGGCAATGAGTATCTCCAACAAGTGAGGATCTAATCATCACCCTGAACATTACCATCACTGAATTCCCCCACTATCAACATCAATGGGGTACCATTGATCAAAAACTTAACTGGACTAGCCATATAAATATAAATGGCTACTAGAGCAAGTCAAAGATTATATGTCATGCTGAGAGTAACATACCTCCTCACTCCTCAATGTCTGTCCACCATCTACAAAGCACAAGTCAGCAGTGTGATAGAATACTGTTTACGGACCTGGATCACTTTAGCAACACTCCAGAAGCTTGACACCATCCAGGAGAAAACATCCAGCTTGATTGCTATCACACACATTCACTTCTTCCACCACTAACAACAGTGACAGTTGTGTATATCATCTATAAAATGCACTAGCTATGGCACAGTGATATTATCACCAATCCAATCCAAAAACTCAACTAATATCCAAATCCCGCCATAGTAGATGGTCAAATTTGAATTTGATTAGAAAAATTTGGAATTAAGAATCTGTGATGACCATGAAGTCATTGTCAATTGTCAGAAAAACCCTTTGTTTCACTAATGTTCCTTTAGGGAAGGAACTTTGCCCTCTTTATCTGTTTTGGCCTACATGTGACCCCAGAGCCACAGCAATGTGGTTGACTCTCAACTGCCCTCAAGCAACGAGGATCAGAAATAAATGCTGGTCCCATGAATGGATAAAAAAACATAATAAAAAAACTAGGAATGGGCAATAAAAGCTGGCCCAGCATTGCCCACACCACATAACTGAATAAAAACAAATGATGGGGTCAGACTATGAGGGAATACTGAAGATCTAATTTAGGCTTACAGTATTCCTATTTTTCATTCATTCATCAGACATGGGCTTCGCTGGCTAAGGCATCTTTCATTGCCCATCCCTAATTGCCTTTTAAAATGTGATGGTAAGCTACTTCCTTGAAGCACTGCAATCCATGTGGTATAGGGACATTGTGTTCAGGAGGAAGTGCCAGGTTTTCGATGCAATGACATTGAAGGAATGGCAATATAATTACAATAAGAGGTCTGACAACACCAATTTTAAATCCAACCGATTTATTTGAGAGTAAACTTGCTGGCTTTCGGCCTTTGTAGCTCCATCAGGCGAAGGCTACAAAGGCCGAAAGCTAGCAAGTTTACTATCAAATAAATCGGTTGGATTTAAAATTGGTGCTGTTAGACCTCTTACTGAGTTTACCCCATTCCAACGCCGGCATCTCTACATCACAATATAATTACAAGTCAGGTTGGCATTTGGCTTGGAGAGAAATTTGACGAACGTGTTGACGAACAGAGGGATCTAGGTGTATATGTGCATAGATCCCTGAAAGTTGGCAATCAAGTCAATAAGGTTGTTAAGAAGGCATACGGAGTCTTGGCTTTTATTGGTAGGGGGGTTGAATTTTGGAGCCACAACATCATGTTGCAACTGTACAAAACTCTGGTGCGGTCTCACTTGGAGTATTGTGTACAGTTCTGGTCACCACATTATAAGAAAGATGTGGAGACATTGGAGAGGGTGCAGAGGAGGTTTACCAGGATGTTGCCTGGTATGGAGGGAAGGTCTTATGAGGAGAGGCTGAGGGATTTGAGGTTGTTTCATTAGAAAGAAGGCGGCTAAGAGGAGACCTTATTGAAACATATAAGATGATTAGAGGTTTAGATAGGGTGGACAGTGATAGCTTTTTTCCTAGGATGGAGAAAGCTAGCACGAGGGGACATAGCTTTAAATTAAGGGGTGGTGGTTATAGGACGGATGTTAGAGGTAGGTTCTTTACCCAGAGGGTGGTAAGGGTATGGAATGCCCTGCCTGCTGCAGTTGTAGATGCACCAAGTTTGGGGGCATTTAAGAGGTCAGTGGATAGGTTTATGGATGAAAAGGGAATGGTTTAGGTTAGAGGGTCATTGCTTTTTCATAATTGGTCGACGCAACATCGAGGGTCGAAGGACCTGTCCTGTGCTGTAATGTTCTATGTTCTAAATTGCAAGTGGTGGTGTTCCCATGTATCTGCTGCCCTTGTCCTTCTAGTTGGGTGAGGTTGTGGGCTTGGAAGGTACTGTCAAACGAGCCTTGATGAGTTGCTGCTATGCATCTTGTAAATAGTGCCCGCTGCTGTTACTATAAATTGATAGTGAAAGGAGTGAATGTTTAAGTTGGTGGATATGTTGATGTTTTTGAGTGTTGTTGGAGCTGAAATGGACAAGTGGAGAATATTATCCCCTCCTGATTTTTGCCTTGTAGATGTGACAAGGCACATCCCCAGCATATGGGGATTCAGGAGATGAGTTACTCCTTGCAGAGTTTCCAGCCTCTGACCTGCTCTTGTAGCAATCATACTTATATCGCTCATTTGTTTGAGTTTCTAGTTAATGTAACTGCCAGGATATTGACAGTGGAATTCAGTGATGGTAACATGATTGAATATCAAAGGGAAATGTGACATCCTGTTTTCAATGGAACATGTTGAAGATGGTCATTGCCTTGTACTTGTGTTTTGCTATTTTACCATATATCAATCCAGACTGGATATTGCCCAGATCTTGCTGCATTTGGACGCAGGCAGCTTCAATAACTGAGTAGCGTGAATATTGTGCAATCATCAGTGAATATCCCCACTTTAGACTTCATAATGAGGGGAAGTAATTGATGAAACAACTTAAGGTTTAAGCCTAGAATCTGACCCTGAACTATTCTTGCACCAATGTTACAGGACTGAGACAGTTGACCTTCAACAACCACAACTATAAATATGATTCCAATAATTGGAGTCATATCTTCAAAGCCTTTAATTTTGCTAGGGCTCCTTGTTACCACACTCAGTCAAATGTTGCCTTGATATCAAGGGCAGTCACTCTCACTTACCTTTCGAGTTTAGCTTTTTTGCCCAGGTTTATACTGAGGCTGCAATAGGTCAAGAGCTGAGGGGCTTGGTGGAAAGGAGCCTCGTAGAACCCATAATGAGTATCAATGAGTAGATTATTGATGAGTAAGTTCTGCTTGATAGCACTGCAGATGACAATTTCCATCACCAGGCTAATAAAAAAGAGTAGACAGATGGGCTTATAATTGGTCATGTTGTATTTGTCTTGCATTTATGTACAGGACCCACCTGGGCAATTTTCCAGATTGCCAGTTGATGCATCGATTGAAACAGCTTGGCTAGGGGCAAGGCTTGTTCTGGATTGCAAGTCTATCGCCAGAATCTTGTCAGGTACATAGACTTTGCAGTATCTGGTACCTTCAACCATTTCTTGCTATCACATGAAGTGAATAGAATTGGCAGAAGACTGGCATCTGTGATGCTGGGAAATTCCACTTGGTCATTTTGGCCGATGATGGCTGCAAAAGTTTCAATCATTTGCACTGATTGCTAGACTTACCCCATCATTGTAGATGGGTATATTTGTGTAGCCTCCTCTCCAGCTGTTTTATTACCCACCACCATTCAACATTGGATGTGACAGGACCTTCAGGGCTTAAATATCATCAGCTGGTTGTGTGATTGCTTAGCATGCTGCTTTTGTTATTTGGCATGCAAGTTGTCCTGTGTTGTCATTTTACCAGGTTGACAATTTTTTATTCATGGCTGGTGCTGCTCCTGGCATCCCCTCCTGCACCCTTTGTTGAATCAAAGTTGATCCCTCGGCTTGACGATAATGGTAGAGTGGGTCATATGCTGGGTCTGAGGTTGCTGATTATTATTGTATGCAATTCTATTGCTGCCGACAGCCCACAGAATCTCATGGATGCCCAGTTTTGAGTTACTAGGTCTGTTTGAAATCTATTCCACTTAGCAAAGTGGTAGTATCATACAACATGATGGAGGGTATTCTCAATTTGAAGACAGATTTTGTTTCCAAAAGATCTCTGCAGTGGTCACTTTTACCAATACCGTCATGAACAAATATATATTTGACATGTGTATTGATGAAAATGAAGTCTTTTTTTCTTCTTGTTTGTTTCCTCACCTCTTGCGCAAACTTGATCTAATAGCTTTATCTTTTAGAGCTCAGTCAGCTCAGTCAGTAGCGTGCCACCAAGCTACTATTGGTGATGGACATCGAAGTCCCCCACCCAGAGTACAATCTGTGCTTCTTCCAAGTGATGCTCAACTTGGAGGAGTATTAATTCATCAGCTGAGAAGGGTCAGTAGGTAATAACCAATAGAAGGTTTCCTTGTCCATATTTGATCTGATGCCATAAAACGTCATGGAGACTAGAATCAATATTGGGAATCTCAACTGCATACCACTTCTACCAGGTCTTTTCTGAGGTGGGAGAGGACATGCCCTGGGATGGTGATGGTGGTATCTGGGACAATTTCTGTAAGGTATAATTCCATAATTATGTTTACATTAGGCTGTTGCTTGACTAATATGTGAGACAGTTAATTCAAGTTTGGTGCAAGCCCTGAGAATTATTAAAGTGGACTTTGTGGGATCAACAGGGAGGCATATGCCATTCTTGCTTTCGATGCCTTGGTCAATCCGTCCAGTTTCATTCATTGTAGACTTTTTAGTGTTTTGATACAATAACTTGCTTGGTCATTTCAGAGGGCATTTAAGAGTCAATCATGTTGCTTTGGTCTGGAGTCACTTTTAGGGTAGACTAAGTAAGGACAACAGATTTCCTTCCTTAAAGGATATTAGTGAACCCGATGGGTTTTTACACCAATTGATTATGGTCTTGGGGACATTTTTGGACACGCTTTTTAATTCCAGATTTATTAATTGAAATTTAAATTCCATCAGCTGCCATGGACTCATGCCCCCAGAGCAGTAGCCTGGGTCTTTGAAATACTAGTCCAGTAATACTACAAGTACTACACTACTTATCTCCACTGTAAACATATGATGAACTGCTGGATCAAATAACAAAATTAGAATATGATGCTGTGACAATGGGCTCAATTTTACAGCTCCCTCCAGAAGATTTTGTAGTTGGGGGATGCAGTTGGGTGCATGGGGGGATGCGGGATGCAAGCACACTACCACCTTGCCCAACTTGCGCTATCCACACAGTAAGTGGGCAGGCATCAAAATTGACAACACGCCCACCATTTTTAAATAACTGATTAAGAGGCAGTTGAGCTTATTAATTTACCAACTGACCCAGATAATACCAGCCCGCACTATAATATTGTTGACATTGTAGGCTGACAGGAATGGGTAGGCCATATTTTTTTAAAAAAGTGTTTACAAGGTGAGAAAATGTGTTGTGTCCTTTAGGGATTGCTTTGTGCACATTGGGAACAATCCAGCCCCCCCCATAAAGTTGTCCTGTTTGCTTCATTCCCTCCCACCTGGCCTACAGAAATAACATCCCTCAATATCCCTCTCTCGGATGCTGAGTCATTCCCCCAAAAAAATGTACTTACCTGCGGCTAACACCATCTTTTCTTCTCCATGGGCCTACGTGTACTTCCAGTAGTGCTGATTATTAATTAGCCAGCAACTCTTCAGGTTGAAAATCTGGGAAAAAGATACAAAATTCCGAGGACACATTCCAACCGACTCAAGAACAGCTTCTTCCTGCTGCCAAAGAACTTTTGAATAGACTTACCTCACATTAAGTTGATCTTTCTCTACACTGTGGCTATAACTGTAACACTATATTCTGCACTCTCCTTTCTTTCTGTACGAACGGTGTGCTTTGTCTGTATCATGAGCAAGAAACAATACTTTTTATAGTATTGCAATACATATGACAATAAATCAAATCAAATCAAGAAGTACATTTTCAACTAGTCCAGCTACCCACGGAGTGCTCTGACTGAATGGCAGGCTTCTTTCAGGTGCTCAGTTGTCAGCCAACTTTTCTTCTGGTGGTGAGCAGTCCAGTCCAATAATAATGACATGGCTCAAAAAAGTGCCTGAAATTAGTACTAAATAATATGGATACAAGGTGTTCAGGAAAGATAGGGATGGAAAGAAAGGAGGAAAGCCAGCAATATCATTTAAGAAAATATTATGGTGTTGGACAGAGAAGATGTCCAAGAGAAGTCAAGCACAGAATCTATTTGCTAAGAGTTAAACAATATAGATGCCATTACAGTGCTGGGTTTATTCAAAAGGCCATCAGCTATGTGGGAAAGATATACAAAAATGCATTTGCAAAGATAAGATGGGACTTTAATTATCCTAATATAGATCCCCTAATATTGGGAGTAATAATACTGTAAAGTGTGGAGAGAGAGAAGAGTTTCTAAAATGTGCTCAGAAGAATTTTCTTAATTAGCATATTTCTAGTGGAACATGAAGATGACATTGCTGGAACTATTACTGGGGAATGGGGTCAGTCAAGTGCATCAGGAGTCAGTATGAGAATGTTCAGGAAACTGTGATCATAGTCTTCGAAGAGTTAGTTTACAAAGAACAAAACAGCATGGGAAACAGGCCCTTCAGCCCAACGAGCCCGTACCGCCACCCCTATGTTCCCACCTCTACCCATGATCCCCGTCTATGTTTATAGATCTATGGATTAAAAACCAAATCTGAGACAATTTAGGGAGAATTTGTTTTGCCAGTTAGCCTAAGAGCACATTTTTGGGATGTGGAAGGAAACCGGAGCACCCAGAGAAAACCCACGCAAGCACGGGGAGAATGCGCAAACTCCCACAGACACAGGCCCAAATCCATGTATCTGCTCAGCACAGCGATAGTCACTGAGCTGTTGTGTTGCCCATCAAATGGTCTAGGTCAAGAGTACACTAACGACGTGAAGCACTAGGATACTCTTGAAAAAAAATCCAAGAGCAGCCCTCTCACAACCCATTGCGTGTATGCCCCTTGTTAGACAACAAGGTGGACCAAAGCACCTGTAGGATAAAAACAAGTACATCAATATCATCCTCTATTTATACACTTCCCAGGGACTCCCAAGGCTCATGATCCCTATTTTAAATCAGTTTTCTATACCCCTCCATTCCCATTCTGTTTGTGTGCCCATCTAAGTATTTCTTAAATAACTCCAGAGTGCCTGCCTCCACCACTTTACTTGGCAGTGCATTCCATATCCTCACCACCCTCTGTGTGAAAAACTCCCTCTAGCATCCAAATTATATCTTATCCCCCTCACCCTAAGCCTGTGACCCCTCGTGCTATTCGAGTCCATCCTAGGAAAAAGCTTAGCCCTGTTTACTCTATCTATACCCCTCATAATCTTGTACACCTCTAAGTCTACGTCTTTCTAAGGAAAACATAAGTTACATAAGAAGTTACATAAGAAGACAGGAAGATGGCTAATTGCAATATCTGAATGCATATAGCATTCATGTCAAAATAGATGAATTGACAGTTCAAATAGAAAAATATGGTTATATGATAGGAGAGCCACTACACAGACAAGGGCCTAAATTTTTCATCTGTCAGGCATGCACATTTGGTTAGCATGAAACATGTTCCTGGTAGCGGTTGGCCTGAGAGTGCAATTTCACATTGGCTGGGCAATTAATGGCTAGCAAGTGTGAAATGTGCTCTGGGAAAGGCTGAGCACTGCTGGAAAGGGTAGGAAGAGAATGGGCTCTGCTAAACTGTGCTTCTGTTTCCATTGTGCTCCCTCAGAGATGAGCTGTTGCAAAACAAGGAACTGCAAACCTGTGAAAAATAAATAACAACAGAAAAGCTATGCAAAGAATGCCTAGTCAGCACATTCAAATACAAACCTCAGTGAACAAATGTCATTTTTTATTTTATTTCAACTTTGATAGCTCATTCTGCCCTGGGTCTAAAACATAAAGGCTGCCTGACCAATTGGCCTGCCTGCCAACTGTAAAAGAGACATGGCAAGTGAAATTGCGTTTTATTAGCCCCTTAATAGATAGACTTGTCTGCCTGATTGTTGGTGGACAGGCTTCTAACTCTGCAGCCATCAACTGAAACATTGTTCAAGTGTATGGTAAAGCCAAGACACATGCTTCTCACACAAATTCATGCATTTCCAGGTTGCCTGAGCAACATAATATTCTAAGATTGCAGAATGACATATTACCACAGATAGAGAACTCATCATCTAACAGACAATAAGTAAGCATAAATGGGTCATTTTCAGGTTAACAAGATGTAACGTGTGGAGGAATATGTTTTGTGGCTTCAAGTATTTATAATCTATACTAATGACTTGGATAATGGGACTGAATGTATGGTTGCTAAATTTGCTGCTGATGCCAAAATAAATAGAAAAGTAAGTTGTGAAAAAGACAAAAGGGCATCAATTGTATAATCACCTCCCTGTGCTTTGAGGAAAGGAAAGGAAGCTTGCATGGACTGCATTCTCTCTGGGATCCCACCTATTCTGGCATTGTTTTCAGTGGTTCAGGCATGGTATCGGAAGGGAAGCCCACCTTTATCCCAATTAAGGTCCTTAAATGGCCACTTAAGGATCTTTCGTGCTCAGCCTCAATTTTTAGACTGGAAGGCATTGGATTGATCAAAGTGGGAAGTAGAAAAGTTTACATTCTAGCATGAATTACATTCTTATACAGGAATTTGGGGCTGTGGAGTGAAGTGCTTGCACTAGAAGTTCCTTTCGAGCCGAGTTGATTTGACTTGGTTTAATTTATTATTGTTATGTGTGAAAAGTATTGTTTCTTGTGCATTATACAGACAAAATATACAGTTCATAGAGTACAAGAGGAGAAGGATAGTAGAAGGTGCAGGTGTTACAGTGCAAGAAAAGGTGCAAGTGTTACAATGATAGATAGAATGTAGGGAGAGATCGGCTTAATATTTGGAGGTCATTCAAAAGTCTGATGGCAGCTGGGAAGAAGTTGTTCTTGAGTTAATTGGTATGTGACCTCAGACTTCTGTATCTTTTTCCTAACAGAAGCTGGTGAAAGAGAGCATGTCCAGGGTGTGTAGGGTCCTTGATTATGCTGACTGCTTTTCTGAGACAGCAGAAAGTATAGATGGAGTCAATGGATAAGAGGCTGGTTTAAGTGATGAACTTGGCTATGTTCATAATCCTTTGTAGTTTTTTGTGGTCTTGGTCAAAGCAGGAGCCATACCAAGCTGTGATATACCCAGAAACAATACTTTCTAAGATGCATCTGTAAAAATTAGTAAGCGTCCTAACACATACCAAATTTCCTTAGCCTCCTGAGAAAGTAGAGATGTTAATGGGCTTTCTTAATTATAGCATCAGCATAAAAGGACCAAGACAGTTTATTGGTGATTTGGACACCTAGAAACTTGAAGCTCTTGACCATTTCCACTTCACCACCAATGATGTAAACAAGAGCATGTCCTTCATTACACTTCCTGAAGTCAATGACTATCTTCTTCATTTTATTGACATCGAGGGAGAGATTATTGTCATTTCACCAGATTTACTATCCTTTTCCTTTATTCCGTCTTGTCATTATTTGGGATCTGACCCACTACAGTGGCATCATCAGTAAACACGAAAAGCGAGCTTTCAAAAGATAACTGGTTAATTATCTGAAGAGAAAAGATGTTACAAGGTTACAGGAAAAAAGTGGAGTGAGACTAGCTGAGTTGTTTTTCCAGAGAACTGACACAAAGACTTGAAATGGGATTGTCCTATTATGCTCGCCCCAAAGCCAGAAAATCCTGCCTGAGGTCAACAGACCTTTTCATGGTTCGAGTATGTGCTATGATTCCTGTGGTGGGTGTGATGGGAAAATTTCCCCCATTGTATAGAATGGCTTCATTCTATACTGTAACCATTCCATGATCCGAGTACAGATGCTACAAATAACGTAATAAGTACGTGAAGTTGAAAGAAGCTGAGGGTCACCATGATATTGTAATCAAGAAGTGTGGATGGAAGCATGTAAACATCATCACAGATGAAGTGGGCCAAATAGTCTGCTTCTGTGTTGTGAATTCCTTGTAAACCTGCTGGCAGGGAATACAGACACCACTGAGTTTCACAGCCAAGGAGTTAATGTTCAGTAGGCAAACATAGCAGTGTGTTCAGGGATATTAATGCTGCTTTTGATCCTGGGAAGCTTGGTCTTCAAGGAGCCTGAAAAAGCTGTGAGAAAGCTTTTATGAGAAAGCTGTGTGCAGGGAATTATACAGTCTGTATTAATTTTACAGTCAGCGATCTGTACTACAAGTTTACTGCTATTGCTGCTGTTACACATTGACTCAGAGACATCCAGCAGCAGCAGTGTAAGACCCTGATCCCTGGACATGGTCTTTACTCCATTATGCCTTGATTTCCCCAGTCCAGATTCACCACTGTACTGTGAGTTCCAAAAAAATACAGTCAATTCTTGTTACCCACCCTGAATTCCAGCCTTAGGATAATAATATGGTAGAATTCGATCTACATGGATCCTGCGGTGGTCACTTCTATGTCTCAAGGCATGCAACATCATATAGTTGAGAGAGAATTTCCTTCTGGTTTTGATTGTTGCCATCAATGAACTAAATCCCCTTGCATGTGTTACTCTTGGAAATAAGGAGCTTCAATATTGGAGGCAATGAAGATTAAAATCAACTTTAATTCTACAGATTAAAAATCCATTCAGACAATTAATGGACTGGAATGAAAAATCAAGTGGGCGCAGAATGAATCACAAAGTACCAAACGCAAGATAAATATACAGATAAGAGAGGTGAATTGGACAGCGGGTGTCAGAGACACGCACAGCCGTTCAAGCCAAAAGCAAAATACCAGAGATGGAACTTAATTTTTGCAGAAATTTCAGCTGGGATTTGAATTGGCTACTTGCTCTTAAAATGGCTTTTTCAAAAACTAAATAAAAGTATCTAGTAACATTGCATTGTATCCCCATCCAGATTGCTTTAAATACTTCCTATACATCAAGATTGTTCAGTTTATCAGCATTGTAAAAATATTTTTGAAGAATTTGGTTAATATTTCTAACATTTCTAACAGCTCTAACTATATTTGTTATGATTTTGCTAAGAATAATGATCACAAAGTGATCACAGGACAACATAATGGCACAGTGGTTAGCACTGCTGTATCACAGTGTCAGGGACCCAGGTTCAGTTTTTGGCTTGTGTCAATGCCTGTTTGCACCTTCTCCGCATCTCTGTGTGGGTTTCTCCAGGTGCTCCGATTTCCTCTCATAGTCTGAAAGATGTGCTGATTAGGTGCATTGACACGAACAGGCGCCTGAGTGTGGCAACTAGGGGAATTTCACAGTAACTTCATTGCAGTGTTAATGTAAGCCTTACTGTGACTAATAAATAAACTTTATCTTTCTTTAATGGAGCAGAAGAAAGCCATCTATTAAATTCATGTTGGCTCTCCTTCAAGGAATCCAGTGAATCCCTGCATCCTGTCAGCGTAGTTCCAGTGTCCAATGAGTTTCAGTTTCAAACCTTAAACTGTCTCTTGGGCAGTCAGTTACAGGTCATTACTACTTGCTGCATAAAATGTTATTCTTCACATTCCCTCTGCATTACTTGCCCAAAACCTTATATTTGTGGCTCCTGATCTTTCTACTATATGCTAATTGAACCATTTTTCCTTCGAGCATAGAACATTACAGTACAGGCCCTTCAGCCCTCGATGTTGTGCAAACCAGTGGAACCAACGTAATGACTCTCTAACCTAAACTATTCCACTGTTATCCATGTGCCTATCCACTGACCATTTGAATGCCCTTAAAGTTGGCGAGCCCACAACTGCTGCATGCAGGACATTCCATGCCCTTACTACCCTCTGAGTTAAGAACCTATCTTTGACATCCGTCCTATAACTATCATCCCTTAATTTAGAGCTATGTCCCCTCGTGTTAGCCATCACCATCTGAGAAAAAAGGCTCTCATTGTCCACCCTATCTAACCCTCTGATCATCTTATTAGCCTCAATTAGGCCACCTCTTAACCTTCTTCTCTCCAACAAAAATAACCTCAAGTCCCTCAGCCTTTCCTCATAAGACCTTCCCATCATACTAGGCAACATCCTAGTAAACCTCCTCTGCACCCTTTCCAATGCCTCCACATCTTTCTTATAATGCAGTGACCAGAACTGTACGCAACACTCCGAATGTGGCCGCACCAGAGTTTTGTACAGTTGCAACATGACCTCACGGCTCCAAAATTCAATCCCTCTACCAGTAAAAGGTAACACACCATAAGCCTTCTTAACAACCTTATCAATCTGGATGCCAACTTTCAGGGAGCCATGCACATGTACACCGAGATCTCTCTGCTCGTCGACACTAGCAAGAGTCCTTCCATTAGCCCTATATTCTGTACTCCTGTTCCTCTTACCAAAGTGAATCACCTCACATTTCTCCGCATTAAACTCCATTTGCCATCTCTTGGCCCAGCTCTGCAGCTTATCTATGTCTCTCTGCAAACTGTAGCATCCATCTTCACTGTCTACAACTCCTCTGACTTTGGTGTCGTCAGCAAATTTACTAACCCATCCTTCTACACCCTCATCTAGGTCATTTATAAAAATGACAAACAGCATTGGCCCCAAAACAGATCCCTGAGGTACACCACTTGTAACTGAACTCCAGGTTGAATATTTCTCATCAACCACCACCCTCTGTCTTCTATCAGCTAGCCAATTCCTGATCCAAACTGCTAAATCATGCTCAATCCCATGCATCTGCATTTTCTGCAGTAGTCTACCATGGGGAAGCTTATCAAATACTTTACTAAAATCCATATATATCACATCAACTGCCTTACCTTATCTAACTCTTTGGTCACCTTTTCAAAAAACTCGATAAGGTTTGTGAGGCACGACCTACCCTTCACAAAACTGTGTTGACTACGCCTAACCAATTTATTTCTCTCTAGATGATTATAAATCTTATCCCTTATAATTCTTTCCAAAACTTTGCCCACAATAGAAGTAAGGCTTACTGGTCTATAATTTCCAGGAAGGTCTCTACTCCCCTTCTTGAACAAGAGGACAACGTTCGCCATCCTCCAGTCTTTTGGCACTATACCTGTAGCCAATGACAACATGAAGATCAAAGCCAAAGGTTCTGCAATCTCCTCCGTGGCCTCCCAGAGAATTCTAGGGTAAATCCCATCTGGTGCAGGGGACTTATCTATTTCCATACTCTCAAGAATCGCTAACACCTCCTCCTTATGTACCTCAATCCTGTCTAGTCTACAACCCTATGTCTCAGTATTCTCCTCGACTACATTGACTTTTTCTTGCGTGAATACTGTCGAAAAATATTCATTTAGTGCTCCTAACCAATGGTATATAGAACATATAGAACAATACAGCACAAACAGGCCCTTTGGCCCACGGGTTGCACCGATCACATTTACCAATCCACGGACCTATCTATAGCCCCCTATCCTATTCTTTTTCATATACTCATCCAGAAGTCTCTTAAAAGACCCCAGTGAGTTTGCCTCAACAACCTCCGACGGCAGTCGGTTCCATTCACTCACCACCCTCTGAGTGAAAACCTACCCCTGACATCTCCTTTGTATTTACATAGAACATAGAACATAGAACAATACAGCACAGAACAGGCCCTTCGGCCTTCGATGTTGTGCCGACCAAAATAAAAAGCATGCCCCTCCTAACTAAACCATTCCCTTCTCTTCCATATACTTATCAACTAACCTCTTAAACGCCACCAAACTTGGCGCATCGACAACAGCTGCAGGCAGGGCATTCCACTCCCTAATCACTCTTTGAGTAAAGAACCTACCTCTGATATCCGTCCTATAACTCATACCCCTTAATTTAAAGTTGTGTCCCCTCGTGCTAGCTTTTTCCATCCTAGGAAAAAGGCTATCACTGTCCACCCTATCCAGACCTCTAATCATCTTATATGTTTCAATAAGATCCCCCCTTAGCCGCCTCCTTTCTAACGAAAACAACCTCAAATCCTTCAACCTCTCTTCATAGACCTGCCCTCCATACCAGGCAACATCCTGGTAAACCTCCTCTGTACCCTCTCCAATGCCTCCACATCTTTCTTATAATGTGGCGACCAGAACTGCACACAATACTCCAAGTGCGGCCGCACTAGAGGTTTGTACAGCTGCAACATGATGCTGCGGCTCCTAAATTCAATCCCCCTACCAATAAAAGCTAAGACTCCATAAACCTTCTTAACAACTTTATCCACTTGACTGCCTACTTTCAGGGATCTATTGACACATACACCAAGATCCTTCTGTTCCTCAACACTATTAAGAGCCCTACCATTAGCCCTGCACCATTGCTTCCCTGCACCTTAAATCTGTGTCCTCTTGTAGTGACCATTTCAGCTCGGGGAAATAGTCTCTGAGAGTCCACTCTATCTATCCCTCTCAACATTTTATAAACCTCTATCAGGTCGCCTCTCAACCTACGTCTCTCCAGTGAGAAGAGTCCCAGCTCCCTCAACCTATCTTCATAAGGCCTGCCTCCCAATCCAGGCAGCATCCTTGTAAATCTCCTCTGAACTCTCTCAATAGCCTCTACATCCTTCCTATAATGAGGCGACCAGAACTGCGCACAATACTCCAACTGGGGTCTGACAAGAGTCTTATAGAGCTGCATCATTACCTCCTGACTCCTAAACTCTATTCCTCAATTAATGAAGGCCAGTACACTGTACGCCTTCTTGACCACTTCCTCCACCTGCGAGACTGATTTAAGAGTCCTGTGGACCCGGACCCCGAGATCCTTCTGCTCTACAACACAGCTAAGACTCCTACCCCTTATATTGTACTCCTTCATCCCATTATTCCTGCCAAAATGGACCACTACACATTTATCTGCGTTGAAGTCCATCTGCCACTTCTCCGCCCAGTCTTGCATCCTGTCATTGTCCCGCTGCAACTTTTGGCATCCCTCCAGACCATCCACAACACCACCGATCTTTGTATGGTCGGCGAACCTGCTAACCCATCCCTCCACTTCCTCATCTAGGTCATTTATGAAAATGACAAACAGCAGGGGTCCCAGAACAGATCCCTGGGGCACTCCACTGGTTTCCGACCTCCATGCAGAACAAGACCCATCTTCTGCTGGCAAGCCAGTTCTGGATCCACGAGGCCAAAGCCCCTTGGATCCCATTCCCTCTCACCTTCTCCAGAAGCCTTGCATGTGGGACCTTATCAAACGCCTTACTAAAGTCCATGTACACTACGTCCACCACCCTTCCTTCATCAATGTGTTCAGTCACATTTTCGAAGAACTCAACTAGACTCGTAAGGCATGACCTGCCCTTGACAAAACCATGCTGACTATTTCTAATCAGTCCAAACTTCTCCAAATGTTCATATATCTTATCCCTCAGAAGCCTCTCCATCAGCTTACCAACCACGGAAGTCAAACTCACCGGTCGGTAATTTCCTGGACTATCCCTGTTCCCTTTCTTAAAGATAGGAACCACATCCGCAATCCTCCAATCCTCCGGAACCTCTCCCGTTTCCATGGACGACGCAAAGATCATCGCCAAGGGCTCTGCAACCACTTCCCTCACCTCCCACAATAACCTGGGGTACATCCCATCCGGTCCCGCGACTTGTCTATCTTGATAGAATTTAATAGGTCTAACACATCCTCTTTCCTAACATCCACATACTCAATCTTTTCCGTATGCCTCAAACCTGCAGTGCAATCTCCCAGTTCACTTTCCACGGTGAATACCAAGGCAAAGTACTCGTTAAGCACCTCTGCCATTTCTTCCGGATTCACACAGACTTTTCCCCCTTCGCCTTTTATAGGCCCTATCCCTTCTCTTCTCATCCTTTTACTTTTCACATATTTGTAGAAGGCCTTGGGATTCTCCTTAGTCTTACCTGCCAAGGCCTTTTCATGACCCCTTCTGGCTCTCCTAATTTCCCTTCTACACATCTTATACTCCTCTAGATCCCTAACATCCCCTAGCTTTTATATACCTTTTTTTTCTTCCTAACTAGGTTCACCACTACCTTCGTGCACCACGGTTCCCGCGTCCTACCAGAACCTCCTTGACTCCTTGGGACGTTGTCTTGCAGTGCCCCAGACAAACATTCCTTGAAAAACCGCCACTTTCCTTCTGTACTCTTCCCCAAGAACAGCTCCTTCCAGTTTATGTGTCCAATTACCTGCCTAATGTTTTCATATTTCCCCTTACTCCAGACATACACCTTCCTAGCCTGCCTGATCCTGTCTCTTTCCATTGCTATCGTGAAAGAGATAGAATTATGATCTCCATTCCCAAGATGCTCACCGACCATGAGATCCGACACCTGCCCTGGCTCATTAGCAAGCACCAGATCAAGTTCAGCCTCTCCTCTCGTAGGCTTTTCCACGTACTGTGTCAGGAAACCTTCCTACTCCTATCTCTTCAGGCTCCACGCACAACTTCCCACTGTTGTCTCTGACTGGCCCTAATCTTGCCCTTTTATTCTTGACATACATATAGGGTTCTCCTTGATCCTATCTGCCAAAGTCTTTTCATGCCCTCTTCTAGTTTTCTTAACTCTCTCTTTAGCTTCTTCTTGGCTAATTTGTAACTCTCTGGTGCCCTAACTGAGCCTTCATGTCTCATCTTCACATAAGCCTCCTTCTTCCTCTTCACCAGAGATTCATCTTCCTTAGTACACCACACTTCCCTCGCTCGACCACTTCCTCCCTACCGAACAGGTACATATTTATCAAGGACTTGCAGTAACTGCTCCTTGAACAAGCTCCACATTTCAGTTGTTCCCAGCCCCTGCAGTTTCCTATTCCAGTCTATGTATCCTAAATCTCACCTAATTGCCTCATAATATCCTTTCCCCCAGCTATAACTTCTGCCCTTCGGCATATACCTATCTCTTTCCATCACTAAGGTAAATGTAACTGAATTGTGGTCACTATCACCAGAGTGCTCACCTACCTCCATGTCTAACACCTGGTCTGGTTCATTACCCAGTACCAAATCCAATGTAGTCTCGCTTCTTGTTAGCCTATCTACATACTACGTCAGGAAACCTTCCTACACACATTGGACAAAAACTGACACCTCTAATGTGCTTGAACTATAGCTTTTCCAGTCGATACTTGTAAACTTAAAGTCCCCAGAACAACTACCCTCTTACTTTCACTCCTATCCAGGATCATTTTTGCAATCCTTGTCTTCCTTAGCCAAACATGTCATAATTTGTGCAACTCTTGTACTTTCTGAATGCACCAACAATATCACTGTACATGGCAGCTGGCTTGCTAAGTGAATTCCGTTTTTTTGAAAGGCTCTGAGATTCCAGCAGTAATATTATTTAAAAGAATTGAAAAGCCGATTACTCAGTATATTTGCACAATTTGACAATCAGCAACATGATATCAATTTGAGAATGCTCATCTTCGTGTTGAAATCTACCGAAAACCTCACCCCAATCTCTATCAACCCCGTCAGCCCTGCAACCCCTCCAGCACACTGATTACTGTAAATCTGACCTCTCCTGTGCTTCTACCAACTTAGCCTATCAATGTTGGCTTTGCATTCAGCTGAATTTCCTTCTTATATCTGAGATGTTTTACTATCTTAAAGGGACTATATAAATGTTATATAAATGTAAGTTGTTGTTGTCAAATGGCAATAGTCAAGATTACACCAATTGATTTAGGGGGGAATTTGGTCATATGCCATAGCTTAGCTTTGCGGTGTGAGTCTGTGATGCTTAGAGGACCTAGATGCCTGGCTGTCTGACTGATTTAGTGAACAGTTCTCATCAACAAGGACCTTCATTTCCAACACAAGGTCTTGCTGCATTCCATCTGCCTGCTCTTTGTTGGCACCAACAGATTTGGCTCTTAGCAACAGAAAGACTACCTTTTCCTAACAACATAACTGAAAATATTTGGTGTTATCATAAACACATGCTGTCCCTGCTCTCATACCCAAGTCAACACAAAAATGTGTGATGAAAATGAGTTCTACCAGGAAGCATAAACAGCAGTGGATACATTCATCTGGTGCAATAAGACTAGGCTGCCATGCAAGCTGCTGCTGTACAGGAATGGGTTTCTCAAACTCAGTAACATTTTTTAATTGAGAAACCCAATTTTCAAGTATAGTTTTCTTCTGGCATTCAAAATAAGCTTTGTGCTGTCTTTAAGCTAAAAGAAGGTGCCACCATCATACTGAACAGAACGGACTACTGTGAAGAAGTGTACCGGCAACTAAACAATGAGAAACACTACAGACAGTTACCAGCAGATCCGACCAAAGAACACACTGTCAACTCAACACTCTGATCAAAACCTTTGATCCGGACCTTCAGAACACCCTCCGGGCTCTCATTCCACGTACTCCCCACATTGGAGATCTCTACTGCCTCCCAAAGATACACAAGGCAAACATACCCAGCCGTCCCATTGTATCGGGCAAAAAGACCCTGTGTGAGAACCTCTCCGGCTATATCGAAGGCATCCTGAAACCCATTGTACAAAGAACCCCCAGCTTTTGTCTGGACACTAAGGACTTCCTGCAGAAACTCAGCACACATGGAGCAGTTGAACCGGGGACACTCCTTGTCACAATGGATGTCTCGGCGCTCTACACCAACATCCCCCACGACGATGGTATTGCTGCAACTGCCTCAGTACTGAACTGCCAGTTTCCGGATGCAATTTTACAACTCATCTGCTTCATCTTGGACCACAATGTCTTCACCTTCAACAATCAGCTTTTCATCCAGACTCACGGAACAGCCATGGGGACCAAATTCGCACCTCAATATGCCAACATCTTCATGCACAGGTTCGAACAAGACTTCTTCACCACATGGGATCTTCAACCAAGGCTATATACTAGATACATTGATGACATCCTTTTCCTTTGGACTCATGGTGAACAATCATTGAAACAACTGTATGATGATATCAACAAGTTCCATCCCACCATCAGACTCACCATGGACTATTCTCCAGAATCAGTTGCATTCTTGGACACACGCAGTTCCATCAAGGACGGTCAACTGAGCACCTCACTGTACCGCAAACGAACAGGCAACCTCACACTTCTCCAGCTTCCACCCTAGACATGTTAAAGAAGCCATTCCCTATGGACAAGCCCTCCATATACACAGAATTTGCTCAGATGAGGAGGATCATGACAGACACCTCCAGACGCTGAAAGATGCCCTCGTGAGAACAGGATATGGCGCTCGACTCATCGATCGACAGTTCCAACGTGCCACAGCAATAAACCGCACTGACCTCCTCAGAAGACGTACACGGACACGGTGGACAGAGTACCCTTTGTTGTCCAGTACTTCCCCGGAGCGGAGAAGCTACGACATCTTCTTCCGGAGCCTTCAACATATCATTGATGACGATGAACATCTCGCTAGGGCCATCCCCACCCCCCGACTTCTTGCTTTCAGACAACCGCACAACCTCAAACAGATCATTGTTCGCAGCAAACTACCCAACCTTCAGGAGAACAGTGACCACAATACCACACAACCCTGCCACAGCAACCTCTGCAAGACATGCCAGATCATAGACATGGAAGACATCATCAAACGTGAGGATACCATTCACCAGGTACACGGTACATACTCTTGCAACTCGGCCAACGTTGTCTACCTAATACGTTGCAAGAAAGGATGTTCCGAAGCATGGTACATTGGGGAGACTATGCAGACACTACGACAGCGGATGAATGAACATCGCTCAACAATCACCAGGCAAAACAGTTCCCTTCCTGTGGGCGAACACTTCAGCAGTCACGGGCATTTGGCCTCCGACCTTCGGGTAAATGTTCTTCAAGGGGGCCTTCATGACACACGACAGCGCAGAGTCGCTGAGCAGAGACTGATAGCCAAGTTCCACACACATGAGGACGGTCTTAACAGGGATCTTGGCTTCGTGTCACACTACCTGTAACCCCCATGACTTGCCTGGGTTAGCAAAAAACCTCATTTACTGTGCTGTCTGGAGAAAATACACAATTCTCTAACCGATGCTCAGGATTCCCTTCACACACATTGTTAGTCACTTTAACACTTGAATAGCAGGTTAGATATGAAATGTGGAGCTTATTCAAGGAGCAGCTACTGCGAGTCCTTGATAAGTATATCCCTGTTAGGCAAGGAGGAAATAGTCGAGTAAGGGAACCATGGTGTACCAAAAAAGTTAATTCGCTGGTTAAAAGGAAAAAGGAGGCTTATGTCAGGATGAGGCTTGAAGGCTCAGTTAGTGCACTGGATAGCTATAGATTTGAGGTTGTTTTCGTTAGAAAGAAGGCGGCTAAGAGGAGACCTTATTGAAACATATATGATGATTAGAGGTTTAGATAGGGTGGACAGTGATAGCCTTTTTCCTAGGATGGAGAAAGCTAGCACGAGGGACATAGCTTTAAATTAAGGGGTGGTAGTTATAGGACGGATGTCAGAGGTAGGTTCTTTACCCAGAGAGTGGTAAAGGTATGGAATGCCCTGCCTGCTGCAGTTGTAGATGCGCCAAGTTTGGTGGCGTTTAAGAGGTTAGTAGATAAGTTTATGGACGAAAAGGGAATGGTTTAGGTTAGAGGGTCATTGCTTTTTCTTAATTGGTCGGCGCAACATCGAAGGCCAAAGGGCCTGTTCTGCACTGTAATGTTCTATGTTCTATATAAGGATTCGCATTCTAATCAGCAATCTGTGACTGTCTGTGTTGATATGTGTGCTATTGTAGACCAGAACACTGCATTTGCTTGACGAAGACAAAAAGGTCGAAATTTACTATCAAATAAATTGGTTGGATTTAAAATTGCTGTTGCTAGATTCTTACTGAGTTTAAGCTAAAATAGCAGGGGGATGGGAACCTGTGCAAAGATTCAGAGGAGGGGGAATCAAAGACAAAAACCATAGTCAGAAAGAGAAATAGGAAAAGTGATGGGCAGAGAAACAAAGGACCAAATTTAAACAGGGCCTCGATGAAAAGTGGGCATGGGATCAGTAATGTTAAAAAGACAAACCTAAAGACCTTGTGCTTTACTGCACAGAGCATTCACAATGAAGTGAATCAATTAATCGCACTAGTAGATATAAATGGTTCTGATACAGTCGGGATTATGGAGACATGGACGCAGGGTAACCAGAGATGGGAACTCAATAATCTGTGCTATTCCATATTTCGAAAGGACAGACAAAAAGGAAAAGGCAGTGGAGTTGCATTGCTGGTTGAAGAGAAAATTAATACCACACTGAGGAAGGATATTAACTCCAAGTATACATGGGATGGTTTTCTGGACCAATTCTGGACCATTGAGGAACCAAATAGCGAGCAGGCAGTTCTGTACTGTAATATATATAAGTCTTTTAAAAGACTTCTGGATGAGTATATGGAAACGAATAGGATAGGGGGTTATAGATAGGTCTGTGGATTGGTAGATGTGATCGGCGCAACTTGTGGGCCAAAGGGCTTGTTTGTGCTGTATTGTTCTATGTTCTATGTTAAAGGAATAATTGGCAGTCTACAAGATCCCTTGGGGATGAGTGCCCATACCATGATAGAACTTTTCATCAAGATGGAGAGTGACGTAATTGATTCTGAGACTAGGTTCTTGAACATTCATAAAGAAAACTATGGTGAGATGCAAATGATGCTTAGGGGGATGACAGTAGGTAGGCATTGGCAAACCTTCAGGAAGTGCCTAGTGTAAAAGTAAAACTGGAAAAGTGGCCAAACTATGGCTTACAAGGGGACTTAGAGATAGTATTAGATCCAAAGAAGAGGCATACAAATTGGCCAAGAAAAACAATGGACCTGAGGATTGGGAACAGTTTAGAATTCAGAAAAGGATGATCAAGGGACTGATTAAGGAGAAAATGGACTACGAGAGCAAGAAGATTCGAGTACAGGTACATGGATGTCTTGATACAGTTATACGGGGCCACATCTGGAATACTGTTTGTAATATTGGTCTCCTTATCTGAGAAAAACTGCCCTTGATCTAGAAGGAGTGCAGAGAAAGCTTACCAGACTGATTCCTGGGATGGTAGGACTGACTTATGAGGAGAGATTGAGTCAATTAAGATTGTATTTCCTGGAGTTCAGAAGAATGAGTGGGGGGGTGGTTCTCATAGAAACTTATAAAATTTTAACCGGAGAACAGGGAAACAAATTGACCCTATATTGAGATTCTTCCATATTAGGAATAACCTAAAATTAGAATAAGAAAATGGAATAGTTACTATAAAGTTATCAGGAGAGAATTAGGGTGCATAGATTGGACTAGGAAACTACAGGGACTGGGAACATCTGGAATGTGGAGCTTATTCAAGGAGCAGCTGCTGCGAGTCCTTGATAAGTATGTCCCTGTCAGGCAAGGAGGAAATGGACGAGTAAGAGAACCTTGGTGTACGAAAAAAGTTGATTTGCTGGTTAAAAGGAAAAAGGAGGCTTATGACAGGTTGAGGCATGATGGCTCGGTTAGTGCAATGGATAGCTACAGATTAGCCAGGAGGGAGCTAAAGAGTGAATTGAGGAGAGCTAAGAGAGGACATGAGAAGACTTTGGCTGATAGGATTAAGGAAAATCCTAAAGCTTTCTTTAGATATGTTAAGAATAGAAGATTGGTTAGGGCGAGATTAGGGCCAGTCATAGACAGCAGTGGGAAGTTGTGCGTGGAGCCCGAAGAGATTGGAGAGGTACTGAATAAATATTTCTCTTCGGTATTCATGCAGGGTGATGTAAATGTAGTTATGGAGAACACTGAGGTACAGGGTAGCAAGCTGGAAGGTATCGAAGTAGATAGGGAGGATGTGATAGATATTCTCGAGGGTTTGAAGTTGGATAAGTCCCCTGGGCCGGACGGGATTTACCCTAGGATTCTCTGGGAGGCAAGAGAGGAGATTGCGGAGCCTCTGGCTCTGATCTTCAGGTCGTCGTTGGTTACAGGTGTGGTTCCGGAGGACTGGAGGATAGCGAATATGGCCCCATTGTTCAAGAAGGGGAAGAGAGACCTTCCAGGGAATTATAGGCCAGTGAGTCTAACTTCTGTTGTGGGCAAAGTATTGGAGAGAATTATTAGGGATAGGATTTATAGTTATTTAGAGAGAAATGAATTGATTGGGGATAGTCAGCATGGTTTTGTGAAGGGTAGGTCGTGCCTTACTAACCTAATTGAGTTTTTTGAAAAAGTGACTAAGGAGGTGGATGGGGGTAAGGCGGTTGATGTGGTATATATGGACTTTAGTAAGGCATTTGATAAGGTGGCCCATGGAAGACTTCTGCAGAAAATACAGATGTATGGGATAGAAGGTGATTTAGCTAATTGGGGTAGGAATTGGCTAGCAGATAGAAGACAGAGGGTGGTGGTTGATGGGAGATATTCATCGTGGAGTTCGGTGACAAGTGGTGTACCTCAGCGGTCTGTTTTGGGGCCCCTGCTGTTTGTAATTTTTATAAATGATCTGGATGAGGGTATTGAAGATGGATTAGTAAATTTGCAGATGACACTAAAGTCGGTGGAGTGGTAGATAGTGAAGAGGGGTGTTATAGTTTGCGGAGGGACTTAGACAAGTTGCAGAGCTGGGCCGAGAGGTGGCAAATGGAGTTTAATGTGGAAAAGTGTGAGGTAATGCACTATGGCAGAAATAATTAATGTGTAGAGTATAGGGCAAATGGTAGGATTCTTAGTAGTCTAGATGAACAGAGGGATCTTGGTGTGTATGTGCATAGATCCCGGAAAGTAGGCAGTCAGGTCGAGAAGGTTGTTAGGAAGGCATATGGAGTCTTGGCTTTTATTGGTAGAGGGATTGAATTTCGGAGCCGCAACGTCATGTTGCAACTGTACAAAACTCTAGTGCGGCCGCACTTGGAGTATTGTGTGCAGTTCTGGTCCCCACATTATAGAAAGATGTGGAGGCATTGGAGAGGGTACAGAGGAGGTTTACCAGGATGTTGCCTGGTATGGAGGGCATGTCTTATGAAGAGAGGCTGAGGGATTTGAGGTTGTTTTCGTTAGAAAGGAGGCGGCTAAGAGGGGACCTAATCGAGACATATAAGATGATTAGAGGTTTAGATAGGGTGGACAGTGATAGCCTTTTTCCTAGGATGGAGAAAGCTAGCACGAGGGGACACAGCTTTAAATTAAGGGGTGATAGTTATAGGACGGATATCAGAGGTAGGTTCTTTACCTAAAGGGTGGTTCGGGAGTGGAATGCCCTGCCTGCAGCAGTTGTAGATGCGCCAAGTTTGGTGGCGTTTAAGAGGTTAGTTGATAAGTATATGCAAGAGAAGGGAATGGTTTAGTTTGGAGGGGCATTGCTTTTTATATTGGTCGGCGCAACATCGAGGGCCGAAGGGCCTGTTCTGTGCTGTAATGTTCTATGTTCTATGTTCTATGTTCTATGTTATGAGTTACTATAAAGTTATGACAGCAGCGCGGGCTCGTTGGGCCGAAGGGCCTGTTTCCCGTGCTGTGTTGCTCTTTGAAACTCTTTGAAACTAGACAGGGTAGATGCAAAAATGATGTTCCCAATGCTGGGAGTGTCCGTAACCAGGGATCAGAGTCTGAGGATACAGGGTCGACTGTTTAGGACAGAGATGTGGAAAAGTCTCTTCACCCATAGAGTAGTCAGTCTATGCAATTCACTACCACAGAAAGTAGTTGAAGTCAAAACATTGTATGTTTTCAAGAAGCAGTTAGAAATCGCACTTGAGCTGAAGGGGATCAAAGGATGTGGAGAGAAGATGGGATCAGACATTTGAGTTGGATGATCAGCCATGATGATTATGAATGGTGTACATAGAACATAGAACATAGAACATTACAGCACAGAACAGGCTCTTCGGCCTTCGATGTTGCGCCAACCAATTATGAAAAAAGCAATGACCCTCCAAACTAAACCATTCCCTTCTCTTCCATAAACTTATCAACTAACCTCTTAAACGCCACCAAACTTGGCGCATCTACAACTGCGCAGGCAGGGCATTCCACTCCCGAACCACCCTTTGGGTAAAGAACCTACCTCTGATATCCGTCCTATAACTATCACCCCTTAATTTAAAGGTATGTCCCCTCGTGCTAGCTTTCTCCATCCTAGGAAAAAGGCTATCACTGTCCACCCTATCTAAACCTTAATCATCTTATATGTTTCGATAAGGTCTCGTCTTAGCCGCCTCCTTTCTAACGAAAACAACCTCAAATCCCTCAGCCTCTCCTCATAAGACCTGCCCTCCATACCAGGCAACATACTGGTAAACCTCCTCTGTACCCTCTCCAATGCCTCCACATCTTTCTTATAATGTGGGGACCAGAACTGCACACAATACTCCAAGTGCGGCCGCACTAGAGTTTTGTACAGTTGCAACATGATGCTGCGGCTCCTAAATTCAATCCCCCTACAATAAAAGCTAAGACTCCATATGCCTTCTTAACAACTTTATCCACTTGACTGCCTACTTTCAGGGATCTATTGACACATACACCAAGATCCTTCTGTTCCTCAACACTATTAAGAGCCCTACCATTAGCCCATACTCTACACATTTATTGTTCCTGCCAAAGTGCATTACCTCACACTTTTCCACATTAAACTCCATTTGCCACCTCTCGGCCCAGCTCTGCAACTTGTCCAAGTTTCTCTGCAAACTAGTACACCCCTCTTCACTATCTACCAATCCTCCGACTTTGGTATCATCCGCAAATTTACTAATCTATCCTTCAATACCCTCATCCAGATCATTTATAAAAATTACAAACAGCAGGGGCCCCAAAACAGACCCCTGAGGTACACCACTTGTAACCGAACTCCATGATGAATAATTTCCATCAACCACCACCCTCTGTCTTCTATCAGCTAGCCAATTCCTAATCCAATTAGATAAATCACCCTCAATCCCATACATCTGCATTTTCTGCAGAAGCCTTCCATGGGGAACCTTATCGAACGCCTTACTAAAGTCCATATATACCATGTCAACTGCCTTACCCCCATCCACCTCTTTGGTCACTTTTCCAAAAAACTCAATAAGGTTAGTAAGGCACGACCTACCCTTCACAAAACCATGCTGACTATCCCCAATCAATTCATTTCTCTCTAAATAACTATAAATCCTATCCCTAATAATTATCTCCAATACTTTGCCCACAACAGAAGTAAGACTCACTGGCCTATAATTCCCTGGAAGGTCTCTCTTCCCCTTCTTGAAACAACGGGACCACATTCGCTATCCTCCAGTCCTCCGGAACCACACCTGTAACCAACGACGACCTGAAGATCAGAGCCAGAGGCTCTGCAATCTCCTCTCTTGCCTCCCAGAGAATCCTAGAGTAAATCCCGTCCGGCCCAGGGGACTTATCCAACTTCAAACCCTCAAGAATATCTAGCACATCCTCCCTATCTACTTCAATACTTTCCAGTTTGCAATCCTGTACCTCAGTGTTCTCCACAGCTACATTTACATCTCCCTGCGTGAATACCGAAGAGAAATATTTGTTCAGTGCCTCTCCAATGTCTTCAGGCTCCACGCACAACTTCCCACTGCTGTCTCTGACCGGCCCTAATCTTGCCCTACTATGAAACCATAAGGAGAGAATTAGGGTGCATAGGTTGGACTAGGAAACTACAAGGACTGGGAACATCGGAAATGTGGAGCTTATTCAAGGAGCAGCTGCTGCGAGTCCTTGATAAGTACGTCCCTGTCAGGCAAAGAGGAAATGGTCGAGTAAAGAAACCATGGTGTACTAGAAAAGTTAATTCGCTGGTTAAAAGGAAAAAGGAGGCTTATGTCAGGATGAGGCTTGAAGGCTCAGTTAGTGCAATGGATAGCTATAGATTAGCCAGGAGGGAGCTAGAGTGAGTTGAGGAAGCTAAGAGGGGACACGAGAAGACTTTGGCTGATAGGATCAAGGAGAATCCTAAAGCTTTCTTCAGATAGCTTTCCTCAGATGTGTAGTAGGTTCAAAGGGCTGAACAGCCTCGCACTTTTTATATTTCTATGTCTCCCTTCCACCCTTCTCCTCTCTCTAAAAAATATTGTTCTTTATGTTCCTCCTACCACTCACCTACTCTGTTTCGGATATCCCTATCATAAAATACTCACTTTTAATGGCATTGATAAAGGAGGTTCTGCCTTTGATTACTTGATGAAAACTCAGTTTAAAACACTGAGCCTCAGTGTTTGAAGCTGTTTGTACTCTCCATTCCTAATTCTTTGGAGTAGGTGCTGGAGTGAAACTCTGGTACGCTCCAGTAGCACTACACCACTGCGAGCACATCTCTTCTCTTTGTCAGTGAGTGACCTTAAGGCGTGATATTCTAGCCCAAGGAATCTCTGAAGCTCTGTAATTTTCCTAGATGGTAGAAACTCTGATTACATTTGTTTCTTGTATGTTGACTGTTATTCCAGAGCTAAATTAATGTGACCTAAAAATTGAATCATATCTTTGGGGAACTCGCATTTTTAATCAGTCTTAGACTTGCATTATGCAAGACTTTCAGAACTGCTCTAATCCCAGGGTCATGCTTTTCTCTCATGGACCCATATAAAAGTATGAAATCCTTCTGGCAAATTGCTCCTTCAATGTTTTTTAGGATTTGAGACATTGTTCTTGGAAATTTTCAGGAGCAGACACAGTTCTGAATGGTAATCTATTAAAGCAATAATGATCAAATTGTGTAATAAAAGTTGTCAGCAATCCAGATTCTTTGTTCAAAGCACCTTCCACAATCCACTGTTAACATCTATTTTGGTGAAGAGAGTACTGTTTGTTTGGCAAGACTTTCATCCACTAAGGCTTTGGGTGGATCTCCTGTTCTGCTGATTTGTTTTTAATTGAGTTATATCTAATTTAGCCGTCTGGCTAAATTAGTTTCTAATTTAGCCGTCTGGCTTTGGGCCGTGATGATACATGGACACTATTTTATTGGGATGATTACTAGCGAGATAACCCCTTGCTGTAGTATGTCCTCACTTTTATCCTTGACTTTTCCAAGAGTGGTTGACGTACTCTCCTCAGTATGAAGAGGCATATTGGTTCAGCATAGGGTAATATGGCAATTGCCCTTCAGTCTTTCCCAATTCTGTAAATAATCTTGGAAGTTTATTCCTGAATGTATGTTGCAATGGTCATCATTAACTTTATCAACTTTATAGATTAGCTTCAATTTTATGCATGCCTTCCTGCTCAGTAAAGAAGATCCTTGATTCTTGATGAGATACAGAGGTGCAATGGTTTCTCTGTAGTTATTCTTCAATTTCATTATGTGTTCAGACTCTCAACTGGATTGTTTGTGTTTATCTATTCTCCCAAAATAAACTGCTTAAGACAGCAGTTTGTTAGTCTGCAGCTACTGTATACATATTGAGTACTTTCCGTGAGGTTGAAACTTCTGTTCCCTTCAGCTCTCTTGTTACTCAATCATGTGGCGTTACATCATCAATACATTAGCATCATGTATTTCTTAACGTTAATCCTTTATTCATAAGCACTCTATTCCCCAAAGAACAGTGGAGGCAGGGTTATCAAATATTTTTAAGGCTGAATGAGAACAATTTTTGATTGACGGGGAGTCAAAAGGTACAGAGGGATAGGGAGAGAAGTAGAGTTGAGCCACAATCAAATCAGCCATGATCTTATTGAGAGGTGATGCAGGCTTGAGAGGTTGTAATTCAATTGTGAGGTTGCTTTCAATTTGTGTATTCATATGTTTGTATGTAGACATTGTATGATTGAATGGATAGACAGTTGGTAGATGAAATTTTATGTAGTGAAGTGAATCATTTTGGTAGAGGAATGAGAAGATGCAATATAAAATAAAAGATACAATTGTAATGTGGGTGTAAGAACAGGAGACCTTGTAGTGTATGCACACATATCAATGAAGGTGGCAGGACAGATTGAAAAGGGCATACAGACGCTGAGGTATTGAGGTACAAAGGCAATGAAGTTCTGATTAACCTTTCTCTGCGTTGGCTTCAATTTTATAATGTGTCCAATTCTGGGCTTCACACTTCAGGAAGAATATAAAGCAGAGTGGGTGCAAGAAAAGAGAATCGTTCCAGAATTTGGGGCCTGGATTATGTGAATAAACTGGAGGATTTGGAGTCATTCCCATTAGAGAAGAGGAGATTAACAGGATATTTGTTAGAAGTCTTCAAAATTATAAAGGTCTGGACAGAATAAATAAAGAGAAATGGTTGCCATTGGTAAAAGAGTTGATAACTAAAGGCACATAATTGTCAAAAGAACCAATGGCAACATAAAGAAACACTTTTACAAAGCAAATGGTTAGGACCTTATAAGAAAAATTTTCTGAGCTGTCTCACTGGTGTGTCTTGTACTCAGCTGATCTCACTCAACCAATTCCAAAAACTAGAAAAGACAACATGTATGCAAAGAAATAAAGAAAGTTTATTGCTAATGCATACATCAGGAGAAAAGACAGTCGGTGAGTGCCAATTTCCTTTCTGGCATAACAATACAAAATTCTGATTGATAGATTCTTCTGAACACTTTAGTTCTCCGTCCAGACTTTCATTCAAACTGGAGAGTCCAATTACAATATTATGCAGTATTATCTTAGCCAATAACATTCCACATTTCAGCAAGAAAGGAGTTCATTGTACCTTAAAGTCTCTCCCTCATTGCTAAGAAATCTAACCACATAAATCTGGTATGTTCAAGGCTATTACTAATATCTGCACATTTTAATTGGTAAAAAGGAGTCAGTTTTGCTGCCTGAATCAGTATGGGTTCATTATCAATATGAGAAACTGTACCAGCCTTGTTAACTAGGAATGAATATACTCCTGTTCATTCCAGAGCCCTGCTTAACTTGCAGGCCAATAAGAACAAACTGTTCTCTACGCTCCATTGTCTCCAAGAATGTGGATGTTTGCTGCTCTCTACTTCCCATCATGCTGAGCAAACAAATCATTGTTTGGCCAAGGTTCATAAACACATTTAAAACTACATTTTAGTTACAATACTTGTTTAAAGATCCATTACTACTGATTATATGTGATTAATAGACAATACTGCTGCAAATATTGTGTTATGACGTGCAGATGCCGGCATTCGACTGGGATAAACACAATAAGAAGTCTCACAACACTAGGTTAAAATCCAACAGGTTTATTTGGTATCAAAAGCCACTAACTTTCGGAGTGCTGCTTCTTCGTCAGGTGAGTGGGAGTTCTATTCACAAACAGGGCATATAAAGACACAAACTCAATTTACAAAATAATGGTTGGAATGTGAGCCTTACAGGTAATCAAGTATTAAAGATGCAGACAATGTGAGTGGAGAGAGCATTAAGCACAGATTAAAGAGGTGTATATTGGCTCCTTCCAGGACAGTGAGATTTTGCAAGCCCAGGCAAGTTGTGGGGATTACAGGTAATGTCACATGAACTCAAGATCCCAGTTGAAGCTTTCCACACAAGTTCCAAGTGTGTGGAACTTGGCTATCAGTTTCTGCTCAGTGACTCTGCGCTGTTGTGTGTTGTGAAGGTTGCCTTGGAGAATGATTACCTGAAGATCAGAGGCTGAATGCCCGTGACCACTGAAATGTTTCCCAATGGGAAGAAAACACTCTTGCCTGGTAATTGTCAAGCGGTGTTCATTCATCCGTCATCATAGCGTCTGCATGGTCTCCCCAATATACCATGCCTTGGGACATCCTTTCCCACAGCGTATCAAATGGACAATGTTCGCCGAGTTGCAAGAGTATGCATCGTGTACATGGTGGATGGTGTTCGCACATGAGATGATGGCATCCCTGTCAATGATCCAGCACATCTTGCAGAGGTTGCTGTGGCAGGGTTGTGTGGTGTCGTGGTTACTGTTCTCCTGAAAGCTGGATAATTTGTGCAGACAATGGTATGTTTGAGGTTGTGCGGTTGTTCGAAGGCAAGAAGTTGGGGTGTGGGGATGGCCTTGATGAGATATTCATTAATGACATGTTGAAGGCCCCGGAGAAGATGTTGTAGCTTTTCTGCTCTGGGGAAGTGTCCCGTGTTTGTCTTCTGAGGAGTTGGTGTGGTTTTTCACTGTGGCACGTTGGAACTGTCGATTGATGAATCATATTCTGTTCTTATGAGGGCATTTTTCAACATCTAGCGGTGTCTGTTGCGATCCTCCAAATCTGAGCAGATCCCATGTAAATGGAGGGCTTGTCCATAAGGGATGGCTTCTTTAACATGTTTAGAGTGGAAGATGGAGAAGTGGAGCATCGTGAGATTATCTGTGGGCTTGCGATACAGTAAAGTGCTGAGGTGGCCATCCTTAAAGGAGATGCGTATGTCCAAGAATGCAGCCAATTCCGGAGAGTGGTCCATGGTGAGTCTAATGGTGGGATGGAACTTGTTAATGTCATCATCTAGTTGTTTCAGTGATTGTTCACCATGAGTCTAAAGGAAAAAAATGTCATTGATGTATCTAGCATTGGTTGAAGGTCCTCTGTAGTAAAAAGGTCTTGTTCGAATCTATGCATGAAGATGTTGGCAATTGAGGTGCAATTTGCCCCTGGATGAAGAACTGGTTGTTGAAGTGTAGACATTGTGGTTCAAGATGAAGCAGATGAGTTGTGAAATTGCACCTGGAAACTGTCAGTTGTCGGTGTTGAGTACTGAGACAGTAGCAGCAATGCCATTGTCATGGGGGATGCTGGTGTAGACTGTAGAGATATCCATTGTGACAAGGAGTGCTCTTGATTCATTGCTGCATATGTGCTGAGTTTCTGCAGGAATTCTGTAGTGTCCCAACAAAAGCTGAAGGTTCTTTATACAATGGGTTTCAGGATGACATCGATGTAGCCGGAGAGGTTCTTGCACAGGGTCCCATTGCCTGATACGATGGAACGGTTGGTTGTGTTTCCCTTATGTATCTTCAGGAGGCAGTCGAGATTTCCAGCACGGACCACCAGGCAAGAATGTTCTCTTCCTGTTTGGGAACACTTCAGCTGTCACGGCATTCAACCTCTGATGTTTGGGTAAGCATTCTCCAAGGCGGCCTTCACAATACTATCAAATAAACTGTTTGGACTCTAACCTGGTGTTGTGAGACTTCTTACTGTATGCGCTCAGCAGGACAGATTGCCTTCTTATGTGCTTTAATCATTCTGTAATTCTATGATATTATCTCCGTCACAAAGACCTGAAACTTCCATCTTTGTTGTGTAGCCCATTTACAACTCTGATTCAGTTCCACTTCTGCTGAAAATCTCATCCATGCTTTCATTAACTCCAGACTTGACTATTCCAATGCTTTCTGTTTGTATTCAATTTTAAAATATAAGCTTATCCAAATTTCTGCTGCTCATACTCACAAAGTCTTTTTCACACATTGTCCCTATGCTTGCTGTTCTATTTGGGATCCCAATTAAACAATGCCTCAGATGTAAAATTCTTAGCCTTGTATTCAACTTGTTCCATGACTTCAAACATGGCCTCTTGTGCATCTCTGACTTCTTTCATCTCACTGTTGACAACTTTGTTTTTAACTACCTAGGCCCTGAATTCTGAAATCCTCTCCCTCAACTTCTTCACTTCCCTTTCTTCTCTCCCTCCTTGAGATACTCCTTAAAACTTCGGTCTTTGACCAAGCATTTGATCACCTGTCCCAATCTCTCCTTTGATACTCCGATTACAGTCCTGTGAAGTGTATTTTAATTATGTTAGTTATACTTTTGCAATCAGTTATGTTGTTCTTCAAGCACCTTTCAATTATTCCTGATAAACATCTTTTCAACTTCACTGGAATTCATGGGTACTAATTGAAATGCTCATATGATTTGAACAGTATTGAGGCGATAACAGTAAAATAGAACTTGATTATCAAAAGTCCTGTTAAAGAATGAACCTGGCCAACTGATATCAGAAAGATATTGTGATTTTAAGTTGACATTTTAGACATGCATTCTGTAGATATAGCACTAGCAGAGACCCTCCCCAGTCAGAAATATCTGTTAACAGCACAGACCTTTTCCTAATAGGAGTGTGTCCTGCCAGCAGAACGCTCACCTCTTAACAGGTAACCTCGCTTTCCCGAAGCACATTGTGCCAGGTGAGATCCTCACCCACCAGGTACATACGCCAGCAGGGTCCTTCATTTGCCTGCAGCATCTACTGTTTGAGGATCCCAATCCTCAAAATGTTTGCACTGTTAACAAACTCCTCGCTCTCCAAGACTATGTACTGCTGAAAGGAGCCCTCACTCTATAGGAGCATGTACTACTACGTTAACATCCAAGCTGATGTTGGTACTGGACCCGTCAATTTCAAGAATGATACCTGGCTTGGTAGATCCTTTGTTTTTATTCATTAATTGAATGTGGACTTTACAGACTGAGTCAGCATTCAGGCTCTCCCTACTTTTACTCTTTTTTAATCACAGCAACCCTGACAGTCAAAAATCTCACTAAAAATTTACATTTCTCAGTATCTTAGGTTAGCGAAGCTTCAAACAGTTTTTTGCTGTCAGACTTCAGAACGTTAATTAGATGCTTTCCTTCAGCTGCTTTATCTCCCTGAGGCATTCAAAAACCATATTCTAAGCTCATAATTTCAAAGAGCAAAGAAAATTACAGCACCGGCCCTCCAAGCTTGTAATGACCATGCTGTCTGCCTCAACAAAAATCCCCTATCCTTCTGAGGGCCATATCTCTTTATTCCCATCCTATTCATATATTTGTCAAGATGCCCCTTTAAAGTCACTACTGTTTTTGCTTCCATTACCTCCCCTGGCAGCAAGTTCCAGGTACCCACCACCCTCTATGTAAAGAAATTTTCAACTTCAGAGCAAACATGGGAGTTCCCCGAAGAGATTCTTGCAAAAAAAATTGAGTTGCCATTTGTTTGAGCATGATTTCACAAATGAATCTGACACTCTAAGAATATTTCAAAATGTTTCAATCATTATTACTACTTAAAAACAGAGTTCCTCAGCATGTTTCAAAGAACAAAACAACATGGGAAACAGGTCCTTCGGCCCAACGAGCCCGCGCCACCACTTCAATGTTCCCACTTTTACCCATGATCCCTGTCTATGTTTATAGAGCTATGCATTGGAACCAAATTTATGAGACAATTTAGGGAAAATTTGTTTTGCCAATCAGCCTAAGAGCACATATTTGGGGTGTGGGAGGAAACTGGAGCCCCGGAGAAAACCCACGCAAGCACAGGGAGAATGCGCAAAATCCCACAGACACAGGCCCAAATCCATGTATCTGCACATTGCAGCGATAGTCACTGAGCTGTTGTGTTGCCCATCAAATGGTCCAGTTCAAGCGTACGCTAACGATGAGAAGCACTAGGCTTCACGTGAGAGCAGCCCTCTCATGACCCATCGTATGTATGCCCCTTGTCAGATGACAAGGCAGACCGAAGTACCTGTTCTGGAAATCTAGGGACGGAGCGTATGCTCATCCGAAAAGGCGGCAGCACAACACTGAGCAGTTCACTTTGCATGCACTCTTTTGTTAGTGCAGAGATCAGCACTAACAGCGCAGTGGCTCCCCCATTGCTGATATCCATCCTGATCCATCTGACCTCTCTGCGTCCTGCCGACAGTCACAACCCCACACTCCCTCAATCCTAATCCCAATGACCAGTCCCAATGTTTACCCCCTCAGTCAGCCCCGATGCTTCCCCTCCCTCCCCCCCTCCCTCCCTCCCGACAGCTCTGATCGCCCTACCTCCCTAATAGTCCTAGCTCCCATCTTGGCAGCCCCAACCCCCCATCCCACCTAAATTACCAGCCTGAATCATTCTCATTCCCTCCATCCCCAATGATCCATATTGCAGCGTGGCAGCAGGTTCACCTCTCCCCACCAATTGCATCCCAGTAGGCCCACACCTTCTGTCTCCACCCCCTTGGCATTGTCCAGTGCCCAGAGGGCATTCCATTTTGTCCCTTGGGCAATGTTTGGATGTTCTGCCTAAGCTGTTCCCCTCTCTCTCACTGACTTCATGGGGAGGTTCTCAATAGCTTCTCTTCCACCACTGGGGTCAGGTCACCTGTATCTCTTTTAGTGGGGAGCAGTAGAAACCCCCCTAGGAAACTACTCCCGGCAGAGTCAGCGAGTGGGGAAGTATACATGGGAGACTCTAGCAGGCCTAGAGAATTCAGTCCCAGACCATTAATCATACGGAAATGGATATTTCTCTACGATAATCAGCTCTGCGCCAATTTCTGATGAGGAGCTAATTACGTCAAAAAACTTAGCTTCGGAGATGCACGAAAGCAAGATAGCTTACAGGAAGCCTGCAAAATGGCCATTGCTGATGTCTTCCTGTCAACTGCACTACTTGAGCAGCACAGTGGACTGGGAGAATGGCTGCACCCTTTGGCATATACACATCTTAACTGACTGCTTCCTAGTTTCCCTTTTTCTCTGTATGTCTCTGGACCGCACCACCCACAGACCCCCACCCGTCTCCAGGCAACAGTGTAGTTTTATCTCATCTATGTCTTATCTTTGCTAAACTGTAACCCGTTTTTTCACTTCAAGAGTTGTAAATCCTAATTAAAAAATGTATACAATCAGGCCCTCCAGACTTCCCAGCACTAAGCTCACAAAAATCTCTGAATGAAAATAAAACCATGCTTCACCAAATACAAAATAAAGATTCAACTTAAACCACACATTGTACTTAATGTTAAGACCCAGGTCAGAAGTACCAAGATGCTTTGTGAAGTTAGTCTGGACAGCAAGCTTAACATTTGATTTCAGTATTAATATGCATAAGGTGTTTCACTCGAGATATGATTCAAGTGATCCACTGGGAAGCTTTTGTCAAACAAAGTTTATTTAAGAACACAATTAGAATATGACAAAGAAAACATAACATTTACCAATTATAAGACTTAAAAATGACACAGTATAATTCCTAACAACTAGCACTCTCTGTTGTTCCAGTTTATAGCAATATCCCACAGATATATGCTTTTCTTGAAAACTAGTTAAAACAAAAACAAATATGCTCACTTTATGCCAGATTTCCAGCTTTTTAACACTTCTGGATAGCAAACCTGTCAGCAATTCTCAGAGAAGTATAAATCTTCCAGACAACAGAAGCCAGTATCTGGCAGCTTCGAAAAAAACAGTCAGCCAGACAGTCGAATCTCCAACTCCAGAGAGGGGAAAAACACTACTGTCTCTCTCAGCTTCAAGCAGCTTCTGAAAAACAAAACTAAAATCAGATTTTTTTTGTGAAGCATGATGTCCCGAGTCACATAACATGACTTGTCAATCACCACCCCCACCTCCCCTCCGAATCAACCTCTGCTCTGCCATCCCAGGGGAACACTGAAAACAACGTGCCATTAAATTAATTCAGATTGAATTCAACATATGTCTCTTCAGTAACAATAAA
The DNA here is from genome assembly GCA_024679065.1 of Sphyrna mokarran. Taxonomy (NCBI): domain Eukaryota; kingdom Metazoa; phylum Chordata; class Chondrichthyes; order Carcharhiniformes; family Carcharhinidae; genus Sphyrna; species Sphyrna mokarran. The sequence continues at coordinate 42,959,560 of JAGIQG010000024.1, forward strand.
GAACACCGGCTGCAGACAACATAGTGCTGACAAAATCCCAGGGGCTGCTGAAACATCCTGCAGGGAAACAATTGAAATACATTTCTTAAAGGCACAATAGCATTACACCAACATCTCCAAGCAAAAATGCAACAAAAGGATATCTTTAAGAGGCATTTTCATTTTCTATTGCAATCTCCTTTGTTCACTATCTCCATTTTACTGATGCAGATTATACTCTCGCAGTAACAATGTATTTACATCAAATCACAAGTACCTTTATAGTATTGAATTATATTACACTCAAGTCAATTTTGAACAGTAAGGATAGTGGTATCTTACGAAAAAAATTCTAAGTGCCAAATGAGTGAGAAAACGGGATTGAATGTTGTGTTTTACAGTGAACCGTGAGTCACAATCTTACCATAATAAAATTTTAGTGCAGTAAAAGAATCGTGCCGTGATTCTCACTGGAATGGACCATCCGGGTGCATGACTCACCCAAACTGCCTGTAACTACATAACATTGACAATAGAGAGGTATGTAGAAGCATTAATGATGGACAACACAGAGAGTTACGCCAGGAGAATAGTAGCCAGAAGAACTTCCCCAAGATTTGCTGAGGGAGAGTTGGGCCATCTAGATGTAGTTAAGGAGAGGAAGGACATTTTTTCCTCCCCCCAGAAGGGCAATGAGCTAGAGGTTTCTCCAGGAAGCAGTAGTGGCGGCAGTCAGTGTCTGTGCACTGACACATAAGACTGGCCCCCAATGACACAAGAAACTGAATGATCTTATTCGGGCAGCAAGGATGAGTGTCTATCCTGTTCTGCTATAAGTCCCGTGAGTCCTACCATGTCCATGTTGATGCACCCCTGATATCCTGTGGCCTTCCACAACTCAGCCCCCCAGCACCTGTCTCCAACCCCTCTGGCAACCCCTGTCAAATCCCTGCTTACTGAGGCACAACCCCAAGGACACCACCCAACAGACCCCCATACCCTTCCAACCGTCAGGCTTTCAATTTCCCCTTCTGTTCTCACAGAAGATAACCCCTAACAGGAGGGAGTGGGAGAAAACAGGAGATGGGGTCCCTGACCTGTGAATTCTCACTCCCTTTAAGGAGAGATCCCTTGATCTGGCAGGGAAAGAGGGAGTGAATGACAGCTAGGTTGGAGGACTGGCAATCAGGACATAAGCACCCACAAAATCTTCAGTCATGTGACATACTTTAAGCGAGAGGCGTGTTGCTCAGATTCTCCCTTGCAGTGAACCACGTGTCTTTTGTTGCAGAAAGTGACCCTAATGCACCGGGTCTGTCCGGTGTCGCCAGACCAACACCTGCAAGGGTGGCATCCATAGTCAAAAGCCTGGATATGGATATGCCAAAAGCAGGATATGGTTGCCATTCATTGCTGGATCCAAAACATGGCTGAGCCACAGCAGGACATAGCTGAGACTCAGTAGGTCATGGCTGAGGAACTCGGGACATTCTCAAGTAACAGGAGTCATGGCTCGAGCTTTGAGAGCATGGCTCAGTCACACTGGCACATTGTTGAGGGGCTGCAAAGCTTGGCCCAGCCTCAGAGAACACTTTCTGAATTTTGGCCATCCTCAAAGGGTCATGCCAAGGGCTCGCAGTCCCTGGGACAATCATAGTTGGTCCTCTAGGACTGGCAGGGCCAGGTGATACTGGGGTTTCTGGAGCTCATTCCAGCTGCTCTACTGTTCCATGAAGTGACCCAGATGTTACTGGTGCCTTGAGCAAGCACTATGCTGGGCCTTCCACCCAAAAGACTCTGGCCATCTCTAAGCTTCCTGAATCCCCTTTTCTAATACCAATATATCTTGTTGGCTGGCATGGATACATTTCTAACACCAGAAAGTCAGCTGGGGCCTTCCAATTCCTGGCCCTTGGGGACAACTACCAATGACATCGCATGCCTCAAGGCACAGAACACAGCTAACCGCCTCCATCTTCGATGTGGAGGAACATCTAGACGTAGTGATAGACTATGTAAGATTAAGAGCTTCTGAATCACCAAGAAGGCATGGTTGAAGGACTGCGCTAGTTAGGTTGAGGGAAGTAGATACTATTTAGAATTATTTATACCTGTTTTATTGCACTATTAAATATCACCACTTGTAGTAATTACACTGTCAGTTTCATTAATAAATGTAATTTCACGCCACAACTGTGACTAACCTGTTTGTAATTCGACTCTCAAAGGGATGACAATACCAAACCACTCTCAGAGAGGCTCAGAGCAGTGTTCTGCATGGGAGATGCCCTTTAACCCACCGAGTATGTGATCTCCATTTCCCAACATCTGTGCCAGACGCTTGACTGGCATGGGACTCAAACTGCTCATGCCATACTGTCCCAGCAGTGGGTGACCTGCAGGCTCACTGTGTCACATAGCTTGGCTTGGCATCCCTAGCAACAGTCGGACTTGGGAATGTCTCCCCTACCCTCCCACCATCCCCCAATGCAGGTGGAGAGAGGGTTAAGCACAGGTTAAAGAGATCTGAACTGTCTCAAGCCAGGACAGTTTATGAGATTTTGCAAGCCCAGGCAAATCATGGGGGTTACAAACAGTGTGCCGTGAACTCAAGATCCCTGTTAAAGCTGTCCTTGTGTCAAGTTGGAACTTGGAAATCAGTTTTTGCTCAGTGATTCTGCAATGTGGTGTGTCATGAAGGCTGTCTTGGAGAACGCTTACCTGAAGATCAGAGGCTGAATGCCCGTGACTGCTGAAGTGTTCCCCAACAGGAAGTGAACCACTCTGCCCGCTGATTGTCAAGTGGTTCATCTGTTGTTGTAGTGTCTGCATGGTCTCCCAGTGTACCATGCTTCGGGATATCCTTTCCTGTAGCATATCAGGTAGACAATATTGGCTGAGCCGCAAGAGTATGTACTGTGTATCTGCTGAATGGTTTTCTCACTGAGATGATGGCATCTGTATCGATAATCCAGCACATCTTGCAGAGGTTGCTGTGGCAGGGTTGAGTGGTGTTGTGGTCACTGTTTCATTGAGGGTTGGGTAGTTTGCTGCGGTAAGAAGTCTGACAACACCTTCATCAGGTGAACGAAGGGACAAACCCCAAAAGCTTGTGAGTTTACTATCAAATAAATTGGTTGGACTTAAACCTGGTGTTGTCAGCCTTCTTACTGTGTTTGCCCCAGTCCAATGCCAGCATCTCCACATCATGACTAGTTTGCTGCAGAAAATGGTCTGTTTGAGGTTGTGCGGTTGTTTGAAGGCAAGAAGTGAGGGTGTAGGGATGGCCTTCGCAAGATGTTCATCTTCATCAATGACATGTTGAAAGCTCCGGAAAAGGTGTTGTAGCTTTTTCGCTCGGGGAAGAACTGGATGATGAAGGATACTCTGTCAGCCATGTCCCATGTTTGTCTTCTGAGGAGGTCTGTGAGGTTTCTCGCTGTGGCGTGTCAGAACTGTCAATCGATGAGTCGAGCACCACATCCTGTTCTTATAAGGGCGTCTTTCAGTGTCTGTAAGTATCTGTTGCAAACCACCTCATCTGGGTAGATCCTCTGTATACAGAAGGCTTGTGCGTAGGGACTGGCTTCTTTGACGTGCTTAGGGTGGAAGCTGAAGAAGTGGAACATCATGAGGTTATCCGTGTGCTTATGCTGAGGTGACCATCCTTGATGGAGATGCTTGTCCAAGAATGCAACCGCTTGCGAAGGATAGTCCATGGTGAGTCTGATAGTGGGATGGAACTTGTTGATGTCATCATATAGTTGTTTCAGTGATTGTCCACCATGAGTCCAAAAGAAGAAAATGTCATCGATGTACCTAGTATATAGCAGCGTTTGAAGAACCTGTGCGGTAAGGAGATCTTGTTCGAACCTGTGCGTGAAGATGTTGACATATTGATGTGCAAATTTGGTCTCCACAGCTGTTCCATGTGTCTGAATGAAGAACTGGTTGTTGAAGGTGAAGATGTTGTGGTCCAGGATGACGCAGATGAATTGTAGAATTGCATCTGGGGATTGGCAGTTGTCGCCATTGAGTGCTGAGGCAGTTGCAGCAATGCCGTCGTCAATTCCCAGCTTGGGTTACTGTCTGTGTGGAGTTTGCACATTCTCCTCATGTCTGCGTGTGTTTCCTCCGAGTGCTCCTCCCACAGTCCAAAGATGTGCAGGTTAGGTTGATTGGTCATGCTAAATTGACCACAGATGCATAGATTAGAGGATTAGTTGGCAAAATATGTATGGATATGAGGGGTGGGCAATGGGTGGGATTGTACTCAGTGCAGACTCGATGGTCCGAATGGCCTCTTTCTGTACTGTAGGGTTTCTATGGTTTCTTTCAATGATTTCATCATGGGGATATTGCTATAAAGTGTGATGAGGAGTGCTCTTGGTTCAACTCCTGCATGTGTGCTGAGTTTCTGTATGATGTCCATAGTGTTGCAACAGAAGCTGTGGGTTCTTCGTACAATGGGTTTCAGGATGTTCTCGACGTAACCAGAGAGTTTCTTATGGAGGATCCCATTACCTGATACAATGGGATGGCCAGGTGTGTTGGCCTTGTGTATCTTCAGGAAGGGGTGGAGATCTGTCCAGACAGCAGAACCACATCTTCAAGAGCCTGATGCGCCACTTGTTGGTGGACTAGGTAATGGGCCTTATTGTAATGGATCTCCGCATCAGTCTCTGTCATCCGCACTGGCATCATCAGCCAAGCCCTTAGTGCGTAGCCCTTGTCCCCCATGAGCCATCTTGGCAGCCTTCGCTGATCTTTGAAGATCCTATAAATGTCAGAGCTCCACAGAAGAAGCAATCTTTCACAGTACCTGTGTGATCTTCACACACTTGCATGACACTTATATCATGGTCACAAACCAGCTGAGCATTCAATGAGTGGAACCTCTTCCTGTTTACAAAGTACAGTGCCTGACATATTGGTGACCACAGGGAAATGTGCATCAGTCACTAGTCTCCTGAACATGGAGCAAGCTGGTGATGGTGGAAAAGCTTGCAGCCCATGCTTCCTGCTGGGCCTGGGCCATGTCCAAATTAATGTACTGGCTTGCCCAGGCAAAGAGGGTATCTGTCACTTCGAGGAAATTTTAGAGTTGGGACAGTGGTAAATCTTCATTGGTGTTTTGTGCCTCTGAAGGTTGTTGGGACAGATGGAATGTGATGAGTTTGAATAGTTTTCAGATATCTTTATTTAAGTCTTTCCCATTCTTTTCTCTAGTGTAATATAGTTCTTTTTTTTGGTTTCATAAATGTTTTATTTTTGAGTTAACAGTCTATTGTTCGAACTGCAAGCCATTCCTTATGGACTGAAAACTCGGAAATCCTGCTGGCAGCTTGGAAGGACCTAGTAGCAAAAAAGTTGACAGTCGCCATAACCTTCATCACCACTGGGAACGGATGTCCCCTTGTCTATCAAAGTTGATAGACAATTTGCAACAATCTGATACAGGTACCACACCATCTCCATGCTTAGCCAGAGGCTACGGCATGGCATCCGTCAGCTTATTACATGTTCTGAACTGCCCAGGTCTCCATTTCCTCTTTTCTGTTCCCCCTCCCTCAGGCCTATAGGTGCCTGCATCCTGCTTCTGACCAACGGTCCTCCCACTGCAACTTCTGGCTTGGGCTGGCTTTGCAGTGGGCAGCCATGTCCCTCCTGTGTTTCTAGAAGAATGATGGCCAGGTCTATTAGCTCCATACCAAAATCCATCTTTGCTTTGTGGGGGAGGATGGGGAATAGAGAGAGAAGGTGACAGTTTGTGAAGTTAGCCATCATGAGACTTGCACTCCCTCCCAGCACCCATGTCCCCATGACTATGGATGGTGGCAAACCTACACCATCCCCAGTGCTATGCACCACTTTGACAGTTGGCAACCGTCATTGCAGCCTCACCTTGGGGGGTGAACAGAAAGCATACAATGGTTATGCAGAGGTCCCCATTGAAATCCTTGAAGCCTAAGCATGGGTATGCACCCACCTGGATGTCTGGTGCAGTGGCTCTAAGAAATGGCTTGCAGTTCAAGCAGTATGGTGTTAACTCAAAGAATAAAATATTTACGAAACCACGAAAGAAATGAACTATATTACACTAGAGAAAAGAATGGGGAAGATTTAAATAAAGATACCCAACAACTATACAAACTCATTACATCCCTTCCATCCCAACAACCTTCAGAGACACAAAACACCAGTGAAGATTTACCACTGTCTGAACTCTAAAGTTTCATGCTGAGAAATTTTCATGCTGAAGAAACTTATTTCTTCTGGTAGACTTCTGAGCATTCACTAGATGTTTTCCTTCAGCTGCCATATCTCTCTGAGACTCAAAAAACACAGCATAAGTTCACTATTACTTCAACTTCAGATCAAACACATAAGTTCCCTAAATTTAGTTCCCCAGCAGGCTTGCAGGACTTTTTATTAGAAGGATTAGACCTTTGCATTCTCTGGTGCATATATACATACTACATGACTCACTCTGCTTCCTTATTTCTCTATGTGTCCCTGGACATGTCATTAGGCAACAGTACAGTTTGTTGTACTTTGTATCTTTTTAACTTCACTAAAAACTATCCTCTTGTTAACCCATCTCTATGTTTCAAGAGATATGAAGTATTATTAAAAATGCATTATAAAAACAAGGTTTGGGACATTCCTGCATCCAGCTCACATGAGCCTCAATGTGAAACAAAATCCAGATTTCCTTTTTCTTAGCACTCTAATACAAAATGCATTAAACTAAAAACCAAACGATGTTTCTAACAGTAACAAGATATTGCACTCTCTAGTATTGTTTGTTGCAAACAAAGTTTCTCAATCTGCAGGACTACTGATAGATTCACTTACACTCTGGAGTGCACACTGATCATAGATTCCCTTACATTCTGGGAGTGCATACTGCTCACAGATTCCCTTACACTCTTGGAGTGTAAACTGTTACAGAATCTCTTACACTCTGGGAGTGTACACTACTCACAGATTTCCTCACATTCAGGGAGTCTACACTGCTCACAGATTCCTTCATACTCCGGGAGTGTACAATGCTCACAGATTCTCTCCAGGTATCAGGGACTAGATCAGAAACTTCAAGATTTGTTATGAAGTTAAACTAGATGCCCAACTTTATTTTGGCTGATTTTGGCATTAGCGCAAGCATGGTGTTTTGCTTCAGCTGTGATTCTATTGACCAACAAGCTCGGTTTTATTAAAACAAATTTTATCACACAGTTAAAGTATAACAAAGAGAATTTGTATAACTTTTTCCAGTTGAAATACTTAAATATGATAAGCTATAATTCTTAACAGCAGTTTACATAGTTCCAATTTAAGCAATATCCCCACGACATAAATATTTTTTCAGAATCAATTAGCACAAAATAGAAATGCTGACATCGATGCTAGATTTCTTGCCTTTTAATCCCTCTGCACAGAGGTCCAAGAACACATCTGTTGTCTAAGTCCTATACAGCAGAGAAAGATATATCCTCAAACAGCAGGATTCAACGAAAGAAATTTATTTTCTGGCAGATCTCAGTTTCTAATCTTCAGAAATCACAGAGCTATTTCCTTTCTCTGCAGAATCCAAGTAACAGTTGAACTGGGTTTATCTCTGTGAGGTCAGCCTCATTCAGTCACATGACCTTTCCTGTCAAACCTTAAATCCCACTCTGGAAAAACCCCAGAGGAAAAAGCTAACATAACAATCCTGGCCAGATTAAAACAAACATTCCAGCAATTAAGATCAATAATGCCTTACAATAACAACAGAGGATACCGGCTATAGACAATGCAGCACCAATAAATATAAGTAACTGTTAAAAGGAATCCTGCTAAAGAAATATGGCACAAATATATTTACTAAAGGCTCAGTATTGTCACAAGGAGTGCATACTGCTGACAGGATTTCTCACTCTCCAGGACTGCTACTGCTGACAGGAACACTTTTCAGTTCCTTACTCAAATGTGTTGGACACCATCGATGTTGAGAATGGTGCTCATAAACCATAGAAACTAGAAGTAGGAGCAGGCTATTCTGCCTTTCGAGCCTCCTCCGCCATTCATCTTGATCATGACTGATCACCGAATTCAATATACTGAACCCTCCTTCCTTCCATATCCCATTGTCCCTTTAGCCACAAGAGTTATATCGAATTTCTTCTTGAAATCAGACAATGTTTTGGCCTCAACTACATTCTGGAATCAGCCTGGTAAATCTTTGCTGTACTGCCTCTTTAGCAACGACATTCCTTCTCAGATAAGGATACCAAAAGTGCATACAACACCCCAGGTGTGGCCTCACTAATGCCCTATTCAATTACAGCAAAACATTTCTATCCTTACACTCAATTTATCTTGCTATGAAAGTCAACATACTATTTGTCTTCTTTATTACCTGCTATACCTACACGCTTACTTTCAGCAAAGAAGTCTCATGTCAGGTGTGTTTCTATCAAGATCCCTCACATGAAAACTTGGATCAAATTGTTCACTGAATTACAGAATTGTTGCAGTGCAGAAAAAGGCCATTTGGCCCATCAAGTCTGCACCAATTCTCTGCCGATGCCCTATCCCCATAATTTCACATATTTATCCTGCTAATACCTACATATTTTGAGACACTAAGGGTCAATTTAACATGGCCAGTCACTTAACCTGCATATCTTTGGACTGTGGGAAGAAACACATGCATCTGGAGGAAACCCACGCAGACACGGACAGATCGTGCTAACTTCACACAAACAGTCACTTAAAGCCATTTTTGAGCCCACGTCCCTTGCACTGTGAGGTAATTGTGCCAACAATTATGTGACCATTGTGCCAAGAAGCCATTTGGAGGTCGTATCTGCACCTGCTTTCTGAATGAGCAGACTACTTAATGCCATTCCCCCACTTTCTTCCATAAGCCTACATGTTCTTCCTTTTGAGATAACAGTGAAAGACAATGAACTACACAGTATTGGCATGGATGACTAGAACATTCAGGTTGTTGCACGTCATAAGATATAGTTTCTTCACACTGACACTAAATTTACAGTGTATAACCGATACTCTGAAATCTGTGTTACTAGCAGCAATCTTGAGGTTAAGCATAAGAATATGCACCCAGATGTCCATAGCTAGGCATCTCAGACTGCTGAATCTCCATATCTCGATACAGCTGGTGATGTAAATTCTTGATGGGTTATGGTGTTTGTCTTATCAATGTTCCTGATACCTGATATTCACCAGGATAGAACTTATATTCAAATTCTTCAGTTGTCCAAAGACCAGCTGGTGACTATCTTCCTTGAGAGTTGGTAAGCAGGATTTCTTTGAGATTAAGTTTTTTCTTGTTTTTCACAGGAAATGGGCATGGCTGGCTAGGCTACTGTTTCTATTGCCCATTCCTAATTACTTTCGAGAAGGTGGTGGTGAGTTGCTATCTTGAACAATTGCAGTTGTCTGTTGCAGGTACACCCACAGTGCTGTGGAAGTTAAGTTACAATAATTGTGAAAATTAAAGTTCTATAAATGCCAAAAAAAACTCTATCGAGTAATGGAAAATGATTATTAGTCAAACACAGCCTTCAGTCAGGCTTTCAGTAAGGTCAAAGCTGATGTACGCAAAATAAGAGAGTATACCTAAAACTTTATTTCAAAAGACTGCATTCCAGGTTAGGAGAGTAGAATGAAAACAAAGAACAAGTTACCATAGTGATTGCCAAATAGCAAGATAAGGGGACGTACTATGCTAATAAAGTATTTGTTTCCTATTGGATAAGAAATCGCAAAAGGCTATGTTATGATTGGTGGATATATATGTCAATGAAAGATGTGAAAAATCTCTTTTTCCTGATTTGCTGTAATTGATTATAACTGCTGAGCTTTTTCTCTATAACCTCAGAACTGCTCCACCTATCCTGTGTTGGTCGTAGAGAGTTCTCTTTGTGCATAAGTAATTAAAGACCTTGCATTGGATTTGTGGTGTCCAGTGCTGTTTCTATAAGGAGTCAACTGAATTGCTGTTACCCAAGAGAACCCCAACAGTGTTGTCATGGAGACAGTGTCAAGATTTTGACCTAGTGACAGAGAAAGAATAACAATATCGTTCCAAATCAAGATGACGTGATTTTGATTCTGTGATTCTGATTCTGTGTGACTTGAGGGGAAGCTTGCATATGCTGCCCTTGTCCTTCTAGGTGGTGGAGAAAGGAGCCTTTATGAATTGCTACAGCACATTTTGTAGATGATACAGACTGCAGTGGTGGTGAAAGATGTGAACGTTAATGTGGTGTTTGGAGGCCTAGTAAAGTGAATTGCTTTGACCTGGATGGTGTTGACCCTCTTTATTGTTGATGGAGTCACACTCACCCAGGCAGGGTATTCCATTACACTCCTGATTTGTGCCTTGTAGATGGTGGACAAGCTTTGGGGAGTCAGGAGTTGATTGCCAAGTCGTGCAGGCCTGCAGCATTCTGAGGCATGGTTGCCTCAGCAGCTGGTGTAGCTTGTTAATGGAATTTGGAGAGGAAGATTTATGACTGCACGATTGAAGATAACTCAGAAACTCAGTGTCCTGAAATCTTGGCAGTTACCACTTTGCAGCCAATCTGTGTGGTGGTCGGTGAAATGTATACTTATGGAGGAGATTTACACTTTCTTAATGGCAGAATTACTTGTATTGATTTCTCAGTAAATTGATTTAGGCATTCTTAAATCCATTGATGTCTTTGCATGTCAGACCAATAGAATGGTTTTAACTTAGATGGGCATTTACTGTTGATTGCATTGCCATATTTTTTACTATTTTCTCAACTCTTGATTTCATATGTTAATTTAGAGCTGCGCTTTTCTCAGCTTGGCTTTTGACGATGATCATTGGAACCATTTGTATGGAAAGCAGAAAGAAGCATTGTTTTGATAAATGTTGAGTGCAGGCTGAAATTTTCAAACATCTGGCACTGGGAGCTGTTAACTTTCAGAATTGATCTCAGAGCAATAACTTAAATCATAAATAAATGATAAATTTGCCCTGTTTGAGAGCAGTAAACAAGTTTACTGCAAAAAGGTATTCTGATAGATTGTTGGCACACAGTACCAACTACTATAAAGTGAGATAAATATTCACTTATTAGGTATCTATGTCTTCCCTTCTTCCTCTGCTACCTGCTTAACACTGTTGGTCAGAGACAACCTGGGAGCAGACATTTGTTCAGAATACTGTCATCAGTGACAGTATAAATTGAGAGTACTGTTAACATGCTATCTGTGATTAGCAACTTTAATTCAAAGCACGATTAACAAGGAGTGACTGATAACCACTAACAAGTGTATTCAGTTCTCCCTTTACAATATTTAGAGCATGTGAAAATTCAGCACAACACATTTTACATTTTCACTAAGAATTCTTCAGGCGTCACTGGGCCAATTTCCTGCATACTCCTATTTGTTTGGAATCTCATCATTGGCTGATTTTCTCAATGCTGCAATTGATGAAGGTGATCAGAGGCTCTAATTTATAAATGTTGGCAAATGATACCACAATTTACCATAACAGCACACTAGGAGCACACATTCAGAAAATCAGCCGCAATTTTCACACTTGAGCATAATGAATGAAAGGCAATGCACAAAAGATAAAGTTATTTAATTGATTTGTCAAACCTTAACAGCCACAGTATATGATGTTACTTGTAACAGCTGGATTTTCAATCACAAAAAAATATAAAAGCATGCATTTAGACATGTCTCACAGTGTTTTGCAACCAGTGAATTAATTTTGAACTACATCATTGTTGTGCATATGCGACAACCAATTTGCAATTAGCAAAGCTCATAAAAAGTAATGTGATAAATAATGATTTAATCTATTTTGATATTGACAGTTGATAAATTTTGACCTTCTTGTCCTTGAACAATGCTGCAGAGTTTTTAGTGTCCATCTATTCAAAAAGACTGATTTGTCCCAAATACTGCAGCCCTACAAAATTTCCCGTTGGTCTCATAGGCATGTTTTTATCCCATATTGTCTGCTTGTCAATACGTCCCACCTCATTAATAATGTATTCACGAGGAATACACGGTGGGTTTGGATTTTCCTTCCATGCCATGAACATTGTTCTTCTTCGCTTTGGGTGCAATGTTTAAAGTATACCACTTCGTAGATCAGATCTGCTCTCGATGACAGATGGCTCTATAAGCCAAAAAGATGCCAGCCCTCAAATGCAGTGACTACTTATTGGAACACCTTTTGGATGCTATTGAGCCCTGCCATGATGTCCTTCACTCTCACTCTAATCGCAAGAGATCCAGCACAGCCACCAGTCTGGCCTAGGAAGTGGTGTCAGTGGTGGTCAGTGCCAGCAGGAGATCATGCCTTCAGTGTAAGAAGATGAATGATCTTATCCATTCCACCGGGGTAAGTCAACAACCTCTTCAACATCAACGCACATTCCCAAACCCATCATACCACTACAGGGATTTCACATTCCAAGGGACAACATCCCTAATTCTCAGACACATCCTCACATCATGCTGAGTGAAACTGGAGGAGCGCATCTGCCTGCTGTCTGGTGAAACGGTGTTTACATATGCAGTCATGGTAGTCTCCATGGGAAGGATGGTGGATGGCATGGAGACATTGGTCCAGCAGAATGTGGAGATGTGTGCATATCTGCACTCCTTTATGATAACCATGGACTAATTCCTACAATGGGAAGGTGAAAGGGAATTGACACCCCTCCAGCTGTTTCTTCCCTTCAAGGAATTGGGTTGGGGCACTTTGTTCTTTGTTCTTAGTTCTTAAGCACCCAAAGGGAAGAGGAGTGGCAGCTGGACAGCCATGGGTCATCCACTAAGAAATCTCCCTTGGAATTCACTTTGCCTGTGACCCCCTAAAGTTCGTCCTCTGATCGCAGATGTTGCAGCCAGCCTTTAGGTGAACAGCCTATGCAAGCCAGGGCCCTCAAGACATTGACTCTTCAGAGAGCACACAACAACATATGAAAGGCAACAGCCCCAACCACTTCACAGGCTGTTTCAACCCCTGCTGCAGGTATCAGGGCAGCACCTAGAAAAGGTGGCAGCCCAAGAAAAATTAAGAAATTTTGGTCACAAGTAGTTGCATGGGTGAACACATGTTGTCACTTCATATTCTGAAGTAAGATGCATATATCGTGGATAAGATACAGCGTGGGGAGAGTCGGTGCAGATTCAATGGGCCAAATAGTCTCCCACTGTACTGCAGTGACTCTATGACTTGAAGGCACAAGCCAAGAATGCAATTAAATACACTCCGCTTACTTGGACTTATTACATAAGGAAAAAGCAGTCTGTTGATTATCAGTCTGTGTACCACTTTAAATATCCACACCTTGACTACAGAATTATCTTATCTCCAGTATACAGCATCTGCTGGATAAGCTGCAATGACTTATGAGGATTACTTCAACTGCACTTCCCAAATCAAGACCACATGAAAGATAAGGGCAGCAAGTGCATGGGGACACTATAACCTCCAAGTTCTTTCTTTAGAAATTTACAAAGCCCTACTCCCATTTCCCTGCTGTTTATGGCTGAAATTTTCAGTGGTGATGTGCACAATTACATCTGGCTGTAGCTCAATATCCCTTTTCAATAAATTCTATTTTAACACCCAAGTCCAAAGCCCAAACTGAGCATGATTTGTCAATATTTAGAAATCTCACTGAAGCCAGAGGTTGATTGATGCAATAAGTGGAAATGATATGTAGAAGGGGCCCATGTTAAGTCGAAATTACGCATCATTCTTGAGACAGAACTGGCACAGTATTGTTCTGCAACTAGTCAATACTAAAACTGGCCTGAAAAAACCCAGTGCATGGGAATTTACATGTATTTAAAACATGGAAAGAACTATAAAGTGCTATAAGGTTCATGATGAGAGATACAGGAGGCATATCCGAGGTAGATTCTTTACTTAGAGAGTGGTTGGGGTGTGGAATGCACTGCCTGTTGTGATAGTGGAGTCAGATACTTTAGGAACTTTCCAGCGGTTATTGGATAGGCACATGGAGCACACCAGAATGATAGAGAGTGGGATCTTGGGTTTGGACATAGTTCGGCACAACATCAAGGGTCGAAAGGCCTGCACTGTGCTGTACTGTTCTATGTTCTATAATTGTACTGGGAAGGGCGTTATCTATGTGCTTGAAAAAGCCATATGGAAACAGTTTTCCCTATTTTTAACTGTACTCTATTTAATTTGGTCTAAAAAAGTAAAATTTTGTTTCATCAAGACCCAGTTGCTGTTCTTGAATAAATGCAAAATATATTCAGTTAATTCAACAAGCAATGCCAAACATGGTTTCACCAGATAGTGTAAAGGTGATGAGTAAGTCAAGATGCGCAAAGCTTTCCACGTTTTAATGTAATTTCTGTTTTCCTGGCTATAAAATCTGTGGGAGAATTCGTTAACTTGCACTAATTTCTAAGCTAATGGTGATTGTTTTGACGTTTTGAATTTATTATGCAATTATTTGAAAGGATACCAGGTAAACGTGGCATCTGTACATACTACATTTCATACAATTAGAAACTGAATAAATAGTCTGTGTTCCCTAACTACTAAATGAATTGATTAAATGCCATATTCTCAACTGACATGTTCATGATCTTATGAGGTGCAATGTTTTATGATTCCACAGGCGGTTCATAACAGTAATAAAGATGGTTATAATCAATAGAATCCCTCAATCCATACAACAGTAAGCTGTGATTTATTAGATTTTGGATGCTGATTATTCAGTCTTGGGCATAAAAAGCACAGATGTTCTGATCTAGGCAAGCAAGAACATTAAACTATTTTCACTATGACATCATTAATGATTGTATTGCAGTGCATGAAGCATCCAACTTATGGTAAATATTCAAAACCACAGAATAACACATTCATCAGGGACAGAGGGACAAGTTGTCCTGAAAGTTTGCGGCTTTTGCTACAAATAAACCTGTTTGAACTTTGAACTGGTATTGTGGCATTTCTTTCTATCATGTGACCATAGAACATAGAACATTACAGCGCAGAACAGGCCCTTCAGCCTTCGATGTTGCGCCAACCAATTAAGAAAAAGCAATGACCCTCTAATCGAAACCATTCCCTTTTCATCCATAAACTTATCTACTAACCTCTTAAACGCCACCAAACTTGGCGCATCTACAACTGCAGCAGGCAGGGGATTCCATACCCTTACCACCCTCTGGGTAAAGAACCTACCTCTGACATCTGTCCATGCCATGCATCTTCTTCTGGAGGCAGACATTTTAACATTAGTTCATTAAAAACCTCTCGCTGAAACACACTAATGAAAACTGCTGTAATTTTACTTACAAAAATGATAACTCATGTTCCCAAAACAAACACAGAAATGTGTGTATTTAAAGTAAGTACAACCAAGACTAAAATCAGCATAATTGACAGAGTTAACATTTAATATTCCCAGTAGCCATTTTAATAATATAAGGGAAAGAGTCGTAGAGGTTTACAGCATGGAAACAGTCTCTTCAGCCCGACTTGTCCATGCCGCCCCTTTTTTTAATCACTAAGCTTGTCCCAATTGCCCTTTTTGGCCCATACTGCTCTATAACCATCTTACCCATGTAACTGTCTAAACACTTTTTAAAAGACAAAATAGTAGCAGCCTCTACTAATACCTCTGGCAGTTTGTTCCAAACACTCACCACTCTCTGTGTGAAAAAATTGCCCCTCTGGACATTTTTGAATCTCTCACCTTAAACCTATGTCCTCTAGTTTTAGATTCCCTTACCTTTGGAAAAATATATTGACTATTTAGCTGATCTGTGCCCCTCATTATTTTATAGACTTCTAAAAGATCTACACTGCAGAGAACAAAGTCCCAATCTATCCAGCCTCTCCTTATAACTCAAACCATCAAGTCCCAGGAGCATCCCAGTAAATCTTTCCTGCACTCTTTCGAGTTTAATAATATCTTTTTTATAATAAGATGACCAGAACTGTACAAGAGTATCCCAAGTTGGCCTTACTAATTTCTTGTGCAACTTCAACAAGACATCCCAACTCTTGTATTCAGTGTTCTGACCAATGAAATCAAACATGCTGAATGCCTTCTTCACCTGTGACTCACTTTCAAGGAGCTTTAATCATGTACCCCTGAATCTTGATTTATAATATATGTTAAACACTTTGGTAATAAAAAGAATTGACAGCTGATTTTTCACCATCCCTGATCTTGTTTCCACTATTATCAGCAGTATGATAGTTCTGTCTGTTATGGAGACTTGTTTCCAAGTGGTACTGTCAGTATTACTTGAGATTAAATATCTTTGTAATGTTTTCCAAATCAATGGAAAATCTAAACAGATGCAGCATATAACAGGCTCCTAATTTCTTAACATAGAACATAGAACATATGAATTTTCTTGTAAACCAATTTCACCCAGTGTGCGTAAATTCTTTCCAGTGTAATCCATACTGCATGACGTCAACATTCGGAAGACCATGCAGCCTGTGCCAATACAGCATTAACTAACATTTGGTATGGAAGTATTCTTCAAGCACTGCAGTTTTATGATGTGAGACTTTGGCCTAGCAAAGTGCTGAAATGGCAATATATCTATATTACTTGCAAGGAAACTTGCAGGTGGTGCTGCAGGTCCCTTATACCTGTCACCCTTGTTTTTCTATCCAGTAGAGGGCATGATTTGAAAAGTGTAGTCACAGGAGTTTTGGTGAATTGATGCAGCACAAATTGCAAATGGCACACAATGTTGTCACTGTGGACCAGTGGTGGAAGCACTAAATGATGGGCGTATTGCTAATCAAGCAGGCTGCTTTGTGCAGAATTCTGTTGGGCTTCTTTAGTGTTTTTGATTCTGCCCTCATCGAGACAGGAGGGGATATTCTACTGGATAGATAAGGTGGATAGATTTTTGGAAAGTCAGAAGGTTAGCTGCTAGCCACAGAATTCTAGCCTCTCAGCTGCTCTTGTACCAATAGCATTTATGTTGCTGATCTAGTTAAATTTATGGTCAGCAGTGGTCCCCAGAATGGTGGTAGTAGCGTTCAGTGATGTGCTAATGAACATCACAGGCAGTGTTTAGATATTATCTTGTTAGAGGTAGCATTTCATTGATTGGCACTTGTGTGGCTTGAATGTTACTTGCCACTTCACAATCAAAATCTGAATATTACCTGGGAATTATTGCATTCTGGCATGGATTGCTTCATTATCTAAGGAATTACAAATGAACACTGCAATCATTGGCAAGCATGCCCTCTTCTAACATCGTGATGAAGGGACGTTATTGACAAGCAACTGAAAATGGCTCAGACTAGAACATAGAACATAGAACATTACAGCACAGAACAGGCCCTTCGGCCTTCAATGTTGCGCCGACCAATATAAAAAGCAATGCCCCTCCAAACTAAACCATTCCCTTCTCTTCCATATACTTATCAACTAACCTCCTAAACGCCACCAAACTTGGCGCATCTACAACTGCTGCAGGCAGGGCATTCCACTCCCGAACCACCCTTTGGTTAAAGAACCTGCCTCTGATATCCGTCCTATAACTATCACCCCTTAATTTAAAGCTGTGTCCCCTCGTGCTAGCTTTTTCCATCCTAGGAAAAAGGCTATCACTGTCCACCCTATCTAAACCTCTAATCATCTTATATGTTTCGATTAGGTAACAGACTAGGACACTACCTGAGGAACTCCAGCCCTGGTGTTCTGGAGATGAAATAACTATCCTGCCAAAACCACAGCCATCTTCCTTTGTGCTAGGTATGACACCCAATCAATGAAGAGTGTTCTTCTAATTCGCATTGATTTTGGTTTCATTTGGGCTTCTTAATGTCCCTCATTCAAATGCTACCTTGATGTCAAAGGCAATCATTTTCCCCTTACTTACAGAGTTCATCTCTTTTATCTATGTTTGAACAAAAGTTGTAATGTGGTCTGGAGCCAAATGGTCTGGTTGAACCCAAACTAAGCACCTGTGAGAGCAGATCTTTGCTTGTAAGAGCTGCTAGTTAGTATTGTTCATAACACCATACATCGCTTTGCTTATAGTGAGGCTGATTGAAGAACAAAAAGGGAATTTACACATGTAGAGGCTGGGGACTTAACAGAGATATTAAACAAATACTTTGCATCTATCTTTGCCAGTGAAAAAGATGCTACACTTGCCATGGTGAAAGAGGAAGTAATTCAGACACTTAAAGTGTTTAAAGCTGATAATGAAAGGTTTTGGATCAGCTGTTTGTACTTAAATTTGATAGTTACCCAGACCAGATAAGTTGCATCCAAGGATACTGAGAGAAGTAAGAGTGGAAATTGTGGAGACATAGGCCCTAATTTTCCAGCCTTCCTTAGACGAAGAAGTGCTGCTGAGAACTGGACAATTGCAAATATTACACCCTTGTCAAAAAGAGTGTAACAATAAGCCTAGCAATGGCAGGCCAGTCAGTTTAACCCAACATCTGGAAACAATAATGACAGACAAAATGAATAATCACTTGGGCAAATATTGGTTAATTAGGGAACAGAGACATAAATTTATAAAGACAAATTAGGGTTGAACTACCTTTCTTGAGATTTTTGATGAGATGACAGAGAGGATTGATGAGGATAATGCTGCTGACCTCCCTCAACAACTGCTAGCACTTCCTCGGCCTCGCATCTGAACTCTGCTTGACGACAATGACCTCAGGAGTTGTACTGGCTCACTCACTGGTTGCCTTGCCTCTTGCCTGGCTGACTTCTTCGCTTTGCCCTCATGAGCTCTCTCAGCCTTGCTGCTGGCCTGGTTGAGTCATCCCGCCTCATCCTTCGATAACCGCCAGCGCCTGCCCCTCAGCCCTCAATCTCAAGGCAATCTCATTGTTGGCTCAGGCTGCTCTGCATTCCTTAGACCTTTAGCCCTGGTCAAAAATTGGCATGCTTTTTTTTTAGCTTACATTGTCCATCCACCCTCCTCAGCCCTGACCTATGGTTGAGAGTTACCCCACTGCACAAATAAGCTTAATTCATGTAATATCTGAAAAAACATTACAAACATTCCAAAATGGCCATCCAAAAAAGTGCAATAATATGCAGGTTCTTTACACACTTCAAGTTATACTCTGAGATGTTTTAAAACAGCCAAGGAAACATTACAGACATTTCAGCATGGTGCACTGTTACTCAATTTGTCAACTGCCGACCAGCACCTGCCTTCCTTGCTTAGCCTTCACAAACTTGCACTCCCAAGATGTTGGCTAGTACTGTTTGCCTGGCTATCAGCCTATTTGCCTGGTTAAGAAACCTGGACTACTGTAGTTTTAAGAAGTATTTTTCAGAGATTATCGTTACTGCTGCTCTCTTATTCAATGTCATCAGTCTCTCAGCAATCTTGCACAGAATTTTCCCACTCTAATGGGTCTCCACCAATAAAGCTCAATGTTGCTTAGTATTGGTTGTTGATAGGCTCATTTCTAGTTGGCTATGATTAGTGCCCCAAAGCCGCTAGCCAGCATGGGGCCCCTCCGTTGCCAGGACCCTATGCTTTGGCACAATAGCTGAAATAATGCTGGTGGGATTTTCCCATAGCACTGCAGTGAACAGAAATTTGGCTGGCCACTACATTCCCTCACCTCACTGCAGCAGGAATGGAGGGGTATAGAAAACTGATTGGGAATGGAGGGGTATAGAAAACTGATTTAAAATAGGGATCATGAGCCTTGGGAGTCCCTGGGAAGTGTGTAAATGGATGATGATATTGATGTACTTGTTTTTATCCTACAGGTGCTTTGGTCCACCTTGTTGTCTAACAAGGGGCATACACGCGATGGGTCGTGAGAGGGTTGCTCTTGGATTTTTTTCGAGAGTATCCTAGTGCTTCACGTCGTTAGTGTACGCTTGACCTGGACCATTTGATTGGCAACACGACAGCTCAGTGACTATTGCTGTGCTGTGCAGATACATGGATTTGGGCCTGTGTCTGTGGGAGTTTGCGCATTCTCCCCGTGTTTGCGTGGGTTTTGTCTGGGAGCTCCGGTTTCCTCCCACATCCCAAAGATGTGCTCGTGGGCTAATTGACAAAACAAATTCTCCCTAAATTGTCTCAAATTTGGTTTTTAATCCATAGATCTACAAACATGGACAGGGATCGCGGGTAGATGCGGGAACATAGGGGTGGCGGCGTGGGCTCGTGGGGCCGAAGGGCCTGTTTCCCGTGCTGTTTTGTTCTTTGTTCTTTGTGGCATTAATGGCCATTAAGATTGTGCCCAATGTGTTTTATTGTAAGTCTGCCACTCTGCCAGATCCTTCACTCTGTGCAATTTTGGGAAATTCTGACTATCTGTAATTCAATGTCAATCCTTTCAATGCCCTTGAAATATCCTTGACTTTAGAGTATTTTATTATAACACTTAATTCCAGTAGATGAAACCTAGCACCTATCTGGCTTGACTGTATAACCTGTTTAACTGACCAATGAAGTTCCGTAACTTCGTGTCTGTTCTTTGGATGTTAAATGATTTCTTGTATTGATCTATCATGATTAGCAGAATGTGCATAACATTTTCTAAATAGAGTATGATGTTAGCGTACTTGTAAGAAAAAAATGTTTTTTAAGTAATCATCTCTGCAGCTCTCACAGCTTCAATTTTTCTCCCCTCACAGCCTCAGTTTGTTTTCTCATTGTTGCTGGGCTGACTATGATGAATTCTTTTATTATTCCTTAAGTGGTTTAAATGGGCGTAGTTTATGTTTACCCTGAGATTGGTTTTATGGCCCTGCATTGTTCAGAGGAAAGTCATGTGTTCTGGTTGGGTTTTTTTATCCCTTCCTAGGGAATTTAAGGTTTTTTCCTGTTTGATTGCAGTTTTGAGTTTTAGTTTTAAAAAGGGCATCAAGCTGAAAAGAATTCTCTTTCACCCTGGTTTTTGAAATTGTGTGAGTTAGCTGAAAACAGTGTCTTGCATTTCTGAAGAGGGATTCAGTTGTTGGGTGGCTTGGTTAGAGTCTCTGGTCTGGGCAATTGTTCTGAGTCTATCCAGAGAACTACAGACTTCTCCAAAGATCTCAAGGCCTGTATCACGTGAGGATTAGTTTTTGCTGTGTTGAACCTGTTTAAAGCAGTTTGTTTAAAGGAAGCTTGATGTTGATTAGAATGTTAAATATATTTGTTAAGGGTTACACATTATAATAGAAATCACAGAAACCCTACAGTGCTGAAAGAGGCCATTTGGCTCATTGAATCTGCACCAACCACAATCCACCCAGGCCCTACCCCTCATAACACGACATATTTACCCACTAATCCCTCTAATCTACATATATGAGGACCCTAAGGGGCAGTTTTAGCATGGCCAATCAACCTAACCCGCACATCTTTGGACAATGGGAGGAAACCAGAGCACCCGGACAAAACCCATGCAGACACGAGGAGAATGTGCAAACTCCACACAGACAATGACTCAAGCCAGGAATTGAACCCAGGTCCCTGGAACTGTGAAGCAGCAGTGCTAACCACTGTGCTACCATGCCGCCCTAATTATAATAATTATAATTATTAAAATCATTATTGTGGTTGTTCTGTTTCTTGTTTGTAATTGATAAAAGTTTTCGCTAATTTTCTTGCTATACTTGTTGATTATATTCTTAAATAAACTTTGTTTGATAAAATCTCCCTATTAGGTCATTTGAATCATACCTGAAATGAAACATCTCATGCTTATCCCAGCCAAATTCAAGGAGTAAAATTTATGATTCAGGTATCCATAAAATAATTTGGAGTTTCTGACTTGAGCCATAACAAGAGGTAAAGTTTATGCCACAGTAAAATGTCACAGAATATACCTTTAGTTGAACACAGACTATTTTTATAGCAACAGATCTCACCAAAATTACCATATCTTCAAAGCATCATTCAGGCCATCGATGCATTTGTTTCATCTCTATAGTTTCGTTCTATATTGCTTACCTCCTTCAGTGGTTTCAGAATTACTTTTTTGAAAGTTATCAAGCTTCAGAAATAAAGCTTTTATATTTATTGATCTAAATTCCTCTAAATGTGCTAAAATATTTTCAGGATACCTTTCCCACTGTGGGAGATTCCATTCTAATATCCGCACCCCAAGTCACTCTTCAACAACGAGCCTTGCTTTCACCTTAAAAGTTCCATCTGCAAGGATGCCTTTAGCATTTTGGTCCTGGATCCAAATTCACTGATCTGGTCTCAAAGATGGCAACAGCTATGCAATGTACCTGGCATTGTTGCATTCGTGTTTTTTTCAAAGGTTCAACTCCTTCACTTTCATTGCAGTATGGTCAGCGGCAATGATATGTGGCTGAAGACTAGCAGGTAATTGGGAAACTCACAATTTCAATCATACTTGATTTTATCCTCATCAACCAGCCTTCCACAGATTCATTTGGTAGCAGTAATATAGTCCTTGTGAAGAACATAGAACATAGAACATAGAACAATACAGCACAGAACAGGCCCTTCGGCCTTCGATGTTGTGCCGACCAAAATAAAAAGCAATGCCCCTCCAAACTAACCATTCCCTTCTCTTCCATATACTTATCAACTAACCTCTTAAACGCCACCAAACTTGGCGCATCTACACCAGCTGCAGGCAGGGCATTCCACTCCCTAATCACTCTTTGAGTAAAGAACCTACCTCTGATATCCGTCCTATAACTCATACCCCTTATTTAAAGCTGTGTCCCCTCGTGCTAGCTTTCTCCATCCTAGGAAAAAGGCTATCACTGTCCACCCTATCTAAACCTCTAATCATCTTATATGCTTCAATAAGAGCCCCTCTTAGCCGCCTCCTTTCTAACGAAAACAACCTCAAATCCTTCAACCTCTCTTCATAGGACCTGCCCTCCATACCAGGCAACATCCTGGTACACCTCCTCTGTACCCTCTCCAATGCCCCCACATCTTTCTTATAATGTGGGGACCAGAACTGCACACAATACTCCAAGTGCGGCCGCACTAGAGTTTTGTACAGTTGCAACATGATGCTGCAGCTCCTAAATTCAATCCCCTACCAATAAAAGCTAGGACTCCATATGCCTTCTTAACAACTTTATCCACTTGACTGCCTACTTTCAGGGATCTATTGACACATCCACCAAGATCCTTCTGTTCCTCAACACTATTAAGCGCCCTACCATTAGCCCTATACTCTACACATTTATTGTTCCTGCCAAAGTGCATTACCTCACACTTTTCCACATTAAACTCCATTTGCCACCTCTCGGCCAGCTCTGCAACTTGTCCAAGTCACTCTGTAAACTATAACACCCCTCTTCACTATCTACCACTCCACCGACTTTAGTGTCATCTGCAAATTTACTGATCCATCCCTCAATACCCTCATCCAGATCATTTATAAAAATTACAAACAGCAGGGGCCCCAAAACAGACCCTGAGGCACACCACTTGTCACCGAACTCCACGATGAATATCTCCCATCAACCACCCCCCTCTGTCTTCTATCTGCCAGCCAATTCCTAATCCAATTAGCTAAATCACCCTCTATTCCACACATCTGCATTTTCTGTAGAAGTCTTCCATGGGCCACCTTATCAAACGCCTTACTAAAGTCCATAGATACTACATCAACCGCCTTACCCCCATCCACCTCTCTGGTCACTTTCTCAAAAAACTCAATGAGGTTAGTAAGGCATGACCTACCCTTCACGAAACCATGCTGAATATCCCCAATCAATTCATTTCTCTCTAAATAACTATAAATCCTATCCCTAATAATTCTCTCCAATACCTTGCCCACCACAGAAGTAAGACTCACTGGCCTATAATTCCCAGGAAGGTCTCTCTTCCCCTTCTTAAACAATGGGACCACATTCGCTATCCTCCAGTCCTCCGGAACCACACCCGTAACCAAAGAGGACCTGAAGATCAGAGCCAGAGGCTCTGCAATCTCCTCTCTTGCCTCCCAGAGAATCCTAGGGTAAATCCCGTCCGGCCCAGGGGACTTATCCAACTTCAAACCCTCGAATTTCTAACACATCCTCCCTATCCACTACAATACTCCCCAATTTGCAACCCTGTACCTCAGTGCTCTCCATAGCTACATTTCCAGCACTCTGCGTGAATACCGAAGAGAAATATTTATTCAGTGCCTCGCCAATCTCTTCAGGCTCCACGCACAACTTCCCACTGCTATCTATGACTGGCCCTAATCTTGCCCTCACCAATCTTCTATTCTTAACATATCGAAAGAAAGCTTTAGGATTCTCCTTAATCCTATCAGCCAACATCTTCTCGTTTCCCCTCTTAGCTCTCCTCAATTCACTTTTTACCTCCTTCCTGGCTAATCTATAGCTATCCATTGCACTATCTGAGCCTTCAAGCCTCATCCTGACATAGACTGGATCCTATCTTCACATTGAGAATGTTCTTCAATTGTATTGTTTGACACCATAGAAAGCTAAATCGGATAGTTTTCAAAAAGATATTGTAACATAAGACTGGGCAACCATGAGACACTGTACACAATCAGCAGCAGAATTGTACGCAATCATAATCTGTAACTTAATGGCCCAGCATAATCCCCTAACCTAAGCCAGATCTACTTACAAATGCTCATGGATGAGAAGTCACAAGAATATCTTACCATTCCAACCCACAAGGGACTGTACAAATATTGCCATTGCCTTTTGGAATAACACCAACTCAGGTCAAAGGGCAATGGAGCAGATCCTGAGTGGCTTGGCTGGAATTCAGTACCGTGGTAAAGTGGCAACACTCTACCATTACCACCAAGCCAGGGGCTCCATGAAGAATGTTGAAGGGCATACAAGGACTATCACCGGACATATTAAAAATAAGTTGTCAACTTAGTGAAGCTACAACATAGGACTACTGGTGTGCTAAACAGCATTAACAGCAAGCAATAGGTATGCTAAACAATTTTACAACAAATGGATTAGAATGGGGGGCAGGGTAGCACTGCTGCTTCACAGCACCACGGACCTGGGTTCAATTCCCACTTGGGTCACCATTTGTGTGGAGTTTTCACATTCTACCTATATCTGTGTGAGTTTCCTCCTGGTGCTTCGGTTTCCTCCTACATTCTGAAAGACATATCGGTTAGGTGCATTGACCGAACTGTGGCAACTAGGACAATTTCACAGTAACTTCATTGCAGTGTGACTAATAAATAAACTTTAACTTTAGATCTAAGAGTTGCAGCCCAGCCATATCCAGCCATGAATGGTGATGGACACTGAACAACCCACTGCAGGATTTTTCACAAATATCCCCACCCTCAATGATGGGGAGCCTAGCATATAAGTATAAAAGATACGTAAAATGATTTAAAAAAGAGATCACGTTTGCTGAAGTTCTGTCTACCAGATAGGCAAGCAAAAATGTCTCCAATCTCGAGAAATAGATATTTTCAGCACACAGCATAGGGTTGATCGTAACTTTGAAATTCCCACAAATGCGTATGGAGCCATCTTTCTTTTGAGCTCTGGAAAATAGGTGTTGCTCATTCACTGTGGGGTCAGGTACCAAGACTCCTTTTTGATTGGGTGCTCCAGATTAGCTTTGACTTTTTGTTGCATAGCATTAAGCACCTTTTTGGCCTTCAGAAATTGTAGTTGAACATCAGCTTTGATGTTCAGTTTTACTGCATTTCCTTATTGCTTCCCAAATCTCCTTTGGAAATAACAGCATGTTTTTGTATAAAAGCTGCCAGAACAATTTCTTCTGTTGCAGTGCTACATACCTCATCCCAGTTTAACCAGATGTTCTCCATCCATGACTGCCCTATAAAAGCTGGATGGTTGGTTTTCACCACAAAGCGTGGTAACGAAGCAGTCTGTCTTTTTAATTTTGTATTAACTTCCATTCTGCTCATCATAAGTACAGATTGTCTTGCCGTTTTCAGAATGATTTTCACAAACCTAAGCCAGGTCTACTTACAAATGCACATGGATGAGAAGTCACAAGAATATCTTACCATTCCAACACACAAGGGACTGTACAAGTATTGCCGTTTGCTTTTTGGAATAACACCAACTCAAGTGCTGTTTCGAAGGGCAGTGGAGCAGATCCTGAGTGGCTTGCCTGGAGTTCAGTGCTACCTTAATTATATCTTGATAACGGGCCAGACTGATGAGGATCATCTCAAAAATGTGGATATTACCCTAAAAAAGTTAGAGGAGTAAGAAAGATGTTCAAGCTTTTCTTTCCATACAAAATCTCGGACCAGACAAACTGGAGCCCTGCATCCAGTTCTCCAGTAACTCTGTGAAGTCCTTGCTAGTGACAAGATGTGTAATCTGGTCCTCCTGTTCCTGCTATATAACATGCAAATTCTTCTTCTTGTTATGCAGATTTTTTTCTCTGCATTTGAGATTCAGTTTTTTTTTATTTTTACATAGTGTGTCCCTTCTTACCACACTGACATTCAAGATCTCTGCACCATCATGAAGATGGATGGTGATCAGTCTTTCCACAATGGAGCAGTCTCGGTTTCTTGCTATCTTGAGTGGCACAGCGGTACAGTAGTTAGCACCACTACCTCACAATGCCAGGGACCTGGGTTTGATTCCGGCATTGGGTGACTGTCCGCATGGAGTTTGCACATTCTTCCCATGTCTGCATGGATTTTCCATGGTGTGGTCTGGTTTTCTCCCACAATCTAAAATGTGTGGATTAGATGGATTGACCAAAATAAATTGCCCCTTAGTGTCAAAAGGATGTTAGGGAAAATACATGAAATTACAGGAATAGAGTCTGGGTGGGATTGTTGTTGATGCAGGCTTGATGGATGTCCTGCCCTGCAGGGATTCTGTGATTCTATAATTGTGAGCATGCTCAAATTTCACATTAGGCAGTAGAGTTGATGCATTTAACTGCTCTGTTTTTTTGCAACCAGTTCCTTAGAAACTGCAAATACTGTGCCTTTCTGCAAAGTGTGGATAGCCTCTGTCAGAAAGAGGATTTTTTTGATTGCTTCACTGCAAAGTCCACAGACCAACTTGTGACAGAGGATATCATTCAGTACTTCATTGACTTGAGAATGTTCAGTGAGCTATTTATGCACTGCAACATAGTGCACAATTGTTTAGTTTTGGCTTCTTTTGTGAAACCTAAATTCTTTCTGTAATGATGTGGCTCAAGGAAAAACATATTTTCAGGATTTTTACAGTGTTCTTATCTGATTTTGTGTCAGGTTTGCTCGGCAGCACCAAGCTTCTTATTAACCCAAAGGTTTTAGATCCTAACACACTTAAGGAAGTTGCCATTTTTCTATCATTTTCAATTCCATTCATAAGGAGATGAAATTCAAAGAGTTCAGTGGAGGAACTCCATGTGTCAGTAGTCTCATTAAAATGTCCCATAGTTCTGGAAAATGTGGCCATTTTCAGCCTTTTATTTCTCTTTATCAGTTGCGGGGTTGTCGTTCTATATGTGTTGCTGCTTTAAGCGTATTGTTGTATTAAGGACTCTGCGGAAATTACCACATGATGGTCATAAACTATAAGTTTGTCCGTAGTGGTCAATGGGCTTGTTGCTCATAGTAGCTGCAGATAAGATAATCAGTAGGGTTATATTTGAATAATCCCTGGAGACAGAACTTCTGATGTAAATGTAGTAATGGAGAACACTGAGGTACAGGGTAGCAAACTGGAAGGTATCGAAGTAGATAGGGAGGATGTGCTAGATATTCTCGAGGGTTTGAAGTTGGATAAGTCCCCTGGGCCGGACGGGATTTACCCTAGGATTCTCTGGGAGGCAAGAGAGGAGATTGCAGAGCCTCTGGCTCTGATCTTCAGGTCCTCGTTGGTTACGGGTGTGGTTCCGGAGGACTGGAGGATAGCGAATGTGGTCCCATTGTTCAAGAAGGGGAAGAGAGACCTTCCAGGGAATTATAGGCCAGTGAGTCTTACTTCTGTGGTGGGCAAAGTATTGGAGAGAATTATTAGGGATAGGATTTATAGTTATTTAGAGAGAAATGAATTGATTGGGGATAGTCAGCATGGTTTTGTGAAGGGTAGGTCGTGCCTTACTAACCTCATTGAGTTTTTTGAAAAAGTGACTAAAGAGGTGGATGGGGGTAAGGCGGTTGATGTGGTATATATGGACTTTAGTAAGGCGTTTGATAAGGTGGCCCATGGAAGACTTCTGCAGAAAATGCAGATGTATGGGATAGAGGGTGATTTAGCTAATTGGGTTAGGAATTGGCTAGCAGATAGAAGACAGAGGGTGGTGGTTGATGGGAGATATTCATCTTGGAGTTCGGTGACAAGTGGTGTACCTCAGGGGTCTGTTTTGGGGCCCTGCTGTTTGTAATTTTTATAAATGATCTGGATGAGGGTATTGAAGGATG
The DNA here is from genome assembly GCA_024679065.1 of Sphyrna mokarran. NCBI lineage: Eukaryota > Metazoa > Chordata > Chondrichthyes > Carcharhiniformes > Carcharhinidae > Sphyrna > Sphyrna mokarran. Next base: position 42,987,917 of record JAGIQG010000024.1, read on the forward strand.
GATTAGTAAATTTGCAGATGACACTAAAGTCGGTGGAGTGGTAGATAGTGAAGAGGGGTGTTATAGTTTGCAGAGGGACTTGGACAAGTTGCAGAGCTGGGCCGAGAGGTGGCAAATGGAGTTTAATGTGGAAAAGTGTGAGGTAATGCACTATGGCAGAAATAATAAATGTGTAGAGTATAGGGCAAATGGTAGGATTCTTAGTAGTCTAGATGAACAGAGGGATCTTGGTGTGTATGTGCATAGATCCCTGAAAGTAGGCAGTCAGGTCGAGAAGGTTGTTAGGAAGGCATATGGAGTCTTGGCTTTTATTGGTAGAGGGATTGAATTTCGGAGCCGCAACGTCATGTTGCAACTGTACAAAACTCTAGTGCGGCCGCACTTGGAGTATTGTGTGCAGTTCTGGTCCCCACATTATAAGAAAGATGTGGAGGCATTGGAGAGGGTACAGAGGAGGTTTACCAGGATGTTGCCTGGTATGGAGGGCAGGTCTTATGAGGAGAGGCTGAGGAATTTGAGGTTGTTTTCGTTAGAAAGGAGGAGGCTAAGAGGGGACCTGATCGAAACATATAAGATGATTAGAGGTTTAGATAGGGTGGACAGTGATAGCCTTTTTCCTAGGATGGAGAAAGCTAGCACGAGGGGACACAGCTTTAAATTAAGGGGTGATAGTTATAGGACGGATATCAGAGGTAGGTTCTTTACCCAAAGGGTGGTTCGGGAGTGGAATGCCCTGCCTGCAGCGGTTGTAGATGCGCCAAGTTTGGTGGCGTTTAAGAGGTTAGTTGATAAGTATATGGAAGAGAAGGGAATGGTTTAGTTTGGAGGGGCATTGCTTTTTATATTGGTCGGCGCAACATCGAAGGCCAAAGGGCCTGTTCTGTGCTGTAATGTTCTATGTTCTATGTTCTATGTTCTGCACTTTAACGCTTTCAGCATTCTTTTGAGCGTATTGATCATCCTGCAGCTTCATAGAACATAGAACAGTACAGCGCAGAACAGGCCCTTCGGCCTTCGATGTTGCGCCGACCAATTAGGAACACTCAGTGACCCTCTAACCTAAACCATTCCCCTTTCATCCATAAACTTATCTACTAACCTCTTAAACGCCACCAAACTTGGCGCATCTACAACTGACGCAGGCAAGGCATTCCATACCCTTACCACCCTCTGGGTAAAGAACCTACCTCTGACATCTGTCCTAAAACCACCACCCCTTAATTTAAAGCTGTGTCCCCTCGTGCTAGCTTTCTCCATCCTACGGAAAAGGCTATCACTGTCCACCCTATCTAAACCTCTAATCATCTTATATGTTTCAATAAGGTCTCCTCTTAGCCGCCTTCTTTCTAACGAAAACAACCTCAAATCCCTCAGCCTCTCTTCATAAGACCTGCCTTCCATACCAGGCAACATCCTGGTAAACCTCCTCTGTACCCTCTCCAATGCCTCCACATCTTTCTTATAATGCGGGGACCAGAACTGCACACAATACTCCAAGTGCGGCCGCACTAGAGTTTTGTACAGTTGCAACATGACGTTGCGGCTCCGAAATTCAATCCCCCTACCAATAAAAGCTAAGACTCCATATGCCTTCTTAACAACCTTATCAACTTGATTGCCAACTTTCAGGGATCTATGCACACATACACCAAGATCCCTCTGTTCATCAACACTATTAAGAGTCCTACCATTAGCCCTATACTCTACACATTTGTTATTCCTGCCAAAGTGAATTACCTCACACTTTTCCACATTAAACTCCATTTGCCACCTCTCGGCCCAGCTCTGCAACTTATCCAAGTCTCTCTGCAAACTAGAACACCCCTCTTCACTATCTACCACTCCTCCGACTTTGGTGTCATACGCAAATTTACTAATCCATCCTTCAATACCCTCATCCAGATCATTTATAAAAATTACAAACTGCAGGGGCCCCAAAACAGATCCCTGAGATACACCACTAGTAACCGAACTCCACGATGAATATCTCCCATCAACCACCACCCTCTGTCTTCTATCTGCTTGCCAATTCCTAATCCAATTAGCTAAATCACCCTCTATCCCATACATCTGCATTTTCTGCAGAAGCCTTCCATGGGCCACCTTATCGAACGCCTTACTAAAGTCCATATATACCACATCAACTGCCTTACCCCCATCCACCTCTTTGGTCACTTTTTCAAAAAACTCAATAAGGTTAGTAAGGCATGACCTACCCTTCACAAAACCATGCTGACTATCCCCAATCAATTCATTTCTCTCTAAATAACTATAAATCCTATCCCTAATAATTCTCTCCAATACTTTGCCCACAACAGAAGTAAGACTCACCGGCCTATAATTCCCCGGAAAGTCTCCCTTCCCCTTCTTGAACAATGGGACCACATTCGCTATCCTCCAGTCTTCCGGCACTATACCCGTAACCAACGACGAGGTGAAGATCAGAGCCAGAGGCTCTGCAATCTCCTCTCTCGCCTCCCAGAGAATCCCAGGGTAAATCCCATCCAGCCCAGGGGACTTATCTAACTTCAAACCCTCAAGAATATCTAGCACATCCTCCTTATCTACTTCAATACTTTCCAGTTTGCAACCCTGTATCCCAGTGTTCTCCACAACTACATTTACATCTCCCTGCGTGAATACCGAAGAGAAATATTTGTTCAGTGCCTCTCCAATCTCTTCAGGCTCCACGCACAACTTCCCACTGCTGTCTTGACTGGCCCTAATCTTGCCCTAACCAATCTTCTATTCTTAACATATCTAAAGAAAGCCTTAGGATTCTCCTTGATCCTATCAGCCAAAGTCTTCTCGTGTCCCCTTTTAGCTCTCCTCAACTCCCTCTTTAGCTCACTCCTGGCTAATCTATAGCTATCCATTGCACTAACTGAGCCTTCAAGCCTCATCCCGACATAAGCCTCTTTTTCTTTTTAACCAGCGAATTAACTTTTTTAGTACACCATGGCTCCCTTACTCGACCATTTCCTCCATGCCTGACAGGGACATATTTATCAAGGACTCGCAGTAGCTGCTTCTTGAATAAGCTCCACATTTCAGATGTGCCCAGTCCCTGTAGTTTCCTAGTCCAACCTATGCACCCTAATTCCCTCCTTATGGCCTCATAATTACCATTCCCCCAGCTATAACTACTGCCCCCAGCTTCATACCTATCCCTATCCATCAGTAAGGTGAACGTAACCGAATTGTGGTCACTATCACCAAAATGTTCACCAACTTCCAAGTCTAACACCTGGTCTGGCTCATTGCCCAGCACCAAATCCAATGTAGCCTCACCTCTATTTGGCCTATCTACATACTGAGTCAAAAAACCTTCCTGCACACTTTGTACAAAAACAGACCCCTCTAATGAGCTAGAGCTATAGCTATTCCAATCAATATTAGTAAAGTTAAAGTCCCCCACAACAATTACTCTATTACTTTCACTCCTGTCCAGGATCGACTTTGCAATCCTTTCCTCTACCTCTCTAGAACTTTTAGGAGGTCTATAAAAGACTCCCAACAGGGTGACCTCTCCTCTCCTGTTTCTAACCTCAGCCCATACTACCTCAACAGACAAGTCCTCATCAAACTTCCTTTCTGTCACTGTGATACAGTCTTTAACTAATAATGCCACTCCTCCCCCCTTCTACCTCCTTCTCTACTCCGACTGAAGCATTTGAACCCCGGAACCTGCAGCAACCATTCCTGTCCCTGCTCTATCCATGTCTCTGAAATGGCCACAACATTGAAGTTCCAGGTACTGGTCCAAGCTGCAAGTTCCTCCACCTTATTGCGAATACTTCTTGCATTAAAGTATATGCATTTCAAACCATGGCTGATATGGACAGGAGGCTCATAATGGCAGAGGACAATGTTTCCACTGCTGAAATCAATATAGAATTAAGAGCATCAAACTGATCAGTCTGGACTCCGGAAATGGCATCAGCCATCATTTATGACTTACCTGGGTTGCTTTTTGGTACTGCATCAACCTGAGACACAATTGGTGAATATGTAAAGGAATCTTATCAATCGCCTTGGAATTGAGAAGTATTATGAGGAACTTGTGATCCATTTCTATCTGAAAGAGTAGTCCCATCAAGTAATCAGGAAAGTATTCAACTATCCATGTGCCAGGGGCCAGCATATCTTTCTCAATAGTTGATCTCCTTGGCTGAACACATTCTCATTGAACAATTTCTCATTTTAACTTATCTCACTTCCTCCAAATAGATGATGTGTTTAAGGGTTCCTGCATGGGTCCTAGTTATGCCTGTCTTTTTGTGAGATTTGTGGAACATTCCTTATTCCAATCTGACTCAAGTCCCCTAACTGTTTTCTGATTCATTGATGACTGTAATGGTGCTGCTGTATTCTCTCATTTGGACCTAGAAACATTTATCAATTTTGCTTCTAATTTCCACCTCTCTTATGCTGTGACATGGTGCATCTCTGACACTACCATTCCCTTCTTTGACTTCTCTGACTCTATTTCTGATGATGTGTCGAGATGCCAGCATTGGAGTGAGGTAGACATTTTAAGAGGTCTCACACACAAAATTAAGGTCAAGCTGATTTATTTGGAATCATGAGCTTTTGGAGCGCTGCTCCACTCACCTAATGAAGCAGCAGTGCTTTGAAAGCCCATGATTCCAATAAACTAATAGGAATCAGAGAGCTGAGATGCTGTTGGATTTTAGCCTGGTGTTGTGAGATTTCTTCCTATATCTGGTGATAGACTTTTACCAATATACATTAAAAGCCCACTCAGTCCCACAGCTAATTTGAATACACTTTCCTGTAAGGACTCCAATCACATTGTCTCAGCTTCTCTGCCTCCATTGCATCCGTTCCAATGAGTCTACCTTCAAAAACAGCACTTCTGACATGTTTTCCTCTTTTCTGAGTCCAGTTCTTCCTTCTACCATGTCTGATCCATCTTCCATGCTTCTTCCGTCACCCCTTCCCCTCCCTCCCACATGCTAGGATTTTTCCTTGTCCTCACTTTTCATCTCACTAGGCTCCACATTCAAAGGATCATCCTCTGCCACTTCTGACAACTCCAGCATGACGTCACCATCAAACACATTGTCTATTCACCTCCGCTGTCAGCATTCCATAGAGACTGGTGCCTCAATGACACTATGATCCTTACTCTATTATCCCTAGCATTTCATCTCCTTCCTACAGCGTTGTGCAATTGTAGGAGGTGAAACACCTGCCTTTTTATCTCCTCCCTTCTCATTGATGATGGCCCCAAACATTCCTTATAAGAAGTGCACTTGCACTTCTTTCAATTTAGTCTACTGGATTCGCAGCTCACAGTGTGGTTTCCTTTACACTGAAGAGACTAAATGCAAACCAGGTGACCACTTTCCATAACATCTTCACTCAGTCCACAACATGACCCTTACTTTTTTGTTGCTTTCTATTTCAATTCACCATCTTGCTCTCATGCCCATATTTCCATTCTTGGCCGACTGCAATGTAACAATAAACAACAGGAGAACACTTCATTTTCTGCAAGGCAGTTTACAATCTGCTGGACTTAGCATTGAGTTTAATAACATCAAAGCATGAACCCTGTCCTCCATTTTGCTATTTTTTTCACAATCTCGTCCCCCCACACGTATTGATTTCCTGACAAAAATCAGGCATCCTTCATTTAGTCTTAACTATGTCAGGAGAAAGACTATGATGACCTGCCAAGTCATAAATTTCCCTGACCTTTTGTGGTTCAAAGTAATAAACCCACAAATAATTGAGAGCGGTACAAAAATGTCTACCTGTTTTGACAGAGGGCCCCATCTCTTCCGACTGAGTTTGAATGGACACACAGGAATCAGAGAGCTGAAGTAGAAACTGAACAGCATACCTAACACAAAGAGGCCATTTTTACAAGCTTTGGGTCCTCTTATGATTTCCAATCTTTTAAAATTGTCCTGGAGCATTTTTTTGAGGCATTAGCAGGAATAATATTGGTGAATAAGCATTCAAGTCAATGCAAAAAGAAATAACAGAAAGTGCTGGAAAAACTCAACAGGGCTAGCAGCATCTGTGGAAAGAGAAACAGAGTTAACATTTGGAGAACCAAATCAGAACCAAATCATTCTTCCAATGTGTACTTGTTCGCACTTACTAAAATTTACTGGACTCTGGTTCCTGCAGATTGGAAAACAGCAAATGTGACACCACTGTTCAAAAAAGGAAGTAGACAAAAGAGTACTAACTGTCGATCAGTTAATTTAACTTCTGTAGTAGGGAAAATGTTGAATCTATTGTCAAGGAAGAAATAGCAAAACATCTGGATATAAATTGTCTCATTGGTAAGACACAGCAGGGGTTCATGAAGGGCAGGTCATGTTTGACTAATTTGATGGAATTCTTTGAGGACATTACATGTGCAGTGGACAATGTGGAACCTGTGGATGTGGTATATCTGGATTTCCAGAAGGTACTTTACAGGGTGCTGCACCAAAGACTATTACATAAGATAAAGGTGCACAGTGTTATGGATAATATATTGGCATGGATAGAGGATTGGTTAACTAACAGAAAGCAAAGAAAGGGGGTAAATGGGTGTTTTTCGGGTTGATAATCAGTGATTAGTGAGGTGCCTCAGGGATCAGAGTTGGGACCACAATTGTTTACAATTTACATAGATGATTTGGAGTTGGGAACCAAATGTAGTATGTCAAAATTCGCAGATGACACTAAGATGGGTGGAAGGACAAAGAGTGCAGAGGATGCTGGAAGTCTTCTAAGTGAGTGAGTGAGGGGCTGGCAGATGAAGTACAACATTGGCAAATGTGAGGTCATCCATTTTGGTAGGCATAACACAAAAATGGACTGTTGTTTAAATGGTAAAAGTTTCAGCGTGCTGCTGTGCAGAGGGACCTGGGTGTCCTTGTGCAGGAATCCCAAGGAGTTGGTTTGCAGGTGCAGCAGGTAATTGAGAAGGCAAATGGAATTTCATCCTTCATTGCTAGAAGGATGGAGTTTAAAAACAGTGAGATTATGTTGCAGTTGTATAAGGTGCTGGTGAGGCCACACCTGGAGTACTGTGTACAGTTTTAGTCTCCTTACTTGCGAAAGGATATACTGGCCATGGAAGAAATGCAAAGGAAATTCATTAGGTTGATTTCAGAGCTGAGAGGGTTGGCTTATGAGGAGAGACTAAGTAGACTGGGGCTATACTCATTAGAATTCAAAAGAAACATATAGGATTATGAAGGGAATCAATTAGATAGAAGCAGGAAAGTTGTTTCCACTGGCAGGTGAAACTAGAACTAGGGGACATAGCCTCAAAAGATGGGGAAGCAGATTACAGCCTGAGTTGAGGAGGAACATCTTCACCCAAAGGGTTGTGAATCTGTGGAATTCTATGCCCAGTGAAGCAGTTGAGGCTACCTCTTTGAATGTTTTTAAGGTTAGGATAGATAAATTTTTGAACAGTAAAAGAATTAAGGGTTATGGGAGTGGATGGGTAAATGGAGCTGAGTCCACAAAAAAATCAGCCATGATCTTATTGAATGGTGAAGCAGGCTCAAGGGGCCAGATGGCCTACTAGTGCTCCTAGTTCTTAATTTCTTATGTTCTTATGTACTGCTTCAGGAGTTCCAAGTAGAGTTGTATTGGACTGGAAACATTAATTATGTTTCTTTCTCCATAGACACTGTTGGACCTGCTGAGGTTTTACAGAACTTCAGTTTTTATTTCAGATCTCCTGAGTTTGCTGTATTTCACTTTTATAAAGAAAGAGTACTTTTGTCACTTCTGAAAGTATTGGAGATGAGGAAAAACCTGCCTGACTGGGAGTTTATGTGATTTGACTTTCAGAAATACAAAAATCAGAGCTGCTAACATTATCATCAACATCATTGACAAATCGCCAAAATTAATACCAATACGGAGTAAAATCAATCCAACCCCCCACCTCTTTCCAACCTTCCACATATCCATCCATTGGTTTCACCAACATACCTCTGGTTCAAACTGACTGTAGCCTCATCCCCGAGTTCAGGAGTTTAACGTAAATGGCTATTGCCCACCTCTGTTGTGGGCAAAGTATTGGAGAGAATTATTAGGGATAGGATTTATAGTTATTTAGAGAGAAATGAAATGATTGGGGATAGTCAGCATGGTTTCGTGAAGGGTAGGTCATGCCTTACTAACCTCATTGAGTTTTTTGAGAAAGTGACCAGAGAGGTGGATGGGGTAAGGCGGTTGATGTAGTATATATGGACTTTAGTAAGGCGTTTGATAAGGGGGCCCATGGAAGACTTCTACAGAAAATGCAGATGTGTGGAATAGAGGGTGATTTAGCTAATTGGATTAGGAATTGGCTGGCAGATAGAAGACAGAGGGTGGTGGTTGATGGGATATATTCATCGTGGAGTTCGGTGACGAGTGGTGTGCCTCAGGGGTCTGTTTTGGGGCCCCTGCTGTTTGTAATTTTTATAAAGGATCTGGATGAGGGTATGGAAGGATGGATTAGTAAATTTGCAGATGACACTAAAGTCGGTGGAGTGGTAGATAGTGAAGAGGGTGTTATAGTTTGCAGAGGGACTTGGACAAGTTGCAGAGCTGGGCCGAGAGGTGGCAAATGGAGTTTAATGTGGAAAAGTGTGAGGGAATGCACTTTGGCAGGAATAATAAATGTGTAGAGTATAGGGCTAATGGTAGGATTCTTAATAGTGTTGATGAACAGAGGGATCTTGGTGTATGTGTGCATAGATCCCTGAAAGTAGGCAGTCAAGTCGGTAAGGTTGTTAAGAAGGCATATGGAGTCTTAGCTTTTATTGGTAGGGGGATTGAATTTCGGAGCAGCAACGTCATGTTGCAACTGTACAAAACTCTAGTGCGGCCGCACTTGGAGTATTGTGTGCAGTTCTGAGCCCCACATTATAAGAAAGATGTGGAGGCATTGGAGAGGGTACAGAGGAGGTTTACCAGGATGTTGCCTGGTATGGAGGGCAGGTCTTATGAAGAGAGGCTGAGGGATTTGAGGTTGTTTTCGTTAGAAGGAAGGCGGTTAAGAGGAGACCTTATTGAAACATATAAGATGATTAGAGGTTTAGATAGGGTGGACAGTGATAGCCTTTTTCCTAGGATGGGGAAAGCTAGCACGAGGGGACACAGCTTTAAATTAAGGGGTGATAGTTATAGGACGGATATCAGAGGTAGGTTCTTTACCCAGAGGATGGTTAGGGAGTGGAATGCCCTGCCTGCAGCAGTTGTAGATGCGCCAAGTTTGGTGGCGTTTAAGAGGATAGTTGATAAGTTTATGGAAGAGAAGGGAATGGTTTAGTTTGGAGGGTCATTGCTTTTTATATTGGTCGGCGCAACATCGAGGGCCGAAGGGCCTGTTCTGTGCTGTAATGTTCTATGTTCTATGTTCTATTGTTCCATGAGTGTTGCTGTATCATCAGGGCTCCTGAGGTTGGGAGGTGATCAAATTGGTACACATTTCATCAGTATGGCTATCCAATGAAATTCTACTGCCAGGGAAGTTTTGCAGTTTTCCATTAGGAGCCACAAACCAGGGCTGGCAGGCTTCAGATGATGTCATGGTCAGAAGTTAATGGGTAGCAGGTTCCTCATCTGAAGAGTTGGTGGGGAATGCAACACTTTTGGTTAAATAGGCTAGAAGTGAGACTTTTGCCCCTCACCTTGGAGAAACATTGGAACAGGAATAGGCCATTCAGCTCACTGAGTTTTCTTTGCTATTCAATACAATTATGGCTGATCGTGAGATTCATTGGCTTTTCCCGGCACCATCCCATATCCATTTATGTCACTGGTATTTAGAAATCTGTCCATCTCTGTTTTAAACATGCTCAACAACTGAGCTTCCACAGCTCTCTGGCTACAGATTTCCAAAGATTCATATCTGTTTGTAACTTGATCTTTTGTTTTGCTTCCAAAATATGCTAATCTTTGTTCTGCTATTAATATTCTGTGTCTATCCTTTATGCCATTCTTAACACCTGCTTTAGTCTTTAGCACTTTCATGACCACTGCCTTTGTCTTGTGTCCATAATATCTTTGGAAATCTGTCCTGAGTTTGCTCCAATCCCTGACCCATTTTGTTCCACCTGCCAACCCTTCTCTTTAACAGAATAAAGCATATCAGATTTCTTCTGTCTTCAGTTCTGAAGATGAACTGTACAGATTGGAAACATTAATGCCATTTCTCTCTTCATAGATGCTGACACATAAAATTGCACAATAAAGGGAAAGCCACATAAGACTGAGAAGATTTTTATTTACTCAGAGGGCTGTGAATCTTTGAAATTCTGTAACCTAGAGAACTGTGGAAGCTCAGTCATTGAATATGTTTAAAACAGAAATGGATGGATTTTTAAATATCAGTGACATAAATGGATGTGGGATGGTGTGAGAAAAAGCCATCGAATCTCATGAGCAGCCAAGATTGTATTGAAGAGCAGAGTAGACACAGTCAGCCGAATGGCCTATTCCTGATCCAATGTTTCTCCCGGGTGAGGGGCATAAATCTCACTTCTAGCCTATTATTGCTGGTTAACCAAATGGGGTGCATTCCCCAACAACTCTTCAGATGAGGAACCTGCTACCCATTAAATTCTGTCCGTGACATCATATGAAACTGCCAGCCCCGGTTTGTGGCCCCTAATGGAAAACTGGAAAACTTCCCTGGCAGTAGAATTTCGTTGGATAGCCATCCTGACAAAGTGTGTGCCAATTTGATCACCCCCCATCCTCAGGAGCCCTGATGTTACAGCAATCACTCATGGGACAATAACCATATATGTTCAAGTCATGAACTGGGGCATGTGGCCGCAGTCAGGTTGAACCAGAGGTATGTTCGTGAGACCAATGGATGGATGTGTGGAAGGTTGGAAAGAGGTGGGGGAGCGTTGGGATTGATTTTACTCAGTAATTCATTGGTATTAATTTTGGCGATTTGTTAATGATGTCAATGATAATGTTGACAGCTCCGATTTTTGTACTTCTGAAAGTCAAATCACGTAATCTCCCAGTCAGGCAGGCTTTTCCTCATCTCCAATACTTTCAGAAGTGACAAATAAAAGTATTCTTTTTTTGTAAAAGCAAAATACGGCAGACGCTGAAGATCTGAAATAAAACCTCAGCAGATCCAACAGTGCCTGTGGAGAGTGTAATATAATTTACGTTTCCAGTCCAATACGATTGTACTTGGAATTCTTGAAGCAGTACACATCGGGAGAATGATTTGGTTCTGATCGGCCTCCCAACATTAACTCTGTTCCTCTTTCCACAGATGCTGCTTGCTCTGCTGAGCTTTTCCAGCACTTTCTGTTGTTTCTTTTTGCATTGACTTGAATGCTTTATTCACCAATATTACTCCCAATAATGCCTCAAATCATGACAATTCAGGAGAATTCTGAAAGTTTGGAAATCATAAGAGAATCCAACAGTTGTAAAAAGGGCCTCTTTTGTTGGGTATGCTGTTCTAGTTTCCACCTTAGCTCTCCGATTCCGATTCTAACTTAGTGGGAAGAGCTGGGGACCTCTGCCAGGATGTGGAGATGATGTAGACTCTAACCTGGTGTTGTGAGACTTCTTACTGTCTTAAGATGTGGAGATGCCAGCGTTGGACTGGGGTAAGCACAGTAATAAGTCTCACAATATAGAACATAGAACATTACAGCGCAGAACAGGCCCTTCGGCCTTCGATGTTGCGCCGACCAATTAGGAAAAAGCAATGACACTCTAACCTAAACCATTCCCTTTTCGTCCATAAACTTATCTACTAACCTCTTAAACGCCACCAAACTTGGCGCATCTACAACTGACGCAGGCAGGGCATTCCATACCCTTACGACCCTCTGGGTAAAGAACCTACCTCTGACATCCGTCCTATAACCACCACCCCTTAATTTAAAGCTATGTCCCCTCGTGCTAGCTTTCTCGATCTTCGGAAAAAGGCTATCACTGTCCACCCTATCTCACCTCTAATCATCTTATATGTTTCAATAAGGTGTCCTCTTAGCCGCCTTCTTTCTAACGAAAACAACCTCAAATCCCTCAGCCTCTCTTCATAAGACCTGCCTTCCATACCAGGCAACATCCTGGTAAACCTCCTCTGTAACCTCTCCAATGCCTCCACATCTTTCTTATAATGTGGGGACCAGAACTGCACACAATACTCCAAGTGCGGCCGCACTAGAGTTTTGTACAGTTGCAACATGACGTTGCGGCTCCGAAATTCAATCCCCCTACCAATAAAGCTAAGACTCCGTATGCCTTCTTAACAACCTTATCGACTTGATTGCCAACTTTCAGGGATCTATGCACACATACACCAAGATCCCTCTGTTCATCAACACTATTAAGAGTCCTACCATTAGCCCTATACTCTACACCCTTGTTATTCCTGCCAAAGTGAATTACCTCACACTTTTCCACATTAAACTCCATTTGCCACCTCTCGGCCCAGCTCTGCAACTTATCCAAGTCTCTCTGCAAACTAGAACACCCCTCTTGACTATCTACCACTCCTCCGACTTTGGTGTCATCCACAAATTTACTAATCCATCCTTCAATACCTCATCCAGATCATTTATAAAAATTACAAACAGCAGGGGCCCCAAAACAGATCCCTGAGGTACACCACTTGTCACCGAACTCGAATGAATAATTTCCATCAACCACCACCCTCTTTCTTCTATCAGCTAGCCAATTCCTAATCCAATTAGCTAAATCACCCTCAATCCCATACATCTGCATTTTCTGCAGAAGCCTTCCATTGGCCACCTTATCGAACGCCTTACTAAAGTCCATATATACCACATCAACTGCCTTACCCCCATCCACCTCTTTGGTCACTTTTTTCAAAAAACTCAATAAGGTTAGTAAGGCACGACCTACCCTTCACAAAACCATGCTGACTATCCCCAATCAATTCATTTCTCTTTAAATAACTATAAATCCTATCCCTAATAATTCTCTCCAATACTTTGCCCACAACAGAAGTAAGACTCACCGGCCTATAATTCCCCAGAAAGTCTCTCTTCCCCTTCTTGAACAATGGGACCACATTCGCTATCCTCCAGTCTTCCGACACTATACCCGTAACCAACAACGACCTGAAGATCAGAGCCAGGAGCTCTGCAATCGCCTCTCTCGCCTCCCAGAGAATCCTAGGGTAAATCCCGTCAGACCCAAGGGACTTATCTAACTTCAAACCCTCAAGAATATCTAGCACATCCTCCTTATCTACTTCAATACTTTCCAGTTTGCAACCCTGTATCTCAGTGTTCTCCACAACTACATTTACATCTCCCTGCGTGAATACCGAAGAGAAATATTTGTTCACTGCCTCTCCAATCTCTGCAGGCTCCACGCACAACTTCCCACTGCTGTCTATGACTGGCCCTAATCTTGCCCTAACCAATCTTCTATTCTTAACATATCTAAAGAAAGCTTTAGGTTAAAGTCCAACAGGTTTATTTGGTAGCAAAAACCACTAGCTTTTGGAGCTTTCCTCTTTCATGAGGTAAGTGGGAATTCTGTTCACAAGCAGGGCATATAGAGACACAAACTCAATTTACAAAATAATGGTTTTAATGCGAGTCTTTACAGGTAATCAAGTCTTAAAGGTAAAGACAATGTGAGTGGAAAGAGGAGGTTTAAGCACAGGTTAAAGAGATGTGTATTGTCTCCAGCCAGGACAGTTAGTGAGATTTTGCAGGCCCAGGCAAGTTGTAGGGTTACAGATAGTGTGACATGAACCCAGGATCCCAGCTGAGGCTGTCCTCATGTGTATGGAACTTGGCTATCATTCTCTGCTCAGCACCCAACAGCGCAGAGTTGCTGAGGAGAGACTGATTGCCAAGCTCCACACACATGAGGACAGCCTCAATTGGGATCTTGGGTTCATATCACACTATTTGTAACCGTCACAACTTGTCTGGGCTTGCAAAATCTCACTAACTGTCCTGGCTGGAGACAATACACATCTCTTTAACCTGTGCTCCACTCTCTCTCCAGTCACATTGTTTGTATCTTTAAGACTTTATTATCCGTAAAGACTCACATTCCAACCTTTATTTTGTAAATTGAGTTTGTGCTCATTAACTGATGAAGGAGCAGCGCTCCGAAAGCTAGTCGTTTTTGATACCAAGTAAATCTGTTGGACTTTAACCTGGTGTTGTGAGACTTTACTGGACCTCTGTCAAAACAGGTAGACATTTTTTGTACCATCCTCAGTTATTTGTGCGTTTATTACTTTGAACCACAAAACATCAGGGAAATTTCTGACCTGGAAGTTCATCATGCTCTTTCTCCTGACATGGTTAAAACTAAATAAAGGATGCCTGATCCTTCACAATCCGTTGTTTTTCAAAAGGGCAAAATTAAAATCGGGCAGATTTTATTGTCAGGGAATCAATACATGTCGAATTTTAAAAAAGGTCGCTTCTGGGTTGTAGCAGGAAGCCCCTCGTCATTGAAACAGGTGATTGCTTACACTGTAGCTGCTCGATTTAACCCCCAAACTCGCTACCGCTGTTGATATTTCAATTCGTGAGCACTTGGTTCAATCCAGCGTGAGCGGCGCCAGAATATAGGCCATTTGCAAAGACATTTTTTGCTGGGGGTTGAGGGGGAGGGGGTGCGTGGAGAATTAATCTAGCGGTGCGATCCATAGCCCAGATAGGAGATGACTAGAAGCGATAGCAGCTTTGGCAGCTTGCCGCTGAGCGTTGAATGAATGCCGGCTAACGTGTTCGCATTGCAAGCGGTGCGTTCACTCACACTGAGGTCAACGTGGGAAAGAAGTTGTTGCGAGAAGTGAGGTGGGCAACCGAAGAAAAAAATGACAACGATCTTCAGACGAAATATAATCCGAAAGGATTTTTTTTCATTAAAGAGCTTTTACCTTAGGGTAGCGTGTGCGCGATCCCTACGGTGTTACGGGGATTGTGGGGGTCATGTCCGCTCTTGACTAACAGAAAAACACAACAGTGTATGTGCGTTTGCCCGTTCCCTTCTCTTTATCATTGAACAGTGCATAGATAGTCACTTATTTAAGCAAGCTGCAGTCTGATGTTATGTTTCTGTCTCTCCCTGCCTGTCTCTTTTATCACAGGGACTCTGGTCCAGGGAGCTGGAACCCTCAGGGCTGTGAAACAGTGCAAACACAAGCAGCACACACTAAATGTCTTTGTAATCAACTGGCCACTTTCGCCATCTTAGCCCAGAAACCGAGAGATTCGGTGAGTATTACAACAAAAAAAATGCCTGATTGCATATCACACCTATAAGCGGTTTTGGAATTCATATTGTCTCCTGTGCTGCAGAGATTACAGTGAGATTTAGCTGATGTGTCTTATAAAAGGTCTCTGGGTAAATAACTAATAATTAATTTTACTAAGGGTTTGTTACACAAATACTGCATTACATGTTTTGTATATACCACCATCTCTTTTTTTACAATCACGGAGTAAGATATTTCATGCAAAATTGTTACACGGGATTAAGTTTCTTTTCAACATTATCAATAAAGATTATTGTGCAGTTAGAAATGTTTGGCATTCTGTTGTAGTAGTTTGCGTTCTAACCCTAGTTGACCATGAATCTTCACACCTTTGGTGTGCTCTTGATGGCCTGAGGCGAGCTTCTGAACTTGGCGATGAAACATGGCATTCACGTATAGACCAAAGATTAGAACTTGAAAATGCCGGTTTAGTAAAAATGAAATAATACTATCTAAAATACTTTTTAACTGTGACATTCTCAAAACAGTTTTTTTTTTAATATTCTGATTTTAGCATAGATTTACTGAATAAGAATTTGTGAATAATTTGTTTCAGTTAGAGGTAATCAGTGTCCCAGTACCACAGTTAAGCCAACGAACCGAAGTACATAGCAGATTTGCTACCTTTAGTTGAGTCTTTTCCTTATTTAAATGAGCGATGGTAGTTTGATCAATCTAAAATTGGTGCATAAATTTAGCTTGGAGAATTTTAAGGACCACCTTATGCAAATTGTCTGTAGTGATTATCCAGATCTGTGGCCTTGGGGATTTTGTATAATATATTGGAACATAGCTGCTGAATAAGTAGATCACATTGGATTTTTGTTGTGCTTTAGGTTTTTTATTAATGTTTATTTTGTACATTGACAACAAAGGAGAGGATGTAGAAAAATAAAAAGGTTAGTAAATAAATCAAAAACATTTAGGTAGGCAAAGAGATACTACAGAATTAAATTATCAATAATATGAAAACTAAAATATTCTGAAAGAACATAAGAACAAATAAAAAATAGGACCACATGGTAAATTCACAGGTAATGACAGTGAAATGACATGTATATTTTGCCAATTATTTACTACATAGAATAACATGGTGACCTGACAATGGAAGATGAGATCAAAGCAAGATGGAAAGATTTCAATATATAAATTAATTAGAAAGGGACCAATGAACTGCCAGGCAACTCATGTGATTCCCAAAATGAGATAGAACAAGTCCAGGAAAATGTATGCCAATGAATTTACCATTAATAGAAAAGATATTTGCATCCTTACTCAAAGATGTAACAGAAAATCATCTTGAAACAAGAAGTATTGTTACAATATTCATAAAGACCAATAACTTGTAAAAATACATTTGAATTTCCAGTTACTAGATGAAAAATGGTTTCATGCTTTAAAACTTTAACTGTAACACATGACTGAAACACTAATGACTAAACAATCCACAGTGGTTCCCACCTTCAATAGGTTCCCACTTCACAGAAACATAGAAACTAGAAGCAGGAGTAGATCACTCAGCCTTTCGTGCCTGCTCCGCCATTCATTTTGATCATGGCTGATTATTAAAATCAGCTCCTTTGATCCCTTTAGCCCCAAGAGCTATATCTAATTTCTTCTTGAAATCACACAATAGCAGAATTCTCCCCCAAAAAATTTCAAGTGTTGAATTTGTGGGAAAACTGGAGTAATTCACATTGTTTTTTCCAGTGGGAGTTCAGACTAGAATCTCCCACACTGTGCACTACAGAGGCCACCAGCGTGAATATCATTCGATTTCACGGGGTGTAACCAGCGGACCTCTGCATATGTGATGTCTCCAAACTGTCAGCCTCTCATTTGCTCAATCACCCCACCCCTAGGCTCAAAGAACAAGAACAAAGAACAAAGAACACAACAGCACGGGAAACAGGCCCTTCGGCCCAACGAGCCTGCGCCGCTACCTCGATGTTCCCCCTTCTACAAGCGATCCCTGTCCATGTTCATAGATCTATGGATTAAAAGCCAAATCTGAGACAATTTAGGGAGAATTTGTTTTGCCAATTAGCCTAAGAGCACATCTTTGGGATGTGGGAGGAAACCGGAGCTCCCGGAGAAAAACCACGCAAGCATGGGGAGAATGCGCCAACTCCCACAGACACAGGCCCAAATCCATGTATCTGCACAACACAGCTATAGTCACTGCGCTGTCGTGTTGCCCATCAGATGATCCAGGTCAAGCATACACTAATGATGTGAAGCAGTAGGATACTCTCGAAAAAGGTCCAAGAGCAGTCCTCTCACGACCCATCGCGTGTACGCCCCTCGTTAGACAACAAGGTGGACCAAAGCACCTGTAGGATAAAAACAAGTACATCAATATCATCATCTATTTACACACTTCCCAGGGACTCCCAAGGCTCATGATCCCTATTTTAAATCAGTTTTATATACCCCTGCATTCCCATTCTGTTCATGTGCCTATCTAAGTATTTTTTAAATATCTCCAGAGTACCTGCCTCCACCACTTTACTTGGTAGCGCATTCATACCTCCACCACCCTCTGTGTGAAAAAACTCCCTCTAGCATCCAAATTATACCTTACCCCCCTCACCCTAAGCCCGTGACCCCTCGTGCTATTTGAGTCCATCCTAGGAAAAAGCTTAACCCTGTTTACTCTATCAATCCCCTTCAAAATCTGGTACACCTCTATCAGATCTCCTCTAAGTC
Organism: Sphyrna mokarran; assembly: GCA_024679065.1. Classification (NCBI taxonomy): domain Eukaryota; kingdom Metazoa; phylum Chordata; class Chondrichthyes; order Carcharhiniformes; family Carcharhinidae; genus Sphyrna; species Sphyrna mokarran. The sequence goes on from JAGIQG010000024.1 coordinate 43,005,903, forward strand.
TACGTCTTTCTAAGGAAAACAGTCCCATTTTGCCTAATCTCTCCTCATAACTCAGACCTTCCATACCAGGCAGCATCCTGGTAAACCTCCTCTGCACTCTTTCCAGAGTCTCCACGTCCTTCCGGTAGTAAGGCGACCAGAACTGGACACAGTATTCCAAATGAGGTCTAACCAGTGTTTTATACAACTGCAACATTAAAGGCCAACTCTTGTACTCTATACCCCTTCCTATAAAGGCTAGCATACCATATGCTTTCTTCACAACCTTCTCCACTTGCTCTGCCATCTTCAGAGACTTGTTCACCTGCACCCCCAGGTCCCTCTGCGTTTCTATACTCTTAATAGGTCTACCCTTTATCATATATCTCCCCCCTACATTCTTTCTCACGAAATGCATCACCTCACATTTATCAGGATTGAATTCCATCTGCCATCTGTCTGCCCAAGCTACCAGCCTATCTATGTCCTGCTGCATCGCCTGACAATGCTCCTCATTATCCGCAAGTCCAGCCATCTTTGTATCATCTGCAGACTTGCTGATCACTCCACTTATATATATTACAAATAGGAGAGATCCCAGTACCGAGCCCTGCGGCACACCACTAGTGACTGACCTCCAGCTAGAGAAACACCCTTCCACTATTACTCTCTGTCTCCTATTACCAAGCCAGTTGCTTATCCATCTACTACTTGTCCTTGTATCCCATTTGCCTTGACCTTCTCGACTAATCTCCCATGAGGGACTTTGTCAAACGCTTACTAAAATCCATATAGACAACATCAATGGCTCGCCCTTCGTCCACCATTTTTGTCACCTCCTCAAAAGATTCTACCAGATTTGTAAGGCACGACCTCCCCTTAACAAGTCCATGCTGCGTATCCCTAATCAGATAGCAATGCTCTAAGTGCCTATACATCCTATCTCTAAGAATCCCCTCCAACAGCTTCCCTACCACTGACGTCAAACTCACCGGCCTATAATTTCCGGGGTTATCCCTCGTTAGGCTTTACCCCTTGGCACTGCCCCATGTCTGGTGATATTTTGCATTTAACTGCTATTAACGGGCCTAGGACTGAATTCTCTGGCCCAGTAGCATCTCCCAGCCTGCCAGAATGTTTAACTTTAGCGGGGATAACTTTTGGAGAGCTAGTGGTCTGACCCCATTGAAAATCTGGGGCGGGGAGATGCTAGCGGGAATCCCCAAATCACCCCCTGTCCAATTCTCACAGTCCACTGCATTAAAAAATTAGTGCAGCAGGATGGGAGAATCATCCTCAATGTTTTGGTCTCAACTTCTTCCACAGGTTTATCACACTTTGGATGAAGAAGTATCTCCTCACCTCAATCCTAAGAGGTTTACTCCTTATCCTCAAACCCCTAGTTCTGGACTCACCATCAGGAACACGCTTTCTGAATCTACACTGTCTAATCCTGTTAGAAATTTCTATGAGATTCCCTCATTCTTCTGAACACCAATAAATACAATCCTAACCAACTTAGTCTTTTCACACATGACAGACTTGCTATCCCAGGAATCAGCCTGCTCAACCCGCACTCCCTTTAAACAAGTACATCTTTCCACAGATAAGGACACAGATTTGCATACAATACTCTAAGTGTGGCCTCACTACTATCCTGTACAATTGCAATAAAACACCCTTATTCCTTTACTCAAATCCTCTCTCTATGAAGGCCAACAAAATATTTGCCCTCTTTGCTGCCTGCTGTACCTGCACGCTTACTTTCAGCAATTGAGACATGAGGCTACAGGATCTCGCTGAGTATCCACCTCTCTCAGTTTATACCCATTAAAATAATTATCTGCCTTCCCATTTTTTGCTACCCAAGTTTGCTAACTCACATTCATCTATATAATACATCTGCCATGCATATTCCCAAACCCTATCCAAATCATGCTGAAGCATCTCTTGCATTCTCCTCACAGTCCACTGTCCCACCCAACTTTGTATTATATGCAAATTTGGAGATAGCATCCTGGGCTCAGTAGTCAATGCAAAACAGATTAAATATATTTTAATAAGTTATTCAGCCTTGCATCAGATATCTGGTGCTGGTAAAAGTGCGAGATGGGAAATCAACAACTCTCTCACGAGCCTACTGTCATGCCCCATCCTTCGGCTTGTGGGGTGCAACAATAAGATTGCCTCCAGAACCTCTGCTGTGTGTCTGCCATGTTTACTGTAGAGAAGCTTGTAACCTGATCCCAGAAATGGATCCTTCTATCCTCATTCCCATCACAAAGTGAAACACATTAGCCTTCTGTCCAGTAGGACTGTTAGTTATTCTTGACCTAACTTCCTTTCATCTGAAAAATAAATGAACAACTGTTTACAACCCAACATTCCCAACACTTTTCTGGGACTTTGGGATTCACAGTTTACTCATTCAAATCTCTTTACTATTACCATTGTCATCAAGCATAAATACCTTGCACTTCCTTCTCAGTAAACATCTAAATCCTCTTATGATCTCTAACAGTCAAACCACCCACACTTACTGTCAGGCAGACTATAGAACAGGTCACGGGACCCCTTTCATTTAACCTAAAACATAATAATCTTATAACATCACCATCATGGTGGTATTCATCAATATTATGCAAAATATAACAACTTTTACAATTATATACACTTCAACAGATTACATTTAACTTGCTACATAAAATACAATGAGCTGTAACATTGTCCATTAAACAATCCATCCCAACTTTATGGTTTTTAACCCAAAAAATCAAATACATGTAACATGGAACTTAAAAGGAATTTTAAGTTCCTTTTACAGAAATTATTATAGTCCTTCTCAAATAGTTTTGTTGTTCCTTTTGCATAATGATTGAAATCTATTTTGTATCCATATAATTACTTAAAACATGGAACAATTGATTCAATCGAGAATGATATTGCTGATTTCTTATTATCTTAGCTTTTGAATGCTAGCAAGTGTAAACTGTAGACTGAGAAGAACTGTTTTTTTATCCTCTATATTTTTTCTTTTAGAATCAGTTTGTGAATCACTTAGACCAAACTTCCATGTTTGATTTCCATTTTTTTCCATGGCTGTAGAGATTTTTAATGTCTAAATTCAAAAAACATTTTTCAGCTAGGCAATAACCTGAGTCTTTTTTCCATGATTAAACAAGGATTGAGGTTTTCCTTTGTTGTTTTAAGAAGTTAACTAAAGTGATGTCGATATTTAGTTAAAAGATTCTGTTGTTCTCTTTTAGCAAGTTCCCTTATAAATCTTGTTCTCAGTTGACACATACTTTGCCCAATTCACCCTTTACAAGAGCAATGCTTTGTCCTGTTCTGAAGTTTCAGTTTGTTTTTCAAAACTTTAATATGCACCGTGGTTCCAAAATAACACTACGAGCCAGATTCATTTTTTCTTTATTTTGATGTAGAGATGCCGGCGTTGGACTGGGGTAAACACAGTAAGAGTGCGACACACAACGTTTAAGTCCAACCGATTTATTTGATAGTTTGTGAATTTACTATCAAATAAATCAGTTGGACTTAAACCTGGTGTTGTCAGACTTCCTACTTTTTTTATTTTCTCATTAGCCTGGAGCACTGCTGCTTGATTCTGTCTTGACTCCTGTGGTTTAGGATGTACAGGCATATTCAAAACTAACAGAATTAGTTTATTTGCATTTGATTTTAACACTTCGTTACTAGTTGGACGTTTCAAAGGTTCTTTACTTTTAGAAGCCTGCGCTTTTTGTTCTCTGAATTCATTTTTAGTCAAAACAGCATTTTCTAGAACAAAACTACAAATAGTCTATAATTATTTAAGGACATTGTCAGTTTCAGTAGACTTGCCTCCCATCCCAGGAAGTGGCAACACCATTTACATAGAACATAGAACATAGAACATTACAGCACAGAACAGGCCCTTCGGCCTTCGATGTTGTGCCGACCAAAATAAAAAGCAATGCCCCTCCAAACAAGGATACAAGGATATATGCAAATACAAGGATATTTACAAGGATATCCTTCTACAAGGATATTTCCTAATATGAAATCGTACATTAATAGTCAGTTTATATATCACTCTTATAATGGCAGACCGAATGACAAACTTGCAGTTTAAACTCACGCTACACAATGTGTACAGATTGTCTACAGATAAACAAGTCTTATCACTATCCTGTACAGGACATTTTTTTGTGAGCTATGTGAAGACAAGTTCAGGAATTTTACCACGTCAAGCTTTGAGGCATGCCACTTTGCAATGAATTGAATCCCGGTCTCCTGCATGACAAGTAGGGATACTAATCACAATACTAATGAGGAAGTTAACTATACTAACGAGATCATTGGTATCCTGTTCACCATCAACTCATCTCTCCAGCTTCTGTGTAGGTTTACAAACAAAGGTTCGCTGCCTCCTACGTATTTGTGGTAGAAGTTTCAGCTATCAACTAAAATAGCTGCCCCCGCCCCCACCCTTATATGTGAAGCTTAAAGACCTCGTATTTGGGACTTGATTCCTCCGACAATGACTTCTAAGAGAACCTATTTGATTTTCATCAACCTCTTTGCTCACAAATTCCATCAAAGTTTGATTTTGTCTCTTCCTCAAGTTACTAAGTTTTTGTCTAAACTTGGAACAAACTCGGACATTACATTCAGCAATTTTAATTGTATCATAACCTGCACAAAGTTCACCTAAAAGTCAAATAATCCTTCAGTGCTTTTCTTACTGAAAAATTTTGCAAAAAAACTGTCCAAATTTCTTGTGGCGACGTAACTTCATAGCAGTTTTCTCAAATGAAACAAAATATATTACAATTTCTTCTTCACAAAATTTCGGCACCAGGCAAATATTCATTATCAAAGCAAAACCAGGAGTTAAATCTGATCCATCATCAATAAGGAACATAGGATTTAAGAGCTGTTCGTCCCTCAAGCCTGCTCCACCATTCAGTAAGATGATAGCCGATATAGTTGTTGTCTCATCTCCATTTGACCATGGGTCCTCCGACATAACCCTTGACCTTCTGATCTATCAAAAATCTGAAAAACTAAGACATCTACCTGGTAACCTCTATTCTTGTTACTGGAGTCTGACCCCTGATCACAGGTCTATCACTGGACCCCTCCCCCTCCCACCACCTCGTCCAGGCCTGCCTCAAATCCCCTCCTAGCCCAGATCATTCCCTCACTCCTTCCTCCATTGATTCTATTGGAGAGTGACAGCGGGTCTCCACCCTCACCACCAATTAGCCATCCCAGTAGACCCATCCCGCAGTGTGCCCTGGCCTGCTCTAAGCAGTTCCTGGTGGGGTTTGATGGTGATGGTACAATGTTCCGTGTCTATTTGTAACCCGTCAAGTACTGAAGTAGTCTCTGTCCATTTTGAGCAAGATTTGAATAATATTCAGGAACAAGCTGATTAGTGACAAGTAACATTCATGCCACACAATGACCATCTCCAAGAAGAGAGAATCTAACCATTTTCCCTCAACATTCAATGACAGAATCCCCTATTATCAACATTGCCATTTATATGACTGGACCACTGATATAAATACAGTGGCTACAAGAACATGACAGAGGCTGGGGATTCTGCACTGAATAACTTACCTCCTGACTCCTCAAAACCTGATCATTATCTACAAAACACAAGTCAGGAATGTGATGGAATAATGTCCATTTGCTTGGATCAGTGCAGCTCCACAAGACTTAAGAAATTCAACACTTTCTTGCAGTGTTAATGTAAGCCTACTTGTGATTAGTAAGTAAACTTTAACTTTAACCACCCAAGACAAAGTAACATATATGGTTGGAACTCCATCCACCTCTGTAAACATTCCCTCCATCCTCCACCAATGCACAGTGGCAGCAGTGTATTATGTACAAGATGCATTATATAACTCTAACATTCCATAGATACATTCTATAACCCTCCAAACTTGCTAGCTGAATGGCCTGGAATGACAGGGCAGCAGACATATGGGAACACCACCATCTGCAAAGTTCCCTCAAGCCACACACCATCCACCATTATTGGGTCAAAATTCTGTAACTCCTTTCCTATTAGCCCTGTAGGTATACCTATGCCATATGGACAACAGTGGTTCAAGAAAGTAGTTCATGGTTACCCTCTCAAAGAAAATTAGGGATGGACAACAAATGCTGATCTAGTCAGTCATGTCCACATGGCGTGAAAGGATAAATTTAAAAACATAGGTAAGCAGTGAGATGAATATTAAAACCATACGCAACTTTAAAAGTAAGTGTCTAAAAAGTAAAGAGCAGAAGTTTATATACCCAGATCCCTATAAAAGGTGACAGATGTTAATAAGATTATTTTAAAAAAATTTTCTGAGGTTCATTTCTAGGGAATAAAATTAAAAAGCAGAGAGTTTATCTTAAATTTCAATAGAACCTTGCTTTGACTACTATGAACTTCTCTAGTCTCCAATATAAAAAGGATGTAGAGGGGAAGCTATAAAAAAAAATTATTGGAATGATACTACCACTGAGGTCGATGAAGAAAAATTAAACAAGGTTGAGCCCACGAAAAGTCAGAAAGGTGACCAGATGGGGGTGTTGAAGGTTATGCAAGGGTTTGACAGAGTAGACATGGCAATGTTTCCACTTTTCTATAGTATAAACATGGCTACATTTTAGAAGCATTTCATTGGCTATAGAACTTTGTGAGATCCTGAGAGTTCAGCTCCATACAGTTTGTGACCTTTGATGAAAATACAACTTCTTAAAGATATAACATTACAATCTTTCAGTCTATTACAGACATAAATGGGACAGAGAAGTACTGAACAAACTATTGGGAAGTAGTAACCGGATGTTTGGAAAGTAAAAATGCAATCTATCAGAATCAGCATGGTTTTATGTATGGTAAATCATGTTTGATTAATTTATAGAGTTCTTTAAAGATGTAACAAACAAAGTAAATGATGGGGCCCTGTAGATGTAGTGTGTCTGAACTTTTAGAAGGTATTTGGTAAGATGCTACACAATATGTTGATACTCAAAATACCATAGGATTTCAGGTATTCTTTTAGTTTGGATAGAGGATTGATTAACCAACAGAAAGCAAAGAGTGGGGATAAATTGATCATTTTCTGGTTCGCAAGCTATAACTAGAGGTGTGTCACAGAGCTTGATCCTCAAACACCAACTATTTATAATCCATGTTACTGACTTGGACGCAGGGATAGAAGTACTATAGCCAAATTTTCGGATGATAGGCTGCAATGAGAAATTAAGAAATTTACAAGTGGAAATGGATAGATTCAGTGAGTAGGCCAAAATGTGGCAGCTGGAATTTAATGTGGATTTATGAGCTTACCCATTTTGATCTGAGAGATGAAAAGGTAGCTTATCTAAATGGAGAGAAACTTCAAAATGTTTCAGAACAGAGGGATCTGGGTGTCCTCGTGCATGAATTGCAGCAAGTTAGTATGCAGTGCAGCAGGTAATAAGGAAGGCAAATAGAATTTTGGCATTCATTGTTAATGGAATTGAGCATAAAAATAGGGAATTGCTGTTGCAACTATATGGGGCATTGATGAGACTGTATCACAGTTTTAGTCCATATTTGTGTTCTTTCTAAAGGAAGGACATAAATGAATTAGAGATGGTTCATCGAAAGTTCACCAGATAGATTTCAAAGATGAAGGGCTTACCTTATGAAGAAAAACTAAGCAGTTTAGCTTTGTAGATGCTGGAGTTTAGAACAATGAGAGATCTAATTAAGGTATATGAAATGCTAAAGGGGATCGACAAGGTAGCTATTTCTCTTCGTTGGACTTCCTAGAACATGACACCAAGTTTTAGACTGAGTGGTGGTAGATTTAAAACAGAAATGAGGAGAAATTATTCTAAAGATCGTGAATCTGTAGAATTCTCAACCCCAGAATACAGTGGACAGCAGAACATAAATAAATTCAATCAGAAAATAGATAGGTTTTTAAACTAGCTGCAGGATAAAAGGTTATGGAGAGCAGGCAGGAAAGTGAAGATGGGGCCAAGATGAAATCAACCATGATTGTATTGAATGGCAGAGCAATTTCAGGGGGCTGAGTTGCCTACTCCTGCTCCTAGTTTTTATGTTTTTATATTTAGCCCTCTTCCTCTTAGACTAATTTTCATTTTTTGATGTTTGATATTTAATTTTTAAAGAAACTGTCAGTAAAATATATCTTTAATTTATTGTTTTTAAGATTTTTTTAAAACTATACAACAAGTATTTTGAAAGTTCGAATTGGATTTCTGCCAGATCTCTTGAAGTTTCAAAGCAGAAGTTTATCTCTCCCAAGACAAACCTGTTATTTTGCAAAAATAATTTCTTAAAAAGACAACACGCCTTTGAAATTAAAGATGCTGATGAAATTCAGTATTTGTATTTTAACCAACTCAACAATCAAGTTTATTCTATTTCCCACAGAGATATATACTTGGGCGGAAACATCAATAGGACAAATAATAGTGGACCCAGCATCAATCCCTGAGGCACACTGTTGGTCACAGGTCTCCAGTTTGAAAAACAATCCTCTACAACCACCCTCTGTCTTCTGTCATCAAGCCAATTTTGTATCAATTTATGAACCTCGCTCTAGATCCCATGGATTTATGCAACAACCTATCATGCAGTACCTTGTCAAAAGCCTTGCTAAAGTCCATGTAGACAACATCAACTGCACTGCCCTTATCTACCGTCTTGGTTATCCTTCAGAAAACTCAATCAAATTTGTGAGACATGAGTTTTTTCTACTCACAAAGCCATGCTGACTGTCCCTAATCAGTCCTTGCTTCTCTAAATAACTGCAGAACCTGTCTCTCAAAATACCTTCCAACAAATTGCCCACCACAGATGTGAGGCTCACCGGCCTTCAGTTCCCAGGCTTTTCCCTGCAGCCTCCAATCTTCAAGTACCTGACCTGTAACTATCGATGATTCAAATATCTTGGCTAGGGGATCCGGAGTTTCCTTCCTAGCCTCCCACAATGGCCTGGGATATATTTCATCAGGTCGAAGGAATTTATCTACCTTGATGCACTTAACATTTCCACCACCTCCTTCTCTGTAATATGTACACTCCTCAAGACATCACCTTTTATTTGCCCAAGTTCCCTAACATCCATGCTTTTTACAACAGTAAACATGGATGAGAAATATTCATTTAGGATTTCACCCATCTTTTGTGGATCTGCACACAGATGACCTTGTTGAACCTTCAGAGGCCCTACTCTCTCCCCAGTTACAGTTTTGCCCTTCAAGTATTTGTAGAAACTCTTTGGATTCCCCTTTGCCTTATCTGCCAAAGAAATTGTGTATCACCTTTTTGCTGTCCTGATTTCTCTCTTCTATCTGTGCCTTCAGCAAATTTTACAATGACACCTTCAGTCTATTCATCAGTCATTCATTATAAATTGCAGAATGTAGAGGCCCCAACACTGATCCCTATGGCATGGCACATGTTACATCCTGCCAACCAGAAAAAGACTCATTAATACCAACTCTGTTTTCCTGTTAGCCAGGCAATCTTTTGTACATGCCAATGTGTTAGCCCCTACACATGAAGCAGTGGAAGGATTGTGAATGGCGAAGGCATCCAAATGCTGATGTAGAAACATTTTGATGATGTGGGTGCAATCAACAGCATCTTGCACCGAGGGATCGCCTCTAATTTGGTAGAAGCTGGAACACTGAGATAATTCATCACCAGAGAAGTTAATGTGTTCTACTACATTTGCAAGCAGGGCATCTGTTATTGCATTTATGCAGCTGTGTGCTGCTCACTGGGATATACCAGCCAGGTCTTCTGCTGTCTGGAAAAGAGCTTGAGGCATAAAATATGAGCATCCTGGTTACCTTTACTGCCACTGGCAGGGCAGGTGGAGGATACAGTGCAGTTTGTTGTAGATAAAATAATACCTCGGACTGTTAGTGAGTCAAAACACAGTGGTTTTTATTTCGAAACTCTGGGGTTTATTCCAGAATTTTAGGAGAAGTAGGACTACAGACTACTCATAGAACACAAACAAAGTGGGCATTTATACATCATAAGTCTTAATGTCAGTCACAATTCAAAGCTCCAATTCCAGCCAGACCTTCAGGTTTTCCTTCCTGGGTCGTGATGCAGCCTCAGAATTAATCAGGAATTACAGTCCAGCTGGCAGCTGCAGTCATGACACGCGGTCACAATTCAAAACCTTTCTGCAGCAGTACTGGCATCCCTGTCTTTGAAGTTTTTTGTGCGATCCCAGCAGGACTCTTCCTGTTAATAGCCGGTATCGCGATCTGCCATCAGCAGTTGTCAAAAGCCGGTACCATCTGTATAACGATGTCCAACTAACACAAATAGGTAAGATTTACAAAGCAACAAAATAACAGCCACATTAAACTATCTCTCTTTATAAAATGAGAGTTAAGGCAAGTAAGACATGAACAAATAACTTATATTAATGCCAGGAACAGTATATGCCTGGGAAGATCAGCCATGATGAAGGGTTATGTTTGTGACATATTCTAGATCCAAAACCCATTAACCCTTTCTCTTCAGGTACAAAATGCATTCACCTTTTCCCTACTTCAAGTTTAACATGTTGCTGGACCATTCGGCATACGTTCACAATCATTTCATGGTTTAAACTCAGACGTCTTTGCAATTGGTTCCAAATATACTGATGTCACCTCCACAGTTGGTACACCCTTCCCACAGGATAATTCCTGGCTGTCCTCTCTTACCTCCTCTTCCTTTCTGATGCCCATGGCTATGCCACTAATTCCTGGACTGGTATCCTCTCTCTGGTCCAGGGTTGCTCATGTCGAGTTGCTTTTACAGTGCAAAGTTGCTTTTACACCTCGTGTGAAGTGCCATGCCTAACTTGGCTTTTTCTTGGTAAAAAGCTCTACGCGTCCTTCTCAAGCACAATGCTCTTCCTAACACCTGGATGCCCAAGTCTGAAGGGGGAGGCAATATCACTGGATGAGCATTTCAAAGGCCCAAGCTAATGATCTGTGAACACAAGTTCAAGTCCCACCACTGGAATAAAATCTAGTCTAATGGTGATCATAAAATAATTGTTGATTGTTATTTAAATAAATCAAAACATTTGGGTCACTAATGTCCTTTACGGAAAAAAGTTTGCTGCTCTTACCCATTCGGGCCAACATGTGAATCCAGACTCTGTGGTTGACTCTTAATTAGTCCATCAAACCACTCAATCATATCGAATGACAATGACATCTAAAATAGAAACTGGATGGACCATCTGGCATTGACCTAGACAATGATAGTCCATTTATCTGTTGTCGTAGCGTCTGTATGTCTCGCTGATGTACCCGGCCTCGGGACATCCTCCCCTGCAGCATATGAGATAGATAATATTGACTGAGTCGTTTGTGCTACAACAACGGATGAATGGACACTGCTCGACAATCTTCAGGCAGGAGTCTTCCCTCCCTATCGAGAAACACCTTATTATGCCCTGTTTGAGATCAGAACTCTCTACTCACCTGACAAAGGCACAGCATTCTAAAAGCTAGTGACGTTTACTACCAAATAAACCTGTTGGATTTTAACATGATGTTGTGAGACTCCTTACTGAGAAACACGTCAGCAGTCAAGGGCATTCAGTTTCCGATCTTCGAATAATAGTTCCCAAGGCGGTCTTCAAGACACATTACAATACAGAATTGCTGAGCAGAAACTGATAGCCAAGTTTCGTATGAAGACGCCCTCAACCAGGATCTTCGGTTCATGTCACACTACCTGTAATGCTCACAACTTGTCTGGGGTTTCAAAATCTTACTAATTGACCTGGCTTGAGACAATTCACACCTCTTTAACTTCTGCTTAATCCTCTGTCCACTCGCACTGTCTGTATCTGTAAAGACTTGATTACCAGTCAAGACTCGCACTCTAACCATTACCTTGTATTTGAGTTTGTGTCTATATATATTCTATTTGTTAACCCAATGAAGGAGCAGTGCTCTAAAACCTCGTGCTACCAAATAAACCAGTTGGACTTTATCCTGTTGTTATGAGATTTCTTACAGCATCTGTGGAGAGAGAATAAAGTCAACATTTTGAGTCTGGATGACCCTTTGTCAGAGAAAATAAATATAGGCTGAGTAGTCAAACCTGGAGAGAGTGACAGAGAGAGAGAGGAGCCAACTTGCTGAAGATATAGAGAGAGAAATCCATGAGTGCCAAAAGTTATAAGGAAGTGAACAGTTACATCATGGCTGATTCGTTGGTGAGTTATGGCTGTCTGTGAAGAGCTGGAATTTAGAAAATTGTAAACTTTTAAATAACCCTGAAATACTTGCCCTATAATTAATTTAGAGACACTAGCAGGAGGGAAGTAAGAAACTTGTGAGTTCATCATTTCTTTATTCTTAACCGATGGCATGTGAAGTGGCATTTGAAGCGACATTAATTAATTCAAAATTAATTATGAAATTAGTTCATTAAGATATAATTGGGTTGGCAGGGAGGTAATGTGCTGTGACTGTTCTTCAGCAAGTTGGCTCCTCTCTCTCTCCAGGCTTGACTACTCAGCCTATATTTATCTTCTCTGACAAAGAGTCATCCAGACTCAAAATGTTGGCTTTATTCTCGCTCCACAGATGCTGTAAGAAATCTCACAACACCAGGTCAAAGTCCAACTGGTTTATTTGGATTTATGATATTAATACCTTTCTGTTGCCTTGCCTCTGTCCTTTGTTTACCATACCTTCCTGAATTTGAATCCTTGCCCCCATCGTGTATTTAAAAACACACTCTACCTCCATAGTTATGCAGCTCACTGGAACACTGGTCCCAGCATGTTTCTGTGTAGCATGGCTCAATCATACAGCCCCCATAGTGCCAGTGCCCCTCAAACCAGGACTTGCTCCTCCCACACCAATCTTTGATCCATGTATTCGTCTCTCTAATTCTATTTGCCCTATGCCAATTTGCATTTGGCTGAGGATCTGCTTTTTAATCTTGGGCCTAGCTCCTGATTTTCTCTGCATGATCATACAGTGGTCAGCACTGCTGCCTCACAGTGCCAGAGACTGAGGTTCAATTCCCAACTTGGGTCAGTGTATGTAATCTGCACATTCTCCTCATGTATGCGTGGGTTTCCCCTGGGTTCTGCAGTTTCCTCCCACAGTCTGAAAAACATGCTAGTTAGGTCCAGTGGCCATGCTAAATTCTCCCTCAGTGTACCCGAACAGGTGCCAGAGTGTGACGACTAGGGGATTTTCACAGTAACTTCATTTCAGTCTTAAATAAACTGAAAAAAGGAACTGAAATGAACAGAATATCTTTCCCAGTCTTACCTGTGTTGTTTCTTATATGCATGGACAAGGACCACTGGATCCTCTCCCTTCCTGCAAGTTACGTAGAAGCACAAGTAGGTCATTAGACCCTTTGAACCTGCTTTGCCATTCATTATGATCACCCAACTCAGTTACTTGTTCCTGCTTTACCCCATGTCCTTTGCTCTGTTTAGCCCCAAGCTATATCTAATTCCTTCTTGAAAATATACAATGTTTCTCAACTGCTTTCTGTGGTTGTGAATTCCACAAATTCACCGCTCTCTGAATAAAGAAACTTTTCTCTTCATCTGGGTCCTAAATGGTTTACCTCATATCCTCAGACTGACCCTTGGTTCTGGACTCCCCTACCACTAAGAACATTCTTCCTACATCTTCTGTTAGAATTTTATAGGTTTCTGTGAGATCCCCCTTACTCTGTTAAACTCCAGCAAATATAATCCTAACCAACTCAACCTCTCAAATGTGAGTACTGCCATCCTAGGAATCAGTGTGGTAAACCTTCACTGGCGTGAACATCCTTCCTCAAATAAGGAAGCCAAAACTGCACACAATATTTATTCCAGGTGTGGTCTCATCAAGGCTCTGTATAACCACAGCGAGGCATCTCTGTTTGTGTACTTGAATTGACTTGCTTAGAAGGCCAACATACATTTGCTTTCTTGACTACCTGCTGAATGTATATGCATACTTTCAGCGACTTTTGTACAAGGACAACCAACATTCCCCTTTCCTTACCAGCTTCTTTAACCAACCAAATCCTCCTGTCCCTGACATTAACAAATGAAAAGTTCTGCCTAATCTAAGGGGAATGAGAATGCCTGGAGCAAAATATCAGGTAATTCTTCCCCTTTTCTGAAACCCACAATGCCCACAACTTAAAATCTATCTCAGCAATTTGGAGACAAAACTGCTTGAATACAGATATGGTCGTCCAGGATTTCATTCCACAGAATCATGGCACATCTCAATTCTACCCATCTCAGAAGTCAATTAGTTGATAATTTATACAGATAAAGTTCAACTCACTTAGCTTGAAGACCAGCAAGAAAGCTTAGCAACCACTGAAAAAATACACTGAATTCCCACCTGAACCAAATTACCAACTCCTGACTCAATTCACATCTTACTCAGGCATAGCTTGATGTCTCACATGCCCCTTCCTAAATCTGTGTTTGAAATCTCTGTTTTTTTTTATTCATTGCCAATCTCTAATTGCCCTTGACTTGCTAGGCCACTTCAGAGTAATTCTTCAGACAGTAATTAAGACTCAACCACATTGCTGTAGATCTGGAGTCATACGTAGGCCACACCAGATAAGGACAGCATTAGTGAACATTAATGACATCGATATGTAATTCCAGATTTTGAATGAAATCAAATTTCATCATTTGCTATTCAAGGTCCCCAGCGCATTGTTAGTCCTGTGACAATATCACTGCCCATTGCCTCCCCTTTTTATAGAGACTCTGACGAAACCAGTTCAGCTTTCTGCTGCAGTAGGTAATACCAATTTAAGACAACTAATTTTAACTGTTTGATAGGTAAATATCCATTTAAGCAGCTCCTTGTTCTCAGCCTTTTAGCTAAGATCAAGTGTCAGATCAAACCAAAATGGGATGCAATGCCTTATCAGCTTAGATTCTGTTTATCTCTCTTGTGGGAACCATGAACTGGATTAAACTGAAGTTTGAATTTGAATTTTGGAGCAAGCAAGGAGATGGATTCAGGTTTGCCCAGTGATCATAGAAGATCGTAGAATAGAACACTACAGTGCAGAAAGAGGCCCTTCGGCCCATCGAGTCTGCACCAACCACAATCCCATCTAGCCCCTACCCCCATATCCCCTCATATATTACCCATTAATCCCTCTAACCTAAGCATCTTAGGACACTAATGGGCAATTTTAGCATGGCCAATCAACCTAACCCATGCACCTTTGGACTATGGGAGGAAACTGGAGCACCTGGAAGAGACCCACACAGACACGAGGAGAATGTGCAAACTCCACACAATGACCTGAGCCAGAAATCGAACCCAGGTCCCTGGAGCTGTGAAGCAGCAGTGCTAACCACTGTGCTACTATCCCGTCCATACTGAGCATTGCTCTGTATCTTTAAGAATGGAGTGAAATTAACTAAACTATCCAGCTAACAATATTTGAAAGTAAGAATGTAAGTCTTAATCCAAATTTATACTGAAGAAAATATTACCAGAAATTTCCACTTGAAAAAAAATTTCCAATGTCTCACTCGGGTGTAGTTTGATGTCTGCACTGTGCCTCTGGCATCCTTTTTGTTTTACATTTTGTTTTCAAGGAGCTTTTAATGTGCCCCTTGATTCATGGTACCTTCATGAAGAGGAAATTGTAAAGAGTAAAACTGAGGTGTAGACATAATTACCAGTTACTTGCGGCAACTTATAGTATTACAAACTGAACCACTATTGAATAGGATGCCAATGATATTATCAATGACTTGAGCAACCCTTGAAGAGCATGTATGAATCTTCAATATTCTAAATAAGATTAGGTGAGAGAGATTTTTCAGGAAAACCTTATGCTGGGAGCCTTCATATTTGCATTTTACATTGTCCGCTGATATATTAGACATCAATCAATGAAATGATAAGAACTTGCATATAATTCATTGACAATCACCCTGCTCATATGATCTGCTCTTTCCATAACACCAGATGGGTAGGGTCAGCTATGAGAGGCAATGTTGTAATATTTTTGTATCTGCAATGCGATCAGCAATGATTGCATTCTGGTGGTGAAACTCTGGTATATGCTCCTCTTTGCTGTTGTCAGTTCATCTACCAAGTTTGACTTAAATACAGGAATTAACAGAAAGTTGTTCTGACCTGTCTACCTGGAATCCAAGACAAAAGAAAGTTGTTCTTTGTTGATAATGCCATAAGCATTCCATACTGAGGAACAACTTTAGATGCAAATAGACAGATTGTCTCACTTCTGCAAAGAGTTTGTTTTGGCCATCAGCATCCGGAAGACAAATATCATGGCACTGGACATTACCATACTGCAATCAATCAGCATTGACAATGTGTTGCAGGAGATTGTTGATAGCTTCAGATATCCGGGCTCCATAATCATCAGCAATCTGTTACCTGATGCTGAAATCAAGACATGATTTTCAAAAGCTGCAGCTGTTATGTCCAAACTGAAAAATTATAGAGTGGGAAACAACAGTGACCTGACCAAGGACACTAAACTGCAAGTTTACCAAGTTGCGTTCACAGAACACTCCTCTATAGTAGCGATACCCAGACAATATTGGACAGGAGAAATTGGTGAATATTTTCCACCTTCACTGTCTCAGATATATCCTCAGCATATCTTGACAAAACAAGGTCATCAACTCAAGAAGTCCTAGACCTAGATAGAATGACTCAAGTCCATCAGCAGAAACTTAATTATTAAGCCAATGACATCTGCTCTGGATCAGCTACATTCATCAGAAGTTTGATTAGCAGCCATGTATCCAATGACCTTCTGTATGGTGAACTCATAACTGGGGTCACACCCTGCTGGATGCCCAAATTCCTGCTACATTTAAGTGAGTATAAAGATAATGGACATCGACCTAGACAACTATAAGCCAGCCATCAACAATTTGGATATTGGGAGGCTGACTGTGGGGCATTGAAAGAGGCAAGGAGAACAAAGCTCAGCTGGCCGAGAAGAAAAGTTTGGGAAAGGGAAGCATAGTATAGCAATGATGGTGAAGATTTTGGCACTCAATGGAGCTCTACACTGACTTGCAGGAGTAACAAAGCCAAACAATCAGGAGCGATCTGCCACTGATGGCGAACCTAGCTATCTTCACTAACTATGGGCTAAGAACTGTGGGTTCAATGGTGTGCGAGGCAGTGATCATCAGGTCGCAGAGAGGCTGTCTGGTGTCTCTGAAGAAGATAAGAGTCTATTGATCTGAAATGTGACAGATACTAGATGAAAGTAATGAATGAGATTTTGTCCATCAGAACAATCTCATTTGTGCATCTGTTGTCACTGCAAAGCCTCAGTTCAACAGAGGCCAATGGTCAACATATGCTGAGATTTTAATCTGTGATTTGAGTTATGAATCTTACCCTTTTTTTCATCCTGCAGATGAGCCATCCACCAGAACCATCCAAGAGGCAAACAATCTTGACACTGGAGACATCAAAGAAAGCACGCACAACACATCATATCTTAACTCGAGTACAGACACTGGTACACCAGTGACCATGACTATGTTGGATGTGTTGTTAGGGCAGAGCAATTGAAGCATATCCTGCTCAGTGGGGAAGATATTGGAGGGAGGGAATGACCAGTGCACTAGCAATTAGATGACTTTTGGAGACAAGGGCCATGTTGAGTGTGAGGAAGATGAGCTTCTGGAGTTAGCCATAAGGCAGCAAATGGACAATAAGCAGGATACATGGGAGATCTGGTGGAGAACCCTGTGGGTTTGCGTGCCATGATCTCTATCTTGCAGGAGTCCTTGTGGAGCCAGTTGTCCCATGTCATGACCACTGCATGACCCTGAGCTCTGAGAGCCTTATCCATTTAAAAAATGTAGACTCTCATGGAGAGGCAGCTCCAGGAACGCAATAACTTGTAACTCCCTCTCCCCCACCTCCCAAATTGCAACCTCATCATCCTTGCCCTCTGATGCCTGGCATCAGCATCTGAGATCTCATTCGTATCTAAATATGACGCAAGTACTGTAGCATCAGCATCCTTCTGATCAAGAGATTGCCTCCTGGAGACAAAAGGTTGTTAACGCAGCAGGCAACTACTATGAGCGACACTCATTTGGAATGGAATATTACTTCAGGGGACCCCACACCGTTTGATGCATCTGAACCTTATCTTCAACCCAATGGACCTCTCCACCATTGCCCTTGTGGATCCACAGTAAGGAGTCTCACAACACCAAGTTAAAGTCCAACGGTTTTGTTTGTAGCAAATGCCACTAGCTTTCGGAACTGGCTATTCCTTTGTCAGGTAGGTGGGAATTCTGATCACAAACGGTATATAATTGAGTTTGTGTCTTTATTGCATTGTGATCCTGTTTGTGATCAGAACTCCCACCCAGCTGACAGAGGAACAGCTAGTTCTGAAAGCTAGTGGTGTTTGCTACAAATAAACCTGTTGGACTTTAACCTGGTGTTGTGAGACTTTTTACTGTGTTTTTTTTATGAGCAACACAGCACAGGAAACAGGCCCTTCGGCCCAACGAGCCCGCGCCGCTGTCATAACTATATAGTAGCAATTCCATTATCCTATTATAGATTTAGGTTATTCCTAATATGGAAGACTCTCACTACAGGGACAATTTGTTTCCCAATCAGCCTAAGAGCGAATTTTTGGGTTGTGGGAGGAAACCGGAGTGCCTGGAGAAAACCCACGCAACCACGGGGAGAACGCGCAAACTCCCGCAGACACCGGCCCAATTCCAAGTGTCTGCACAGCCACATCGATAGTCTCTGAGCTGTCATGGTGCCCTTCAGATGGTCCACATAAAGCACTCATTTACGACATGAGGTACCAGGCAACCCATGAATCAACATCCAAGAGCTGTACCCGCACCACCTGCCGAATGCATGCTCAATGTTGGTCAAGTATGGACCGAATTACCTGGGGAAAAAAGCCGTAGTTAAACAGTCCTACTATATCCCTCTATCTGCATACCGCTCATGTGGCTGTCCAAGAGACCCTTAAACAGCCCCAGCGTGCCTGCTCCCACCACCTTACTCGGCAGTGCATTCCACACCCCCACTACCCTTTGTGTGAAAAACTGCCCTCTAATATTCGTCCTATACATAGCCCCCCTCACCCTATGGCCATGACCTCTCGTCCTATCCATTTCTAAAGGTGGAAAAAGTTTACCTCCATTTACTCTATCTATACCCCTTATAATCTTATACACCTCTATGAGATCCCCTCTAAGCCGACGTCTTTCAAGGGAAAACAACCCCAGTCTATCTAATCGTTCCTCATAAGACAGTCCTTCCATACCAGGCAGCATCCTGGTAAACCTCCTCTGCACTCTCTCCAAGGACTCCACATCCTTCCGATAGTACGGCGACCAGAACTGGACGCAGTATTCCAAGTGAGGCCTAACCAACGTTCTATACAACTGCAACATCAAACTCCTACTCTTGTATTCTATACCCTTTTCTATGAAAGCTAACATACTATATGCCTTCTTTATCACCTTCTCCACCTGTGAGGACACCTTCAGAGACTTGTGAACCTGCACCCCAAGTCTCTCTGCGTCTCTATGCTCCGTATAGTTTTACCTTTTATCCTATAACTCTCTTCTACATTTTTCCGGCCAAAATGCATCACCTCGCATTTATCCGGATTAAATTCCATTTGCCATCTATCTGCCCAGTCTACCAACCTATCTATGTCCTGTAGTATTGCCTGACACTGCTCCTCTGTACCCGCCAATCCAAGCATCTTGGTGTCATCAGCAAATTTGCTGATCTCACCACTTACCCCAACTAGGTGTTTACCCTAGTTCAATGCCAGCATCTCCACATCTGGATACATGGCAGAGGTTGTATCTTTCCCCGTTTCTTGGGTGCCTAAAGTGTCATCAGCTGCCTTCTCAGAAGTTAATTTTTATCATCAATCAATCACCTGTTGAGATGAGCTGGAGCAGAGAAGACCCTGTGAGTGATGAAGAAAGTATACATTGTGCAAATTTCCCAGGTCCCTTTAACACAGTATCTAGGTCTTGTGGTCACATGCAATCTGAACATCTGTAGAATGAAACCCCTTCCTGTTGACGTTTCAAGACAAATATCTTACTATTTCTACAATGGACAAAGTATTTCATGCTCAAACAATTTTCAAACTTATTGGTGTTCATGTTACAATAAATTGCAACTCAAATTTTAAGTCTTCATTTTGTTACCAGTCACTCTGTTCTAAACTTATTCTGTTCCCAACTCTGCTGTGCTCAAGCTCTGAGAACTTCAATGGCTATAGTGGTAAAGAGAAAAAAATATAGCTAGCATTCTTGGAAACCACATTTTGAAATCATAACTCCATACAAAATAAAACTTACAAAGGTTATACTGAACAAGCCCTCTGAGGATGCAGGAACTATAAATATCTCCTGCTGCTATACTATTAATTTTCAATGAGTCAGTGCGTGTCTCACATTGAAGTCAGTGATATTATCAAAAGAGATATCCAATTATTCTGTTCAGAGCCATTTTTAGACCTACTTTTCTTACAGGTTGGATTGTTACGTTGAGCAAATTTGGGTTTGTCTTTGCCAGGAATAGTACAATGTGGAATCTGGCTAGATCCCTTTTGTGAGCTGAAGGGCCTGTTTCCCGTGCTGCTTTAGAACATAGAACATAGAACATTACAGCGCAGAACAGGCCCTTCGGCCTTCGATGTTGCACCGACCAATTATGAAAAAAAAAGCAATGACCCTCCAAACTAATTAAAAGAACCTTTGTTCTTTGATTCTGAATATTGTGCAGCTCTCCATACTGGTTGACCTGCGTAACTGTTTCATTTCATTGAATTATTTAATCATAATTGGACAAATCTTTGAACCACCATTCTAAATAGAAGATCATTCTTTGGTCACACATGCAAATGTATGGATACAGAGTCACAGTGGTTAACACTGCTGCCTCACAGCGCCAGGGACCTGGGTCCGATTCTGGCCTTGGGTGACTGGATAGAATCATAGAATGGCTGCAGTGCAGAAAGAGACCATTTGATCCATCAAGTCTGCACAGACCATAATCCCACTCAGGCCGTATCCATGTAACCTCTTACATTTACCCTGCTAGTCCTCCTGACATGAAAGGGAAATTTAGCGTGGCCAGTCCACCTAACCCACACATTTTTGGACTGTGGGAAGAAACTGGAGCACTCGGAGGAAACACACAGACACAGGGAGAATGTGCAAACTCCAACAGACAGTGACCCAAGGCTGGAATTGAATCCGGGTCCCTGATGTTGTGAAGCAGCAGTGCTAACCACAGTATCGCCCCCACTAGTGGAGTTTGCATATCTCCCCCCCCGCATCCCTTGTCCGCATAGATTACCTCCAGTTGATTCGATTCCCTCCCTGAGTCCAAAGATGATGAAATTGCCCCTCAAAGTCCAAAGGTGTGTAGGTAATCACGTTTGAAGTTTATTTATTAGTGTCATAAATAGGCTTACAATAACATGCAATGGAGTTATTGCAAAAATTTCCCCAGTCACCACACTCTAGCACTTGATTAGATACACTAAAGGAAAATTTAGCATCGCGAATGCACCTAATCAGCACGCCCTCCAGACTGTGGCAGGAAACCGGAGCATCCAGAGAATTCCCATACAGACACAGAAAGAAGGGTAGAATCCACACAGAGAGTGATCCACGCTTGGAATTGAAGTCAGACCCTTGACGCTGTGAGGCAGCAGTGCTACCCACTGTGCCACTGTGTAATACATGGGTTTATGGGGATAGAGAGAGGAGTGGATCTAGCTAAGATATCTTTCAGAGAGTTGCTACAGATTTGATGGGCTGAATGATCTCCTTCTGCACTGTCGGGATTCTGTGGATCTATGCATATGGATCATTGATATTCTGGCTTTTTCAAAATTAAATGTGACACGAAACCACATAAAGGAAGGCTTGGTCAGAGGAGTGATTTGAAAAAGTTAAAGAGGCAGAGAGTTGTGGGATTGGCATTACAGAGCTTAAGGCCTAAGAAACTGGATGTACAGCCACCATCATTGGAGCAATTAAAATTCACAGATTCTGAAGATCAACAAATCTATAGACTCCTTTGAGGGCCAGAGTTGTTATCTGTCTATTATAATAAAAGGGAGACTGACAGAAAAAAGTAACATACCTCAAAGCATTTCTATCTGTCAAAAATGAGCTAAAAAAGGTCATCTGTAATATGCTGTACCTTTCACTGCGTGTTTTGCCTGCGAAAAGCAAAGAAATTAGATGCAGTGATATGGTCTGTGGAAGTTCCTTTCTGTAATGCATCCACTGTTCCATCATGGCAAAGAGAAATACCGTTTTCATCAACTTACTATTTATAACTTGAAACTTAGTGTTATTTTATTGATGGAAGGGGGAAGCTTCCATCCCCATTCAAAATATGCCTGTCATTTCACAATGATTGGCTGACACTTTTTCACTGCCATGAATGAAGTGGCATTCAAAACAGTTGTCATTTAGGAAGGACAAATCCAAATATGACTCATCTATATTTCACTAAAATATTGCAAAGCATGCTTTATATCTGATTCAAAGACCAGAGGAATACTAACTCTCTTATCTCTGCCAAGTCATTTACCTATCACAAATTTTCTATCCTTATCAGTATCTCATTTTGTTAGCACTGTTTATTTAAAAATCCATAATAGTCCACTGATGTTATGCTCTTTTCAATAGGAGCAAAAAACATATCTGTTACTGTATAATCCCTTGGAAGAACCCTGGTATATTGTAATAAAATGTACATTATGAAGACCTGCGTAATAAATAGGACAGTAAGAAGTCTCACAACACCAGGTTAACCTGGTGTTGTGAGACTTGTTACTGTCCTTACCCCAGTCCAATGCCGGCATCTCCGCATAATAAATAGGACACCATATGATCGCTGTTTTGGTAATGTCATGCAAAGCATCGGTAGTGTAATTAATCCAATGTGAATAGAACTGTAATAAGTCATTCCTTTGATGAAAACATACTTATAGCATAGAAAATAACAGATGCCCAAAAGAACTGGAACCTGTTATGAGACAATAATTCATTCATAGGTTAAGATGTATGTTGCGGGGATTTCTCAATTACACTTCTTAGTGTCTATTAATTGCTGAGGGCTTCCTCTTGAATTAGTGTGGCCCTGAGAAAACGAGGGAACGCCATGAGATCCTAGCTGGAGGTGAAGACAGTTGATTTTATTATTGATTTATTATCAATTTTATTGATTTTATTTTATTATCAGTCCACATGAGAGATGTGGACTGACCAGGGTCACATCTAACGAAGACATGCATGTATCTAGCTTTTTTATAGAGTAAGATAGTTTCATTTGTTGCTATGGCTAACAGTACAGTTATACAGTGGCCGCACCGTAGCACAGTGGCTAGCACTGCTGCCTCATAGCGCTAAGGACCCAGGTGTGATTCCTGGCTTGGATCACTCTACAGAGTCTGCACATTCTCCCTGTGTCTGCATGGGTTTTCTCCAAATGCTCTGGTTTCCTCCCACAGTCTGAAAGACATGCTGGTTAGATGCATTGGCCATGCTAAATTCTCTCTCAGTGTACCCGAACAAGCACCGGAGTGTGGTGACCAGGATATTTTCACAGTAACTTCATTGCAGTGTTAATGTCAGCCTATTGATGACGCTAATAAATAATTATTTTAAAAAAATTTGTTTCCCATCTCATATTAACTATTGTACATAGTCAAGTCCATATTACAATGCAGTTGGAGATCAACTCTAATAGTATTGTTCAGCCTGTTAACAATCAAAGATAAACTCTGATGAATATTAATTGCCTACTCTCAGACATTCATCGCTCTTTAACTGCCCTCCCGTAACAAGATTTTAGATGTTCACAATTCCCAGGCCATTCTAACTATTTTAAACCCACATACCTATATGTGTCCCTATCTTACACAGGTTTGCATTGTTAACTTGCTTGGCCTTTGTTCTCAGCCAATTCAAATTGGCTCACGAGGACCAGCAGTCTAAGCACTGGCATTAAGAAGATTTCCCTATCTATCTTTTTGTCTGGCTAATGTCAGGGGAGAGAACCATGTTGCTGGACTGAAAATTCACTACAAGAGTGAAGTGTGCTCTGGCTTGTGTTATTCTGCATATTGATGCAGAATAACACAAGCCACCTGATGAAGGAGCAGCACTCCAATAACTTGTGATACCAAATGAACCTGTTGAACTTTAACCTGATGTTCTGAGACTTCTTACTGTGCATTTCGAGTTAGGGTCCACTTAAATAACAAGCAGTAGCTCCATTTATGATAGCAATATAACTAGTTATTGCAGAATACCGTCATGTTTTTAAGATGTAATGAGTTGTGTAGTAGTAATTAAACTACCTGCCCTGCAGCAATGAATTGGTTTCTCTTTTGCTGGTTGATACAAAATCACCATCCACCTCTACGGTCTAAAAATTGCAGTCATTTTAGTGCGAATCTGACGCTGCAAAATCAAATGCATAATTGAAACTGGATGTTCCTGGAGCTGCAGACAGCATTTTAAACCACTTAATGAAAAACTTTACAGTCTAAATGTAACTTAAAATTACTTCATGCTCAGAAGGAACAGTGACCACAATTCAGGAAGCTTTTAAGGTGTTGATGGATAAAGGTAATCCTCAGATGAGCGTGCTAAATTGGGGAAGGCTAATTACAATATTAGGCAGGAATTGAAAAATGTAGATTGGGGCAAATGTTTAAGGGCAAATCAACATCTGGCTTTTAAGTGTAAGTTGTTAGGAATTCAGGACTGGCACATTCCTTTAAGGATGAAAGATAAGTATGGATAAGTATGGCAAGTTTTGGGAACTTGGATTTCAAAAAATGATGAGACAGAGTACAGGAAAGAGATAGAGAATCTGGTGAAATGGTGCAATAACAATAATTTCTCCCTCAACGTCAGACAGTCTCCCAAACCGGGAATCAAACCCGGACCCCTGGCTCTGTGAGGCAGCAATACTAGCCACCATGCCACTTCATATGCTAAGCTGATCTTTCTCTTCACCCTATCTGTAACTGGAACATTATATTCTGCACCCTAATCATGCTTCTCTTCTATGTTGTCTTTGACAGTATGTTTTGTCTGTGTAGCATGCAAGAAACAATATTTTTCACACACATATATGTGACAATAATAAATCACTAAAAGTTAAAGAGGAGAAATCAATCAGGGTTGTTACTCCTGATAATTTAGTTGTGATGTCTATGTGATCAAATACCTTGCTAGCACTCATTGTCAAAATGCTCACATATGGTGACTTGATTCTGGAGGTATACCATTGCTGCTCCTTCATCAGGTGAGTGAAGGAGCAAAGCTCCAAAAGCTCGTGATTCCAAATAATCCTGTTGGACTTTAACTTGGTGTTGCGAGACTTCTTATTTTGCGCACTCCAGTGCAATGCCAGCATCTCCACATCACTTTAATCAGGGTTAGTTATGTCCTATTTACCATCTCGATCCTTGAGGATCGTGTTAAGGAGCTGGAGCTGGAATTAGAGGAACTCAGGATAATCCGAGAGGTTGAGGAGGATATTGGCAGGAGTGACAAAGAGATAGTCACTCCTAAAAGTGATTCGTGGGTAACTATTAGGAGGAGGGGTAAGAAGCAATCGGGTATACAATCCCCTGGGGCTGTTCCCCTCCGAAACAAATTTTCTGTCTTGGAGGCTACAGTTGAGGAAGAATCAACTGGAGATGACCAAAGGGAGCAGGTCTCTGGGGGTGAGCCTGCTGAGAATGCTCAGGTGGGTAGGAAAAACAAGAGATTGGGCCTAGTAATTGGAGACTCCATAGTTAGAGGGACAGATAGGAGAGTAAGTAGTAGTAAAAGTGACTCAGGGCTGGTGTGTTGCCTCCCAGGTGCTGGAGTCCAGGATGTCACAGATAGGGTTTTTAGGATTCTTAAGGGAGAGGGGAGTCAACCCCAAGTCATAGTTCATGTAAGGACACATGATATAGGTAGGAAAAGGGAAGGGGATATTAAACAGAAATTTATGGAGCTGGGGTGGAAGCTTAGGGCCAAAACTGGCAGAGTGGTTATCTCTGGACTCTTGCCTGTGCCAAGGGATAGTTTGGAGAAGAATAGAGAGAGGGAATGTTTGAACTCGTGGCTACGGGGATGGTGTAGGAGGGAGGGGTTCAGGTTCCTGAACAATTGGGACTCATTCTGGGATAGGTGGGACCTCTATAAGAGAGATGGTCTACACCTGAACCAGAGGGGAACTAATATCTTGGGGGGAAAATTTGCTAAGGCTATGCAGGGGGCTTTAAACTGATTCGGGGGGGGGGTGGGATCCTGAATAGTTGGGGTGCTAAGAGGGATGAGAGTAAGGGGGTCCTGGAGGAAAGCCGTAAAACACAGCAGCATACGGGTGGGGTAGGGCATGGTTTGAAATGCGTATACTTTAATGCAAGGAGTATTCGCAATAAGGGGGAGGAACTTGCAGCTTGGACCAGTACCTGGAACTTCGATGTTGTGGCCATTTCAGAGACTTGGGTAGAGCAGGGACAAGAATGGATGTTGCAGGTTCCAGGGTTCAAATGCTTTAGTCGGAGTAGAGAAGGAGGTAGAAAGGGGGGAGGAGTGGCATTATTAGTCAAAGACTGTATCACAGTGACAGAGAAGAAGTTTGATGAGGACTTGTCTGTTGAGGTAGTATGGGCTGAGATTAGAAACAGGAAAGGAGAGGTCACCCTGTTGGGAGTCTTTTATAGACCTCCTAAAAGTTCTAGAGAGGTTGAGGAAAGGATTGCAAAGTCAATTCTGGTCAGGAGTGAAAGTAATAGGGTAATTGTTATGGGGGACTTTAACTTTACTAATATTGATTGGAATAGCTATAGCTCTAGCTCGTTAGAGGGGTCAGTTTTCGTACAAAGTGTGCAGGAAGGTTTTTTGACTCAGTATGTAGATAGGCCAACTAGAGGTGAGGCTACATTGGATTTGGTGCTGGGCAATGAGCCAGACCAGGTGTTAGGCTTGGAAGTTAGTGAACATTTTGGTGATAGTGACCACAATTCGGTTACGTTCACCTTAGTGATGGATAGGGATAGGCATGAAGCTGGGGGCAGTAGTTATAGCTGGGGGAAGGGTAATTATGAGGCCATCAGGAGAGAATTAGGGTGTATAGATTGGACTAGGAAGCTACAGGGACTGGGAACATCTGAAATGTGGAGCTTATTCAAGGAGCAGCTGCTGCGGGTCCTTGATAAGTATGTCCCTGTCAGGCAAGGAGGAAATGGTCGAGTAAGAGAACCTTGGTGTACAAAAAAAGTTGATTTGCTGGTTAAAAGGAAAAAGGAGGCTTATGTCAGGAGGAGGATTGAAGGCTCGGTTAGTGCAATGGATAGCTATAGATTAGCCAGGAGGGAGCTAAAGGGGGAATTGAGGAGAGCAAAGAGAGGACATGAGAAGACTTTGGCTGATAGGATTAGGGAGAATCCCAAAGCTTTCTTTAGATATGTTAAGAATAGAAGATTGGTTAGGGCAAGATTAGGGCCAGTCATAGACAGCAGTGGGAAGTTGTGCGTGGAGCCTGAGGAGATTGGAGAGGTACTGAATAAATATTTCTCTTCGGTATTCACGCAGGGTGATGTAAATGTAGTTATGGAGAACACTGAGGTACAGGGTAGCAAACTGGAAGGTATCGAAGTAGATAGGGGGGATGTGCTAGATATTCTCGAGGGTTTGAAGTTGGATAAGTCCCCTGGGCCGGACGGGATTTACCCTAGGATTCTCTGGGAGGCAAGAGAGGAGATTGCAGAGCCTCTGGCTCGGATCTTCAGGTCGTCGTTGGTTACGGGTGTGGTTCCGGAGGACTGGAGGATAGCGAATGTGGTCCCGTTGTTCAAGAAGGGGTAGAGAGACCTTCCAGGGAATTATAGGCCAGTGAGTCTTACTTCTGTTGTGGGCAAAGTATTGGAGAGAATAATTAGGGATAGGATTTATACTTATTTAGAGAGTAATGAATTGATTGGAAATAGTCAGCATGGTTTTGTGAAGGGTAGGTCATGCCTTACTAACCTCATTGAGTTTTTTGAGAAAGTGACCAGAGAGGTGGATGGGGGTAAGGCGGGTGATGTAGTATATATGGACTTTAGTAAGGCTTTTGATAAGGTGGCTCATGGAAGACTTCTACAGAAAATGCAGATGTGTGGAATAGAGGGTGATTTAGCTAATTGGATTAGAAATTGGCTGGCAGATAGAAGACAGAGGGTGGGGTTGATGGGAGATATTCATCGTGGAGTTCGGTGACGAGTGGTGTGCCTCAGGGGTCTGTTTTGGGGCCCCTGCTGTTTGTAATTTTTATAAATGATCTGGATGAGAGTATTGAGGGATGGATCAGTAAATTTGCAGATGATACTAAAGTTGGTGGTGTGGTAGATAGTGAAGAGGGGGGTTTTAGTTTACAGAGTGACTTGGACAAGTTGCAGAGCTGGGCGGAGAGGTGGCAAATGGAGTTTAATGTGGAAAAGTGTGAGGTAATGCACTATGGCAGAAATAATAAATGTGTAGAGTATAGGGCAAATGGTAGGATTCTTATAGTCTAGATGAACAGAGGATCTTGGTGTGTATGTGCATAGATCCCTGAAAGTAGGCAGTCAGGTCGAGAAGGTTGTTAGGAAGGCATATGGAGTCTGGCTTTTATTGGTAGAGGGATTGAATTTCGGAGCCGCAACGTCATGTTGCAACTGTACAAAACTCTAGTGCGGCCGCACTTGGAGTATTGTGTGCAGTTCTGGTCCCCGCATTATAAGAAAGATGTGGAGGCTTTGGAGAGGGTACAGAGGAGGTTTACCAGGATGTTGCCTGGTATGGAGGGCAGGTCTTATGAAGAGAGGCTGAGGGATTTGAGGTTGTATTCGTTAGAAAGAAGGCGGCTAAGAGGAGACCTTATTGAAACATATAAGATGATTAGAGTTTAGATAGGGTGGACAGTGATAGCCTTTTTCCTAGGATGGAGAAAGCTAGCACGAGGGGACACAGCTTTAAATTAAGGGGTGATAGTTATAGGACGGATATCAGAGGTAGGTTCTTTACCCAAAGGGTGGTTCGGGAGTGGAATGCCCTGCCTGCAGCAGTTGTAGATGCGCCAAGTTTGGTGGCGTTTAAGAGGTTAGTTGATAAGTATATGGAAGAGAAGGGAATGGTTTAGTTTGGAGAGGCATTGCTTTTTATATTGGTCGGCGCAACATCGAAGGCCGAAGGGCCTGTTCTGTGCTGTAATGTTCTATGTTCTATCTCTCAGTGGATTAGTCAGATTTATTTATCAGTCATTCATGTAACCTTTTTTATGCTACATGCTACAACCATGTTTATGCTACAATCTGTTCTATCTGTCGCCTTGTACATATAAATGTTTTTTAAATCTAAACAATACTTTTTTAAGAAAAAAAATTGTGATTTACCAGGGGCAGTCTTTCTAAGCAGTTTTCTAATAAGCAATAAAGCATTAAACAGATTTTAGTAACTCTTAAATATCGACCATGTTGAACAATCATCTTTAAACTGAATTGGTTCAGGGTTCTCATCCACAAAAAGACAGATTATCATGCCTGCCTGCATAACTTAATTTAGCTGACTTAATTTACCTGACTACAGTTCAGTTCAGGTATGCTTATTTGCATTCATTTTGCATGCTCTGTTAACAAAATGCAGAAAAAGATTAGGGGAGCAGTTGCCATTCTATTTAATACTTTAAAGAGGAACAGCAAAAAAGAAAAAAGAGTTCGCTATACATAGTAGAGTCCAGACTGGACCCATTTTCCAATCAAAATTCAAATATAACTGGGATTGATGCTCTCTCCATCTGCAGGTATTTTGAACCAATATACATGTATCATGCCTAACAAATGCATGTAATCCATGGCTCAGTTGGAATCACTCCCCACTCCTCACTTAGTAGCCATGGATTTGATTCTCAGTCCAGAATTTGAGTTTAGATTTTGCCATATACAGAGGATGCTTCACCTTTGGGAGGCATTGAACAAACACTTTCAATTGGAGTCAGAACCACCGTGTCTGACACTGATCAATTAACTATCCACCTACCTGGAAATGTTGAGACGATTTGTGAAGATTACCATATAAAGTCTTTTCTATTTTGAGATTTTATGAACTTTTACACATTTTTAGTGTCCTGATCTGCCTATTTATTGCAGCAATTTATAAGTCTTCTGTAAATATGCTTTGCTGCTTTTTCTGACCATTGACAATGTCTACCGTTATTCTCAGATCCATATCAAGTGGTATTGATTTAAAAGCTTTGTTATATTTAGTATTTGAGCACTAAATTTCTCATATTAAATTTCATTTCTCACAAGCCTTCAAATTATGTCAATGATCCATAAGCTTTTGCATATCTTTTGCAATTTTTATTTCCCTCCGTATTTTTATGCTGTCAGGATAATTGAGCATATTGGGCCATTTAACTGCATTGGAAACGAGGGGTCTGCACCTCCCCCCCACCCCGCTCCCCACCTCTCACACTTTCCTTGGTCTCAAATTATACCACTGAGTTCTTCTCCAGGTTCATATTTCTGACATGGATTCTTATGATTTTATTCGATTTGTAATTGCTCTGTTACATTTTTTCAACTGCAACGTGTAGTGTAATTGATAGAAGACAGTGCATTTTTTCAACTGCAAAGTGTAGCGTAATTGATAGAAGATAGTGCATTTGGATTTGGATATCCAACATCACCTCACAGTACATTAACGCAACAAATTTAGAGTACATTAACGCAACAAATTTAGAGTTAGCAAAAAATAGTTTGAGCTGAATATTGGCTTGTTAGTTTCATTCGAGTCTACTTTCCTGCTCTGCTCTGCTGGGCTGGTCTAGTACTGGAGCAGGAAATTTCATGAAGAGACAAAAAATCCGAATTGCGCCTGGCATTCAGCAAGTCATGATGCACCTAGACCATTTTCTTGTGACATGATCAGCCTTGCACCTGAGAAAATTCCATCCTTTGTCTCCATCAGAATGGAGTTGTTATTTCCTCTATAATCTGTCCATGTTCTTTAAAAAAGAGGAACCCTATGGTTGGTTCATCCTCAGAACATTATTGCTTCGTTCTCTAATAAAATACGTTCTTGCGTAAAAATGTCTTTGAACTCCCCTCTTTATTCGTAAAGTAATTTAATATATATTTTTTGTCGGACTGATTAACTTTAAAAATCTCAAATTCTTCATTGCTTGTTTCAATTATCTTTGTGTCTTTTTAATGCCTTGGCAATCAAGTCGATAAGGTTGTTAAGAAGGCATACGGAGTCTTAGCTTTTATTGGTAGGGGGATTGAATTTTGGAGCCGCAACGTCATGTTGCAACTGTACAAAACTGTAGTGCGGCCGCACTTGCAGTATCGTGTACAGTTCTGGTCCCCACATTATAAGAAAGATGTGGAGGCATTGGAGAGAGTACAGAGGAGGTTTACCAGGATGTTGGCTGGTATGGAGGGCAGGTCTTATGAAGAGAGGCTGAGGGATTTGAGGTTGTTTTCGTTAGAAAGAAGGCGGCTAAGAGGAGACCTTATTGAAACATATAAGATGATTAGAGGTTTAGATAGGGTGGACAGTGATAGCCTTTTTCCTAGGATAGAGAAAGCTAGCACGAGGGGACATAGGATCAGTAAATTTGCAGATGATACTAAAGTTGGTGGTGTGGTAGATAGTGAAGAGGGGTGTTTTAGTTTACAGAGTGACTTGGACAAGTTGCAGAGCTGGGCCGAGAGGTGGCAAATGGAGTTTAATGTGGAAAAGTGTGAGGTAATGCACTTTGGCAGGAACAATAAATGTGTAGAGTATAGGGCTAATGGTAGGGCTCTTAATAGTGTTGAGGAACAGAAGGATCTTGGTGTATGTGTCAATAGATCCCTGAAAGTAGGCAGTCAAGTGGATAAAGTTGTTAAGAAGGCTTATGGAGTCTTAGCTTTTATTGGTAGGGGATTGAATTTAGGAGCCGCAGCATCATGTTGCAGCTGTACAAAACTCTAGTGCGGCCGCACTTGGAGTATTGTGTGCAGTTCTGGTCCCCACATTATAAGAAAGATGTGGAGGCATTGGAGAGGGTACAGAGGAGGTTTACTAGGATGTTGCCTGGTATGGAGGGCAGGTCCTATGAAGAGAGGTTGAAGGATTTGAGGTTGTTTTCGTTAGAAAGGAGGCGGCTAAGAGGGGATCTTATTGAAACATATAAGATAATTAGAGGTTTGGATAGGGTGGACAGTGATAGCCTTTTTCCTAGGATGGAAAAAGCTAGCACGAGGGGACACAACTTTAAATTAAGGGGTATGAGTTATAGGACGGATATCAGAGGTAGGTTCTTTACTCAAAGAGTGATTAGGGAGTGGAATGCCCTGCCTGCAGCTGTTGTAGATGCGCCAAGTTTGGTGGCGTTTAAGAGGTTAGTGATAAGTATATGGATGAGAAGGGAATGGTTTAGTTAGGAGGGGCATTGCTTTTTATTTTGGTCGGCACAACATCGAAGGCCGAAGGCCTGTTCTGTGCTGTATTGTTCTATGTTCTATGTTCTATAGCTTTAAATTAAGGGGTGGTAGTTATAGGACGAATGTCAGAGGTAGGTTCTTTACCCAGAGGGTGGTAAGGGTATGGAATGCCCTGCCTGCTGCAGTTGTAGATGCGCCAAGTTTGGTGGCATTTAAGAGGTTAGTAGGCAAGTTTATGGACGAAAAGGGAATGGTTTAGGTGAGAGGGTCATTGCTTTTTCCTAATTGGTCGGCGCAACATCGAAGGCCGAAGGGCCTGTTCTATGTTCTAATGTACTTTCAACAATAAGGCATGAACAATCTGGTAAGTACATGTTGTATTAAATGGGTGATGAACTACAAGTTCATCCTTCTCTTTCATTGTAAACATTGAAGAAAGAAAGGCTTCCATTTATATAACGGCTGGAATCCTTTATTTTCACTGGGGGTGAACTTGGAGGTAAGAAGGACTTTTACTTAGGCCAGAACCCTGTCATCGTACCACCTCCATCAGAATTAAGTTCTGAATGAGAAGTCTCATGGTTAACCTTCCTGCCGCACCATCAATTGAGGTACACTGGTAGCCAGTTCAGGAGTGGTAAAACTGTGAGATCAGATTGTTACCATCTTGAGGAAAGGATCCTTCAGTCAAAAGACAAAGGCTGATTGAGAAACTGGGTGTCTGGAAGAAAGTGGGGCCAACTGTGAGCCACTACCCTGCCCTTATTGCTGATTCTCTCCACATTATATAACTTTGGTCTGGGTTTTCCAAGCTGCTGGGATTTTGGTGGCCATCCTTCTGATAAATCCTGATAAATGTGAGGTGATGCATTTTGGGAGAAAGAATGTAGGGGGGAGGTATATGATAAAGGGTAGAACTATTAAGAGTATAGAAACGCAAAGGGACCTGGGGGCGCAGGTGAACAAGTCTCTGAAGGTGGCAGAGCAAGTGGAGAAGGTTGCGAAGGAAGCATATAGTATGCTAGCCTTTATAGGAAGGGATATAGAGTACAAGAGCTGGCCTTTAATGTTGCAGTTGTATAAAACGTTGGTTAGACCTCATTTGGAATACTGCGTCCAGTTCTGGTCGCCATACTACCGGAAGGACGTGGAGAGTCTGGAGAGAGTGCAGAGGAAGTTTACCAGGATGCTGCCTGGTATGGAAGGTCTGAGTTACGAGGAGAGGTTAGGCAAATTGGGACTGTTTTCCTTAGAAAGACGTAGACTTAGAGGAGATCTAATAGAGGTGTACAAGATTATGAAGAGGATAGATAGAGTAAACAGGGTTAAGCTTTTTCCTCGGATGGACTCAAGTAGCACGAGGGGTCGCGGGCTTAGGGTGAAGGGGGTAAGGTTCAATTTGGATGCTAGAATGAGTTTTTTCACACAGAGGGTGGTGGGGGTATGGAATGCACTGCCAAGTAAAGTGGTGGAGGCAGGCACTCTGGAGTTATTTAAGAAATACTTAGATGGGCACATGAACAGAATGGGTATGGAGGGGTATAGAAAACTGATTTAAAATAGGGATCATGAGCCTTGGGAGTCCCTGGTGTAAATAGATGATGATATTGATATTGTGACTTGGACAAGTTGCAGAGCTGGGCCGAGAGGTGGCAAATGGAGTTTAATGTGGAAAAGTGTGAGGTAATGCACTTTGGCAGGAACAATAAATGTGTAGAGTATAGGGCTAATGGTAGGGCTCTTAATAGTGTTGAGGAACAAAGGATCTTGGTGTATGTGTCAATAGATCCCTGAAAGTAGGCAGTCAAGTGGATAAAGTTGTTAAGAAGGCATATGGAGTCTTAGCTTTTATTGGTAGGGGGATTGAATTTAGGAGCCGCAGATCATGTTGCAACTGTACAAAACTCTAGTGCGGCCGCACTTGGAGTATTGTGTGCAGTTCTGGTCCCCACATTATAAGAAAGATGTGGAGGCATTGGAGAGGGTACAGAGGAGGTTTACCAGGATGTTGCCTGGTATGGAGGGCAGGTCTTATGAAGAGAGGCTGAGGGATTTGAGGTTGTTTTCGTTAGAAAGGAGGCGGCTAAGAGGGGACCTTATCGAAACATATAAGATGATTAGAGGTTTAGATAGGGTGGACAGTGATAGCCTTTTTCCTAGGATGGAGAAAGCTAGCACGAGGGGACACAGCTTTAAATTAAGGGGTATGAGTTATAGGACGGATATCAGAGGTAGGTTCTTTACTCAAAGAGTGATTAGGGAGTGGAATGCCCTGCCTGCAGCTGTTGTAGATGCGCCAAGTTTGGTGGCGTTTAAGAGGTTAATTGATAAGTATATGGAAGAGAAGGGAATGGTTTAGTTTGGAGGGGCATTGCTTTTTATTTCGGTCGGCACAACATCGAAGGCCGAAGGGCCTGTTCTGTGCTGTATTGTTCTATGTTCTATGTTCTATGTTCTACTTGTTTTTATCCTACAGGTGCTTTGGTCCACCTTGTTGTCTAACGAGTGGCATACACGCGATGGGTCGTGAAAGGGCTGCTATT
Organism: Sphyrna mokarran; assembly: GCA_024679065.1. NCBI lineage: Eukaryota > Metazoa > Chordata > Chondrichthyes > Carcharhiniformes > Carcharhinidae > Sphyrna > Sphyrna mokarran. The sequence continues at coordinate 43,040,988 of JAGIQG010000024.1, forward strand.
GGATCTTTTCCAAGAGTATCCTAGTGCTTCATGTCATTAGTGTATGCTTGACTTGGATCATTTGATGGGCAACACGACAGCTCAGTGACTATCGTTGTGCTGTGCAGATACATGGATTTGGGCCTGTGTCTATGGGAGTTTGCGCATTCTCCCTGTGCTTGCGTGGGTTTTCTCCGGGTGCTCTGGTTTCCTCCCACATCCCAAAGATGTGCTCTTAGGCTAATTGGCAAAACAAATTCTCCCTAATTTGTCACAAATTTGGTTTTTTAATCCATAGATCTATAAACATAGACAGGGATCGCAGGTAGAGGTGGGAACATCGAGGTGGCGCCGCCTCATTGGGCCAAAGGGCCTGTTTCCTGTGCTGTTTTGTTCTTTGTTCTGGCATCCTCCAGATATGGCCCCTCCATTTATTGGTTGATAGTTCTCTGAAGATAAGACTTCAGACCTTGGGGAAGGCAAGCTACTGGCCTGACCATTGCTTGATCAGTGTGTTTCAATGAGCCTTCCCGAAAAGAGGCAGCTTGGGTCTCTTTTCAGGTCTGCAGCTGACAGGTGAAACATCTGACATCGAACAGAATTCCGCCCTATATCTTTCACAGCCAGGATCTTGTCACGATCCATAAGCTTTGCAGTCTTTAGGTCTCAGCAATTTCTTGATACCATTTTGAATGAACTGAAATGATTGAAGGCTGCAGTGTGTCTGTGAGGCTGCAAAGCTCAGGACGAGGCTGAGATTTTTTTTCCAAAAATATACTTCGTTCATAAAAATCTCAAATAAACTCAAATAAATCTCAAATAAATTTACTGTATGCTGTTATTTCTCAGATTGGCACACGGTTACAACGAGGCTGAAGCTCAGGACAAGGCTGAGATAGATAACATTGTCAGTATTTCTCACTAAAAGTGGCTGGCTGTGCTTCAGTCTTATAATTTGCAATGATGTGCTGCTTTCCCCAATCAGTGAGGGTGAGCATATTTGTGGAAGCTGTTCCTCTAGTTAATGATTTAATTGTACACCATCATTCATAACTGGATGTGGATAAACTTTGATCTGATCCATTGGATGTGGGATCTGTTCATCAGATTCAAATTCCATGGTGTGACATGCAAATAAACATATGTAAACATATGAGCATGAGTGGACCATCTTGCATTGCAAGCCTACTCTGCCAGTCAATAAATCATGATGATCTAATTGTAACCACAATTCCACATTTTCAATTACCCCTGAAATCTTTCTCTCCTTGCTTGTCAAGAATCTGTCTAGCTATGACATAGCAATATTCAAAAACTCTGCTTCCATCAGCTTTTGAGGAAGAGAGTTTCAACAACTCACAATTCTTTGAGAGAAAAAACATTCCCTTCACCTCTGTCTTAAATGGGGCTTACTTTTAAATAATGACCCCTAATTCTCAGTTCTCCCACAAGAGGAAATATCCTTCCCATATGTACCCTATCAAGACCCCTCAGAATCTTATTTGTGTAAACCAACTCCTCTTACTTTTCTAAACTCTTGTGGATACAAGCCTAGCTAGTTTCTCATAAACAAAAGGCCTAATCCAGTTATTAATCTAGCGAAAAATAAACAAAATCCCATTTAAGTCATCGAAGTAGCAATGAAAGGATGTTTAACAGACAGCAGGTGCCACAATGAAATCAAAAGGCCTTCTTACAAACTGCAGAGAATGTAGTAAAAAATGAACATTTCTTAAAGGTACGCTAGTATCATACATCTCCTGCCATATCTCTATTTTTGACTACATTTTTCCAAATTTGATCCCTGGCCCCCACTACTTAATTTAAAATCCTCTTTACTTTCCCGGTTATGCCGCTTGCTAGAACACTGGTCCCAGGATTGTTCAAGTGTGGAGCATCCCAATGATGCATTCCTGAACTACCTCCAGTGCATTTCCATCTGATAGCACAAGCCACTTTTATATCCTGATTTCCTGAACTGAGGTCATCCCTTCCTATTCTGCTCATAGCATTGTTGATAATCGAGCCCCTTCACATATTCCTAGTTTCCTGTCTTCCTAAATGTCATGTACCCTCCAATATTCAGATCCTAATCTGTGTCACCCTGCAGCCATTTGTCTCTGTCATGGCTATCAACTTGTACTTATATTTAATTGAACTATCAGTTTATTTGTTTTGTTTTGAATGCTACATGCAATCAGGTGAAGAGCCTTTAGTTTGTCTTTTTAATTATTTTTATAACTTCCCATATTTCTATTGATTACTCTAGATTTGTACCCTCTATTCCTTCCTGTCACAATCTGTTTATCACTTAGTATAATTCAGGTCAGAAACTTCAAAGTGTGTTATGATCCACCTGAATCATAAGTTTTGTAATTTGAATTTGACTAGGGTGAACATGAGATGTTTCACTTAAGGTACAATTCAACTGATCCATGAGGGAGATTTTATCAAACAAAGTTTATTTAAGAATATAGTTAACATGAACGGAAAGAAAGTTAACAATAACTTTTACCAATTACAAACAAAATATACGAAATGTTCCAGTCAAACAAAACACTTACCACAGGCTTAGCACAGAAAATATGAATGCTCATGTGATGCTAAAACTTAGTCCTTTGGTTGGATGCTTCAGTTCTCTTGACATACATACACATGCACACACACAAGTTTGAAATCAGAACAGCTTCCCAAAACGTCAGGAAGAGAGAGAAAAATTCTAGGTACAAGCTAGCAAAATCACCAGGAAGGCAAGAAGCCTTGCTTCCAGCTGGATTGCAGAATTGCCAATACCAGGAAGAGAGAAAAAAAATTGCTTTTCAACTTGATGTCCACCCCTTCTAAACTAAAACTGCAGCCAAACTGAAAATGAAATCATGAATTCACTGTGAAGAAAAAAACTGTCCAAAACACATGACCTACCAACCCCAGTTTTCTCCTAACAATGCAGGGTCATAAAACAAATCCCAGAAAGTACTTGAAGCCCAGAGTAAAAATAAACAAAATCCCATTTAAGTCATCGAAGTAGCAATGAAAGGATGTTCAACAGACCGCAGGTGCCACAATGAAATCAAAAGGCCTTCTTACAAACTGCAGAGAATGTAGTAAAAAATGAACATTTCTTAAAGGTACGCTAGTATCACACATCTCCTGCCATATCTCTATTTTTGACTACATTTTTCCAAATTTGATCCCTGGCTCCCACTACTTTATTTAAAATTCTCTCTACTTTCCCAGTTATGCCGCTTGCTAGAACACTGGTCCCAGGACTGTTCAAGTGTGGAGCATCCCAATGATACAGCCCCTCTCTTCCCAGCACTGGCACCCCACTAATGGAACTCACTTCTACCATATCAGTCATTGAGATATGCATTCGTTTTTCTCAAATGCCCTATGCTAATTTGCACATGACTCAAGTATAATCCTGGGGTTATTATATTTGAGGTACATGTCAAGTGCCTAGTCTTCATAAAGACTATGCAGAAGCTTGTCTTGTCTGTGTCATTGGTATCTCCATGGACTGCCAAGACAATCCGCCTCCTACATCAGGTTCATCTCCAGATATAAGCAGATATCCATAAACCTGGCACTGGGCAGGCCACACAGATTTCATGCCTCTCACTCTATATTCCATTTTGCTTTCCCCACTTAAAATCATAGAGATTTACAGCATGAAAATAGGCCCTTCGGCCAAACTTGTCTATGCCATCCAGTTTTTATCATTAAGCTAGTCCCAATTGCTCTTGTTTGTCCCATATCCTTCTATACCCATCTTACCCATATAATTGATGTATTTCTCTTTTATCCTACAGGTACTTCGGTCTGCCTTGTTGTCCAACAAGGGGCATACACGCGATGGGTCGTGAGAGGGCTGCTTTTGGTTTTTTCGAGAGTAGCCTATTGCTTCACATCGTAAGTGTACGCTTAAACTGGACCATTTGATGGGCAACACAACAGCTCAGTGATTATCACTTTTGCTGTGCATATACAGGGATTTGGGCCAGTATCTGTGGGAGTTTGTGCATTCTCCCCGTGCTTGCTGGGTTTTCTTCGGGTGCTCTGGTTTCCTCCCACATCCCAAAGATGTGCTCTTAGGCTAATTGGCAAAACAAATTGTCCCTAAATTGTCTCCCCAATTTGTTCCAATGCAGATTTCCATAAACATAGACAAGAGTCATGAGTGGAAGTGGGAATGTTAAAATGGCGGCATGGGCTCATTGGGCTAAAGGGCCTGTTTCCCATGCTGTGTTGTTCTTTGTTCTTTGTAACTTTCTAAATGCTTTTTAAAGGGCAAAATTGTAGCTGCCTTTGGCAGCTTGTTCTCTGTATGAAAAAGTTATCATAGTCATCACACTTGGCACCTGTTCGGGTACACTGAGGGAGAATTTGGCATGGCAAATGCACCTAACTAGCCTGTCTTTTTTGGATTATGGAATAAAACCAGAGCACCTGGAAGAAACCCATGCAGACATGGGGAGAACGTGCAGACTCTACACATTGCATCCAATTGGCCACCTCAGCCTGGATCCCATGAGATTTACCTTATGCAAAACAATGGCACATTTGCCACCCCATCTATTCTTCAGGCACCTCACCCATGGCTATCAATGATTCAAATATCTCTGCTAGGGGATATGCAATTTTCTCTCTATCTTCCCACAACATCCTAAGACACACTTTATCAGGTTCCGGGAATTTTTCTACCTTGATGCGCTTTAAGCACCTCCTTCTCTGTAAGATGTAACTCCTCAAGATGCTAACTCCTAATATCCATGCCTTTCTAAATGGTAAATACTGATGAAATATATTCATTTAGGATCTCATCCATCTATTGTGGATCCGTACATAGATGACCTTGTTAGTTCTTAAGAGGTCCTATTCTTTTCCTAGTTATTCTTTTGCCCTTTATTTGTAGGAGCTCTTTGAATTTTCTTTTGCCTTATCTTTCAAAGCAATCTCATATCCTCTCTTTGCCCTCCTGACTCTATTCCAATACCCTCTATACTCTTCAAGGGATCCACTTGATCTCAGATACCTATGCATATCATTTTCTCCTCCTTCTTTTTGACCAGGGCCTTAATATCTAAGTCATCCAGGGTTCTCAATACCTACCAACCTTGCCCATCATTTTAAAAGGAATGTGCTTACTCTGAACCCTGGTTAACACAATTTTAAAAGCCTCCCACTTACCAGATGTCCCTTTGCCTGTCAATAGACTACCCCATCAACCTTTGAAAATTCCTGGCTGATATCATCAAAATTGGCCTTACCCCAGTTTAGAATTTTAATTTTTGGGCCAGACCTGCTATTCTACATAGCTATCTTGAAACTAATAGATTTATGGTCACTGATCCCAAAGTGATCCCTCACTAACACTTCTGTCACCTGCCCTTCCTTACTTCCCAAGAGGAAGTCAAGTTTTGCCCTCTCTCTAGTTGGGCTATTGAATGAGAAATTTCTCCTTCATACATTGAACAAATTTTCCTCCATTCAAGCCCCTCATGCTATGGTTGTCCCAGTTAATGTTGGAAAAGTTAAATTCCCCGACACTTATCACCTTATTTTTCTTGGTGTTGTCAATACCTCTTACATATTTATTACTCAATTTCCCGCTGGCTATTTGAGAACGGATAGTACAATTATATCAAAATGATCTTCCCTTTCTTATTTCTTGGTTCTACTCATATAAACTCAGTGGGGGAACCCCTAGAAATATCCCCTCTCAATACTGCCATGATGTCCTCCTTAAACAAATATGCAAATCCCTCTCCTCCTTCACTCCTGAACTATCTTTCCTCTGTATTCTGGAACATTGAGTTGCCAGTTCTGCCCCTCCCTTAGCCATATTTCAGTAATAACTATAATATCCCAGTCCCATGTACCCTGAGTTCATCTGCTTTGCCATCAGGCTTCTTGCATTGAAGTGAATGCAGTTTAATCTAGACTCCCCTCGCTGTCTGGCCTGTTCTTGCCTGACCTGTCTGGTATTTAATGGCTTCCTGTACAGATTGGCTGATGTCAGCCAGCTCATCCACCCGACAGCTCCACTCTCATCCTAATAAACTGAAAGAACCCCCGACCTGTGTGCCAATGGCAAAGGGTGCCCTCTGAGTCCCCTTACCAACCTCACTCATAGTCACACTTCTATTCTAAGGTTTATGACCACTTCCTGGTACAAAGTTTCAGGTAACTTATCCCTTCTTGATGATTCACAGTATCTGCAGCTCAGCCTTCAACTCAATGACTCTGTGCTGAAGCTGAAATTCCTTGAGCTGCAAACATTTGCTGCAGACATATTTGTCCTGGATCACAATGCCAAGACCTTGATACATCACTGGTCTTACATCTTATTATGTCTTTTAAGTAACTATCTAATTATTTTATTCAATTAATTTGTTCCCTTTTTTAAAATATATTTTATTCCCCTGCCACCCATATTTATGTTATTTTAAACCTTAGGAATAGAACCTGAGGACCTTAACCACTTACCTGATACTTAACCAGCTCCTCACTAAGCAGCTAGCTTTTTCCCCAAAATTAGAGTGAGAACCAACTCCTTAGAGTGATCAAGTTAGGAAGAGCAAAGGAACATATCCTTCTCCGAACTCCCTCACTCACTCAACTCTCAGCACTCTTATTCAAACTTACACTCCTGTATTATAGTAGCATCATGTTGATCTCTCTCTACACTCCAGCTATGACTGTAACACTACATTCTGCACCTCTCCTTCTCCCCATATACACAAAGAACGGTATGTTTTGTCTGTATAGCACACAAAAAACAATATACTATATACTAATATATCTGACAATAATAAATCAAATCAAAATTTTGTTTTTTAGGATTGCCCGGTGCTTCTGCACTATTCATTGAAGCTGGGTTTGTTCCTTCGCTTACTAGTAATGGTAGAGTGAGGGATATGTGGAACCATGAGGTTATGGTTGAACACAATATTGCTGCTGATGATGGCTCACTAAATCTCATAGATTCCCAATTTTGAATTTCTAGCTTTGTATTGAATCTATTCTATGGCGATAGCATCATATAACATGATGGAAAGTATCCTCAGTGTGAAGACAGATCTTTGTCTTCACAAGGTCTATGCAGCGATTGCTTCTACCAGTACTATTACGGACAGATGTATCTACAACAGGTAAGTTAGAGAGGATAAGGTCTAATTAGTTTTTTCCTCCTGTTGGTTCCCTCAGATGTTAGTAAGGAGGACTTTGTGTGGTCGACAGGGCTGGACTGTTGTTGTTTTCAGTGCCTAAGTTGATGCCTAGGACGGTTTCCTCCCTGTTTTATTCCTTTTCAACTTTTATGTATCAGTTCAGTACAACAGATAAGCTTTCTAGGCCATCTCAGAGAGCCATTACTACCAACCATATTGCTGTAAATTTAGAGTCACACAAAGACCAGACCATATAAGGATGGCAGACTTCCTTCCTTTCCTTAAAGGACATTATGTGAGCGATTCAATGGTCCCATTAGGGTTGGTGAATTTGGCAGAAGGCCCGGGGATTTTCCCCGGGCATTAAACAGTTTCTGACACTCCCTGCCTTTCCACATGATGTGATGATGTGATCCAAACTCATTGTGTCCACTTTAATCTTATTAGTCAGAGTAAAGTCAAATGCAGCAATATCCCAGTATGTATCACTCTCCGCAACCCTCCCCCTACAGTGGAAAATCACTGGCGCACCAATCATTACAGGTCCCTAAGAGTGGAGAGTAGGGGCCATGGTCTCTGAGTGGGGAGCAAGGAGGTAAGTACCACTTCCACTTACCTCCAGGCTGTCCAAATGTAAGGCTCTGCTTCCAAGATGCAAAGTGGGGACATAAGAGTTGCAGGGAGGCTACAGCTAGTGTCTCCCCTTCCAGTCTGCCAGTGAAGATTGGGGAGGGTGGGTCAGGACATCCTGATGTCTGTGTGATATGGTGGTTTGACCTGAACATTTATTGGTGGAGGTCAGGTTGCCTTTCTGTGGTCCTTTTCTCCATGGGGACGATCATGATAACCTAGACTGGGAGTGGGGGTGGGGGGGTCTGTCACTTTTCTTTGAGATCGGGGTGCCCTTAAAAAATGTAACCTGACCTCTGAGAAGCCAGTCTTGTCATCATTCACAACACAAAACACCTAAATTCCAAATTTTTCTGTCAGAGACCACATTGCACCCTATGTTTTTTTATGGTTTTTTCAAAGCACAATTACAGATTCCAGATTGTTATTTGCTGACTGATTTATTAATTAAATTTAAATTCCGACAGATAGTGAGGTTTGAACCCATAGCTTCAGGACATTCGACTGCATTAAGGTGCAGGGAGTCGGTGGTCGGGTGTTAGACTGGATAGAGGATTGGTTGTCTAATAGGAAGCAGAGGGTAGGTATTAATGGGTGCTATTCTGATTGGCAGCTGGTGACTAGTGGAGTGCCCCAAGGTTCGGTGCTGGGGCCTCAACTATTTACCATTTACATAGATGATCTGGAGGAAGGGGCTGAGTGCAGGGTGACAAAATTTGCTGATGACATGAAGATGAGTGGAAAAGCAAATTGCATGGAGGGTGTGGAAAGCCTGCAGAGGGATCTGGATAGGTTGAGTGAGTGGGCGAGGAGCTGGCAGATAGAGTATAATGTTAGCAAGTCTGAGGTTATCCACTTTGGAAAGAATAATGGTAGGAATATTTAAATGGCGAAAAGCTGCAGCATGCAACGATGCAGAGGGACCTGGGGGTCCTTGTGCACGAATCACAAAAACACCATATGCAGGTGCAGCAGGTGATTGAGAAGGCGAATGCAATGTTGGCCTTTATAGCTAGGGAGATAGAATATAAAAGTAGGGAGGTTCTGTTGTATAGGGTGCTGGTGAGGCCGCAGCTGGAGTACTGTGTGCAGTTTTGATCGCCGCATTTGAGGAAGAATATATTGGCCTTGGAGGGGGTGCAGAGAAGGTTTTCTAGGCTGATACCAGAGATGAGGGCATTGGATTATGAGGAGAGACTGAATAGGCTAGGTTTGTACTCTTTGGAGTTTAGAAGGCTGAGAGGGGATCTTATAGAAACGTATAAAATAATGAAGGGGATGGATAAGGTAGAGGTTGAGAGACTCTTCCCGCTTAACAAAGATAGCAGGGGGCCTGTTCAGATTGGTGTTGCGGAGGGGTTTCTTCATGCAAAGGGTGGTGAATCTTTGGAATTCTCTGCCTGATGAAATGGTAGAGGCTTCCTCGCTGAATATGTTCAAGTCAAGAGTGGATAGGTTTTTAATTGACAAGGGAATTAAGGGTTACGGGGAGAAAGGAGGAAAGTGGTACTGAACCACTACAGATCAGCCATGATCTTATTGAATGGCAGGGCAGGCTCGAGGGGCTGTATGGCCGACTCCTGCTCCTATTTCTTATGTTCTTATGTTCTTATTGTGGCTGCCTGATTGTCCTTTTACTGATGCCTTAATAGTTTAAGTGAGGTATTTATTTTTTCTCCGGGTCCTAAAGCAATGTGGGAGTTTATAATCTTTTAAATTGTTATCGGAAGCATGATTGACAACTCAGGTGAAACAGTTTTCCTTTCAGTTTTGGCTGCTGGTTTGTTAGGAGGTGTTTGGGCTTCAGGCTGGATGCAATGTTCTCTTTCTGTCTCCTGGTGTTTTGGGAAGCTATTCTGACTTCAAGCTTGTCTGGATATATGTCAAGAAAGCTGCAGATTCCAATTGCAAAACATGAGCATAAGAGCTTTCCAATTCCAAAAAGGGTGTTCATTTATAGGGCTTGTTTCATTGGAATAGTGCATTTAGTTGTTAAGGTTTGTACTGTACCATGATTGCTTTTTTTTCTAGTTTTAATTGTAAAAGTTATTGCTAATTTTCATTCTGTGTTAACTGTATCCTTAAATAAACTTTTTTGATAATAACTCCTCAAGGGTCTTTGAATCATACCTGAAGTGAAACATTCATGGTTATCCTAGGCAAATTCAAATTGCAAAAATTGTGATCCAGACTGACTTCATAAAACACCTCGAAGTATCTGATCTGAATCATAACACTACAGTGGAATCAATCTCACAATTTTGTTTCAGAATTCAGGGTGCTACACATTGAGTGTGGCTTTTAAACATCTGGCTTAAAAGTACCTGACGGGACAATAAAAAAATGTGTATCTTGGGAGTGTTTGATAGGAACAGTGTAGAGAGAGCTTTGCTCGGTATCTAACCCCGTGCTGTACCTGTCCCGGGAGTGTTTGACGGAGACAGTATAGAGGGAGGTTTACTCTGTATCTAACACCGTGCTGTACCTGTCCTGGGGGGGTTTGATGGGTGATAGTGTAGAGTGAGCTTTACTCTGTGGTCTAACCCCATGCTTGTACCTGTCCTGGGAGCATTTGATGGAGAGGGAACTTTACTCTGTATCTAATCTCATGCTGTACCTGGCCTGGGACTGTTTGATGGCAGGATGGTATAAAGGGAGCTTTTCTTTGTATTTAACTCGTCCTTCCTGCCCTGAGAGTGTTTGAAGGGGGACAGTGTAAAGCGAGCTTTACTCTGTATCTAACTCTGTATTGGATGAGTATATGGAAAAGAATAGGATAGGGGGTTATAGATAGGTCTGTGGATTGGTAGATGTGATCGGCGCAACTTGTGGGCCGAAGGGCCTGTTTGTGCTGTATTGTTCTATGTTCTATGTTAACCCCATGCCATACCTGTCCTGGGATTGGTTGACAGGGAACTGTGTAGCATGAGCTCTACTTTTCATCTAACCCTGTGCTGTACCTGCCGTGGGAGTGTTTGATGGGGACACTATAGAGGGAGCTTTACTCTGTATCTAACCCATGCTGCACGTGTCCTGGAAGTGTTTGATGGGGGACAGTGTAGAGAGAGCTTTACACTACAGGGATCACGTAGAAGTGGGAACATCGAGCTGAGGTTCGGCGTGGGCTCGTTGGGCCGAAGGGCCTGTTTCCTGTGCTGTTTCGTTCTTTGTTCTTTATTCACTGTATCTAACCCTGTGCTGCACCTGTCCTGGAAATGTTTGATGGGGGGATATTGTAGAGAGAACTTTACACTGTATTTAACCCCATTCTGTGAAAATCTAACCTATGTTGCATCTGCTCTGGGATGTCTCATACACAATATAGAGGAAGCTTCACTGTCTATCTAACCATGCCTTCGGAATATTTGGTGTAAAGGAAGCTTCACTTCTTATCTAACCCTGCCCCATGAATATTTGGTATTGTAGAGGAGTCTTTGTTGTCTATCTGACCCTACCTCGGGAGTATTTGGTGTTGTAGAGGAAGCTTCACTGTCTATCTAACCTGCCTCGGGAGTATTTGGTGTACAGGAAGCTTCACTGTCTATCTAGCCCTACCTCGGGAGCATTGGTGTTGTAGAGGAATCTTCACTGTCTGTCTAACTCTGCCTCGGGACTATTTGGTGTTGCAGAGGAATCTTCACTGTCTGTCTAACTCTACCCCAGGAGTATTTGGTGTTGTAGAGGAACCTTCACTGTCTGTCTAACTCTACCCCAGGAGTATTTGGCGTTGTAGAGGAATCTTCATTGTCTGTCTAACTCTACCCGAGGAGTATTTGGTGTTGTAGAGGAATCTTCACTGTCTATCTGACCCCGCCTCAGGAATATTTGGTGTAGAGGAATCTTCACTGTCTGTCTAACTCTGCCTCGGGAGTATTTGGTGTTGTAGAGGAATCTTCACTGTCTGTCTAACTCTGCCTCGGGAGTATTTGGTGTTGTAGAGGAATCTTCACTGTCTGTCTAACTCTGCCTCGGGACTATTTGGTGTTGTAGAGGAATCTTCACTGTCTATCTCACCCTGCCTTGGGAGTATTTGGTGTTGTAGAGGAATCTTCACTGTCTGTCTAACTCTGCCTCGGGACTATTTGGTGTTGTAGAGGAATCTTCACTGTCTATCTAACCCTGCCTCGGGAGTATTTGGTGTTGTAGAGGAATCTTCACTGTCCGTCTAACCCTGCCTCGGGAGTATTTGGTGTTGTAGAGGAATCTTCACTGTCTATCTCACCCTGCCTTGGGAGTATCTGGTGTTGTAGAGGAATCTTCACTGTCTATCTAACCCTGCCTTGGGAATATTTGGTGTAGAGGAATCTTCACTGTCTGTCTAACTCTGCCTCGGGACTATTTGGTGTTGTAGAGGAATCTTCACTGTCTATCTGACCCTGCCTTGGGAATATTTGGTGTAGAGGAATCTTCACTGTCTATCTCACCCTGCCTTGGGAGTATCTGGTGTTGTAGAGGAATCTTCACTGTCTATCTAACCCTGCCTTGGGAATATTTGGTGTAGAGGAATCTTCACTGTCTGTCTAACTCTGCCTCGGGACTATTTGGTGTTGTAGAGGAATCTTCACTGTCTATCTGACCCTGCCTTGGGAATATTTGGTGTAGAGGAATCTTCACTCTCTATCTAACCCTGCCTTGGGAGTATTTGGTGTTGTAGAGGAATCTTCACTGTCTATCTGACCCTGCCTTGGGAATATTTGGTGTAGAGGAATCTTCACTGTCTGTCTAATTCTGCCTCGGGGGTATTTGATGTTGTAGAGGAATCTTCACTGTCTGTCTAACTCTGCCTCGGGACTATTTGGTGTAGAGGAAGCTTCACAGTCTATCTAACCCTTCGCCAGGAGTATTTGCTGTTGTAGATGAAATTACACTGTCTATCTGATCCTGCCCCGGAGTATTTGATTTGACAATATGTTCCTTGAATGAAACATATTTGGATTTCTGAGCACAGGCATTCCCTCACTTCAGATTGATGACACGGTGGCACAGTGGTAAGCACTGCTGCTTCACAACACCAGGGTCCAGGGTTCAATTCCCAGCTTGGTTCACTGTCTGTGTGGAGTTTGGATTTTCTCCCTTTGTCCCCATTGGCTTTCCACCGGGTGCTCTGGTTTCCTCCCACACTCCAAAGATGTGAGAGTTAGGTTGATTGGCCATCAAAATTGCCCCTTAGTGTTAGGGAGATTAGTAAATACGTGGCACTACAGGGATAGGGCCTGGGTAAGGTATTGTTGGTGCAGGCTCGATGGGCTGGGTGGCCTCCTTCTGCACTGTAGGAATTCTATGATTTGAAAAGGCATTAATGTGGGTTTTATTTATAAAAATGCAACGTGCACCCGTTCTGAAAGTGATATAAATATTTTACAGTGTGAACTCATTATTTTGAAGCATCAGAAGTAAAGGATTGAAAAAAATAACTGTTTCATTTCCCTCAACAAAATGCAGGTTTCAGTAATGTAAACCTTTCCGTTCAGCAATCAGAGTGGATAGACTCCTGCACTAATTTATTTTTCCTTTTCTATCTTATTCCTGCTATTGACAAGTGTTCCTGTAATCTCACAATTCCTTCACTCATTAGCCGGAATTCTACTGCCTCGCTGTCATGGAATCAGAGAGGGCAAGGATCTGATGACAGAAATCTCTGTTGACCTTGGGTGGGAAGTTCCGGTCTCGCCCAAGCAAGGCTGTAAAATCCCACCCGTCATCTGGCCACTTGACTTGGCAATAATCACAAGGATTAGTCACGGTATTAATGGGGCAGCAGGGAAGAGACACGCCAGGGGGAAGGTTTGGCTATTGTGACACCTGGAAGAAAGGGTTTCCTCAGATCAGTTCAAGCCAGGTTCCCGCTGCAGGTTTTGGATTGTGTATCCTGGCTGGATCCTGCCAGATTGAGAGAAGGTCTGTCAGATGTGTACATCAACTACCCACATGGCGAAGTGATGGCACAGTAAATAGCATTACTGCCTCACAGTGCCTGGGACCCAGGTTCAGTTCCCAGCTTGGGTCACTGTCAGTATGGAGTCCACAAGTTCTCCCCGTGTCTGCATGGTTTTCCTTTATGTACTCCAGTTTCCAGTCCAAAGATGTGCAGGTTAGGTTGATTGGCCATACTAAGAAATTGCCCCTTATTGTCCAGGAATGCATAGGTTAGAAGGATTAGTGGGTATAATGTGTAAGAATATTGGGATGGGGCCTGGGTAGGATGCAGGCTCGATGGGCCGAAGGGCCTCTTTCTGCATTATAGGGTCCATGATTCTATGATTCCTGTTTAAACTAATAGTAATATTTTAAGTCCACTTGAAAGGGGAAATTGAGCCTCTGTTTAACAATTGAAAATCATCCATTCTGATAACGCATTGGAATTTCAGACTTTTTAATATTACCCCTTGTGGGCATTGCTGACTAGGACAGTATTTGTTCCCTATCTCTAATTGCCTTGAGAAAAGGAAGTTATCTGCCTTTTAGAACATGTTGGGTATGATCTTACCAAAACAATTCTCAGCACCAAACAAACATGAAAACAGGAGAGAATCACACCCTTTTTTTTGAGCAAACTCTCAAATGAAATTTTATGCCACTTAGTGCAGAAAAAACAGCAAAGTATGATTCACACCACTAGGGGGAGTGGACAGCCTATTCTCGCTAGGGAGCCAGTTGCTGAAGTGAGGGGTGCTGGTTTGATGCATCTTGATCTCACAGTGTCCTGTGTACAAATGTGTACAGAACATAGTATGCAGTGCCCCCGCCTCCGCTTCAAGGCTCTGCCTCTTTTTACTGCCATGTCTGTTGGGCATTGCCAGGGAGCCGGCTGGTACTGCATAAGGGGCTCTGCCCCCCTGCTCCTGACTATCCAGGGGGGCTTCAATGGCCTCCAGTCCCACCGGTGAAGCCATCATGCCTGGTCGCTGTTGTTGGGGACCATACTTGATCCTCACTGGTGAGCACCTCCATTGGCAAGGCCGTTAAAGCAAGTGAGCCAAGACAATAGAATTTTGGGCTCACAATGTATTTAAACACAGATTCAAATATTAAAATTGATCACGCCTGCAATTCGGTGCCAGTAAGATCGCAACTGGGGGTGAATCTCTCACGATCTTACCAGCTTGCCATCCTGATTGATTTGACAAGCTGGTAAGATCCCCTCCATAGTGTAGGCACACCTGCTGAATGTGTGATCCTGATGAAGGATTACAACAAAGATGTTAACTTGTGTACATAAAGTGCTGAACTTTCTCTTCTTTGACACTGAGTCACCTCAGGTGGGAAAAGAAGGAATGCTAGGGTACTGCTTCAGCATAACTCCTGTCTGGTTGCACTTGTCTGTGCAACCCAGTAGAGGCCATTCGCCATGCCCCATTTCTCCAGAACTGTTGTAAACCCTGTAGTGGGACGCTTGCTACTAACAGTGTGTAGTAATGGGATCCTCAATCTTTCATGGCAGGAACAAACTAAGCAGAAGGCAGGAACAATTTCAGCTGTAAAAGCCATTTAAGGACTCCCATTGGATTTTCACACTTTGCATTAGCAGAGAACATTTTCATCAAGATCAGATAATATGTACACAATTTGTTGCAAAACAACAAATTGAGTTTGCTTGGTTGATAGATCAATTAATGGTCATCTTCACACTCTGTTCCTCCAGAGACTGGTGGCAAATTTCTCTAATTGGACAGATTTTTACAAAATAACTGAATAAATCAATATTGTTATAATTACTGGCAAATGTCTTAGCTCTGTATAAATGGGAAGTAACGATACTGCAAAATTCAAACTGTTCAGGAAAAAAACTGATAACATTCCCACTTGAATAGATTCTCTGAAAATGTCGAAAACCGATTGAACTACTCAGTGCTTAGTTAACCAGGACAATGTTGCAGAGTTTTGTAGATCTTGCTTATGTATCTAAATCATATCTTTTGTCTAGTTTTATTCACATATACATTCAGCTTTACAATGTTGTGAACAGGAGTGAATGATGATATATTAGGCAAAAATAGAACAGAAAATGTTAAAAATAGTTCACCAACCTGAAATATTCCTTCTTTCTTTCTCCACAATTGCTGCCTGACTACTGAGTACTTCCAGCATTTTCTGTACATGTGCAGCTGTCCAGCATCTGTGTATTAAGTCACTACAAATGTTTTTTCACATTTTGAATAACTTAAAAAACAAACAGGTTGTTATGTGAATTTCTATAAACGAACGGAAGGTACATGTTACAATCATTTATTCAAGCTTCAAGCATGGACCGCACTGTCTTAGGTAATGTAGCACCTTCCTCAAATGTTGCACTCCCCTCCAAGTCACAGATTTGTACACTGTTAATCAGTACACAGAAAATTGTTTAATTTCTAATCTTGTCTGCAGCACAGTTTATTATTAAATGTTCACTCAGAAGGGCAGCATTGTGGCGCAATGGTTAGCATGTTGGCTCATAGCACCTGATTCCCAGGTTCAGTTCCTGACTTGGGTCACTGTCTGTGTGAAGTTTGCACGTTTTCCATTCCTCCAGGTGCTCAGTTTCCTCCCAAACTCCAAACAATTGTGCAGGTCATTTAGATTGGCCATGCTAAATTGCCCCTTAGTGTTGAGTATTAGCTAGGGTACATGCATGGAGTTATGGGATAAGGCCTGGGTAGGACAGTGGTTGGTCAGACTTGATGGACCAAATGGCCTCTTTCTGCACTGTAGGATTCTACGATTCAATGAAACAAGACATGCTGTGCTTTGACTCAGTTCCTGTCCCAAAAGTAAACAACCAAGGCCTTGTTGGAGGGTTTTTACTGCTGTCAGGCCCTTGGGATGTGTAGTGTTCACTGGGGTATAAGTATTTGACTGGCATGCAATTTTACTCTCAGCCAGGTTCTACAAAATCTTTTCATTTTCCGAAGAGAGTGAATTTTCATGCTGAAATATTCATTGGATATATCGTAGTGTATTGCAGCAGAAAGAGACTCCTTTATTTTTTATCGTATCACTTTTGAATGCAAGCAACTTGACATGCTGTCTATATGAAATTTGTCAAATTGGAAAGTGGTCATCGCGTAATGGCAGGCAGTATTACTTAAGTATTTAAAGAGAAACTCAGTTTTTAATGAACTTTTTTTACTAATTCTTTCATGGAATGTGTGAATCACTGGCTAGGCTAGAATTGTCATCACCCATCCCTAATTGCCATTGGTGGTGGTGAACTGCTTTCTTGAATGAAAGCAGTCCATGTTGTGTAGGAACACACACAGTGCTGTTTGGGAGGAAATTCCAGGATTTTGATCCAGATCAGAGTAATGCAGGCAGCATGATATCATCTACCTATTTGTCCATTTCACTTATAGGCATACTCTTGGACTAACTAAGAAACAAGAAGGATTTCTGGTCAGTAACAGGTTTCCCATTAAATGAGCCAGAAGAAATGGAGTAGGCTGAGCAGGTTGAGCACTGCCAGAAGCATTGTTCCAAGGGCTTGACTGCAATGCTGAAATAGGATTTCCAAACAAAGAGCCACTCGCACATCTCTCTTACTTTCTATATAAGCCTACACTATGCTGCTTTAGCCCCAACATTGCCATACTCCTTTCCCCACTTCACATGTGCCTCAAATAAAAATGGGGCACATTTTGGCAGTGGGAGTTCTGCGAGCGTGCAGTGATGAAGGAACTCAGCCTCTGACTTTGTCAGCAGGTAGGAAGGACTTGCTGCAAGTGTAGATGAGAGGAAGATCTGCAAGGTGCACGAGTGGACAGGCCATGGCACCATAGCGAAGTACACCACTCAAGTGGGGGAAGCAAAGAGAAATGTGGTAGTGAAAGGAAGCAGTTTATTTATTTATTATTCTCTCCAGCTGCAACCAGGAGCTCTGAAGATTGTAATGCCTGTGTGATGCCAGAGTTAAAGCCATCTGGCTAGAGAGGAACCTGGAGTGGGAGGGGAAGAAACCATATGAGAACCAAAGGTATAGGTAGAACTAGGAATAATGTTATGTTAAGGGAATTTGAGTTAGGTACCAAATTAAAATACGCAGTATCAAAGGTAATGATCTCTGCATTGTGACCTGAGTCATATGGCAATTGATATAGTATCAGGCAGATTAGAGGATTAAAAGGAGGGCTTAAAGAGTGGTGTGGGAAGAAGATGTTTGATATATAAGGCACTGGTATCAATACTCAGGGAAGAGTGAGGATGAACTCCATTTGAATAGATCTCGAACTAGTGTTCTGGCCAATGATATAACTAGGGCTATGGTGTGGCCAGGGTTTGGCGGTGGGGGTGGTTTAAAAATCAACAGAGGAAGGTTTAGGCATCAGAACAGTCCAACAATGTAGGTAAACATAGAAAGCATTGAAAATAAGAGAAAATAGATCACTCGACCCTTTGAGGCTGCTCCATAAAAATAACTCCACTCAGACAGTGACCCAAGCCAGGAATTGGGCCCAGGTTCCTGGTGCTGTGAGGCAGCAGTGTGCTAATTACTGTGCCACCATGCAGCCCTGTGGACCATTTTGATCCAGTTTCTCCTGGATTGAAGATAGTGAAGGCCCCAAGCCTCACTCTCTATTTATCCACTGATAAGTAGAAGTGCCCTCATGCAGTTCCCATTTCTCCCAGCTCCCTAAAGGAAGTTTGTTGATGATTGATTATAAATCACTTCCCAGTAGCTTGAATTGTCTTAGCACTAATGACATAGTAATAAGCTGTAAACTGAATTGATCATTGGTTCAGTCTGTTAATGATTTACACATCTCCAAAAGCCCTTAAAACAATGTCATTCTGTCATTCAACAAATGTCATTCTGTCATAAACAAAATGGGAATTTCCTTGCATGAAGTGGATCTTAGTGGAGGAATAATAGCTAACTTAATGATGTCTTTTCAATCTACTACATTATGAGGGGGAAGTAATGACATCATGATTCCTTACATCGTCTTACTCAAGCAGAGGTGAGAGAGAGAAAGGAGGAAACGAGCATCCTAAGCCATGTTTAATTATTATTGATAGCAACAGTGAATCTTTTGCCACTTGTGAAGTCTGTGAAAGCTGGAAAAAGTGTACTGAAAAGCAAGCTTACAGAATGGTACAATGGTTATGTCCAATATCCTGGCTACACAAAATAGTGAGTGGGAGAATTTGAAACACCTGTACAAAATGATCTCAGTGCCAGTTGAATCAACAGACTGTGGTGGTGAGTGGAGGGCAGATCCTCAGAGAGTAGGTGAGATTACCTGAGGAGTTATTATGTATGTTCCTGAATGTCCCATATCAACTCTTTATACATCAGTGGATACTTGCAATAGGTCACATTTCTGTCGTCTTGGTAAGGAATAGTTCTTGACAAAGAGTGGAGAGAGCGGAACAGTACATGTAACTTAGGGAGAGGAGGAACATCAGAGAAATTAAGTAATATGTCTATAACTGGAGAGAATTATAATGTCAATTCCACTGTTTCCCCCTCCTCTTTGAATCACTATTAATTTTGCTTCTGTATTCCCCCCCTCAGTAAATATCGCTCATCCATCAGATCGGTTGTAATTGATCTACCATGACTTCATGTCCCCTTAACCTATCGAATTTAACATCCTTATCACTGCATCAAAATCCCTACACAGAATTGCTGGACCAACACTACAGCCTTGTCTTTTTCCACATCATCTCTTTATCTGTTTTAGTTTCCTAAGGAATCTCTCTTGCCTCCTCTTAACTCATTTTAGGGCTTGAGGTTGATTTCTGGCCATAAATGCTGAGTGGTAACTTTAGCACAGATGGAAGCTTTGGAGAGAGCACTGGAAGTTGAATGATTGGAAAGTTAGGATAGGAGGGAAACAGATGCTCTTTGCATTTGTCTTTTCTAATTTTTTTCACCCTGTAGAAATTGGTTCTTGCTTAACAATATGAGTAGAAGCTAACTGATAAGAATCTAGTCAATAGTAGAGGTATATTCTATACAGAAGTTTAAATATGTGAAAACTGTAATTACGTAATTAAACACATTATGATGGCAGGTGATGTGGTAAGTCTGGAGCATGGAGGTGCTCCTGGATGTCAGTGGGTTCCAAGGTAAATATGTCTCTAATAAGATTTTGCAGCTCAAGGAACTTCGGCTCAGAGTCGTTGAGTTGGAGACTGAGCTGCAGACACTGTGAAGCATCAAGGAGGGAGAAAGTTACCTGATTGCTTTGTTCCAAGAAGCATTCACTCCACTTAGAATAGAGTCTTCGAATTTGGTCAGTGGTGAGGGACAGAAGGCTGTGAGTGAAAGAGGTAAGGAATGCAGGAACACAGCCTTTTGCAATTGTCTGATAGGTTTGAGGTTCAGATGAGAGTGGTGGCCGTAGGGTGGATGAACAGACTGACCACAGTACCATGGAAGCCACTCAGGTGGCGGGAGTAAAAAGCACTAGAACGGTAGTGGGGGACAGTGCATTGAGGAGGCTTGACATTTTTTTGCAAGCAAGAATCCAAAATGCTGTGTTGTTTTCACCATGCCAGGGTTCAGGACATCTCCATAGGCTGAAGAGAAACTTGCAAATGGTGGGGAAGATTCAGTTGTTGTGATCCACATGGGTAACAGTGACATAGATAACAATGACATAGGTAGAACTCAGAAAGAGGTTCTGCATTGAGAGAATGAAAAGCTGAGCACCAAATTGGAAAAACAGAACTTCAAACAAATAATTTCTGGGTTATCACAGAATCATTTCAAGTCTGCACCGATTATTGACAGAGCACTTCACCCAGGCCATCTCCCCCCGCCCCCCCCCAACCCTCCCCGTATCCTCATAAGAACACATTTTTACTCTGCTATTCCCCTAATCTACACATCTTTGGAAACTAAGGAACAATTTAGCATGGTCACTCCATCTAACTTGTGTATCTTTGCACTGTGGGAGGAAACCGGAGCATCCAGAGGAAACCTCTGCTGACACGGGGAGAATGTAATTTGAATATAAATTGTTCCAATGATAAGACGTAGCTTAGGTTCATGAAGGTCACGTTTGACTAATTAGATGGAATTCTTTGAGAATATTACGTGTGCAGTGGATACTTCACACTGTCCGCAGCTCAGTCTCCAGCCCAACGACTCTGAATGTGGCGTATCTACATTTCCAGAAGGCATTTGACAATGTGTTGCACCAAAGACTGCTACATAAGATAATGGTGCATAGTGTTCTGGGTAATGTATTAGTATGGATAGAGGATTGGTAAGCTAACAGAAAGCAAAGAGTGGGGGTAAAGTGGTGTTTTTCTCATTGGCTGTCAGTAATTAGTGAGGTGCCTCAGGGATCAGTGTCGGGACTGCAATTGTTTACAGTTTACATAGATGATTAGCAGTTGGGAACCAAGTATAATGTTTCAAAATTCGCTGTTGGTACGAAGATGGGTGAAAGAGCAAAGTGTGCAGAGGATGTTGAAAGTCTACAAAGGGGTATAGTCTAAGTGACTGGGCGAGGGTCTGGCAGATGGAGAACAATGTGGGTAAATGTGAGGTCATCCGTTTTGGTAGGAAATGGACAGCAAAATGGACAATTATTTAAATAGTAAAAAATTGCAGCATGCTGCTGTGCAAAGAGATCTGGGTGTCCTTGTGCAAAAATCTCAAGGAGTTGGTTTGCAGCAAGTAATTACAAAGGCAAATGGAATTTGGGGTGAATGGAGGTTCAGATTTATAGCTCACTCCCATTGGAGGCGCGAAGGGGAACCCGAGGCCTCACTGACAGGGTGGGATAAGTTTATTGGTGTTTTGATTGGGTGCTTTTAAAGATGGCACCCCGACCTCTGAGCAGCCAGGTTTTACTGACATGTTTAAGCCTCTCTGATGGCATGAATCTCACTATCTTGATTAGCTTTGGCAAAGTGTGGTAGAATCTGGAGAGAAACATACCAGAAACAACATTCTGTTATTCAGTGTACAATTTCGTCTCGCAAATGTGCAAAGATCCTGCAAATCGAGCATAATGTAGAAAAGGCAAACTTGTTGCAATTTGGCAGGAATAATAAAAAAATGCATATTAGGCACCAGTGAGTTTGCAGACTTCATGCACGAATCACAGAAAGCTAGTATGCAGGTACAGCATGTAATTAGGAAAGCTAACAAAATATTATTGTGAGGGGACTTGAATATAAAAATAGGGAAGTTATGCTTCAGTTATACAGGAGACTGGTCAGACTGCATCTGTTTGCAGTACTCGTCTCCTTATTTAAGGAAGGATATAAATGCATTGGCAACAGTTCAGAGAAAGTTAACTGAAGTTATACAAGAAATGACCCAATTATGAGGAAAGACTGGACGGGCTCAGCTTGTATCTGCTAAAGTGACTTCATTGATCCTGGTGGGACTTAACAGGATGGAGAAGGTGTTTCCTCTTATGAAAGAATCTAGAACTAGGTGTCACTGTTTTCTTCTCATCTCTGTCTATTTAAGACAGAAATGAGAAGAAATGATTTCTGTCAGAGTATAGGGGGTCTTTGGAACTCCCTTCCCCAAAAGGCAGTGGAAACGGAGTCTTTGAATGTTTTCAAGACATAGATAGGTTCTTAATTAACAAGGGAGTAGGTTACAATCAGATTAGCCATGATCTCACTGAATGGCGGATCAGGCTCAAAAGGTCTGTGATATACCCTGCTCCACTTCATGTGTTTGAAGGGAAATTTCAGAATGGACTAGCACAGCTGCTGAAAGCTAGCTCCTGATGTGGACATGGGTTTGAGCAGTGGTGATGTAGAGATGCCGGCGTTGGACTGGGGTAAACTCAGTAAAGTTTCACAACACCAATTTTAAATCCAACCAATTTATTTGATAGTAAATTCGCGAGCTTTCGACACTATGTGCCTTCGTCAGGCAAATGCAGTGTTCTGATCTGCAATAGCACTCATACCAACACAGACAGTCATAGATTGCCGAATAGAATGCGAATCCTTACATCTAACCTGCTATTCAAGTGTTAAAGTGGCTAACAATGTGTGTGAAGGGAATCCTGAGCATTGGTTAGAGAATTGTGTATTTTCTCCAGACAGCACAGTAAGTGAGGTTCCCTTCCTGTGGACGAACACTTCAGCAGTCATGAGCATTCGGCCTCTGACCTGCGGGTAAATGTTCTTCAAGGGGGCCTTCGGGACACACGACAGCGCAGAGTCACTGAGCAGAGACTGATAGCCAAGTTCTGCACACATGAGGACGGTCTTAATAGGGATCTTGGCTTCATGACATTATCTGTAACCCCCGTAACTTGCCTGGGTTCGCAAAAAACCTCACTTACTGTGCTGTCTGGAAAAAATACACAATTCTCTAACCAATGCTCAGGATTTCCTTCACACACATTGTTAGCCACTTTAACACTTGAATAGCAGGTTAGATGTAAGGATTCACATTCTAATCAGCAATCTATGACTGTCTGTGTTGGTATGAGTGCTATTGCAGACCAGAACACTGCATTTGCCTGACGAAGGCACATAGTGTTGAATGCTCGCGAATTTACTATCAAATAAATTGGTTGGATTTAAAATTGGTGTTGTGAAACTTTTTTGAGCAGTGGTGCAGGGAAGTTAGGGAGACAATGCTCTGAATGTAAAGAAAACTGTCACAACACTAGAAACATATATAACTGACAGAACGAAATAAAATTACTTCAGTTCCAACAACATTGTGTTTAAAAACAACTCATTCATGACTTAATCAGAAAACAAAATACTGTGGATGCTCGAAAGTCTAAACAAACATCATTGGAAATACTCAGCAGTTGAGGCAGTATCAGCAGAAGAGAAACAAATTGAGAAAAATGACTTTTGACAAAACTGGTACAAGTTAGGGATGTGACTGGTTTTAAGTAAGTGTACACCTAGGAAAATTGATTGAGGAGGAAAGAACAATATTGATGTAAAAGAACAGACTCTGTATCACCTGTGCTTGCATGGGAAGCACTGTGAAACACAGAGAATGTTGGAAGTATTGAAAGTGCAGACCAGGGCAGGAGTCTGTGGTCCTGATGAGACTTCCAAGTGGTTTGTAGACTGCTCTACAATGCAAAGCATTGAATCTAGACCTCAGAGAGAAATGTTTGACGAACCTTTGTCTCCAAAAATGGTCAAAATATCAGAGACTCACTAATGCAGCTCTGAAGCACCTGCTACCCTCCTCAACAACATACAACTGTGAGATTAAATGGAGGAGGAACAAACTGAAAATGGAACCTGATATGAGACTAAAGTTTTCCAATTTTAAACCAGACATCACCTCATCAGTGCCTCATCAAAAGCAGTGCCTTCCTCTTAATTCTGTTGACATTCTTTTGCAGTGGCAAGCAAGTATTACAAGATCGGCCCTGCCTAAATGACATGTAATCAAAAATGTCTGAGTACCATCAGACTTGGATGTTCAGGGGAGTATTCACTTTAGAATGCTGAGGGAGAAGGAAAAGGTACTGAATGGTAATATCAGACTGAAGATTCCAACAAATGGTGGAGAATAATCAGCTGAATGTGGAGGTTGTTGGAATGGAAAGTGAGGACAAGGGAAATGTTGATTCTCAAAGGAAGGGGAAGAGTTCAAAGTATTCAAACTGAACATTCCTGGGTATAACTGAACATTCCTGGATATAAGTGTTTCAGGCGTGACAGAGGAAGGTCCAGAAGAGGTGGGGGAGTGGCGTTGTTAGTTAAGGAGAGCATCACGGCAGTGCAGAGGGAGGACAATACAGAGGAGTTAGGAGTGGAGTCGCTGTGGGTGGAGTTGAGGAATAGAAAGGGGGCGATTACTATGCTAGGGGTGTATTATAGGCCACACAACAGCCCACGGGCAGTTGAAGAAGGCATATGTAAAGACATTTTGGATAGGTGCAGAAAGAACAGAGTCGTTATAGTGGGAGATTTTAATCTCCCTAGGGTGGATTGGAAAGTACTTAGAGCTGGGGGTTTGGATGGGCAGGAATTTGTAAAATGTGTACTGGAATGATCATTGGAACAGTGTGTGGCTAGCCCGACTAGAGAAGGGGCTATACTGGATTTAGTTCTGAGTAATGAGCCAGGGCAGGTGGTTGATGTTACAATGGGGGAACATGTGGCTAACAGTGACCACAATTCTGTCTACTTCAGGATACTGATGGAAAAGGATGCTTGTTGCCCTAGGGGCAGGGTGCTGAATTGGGGGAAGGCTAACTACGGTCGAATTAGGCAGGAACTTAGGGAAACTGATTGGGAACGGTTGTTTGAGGGTAAGTCCACACTAGGCATGTGGGACTCTTTCAAGGGAATACTGAAAATGTTGCAAGATAAGTACGTGCCGGCCAAGAGGAAAGCTAGGAAAGGTAGGATTAGAGAGCCGTGGATTACTAGGGATATTGAGGACTTGGTTAGGAAGAAAAGAGAAGCGTATGATAGGTTGAAGCAGCTGGGAACCGAGACAGCATTGAAGGAATATAGAGAGAGTAGGAGGGAGCTCAAACAGGGAGTTAGAAGGGCAAAATGGGGGCATGAAATGATTTTGGCGGATAGGATTAAGGAAAATCCAAAGGCTTTTTATTCCTATGTTAGGAATAAAAGGAATAAAAAATCAGACCGCTTAGGGACAGAGGAGGGGAACAGTGCTTAGAGCCCGAGGGAATGGCGGAGATCCTGAATGAATACTTTGCATTGGTATTCACAAAGGAGAGGGGCTTGTTGACTGCTCCTGTCTCTGAGGGAGCTGTGGACCAGTTGGGGGAAATATCCATACCGAGGGAGGAAGTGTTGGAGCTTCTAGGTAGCATTAAAACTGATAAATCTCCAGGGCCTGATGGCATTCATCCCAGACTGCTTAGAGAGGTGCAAGGTGAAATTGCTGGGCCTCTGACGCAAATCTTTGTCTCTTCCTTGGACACAGGTGAGGTCCCAGAGGACTGAAGAATAGCTAATGTTGTACCGTTGTTTAAAAAGGGTGGTAGGGATAACCCCGGAAATTATAGGCCGGTGAGTTTGACGTCAGTGGTAGGGAAGCTATTGGAGGGGATTCTTAGGGATAGGATGTATAGACACTTAGAGCATTGCAATCTGATTAGGGATACGCAGCATGGATTTGTTAAGGGGAGGTCGTGCCTTACAAATCTGGTAGAATTTTTTGAGGAGGTGATGAAAACGGTAGATGAAGGGCAAGCCATTGATGTTGTCTATATGGATTTTAGTAAGGCGTTTGACAAAGTCCCTCATGGGAGGTTAGTTGAGAAGGTCAAGGCAAATGGGCTACAAGGACAGGTAGCTAGATGGATAAGCAACTGGCTTGGTAATAGGAGACAGAGAGTAATAGTGGAAGGGTGTTTCTCTAGCTGGAGGTCAGTCACTAGTGGTGTGCCGCAGGGCTCAGTACTGGGACCTCTTCTATTTGTAAATGACTTGGAAGAGGGAGTAAGTGGAGTGATCAGCAAGTTTGCAGACGATACAAAGATGGCTGGACTTGCGGATAGTGAGGAGCATTGTCAGGCGATGCAGCAGGACATAGATAGGCTGGTAGCTTGGGCAGACAGATGGCAGATGGAATTCAATCCTGATAAATGTGAGGTGAGCATAGAACATAGAACATTACAGCTCAGAACAGGCCCTTCGGCCTTCGATGTTGCGCCGACCAATTATGAAAAAAGCAATGACCCTCCAAACTAAACCATTCCCTTCTCTTCCATAAACTTATCAACTAACCTCTTAAACGCCACCAAACTTGGCGCATCTACAACTGCCGCAGGCAGGGCATTCCACTCCCTAACCACCATCTGGGTAAAGAACCTACCTCTGATATCCGTCCTATAACTATCACCCCTTAATTTAAAGCTGTGTCCCCTCGTGCTAGCTTTCTCCATCCTAGGAAAAAGGCTATCACTGTCCACCCTATCTAAACCTCTAATCATCTTATATGTTTCGATAAGGTCTCCTCTTAGCCACCTCCTTTCTAACGAAAACAACCTCAAATCCCTCAGCCTCTCTTCATAAGACCTGCCCTCCATACCAGGCAACATCCTGGTAAACCTCCTCTGTACCCTCTCCAATGCCTCCACATCTTTCTTATAATGTGGGGACCAGAACTGCACACAATACTCCAAGTGCGGCCGCACTAGAGTTTTGTACAGTTGCAACATCACGTTGCAGCTCCGAAATTCAATCCCCCTACCAATAAAAGCTAAGACTCCGTATGCCTTCTTAACAACCTTATCGACTTGACTGCCTAATTTCGGGAGAAAAAATGTAGAGGGGAGGTATATGATAAAGGGTAGACCTAGTAAGAGTATAGAAACGCAGAGGGACCTGGGGGTGCAGGTGAACAAGTCTCTGAAGGTGGCAGAGCAAGTGGAGAAGGTTGTGAAGAAAGCATATAGTATGTTAGCCTTTATAGGAAGGTGTATAGAGTACAAGAGCTGGCCTTTAATGTTGCAGTTGTATAAAACGTTGGTTAGACCTCATTTGGAATACTGCGTCCAGTTCTGGTCGCCTTACTACCGGAAGGACGTGGAGACTCTGGAGAGAGAGCAGAGGAGGTTTACCAGGATGCTGCCTGGTATGGAAGGTCTGAGTTACGAGGAGAGGTTAGGCAAATTGGGACTGTTTTCCTTAGAAAGACATAGACTTACAGGAGATCTGATAGAGGTGTACAAGATTTTAAAGGCGATAGATAGAGTAAACAGGGCTAAGCTTTTTCCTAGGATGGACTCAAATAGCACGAGGGGTCATGGGCTTAGGGTGAGGGGGGTAAGGTATAATTTGGATGCTAGAGGGAGTTTTTTCACACAGAGGGTGGTGGGAGTAAGGAATGCGCTACCAAGTAAAGTGGTGGAGGCAAGTACTCTGGAGTTATTTAAGAAATAACTCCAGAGTTATTTCTTAAACTTAAGAATTAAGATGGGCACATGAACAGAATGGGAATGGAGGGGTATAGAAAACTGATTTAAACTAGGGATCATAAGCCTTGGGAGTCCCTGGGAAGTGTGTAAATAGATGATGACATTGATGTACTTGTTTTTATCCTACAGGTGCTTTGGTCCACCTTGTTGTCTAACAAGGGGCATACACGTGATGGGTCATGAGAAGGGTGGTCTTGGATTTTTCAAGAGTATCCTAGTGCTTCACGTCGTTAGTGTACACTTGACCTGGACCATTTGATGGGTAACATGACAGCTCGGTGACTTTCACTGTGCTATGCAGATACATGGATTTGGGCCTGTGTCTGTGGGAGTTTGCGTATTCTCCCCGTGCTTGTGTGGGTTTTCTTCGGTGTTGCGGTTTCATCCCACATCCCAAAGATGTTTCATAGAACATAGAACATAGAACATTACAGCACAGAACAGGCCCTTCGGCCTTCGATGTTGCGCCGACCAATATAAAAAGCAATGCCCCTCCCAACTAAACCATTCCCTTCTCTTCCATATACTTATCAACTAACCTCTTAAACGCCAACAAACTTGGCGCATCTACAACTGCTGCAGGCAGGGCATTCCACTCCCGAACCACCCTTTGGGTAAAGAACCTACCTCTGATATCCGTCCTATAACTATCACCCCCTAATTTAAAGCTGTGTTCCCTCGTGCTAGCTTTCTCCATCCTAGGAAAAAGGCTATCACTGTCCACCCTATCTAAACCTCTGATCATCTTGTATGTTTCGATTAGGTCCCCTCTTAGCCGCCTCCTTTCTAACGAAAACAACCTCAAATTCCTCAGCCTCTCTTCATAAGACCTGCCCTCCATACCAGGCAACATCCTGGTAAACCTCCTCTGTACCCTCTCCAATGCCTCCACATCTTTCTTATAATGTGGGGACCAGAACAGCACACAATACTCCAAGTGCGGCCGCACTAGAGTTTTGTACAGTTGCAACATGACGTTGCGGCTCCGAAATTCAATCCCTCTACCAATAAAAGCCACATCCCATCCCACATCCCATCTTAGGCTAATTGGCAGAACAAATTCTGCCGAAATTGTCTCAAATTTGGTTTCAATCCATAGATCTATAAACATAGACAGGGATCGCGGGTAGAGGTGGGAACATCGGGGTGGCGGCGCAGGCTTGTTGGGCCGAAGGGCCTGTTTGCCGTGCTGTTTTGTTCTTTGTTCTTTGTATAATTGCAGTAAATAGGATGGACACAGTTGAAGACCTGACCCTATTTTAGCATTTTGATTCCAAGTGCTGGGCAACTTGAAACTGGGAGTGTTTCAGATCTGACTTTTAGACCCATTCTCAGGCATCCCCACCCACACTCTGCCTGAAAATATCAGCAATTCTGAATCATGCTGCAGAAGACTGTGGGTGGGGCTTAACATGCCTGAAATCCTGCAGCTCCAATCAATGCCTCCAACTGAGCATGTGTATAAAGAAAAATGATAGAATGCAGCTGTCCTGCCACAACAAACAGGTGCTAGAATGTGGCAACTAAAGTACTTTCACAGTAAGTTCATTGCAATATAAATGTAAGTCTACTTGTGACTAAGAAATAAAAAACCTTTACATTGATCCCGTGCCAGATAATGTGTCCCCTTGCCCCCACAGACACCCCTACCCTAGCACTTAGACCAATCGTGGGGCCCTTCACTGCCCTTTCTACCACCGCTAATCTCAAGCAGAGTGGCAGCGGAATCCTGTCCCTTCCGTCTCACTGATCTCAGGCAGAGTGGTAGCGGATCCTCCCTCCACCCCAACCAATCTTAAGCAGAGAGCTGTAGGATGCTTGGCACTTACCTCCTCATAACTGGAGCGCCCGAATCAGACTTTTGTGAAACATGTCTGTTTCATGCCAATTTTGGATGGGCTAGCACGGTGTTGGAGAGAGGGAAGTGCCAGTAAAGTGGAATGTCCAGCCCATTTGGTCATGTTAAATGGCCATCACACCCATTATGGGCACTATCCTGATCGCAACCATTTTTCAGCCTTGCTAAATGGGGAATTGGCATGGAGGTGAGTGCAGATCATGCAACTCACCTCATGCCTGACTTCAAGTTTTTGCACCTGAAAATGGACACAACAGGACGGTAAAATCAGGCCTATGGTGTCCTATATTGGAAAGAAATCATCAACTGAAGAAAAAAGAAAAACTTTGGAATCATTGATCTGGAAGATGGCGCCGTCAGAACATAGAGAATGGAGATGGAGCAACTGGGAGAATGGCATAGAGTTCTTATAGGAAATGGGGTGCAGTGAAGTGTATTTAGTGAAACTGAGTTCAGGTTAGAAACCAGTTCACTAGAAGTTAAAGAAGGGAAAAGTTGGCAGTTGACCACGTGAGGAATGGGAGAAAGATAGAAATAAGAAGAAAATTTGATTAGATTTTCTGGTAGAAAGAACATAGAAAATACAGTCATCAATGTACCTGAAGAAGAGATGGAAGAGGGATGGCTAGTCAGGATTACAAGAAAAGGTTCTACATACTCCACAGGAAGGCAAGCATAAATAGGGCACATAAATAGAGTTCCCAAGTAAAGCCTTTCAATTAGAAGAAAATGAGTGCAAGTACTTCAATTTAAGAATAATTTCAACAATGTAAAAGAGAGTGGTTGTGAATGGAGACTTTTATTCAAGGGATGTTGAGGGTCCTCGCACTACCTTGACGAGGAAATAAAATGTTCATTGCAAAAAAATATGTTGTTCATTCCAGGAAACTGGTAAATGTTAAAATGATGAAGGCTGTCAGAAAAGTTGCAGATTGAGGTGTGAAGAGACTGAGCAAGAGGGAAAAAAAAGGAAGAAGATAGGAAGAACTCCAATTTCTGGGGCAAGAGAGGGTACAGAGGAGGTTTACCAGGATGTTGCCTGGTATGGAGGGCAGGTCTTATGAAGAGAGTCTGAGAGATTTGAGGTTGTTTTCGTTAGAAAGAAGGCGGCTAAGAGGAGACCTTATTGAAACATATAAGATGATTAGAGGTTTAGATAGGGTGGACAGTGATAGCCTTTTTCCTAGGATGGAGAAAGCTAGCACGATGGGACACAGCTTTAAATTAAGGGGTGATAGTTATAGGACGGATATCAGAGGTAGTTTCTTTACCCAGAGAGTGGTTAGGGAGTGGAATGCCCTGCCTGCGGCAGTTGTAGATGTGCCAAGTTTGGTGGCGTTTAAGAGGTTAGTTGATAAGTTTATGGAAGAGAAGGGAATGGTTTAGTTTGGAGGGTCATTGCTTTTTTCATAATTGGTCGGCGCAACATCAAAGGCCAAAGGGCCTGTTCTGCGCTGTAATGTTCTATGTATTGTTCTATGTAAGAATAAGCTGAAATAGAACTTCATAACAATTGATATGTCCTGTGTTTACTCATGAAGTTGAGTGGGTTGTCAGAAAAATTTACAGAATTTGTACTGGTCACTTTCCATTCTATTAATCCTCATAAAATAATATGTTCATTTGTATATTATAGGTCCGATTTTACCATTGCAGCAGGTGCGAAAACATGGTAAAGTTGGGCATGAGGCCGTTAATGCGATCTGTGCTGGTGTCCACGCAGACGCCTACTTTATCAATGCCCAAAAATGGCCACAATCTGATTCGCACCTGAAACACTTTAAATGCATTTGCTGCATTTAAATTAATTAATGGGTTACCCGTCCAACTTTACCAGCATTTCCCCCTTTACCATCACGTTCGCGCACCCAGATTTGGTACAAAAGAGACCTGCTCAGCAAAGGTCTGTTTTGGGCGCTCCAGTTTCTGAAGAGGTAGGTTCAGAGCTTCCAATAGCTCCCTGAAGGATCAATTTGAAGAGGGGGGGAGGGGAGGGTGCAGAAGAAAGACCCGATCATTTTCTGGTGGGGCAGGAGGAGGAGGGGGCGGCTCAAGTGAATCTCTGGTCGACGGTGTGGAGGGAGAACAGATCATTCTCTGGTGGATTGGGAGGAGGAAGGCCAGATTGTTGTCTGATTAATGGGGAGAGAAAGGACATAGGGAGGCCAGATCACACTCTGATGTGGATGGAAACGGGGGGGATAGGGTGGGGGAGGAGCTGTCATTCTGTGGGCAATCGGTGGAGGCAAAGGAGATAGAGGTTCGCGATTGGTCTGGGTAACAGAGGGGGAGGTGGGTGTTGGGTGGATAAGGGGGACAGTTATGTTGTGGGGGTGGGGCAATGTCTATGAGGACCATTGACGCTACTTTTCACTCCAGGACCGCTTTATCACATCGGGAGCAATGTGACAGGGGCGCATTTTTCACATTTTTTTCTCATTGTGTATGTGCAGCTCTGATCATTTCCAGTGTAATCAGCCCCGCTCACGTGCGATTCAGACCTGCATTTTTTTTTCAAGCTAAATGCGTATGGAGGTGCCTGAGAACGGATTTCCAAGTAGATTTGAATTGCGCCCAGATTCAGGACTTAGAATGAAAATAGTAAAATCGGGCCTTATATCTGAAGTTAACAAGTTTTGTTTTTACAACAGTGCCATTTAGAATCTTTGCAAAAATTCCTGAAGGCTGATGCATGATCCTTGATGATTTTAATGTGTGAACATTAGCAACAGTATAAAACATATTCTGGCTAATTGGTTTGCTAATGTGAAGTGTAGCTCCTGACATCATATTATATGCACGGTGGCTAGATGCAAGGTTAATTCAGTCTCATTAACTGCTACCAGATATCGTTATTAAAATGCTGTGATGATGATGTACTGCAGTGTATTCTATCTTTTCAAGGAGAAGCAATCTTGGGTACAATTTTGGTAAATCACTGCAGGAAGAAAACAGTAATGTTTGTTAGGGTGAAATCTTGCTTGGGAGATGTTCTTTGTTCTGGGAAATAAAAAATTTTCTTCGCGCTGTGTTGTGAAGGAATACATATCTGCTGTGCATTTAACCCCAAGATATGGACCTTTGTAAGTCAATTTAATCACTGTTGTACAAGGCCTCCATGTTGATTAGTGTATGTTCAGGTAGCGTGATTTGCATTTTTCCTGGAAAAAGGTATCTTTGTGTCCAGTGAAAGCAATTGGTACATATTTGGCTTTTATCATAGAAAAATATCCCACGCTGTTTCTCAGAAGTGTAACCATACAAAAATTGACACCATAAAATCATGTCAGAGCAAATCACTACCGGCTTAAAAAGAGAAAATTATTCATGATGACGATTCTAGGGACATGGAGGTTCCTTCAGTCCAGGAGGTTGAGAGATATGCCAAGGGGCACTGTAAGTGGGCATTCCAGGCACACAAGCAGGAGGTAATCCTCCTCCATTGAGCAGGGAGGAAATTTTATTCTTTCTGGGGGGGAATTTGTTTTCCTTATCGATGGGTGGGAAGAATTTGGTGGGATGGATCCATTTGTGCGTTTTGGAGTTTCGGAATGTTCCCCTTATCCAACAGTGTGTCCCAATGTCCATATGGATGTGGTAGTTGAAAAAATGACTTTGCACATCTAGACCACTGGTGAATTCATTCAAGTTTTTCTGCAGTACATCAATGTTTTTAATGTACATTCCGAACATTGACTGACATTGCTATCTACTTGCATTACTTTTGCATAGTTTGTCTGGAGGGCTTCTTGTCCCCCTCTTGCTAAAAGACATAGAACATAGAACAATACAGCACAAACAGGCCCTTCGGCCCACAAGTTGCGCCGATCACATCTACCAATCCACAGACCTATCTATAACCCCCTATCCTATTCTTTTCCAAATACTCATCCAGAAGTCTCTTAAAAGACCCCAGTGAGTTTGCCTCAACAACCTCCGACGGCAGTCGGTTCCATTCACTCACCACCCTCTGAGTGAAAAACCTACCCCTGACATCTCCCTTGTATTTGCTTCCCTGCACCTTAAATCTGTGTCCTCTCGTAGTGACCATTTCAGCTCGGGGAAATAGTTTCTGAGAGTCCACCCTATCTATCCCTCTCAACATTTTATAAACCTCTATCAGGTCGCCTCTCAACCTACGTCTCTCCAGTGAGAAGAGTCCCAGCTCCCTCAACCTATCTGTTATTACCTACTGACAAATTACCTACTGTCTGTCTGCTCCGCAAAGGCATCAGCAAAATGTCAGAGGACCTTGAATCATATGCTCTGCCCCACTGTGCTACAATTCAGTATTCTCGCTGACTATCTTTTGTAACCGGTTTCAGCACGTATAGCAGTCAGAATACTTTAAGATGTGCAGGCTGGTTTCATGTGGCGCTTGTATCACACAAACCTGGGCATCCTGGTGAGCCACTCAGCAGTACATTTGGTGCTAGCTGTACACAACTCTTCAAATGAGTAGGCAGCACCAAGTCTGCCAAGCTACCTGATTGGAAGTAATGGGCACAAGTTAGTGACACATTACAATATCTTAACCCATTTCAGACCCTGTCCAGTTTCACAGGCAAAAGAATTACAAATATAGCATATCTTCACACAACCTTTGCAGAATAGTGGGGGAAGTGATGGAAGCATTTCCAAGCACATTGTCAGCCTGTTGAACTGCAGTGAACTCTCCTTTCATGAATAAAAAGTACTGGCATTGGACTTGAAATGTAGATGCCGTTGTTGGACTGAGGTAAACATAATAAGAAGTCGCACAACACTAGGTTAAAGTCAAAGAACAAAGAACAAAACAGCATAGGAAACATGCCCTTCGGCCCAATGAGCCCGTGCCGCCACCCCGATGTTCCCACCTCTACCCGTGATCTCTGTCTATGTTTATAGATCTATGGATTAAAAACCAAATTTGAGACAATTTAGGGAGAACTTGTTTTGCCAATTAGCCTAAGAGCACATCTTTGGGATGTGGGAGGAAACCGGAGCACCCGGAGAAAACCTATGCAAGCATGGGGAGAATGCACAAACTCCCACAGACACAGGCCCAAATCCATGTATCTGCACAGCACAGCGATAGTCACTGAGCTGTCACGTTGCCCATCAAATGGTCCAGGTCAAGCATACACTAACAACGTGAAGCACTAGGATACTCAAAAAAAATCCAGAAGCAGCCCTCTCACGACCCATCGCTAGACAACAAGGTGGACCAAAGCACCTGTAGGATAAAAACAAGTACATCAATATCATCATCTATTTACACACTTCCCAGGGACTCCCAAGGCTCATGATCCCTATTTTAAAACGAGGGGCCTTAAAACTAGTACCTTTCCTATCTTTCCTCTTGGCCGGCACATACTTATCTTGCAACATTTTCAGTATTCCCTTCAAAGAGTCCCACATGCCTAGTGTGCTCTTACCCTCAAACAACCGTTCCCAATCAGTTTCCCTAAGTTCCTGCCTAATCCAACCGTAGTTAGCCTTCCCCCAATTCAGCATCCTGCCCCTAGGGCAACAAGCATCCTTTTCCATCTGTATCCTAAAGTAGACAGAATTGTGGTCACTGTTAGCCACATGTTCCCCCACTACAACATCAACCACCTGCCCTGGCTCATTACTCAGAACTAAATCCAATATAGCCCCTTCTCTAGTCGGGCTAGCCACATACTGCTCCAACGATCCTTCCAGTACACATTTTACAAATTCCTGCCCATCCAAACCCCCAGCTCTAGGTACTTTCCAATCCACCCTAGGGAGATTAAAATCTCCCACTATAACGACTCTGTTCTTTCTGCACCTATCCAAAATGTCTTTACATATGCCTTCTTCAACTGCCCGTGGGCTGTTGGGTGGCCTATAATACACCCCTAGCATAGTAATTGCCCCCTTTCTATTCCTCAACTCCACCCACAGCGATTCCACTCCTAACTCCTCTGTATTGTCCTCCCTCTGCACCGCCGTGATGCTCTCCTTAACTAACAACGCCATTCCTCCACCTCTTCTGGACCCTCCTCCGTCACGCCTGAAACACTTATACCCAGAATGTTCAGTTGCCACTGCTCCCCTTCCTTTAACCATGTCTCCGTCACAGCAACCACATCCAACTTCCTCACAAACATTAAGGCCCTAAGTTCATCCGTTTTTCCTGTTATGCTCCTCGCATTGAAACAGACACACTCCAGACCTCCAAGCCCACTCGGAACTTCCTCTCTGGTGTATTCCTTCTCATCCAAGCTGACTCTATCTCCCATCTCGCTCTCTACCGAGCTATCGGTCTTAGCCCCTCCCCCCCTCCGTATTAGTTTAAATCCTGCCGAAACACTCCAGCTAACCTCCCAGCTAAGACATTCATGCCCTTCCCATTTAAGTGTTCCCTGTCCCTTCTATACAGGTGCCCTTCTTTCACAAAGACTTCCCAGTTATCCACAAATATGATATCCTCTGCCCTACACCAGTCCTTCAGCCACGCATTCAACTGTCGGATCTCATTTCTCCTGGCTCCACTATTACCCGGCCCTGGAAGCAGCCCTGAGATCACCACACTGGAGGCCCTGTTCTTCAGCCTACCCCCCAACTCCCTGACTGCCTTCGTACATCCTCCCTGCTGTTCCTTCCTACATCCTTCTCTCCTACGTGAATAATCACATCCGCCTGGGTCCCCACACCCTTCAAAATGCCCTCTACCCTGTCAGAGGCATCTTGCACCCTTGCTTCAGGGAGGCAAACTACCATCCTGGAGTCTCGCCTTGGACCACAGAAGCGCCTATCTATTCCTTTAACCCTCCCATCCCCCACCACTATCTCCCTTTTCACCCCTTTCCTCCCCTTTGGGGTACTCTTGTCCTCCTGCCTTGTCTTTTTTAACCCTCCGCCCTCGATATTTTGGGGGACTGCCACTGGGGAAGTCTTTGGACTGTCTCCCCTCCTTTTTCCGCTTCCTGACAGTAATCAACCTGTAAGGGTCAGGTTTCCCCCGCTTAGGCTTTGGGTCTGCCACCTTACTGTGCCTCCCTTCCATGATTGCCTCGTTCTCCCTGACTAAAAGTGCATCTTCCAATTGCCAGTCTGGTTGCTTGACCCGAGCCCTCAGACGCTGCAGCTCCAGATGCTTGATGCATACATGGACTTTCAGGAGAGGTCTTGCTTCCAGGAACTTCCACATATGACACCATACACAGGTGAGGCATCTTCCCTTAATCCCTGCCATTGTCATGAACACCTTTGGAGGTGTGAATGCAACTGGAAAACCAGTAGCACACTCTGCCTAAGCCGGCTCTCGCCCAAGCCCCACGAGCCAAAGCCCTTATATCTCACTCTGCTTCCCTACTCACTCACACTGCCCACTCCCAACGCTGCCCACTGTCTACTGCCACTTTCTTTTTATACTCCCTGGTTCCCTTCCCAGCTAGTCCCACGCCTAACTACAGCAGCAAAAAGCACTCAAAAAGAGAGAGAAAAAAAGCAAATTGAAAAATTCAAACTCAGCCACCAGCACTTCCAAACACTCTGTCCCAGAGGACAATGAGGTGGATTCACAGGTGAGCTGCTGATTCATATTCCCCACTCCCTTCCCAGCTAGCCCCACGCCTAACTACAGCAGCAAAAAGCACTCAAAAAGAGAGAAAAAAAAACAAATTGAAAAATTCACACTCAGCCACCAGCACTTCCAAACACTCCGTCCCAGAGAACAATGACCAACAGGTTTATTTGGCAACTCTAGCTTTTGGAGCCTCAAGCGCTTTCTTCAGGTGAATGAGGACTTGTGTTCACAATCAGAGCATGTTTATGCCCTGTTTGTGAACACAAATCCTCACTGACTTGAAGAAGGAGCTTGAAGCTCCAAAAGCTAATGCTGCCAAATAAACTGTTGGACTTTAACCTGGTGTTGTGAGATTTCTTATTGGACTTGAACCTGGAGCTTCTGATCCAGTGGTAAGGGCTGCGAAAACTGCACAACAAGGGCTTCTTACAAATACATTAGAAGAAAAAGATGAAGCAGTTGTAACGTGCACTTTAAAAACAAATGTGGTTGAAATAACTGAAAGTAAAGTGACAGAGTTGTTGAATTATCATTTTTCATCAATCATCACAGTGGACGAAGAGGGTATATGACATTTAGGGGAAACTAATAATGAATTAAAGACTGGAATTCAATACATTTAACTTTGCAAGAAAGCAGTTTTAAAAATAAATGATAGCATTAAATACTGACAAAACTCCAAGACCTTATGGTTTAAAAAGCTGTAGATAATGAAATAGTAATTATTTCAAACATAATCTTCCATTTTTCTTTCAATTTAGGAATTGTCTGTTTGTATTGCAAATGTAAATCCATTATTTAAGTGAAGTAAAAAAGAAAATAGATTATAGATTTGTTAGTCCATATCTGTTTTGGGGATGCTCTTTGTATCAATAATTAAAAATAGGATACTGCGTTCTTAGAGAAATTTGAGCAGTCTCGTAAGGGCAACATGGATTTATGAACATAGGTCACCCCTAACAAAACTGTCTGAATATTATGAGAAACTAAATGAAGTAGCAGTTAGGGAAATGCCTCTGGATTTAGTTTACATGGCCTTCCAGAAGATATTCGGTAAGGATTCCACATGAGACACCATGAGCTAAAATTAACGCCCACAAAATTGAAGACAATTTTTTTTTAAGTTTATTTATGAGTATCACAAGTAGGCTTACATTAACATTGCAATGAAGTTACTGTGAAAATCCCCTAGTCGCCACACTCTGGTGCCGGTTCAGATACACTGCCGGAGAATTTAGCATGGCTAGTGCACTAACTAGCATGTCTTTCAGACTGAAAGGAAACCAGAGCACCCAGAGGAAATCTACGGAGACGCAGGGAGGATATGGAGACACTGCACTGACAGTGCCCAAGGCCAGAATTAAACTCGGGCCCCTGGTGCTGAGAGGCAGCAGTGCTAATCAATGTGCCACCCCTACTGACAGGGATTAAAGGTTATGGTTATATTTTTGAATTGGTTGGAAGTGACTTATGGTGTTACTAAAGGATTGATGCAGAAGCTTCAATTATTCACTATACTTAGTGATTTAGATAATGCATCAGACAGCCATTTATCAAAGTTTAATGATGGAATATGGTTTAGTGACAGAGTAAAGTAATGTAGAAAGCAGTATAAAATTACTGTGATGTTGATGGATTAAGTAAGTGGTGTTACGGGCAGGGGAAGATAAAATGATTTCCATTTTTTCCACCTCGACTAACTGTAACAAGTTGTGTTTTAAAGAAAAAATATTTTATCGTGAATTTAAAAAATAAATAAATGTTTAATTTTAATACTCAAATCTAATTATAATAACACTCACATGAGAAGGTAATTTCTAAAGAGGTGACATGTACTTAGGTTTTTAAAAGTGTTCAAAAAGTTATCATTACTCTTGACTTTTAAGATAAAAGCTGGAAATACTGCAAGCCTGACAATTTCTTTTACTGAGAAACATTGGTTGGAGGGCTCTGCTGATGAATTCACAATGCCTCACTCTTGACAACAAAGGTTCCTGGCATTTACAA
This sequence comes from Sphyrna mokarran, assembly GCA_024679065.1. NCBI lineage: Eukaryota > Metazoa > Chordata > Chondrichthyes > Carcharhiniformes > Carcharhinidae > Sphyrna > Sphyrna mokarran. Next base: position 43,080,015 of record JAGIQG010000024.1, read on the forward strand.
TAAGAATTCTCACAACACCAGGTTAAAGTCCAACAGGTTTATTTGGTAGCAAAAGCCACTAGCTTTCAGAGTGCTTGCTGCCCTTTCATCAGGTGAGTGGGAATTCTATTCACAAACAGGGTATATAAAGACACAAACTTAATTTACAAAATAATGATTGGAATGCGAGTCTTTACAGGTAATCAAGTCTTAAAGGTACAGATAATGTGAGTGGAGAGAGCATTAAGCACAGTTAAAAGCTGTGTATTGTCTCCAGACAGGACAGTTAGTGAGATTTTGCAAGTGTTGCAGTTTCAAATATATTTGCAGCAAGGAGGAGGGTCACCTGATGCCCTTTATTCTATCTTTTTAGAATGCAAATTATTAATTCACCATGTTGTTCTTGAACAAATTCAAGTATTCCGTTTTCTTGCATATGGGTACAGCTGCATGGGTGTGACTGTGGGCAAAACTTTGGCAGATGAGTTCCAGTATAGGTAAGTGTGAGGTCATCCATTTATAATAGGCTTGTCACACCTTTTTTGCGTGCGAAATTTCAATTTTTTTCCTCACTCAACAGGCCAATGAGCAGATTTTGGAAAAATAAGATTTGGCACAATATTAACATGCATTTCAAAATAAAGCTGAGGAATGAAGAAACAATTTGCTGAGAAAATATATATTACAAAGGACTAAATTGATAATTTTAAAAGTGTCATTAATAAAGATGACCATTTGAAAGATAGAGGGTTAGAGTGTGTGTTACCTGCTCACACCCAATCTCCCGACATATGAGGCTGAGTCACTGAGTGAGATTGCAAGTGAACCAGACGCAGGTGGAATTTTTCCATCCTGCCCACCATGGGAATCCCCATGGTCAGAACACAGACCAAACAAAGGTCTCTTGCCCTCGGGCAGGAATTTTCAGCCTTGGGGTGAGCCCAGCTGAAAAATCATGCACATATTCTTACTCCCTTTATCTCTCACACTCACATCCAAGACTGTGAGTTTGTATACCACTACCCCAACACTATAGTCCTCCTCTTCCCACCAGGACCGGCAGTTTTCCCTTCCTCTCCCATCCAATGTGCCTGGCTCAGTTGAGCACCATCTTCCCTCTCAACATGTCCTACAACTAGTCACTCTTTCCTCCATCCTGAAAACCTCAGAGCAAACCAGTGATGCTGGTGTTCACTGCTCCTCCACACTTACTGAAGATAAGATCACAAATGATTGGAGAAATAGTTCCTTTCAAACTCTTCCACTCCATTTGCCAGCAGTTTGTAAAGTGCCTTCAGGGGCCATATTGGGAGGATTTGTATACTGCGGGATGAATAAGCCTGATTTAGAATCAAGGAAATATCTGACATAATTTTTAAAGTGGAAAAGCCAGGAATTATGGAGATTTATAGAGATTAAGAAATTCCATGTGTACGGATCACAAGAGTGTATTGGTCAGATTCAAAAAAGGATAAAAAAGACAATTGGAAAATTAAACTTTAAAGCTAGATGGCTAGAACACAAAGTGGTAGAGCCTTGTCTTTCTAAAGCTATACAAAGCTTTGGTTAAACTACAGTTGGAATACTCTTCTTAGATCTGAATAACACACATTAGAAAAGAGTACAGTTCAAGTTCCCCACAATATTTCAATATGATTGTGATGAGATATTCCATAAATTAGGCTCATCTCGTTTTACCTGAAATATAGAAGGTTATATCTAAATATATCTGAATCAGTTTGTTAAAGATGAAACAGATAGGGATAAACCTTTTTCACTCGTGGAGAGTCTAGGACAAGTTGTCACAAGATGTTAGAATGCTATTAAAATTGTTTGGTATTATATTGCACAAAATAATTGTATTTCGTGCAAAAGTAAAATCGAACTACAAAATCTATGTTTTAAAATCATACCTGCACAACAACTAAGGGAACAGGATGTTTGCTGCAGTTGATACATTTCAGTCATCAGAGGGTTGTCTTCAGGAAGCAGGAAACAGATTCAGCTGAAGAAGCAACAGCAGAAGAAAGAAGGGCAGCCATCTCAGGAAACAGCTCAATCAGAGTTGAAGCACTGTACAAAAGATCATTTTCTTTGCTGAACTGAAAACCATTCCCAAGTCTTGGTCACTTAAGCTGTACAGTATGATAGTGGCTAGATTTGACCAGTAGATTTATGGATGTTGTTTGGGAACGGACAGATCTCAGTAGTATTCAAGATTACAGGGCAAATAGATGCTTTTGAGTTTGTCTTCTGTGAGCAACCAAGTGCTTGGCGATCATTTTCTGAAATATAAGATTATTCTTTGTAATGATTCATGATCTTTCTGTTACTTTAATGAATATTTTTATTATTGTTTAAAGAAAAAGTCTGAGTTCTCTCAGTTTCCGCAAATGCTTCTACCTAATAATACAAAAGAAATACACCATATGAAACTAATATTTCAAGTTGGACATTCTCTTAGAATATTAAGCTAAAAAAAGAGGACATAACCTTAAAATCAGAGCCAGGACATTCAAGGGAGAAGTTGGGGAACACATATTCACATCAAGTTGGGTAGAAGTGTGGAATGTCTTACACAAAAGGCAGTGAATGTTAGTGGAATTAATAATTGTAATGTTTGGAACCAAGACTGATACCCTGAGTTATGTTATAGATCAACTATGATCACAATGAATAAAGAACAGGCTCAAGGTGTAAAATACTCAGCTGTGTTCCAATGTACCTATCTTATTTCGAATTATTAGAAAATCTTTATGTGTTTCATGTCTAGTTATTTATCTGATTGCTTTAATTTGCAAACCACATCATCTTAGTAATTTATGTCTTTGCTAATCTGTCATTTGTGTCCATTGGAGCAAATGCACATTACCGTCTGGCTTGCAGAATGCTACTTCCATATCAATGAAGGGCTTAACCTTCCAATCTCCAAGTCATCGGAGATCAGACTTGCCTATGCAAATGAGCTACAGGAACCTTCGGAAGTCCCAATGCTCTGACTCCATGGGAATTGCCCAGGAAGTTTGAACTTTTGATTGGCAAACCCCTTCCTCCCTAGAACCCTCAGAAAAAGTTAACTTAAACCTGTAGACTTCAAATAGTTCCAACTTACTTATTTCGATAGTTACCCAGGAAATATTAGATAGGTTAAACGCTCACCAAACACCTAGCTAACTAGACAACTGGCATTCTAATCCCCCACAATTCCACACTTCTTGAGCCCTGAGCAGGGGAGCACTCGGGGCCCAGCCATTTCCCTGTCTTGTTTCTTCTGCTTTCTCTCTCTTCCCTGCCAATTCTCTCAATATTTCTTGTTGTAATAAATTTCTCCAAATGCACCAATGAGATGTGTCATTTTAATTTGGGATCGGAGGTTAGGATGGGTGGCCGCGGAGGAGGTGTGCTCCATTTGCCATTTGCTATTTCCAGCTCTGACTGTGAAGTTTGGGATGAACAGTGGATGGGATTGATGTTGCCAGTGCTGTAATCTTGGCAGTTCGAAGGCTAGTGATGATCGTGCATGCGCCCTGTTACACACTGCGCTCATAAAGATTGCAACATTGTGCATAATTGTGCATGCATAGAATTGGTATTGATTGGTTATTCCATTTTACTTCATAAGAATCAGTGCATTTTGAAATAAATCAATTTTGTGATGTACTCTGAGATGTGTCAACATCATAAATTGCCATATAATGCATATATTTATATTCTGTATTTACAATTGTACAAACATGAAAACAGTAGCAGTGTTGCTATATCCTGAGAAAATCTTTGCTTTACTTTTCAGAGCATGGAATCTACAGGAGTGCCATCTGTCCCACTAATGATTGGATGTGGAATTGCCTGCATGGCTCTTCTGACATTGCTGGCTGTATATGCTGCTTTTTGGAGGTACTATACATCAATCTATTAATTACATGCAAAATAGCAGTTGTTAAAACTGCACCATAAAAATATTGCTCTGTGCAGTCCTCTTCACTGTGTTCTGAATACAAAATAGGCCGTGGAGTATTCATTAATTCTGCATCAAATGTTATAGTTGTTCATTTAACCAAAAGTCATGTTTTTATGCACTCATGACAGAAAAGAAGTTTAATTTTTTTCTTATTTTGTTATCTAGTTTTACTTTCCTTCAAGCTACAGGAATATATGTTACAGCCTGATGGTTGGTTTCTTTGCAACAAAGAGAGTTTAACATGCTCACGTATATTGAATGCAGACTGACTGGTTTTAATCTGTGCAATAGCATTTTTTGATAGCTGTCTGCACTATTTCCAACCATTATGGATTTTGCAAAGTGAATGGAGACAAGCTATCAATTACGGCCAAGGTACTCATGAGAGATGTAGAGAGTGATTATGTTTCAGGAGAATAATTAAGTTCATCATTAAAACTGCACTGAATGCAACTTATTTATCTGCTCACTGTAAAATAGATTTGTTTCTGGATTTAGAGTCTATGCCTCAGTTTGAGAAGAGTGTTTATGTATCTAGCCTTTGAAAACAGATGTATATTGCAATAAAACAGAATGCAAGGATAAATATTTTATATTCAATGATTCTGGTTCTCACTATATAGAACATAGAACATTACAGCGCAGAACAGGCCCTTCGGCCTTCGATGTTGAGCCAACCAATTAAGAAAAAGCAATGACCCTCTAACCTAAACCATTCCCTTTTCGTCCATAAACTTGTCTAATAACCTCTTAAACGCCACCAAACTTGGCGCATCTACAACTGCAGCAGGCAGGGCATTCCATACCCTTACCACCCTCTGGGTAAAGAACCTACCTCTGACATCCGTCCTATAACTACCACCCCTTAATTTAAAGCTATGTCCCCTCGTGCTAGCTTTCTCCATCCTAGGAAAAAGGCTATCACTGTCCACCCTATCTAAACCTCTAATCATCTTATATGTTTCGATTAGGTCCCCTCTTAGCCGCCTCCTTTCTAACGAAAACAACCTCAAATCCCTCAGCCTCTCTTCATAAGACCTGCCCTCCATACCAGGCAACATCCTGGTAAACCTCCTCTGTACCCTCTCCAATGCCTCCACATCTTTCTTATAATGTGGGGACCAGAACTGTACACAATACTCCAAGTGCGGCTACACTAGAGTTTTGTACAGCTGCAACATGACGTTTAAGCACATACGTGCTTGAACAATGAACAAATAGAGTAAGTAGGACATGCCAGAATGGTCATTGCCACTAAACAAAAGTAATATAAAAATCCCATTGGGCAAAAACATAACAGCTGCCTGACCGTCAGGATATTAAGCAACGGTTTGCTATTAATCTCCATAAAGAATGCATGTTGCTTGCTGTGTTTTTATAATGCTATAAAGACACCAATCTTGTAAACTTGTTGTCGGTTCATTTTTTAAAATTAAGCACATGAAAACATATATACAAGGATAGGAAGCTGGAAGCTGTGTGCTGTATTTTCTTCATAGGCCAAAGCGAAACTGAGACTGAATCACACGACAAACTTTCAATTTGGTAATGAAATGTTACTATTGCCATCAAGGAATGTTACAACATCCTCATTTCTTTTTTTCAACAGATATTTTCTCCCCACCTTCCAATATATTTCATATATAGTTACAATTTATGTAGGTGTGCAGAACTGATGAAACTGAGTTTCTAAAGTGAGTTGCTGGTACGCCGAGATCTTACAATGGCAACCCTGTCTGGAGGTGTCTAATTGCTCAGATGTGGAATTGTCATTTTTGGATGTTTTTCTTGATTGTATTTTGAATCCTGTCCACATGCAGTAGTACTGTATGGTTGTTGAGAAGCTAGAAGGATCTGATTTGCCCTCGTTTCACTGTAGCAGATTGAGTTGCGTTCAGTGCAGTTTAGTAATGAATTTAATTATTCCCCTCATTGATTCCATAGGATCTTGGATCTGGAAAAATCCTTGTCATGTTGGCTGGTTGCCACGAACCTTCTCTGGGATCCTGGGTGTTAACTTGTTGTCCAACTGTCAACTAGGCAATTCTGTACCCTCATTTTTATCATCCACATTGGTCATCTTGTCTTGTAGTTTTAAAAGTTGATCATTAGCTTCTGAAGGAGTAGAAATAGGCAAAAGTAGCTAAATCAGCCAACATTGCTCTGCTGAACATGGAGCGCTGCTGATGAAGGAATTGTTGTACTTAAAGGTGTCATTCTCAAATGTAAAATCATAATGTATAGGTCTTTCTTTTTCTGTCAACACTGGGGAATGAGGGATTTCAGGATGTTCAGCATTTGTTCAGCTAATCCGTTAAACCTAGGGTAATGAGGAGAAATAGTGTGATCAACATTGCACTTCTCACACATCCTGAAATGGCCTACCAGTAGATTGCAGACCTCAGTGATCTGTCTGGATGCACCAAAAAACTGAAATAGAATTTAAAGTGTGCACTACAGTTACACTTGACATACTGTACAATTATTGAATAATGGTAAAATAGTGATGATGACAATAAAGCCAATGCCATGGATATGAAAGGTCGAATGTCACTTTGGAGCAAGCTTGGTTAGGAACTACACTTGAGTCAATGACCACTGTCTAGTGACCTTGCTAGCCACCAGTGCAAATCCTGTAATAGCTATTAAATCCTGCAAGCAGCCAGAACAGGATTTAGCAGGCAGCAAGATCTGTTTCAGTCCCCAAGTGCATAAACCTGATTTCCATACATGATAATATTTTAATATCATTAAAAGGGTTGATGCCATAATGTCCACCATGAAATACCCAACCCTCATGGTGGTGTGGATGCCAGCACAATTCACTGCTGGTTTTCAAAATTTAAAACCAGTGATAGTGAGCAGAGGAGACACTGCGGAGGAGCCTGAAGCTCCCTCAAGTTGAAATGCCTGAGTATTGCCTCCTGATCAGTGATGTGGAACCATCCTCCTCCATTGACGGGCTTTCCTTTCTGTCTATGGAACAGATAGTCCTCTTATTTGCCTGCATTGGGGGGGGGGGGGGGGGGGGGGGGGGGGGGGGGGGGGGCGTTGAGAGCTGCAGGGTGTCTTCAATTATACTTCAAGATTGGGATGCCCTTTAAAAATTATGCCCCAATCTCAGAATCCTGGCATTGCCAATGTGTTTAGGTCCCACCCTTCCATTTGGCTGTATGATGTCCACCAGCACTCTGAAATTGCACAGTGTTGCTAAACCAGGCCATTAAGGTGTTTTCACACTATTGTGATATGTAGGGCACGATCCTACAACCCTCGTCCCACCAGTTGCTTGGTGAGGCAAGGTGGCAACGATATTTCAGAAATGCACCTGTTTACAGCCAGTCCTCATTATTATCAGCCATTTTTTCCAAGTTTGAGCAGCTTCATTCCCAAAATGTGCGAAGATGGCAATTTGCATGTATTTGAATGTCATTAGTGAAGTCTCAGAGGGTGGATCGAGATCTGTAAGCATGACAGACGGGACTGATTTTTCCAGAAAAATTCTGAGGGTATGATCTTATTGAAAAAATTCTACGTGCCAAAGGAACAAGAAAACGGGAGTGAATGGCATTGTTTTTATTTGGTGAGATGAGTTGCAATCTTAAGGCACTTTGTGCAATAAAAGAACATCAATGTGATTCTCATCACAATGGACTCTGGGCGTGTGCCTCATGCAAAGTGGCTGCAGCTATACACTGTTAACAATAGAGAGCTGCATATAAACACTAACTGTGGACACAGGCAGTCATGCAAGAAAGATGGCTCCTAGGTAAAGAGCCCCAAAGTTCATGGAGAAAGCTGGGCCATCTGCAAAGTGCTCTGGAAGTGGGGAGGGACCTTTTCTTCCCTCTGGATGAGCAACAAGCCAGGGATCATGCTGGCAACGAATCCTTGGAGGCAATGTTGGCAGCAGAAGTCAGTGCCCGTACTGGCACAGAGGACTGGCCACCAGTGCTGGAAGATACTAAATGATCTCATTTGGTGCAAAGAAAGTGTCCATTCCATACTGCCATCAGTCCCGCCTGTCATGCTTACAGATCTCGATCCACCCTCTGATACTTCACTAATGACGTTCAAATACATGCAAATTGCCATCTCCGCACATTCTGGGAAAAATGGCTGATAGTAATGGGTACTGGCTGTAAACAGGTGCATTTCTGAAATATTGTTGCCACCTTGCCTCACCAAGCGACTGGTGGGACAAGGTTGTGCCCTACATATCACAATAGTGTGAAAACAGGAGCATCAGCCTTTTGTAAGGTTGGCACTGCAACCTTTGCCACTGTTAATTTTTTGACAGCTGGGAGCTTTGTGTTGGTAGGGTAGCTGATCCTATGTCTCCTGATGAAGCTGGCTTCAGAGTGCTCAGATGCCATTGCACAGGATGCCCCAATCAAAGATTGACCTCTCCCTTTGTTAACCAACCCCTCTTGCCAACCATCGCCTCTGTCAAGCAAATTCTCTGCATAAGGCCGCCATCACTGTCCCACTGAGCTCAGGTGTCATCTCTGACCCACTTGTGCCCAACTGGGTAATGCCAGGGTATCATAGAACATAGAACATTACAGCGCAGAACAGGCCCTTTGGCCCTCGATATTGCGCCGACTAATTAAGAAAAAGCAATGACCCTCTAACCTAAACCATTCCCTTTTCATCCATAAACCTATCCATTGACCACTTAAACGCCCCCAAACTTGGCACATCTACAGCTGCAGCAGGCAGGACATTCCATACCCTTACCAAGTGTCAGGTGGACACTGCCAGATTCGCATCACCCAATGAATACCGGTCATGCCTCTAACTACCTGAGAACTTCAGTGGCCTCCAACTCTCCCCAGCTCGGCTATGGCTACTGCAGGGTGGTAGTGAATCTTACCAGCAAGAGATCTCACTGACAAGGATGGAAGCAGCTATGCTGAACTCAATAATCACATTTAAATGCAGTCAGTTCTGTGCTAATTGGCGTCATGCCTGGAAAGGACATGAAGCTGTTCTCCCCACAAAATGGGGTGGGGAAGATAGCAAGGAAAAGAATCAGATTTTTGTCCTCACACGTAATCTTCCATGCTTGTTATGGTGATAGACTGGCATGACTAGCCAGTAAGATCCCGCTGTTTTTGGGGAAAATTCCGTCTCTCATATTGTCCTGAAAGGCCAACGTCTACTTTTACAGATGCACCATAAAAAACATTCTTTCTGATGGTATCACAGCTTGGTATGCAATGCCAATCGAAGATTGATCTCTCCCTTTGCTAACCACCCCCCTTGCCAATCACCATCTCTGTCAAGCAAACCCTCTGCATAAGGCCGCCATCATTGTCCCACTGTGCTCAGGTACCATCCCTGGCCCACTTGTGCCCAACTGGGCAATGCCAGAGTGTCCGATGGGCACTGCCAGATTGGATTCTCTCAATAAGCACCGGTCATGCCTCCAATTACCTGGAACTTCAATGGCCTCCAACTCCCCTCAGCTCTGCCCAAGACTGCAAGAAACTACAAAAGGTCATGAATGTACCCAATCCATCATGCAAACCAGCCTTCCATCTATTGACTTTGTCTACATTTCCCACTGCGTCGGCAAAGCAACGAACATAATCAAGAACCCCCACGCACCCTGGACATTCTCTCTTCCAGCTTCTTCCATCAGAGAAAAGATACAAAAGTCTGAGTTCACAGACCAACCAACTCAAGAACGGCTTTTTCTCTGCTGCTGTCAAATTTTTGAATGGACTTACCTTGCATTAAGTTAATCTCTCTCTGCATCCTAGCTATGATTGTAACACTACATTCTGCACTGTCTTGTTTTCTTTTCTATGAACAGTATGCTTTATATATCACACCAGAAACAATATTTTTTACTGTATACCAATAAATGTGACAATATTAAATCAAATAATTTTAAACAGTGCTCTCTCATTTTGGATTTACCCACAAGATGAACCACATTTTCCACACCCACCTTGTCAAGACCAAGCTTATATATTTCAATCAAATTACAAGTCACTCTTGTATATCAGTATGTCATGGTGGGTGTTAAGCTGAGCATGTTTGACAACAGATGGTTTGTCCCACCTTTGTGTTTGAGGCAGGTTTGATCTTCCTCGAGTCAAATTTCTTTTTCCCCAATGTAAATAATTGCACAGAATATAGTAAATTCTCAGTTTTTGATGAAATGGTGCCCTCTGTTTGAGAGTGTGAAGAATGGAATGGAGCTTTTTAGATGATGTGCATTGGACTTCTATGTCCACTAACTTGAGAATACTGTGTAGTTAGTGAGGTAGAACCAATGTATGGGAGGCTAACTAGATTTTTCCTATTTTGATAACAATCCAGTTTCCTCTAGAATGCCTCGATTGAACCTGCCTCCATCACCAAGGCAATGGATTCCAGATCTTAATCACTTGCTACATGAAAATGTTTCTTACTTTCATTGCTTCTTTTGCCAATTACTTTTAATTTGAGTTCCCTTGTTCTTGGTTATTTCACCAGTGGGAAAAGTTTCTCCCTATCTACTTCGGCCAGATCTGTCACAAATACCTCTCTCAAATCTCCCCTCAATCTTTTCTTCTCAAAGGGAAAAAAAGAGTCCCAACATTTACAATCTGTATGTAACTGAAGTTCCTCATTCTTGGAACCAATCTTGTGAATCTTTACTGCACTCTCTAAAATCTTTCAATCCTTCCTGAATTGTGGCATTCAGAACTGAATGCATAACCTCAGTTGAGGCTGAATTACTTCATATCAAATCAACTGGAATTTTTATTTTCCTTTGACTTGGATGACATAGATCATCAAGTTAAATAAATGTAGCTGTATCAGTTTGCAAAGTATATTGGCCCAGATATTTGCTCAGTGATGCCCCATTAGACTTTTTCTCTCAAATATTTTTTTGCTGGAAATTTGAGCTGATAGGATATCTGGGGTTTTCAGTAAACACTGGATTCAATGATGCTTAATAAAAAAATTCAGAGATTGAGAAAGAACAGAGGAAGTCAAAGAATGATAGGGTGATTTAGAATCAAATCAAGTACAGAAGAAAAATGCAGAGAGGAAGGAAAGATTTGAATTAACGAAAAAAAAGAAAATAAGATAAAAATGGACAAATCTCTAATAATTTATTCACTATCGGAATTCAACTCCTATCCTGGGATGAAGGGATTATATTGCATGGACATAAATCTTGTAAATAAAAAAGGATCTTAATGCTGCTAAGTAACTGCCCTAAATGCTGCAGAAAGTTTAATTGGTGATTAGTCTGCAAATACAGCAATTTCATAAAACTGATGGAAAACAAAAACTAGAAGCTGGAGTAGGCCACTTGGCCCATTGAGCCTGCTCTGCCATTCAGGGTGATCATGGTTGATCCTCCATCTCAATGCCATATTCCAACTTTCTGCGCATGCCATTAAAATCTCTCTCTCTCTCTCTCTCTTGAATATATTCAATGACTCCACAGGTTTACTATCCTTTGAGTGAAGATATTTTTCCTCATCTATCTCAGTCCTAAATAGTCTACCCCATATCCTCAGACTGTACCCCTGGTTCTAGACTCCCAAACCAGGGAAAACATCCTCCCTGTACCTAGTCTGTCTATCCCTATTAGAATTTTATGGACACAATTTTCCCACTGTGCTGCTCAAGTACTGTAGTGGGGAGGAAATGTCAGTGGGGTTTGTGACCAGCATCCAATAAATCACGACTTTCCTCAACCATTTTTTTTTAAACTTCAACCTTGTGTCGGAAATCAGCTCAAAGCTGATACCATGTCATTAGCAAGCCTGCCACCATCACACACCAGGAGAGATTCCCACGAGCAGGTATTAAAGCTGGTTCCCATCAACAGAGATGAGGCATGATGAGGCTGCTTCGAAGGATAGTTGCCCCTTGTGCAATGTCAGTCGGCATTCTGGCAGTGCCAAGAGGGTGGGGCCTGAAGAGGCAGGGCACTCAATGATGGCAGCGAAATGCTGCACTCTGCATTAGGGATTGGTGGGAGAAGGAATTTATTTAATTAAAAGAACTTCACAAAACTAAGTTTTGACAATCCCAATTAAGATAGTAACTCCTGATAAGATCATTTTCTTACTAATACTGATTTCCTTCAATTCTGTCCTCTCACTAAATCCTTTTGGGAGGTTATTTGTGCTCTCTTTTGTGAGCACATAACCAAAATATGTGGTGCCGAGCCGCGAGACTAAAAATAGAATGGCAAAATCAACCAGCAATGTGGTGATTTTTGACTTGATTTATTATTGTCACATGTATTAGTATACAGTGAAAAGTATTGTTTCTTGCGGGCTATATAGACAAAGCATAGCATTCATAGAGAACGGAAAGGAGAAAGAGCAGAATTTAGTGTTACCATCATAGCTCTGGTGGATAGAAAGATCAACTTATGCAAGGTAGGCCCATTCAAAAATCTGATGGCAGCCAGGAAGAAGCTATTCTTAAGTCGGTTGGTACATGCCCTCAAATTTTGTACCCTTTCCCAACGGAGTGCCTGGGGTCTTCAGATATACTTTGCCGATGCAGCAGGATGTGTAGACGGAATCAATGAATAGAATACTGGTTTGTATGATGGATTGGGCTATATTCATGTAGTTTCTTGCAGTCTTGGTGCCATTCGATATCTCTCCGAGTGTATGCTTTATCTGCATAGCGTGCAAGAAACAATACTTTTCATACTAATACATGTGACAATAATAAATCAAATCAAAAATCGCCACGTTGTTAATTGATTCTGCCATTTTATTTTTAGCCTCATGGCTTTCTTTAGTAGCAAAATCTGGACCAATATTTGATCATGTATTTTTATAGATATCCAAATATATCGTGTAGTTTCATTTATTTAAATAGGTGATAATTATGCAATGGGAAATGAGCTTGTGTATTTGAAAGATAAAGATTTAAGCCTATTGAGCAACTTGCCAAGTTTTCAGTAAGTGGGAGATGCTGCAACAAATTGGTGCCTTCTGCTGTCTCTATATAGCTGAAAACTACTAACCATCCTGCCAGAAGGAAATATTCGTTTCGGTCGTTACTGGACTGAAAAAGGGCAGAAATAAAATTAGCGTGAGGTAATTCACCAGCATTTGTTCTAAAGAAACTGCAAGACTGAGCATTTTCATTCTACAATTGAACAATAAGCTCTGTTGGTGGTTCTGCATAGTTATCTCATGGATAGCTGAACCATACAATTTGGTATCAGGGGACATTGAGTTCCAGAGTTCAGTACTGGTTTGGTAATATTGGACAGCTGACAGCTGAGGCCAATTGTTTGAGAACAGTTTCTGAGACTAGAAGCATGAAACAATTTAATTAACATCAAGAGAAGGTTGGTAACTTAAGTTTCCAACAATCATTTCATTCCATCTCTGCATTTGCTTCAGTTCTCTCATTTCAATAAACCTGGCCATAGTTGCCAACCACTTTCTTCTGATAATTTTATCCGCAGTCAGTATTTTAATTAAAAGAACTTCACAAAACTAAGTTTTGACAATCCCAATTAAGATAGTAACTCCTGATAAGATTATTTTCTTTCTGCTGGTATTGAAAGAAATCCTGAATAGCAATATTCCTGATAGCAGTGATGTATATTCTTTTAGAAAGGAAGTGTGTCATGTGATCCAGTCTCAGTTCCCTTTTAGCCTGTGAGCAGAACACGACATACACAAATCTCTATTGCTGATGTGTTCATGTTTTTTTATCCATTTATACATGTTCTCAAGTGCTTAGTGTGAATAAATGAACCCAAGATGTATTTGAGTGTTTATACCATTACAGAAAAACATGGTATTTAGCGGTGGTCAAAAGGCCTGGCAGCAAGACATGGTGAACAGCCTTAGATTATGCTACATGGCATGAGAAGTCTTATGACCTTTTGGTCAGAGCACCATGAGTTTTCAGTGTCGGAGAGTGTTGAAATTGCGGCACGGTGTGTGCACAGTGATGGGGTAGTTCTTAGATAAAGAATCTTCATGGTGACACTGCAGTGCATAGCCTGTCAGTTTGGTGAGTGGAACAGCGCATTGAGAAGACCAGCACTGGGTTAGTTCAGTTGGTAGAGGCACGTGACCAGATGTGTGCTGCATCAATAGCAATTGAGTGGGAGCTCAAACAAAAAGATAAACAAAATTGGCCCAGAGTAAGTTGTGATCATTATGGGTAGCTTTGAGAGCTGCTGAACAATAAGTTGAATAAAACATGAAAGAAAGTAAAAGGGATATTGTTAAAATGTCTACAAAATTTTAATTTGTATTGTGATACACCGGACCAATAACCTGAACTAAAAAGCTTTAAATAGCACGTGGAGCCAAGGATTTGGAGTGGGCAAGGGGCAGACAACAGAAATATCTGTTGACTTTGGGTAGGAATTCCCAGTCTTGCTCAAACGAGGCCTTAAAATCCCACCAGTTGTTCCTTGATTCAAGTATGCCGAATAGCGAATGGGAATGAAGGTCTGCACAGGCTGAACACATCATGATTAACAACAGAAAAACTAAAGGATCTCCAAAAGATACAGACTGCACTGGAAGACCAGCTTGTATCAGGTTAAATTTCTGTATTCATTGATGAGAGTTCATGGCGTTTAGATAATAGCAGAATCTGCAGACCACTTTGGGCATATTCAGTGAAAACATTTGTGATTTTTTTCAAACGCACAGCTAACAGTCAAAATTGAGTTAGTGATTGCATCCACTCCCATGGAAGAACTCCATAAAGACCTGCTAAATAAATCCAAAATATTTAGCATTGAAGAGCTAGTCAAGGATGTTAAAAGTACATAGTGATCCTCACACGATGACGAAGCTTATAGATTCAAAGTACAATTCCAATTACTTGAACACTCAAATCTAGCAAGGCATGTGGAAGGTGTGGTCTTCTACATGCACAAGGAAATGCCCAGAAAGAAAAGACCATTGGAGCAGCAGTGAACCACAGCAAAGTCTGATGCAACTACAAAAGAACTGTGAATTAATACAGATTGTACATAACTGGTATCTTCAAGCAATAAGAATGACCACGACATGCATCAGAAACATTAGATTGAGAAACCAGAAAGTGATGGTGATGTGCATGACAAAAGGAAGAACAATGAATACATGTTTCACATTGTCAATCTCATGGAAAATATCAATACCGTTACGCCATTGAAGATGTTTGTTAGGATTCAAATAATCTATCCTAAGAAAATTGTCAGTTATTCATTATTGATAGATTGGCATAGGGACAACTGCCAATATACTACACATGTAAATTCAGCATGGTGAAACCTATCGTTGCGCATCTTAAAACGTACAACAGTTCATTAATTCCATGTGCAGGACTCATACTCCTGGTATATGATGAATCGTCCTGTGTGTCACAGATGTTCTGTAGTGTGGAAACTAAAGACCCAGTGAAATCTACTGGCATACCTTGAGTTTGCACTGTAACAATCCATGGAAATAGTTGGATATCACAAGGTAGATCAACCACAGAAATCATCTCAGTTTATTGAGAGCTTCAAGTTTCTAAGTCTCGAGATCACCAACAACTTTTCCTTGTCCCTCCAATGCTATAGTTAAGATAGCCCACTAATGCCTCTACTTTCTTAGGAAGCTAAGGAAATTTGGCATGTCTGCTATAACTCTCACCGACTTCTACAGATGCATCGTGAAAAGCATCCTTTCTTGTTGTATCACAGCTTGGTATGACTCCTGCTCTGTCCGAGACCACAAGAAACTACGAAAGGTTATGAATGAACCCAGTACATAACTCAAACCAGCCTCCCATCCATTGACTTGGAAAAGCACCCTGGGCATGCTCATTTCCATCATCAGGAAAAAGATTCAAGTCTGAGGTCATGTTCCAACCAACTCAAGAACAGCTTCTTTTCTGATGCCATTGGACTTTTGAGTGGACCTATCTTACATTAAGTTGATCTTTCTCGACACCCCAGCTATGACTGTAACATTACATTCTGCACCCTCTCCTTTCCTTCTCTATTTACGGTATGCTTTGGTGTATAACACATAAGAAACAATACGTTTTACGTTATACAAATACATATGACAATAATAAATCAAATCAAAACCTAACATCAAAATATTAATAGCAAAATACTGCACATGCTGGAGATGTGAAATAAAAACATAAATGTTGGATATACTCAACAGGTCTGGCAGCATCTGTGAAGAGAAATTGGAGGGGAATTTTTCTGTTCCACGAGAATCGGAGCAGATGGGGTGGACCAGGCAAAAGTCTATAAAACTTGGGTGGGATGTTCCGGTCTTGGACGACCACAGCTGGAAAGTCCCGTTCAGAGTGTTTTTTCTTCACAGATGCTATGTTCTCTCCACAGACCTGCCGAGTTAATTGAGGAATTTCTGTTTCTCTTTGTCATATCAAGAATGTTTTGATAAAATTGGCAGTCTCAAGTTAGGCTTACAGGCAAAAGCACATCTGTTAATTGTGCAAAGCAAAAACAGCGAAAGATTCTGTGCTACAGAAACTGTGAGAAATCATAACTGAAGAATGGCCAGACTTAATTCAGCATTATGTGCCAAATTGGAAAGAATAATGGAGTGTTCTGCACCAGTCTTTCAGGAGAGCTCCACATCGCGATCTTCTGATACTTAGTGCACTGAAAGAGCCTGTAAGAGGAACATGGCACAATGGAGGTGAATGAGCAGTCCCACATGGCCATAGCTGTGCACCATTAGCAAGGGGAAAGAGCTATATTTGGAAACTATGAGGAAAGATTTGATAAACTGGGGTTGTTCTCCCTGGAAAGATGAAGAATGAGGGAAGACCTAAGAGGGGTGTTCAAAATTATGAAGAGTATAGATAGGATGAACAGTGGGAAGCTTTTTCCCAGGTCGGAGGTGACGATTACAAGGGGTCATGGGCTCAAGGTGAGAGGGGCGAATTATAACTCAGATATCAGAGGGACGTTTTTTACACAGAGGGTGGAGGGGGCCTGGAATGCATTGCCAAGTAGGGTGGTGGAGGTAGACATGCTGGCATCACTTAAGACTTACCTGGATAGCCACATGAGCAGACTGGGAATGAAGTGATACAAATGAAAGGTCTAGTTGGACCAATGAGCAGCACAGGCTTGGAGAGCCGAAGGGTCTGTTTCCTATGCTGTACTATTCTTTGTTCTTTATTATTCTTTGCACTAATAATGTAAACAAAGTCATGCCAGGTAGATGGCACTGCATAGATCAGTCCCATTTTTATAGTGGGAGAATTGGATGATTGATGAATGCCCTGAATCTCAGAGGACAGACAACCCAAGAGTCAGAACAGCATTGTAGCCTGGGATGCAGTGGGAAATTCAGAAGGACTTGGGAAGGGTGGGTCTCCTGGGTGGAAGACATGGGTTGAAGCAATTACTGCTTTCTCAGGATGCTTGTTAGTCCCTGGATCACTTCATGGGATGGCAGAGCAGCTGGACTGAGCTCCAATAGCCTCTCACCTGGTACTGGCAGTCTGGGAGGCCCAATTGTGTTTATACCATACTATGTGAGCTCTCAATTATGGCTTTCTAAGTTGTACAAAGCTCTAAAGTGCCCTCTGAGACTAGGCCAATCTCTTGAGGTACACAGCAATAGTCCTCTGATTAGGCTATTCTCTTGAAGCTCACAATCATGACCCTCAACATGCTCTTGAAACCCTCAGCCATGCAACTTGGCCATGTCTTGGAACCTGTGGCCCAAGTCTACCATTTCCTGGCCCAAGCTTTCCACTGTTGTCATTATTTTTGCAGTGTTGATCTGGGTGCCAGGCAATGTTGGCACAATCTATAAACGATGTGTGATTTCTCCAAGCGACTTTGCAGTGGCTGGAATGCAGCTCACCCCCAGTCTTGCAATACCTAGCTCTGCCTCAGCATCTCCAGCAGCTTCTGGGAATCTGTTCCCAGCAGCGCAGCATCTGGCTGGGGGCCAGTTGTTTCTTTGGCTCTGGCAGATCTCCTCTTTCTTGATCCGTCAGACATTTCTGTCCCCACATGATGTGCATCAACAGCTATATGATGCTCGTCAGCAAGTGTCTCACCAAGGTGGCCATAGTAGACCTGGTGGATGGTACGGGTGATGCCTGCTTGGTCTTTCTTCCAAGGTGTTGATTGGAGCCACAAGAGAAGCTGACTCCTGAAGGCCTGATCTCATCAGGTTCTGATCCTGCTAAAGAAGAAATGTGGTCCAATGCAAGGAAAGAACCAATATCTGGGATAGGTGAGAGGGGAAAGATTTAAAAAGGCCCTGGAGGGCAATCTTTTAACACGAAGGATGGTTGTATATGGAATGAGCTGCCAAAGGAAGTAATAGAGGCGGGTACCAATACAACATTTAAAAGACATTTGGACAGGTACATGGATGAATAAAAGGTCTTAGAGCAATGTAGGCCAAATGCAGGCAAATGGGATTAGTTCAGTTTAGAAAACCTGATCGACATGGATGAGTTGGGCTGAAGGATCTGTTTTCATATATGACTCTACACCTCAGCTGAGGTCCTCCAGGTCCCAGCCCTACAGGGGACGCCCATCAAGGGCATCACAGGCCCTTGTGTAAAATACAGCCGACCACTTCCTGGGTGGGGAGGGGGAGGCACTTAGACATAGCAATAAGTCACATAGAATTAAAACATTGTAGAGTCACGAAGAGAAAATGTATGATAGTACATAGGGGGTTATCCATCCCAAGCCCTCCAATCTTTTCCAACAACCTGTGTACGCAAGATTCTGGACGCTGCCAACCAGGCACCATCACAAGTGTATCATGCACAATCCATTCTGCATACCCAGCACAGTGATCATTGGTGTGAAGTATGAGCCTGTCCCTCCATATGGGTAGCCCCCCAACATGGATCCTCAAGACCACCTCAACATGTGCAGTTTGGGCTCTGCATTCTGGTTGTCTCATAGAGTATAAGGGTGGTTATAAGATGAAACACATTGGAAACCCTTGAAGCATTGACCTACATGCACCCAGATGGATATCTGATGCACTGGCTTCTTGGAATAGCTTGAAGTTCAGGCCAACAATGGAGAAGCATCCTTGTGCTTCTCACCCACTGACCAGTGGCCATTGTAGGGAGCAGAGCTCATGCAGTGAGGAACTGTGTTATCTCCTGCCAAGCTCTCATGATTGAGGCAGCAGCTGCCAGATTTGGTACTTGTTACTATGAATGTCATGTCCACTATTACTAATGATGTCATGTCCACAATAAACCACCAAGTCTGTTCAGCAGAAAGATGACACTGTAACCAGTGTGACATTAATGGAGTTGGAATCCAACCTCATGTGAAACTTCTCAGGTGACAAAAGAGCAATGCAACACAGGAATAGACCGTTTGGCCTACCAAGTTTGTGTTGGCTAAATCTAATCTCCCTAGTTAATATTTTATTGCCTCTACATGCTCTATATCCCTATATTCCTTTCCGATTATGTATTTATCCGGATGCCTCATGAACATTGTTATGGAATCTGTTTCCACCACCTTCTCCAGGCACTCACCACCCTCTATGTGAAAAACTTGCTCCTTTCTCCCTCTCATGTTCAACCTGTGTCCCTGAGTAAATGACCCTTCTGGGAAAAGAACTTCGACTATCCACTCTATCCAAGCCTAGAATCTTGAAAACTTCTATCTGGTCCCCTCTCTCATCCTCCGATGCTCCAATGAAAATAATCCAAGTTTGTTCAGCCTTTCTTCATAGACCATATCCCCCAAACCAGGCAACATCTTGGTAAATCTCTTCTGTACCTTTTCCAATGCATCAACATCCTTCCAGTAGCGTGATGACCAGGATTGGACAGAATACTCCAAATGCGGCCTAACCAAAGTCTTATACAGCTGCAACATGATTTTCCAATTCCTATATTCATTGCCCCAGCTGATGAAGGCCAGCATGCCATACACCTTCTTGACCATGTTGTCCACTCGAGTTGCCACCTTCAGGGAACTGTGGATCTGTCTGTCTAGACCCCTCAGTATGCTAATATTTCTAAGGACTCTAACATTTACTGTATATCTGCTTTCTGCAGTAAATCTTCCAAATTGCATCACCTCACATTTGTCCAGGTTAAATTCCATCTGCCATCTTTCGGCCCAGATCTCCAGATGATTTATATCCTGTTGCATCCTTTGATAATTCTCACAATTCGTTGCTCCCCCAATTTCACTAATCGGACCACCTACATTTTCCTCCCATAAGTATTACAAACAGAGGCTCTAGCACTGATCCTTATGGAACACCACTTGTCATAGGTCTCCATTGAGAAAAGTACCCTTTCACTGCTGCTGTCTGCTTTCTGTGCCCAAGCCAATTTTCTATCCATCTTTCCAGTTCACCTTGGATCCTATATGACTTCATGTTCTGTATCAGCCAGCCATGAGGGACCTTATTGAAGGCGTTACCCAAAGTTCATGTATACAACATCCACTGACTTGCGCTGATCAATTTTTCTTGTCACTTCCTCAAAAAACTTAATCAAGTTTGTGAGACATAACCTCCCCTTCAGAAAAAAAATGTCACTAATAAGCCTATTCTCAAGTACATCTTGTTCCTAAGAATCTTTTCCAATAATTTCCCCTCCACTGATGGAAGGCTCGAAGGTCTGTAATTTCCCAGGTTGCCTTTTTTATCCTTCTTAAACAGAGGAAAATGTTAGCTACTCTCCAATCTCTGGTATCTCACCTGTGTCTAAAGAAGATACAAAAGGGGGGCTTAAATTAAACAGCCCTGATTTCTGCTTTCATAATCCCCTCCAAAAACAAAAAGATGTTTTGATTTGCTTTCTCCTTTAAGGGTTACTTTATTTGCACACACTCAAAATGCAGTGGGTTGCTATGTTGCCCCGATGCACTCATCCAATAAAAGGGCAATAGAGGTAGAACAAGGCAAAATTCACAGAGAAAAGAGTATTGTTTCACTTGTGTCCACAGATAAAGTCCATGGGTGTATTCATTCACAGAGACTGGCAGGCTGAACTGATGTTGGATAATTCATATCTCCAGTACAGTTGGCTTCCATATTGAGAAAGGCACATAAAGAAATATCAACCTTTTGGGTGATAGAACATAGAACAATACAGCACAAACAGGCCCTTCGTCCCACGAGTTGCACCGATCACATCTACCAATCCACAGACCTATCTTTAATCCCCTATCCTATTCTTTTCCATATACTCATCCAGAAGTCTCTTAAAAGACCCCAGTGAGTTTGCCTCAACAACCTCCGACGGCAGTCGGTTCCATTCACTCACCACCCTCTGAGTGAAAAACCTACCCCTGACATCTTTGTATTTGCTTCCCTGCACCTTAAATCTGTGTCCTCTCGTAGTGACCATTTCAGCTCGGGGAAATAGTCTCTGAGAGTCCACCCTATCTATTCCTCTCAACATTTTATAAACCTCTATCAGGTCGCCTCTCAACCTACGTCTCTCCAGTGAGAAGAGTCCCAGCTCCCTCAACCTATCTTCATAAGGCCTGCCTCCCAATCCAGGCAGCATCCTTGTAAATCTCCTCTGAACTCTCTCAATAGCCTCTACATCCTTCCTATAATGAGGCGACCAGAACTGCGCACAATACTCCAACTGGGGTCTGACAAGAGTCTTATAGAGCTGCATCATTACCTTCTGACTCCTAAACTCTATTCCTCGATTAATGAAGGCCAGTACACCGTACGCCTTCTTGACCACTTCCTCCACCTGCGAGGCCGATTTAAGAGTCCTATGGACCCGGACCCCGAGATCCTTCTGCTCTACAACACAGCTAAGACTCCTACCCCTTATATTGTACTCCTTCATCCCATTATTCCTGCCAAAATGGACCACTACACATTTATCTGCATTGAAGTCCATCTGCCACTTCTCCGCCCAGTCTTGCATCCTGTCTATGTCCCGCTGCAACTTTTGGCATCCCTCCAGACCATCCACAACACCACCGATCTTTGTATCGTCGGCAAACTTGCTAACCCATCCCTCCACTTCCTCATCCAGGTCATTTATGAAAATGACAAACAGCAGGGATCCCAGAACAGATCCCTGGGGCACTCCACTGGTTACCGACCTCCATGCAGAATAAGACCAATCCACAACTACTCTCTGCCTTCTGCCGGCAAGCCAGTTCTGGATCCACGAGGCCAAAGCCCCTTGGATCCCATGCCTTCTCACCTTCTCCAGAAGCCTTGCATGTGGGACCTTATCAAACGCCTTACTAAAGTCCATGTACACTACGTCCACTGCCCTTCCTTCGTCAATGTGTTCAGTCACATTTTCGAAGAACTCAACTAGGCTCGTAAGGCATGACCTGCCCTTGACAAAACCATGCTGACTATTTCTAATCAGTCCAAACTTCTCCAAATGTTCATATATCTTATCCCTCAGAAGCCTCTCCATCAGCTTACCAACCACTGAAGTCAGACTCACCGGTCGGTAATTTCCTGGACTATCCCTGTTCCCTTTCTTAAAGATAGGAACCACATCCGCAATCCTCCGGAACCTCTTCCGTTTCCATGGACGACGCAAAGATCATCGCCAGGGGCTCTGCAACCACTT
The DNA here is from genome assembly GCA_024679065.1 of Sphyrna mokarran. NCBI lineage: Eukaryota > Metazoa > Chordata > Chondrichthyes > Carcharhiniformes > Carcharhinidae > Sphyrna > Sphyrna mokarran. The sequence goes on from JAGIQG010000024.1 coordinate 43,102,498, forward strand.
CCCTCACCTCCCACAATAACCTGGGGTACATCCCATCCGGTCCCGGCAACTTGTCTATTTTGATAGAATTTAACAGGTCTAACACATCTTCTTTCCTAACATCCACATACTCAATCTTTTCCGTATGCCTCAAACCTGCAGTGCAATCTCCCAGTTCACTTTCCACTGTGAATACCGAGGCAAAGTACTCATAAAGCACCTCTGCCATTTCTTCCGGATTCACACAGACTTTTCCTCCTTCTGATGGTACAGAAGTTCCAGTTGAAACAATGTAGATATGGACAGGCAAGCTGGACAGAATCCTTTTTCTGTGCTGTTTCTTGCAGATGATAAAAATGACACACTGAGGTTTCTTAGTACAACAAGGGATTATGTCACATGACTTCCACGTCTTCAGTTTGACTTTGACAAAGGGTGCATATCCCTTTGAGTACTCAGGAACTTGCAGCTCTGTTTGGTTAATGACAGTGATTGTCTTGCTATCTAATACCATTTTGTTGGGGGTCTCCTCTACCACTCTTGGATGTGTGTGTGTGTGTTTCTCTCTCTCTCTCCTGCAAATGGAGAAAATAGTGAAATGTTACACTGGGACAACTTTGAAGGACAGAGTAAGTGACCCAATGTTTATGCCTAACCAGCAAACCCACATGAGTAAGTGTTTGAGGTGCCTGAACTCCTATGGTTCTAAAATTAAAAATGACATTCTAATTTGGTGATACACCAGCAAGAAAAAGGGGATGAGTGGGTGACACGAAAGGCCAAGTTTTATTCAGGAAGGAATGAAATTAATCACACTTGCCAACATGCACGCACAACCACTTACTATGCTATGGAAGAAAAAGATATAATGACACACAAATATTTTTCGGTTTACACAATTTTATACAACACTTGACTAATTGGGGATTTCTGGAGACTGTAGATTATACTCACCCCTCCTGGAGTCAAAGAAGTAGTGCTGTCTTTAAGAAAAGGTCAAGGCCGTCTTGCTTTCAAGGGATACTTGCCTTGGTCGTGTGATCAGGTAGGTATAAAAATCTTTGCATTGCAGCCCAGACCTTCAGCCTGGGGTTGTGTCTGAAAATGCAATATCTTGTCCTGGATCCTTGCTGGTAAATACTTGTTGAATTTCTTCCTTTGGTAGTTCAAGATTAATTTTAGAGTCTTTTGATAAGGAACAAGGCTGCAGCTCAATTAAAGCTGTTTTTTTCTGCTTGGAGAAGAGTAGCTATATTTGAGCTATATTGACCGAAATGTTTATATGCCAAAATGAGAACCAAGTATTTGATCTCACACAAGGAGCATGGTTATGTATCTTCTGGTTTTGCAATCTTGACCAAGTAAATAATCTCTGAGCCTTCTGTGCATTTCACAGTTTTATTAAATGTGAAATGAAATTCTATCTTAAAAACTTTTTCCTCCAAAGTCCCCAAATTTGTGATTGGTTTTGGTACTTAGTACTCCAAATTATTTAAACAATTCTCACAACTCACTGTAGCCTGAATTTTAAAAGATCTGGCTCACCCTACTAACATTACACTCTAATGTATGAAATTAGTCTTCCAAAAGTGCTGCAAAGAATGTCTGCTGCAGCAAGGAATTTTAAATTTCTGCTTTAAGTTTCCAAGCTGCTCTCCTTCTTCTCCTTTTTAAACACTCTGAAGATGTTCTCTTTTTGCATTCTGCTAAAGTCTCTGAAGCCGCATTCTTCTCAACGTACCAAAGCTGCTCTACTCACACATTGTTTCCAAGTTTCCAGAGCTACTCTCTGCTTGCACTGAAGCCACTTTCTGAAGCCACTTTCATCTCACATTCTTAAACTTACCGAAGCCACTCTCATCAGCTGTCTTTTAAATTTTCTGAAGCTGCTCTTGTCTTGTGTTGTTGAACTCTCCAAAGGCACTCTCTTTTCATGCTCTGTTAAACTCTCTGAAACTCCTTTCCCCTTGCTCTTCTAAACGTTTTTCATGCTTCTCTTTCATTGTTTGAACTCTCTGACACCTTTCCTTTAAATACTGAAGAGACTCTCCTCTCGCTTCTTTTATATTCTCTGAAACCGCTGTCCTCACCCTCTGAAGGCAATTCTCCTCTTGGGCTCTTTCCTGCTGTTCTGAACTGTCTGAAATTGCTCTCCTCTTGCACTCTTTTAAAGTTTCCAAAACTGCTTTTCCACAAGCGCTTTTTTAAACTCACTAAAACCAACCATTATCCCCTAGTATCTTTTAAACTCTCTGGTTTTTGGACTATGGGAGAAAACTGGAGCACCCTGATGAAACTCATTCTTTTGACAGGTTAATGTGATGTTGGATAATGGATCTGTAGCAAACATGGGGTGAATGTCCAAACTTAACACAAACATCGTCTCAAGGCCACAATTGAACCGGATCCTGATACTGTGAGGCAGTAGTGCTAGCCATTGTGCCACTGTGAAGCAGCTTAACTCTTAAAAGTTGAACAATCTTTAAACATGAAGATAAAAACTCTAATTTCTAACTTATCAGTATTTCAGTTCCAAATCAGCAACGTCCTTAAACCCACTTTAATATAGTTAGCAATCACAAATATACTTGCTATGATGAATATAAACAGCCTTGGAATCTTCTGAGAAATATAGAGCTTTCAGAAACCTGCAAAACTCTCCTAACTTCAATCACAACAGCCAAATTCTTACTCTTTTCCACAAAAGCCTGTTTCTTTTTGCTATAGATTCAGTATCCAACATCACATTAACTTGTCAGACACTCTAATCTGAAACACCATGGGAACAAAAGTAAAATATTCATTAACTCTACTTATCATAACTATTTGCAAGTTTGAAATGAGTAATTATTCTGCTTTCCTAGCATCTGACTTGTATTCCCCCCAAACTTATTAGCTTTCTGTGGGAAAAAAGCTAAACTTCATAACGTTCTCCTAAAACATAAAAAAACACAATATGCATACATATCATTTGCACACATTAATCACATCTAACACTGTTTTAAGCTATCCAAATCCACTCTCTTCTTACATACTCTTCAACTCACCAAAGCCATTTTTCCACTTATTTCTTGCACTCTTCTAAACTCTTTGATGCCATTCACCTCTCACACTCCTTTAATTTCGCTGAAGCCGCTCTCCTCTTGTGTTCCTTTCAACTCTGAAGTTCCTCTCTTCTCATCATCATTTGAACTCACTGAAATCACTTCTCTGTTGTGAAGAGAAACCACTTTTCTCTTCGAAGTTGCTCGGATTTAAGTCTTGCTGTCTTAAACCGTCCTTCGCCCTCACATGTCTTGCTGTTTTAACCTCTTATCCCTCAAAGACCCACAGTTTTAAAATCTATCTCCCAAAGTCTTTCGGCTTTAATCTTTATCTCCTAAAGTCTTTCCATTTTAGACCGCAGTCTTACCGGCTCACTGCACCAGTCGGCCATCAGTGAAGACCAAGTGTAATGGCAATACCGGAGGGACTGGAGGCCATTGAAATCCCCGGGTGGTTGGGGGCATGGCTGGAAAGTGCCAGCCTGGCTCTTTCTGATTGAACATCTTAAGTGTGCCAGAAACATTGTCAAGAGGCATGGCCTAAAGGGTGGTGGAGGGGAGGGGCAGTGGTTGCATGGAATGAGTGGGGTGGGACCATGTGGGAAGAGGCATAGGGGTTCTGCCAGGGATCTCATCACAAGGTTCCTGATGCCCTGATGCTAATGGTACATGTTGATGTGGGTTGGAACTTGCTGCCAACGGTGGTGAAGGGAGAGTTCAATGTCCACAGTGGGGAGGGGGTTGGGAGGAAGTCTCCCAGTTCCTTAGAAAGCAGGGCATCCTATGCAATGAGGCCCTATTGAACAATTTCAACCTAAGTGCTGGGCAGAGTTGAAACCAGGAGTGCTCTCCTGCTCCAGCTCAGCCTTTACCTCCTCACTCACTGGAGCACCCAAATCAGACTTATATGGCACATGTCTTTTTCGTACCAATTCTGGATGAGTGAACGCGATGGTTAAAGTTAAGCATGCAGCCCATTAAGGCAATTTGAATGAATGCATTTAAATGACTGTCACACCTGATCGAGCCGATCACAGTTATTTTCACAACTTGGTAAAGGGGGAACCGGTGTGAAGATGAGTGCAGAATGGTAGAATTGGATCTATAGCTTCCAAGCAGTCTGAAGCTGGTTTTCCCAGTGAGCATAGGCTATGCCCACCCCTCTAGCCAACGTGAATCCCCCTGCAGTCAAAAAATCTGACAGTGTATGGTGAGATCACAGTGTTGAACTCAGCCAAAAACCGGGTGTGAAACCTGTTTCAGACTTTTTGGATAGGATCGTGCCTTTAAGGTCTGTAGTATGCCTGGCATCTATGGCGAGGTAGACCAAGTTGATGTCTTGTGTCAGCATTACTTTTCAAAGCTTTATTTTATGTTCTGAGAATAAACTTGTTTCAGATAAAAGGCAAGCTTCAAACTTATTCTTTCATTTACTATTATTGGACTTAAATAGAGCGCAAATATCAGCGTGGACTTGTTAGATTGAATAATCTCTTTCTACGCTGTAAAATTTACATAGTTCTATATAAATGTTCAGCTGCATAGAGGTTTGTAATTGAGCATTATGCAGCACGTTATGTAATTTGTGTGGTTTTTGAATTATGTTTCCACAGATTCATAAAGTCAGAACGATCCATTATTCTACTCAACTTCTGCTTATCTATAATGGCATCAAACATCCTAATTTTGGTTGGTCAAACACAGATCCACAGCAAGGTAAGAGCAAAGGGGAGTATTTGTGGTCCAGAGAAATGAATTAATTGTGGTCAAGGAGTGTTAACGAACATAACGATCCAAGATCATTGCAAAATTCAAATTGTCGAGTTTTATCCTGATTTAAGTTGGAGGATTTATCTACTGACCTTCCCAGATAAGTGGTGCTTTAGGTTACAGGGTTCAGCTTACATGTTTTAAAATGAATCAAGGTGAAAGTTTTGCAATAAGAAGTTTGCATTTGGAAGAGTAAACCATCAACAACAATGACAAATTATACAGCATTTTTCAAGGTGCTTTTCAGAGGGCCAAGATAATATTTCAGCAGATAGATAAAAGTGTGGTCCATGGAATATGTTTTAAGGAGAATCTAAAAAGAAGGAAAGCAAGTTAGAGCGCTGGTAAAGTTAAAGAAGAGCCTTTCAGAGACTAGGTAGTTGAAGGCCCCCATGGGAGAGGCTCAAGTGACCAGAATAACAGGCACGTGGATATTTCAGAGGAACATAGGGCCAGAGGAGATTACAGACATAGAAAGGGCAAGACTTGGAAACAAGGAAGAGATTTTAAAATTGAGGTATTGAAAATAATATGGAAGTCTGGCCAGGAATGCATTGATTAGTCAAGTCTAGAGGTAAGAAAAGCATCTACTATGTTTCAGCAGCAGATAACTGAAGCAGAGACAGAATTGGGTAATGATTCAAATTGGAAATAGACTGTCTTAATGATGGCACATAAGTGATCAGAAGATAAGTTAGTTGTCAAATATGACACCAACATTTTGCATAGTCTGGTTCAGCCTTTCATAACTGCTAGGGAGAACAATAGAGTCAGGAAGTAGAAAAAGACCTTTGTAGCTGGGACCAAAGACAATGGCTTCTAATATTGCCCCATGAGGAGGAAGATAGAGAAATCAAAGCCACATTTCCTGGATAACAAGGAATATAGGGATATGGCAAATATGAGAAAACAACAAGAGAAATTCCAATGCCAGCTGAATTCTTCAAAAGGAAATTGGATGATCACTTACAGATCATGTAGGGATAGATCAGATAAGCTGCTCTACAGAGAGCTGGCATGAACTCATAGGGCTGAATGCCTCCTTCAATACAATACTAATGACATCAGGTGGGAAGGGGAGTGGTGGTGGCTGGGCGGAACAGTGGCACAGTGGAGACTGCTGCCTTACAGCTCCAGGGACTTGGATTCAATTCTGATCTTAGGTGACTATGTGGAGTTTGTACGTTGTTCCTGTGTCTGTATGGGTTTCCTCTGGGTGTACTGGTTTCCTTTGAGTGCAAAGACGTGTAGGTTAGGTTGATTGGCCATTTTCCCTTAGTGTCCCAAGGATGTGTAGGTTAGGGTGATTAGTGAGGTAACTACATTAGATATAGGGATCAGGCCTGGGCGGAATGCTCTATTGGAGAGTTGGTGCAGTCTCAATAGGCCGAATGGCCTCTTTATGTACTGTAGGGATTTTATCCAGATAAAACAATTTAAAAGTTTAAGAGGTGGTTGTGATCGAAGTGTCAACTGTGCAAAGTTAATCAAATCCTCAACATCTCTTCAGTTGAGTGTGAGGATAAATCAGGATGCACTTGATTTACTGTCTTTAAATGGTCAAAACCCTACTAAAATATCTTGAGACACTTCACAGGAGCGTTATCAGACAAAATTCGGCATCAAGTCATCAGGCCGAAAGTTAGGTCAGTGTTAAATTTTAAGGAGCATCTTATGGAGAGAGTGAGGTGTAGTGAGCGAAGAGGTGCCAGCAAGAAATTTCAGAATATAGAGTCGAGGCAACTGAAAACACAGCAGCAATGCTGAAATTATTCAAATTGAGTATGCAAAAGTTGCCAGGATAGAGAAATGTCGGATTTATAGAAGATAATAGAGCTACACGAGAGTATAGGGAGGGAGATGCCATGAAGGGAGTTTCCTACAGGAATGTTAATTTTAAAATCAATGCATTGTTGAAGCATAATCCAATATAGGCATGAGAGAAAAGGGATACTAAATGACTGAGAATTAGTATGAGATTGAGTACAGGGAAAGTTTTGAATGAGCTCAAGTGTTCAGGTTAGAAAGTAGATGACTGGCCTGGCAGGCACTGGTAATATCTGTGTCCAAAGTGACAGAGGATCAGGGCTTTGAGTAAAATCAAATTCTGAGATTGGGAACAATCTAGTCCAGCCTTAAACATTGCCAAGGAAGGCAGTGACTAGGGACCAGAATTTCTGCAGGAGAGTAAATGTCATGTTTTATCTTACCAGTTTTAATTGGAGGAAATTTCTGTTCATCAATACAGGATACATAAGATATTTGAATGTGGTGTTCAAAGAATGATCTTTATATAAATAACTGAATTTAAGAATAACAGGAACTCAGCAGAACAGTAATAATTATGAAAACAGAAACATAGCTAAAACAAGTCTCATTTGCAGAACATTTGCAGACTGAAAAACCCTCCAAAAGCCACGTATGCTCAGAACCCTCATTAGATGCCAATAAAACAATTACATAGGGGGAAAAATGACTTATAAGAACACACTGTACTCAAAATGACATTCTGTAACAACAGGCAACAAAGGGATCTGGTTGGTGATAATTAGGTAGAGCTCGGTGTTTTGAGCATAAATATGGAATCTGAAGTTAGAATAGGAGCAGGAGTTGGCCATTCAAGCCTGCTTCTACTATTCAATTAGATCATGGCTGATCATCTATTCTATCACCATTTTATACACTATCTCTGTATCCCTTAATAATGTTAGTGTTCAGAAATTGATTTCTGCCTTCAATCTGCTCAATAATTGAGTTTCTACAGTCCTCCTGGGGTAGAGAATACTAAAGATTTACCATCTTCTGAATGAAGAGATTCCTCCTCATTTCTGTCCTAAGTGACTTGTGCCTTATTCTGAGACCATGTCTTCTGGTTCTAGACTCACCAGCAAGAGACATATTATCTATATCACGTCAGGCTATATTAATTTTAAGTTTCAACGAAATCACCTGTCATTCTTCCAAATGGAGAATACAGACTACTTTATGCAGACCTCTTCAATGCAATCAGAGATTAACGTGGTTAACCTCCATTGTACTTCCTCTATAAGAATATATCCTTCTTTAAATAAGGAAACTAAAACTGCACACAGTATTTTCTCCAAAGCTCTATACAATTGCAGCAAGATACCTTTACTCCTATATTCAGTTTCCTTAGTGATGAAGACCAACATACCATTTGCTTTCCGAATGACTTGTTATAACTGCACGCTAACTTTGGGAATAAGCCAACATCGCCATTTAAAAAATACTTTGCCTTTAGCTTCAGTGAACAGTATTCTGCTCAAATTACACTTTCTGTTTTCCTTATTCAATATTGTTTGGTTAGGGACTGAGTATCTGAGAGACTGTGAAAATCTTGAAAACGTGGTGATTCAAGACAAAGAGATTACTAAAAAGACAATTGGAAATCCTGAAATCATCATTCTCTAGTTTCTAGAACTAACTGTCTTTTATCTGGAACTTGTTTTCTTGCCCATTACTTCATTGTTTTGCATATGGCAAAAGCTGAGAGCTGTTTTCTGACTTGCTGCTAAGTTTCTTCTACTATAAGTTCAGTTTAAAACTAAACTCCAGTCTAAAGGTGACCTGTGGTTACTAGCAACAACTCATTCCTTCTCCAAGCTCTTGTTTTCAATTCATGCCACAAACTCACCGCAATAGAGATAGTTTAAAATAAAACCAAAAAAAACCCCTTATATGCAAAGCCATTTCTAATGTCCAACAGTAAAAACAATTAAAATTACATTTTTTAATGTAAATTTGGGAAATATTACATTTGGCCCCCACATCCAAATAATTTATTCAGATTGTGAACAGCTGTTGTCAGCACTGTATTTGCACTACCCCACTAGTAACAGTTTGCCAACCTGAGAATGACCCATTTATTCCTTCTCAGTTTTCTGTCTGTTAACCAATTCTCAATCCAAACAGTGCATTACCCCCAATCCCATGTGCTCCAATTTTGTTTCCTAATCTCGAGTTGGATATTATCAAAAGCCTTCTGAAAATCAGAATACACAATATTAGCTGGTCTTCCTTTATCGATGTTATACATCACCAGCCCCAAAAAACTCCCAAGTTTGTCAGGTATGATTCATCCTTTATTAAATCCATGTTGCCTCTACCCAATCGTATAACTATTTTCCAAGTGTCCAGTTGATGTAGCTAGCTACATTGTGCAGTTAACAAGTAGGAAAAGTAGTAATCTAGATGTGGAAAGAGAAGTTATTGCAGGAGATTCTCTATGACAACATAGATGGGAATGCAGTTAGGTATGGTAGATCTCATCCTGCTAGTTCGTAAACACTGATAACACTAATCTGTAATTTTGCAAGTACAATAAATTGATAAACACCTGAACTGACGTTTAGTGATTGCAATTTGGCCATATCTTTTGAGCTAGAATTAGCATTAGCTAGAATTAGAACAGCAATGAAGTGGCACAGTGTCAGTTCTCACACCATTCATTCCCAAGCTCAGACATGCTGGGAGGAAGTAAGCAGTTATTAGTTGTATCTCTACATGAAGAGATGAAAACTGGCTGGTTGGTTGCTCTTACATTCCTCCTTGCAGAGTAAACATGCTGGTAAAGGCCTCAATTACAGTCTGGGATAGAAAATGGTTTAGCCTCAACCATTAAAAAACTAGATTGTAATTATTAGTGCTGTTTACACACTACATAATTCACTTCTCAGATTTAATGAACATGCAAGTGTGGACCTGAATCTTTACACTGTGAATATTCTTACAACCAAATTCACATTTTCCTTATTAAAATTTAAATGATCTGTGATATAGAATATAACTGGTTCCCAATGTAAGGAAACTTCTGGCAACGAAACAAACACATTGTTTTTCTACTTGTATGTAGCCAGTACTGAAGACAAAAAACCTAGTATATTCTTGTGTTCAACTGAATATCGCTCACAGTGCCTTCTCATCCCATGTAATTCCAATTTGGTTCCCAACTACCATCTTCTGAAAGTAATGCATTCATTCAGATTATCCTCTTCATCATTGGCTAGAAAGATCCAGATTAGAAAAGTAATGTGATGTGTTGAGAAAGCTGTTTCAATGTGGTGTGACATAAGTAGTTATTAAGTACCCCAGTGGAACCGCATTAGTGCAGCCTTCTTATTAAATTGACCAGCTGTTCACATTCAGGTTGTGTGGGCCATATCTATACTGTGTAATTGCTTCTCTGCAAGTGCTTGTTTTCTTTTATAGAGACAACTAATGTTCGAAAATGTGGTAATTTCTTTCTATAGAACACCTGCTTAGGTGTTAAGCATGTTGAGTGCTTAAATTGATGGGGCTGGACTTTCAATTGCCAGTGAGTAAGGAAAGAATGCAGGTCCAATTTGAAAAGGGCAACACTGGATTCTACCACCTTAAATTGTTTGCACTTTTCAAATGTCCAGCAAGCGGAGGGAACAGAAAACCAGTTCTCTACCAATTTACAGCCCCTTAAGTTCCTTAAGGAGTATGTTAAGCATACTCCTTAAGGAACTTAAGGGGCTACAGAATGGGATTTTCAATCTTTTTGCGGATGAAGCCAAATTGTCTAATGCACATTAATACGCAGATGTCAGAGCTGACACGGGGCAAAAGGAAGTCTGTTTCCATTGGTGCTTTTTTCTGAAATTTGAATGGTTAATCCATGCCAAGGTCAAACATGGTTGTTCAACTTATCATCTGTGGCCACTTTGCACTGCCTTTATCCTGCTTGTCGCTTCATGAGTTGCCTGCTGTTCTTGACACAGCAGTAGCAGCCACCAATATGACTGCCTTCTGAGTTTACTGCTGCTGTCAGACTGATAGCTTCCAGCTCCTCGAGGTGTTTCTAATTGGGCGGGAGGTCCAATTTGCCCAATCAGTCCATTTACATTTAAAATGGTGTTACAAGAACAACATAGTTCAGGTGCAGTATCAAGGTGCAGAATTAGTTGGGTGTTGGGTTGCTGCTTCCCTTTGAAAATCCAGTCAGTGATGTTTCCTTTTAATGAATACTCCAATAGTAGGTAGTATCATTGCAGCTAATTCCAATTTTATAATGCATTATGGACATATCATCACATACTGGCCTACTCATGACATCTGCTGCAAGTGCTTCAAAATTAAACAGTTCTTAATTATATTTAAAGACTTTTTTAAATTGTAGAATTGTGTATGGTTTTAAAAGGAAACAAAATGTGTGCAGTGATAATCTTATGTAAACAAGATGATGTTGAGGGATAAGAAACACGTTTTATTGTAAGGTAGTTATTGTAAATCCTTTAAAACATGAACAAAGGTAAATTCTGAATAATACATGGATAGGAAGAATTGGTCTGTTGTTCTGCTGTGGGATTTATGTGAACTGCATTTGAAAGAAGTCGATTTCTAATTCTGCTTAACAGGTGTTTTCATGCAGCAATTCAATTTGACAAGAAAGAACAGGAAACATTTGAAGAGAAACCAGATTTTATGTAAAATACATTACACGTTTAAACTTCAGATTAGGTGAGACAGAATAATCACTAAATTGTAATTTATGGGAATTGCCATGGAATGTCGTATTGCCTCAAATCAACTGCCCTGTCTGTGTGACATTTGAATAAGACATATAATAGTGCAAGTGACATCTATTTATACTACAGTATTGTACCAAAACTATTAGATAAATATCACTTTTTCCCATCACCAAGTCCTATTTCTGTTTATCATGTTGGCACAGGTGTAAAATGTGGTGCCTTTTTGCTTAGTTCTGTATCCCTTAAATAGGTAGGTGAAATGTCATAATGTTAGCCAAAATTGCATCTATAGAATTTTGATAGCAATTTATACATAAATGGACATAAAAGTTGTTTAATATGTTCACATGAATGTATTTTATGTGCAATACTCAAAATATTTAAAATAATTCTTCCTTCATTCTGCTAAATGTGGCAGAAGTAAGTAAATGTTCTTACTGGGAGTAAACTGAAATTCACTCCGCAGTACTTTGAACTGAATATGCAAATTATAATCCTCCAGCTTGTGTTTCAGTATGGTATGAAAAATGTCTTGGTGATTTCTGCCTGTTTTGTACAGAGCTCCCACAGAGTATACCCTTGTTGGCTTTGTAAGGCATTGTCATTCTACTTCAAATGTTCTTTAAAACATTTTTCCTGCTTTTCTCCAGGGTGTGTGTATGATGACAGCAGCTTTTCTGCATTTCTTTTTCCTTTCATCCTTCTGTTGGGTGTTGACAGAAGCCTGGCAGTCCTATCTTGCTGTGCTGGGAAAAATTAGGACCAGGCTGATAAGGAAACGCTTTCTCTGCCTTGGCTGGGGTATGTGACTGTCTTTATAAATAAAATGCATATCATGTGCAATGTGCAAAAGAACTGTTAAAATTCTAAACTCAAAGCAAATGGTTCAGATCTGACCAAATACATTGACTGTTTTTTGGTACTAATTACATTGTCAAAATCACTCTGCAGCAAATTTTGTTTCCCTTGGCCATTGGAGATGTTCTATTATATTCATGCTTCAATAAGAAAAATCACAACTGAAGCAACTATTTGTCAGTTAATATATGATTCAACACGGTCACTGTTTTGATAATGAATTTGTTTTGTTTTTTGTTATCATCCTGTCACACTCATATGCAAGTAAATATTGAATCATAAAAGTTTACAGCACAGAAAAATGATTTTTTTCTGTATACTAGAGCTAGTTAAATCATTGACTTTCTTTCTGCACAATAGAACTGTATTTTCTCCTGGTTCAATTGTTTATCTATTTTTTACCTTCACCAAATTCATTGAACCATTCTCTGTGGCAAAAGATTCTAATTCTAAAAATTGTAATTTCTCCTAAATTCTCCTTACTCTCAAGTTCAAAGTTGATGATCCTTCTCCCAAATTAAATAATCTTTCTAATGTTCGCCTTAATTTCCATTCACTGCCTTTTGAGCCGCCTTTGCTCCAGTGAAAAGAGTGCTAATATTACAAATATCTCCTCATTGCTATGGTTTCTTCTGCAATTGCCATGTGCTACCAATAATTCAATGTATTTGTATCAGCTAAAATAACAGGTTCAAAATGGGATAAAATATCAACTTGCCAGTCCAAATATCTGTAGATGGTTGGCATTTTAATTATTATCAGTAATAACAAATTGGACAACCTAATTAGCAAAACAACATCAGTTTTATTATATCATTACCACCAGTGGTCCACCTGAGGAAGGTTCTGGGTCACTTCTCCAAAGTGTTCTGTATTCTGCTTGACTCTTGCATGATCTCCTATCCTTCACAAAATCGACTTGGTCTTTTTCCTTTCCTCTATCAACATCTTATTCCTTGTCAAAACATCCCCAATGTAATTAATTTTCCTCTTTAATAACATCAGTCAAACTTGATTTTTCTTATATCATTGCCAACGGCACTTCATTCATTTAGTTTTTATCTCTTTTATCTTCTTCATGTGTCTCTAATCTGCATCTCAGAGCCTGGATACTTTCATCAGTGTCCATGTTTCAGTGCCCTTTAGCAATATTTAGAAATATACGGCAATTTCCTTAACAACTGAAGAAATCAGACAAATTAATATTTTCATTGAAAATCCTTTACTGTCATTCTAATGTAATATTAATTATCTCTGGATTCCTGCTGTACAGAAGCTAAGACTGAGGAAAGCTTCTTTGAATGCATCAAGTCACAGTTCCTTAAAGCATTAAACTAAATCCAAACTCTATTTGTATGCTTTCCATAAGCAGTAATGAATGATCAAAAGTACAGGAGATTGTAATTGAGGATAACTAGTTTAAAGGGAATATTAATAAAAATTCAAAACATTTGAAAATGTTCAATGGTTCAGGTAGCATAGGTAGTATCTATGAAGGCAGAAAGTTTCAGCTGATGCTTCAGCTGATTCCTTGCTCTACAAATTCAGCCTGTCCTGCTACTTCCAGCATTTTCTATTTTTCTTTCAAACTTACAGCATTCACTGCATTTGAGTCGATTATAATATCCTTTTATGTTGTATTCTGAATAACCTGAAGTATAATGGGAGAAATATTACCATTTCATTGTAAATTGTAGAAGCTCAACTTCCTGGATTCAAGAACGGTTCAACCCATGTCAGGGATAAATGTGTAAGTCAGCAGTTTTCTGGAATGAGCTATGATCAATGTTGAGGAATCATGTCAGTGATTGATGCCAAACTGCAGTCAGCAGTGACTTTTAACTTTCAGCATAGGTCTAAGTGCTAATCAGATCATTACTTTTGCATGACCATGTTCCCATTCCTGCCATCCTGGACTATGTTTCAAATTCAAATTTATGTAATCTGGCTTTGTCAGGTATCATCAATCAAGCTTGAGTTCAGTGTATTTAAAAACCAAAAGTGGCACGATGTTAGAGGGATTAGCACTGCTGCCCCAGTGCCAAGGACCTGGGTTTGATTCCAGCCTTGGGTGACTGTTTGTGTGAAGTTTGCATGTACTTCTCGTGTCTGCATAGATTTCTTTTGGGTACTCTGATTTCCTCCCACTGTCCAAAAATGTACAAGTTAGATGGATTAGCCATGGTAAATGCACAGGGTTATGTAGATAGGATGCTCTTTCAGATAGTTGATGCAGACTTTATGGGCCCAATTGTCTGTTTCTGCACTGTAGAGATTCTATGGACAGGGGACCTCAGCAAAATTTCCTGACCAGATACTGTTTTTATCCTGTAAGTCCTTTAAATTCTCCAATAAAACAGTGCAGCATTTATTCCAAGTGCACTCCCTATCTCTCTAGCCAGGAATTTGTGGTCCCACTCACCTAGCAGGAAATTACTATCCCACCAAAGTAAATGACAATTCAGATGGCCCTGTGCATCTCTCAGAGGAGACATGTTGCGGTGGCAATGTAAAATTCTGGCCTCTGCCTTCTCCCCTTAAGACAATCCATTCTGTCACTCATCCCATAACACCTGACTTTATTCATTTGTTGTACTCCAAATCCAACTCTTTAGATAACATTCCAGATTCGTCGATCACCATTTTTTGATTTGTCCTAACACACCAGTAGGAAATATTCAGTAGATTTTGTGGCACAATTGGAAGGATGCAGGTAATTCTTAACAGTAATTTCAGCTCTTGTAAAGTCTTACAGCATCAGGTCAAATATGGACAAAGAAACTTACTGTTAATTACTACCTACCACCCAACCACTTAAGGATAGCAAGAGCGCAGAATGTACTCTGAATGGGAGATTTGAATCTTTCTTTACCAAGAGTTGTTCAGCCAGAGCACAACCGACACAGCTGATTAGATCCTGATGGACATGGCCTGTCACGGTGATAAAGCAATACTGGGAAGAAATCTACTTGATCTTGTCATCACCAACCTATCTGTCAAAAATACATTTGTCCAGACACTTGTAATAGGAGTGACTGCCACATAATACTGTAGAGGCAAAGACCATTCTTCACACTGAGGATACCCTCCATCAAGTTATCTGGCATTATCATTGTGCTTATTTAGAACATAGAACATTTTAGCGCAGTACAGGCCCTTAGGCGCAACAGCGAGGACCTATCTATGTAACCAATTTTATGACCCTCTATCCTAAACTATTCTAATGCTATCCATATGCCTATCCATTGCCCATTTGAACGCCCTTAAACTTGATGAGTCCACAACTGCTGCAGGCAGGGCATTCCATGCCCTTACTACCCTCTGAGTAAAGAACCCACCTCTAGCATCTGTCCTATAACTAACAACCCTTAATTTAAAGCTATGTCCCCTCGTGCTATCCATCTCCATCCAAGGAAAAAGGCTCTCATTATCCACCCTATCTAACCAAAGAACAAAACAGCATGGGAAACAGGCCCTTCGGCCCAAGAGCCCACGCTGCCACCCCAATGTTCCCACCTCTACCTGCGATCCCTGTCCGTGTTTATAGATCTATGGATTAAAAACCAAATTTGAGACAATTTAGGGAGAATTTGTTTTGCCAATTAGCCTAAGAGCACATATTTAGGAGGAAACCGGAGCGCCCTGAGAAAACCCATGCAAGCACAGGGAGAATGCGCAAATTCCCACAGACCCAAATCCATGTATCTGCACAGCACAGTGATAGTCACTGAGCTGTCGTGTTGCCCATCAAATGGTCCAGGTCAAGCATGTACTAATGACATGAAGCAGTACGATACTCTTGAAAAAGATCCAAGAGCAGTCCTCTCACGACCCATCGTGTGTATGCCCCTCATTAGACAACAAGATGGACCAAAGCACCTGTAGGATAAAAACAAGTACATCAATATCATCATCTATTTACACACTTCCCAGGGACTCCCAAGGCTCATGATCCCTATTTTAAATCAGTTTTCTATACCCCTCCATTCCCATTCTGTTCATGTGCCCATCTAAGTATTTCTTAAATAACTCCAGAGTACCTGCCTCCACCACTTTACTTGGCAGGGCATTCCATACCCCCACCACCCTCTGTGTGAAAAAACTCCCTCTAGCATCCAAATTATACCTTACCCCCCTCACCCTAAGCCCGTGACCCCTCGTGCTATTTGAGTCCATCCTAGGAAAAAGCTTAACCCTGTTTACTCTATCTATACCCCTCATAATCTTGTACACCTCTATTAGATCTCCTCTAAGTCTACGTCTTTCTAAGGAAAATAGTCCCAATTTGCCTAACCTCTCCTTGTAACTCAGACCTTCCATACCAGGCAGCATCCTGGTAAACCTGCCTGGTAAAAGGCTAAGGGACTTGAAGTTATTTTCATAAGAGAGAAGAAGGCTAAGAGGTGACTTAATTGAGACATATAAGATGATCAGAGGGTATAGAGGGAGACGGAGAGTAATAGTGGAAGGGTGTTTCTCTAGCTGGAGGTCAGTCACTAGTGGTGTGCCGCAGGGCTCGGTACTCGGACCTCTTCTATTTCTAATACATATAGATGACTTGGAAGAGGGAGTAAGTGGAGTGATCAGCAAGTTTGCAGACGATACAAAGATGGCTGGACTTGCGGATAGCGAGGAGCATTGTCAGGCGATGCAGCAGGACATAGGCTGGTAGCTTGGGCAGATAGATGGCAGATGGAATTCAATCCTGATAAATGTGAGGTGATGCACTCTCTCCAGAGTCTCCACGTCCTTCCGGTAGTAAGGCGACCAGAACTGGAGCAGTATTCCAAATGAGGTCTAACCAGCGTTTTATACAACTGCAACATTAAAGGCCAGCTCTTATACTCTTTACCCCTTCCTATAAAAGCTAGCATACTATATGCTTTCTTTACAACCTTCTCCACTTGCTCTGCCACCTTCAGAGACTTGTTCACCTGCACCCCCAGGTCCATCTGCGTTTCTATACTCTTAATAGGTCTACCCTTTATCATATACCTCCCCCCTACATTCTTTCTCCCGAAATGCATCACCTCACATTCATCAGGATTGAATTCCATCTGCCATCTGTCTGCCCAAGCTACCAGCCTATCTGTCCTGCTGCATTGCCTGACAATGCTCCTCACTATCCGCAAGTCCAGCCATCTTTGTATCGTCTGCAAACTTGCTGATCACTCCACTTACTCCCTCTTCCAAGTCATCTATATATATTAGAAATAGAAGAGGTCCGAGTACCGAGCCCTGCGGCACACCACTAGTGACCAACCTCCAGCAAGAGAAACACCCTTCCACTGTTACTCTCTGTCTCCCTCTATACCCTCTGATCATCTTCTAGAACATAGAACATAGAACAATACAGCACAGAACAGGCCCTTCGGCCTTCGATGTTGTGCCGACCAAAATAAAAAGCAAAGCCCCTCCAAACTAAACCATTCCCTTCTCTTCCATATACTTATCAATTAACCTCTTAAACGCCACCAAACTTGGCGCATCTACAACAGAGACTTGTTCACCTGCACCCCCAGGTCCCTCTGCGTTTCTATACTCTTAATAGGTCTACCCTTTATCATATACCTCCCCCCTACATTCTTTCTCCCGAAATGCATCACCTCACATTCATCAGGATATGTCTCAATTAAGTCATCTCTTAGCCTTCTTCTCTTTAATGAATATAACTTCAAGTCCCCTTAGCCTTTCCTCATAAGACCTACCCATCATACCAGGCAACTTCCTGGTAAACCTCCTCTGCACCCTTTCCAATGCCTCCACATCTTTCTTATAATGTGGCGACCAAAACTGTACGCAATACTCCAATTGCGGCCACACCAGAGTATTGTACAGTTGCAACATGACATCTCGGCTCCGAAATTCAATCCCTCTGCCAATAAATGCTAACACATTATACACCTTCTTAACAACCTTATCAACTTGACTACCAACTTTCAGAGATCTATGCACCTGTACACCAAGATCTCTCTGCTCATCTACACCACTAAGAGTCCTACCATTAGCCCTATATTCTGCACACATATTAGTCTTACCAAAGTGAATCCTTTAGGAGCAAGTTATGATTTTACATGATGCATTTTATCATGCCTCTGCTCTGAAAACCCAAGCAAGCACAAGGAGAATGCGCAAACTCCCACAGACACAGGCCCAAATCCATGTATCTGCATAGCACAGCTTTTCCACACTAAACTCCATTTGCCACTTCTCAGCCCAGCTCTGCAACTTATCTATGTCCCTCTGCAAACTGTAACGTCCAACCTCACTGTCTACAACTCCTCCGACTTTGGTGTCGTCAGCAAATTTACTAACCCATCCCTCTACACCCTTATCCAGGTCATTTATAAAAACAACAAACAACAGTGGCCCCAAAACAGATCCCTGAGGTACACCACTAGTAACTAAACTCCAGGTTGAAGATATCCCATCAACCACCACCCTCTTTGTCTTCTATCAGCTAGCCAATTTCTAATCCAAATTGCTAAATCTCCCTCAATCCCATGCATCTGCGTTTTCTGCAGTAGTCTTCCATGGGGAACCTTATCAAATGCATTGCTAAAATCCATGTACACCACACCAACTGCCTTACCCTTATCCATCTCTTTAGTCACCTTTTCAAAAAGCTCAATAAGGTTTGTGAGGCATGACCTTCCCTTCATAAATCCATGCTGACTATCCCTAATCAAGTCATTTCTTTCTAAATGACTATAAATCCTACCCCTTATAATTCTTTCCAAAACTTTCCCCACTACAGATGTAAGGCTCACTGGTCTATAATTTGCAGGATGGTCTCTGCTCCCCTTTTTGAACAAAGGGATAACATTTGCCATCCTTCAGTCTTCCGGTACTATACCCGTAGCCAACAACAACATGAAAATCAAAGCCAAAGGCTCTGCAATCTCCTCTCTAGCTTCCCAGATTAACCTGGGATAAATCCCATCCGGCCCAGGGAATTTATCTATTTTCATACACTCAAGAATAGCTAACACCTCCTCCTTATGTACCTCTATCCTGTCTAGTCTTCAACCCTGTATCCCAGTCTTCTCTCCAACTCCGTTGACATCTTCCCGCGTGAAGACCGACAAAAAATATTCATTCAGTGCCTCACCAATCTCTACAGGCTCCATGCACAACTTCCCACTACTGTCTTTGACTGGCCCTAATTTTGA
Organism: Sphyrna mokarran; assembly: GCA_024679065.1. Classification (NCBI taxonomy): domain Eukaryota; kingdom Metazoa; phylum Chordata; class Chondrichthyes; order Carcharhiniformes; family Carcharhinidae; genus Sphyrna; species Sphyrna mokarran. The sequence goes on from JAGIQG010000024.1 coordinate 43,121,836, forward strand.
CCTAACCAATCTTTTATTCTTAACATATCTATAAAATGCTTTAGGGTTCTCCTTTATCTTATCCACCAAAGTCTTCTCATGTCCTCTTCTAGCTCTTCTTATCTCCCTCTTTAGCTCCCTCCTGGCTAATTTATAACTGTCCAGTGCCCTAACCAAGCCTTCATGTTTCATCTTTAAATAAGCCTCCTTTTTTCTCTTTACTAGTGAACTAACTTCCTTAGTACACCACGGTTTCCTGGCTCTACCACTTACTTTCTGCCTGACAGGTACACATTTATCAAGGACTCGCAGTAACTATCACCAAAGTGGATATATTCACAACTATCGTAAAACTTAGAACTAGGTGTGAATGAGCACTCTGGGCATCTGCAGTGGCAGAATTGTACTCCATCACAATCTACATCACCTTAGGGCCCAGTATATTCCTCACTTCATCAATTTCCTGCTATAATGTACAGTGCAGGAGTGCGTGATGGCGCAGAACAAGACATACCTGAAAATGAGGTGACAAACTAAACAACAGATGTAGCATGCAATAGACAGAGCCCATGATCAACAAAAGGCTGTGGAAGGGCCAAATCGCTAAGTATATTTAAAATGGGAGAAACAATCTCTCAGCATTTATCCTGTCACACCCTTGAGAATCTATATGTCTCAATAAGGTCATCTTTCATCTATTCTCCAATCTTTCTCTTGAGATTTTATGGAATTACTGCCATTAAATCTCCAACCAATAACTTCCTGGGGTCACCATTGACTGGAAACTTAACTACTGTTAAATACTGTGGCTTTATGAGTTGGACACAATCTGTGCATTTTGAGGAAGTAATTTACTTCTTGACTCTCCAAAGCTTTTCCGTGAACTACAAGGTAAAAATCAGGAGTGTCATGGAATATGTTCCACTTGTCTGGATGAGCACAGCTCCACAATGCAGGAGCTCTGACAAAGCAGTCCACTTGATTAGCATCCCATTCAGTACTTTAAAATATTCACTTCCTTTAACATTGGCACAACTTCCTTATCAACTGAACCTTCTATGTCTGCAATCACCACTATTTACGAGGGCAAGGACAGCAGCTGATTTCCACTGATTTGGAAATATATTTTCATTGCTACATTGTTACTGGGTTAAAATCCTGAAGCTGTTTCCCTAACAGCAGAGTGGACATTCTTATGTCATAGAGACTGCCCCAATTCGAGAAGGTGACTTATCACAACCTTCTCAAAGGCAGTTAGTTATGGGCAATAAATGCTGGCCTTCCTGGCAATGCACATACCCTATAAACATATGATTTTTAAAATGACGTAGTTATGACTTTGCAAATTCATTTCCATCTTGACTTATATTGCTTCCGTGAGTCCCTGCACTCCATGACAAACCTGGGCAGTAGAATTTGGCCAGTGGCAATTTGGAATATTCGTTGAGGGGACCATTGGCTGCAGTGAAAGAAAATTGTAAGTAGTTTTCTTAACTGCAGCTATTTGTGTGTTGGCAACCATTAAGGCATCAAATCTATATTGCCTCCGTCTCAAGGTTAAATCTTGTTCAAATGGAGTGGAATTTCCACTTTGGCTTTGTCAGCATTCCAGGTGCCTCCCTCTGCCTCTGGATCCTGAACTTTCTAACCCACGACCACAATGAGTAAGGATGGGCAACAACAACATCTCCACGATCACTTCAACACCAGTGCCCCACAAGACTGCATCCTCAGCTCCCTACTATACTTTGCCTGCTTTGAAATGATTCCCCAACCACCTTCTCGCATTTCCACAAGGTCATTTGCATATTATTGACCTAAAGGGTGGAATTTTCCCCAAAAAACTCAGTGTCATGATGGCAACAAAACAGGAGCCTGCTGCTCTGGTTTCTTCAGAGATATTGACATTGCAGCCTTCCAACAGTATTTTTGACAGCTAGGAGCTTTCTGCCAAGGGGATGCAGAACTTACACAGTGAATTTAGCTTCAGAGTGTTCGGGTGCCATTCCACAGGGCACCCCGATCTGCCAGTGAACCGGGAGATCTCTTTCTGCTCCATCCCCCCCAGTGCCTGATGGGCAGTATCTGGCCATGCCCAACTACCTAAGGGTTTCAGTGTCCTCTGATTTCCCCCCGACATGGCCATGGCATATGGTCACTGCAACTGAAGAGTAATAGTTATTCTCATCATTCTGACGCATTGCTGGCAAGGTGAGAAGCCTGCAGATGGGCAGTGTTCTGTGATAGACTTGATAATTACACTCAACCTTGGGACACTTAGATAACAAAGATGCCTATGTCAGACTCCTATTTATTGACGATAGCTCAGCCTTCATTACCATTATTTATATGAAACTCACCTCTAAACTCCATGGTCTGGGGCTCAGCTCCACCCTCTGCCTCTCGATCCTGACCTTTCTAATCCACAACCACAATGAGTAAGGATAGGCAACAACAACATCTCCACAATCATCCTCATTACCAGTGCCCCACAAGACAGTGTCCTCAGCCCCTTACTATACTCCTTATACACCTATGACTGTGTAGACAAATTCTCCTCCAACTCAATTTTCAAGTTTGCCATAGTGAGTCAGCTCTCAAATTATGACGAGACAAGAGTACAGGAATGAGATAGAGAATCTGGTGAATTGGTGCAACGACAATAATCTCTTCCTCAATGTCAACAGAACGAAGGAGATAGTTATCAACTTCAAGAAGCAGTGGAGAATATATCCCCATTTACGTCAATGGGGATGAAGTAGAAATGGTTGAAAGCTTCATGTTTTTAGGTGTCCAGATCAGCAACAACTTGTTCTGGTCCCCCCATGCCACACTATAATTGAAAAACCAACCCCAACCAATGACTCTACTTTCTCAGAAGATGATGGAAATTTGGCATGTCAGAAACAACGTCAACTTTACAGATGCACCATAGAAAGCATTCTTTCTGGTTGTATCACTGCTTAGTATAGCTTCTGCTCTGTCCAAGACTGTAAGAAACTACAAAGAGTCATGAATGAAGCTCAGTCCATCACGCAAACCAACCTCTCATTCATTGACTCTGTCTACACTATCCCCTACCTCATAAAAGCAGCCAGCATTATCAAGAACCCACCACACCCCGGGCATATTCTCTTCCACTTTCTTCCTTCAGGAAAGAGACACAAAAGTCTGAGAATATGTATCAACCAACTCGAGAACAGCTTCTCCCCTGTTGCCATCAAATTTTTGAATGGATCTACAGTGTATTAAGTTGATCTTTCTCTCCACCCTCACTATGAATGTAACACTACACTCTCTCCTTTCTTTCTCTATGAACTATATGCTTTGTCTGAATTGCACTTTTCACTGCATGCAAATACACGTGACAATAATAAATCAAAGAAAACAAATCAAATAGTAATGAGCTTTGCGTCCTTTCTGAGCAAGAAGCCATTCTCACTGGTAAAACAGAGAAGGTGCAAATCAGATTTTTTAGCCTCTCAGCTTCCCAGCTCACCGCACTGATCAATGGGCGTGGACAGCTGGTAAAACGTGCCATCAATCAGCACAAATTAGGTAGCATTTTAAACATAGCTTTTTTAAGCAAATTGCTTTCAAGTGCATTCTTTCATATATATAGAAATGGATTTTTGTGTAGATTGAATAATTAATCCTTTTTTACATAAACCGATTTTCAGTTGGATTAATCAATGTCAATCCACTACCTGTAAGTAAAGTAATTTCTAAAATATCTTCAAAACCATTTGCTAGACATACTGTGGTGTAATAGTCATTTTCTTAAAATGTAAATTTTAAGATTCAAAAGACATTCAAAAGCTTTTAAAATGTCCCCTTTTATCATCCCTGTGCCGAAAAGAATAACCTTAATATCTGCAGTCTCCATGAAGACCCACAAACCACACTTCGCAGAAACTCATAATGGTGATAAAGTCAACTGTGGGGCATCTTCAGTTTTATGGGTGGAAGCAACTTCTAGTATGCAAAGATTTAAGCTTGCACAAGAGAGCTCAAGTTATGCTGAATGCAGTATGCATTTAAAATTCCACAATATATTGCACAATATATATTAATGTGAAGTGAATTGCATAATCGAATTAGAAATTCTCGCCCACAGTGTAGATCAGAGAACATCTACAATTCAATTTGTGTATTTTGTGACAAAGCTCATGAAATGAAGCTTAGCTGGAGAGAGTAGAAAGCTCATTAAAACAGCATACTGTTGAATGGGAGAGATAGCAGATGTAATGTGGAGTTCAGAGAGTGAGCCCAAAAAGCAGCATGGAGTTCGGAGAGAGAGGGAGCACAAAAAGCAGTGTGGAGTTCGAAGAAACAGAGAGACTATAAAGCGTGGAGTTTTGAGAGAGAGAGATCCCGTAAAGCAGCGTGGAATTCAGAGAGAGAGATCATTAGGCAGGTTGGAGTTTGGAGAGAGAGAGAGAGTCCATAAAGTGGCATGGAGTTCTGAGAGAGAGTTCGTAAAACCGCATGAAGTTCGGAGAGCGTCCGTAAAGCAGCATGGAATTCGGAAAGAGAGAGAGAGCCATGAAACCAAGAGTAGTTGGAGAGAGTACAGAGCCTGTAAAGCAGTGTAAACATTCAAGAGCAAGAGCCAATGAAGCAATTCGGAGGTAGAGCGTGAGAAGCCATAAAGCACTGTGCAATTCAGAGAAAGAAAGAGAGTACATTGAGTAGCACAAAGTTGAGAGAGAGGCTCATAAAGCAGGATCCTGGCATTGAACAAACTAAAAGAAAAGAAACAAATATGACATCAGGAAACTAATTACTTGATTGATCACTAAATGCTTGATGTAAGTTGTCATTTGATAATACAATATACAGAATAAAAGGGAAAACAACAATTTATGCTGTGAAAAGAGACTCTGATTGGTAGAGGTGCTATGATGAAAAACGCACCAGCAAATGGTGGTTGATAAATAACGGTCAAGTTTCGTTTAAAATATAAACTGGGCAATTTGACCAATTGATCAAGGAATTGCCCTGAGGAATAAATCAGATAATGACCATCATTTACTTTGCAGCTGTTTCAGCTGAACAATGTGTAAACTTGTTCTATCAGTGTGCAAAGGATAGGATCTTCTGTGTTAATATATGTAGCTTTCAGTACTATATATGCCATTATGCAAACCTGACTTCTGTCTCGCAGTGCCAGGGATCCAGGTTCGATTCCCAACTGTCTGTGTGGAGTCTGCACATTCTCCCCGTGTCTGTGTCAGTTTGCTCCAGGTGCTTCAGTTTCCTCCCACAATCCAAAAGACGTGCTGGTTAGGTGTGTTGGCTATATTAAATTCCCCCTCAGTATATCCAAACGGGCGCCAAAGTGTGACAACTAGAGGATTATCACAGTAACTTAATAAATGGTTTTAATGTAAGCCTACTGTGACAATAATAAATAAACTTAACTTTTAAATTGGTTGTCAACATAATTCTTAGCACATGAAGAGTATGTAGCAAATATTGTCCAATGACAGAATTACATCCAATGTTGGACACTATAGCCAAGATTTTCCATTCCAATCTTTTTGGATAGATTTGGCAACAGGAGAGGAAAGTCTCACAAGAAGCCCAAATTGCATTTCACATTGGCAAGAATGTTATGATTGTCCCCTCCCCCTGTCAGTGGAGGGCTATGTTTCCCACCATGCAAATTGGGTCCCTTATTTCAATCCATCAACATTTCATTATTGGGCCTCCCCACAGGAATTATCATTATTGCACTTGCTGCATCCAATGCAATCTACTCTTCATTGAACAGACTAAACAGACTCAATGACCACTTTGCAAAACACATTCAGTCCATCTGCAAACAGAACCCATACCTTTCTGTCACTTGCCATTTCAACACACCATTGTGCTGTTGTATCCATATGTCCACCCTTGGCCTGTTGCAGTGTTCCAGTGAAGCCCAACACAAACTGGAGGAAATGCACCTCATCACTTTACAGCTTTCTGAACTAACATTGAGTTCCCCTGCCCACACTTCAGACTGTGAACTCTCTCCTCCACCTTTGCCCCGTTTTCATCAATTTTTTTCATTACTTCCATAAATTTATTTTTCCATTCCCCTTTTTGCTTAAATCATTTTCTATCTTTTTTTCTTAACACTGTTGCCCCTCTCACCACGCCACCAACTGGAGCCATCTGTTGCCTGTTTCAGGTTGTCCTTTGTCACACTGCTCAGCTCTATTTTATATATTCAGCTCCATTAATATATTCTGATCACTTCTTGGCTATGATCATCACCATTTTCTTTGTCCTTTTGTCCATCTCTCACTTGCCTCCACCTATCACGAGCCCTCTATCAAGCCCCACAGCTTCAACGTACACTCCTGTCCCCACAAATGTCATCCTATTTCCAGTTGTCTTCAGCTCTGGTGAAGAGTCATCCAAACTGAATGCCTGTTCTATTTCGTCTTCACAGATGTTGTTAGACATGCTACAATTTTCCAGAATTTTCTCATTACATTTCTGATTCCAGCACATGCAATAACTTTCTTTTAAGCCAGTTAACATGCTTACAGTCTGACTGCTCACTCAGCTATGCCCACTAAGTCACCACTGATGAGTGAATGTCACTGAATGCCACTCTGCACTTAATACCTGGTGCACTAACTACCAATTCAGTGACTACCGAAGTGTCCCTGCACCATTTCCAACTGGGTAAGTATATACATTCCCTTTGACAGTTAGCAAGAGCACACTAGCTGAGGTGACTGCTCCAGCCCATAAGATGTGTGTTGTGTGTATTCTGATAGGTGCCCCCTTTTAATTGGGTTGTACACAAGGCCTTAGAGACAAGCTTAGGATATTGAGATGAGAGCCCCAGATGCTGTAGTACAACCAAAGTTATGGCTACTTGATCAAGGTGGGGTGGGAATTTCAATGTTGCAGCCAGCATATGAATTACTGGTCATCAAGATACAGCTCCTGAAGAGGTTTGGGCAAACAGTACAGCCTAGGAGACACAAGCTTCTAGTGAGGTGTTACTTTTATTTTTTAATGATTTGAATGAAGGAGAAATGGAGTCTGTGGAACAGACTATCATTGTTCTGATTCAGAGAGGATCAGCAAAGGTACTTGAGTTTCCACAGGCCTGAGAAGAACCTTGAGGAAGAAGGTGCAGGGTTTCTTTATAGGCACAGGAGATAGCCCCACGAGTGATCGCTCAGACTATCTTTCTTGGCCCATGGACTACTTACAGCACCTGACCTTTATGCAAAGGAGCGAGAACCAGTGTCACCAAAGATTTCATCTGGCGAGGGAACTGATGGCTCACTTATACTATGTTCTATGTTCTATATATCCTTCTGCCGGATTTGGCAGTATGGGGACTTGGAGGACATCCACTGTTTATGGTGTTTGAAATTCAACCACCTCAGCTTTTACACATCTGGATCCTTCCCTGGCTTCGTGGGTGACCTTTGTGGGATCCCATAAATCTTCACCTGTAAATGTAAACAGAAGGTGATAGATGCACTGTTTGTTATGGCAAAAAACCTTTGTCTATTTCAAGCTGGATCAGGCTAGAACCAGAGAATTTGTGCGAATATTTGGTTCTACACTGGTGCAGGTACCATCGTCTGCACTCACATGTTCTCCAATTCCTGTGGCATGAAGAAACACAGTTCATGAAACATAAGGGCTTCCATTCCTTGAATATTCAGCTGGTCTGCAGCGATACCAGCGAATCTTCCAGGTGTGTCTTGAGGGTGCACGATTCACATACTTCGAACTGCTCTCAGATCCCTAGCACATTTGAGGGTCCGTAGCAGCCCATTGAGGATGTTGCTGATGTCACCTTTGTTGCAGCCGCAGAGTGCAGCAGTAAAGTAGATACAGTGAGGCTCATACTGTTACTCACACTTTGGCATTTTGGTCCCAATACTGGTCTGCAATACTGTCCACAGAAAGTGTCGTGCATCGTGTCATCTGTTGCTCCTTCACAAGCTGGTGCTTTATTGGGGGGAGGAACTGCCTGAGGAAGATATGGAGAAGTGGTACATTTCCTAGAATGAGGAGGAATTTGAGATGGATGGGAAAGAGAAGGTCTGAAAGTGAGAGGATATTGGCCTTGGGGCAGTGACAGTGGGCAGACAGGGGAGATGACTTTGGGACTCCTTCATCGCCATGTGATTCATGGAGAGTGACGAGATGAACCACTGAGGACATCCTACCATTCTTGTGCCCCACCTATGAACATTCCTCTCCTATCTGACTGCTGACAGCATATACCCTCACTGATTTCTCAAGGGATTTACTTAAATTTGGAAAAATATAGACTTATTACCAATAGACAGAATGGCTTTGTACAAGGGGTGGTCATATCTCACAAACTTGTCTGAGTTTTTCAGGGAAATTACAAAGATGATTCATGAGGGCAGAGTGGTGAATGTTGGCTACATTGATTTTAGCAAGGCCTTTTACAAGATGGCAGCCTAATGCAGAAGGTGAAGTCATGTGGGATCTGCAATGAGCTGGTAAGCTTAGTCGTAAAAGAGAGATCAGCAGTGGAAGGGTGTTTTTCTGAGTGGTCACCTGTGGCCAGTTGTGTTCTGCAGGGTCAATGTTGGGACCCCTGTGGTTTGTAATATGTATAAATGATTTGGAGAAGAATGTAAGTGCTCTGATTATTAAGTTTGCATACGATTCAATGACTGGGGGAGCTGCAGGGATTGAGGAGGATTGCCAGAGGATACAGCGGGATATTGATAGGCTGGAGACTTGGGCGGAGAAATGGCAGATGGAAAGTAATCTGGGCAAATGTAAGGTCTAAGGCAGGAGGGCAGAATACAGTGAAAGGCAAAGCTCTTAAAAACATGAACATACAGAGGAATCTAGGCATACAGATCTACAGTTCCCTGAAAGTGGCAACACAATTGGATAACATAGAACATAGAGCAATACAGCACAAACAGGCCATTCGGCCCATGAGTTGCGCTGATCACATCTACCAATCCACAGACCTATCTTCAACCCCCTATCCTATTCTTTTCCATATACTCATCCAGAAGTCTCTTAAAAGACCCCAGTGAGTTTGCCTCAACAACCTCCGGCAGCCGGTTCCATTCACTCACCACCCTCTGAGTGAAAAACCTACCCCTGACATCTCCTTTGTATTTGCTTCCCTGTACCTTAAATCTGTGTCCCCTCGTAGTGACCATTTCAGCTCGGGGAAATAGTCTCTGAGAGTCCACCCTATCTATCCCTCTCAACATTTTATAAACCTCTATCAGGTCGCCTCTCAACCTAAGTCTCTCCAGTGAGAAGAGTCCCAGCTCCCTCAACCTATCTTCATAAGGCCTGCCTCCCAATCCAGGCAGCATCCTTGTAAATCTCCTCTGCACTCTCTCAATAGCCTCTACATCCCTCCTATAATGAGGTGACCAGAACTGTGCACAATACTCCAAGTGGGGTCTGACAAGAGTCTTATAGAGCTGCATCATTACCTCCTGACTCCTAAAGTCTATTCCTCGATTAATGAAGGCCAGTACACTGTACGCCTTCTTGACCACTTCCTCCACCTGCGAGGCTGATTTAAGACTCCTATGGATCTGGACCCCGAGATCCTTCTACTCTACAACACAGCTAAGACTCCTACCCCTTATATTGTGCTCCTTCATCCCATTATTCCTGCCAAAACGGACCACTACACATTTATCCACGTTGAAGTCCATCTCTCACTTCTCCTCTCAGTCTTGCATCCTGTCTATGTCCCGCTGCAACTTTTGGCATCCCTCCAGACCATCCACAACACTACCGACCTTTGTATCGTTGGCGAACTTACTAACTCATCCCTGCACTTCCTCATCCAGGTCATTTATGAAAATGACAAACAGCAGGGGTCCCAGAACAGATCCCTGGGGCACTCCACTGGTTACCGACCTCCATGCATAACAAGACCCATCCACAACCACTCTCTGCCTTCTGCCGGCACGCCAGTTCTGGATCCACGAGGCCAAAGCCCCTTGGATCCCATGCTCTCTCACCTTCTCCAGAAGCCTTGCATGAGGGATCTTATCAAATGCCTTGCTAAAGTCCATGTACACTACGTCCACCGCCCTTCCTTCGTCAATGTGTTCAGTCACATTTTCGAAGAACTCAACTAGGCTCGTAAGGCATGATCTGCCCTTGATAAAATCATGCTGACTATTTCTAATCAGTCCAAACTTCTCCAAATGTTCATATATCTTATCCCTCAGAAGCCTCTCCATCAGATAAGGTGGTCAGGAAGGGATATGGCATGTTTGCCTTCATCTGTCAAGACGTAGAATATAAAAGTTGGCAGATCATGTTGCAGCTGTATAGAATTTTAATTAGGGCATATTTGGAATACTGTGTACAGTTCTGGCCATCACATTACCAGCAGGATATGGAGACTTTGGAGAAGATACAGAAAAGCCTTACTAGGATGTTGCCTCGCTTGGTCAGAATTAGATACCCTTCGGCCCATCGAGTCTACATGGACCACATGAGGAGAGAGTGTTTTCCCATTGTGCCATTGCAGGAGGATGATGACAATTTGCAGTGGGAGTAATGCACAGATCCTCAAAGTTGTCTGATCAGCACTAGAGCAAAATATTTCATCAAAGCAAGGAGCAAGATGCAATAAATAAGTTTATTTACAGAGGTGGAAGCAATTCACAGATGCTTAAGATGTGTGACCACGCTGTCCAACTAGACCTTCTTACCCTACTGCTACATCAATGTTGACTGTGATAACCTCTAGAAGGCCAAGGCCCGGAGGGTTCCTTCCTGCTTTTGGGGTTCTACTACGTGGTACTGCCACCCTCCTTGGCCTGTGGAACTGGAGCTGAGACGGTTCATTTTGAGCTTAGGCAGTGCTTACGTTGCTGCCTACCTTCCCTGAGCTTTAATTTGATAGGTATCACAGCTGAAACCAGTCGTATTGAAACATAGAAAATAGGAGTAGGAAGAGGCCATTCAGCCTTCAAGCTTGTTCGACCATTCATTATGATCATGGCTGATCATCCAATTTAGTTGCCTGATCCCATTCATCCAAATGAAATATCTAATTGCTTCTTGAAAATATACAATGTTTTGGCCTTAACTACTTTCCATGATAGTGAATTCCACAGGCTGACCGCTCTGAAGATACTTCACCATGCATTTGCCCACTCACTCAACTTTTCCAAATCACATTGAAGGATCTCTGCATCCTTCTCACAGCTCAACCTCCCACCTAGTTTTGTGCAATCAGCAAATTTGGAGACATTACATTTAGTTTCCTCGATTAAATGTTTAATATATGTATAGTGAATTGTTGTGTTCCTGTGGTCCCCCATTACTCACTGCCTACCATTTGTTTTGCCAATCAGTTTTTCTATCCATCTCAACTCACTACCCCAATCCCATGCGCTTTAATTTTACACATTACTCACTGCAATATAAATGTAACACAAAGCACCAGTTCGTGACAACCTGCTGCATCATTATTGAAAAAAACATAGTCCACAATCTTTTGATCTATGCTAGTTTTGCAAAACATTTACTCTCATATGTGGGAATTAATTGATATTGAAAATTGCTATGTAATGGTAAATGATCTTCGACGTTGAAGAGCACAAGCAGATTACTTGGAGTACTGTGTGCAGTTCTGGTCACTTCACTATAGGAAGGATGTGGAAGCTATTGAGAGGGTGCAGAGGAGATTTACAAGGATATTGCCTGGATTGGGGGACATGCCTTATGAGGATAGGTTGAGGGAGCTGGGTCTCTTCTCCCTGGAGAGATGAAGGTTGAGAGGCGACCTGATAGAGGTTTATAAAATGTTGAGAGGAATAGGTAGAGTGGATTCTCGGAGGCTATTTCCCAGGGCTGAAATGGTTGTTATGAGAGGACACGGGTTTAAGGTGCTGGGCAGCAAGTACAGAGGGGATGTTAGAGGTAAGTTTTTCACTCAGAGGGTGGTGAGTGAATGGAATCGGTTGCTGTCAGTGGTAGTAGAGGCGAACTCGCTGGGGTTTTTTAAGAGACTTCTGGATGAGTACATGGGGTTTGATGGGATTGGGAGTTACAGATAGTTCTATGGCCTGGTAGGTATTGATATGATCGGCACAACATATGGGCCAAAGGGCCTGTTTGTGCTGTAGTGTTCTATGTTCTATTACGCAGAATAGTATTGTGTAGTGGCATGACTATTCTGAGAGCCTTCAACTGCTAAAAATAAAAAAAAATGGAAACATGCCTTTCATCTCCGTTTCTTCTATCATTAATCACTACTGCCCAAATAAACGCAAAATTACCATCCATTCTTACTCTTGAGCCTTTGGTAATACTGTGTTTAGTGAAGTTGTGACATGGATTGCAAACTCTTTATTTGTTACAAAAAGGAAGTAGCTATTGAGATTAGTATTGTATTTTTTATAATTGTTAGAATTCACTTATTATTTTAAAACATTTTACTGGAGACGACAAAGGGGTTCGCCCTCGTGTCAATAGATATTTCCAATTTGCAACAAGTGATTGTTAGTCCACTCAAATTCTAGCCCAAATAAACATTATTTATACTAACTGCTGGCAATATTAGATTTTATGCAATGACATGCAAATTGCTATATAATTAAGAGAAGTCAAAGATATCAATGATATTGACATACCTTTCCTTAGAGAAACCAGTATTTGCATCTAGCTTCATGAAGATTGAAGTCTTTCCCAATTTTGCGGAACTCTTATCCAGACGGCAGAGGATGAAATTCACATTCAACTGCTTTGTTTAGCTGGGTAAGGTCTATGCAAATTCTGCTGGACCCATTGCGCTCTGGCACTGATATTATCCTCAGTAGGAACCAAGTGGAAATTGTTACCGTACTGATTTCCTAGTCAGGGGAATAAGACTCATTTTAAGCTGGACACAGGTGTAGCAGTTTTGGTGGTTCTTGATGCTGAATCATATTTAAAGAAAAGTTTTCTTCAGATGTAATACAAGAAGCCAAGAGGTATAGAACTCAAGGTGAGATGCTATGAGATGCTTAGTTAGAGGAATTAGCGGTATGTACGGCTATGGGGGTAAGGCCTGGGTGAGACTATGGTCGGTGCAGACTCAATGGGCCAAAGGGCCTCTTTCTGCACTGTAGGATTTTATGGTTCTATGGTTGTAAGACAACTGAATGCAACTTTCCAATGTAAAGAGAGAAAAGTCACTGAAACCTTAAATGTGATCCTGTACCAGAGTCATTTCTTCTTACATGGAAAACTTTCCAACTTACATCTGACTTGCAGAGTAGAGGAAAAGAAAGTCAAGATCAACCTAAAAAATTCACAGCTGAATTTCCATAGCTGTTCACAGGAAAGCAGAAAAGATCGCACGCCACATCACTTCTACGTCCAGAAACAAAACCAGTATGCCTTTTTGCACGCGTGCAAGTTTCTCATCCACTCTCTTTTAAAGCAAGAGACTATTTCTCCTGTGATAGAGCAAACAAGCTGGTTGGTTCCTACTGAGGATAATATCAGTGCCAGAGCCCAATGAGTCCAGCAGAATTTGCATAGACCTCACCCAGCTAAACAAAGCAGTTGAATGTGAATTTCATCCTTTGCCGTCTGGATAAGAGTTCCGCAAAATTGGGAAAGACTTCAATCTTCATGAAGCTAGATACAAATAATGGTTTTTGGCAACTATGCTTCATTGAAGTGCCTAAGTTGCTCACAATTTTCATTCCATCTTTTGAGAACTTTTGTTTCAATGGATTACCCTTCGGCATTACATCCGGCCAGAAATGTTCCAGAGGACAATGTCAAACATCGTAGAAGGACTGGATGGAGTCATTAGTCTCGTATGTGATATCCTGATCCACTCAGACAGAACCATTCCTGTGTTGACTACAAGAAGTAGGAATTACATTTAACAACAAATGTGAATTGTCACAGCCAACTGTCAAGTTCCTTGGGCATATTATAGATCTGAAGTTCATCCACAGAAGACAAGAGCAATAAGGTGTTTCCAGCTCCTCCCAATGTGATTGAGCTCCAGAGATTCATGAATGTGGTGAACCAAGTTGGAAAGCTCTTGCCTAATCTAGTCGTTATCAATAAGCCACTATGTCAGCTGTTACAAGATAATGGAGAGGAGCCACTATACAGCTGTTGTTGGAAAATCAAAGATATCACTTAACATTTTAGCTATGATCCATTGTTGCAAACTTCAAAAGGACTGGAATCTTTCAGTTACACACTGGTGGAAAGTATTGACCATCTTACTGTGCATACCGTTAATTGACAAGTGACCAACAGAGATATGTAGTGATAGAGAAAGAAGCATTGGTTGTAACTTGTGCTTGTAAATGTTTGCAGATTATGTCTGTGTTCTCAATTCAACATAGAGACAGACCACAAACCCTAGTTGGCAAAAATGTCACAATGACTAGAATGTTTCAGACTTAAGATGATGATGTTTGATGCAAAGGCAGAGGCTGGGATTTTCCTCTCTCCTGTCTTTCCCCCACCCCAGAGGTGGAAGTAACTTGCCATTGGTTGTTGGTGAGATCTTGTGTTCCTGCTTGGAGCTGAGGCCATTTCTGTCGCCTGCTGGCCATGCTGCTGGGCTGCCATCAGAGAGACCAAAAGATCCCACCAGCAAGAGGGTTGGAAAATCCCAGCCAGAGAATGATCTGGGAAAATGGCAGGCCATTGCAGATGCATTGTCCTAAATCCGAGTAACAAGCCTGAACAAGGTGACACAGCCCTTGTTGAAGAGGTTAAAAACTTTTATATCAACAGCAGCCACAGCTCTAACTATAACTCGGTGACTGAATTAAATCAATGATGTGCCAAAATCTGATGAAGAATGCACCAGGTCTGAGAGTATTGCATCAAAGAATGGCCAGCATATATGCCAGAATCCCTTCCCAGACAGCATTTTTGAACAGAGAGGACACTTCAGTGTAGGTGATTATTTCAACACCCATAATGAGAGAGTTTTTGCACCAAGAGTTCTGAGACCTAATATACTGTGACAGTTACACCAAGGACATTTGGGCATCACAAATTGTCAAGCCAAGGAAAATTATTCTCTTAATGGCTATGGGTCTCAGTCTTTGGAAGAAATTATATCAAACTGTATTACTTATGCTATTCATCATCAGGAGACAAAAGATTCATTGGTATTAGGCTTGAACTTTCTTGGAGTGGCAATCAGAATCAATTACCTTTAATTTTTTTTGATCCTGTCAGGCAAGTTTAAAGGTCCAGCCAGATTTAAAAGTCTTTAACAAGCCAAAGAGTAAGTAGGTGGGTAGGATTTTTGCTGGGACTTAACATCATTTGAATTCTTCATGAAAAGAAGACTGTGAATGTGACACCCCTCTGTCCCACACACATGCATGCTGAGTATATCAGCTGAGGGGAGGCAATAGTGCAGAGACATAGGAAAATGTTTTGGGGACACAGATTCAATTAAAAATCTGGAATTACAAGTCCAGCAATTATGATTGTTATTTAAAAAAAACCATTTGGTTCACCAATGTCCTTTAGGAAAGGAAATTTGCTGTCCTTATCTAATCTGGTCTACAGAGGACTGCAGACAATATTGGCTGTTAAATGCATTTTGAAATTACCTAGCTAGCCACTCAGTTAGGAATGGACAGTAAATCCTGGCCGAATGTCACCCACATCCCATATAGAATTTTAAAAAGCTGATAACTTAGAATTATAGAAATCCTACAGTGAAGAAGGAGGCCTTCGGTTCATCGAACCTGCACCAACAACAATCCCACCCAGGCCATATTCCTGTAACCCTACATATTTACCGTACTAGTCCTCCTAACACTAAGTAGCAGTTTAGCATGGACAATCATGTGCCTAACCCACAAATCTTTGGACAAGATGAGGCAGAAAGACAATAGGTATCTTGCAGCCAGATATGACATTACCCGGCAGCCTTCCAACCAGGAGAGGTGGTTTGGATCCGAGACCGAGCTCAGAATGGATGATTGAATAAACACCACATCTAAAATCCTAACTCACCTAAAAAGATAATAGTATGGTACTTTTGAGAGTGGTTGGGGAGAGTTTAAACTAATATAGCAGGGGATGGGAACCTACATAAGGCGCAGGTGGAATCAAGAACAAGAAAAAAACCAAGGTTAATAAAAAAAAGAAATAAGCAGAGAAATCAAGGTCCAGAAATAGATAAGACACAGTAAAAAATAATAGGAATGGGAAGAAGAGCCTTAAAATGATTAGCCTTAAGGTTTTATACCTGAATGCTCAAAGCATTCAAAATAAAATGGATGAATTAGTTGTGTAGCTAGATATATAAAGTTAGATATAGTTGGGATCATGGAGACATAGTTCTAAAGTGACCAAGGATAGGAACTAAAAACTGAGAGCTATTCAGTGTTTAGAAAGAACAGACAGAAAGGAAAAAATGATGGCATGGCGTTGTAATTAAATATTTGATTTATTATTGTCACATGTATTAGTATACAGTGAAAGTATTGTTTCTTGCGCACTATATAGACAAAGTATATTGTACATAGAAAAGGAGAGAGTGTAGAATGTACTATTACAGTCATAGGGTTAGAGAAAGATCAGCTTCATGAGAGAGCTTAAAAGAATTGGAATGCTGAGAAGCACAGAACAAGACTAAAATATAAAATTAGAAAGTATGCTGGGCACAGCTTGTAGGAAGTTGACACATTCCAGCAACTGACACAATATTGAGGAAAAATATTAGCACAGATAATGTGGAATCTGTATGGGTCAAGTTAAGAAACTCCAAAGGGCAAAAAACATTTGTGGAGGTATGCAGACCATCAAATTGTTGTGGTAATGTTGGGAAAATCGTTAAACTGGAAATTAGAGATGCATGTGATCAAGGAACATCTCCAATTATGAGTGACTTTAAACTGCATATAGATTGGATGAATCAAGTAGTCACAGTAAAATAATAGAGGAATTTTTGGAGTGTATAGCCTACAAGGGAGCAGGCCTACCTTGGGTATTGTGCAATGAGAAGAAATTCATTGGCAATTCGTGTACGCTTGACTTGGACCATTTGATGGGTAATACGACAGCTCAGTGACTATCGCTGTGCTGTGCAGAGACACAGATTTGCGCCTATGCTTGTGGGAGTTTGCACATTCTTCCTGTGCTTGCGTGGGTTTTCTCCGGGTGCTCCGGTTTCCTCCCACATCCCAAGGATGTGCTCTTAGGCTGATTGGCAGAACACATTCTCCCTAAATTGTCTCAAATTTGGTTTCAATGCATACATCTATAAACATAGACAGGGATCACGGATAGAAGTGGGAACATCGAGGTGGCAGCACGGGCTCATTGGGCCGAAGGGCCTGTTTACCGTGCTGTTTTGTTCTTTGTTCTTTGTTCTTTGAATCTTGGAAATGAGTGACCTTAATATGACAGAATTCTTTATCAGGATGAATAGTGGAAAGTTGACTCTGAGACCAGGGTCTCAATAAAGGTAACTATGCATGAATTGGCTATGATGGACTGGGAAACATTACTGAAAGGAAAGACAGTGGACAGGATATGGTAAGCATTTAAGGAATGAACAGTTGAAATCCAAAACTTTGTGTGATTTCAAGAAAGAATTAAATATATCTATTGAGGCTAAAAGAGTTAAGGGTTATGGGGGGAAAGTGGGATCAGGATATGGAATTTGATCAGCCATAATTATAATGAATGTTTAGAAGGCCCCAATTGTCTATACTGCTTCTATTTTCTATGCACGTTTCCACATATGCTGAGATGGAAGAGATATACACTAGTCAAAACAGTTCTCTATCAAATTAGACAGATCAGAGTTGTTAATTCAGCTACTGATGCAAATGACTTATAGACTGTGAACCTGATTTATCTATTAGTTCTCTTTCTGCTCAACAGAATCTAGAGAATCACCTGTGGGACCCCAATCCTACAGCATAGTGGTTTACATTGTTGCCTCATAGCGCCAGTGCCCTGGGTTTGATTCCCAACTTGGGTCTCTGTCTGTGTGGCATTTGCACATTCTCTCTGTGTATGCATAAGTTTCCTCCAGGTGTTCCAGTTTCCTCCCACAGTCTGAAAGATGTGCTGGTTAAGTGCATTGGCCGAGCTAAATTCTCCCTCACCATACCCGAAGAGGCACCGGAATGTTGCAACTAGGAGATTTTCACAGTAACATAATTGTAGTGTTAATGTTAGACTACTTGTCACACTAATAAATAAATTTTAAACTTTAGCTTTAATCCCCAAAGGAGCAGAGATCTATTCATGTAGAGTAGTGAAACCACTACAATGGTTGTCCCTATAACAAAATAAATTGAAGTCAGACACTTGGGGAGAAGTATAATATAATGGAGAGAATCATGGACTTGGGGGAAGATATCATATAAAGGTTAATTTTAATTGATGTGCTGATGAGACACAATGGCTGGAATTGTACCGCCTCACCCACCTGGAATCGGCAGCGGGCAAGGCTCACAGAACAGAAATCTCCATTGGCCTCAGGTAGAGTTTTATGATCTTGCCCAAGTGAGTCATAAAATTCCACCCAATATACCACACAGTGAAGTGATGCAATATTACATGATCTTGCTGTCTTTTGTCGACCTCATAGTATGTTGCAGCGAGTCTAAGATGGTTCTTGCTAAAATCAGAGTTTTCTTTATTTCAACACCTCATGAATGTTCTGTGCTAGCATAATTCAATCAAGAATATCATACAAATAAGGCACACTAGTTCCCAGGTCCGGAGAATCATTTTTGGCTTTCTCGATTGGCTGTGTGACGTTCGTTTAACCTCTGAATGCTACACGTCCCTCTCAAATTCCATACAGCCTATTTCCCAGCACCAGATCCCAGGTCATCTGCTCAACTGCATGTTTTCTGACTGCCCTGAGAACTTTCTAACATTTTGTCATCAACTTTTTGAAAGAAAAATGTTCCATTCTTAAACTGTTCAGCTAGCTTGAGTAGTGAATATACACAACAGCTTAGGAGCAAGAATGCTGAGGTCATGTATTCAGATGTTAACCCATTTTTAATCTTTCAGTCTTCATCCCTGATCTCAACTTTATTTAATTTTGACTGCTTGATACCATCTCTTACTGTGGTTTCTCAGGAACAGCCATTTGTATTGATAGCAGTAATCTCTTTTTCTGAATGATTATCATCCTTCATTTGCACAGCAATTATTGAACTAAAATGTTAAAATAAAGCATGCTGGGGTATCTTGACCAATTAATCCATTTTAATACTAACTGCACCATTCATTAAAATACCTGATGTTGTCAGCCTTAGCTATTAGATATCATTCCATCTTGGTGTGTCTCCATCACGTATGATTTGGGCACATCAATTCAATTGCACACTCAAGAGTTGGGTATGTTACTTTGGGCCAGTGAGATTGGATAGGAATTACTGTAAAATCAGATGATAGAATCTGCAGAATGGGGTCTTTTATATTTCATACAAAACAGAAAATGATGGAAAAATTCAGCAGGTCTGGCAGCATCTGAGGGGAGAGAAACACAGCTTAGAAATTTAGTTTCTTGATGTTAGTTTATATAATAGTACTAGAGTATAGAAAATTTATGTTTGAGGACATTGCAGATCAATCATAGATATTCCATTTTTTTTTACTAAAGAGAATTAAAATCCATTTTGTCAGAATGATTTGCATCTTTTTTTTCTAGGTGTGGGACTGTGGAATTGTATAATACCAGAATTAGCTTTCATAAATGTTTGTGTTATTATTCCTCAGGTTTACCTGCACTGATTGTAGCCATTTCAGTAGGATTTACAAAAGCCAAAGGATATGGAACAGCAAATTAGTGAGTATATGTAGAAAAGCACTCCCTTCAAATATTGCTGTATTATAACTGTACCATCCAAGACTTGATGCTGAATTATTTATTCCAACATATAGTTGTGGTCTTTTCTTCTCATCCAAGTTAGATACATACATAACACAATGCTATAGTTCTTCTGAGTTGTTGACTGTGCTCTGCCAGTTCACATTCACCAGGTACAATGACAAAATCTGATAGTTTTAATATAATGATAAGAATAACAAGGTTTGTAATGCAGTGAGCAATGTACAAGATATTTTCAGTTTAACATTGGGGACTGAATTTTACATTTAGGTAATGGGTAGGAGTCTATTCCGGAAGTCAAAAAAGTGCTGATTCCTTTATGGAATGTTGTATAATATTTGTAGCAACCAATTAACACCTGCATGGTGGAAAACAGGCTAGCAGCATCGGACAATGATGGGAAGCACACCTAATTACCCACTGAAGACAGTACATCCTGGAACAAGGGATGCCAGCTCTATCCAAAAGGTGATCACAACCACTCATTTAAAAGGCCCCCAACGTAGAATTGCGGCATCTGCATCAGGAAAAACTGTTCAGCACATTAGAATTTTATGGTGGAGATTTTGAATTAATTTCAATCATTTCCATAGGTAAGTGTTAATTTTTAAATATATATGATCATTTTTTCAGTTGGGAAGTATTCAGGATTCGGCACTGGAATTATTCAGATGAACAATGAATGTTTAGGGAGCTAACGAACAAAAGATTGTTAATTTTCTGTGTCTCTCCAAAGATGACTGAGAGAACAGAGCCAGGAGCTGAGAAGAGAAAGTGATCAAGGATAGCCCAAAGTTTGGCATTGATTCCCTGTAAACCTCGGCCAGACTACCAATGATAGGTAGGAGGCCCTCATCCCCACTGATGGGAAGAGATCTCTCAACCAGAGTAGCCTAGACACAGAAGAGATGTGCAGCCTTGAGGTCATTCATTGAACCTGATTTCCATTCTTCAAAAGGCTCAGTGATCTTCTGAGATCTGCAAGGGTGAATTTGTCACCATTCTTGAAATATACATATACTTGCATATACAGAAGGTTATGTTCTGGATCCATTTTGTTTCACAGATTGTTCACTGTTTTTCCCAAGTGTTTAAGGCGTCATGTCCCCGTGCCATTCATCATGGTAACAGGTTTTTGAAGAGGGTATGGGAGATAGAATGCAACATCTATTAATTGGCAAAGAGCATTAAGGAAAGGTTTCTGCTGACAGAGTACATAGTGAGCTTACATGTGAGACAGAATTGTCACACAACATCATTGTTATTACAATTTCCCTCTTTGACTACAGGACAAAGAGATAAAGAGGGCAGACGTCGTGTGCCTCTCGCCATATTGACTCTCATTAAAGTGGAGTGCTCCAGATGGCTGCCAATGAGTGGAGCTGGGCCATTGGTCAAAGCAAAATAGGAGGGTGGCCCTGGAATGATCTGGTTTCAAGGCAGCATTTTTATAATTCCACTAAACATTTATTAGGAGAGCTAGGGAAAGGAAGGTGCTTGAGAATGGGGAAGCTGTCAAGAATGATGCATTAAAATAAAAGCAAAATACGGCAGTTGCTGGAGAAAATGCTGCAAAAGCTAAGGAAGTCTGGTAATACCTGTCCAGAGAAAATAGTATTAATACTTCAGGTCTGTATGATTCTTCTTCAGAATGAAGCATTGATGATTTGTGATTTGAAGGTTTATTTGCATCAGGGAGGGATATGTACCTATGTTGAATAAAGTAAGATTCAAACACTGAATCACATCTCCCAGGTGTTTCAGTGCTTGCAATGAGAAAACTTGTCTCAGAGCACTCACTTTGAAGGTGTCCCTAACACTCCTTCCTTTGTTTCCTACACAGATGCAACATTGGCAATACACGCATCTGCTCCAAGGAACCAATGTTAACCACTGAGGAAGAAGGGTATGCCTCAGGGAGTGCAGTGTCACAACCACACCTAGCATCAGCACAAATACATGCACCTCGGTGGGTATATGGGCCTGGAATGTAAGGGAAAGGCACACAGTGAAAGCACATCACAGTAGCAAACACAGCTGCCAGAGACTGAGATGGGATAGGCATCTGGCACAGGGGGGAGCTGCTGGAACCAACTTAGATACTGATGGTGAGTTTCCGGGTGCTGGACATATGATGTGAGGTTTGTGAAGATGTGGCAGGAAAAGGTTGAACACTCTGACATGGACTTTGGAGGATTACATCCAGACCATGCAGTCATGAGCACTGCAATCATCCCCTCTCCAGAATGTATGGCTTCCTCTTTTGACAAATTGGCAACTGTCATGGAGGGCCAAACTCAGCACTTTACTGATGTGATAGTGATATTGTGTCCTGAAATGCACTCCATTGCCTTGTCTCTCGGCTTTGGGGCCCAAAGTCACGATGAGAAAGAGAGAGATGAGGAATCTCATCTGTTCCTGGTCACTCTCGGGAAAGCAGGGAAAGCCAATTGAACCTCATGATTGTGACAGCAACTGATGTCATAGGGGACAAGTCTCAGTACTCTTCTGATGATGACAACCTCTCTACTGCCATCTGCCATTGGCACACATTCTTTCATGGTGTTCAGAAATTGTACATGTGACTCCCAGCACGCACCTTGAAGTGAACAGAGGATGGCCAAAAGTCATTGCAGACAAGGAGGCATAAGGGTCAATAGCCTGTCTCCACTGCAGCTAATAGCAAGGAAGAATACCACGAGACTGAGATAGAGAACCTGGTGAACTGGTGCGGCAAGAATAATCTCCCCCTCGATGTCAACAAAACAAAGGAGATTGTCATCAACTTCAGGAAGTGTAAGGAAAAAATGCCCCTGTCTACATCAATGGGGATGAAGTAGAAAGGGTCAAGAGCTTCAAGTTTTTAGATGTCCAGATCTGATTCCTCCATGCCAACACTATAGTTAAGAAAGCCCACCAACATCTCTACTTTTTCAGAAGACTAAGGAAATTTGGCATGTCAACTATCATTCTCACCAACTTTTACAGAAGCACCAAAAAGAAAGCATTCTTTCTTTTTGTATCAAAGCTTGGTATGGCACCTGCTCTGCCCAAGACTGTAAGAAACTAAAATGGTCATGAATGTAGCCCAATCCATCACACAAACCAGACTCCCATCCATTAACTCTGTTTACACTTCCTGCTGCCTCGGCAAAGTAGCCAGAATAATTAAGGACCCCACGCACCCCAAACATTCTCTCGTCTACCTTATTCTGTTGGGAAAAAGATAGGAAAGTCTGAGGTCACCTGCCAACCAACTCAAGGGCAACTTCTTCCCTGCTGCTGTCAGACTTTTGAATGGACTTACTGTGCATTAAGTTGATCCTTCTCTGCACTGTAGCTATGACTGTAACACTACATTCTGCATTCTCTCATTTCCTTCTCTGTGAACCATATGCTTTGTCTGTATAGTGCACAAGAAACTGTACTTTTCATTGTATGTTAATACACATGACAATAAATCACATCACACCATAGCACCTGGGGAATATTCAAGAAAACCCCACATTAGTCACATTTGATTACACATGAATTTCTTCCTTATTTTTGCAATTTGCGCATTTTCATGGTACATCAATGATTGAATTTTCGAAATCTTATCTGGCTACATTCATTCCTTAATTGTGTGTGCATGTACGGAAAAGGATTCAGATGTTGCTCTGGTTTGATTCTGTGATTAATTGCATTCTTGCAATTGGTATTGTTTGGTTGAGTAACATTGCCCATGTGCAGCACTGTTGTTCATGTCATGGAACTACACAGATAAGGTATTGCTGGTCAAATAGCTCATTAAGTCAGAGAGACTCATTCTTTAGAATCTTCTGATGATCAGAACTTTCCTTGTGCCATAGCCATCAGACTCTAGCTGAGACTGGCTTGGACATCTACCTGATTCAGTACTCTATCTGACTCCTCGTCAGAGGTCTGAGTATTCTCCCTTAATTTCACCTCAGGAGGGTTTCCCGTCTTGATGGACTAAGTTGTGCAGCACCAACCAGACTGCTACCATAACCGAGACTCTGCTGCATATCAGGGCACTGCACTTGATCTGTACAGCATCTCAATCACATCAGCAGACAAATGGACATGTTTGTTGTATTGCTTTCATATTCATTATGCTCAGATTCCATCCTTGCACTTTGAACTGGTGTTATCAGCCACTTAATCAGGAGAATTCCATTGCCTCTGAGCTGCAATCGATCCAAAGCATGCCTGGCACACGGAAATGTCTGAGATTGTATGCTTTGTGATTGCTCCCCAGGTACCTCACAGAAACCTGCATGATTCTTTGACTGTGGTTGCACACAATCTACATATTTATGGAATAGTATGCTTGCAGTTGATAGAAGTCCTTGGCTTTCCTGCTGATGCTTTTATGGTTGCATTGATACAATCAATGACCCTTTGTACATATGGGAAACCAGCAAAGCCTCTGGATCTTTTCAATTGACTGCTGTTTGTGTAGTAATGGAGATATATCAATGTGCACACCAAAACATGATGCAGCAGACTCGATGCGTTGTGTAATCTACTCCTCCTGTTTTTTATGTTATATTCATGACATCTTTGAAGATGTTTGTGCTTTGATGTGCTACAGGCTGAGGATCCCACTCAAATCTCCACAGGTAGCCTGAAATGATCCTGAGGCATAGAAGTTAAAGCAACTATCACTTTGATAGTTTGAAACTATCACAAGCATCAAGTAGCCACCCACAGGGTTGAAGACTATATGCTGTTGCAAAAGAATTACAAATGAGTGTAACAGTTTTTTATGAAAGTCAATATCTGATCACCTTGTTATCTGAAGATATGACATTCAGTCCCTATAAATCAGGTTGACAGGGTTTGCCCTCATCTGATTGCCTCTGCTGTCTACCTTCTGCAGCTTCTCACTCCTCAGCAATTTGCCCACCTTCCTGCATTTCATGTCACTCCTGTCTCTGGACAGTAGCCTCTTACTTCCTCTTGTCCTACATGGTGCCATGCTCAAAGATGACCAGAGCACCAATTATTTTGACCCTCCCCTGAGGAATAGCCCTGATTAAGATCCTTAAATGAATATTTCATAAACCTGATATAAGGTTTCATGAAAACCCAGAAAATATTGTGCTTTCCACTGGACATAAAACATACACGTACCTTATTGCTTTGGAGTTTATTGTAGTCAGTTGGACTATTAATGTGTTTATAGAACATAGAACATTACAGCGCAGAACAGGCCCTTCGGCCTTCAATGTTGCGCCAACCAATTATGAAAAAAGCAATGACCCTCCAAACTAAACCATTCCCTTCTCTTCCATAAACTTATCAACTAACCTCTTAAGCGCCACCAAACTTGGCGCATCTACAACTGCTGCAGGCAGGGCATTCCACTCCCGAACCACCCTTTGGGTAAAGAACCTACTCTGATATCCGTCCTATAACTATCACCCCTTAATTTAAAGCTGTGTCCCCTCGTGCTAGCTTCCTCCATCCTAGGAAAAAGGATATCACTGTCCACCCTATCTAAACCTCTAATCATCTTATATGTTTTGATAAGGTCTCCTCTTAGCCACCTCCTATCTAACGAAAACAACCTCAAATCCCTCAGCCTCTCTTCATAAGACCTGCCCTCCATACCAGGCAACATCCTGGTAAACCTCCTCTGTACCCTCTCAATGCCTCCACATCTTTCTTATAATGCGGGGACCAGAACTGCACACAATACTCCAAGTGCGGCCGCACTAGAGTTTTGTACAGTGGCAACATGACGTTGCGGCTCCGAAATTCAATCCCCCTACCAATAAAAGCTAAGACTCCGTATGCCTTCTTAACAAACTTATCGACTTGACTGCCTACTTTCAGGGATCTATGCACAAATACACCAAGATCCCTCTGTTCATCAACACTATTAAGAATCCTACCATTAGCCCTATACTCTAAACATTTATTATTCCTGCCAAAGTGCATTACCTCACACTTTTCCACATTAAACTCCATTTGCCACCTCTCAGCCCAGCTCTGCAACTTGTCCAAGTCTCTCTGCAAACTATAACACCCCTCTTCACTATCTATCACTCCACCGACTTTAGTGTCGTCCGCAAATGTACTAATCCAAATTTACGTGGCCTTTAATGAATAATTTCAAAATGTTAGATGGGCCGGCGATTCTGGAGCTTCTCCCTAACTGTATAATGTGCATTAACATGATGACATTGGAATAGCCACCCAACAACATGACACAGATATTACAGTTCTGCAGGTCTATGACATACTCGGTTTTGCAATGTAAAATTCAGCCCCAGAGGTTCTGCTGCAATGCTGATCTTGTAATTTTACGTCTAAGCTTACTTTGCCCTGTTTGCTCACAAAGATTATTCCCTGAGCTACAGGAAGCTGAGATATAAATTATTTAAAAAGTAACACTTGAGATTGAAGAAGTTAGTGACCTCAGCTTTTAACTTTCTAATTGTTCTTTAGTGTTGCTTTCATCTTTTAGATGGCTAAATGAACTTTAGTGCACACAAATTCTTTCTCACCAATTATTCTTATTTATTATCTGATAGCATCTGAAAATCTATAAATGACACCAACTTGTGTAAATGAAGCGATGCGTATAAAGAGTTAAATAATACAGCAAGTGGTCTCTGGTTCTATCCAGGTCAACAGGCCAATCACTTGTTCACTTCCAAGAGTGATTTTGTACATGTTCACAAACAGTCCCAGCTATGGAAGGCTATAACCTGATTTTTCCAAAAATGCTTCATATCAATGATGAACACAAAAGCACAAATGAAGAGGAATAGTGAGATGAAAATGAAGTGTTTTATTATTGAATAAGCAACAATAAAAATTTGTATTTGTGTGGAATCTTTAGCATAATGATATCTCACAGGAGCACTATAAAGCGAAGTATGATACCTAGCTGTAATATCTAGCTGCACAAGGAGACATTGGGTGAATGACCCAAAGAGGTAAGTTTTAAGTAGTATCTTAAAAGTAACATACAGAGGTGGAAAGATGTAATGAGGGTATTCCACACGTTCAGCCAATGTAATTGAAGGCATGGCCACCAGTGAGGGAGCAGTTAATATTGGGAATGCATAAGAAGCCGGAATTAGAGGAACACAGATATCTTGGAAGCCTGTGTGTTTGGTGATCTCAATAATAGGGAGAGGTGAAGCCATGAAGGGATTTGAGAACAAGGATGAGAATTTTAAAATCAAGGTGTTGCTTGAACAAGAGTCAATATGTCAACAAGCACTGGGCTAATAGAAAACAGAACTTGCTGCAAGTTTAGACATCGGCAATAGAATTTTGGATGACCTCAATTTTTCACAGGAGAGGATTGAATGTGGAAGACCAGCCAGGTGGGTGCTAGAATAGTCAAGTCTAGAGGTAATGGAGGGTTGAAAGAATCAATCCAAAATTTAGGAAACAGGTGAGCTGAGTCAGAGCAAAATTAATGATTTGGAGATGAAATTAGGCAACCTCGTGAACATGAAGTCAGAACTTCATCGCAGTATCAAAGTGTTACCCCGTAAACAGATTGCCTTAATCTTGCGCTGTTGTAGGGAGAAGGCTGGAGCCGGTAACTCGGGAATAGAATGTGGAGCAGTGACCAGAAGCAAGGGCTTTACCGTTCCCAGAATTTAATTGAAGAAAATTTCTGTTCATGTTGCACTTGTCTCATGAATTTGCAACATTAGACTAATTGAGGTGATACTGGTTCCATCAATGTACATGCCTTCGGATGATGTGACTGAGGGGTGTAGTATAAAGAGTGGACAAATAGGATATGCTAATATTTGATGATGATCTTCTATTGGACAAAACAAAAAGTAAGGATAAATGGATCATTTCAGGTTGGCAGGCCATGACTAATGGGGTACCACAAGGATCAGTGCTTTGTCCCCTGCTGATCACAGTCTATAGCAATGATTTGGAGATAGCGAACTGATATTTCCAAGTTTGTTGATGACACAAAACTTAGTGAGAATGTGAGTGTGAGAAGGATGCAAAGTGACTTCAGTAGATTTGGACAGGAAGATGGTAAATTGACTATAACGTGGAAAAATATGAAGTTAACTACTTTGACAGGTGTGATAGTCCCCATGAATTCCCTGGGATTGCCTCGTGCCTGTTCCCTTGGTAGCAAGCAATTGTCTGCCCAGTTGGAGCCCTTTATATGGCAGACACTGGTAAGGGTCTGCAGAACCTTTGTCCTAGTAGGTTCTTGTGTATGCACGTCACAGAGTGATGGCTTTTTCTTTGTGTTTAATAATAAATACCATTCCTTTCCAGTTAGGCTTCCTGAGTAATTACATTATAGCAGGAAAATCAAAATGCAGAGTAAATGGAGAGAAATTTGGAAGTGTTAATATCCAAAGAGACTTGGGTGTTTTTGTTCATAAGGCACTGAAAGCTAACATTGCAGGGTGCAACAAGCAATTAGGAAGGCAAATGGTACGTTAGCTTTTATTGTATGGGAATTGAGTACTGGATTAAGAAAATCTAGCTGCAGCTGCCTTGAGCCTTAGTGTGTTGAGTGAAGTTTTGATCTCTTATCTAAGGAAGGAAATACTGGCTAAAGGTTATATTGGCCATTGAGAAAGTTTCATGAGATTAATCCCTGGGATGTTGGGTTTGTCTTATTGAGGAGAGGTTGAATGACTGGGCCTGTATTCTCTAGAATTTAGAAGAATGAGAAGTGAGTTAATTGAAGTTTATAAAGTTCTTGCAGGGCTTGACAGGAGATGCAGGTAGGATCTTTCCCCTGGTTGGGAGGGTGTTAGAACCAAAGGACATAATCTCAGAATAAGTGTCAATCATCTAGGACAAAGATGAGGAGGAATTTTAACAGGGGGCAGGTGTGATGGGGAGGGTGGGAGTGACGAAGAGAGTGGAGCCATGGAGTGAGTGGGTGGGAGTGACGGATGGGTGAGAGTGATGGGGAGAATGGGCGGGAGTGACCAAGAGATCACGCAAGGCAGCCATCATTGGGTAGGAATGGGTGAAGGCAGGAGTGAGAGTGTGACGAGCGGGAAAACGGTGAGGGCCGGAGTGTATGAAATAGATGATCATGTACACTGACGCCTTTCAGTATGGATTAGGGTCAAGAGAGAGAATGAAATTGTGGCTGGGAACAATATCCCAATCTATAACCTGTTTAGATAAACAAGTTTCAAGCAGATATCAGAGTACGCCTACCTTTCAAAAGAGAAAGATTGAGTATCAGAAGGGGAAGCAGGTGGATGAGAAAAGAGATTGGACTTAGGATCAATCCTTATGTATTCATAGGTAACAGTGTGCAATCAAGAAGAGAAGTATCAAATAATACAGTATCTAAGTATTTAGAATCAAAAATGAGTTGTAGAAATTGGGAGATTCCTCTCATGAACACTTTATAAAATCAAACTTTTGAACTTCTTTTAAAATGTTTCTCACCATTTGGATTCTTTCTAATGGTGAAGCTTTTCATTCCAGTACTTCTTTTAAATGTGTCTCACCAATACAATTTCTCCCCAATAGAGTTCTTTTAAGGATGATTTCCGTTTCACATTTCTAGGTGCTTTCTAATTTTTTAATAGAGGCTGTTTTGCCTTTGAAACCTTTTTTAAAGAGTACATTTTACTATAAAAATGCTTTATGCTAAAACCTCATATAATGAGGAAGCCTATTATTGCCTTCTCTAGCTTACTTCAATAAAACCTCTCAATTATAAAGCACTCTTTTCATTTGACTGAATAACCAGCTGCTAGTGCCTGCTCTGACATTTTTGTCTAGTTCACTTCACATCATTACTGTGTCTCACAAAACTTCTCCTAATAAGATATCTTCAGCAGGAGATCCTTGACGTTGTTATTTTCTCAGTTTCCTAGTTTTGGGAATGTATGTTCTCAATTAGTTGCACTCATTGAAAGTGGTACTGCAACACAGTACAGTTCTTCTCAGGGCAAAATGACCTGATTTAATAATATCTTCAGTGGAAGAATTACTGAGCTTAACAACATGAGCTTCAATTAACACACAACACTGAAATGACACAATCACTGAAGTACTCCAGAGTCAATGATAGTGTTCATGATTATCAGAAATAAAGAGAAATCAAAAGGGGATTAGTAAATTAGTAGACTTATTTGTAGCTTTTTAAAAGATCAGTAACGGTGAATACTTTTCTTTAAAGTGCAGAAAATGATGTATGTTTTAGAAAATAAAAAATCTCACTATGCCTTGTTGAATTGCAATCAGATATCCTTGTTGGCTATTAATTAATGCCAAAGCTTGTTAAACAAGATCTCCGATCCAAATTAAACAGAGAAACTCATGCTCAGAGATAAAAGCCCTAATTACACGTAGCTTCGAAGGTACAGCATTTTAAATGGCAACGTTAAGTGTTACTGCTAATTTTAGATGTCTTCACGACTCATATTCTATTGTTCATTAACATCATCTCATGGACAAGAAATTAAAGGAAGAAGCTGAGAACAAAATAATAAAACACTTTCTTCTCATTCCCTTCTTTGGGGGTCTCAGAGGTGAATGATAGTCTGATTCTGAAGAATTCACAAAGGCTTCTCAAAAATGGCTACTAATAGACATTCAAGAGGTGCATGGAATGATGCTCCCTTGCTTTTGGGTAGTGATTGCATTCCACCGATGGATGTCACAGCTGAATTCAATAAATGGACAGCTGAACTGCACACCCATGTACAACTATTCCAAATGTGCTGCAAAGGCTCCAATGAACAATTACTGTACTGCCAATAATAAGCTAATCAATCAACAAACATACTTAGTTTTTTATCTATTTATGGGACACCGGTGTCACTGGCTGGCCAACATTTATTGACTTTTGTCCATCCTGAGTTGGCTTGAGAAGGGGGTGGTCAGCTACCTGCTTGAAACACTGCACTCTATGTGCTGTGGTTTGACACATAAAGTTGTGAGAAAGGCAATTTCAGGATTTTGACCCAGCAACTGTGAAGGAATGGTAATATATTTCCAAATCAGGATAGTGGCTTGGAGGGGAACTTGTATGTGGCAGGGTGTTTCATGTGTCTGCTGCCCTTGTCTTTCTAGATGGAAGTGGTCATGGGTTTTGAAGGTGCTGTCTAAGGATCTTTAGTGAATTTTTGTCGTGCCTCCTGTTGCTACTCAGCATCAGTGGTGGAAGGTGTGGATGTGTATGCATGTGGTGCCAATTGAGCAGGCTGCTTTGTCCTGGATGGTGTCAAACTTTATGAGTGATGTTGGAGCTGCACCCATTAAGGTAATTGGAGTGTTCCATCACACTCCTGACTTGTGCCTTGTAGATGGTGAACAGGCTTTGGGAAGTCAAGAGGTGAGTTACTCACTCCAATATTCCTAGCCTCTGCAGATACATGGATTTGAGCCTGTGTCTATGGGAGTTTGCGCATTCTCCTTGTGCTTGCGTGGGTTTTCTCCGGGTGCTCCCACATCCCAAAGTTGTGCTCTTAGGCTGATTGGCAGAACAAATTCTCCCTAAAGTGTCTCAAATTTGGTTCTAATGCATAGATTTATAAACGTAGACAGGGATGGCAGGGATCACGGGTAGAGGCGGGAACATCGGGGTGGCGGCGCAGGCTTGTTGGGCCGAAGGGCCTGTTTCCCATGCTGTTTTGAACTTTGTTCTTTGTTCTTTATTATCTGAATGTGTGAAGTGTTTATTTAAGGTGGGTGATCACATGCCACAAGTAGAGATAAATGGTTTGGATTATAGTGACATGGTGACCAGGTGACGAAAGCTGGGAAATGAATATTCCAGGGGACAAAACTTTTCAAAGTGAGAGAATGGGGGAAAAAAAAGGAGGTTGATAGTAAATGATGACACAAGGACTGTCTTAAAAAAGGACCTTAGCTCAGAAGATCAGGAAATAGAATTAATGTGGACAGAGATTACGAATAGCATAGGTCATAAAATATTAGTAAGAATAGTTTATAGGGCCTCCATACAGTAGCTTTGCTCTTAAATAGGACATTAAGCAGAAAGTAATGCTCATTTGTAACAAATATTGTGAACCAAAACTTCCACGCTCCAGGGCAGTATATCTGAGGAAGGGGATGGGGGAAGGTGGCAGCTGCCCAGCAGTCTTTAAACTTCCGGAGGGCAATTGTCATGCTTTGAGAAGATGCAGTTCAAATGGCAAATTTTGAATGGTGCAGACTGTCCTAGAACAATAATTACCCAGAAAAGGTCGGAAGAACCATAACTATTTCTGTGTAACTCTAACATTGATCCAGCCTGACCACCTGTGGGACATCTTCTCCCCATGTCACCCCCAAGTCCCTGCACCCCATTTTTCATAGCTCTCCATTCAGAAATGCACCCATCCACTGCTAACCTCTGTCTTCTTTGACCGTGCTGGTTTTGTATCCATCTTGCCAGCTCACTTCTGATCCCATGTGACTTCACTTTTTGCACCAGTCTGCTATGAGAGACATTGTCAAATGCCTTACTAAATTCCATGTAGACAACATCCACTGTCCTACCCTCATCAATCATCTTCGTTACTTCCTCGAAAAATTTGATAAAATTTGTGAGACACGACCTCCCCTTCACAAAACAATGTTGCTCCTCACTAATACTTGCACTTATTTCCAAGTGGGAATAAATCCTGTCTCAAAGAATCTTCAAAGAATAATCTCCCTAATCCTCTCCAGTAATTTCCAAGGTATAGATTACCAAATCAAGGAAGCCATGTTGGAGTTGTTGTGGGGGGAAAAGCAGGTAAAACTAAAGGAGGTATAATTGTTAATGGGAAACAAAGCAGCGAATTAACATGTGAGGAGGAAGTTTCAATGACATGGAAAACTATGAAAAAGTTCAAAGGAAGAAGAACTCAGGAGCTGTTATTAATGGAGATCACAATAAGAAGTCTCACAACACCAGGTTAAATTCCAGATGAAGGAACAATGCTCCAAAAGCTCATGATTCCAAATAAGCCCATTGGACTTTAACCCAGTGTTATGAGCCATCTTACTGTGCCTACCCCAGTCCAACGCCAGCAACTCCACATCATTAATAGAGATGTTAGAATCCTCAAAGAATAAAGGAAGGTATTAAAAACTGAAATTCTTTGAGGATATTATGAGCACAATGAACAACAGGGAACCTGTGGATATGGTGTGTCTGGATTTCCAAAAGGCATTTGACAAGGTGCCACACAAAAGACTCCTGCATAAGATAAAGGTGCACTGTGTTCCAGATAACACACTGGCATGGATAGAGGATTGTTTAGCTAACAGAGTGGGGATGAATGGGTGTTTTTCTGGTTGGTGATCACTGACTAGTGGTGTGCCACAGGGATCAGCGTTGGGGCTGCAATTGTTTACAATTCACATAGATGATTTGGAATTGGGGACCAAATGTAGTGTGTCAAAGTTCATAGATGATACTCAGGTGAATGCGCAAAGAACACTGAAGGTCTAATTCAAATAGGAAATATACAACAAATGGCAGAATCCTTAAGTCTTGATAGGGAGAGCTATTTGCGTGTACAGGTACTGAAAGTGGCAATGCAGGTGCAGAAGATAGTCAAGAAGATATACGGCATGCTTGCCTTCATCGGCCAGGGCATTGAAATTAAAAATTGCCAAGTTATGTGGCAGCTTTATAGAACCTTAGTTAGGCTACACTTGGAATATGATGTTCAGTTTTGGTCACAAGACTACCAGAAGGATGTGGAAGCTTTGGAAAGAATACAGAAAAAATTTACAAAGATATTGTCTGGGATGGAGGGCATCAGTTATGAGGAGAGGTTGGAGAAAGTTGGTTTGTTCTCACTGGAACGACAGAGGTTGAGGGGTGACCTGATTGAAGTCTCCGGGATTGTGAGAGGAATGGACAGAGTGGATAGTCAGAAGCTTTTTCTCAGGGTGGAAAAGTCAATTACTAATGAGTGTAGGCTTAAGTGCGAGGGGCAAGGTTTAAAGGCGATGTGCAAGGCAGATCTTTTACATGGAGATGGTGGATGCCTAGAACTCATTAATGGAGAGGTAGTGGAAGCAGATACGATAGTGAGTTTTGAGAGGCATGAAGAGGATGAGAATGGAGGGACACAGTCCCTGGAAGGTTAGGGGATTTTGGTTAAGTGGTCTGTGCAGACTTGAAGGGTCTAAGAGCCTGTTCCTATGCTGTAATTTTCTTTGTTCTTTGTCTGCAGAGGGATATAGATAGTTTAAGTGAATTGGCAAGGATCAAGAAGATGGAATACAATGTTGGTAAATGTGAGGTCATCCATTTTGGTGGGAATAATAGCAAAATGGACCTGGCAAATGGAAAGAATAATAGTAAAATAGACTATTATTTAAATGGTGAAAAATTACAACATGCTACTGTGCAAAAGGACCTGGGGTCCTTGTGCATGAATCACAAAAACTAAGTTTGCAGGTGCAGCAGGTGATCAAGAAGGCAATTGGAATGTTGGCTTTTATTGCGAGAGGGATGGAGTATAAAAGCAGGGAGGCCTTGCTGCAGTTGTACAGGATACTGGTGAGGCCGCACCTGGAGTATTGTGTACAATTTTGGTCCCTTTATTTAAGAAAGGATATATTCTCTTTGGAGGGGGTGCAGAGAAGGTTCACCAGGTTGATTCCGGAGATGACGGGGTTAGCTTTTGAGGAGAGATCGAGTAGACTAGCCCTGCTCTCATTGGAGTTTAGAAGGTTGAGGAGAGATCTTACAGAGATATATAAGATAATGAATGGGCTAGACAGGGTAGAAGCAGCGAGTTATTTCCACTTAGAATGGAGACATGAACTAGGGGGCACAGCCTCAAAATACGGGGGAGTCAATTTAGAACAGAGTTGAGGAGGAACTTCTTCTCCCAGAGGATAGTGAATCTTTGGAATTCTCTACCCATTGAAGCAGTAGAGCTACCTCATTTTGACCAATAAGGGAACTAAAGGTTATGGGAAGCAGACGGGTAAGAGGAACTGAACCACTATCAGATCAGCCATGATCTTATTGAATGGCAGAGCAGGCTCAAGGGGCTAGATAGCCTATTCTAGCTCTTATTTCTTATGTTCTTATGTTTTATAAGATAGAAGCAAGGAGGTTGTTTCCAGTGGCAAGTGAATCTAGAACTAGGAGCATGGCCTCAAAATAAAGGGGAGCGTGTTTTGGACTGAGTTGAGAAGGAACATCTTTGCGCAAAGGGGTATAAATCAGTGGAATTCCCTGGCCAGTGAAGCAGTTGACGCTATTTGTTAAATGTTTTTAAGGCAAAGACCGTTGGATTTTTGAACAGTAAAGGAATTAAGGGTTATGATGAACAGCAGAATAAGTGGAGTTGAGTCCACGAAAAGATCAGCCATGATCTTGTTGAATGGGAGAGCAGACCTAGTTCTTATGCTCTTATGTATAGAACTTTGCTGACGCCATAGCTGGAGAAATGAGATCCTACAGCTGAATGCATGGCTAAAGGACTGGTGTAGGGCAGAGGGTTTCATATTTGTGGATAACTGGGAAGTCTTTGTAAAAGAAGGGCACCTGTATAGAAGGGACAGGGAACACTTGAATAGGAAGGGTGTGAATATCTTAGCTGGGAGGTTAGCTGGAGTGTTTCAGCAGGATTTAAACTAATATGGAGGGGGGGAGGGGCTGAGACCAACAGCTTGGTAGAGAGCGAGATGGGAGATAGAGTCAGCTTGGATGAGAAGAGAGGCACCAGGGAGAAGGAGGTTCCGAGTGGGCTTGGAGGTCCGGAGTGTGTCTGTTTCAATGCGAGGAGCGTAACGGGAAAAATGGATGAACTTAGGGCCTTAATGTTTGCGATGAAGTTGGATGTGGTTGTGGTGACGGAGACGTGGTTAAAGGAAGGGGAGCAGTGGCAACTGAACATTCCTGGGTATGAGTGTTTCAGGCGTGACAGAGGAGGGTCCAGAAGAGGTGGAGAAGTGGTGTTGTAGTTAAGGAGAGCATCACGGTGGTGCAGAGTGAGGACAATACAGAGGAGTTAGGAGTGGAGTCACTGTGGGTGGAGTTGAGGAATAGAAAGGGGGCGATTACTATGCTGGGGGTGTATTATAGGCCACCCAACAGCATGCGGGTAGTTGAAGAAGGCATATGTAAAGACATTTTGGATAGGTGCAGAAAGAACAGAGTCGTAATAGTGGGAGATTTTAATCTTCCTAGGGTGGATTGGAAAGTACCTAGAGCTGGGAGTTTGGACGGACAGGAATTTGTAAAATGTGTACTGAAAGGATCGTTGGAGCAGTATGTGGCTAGCCTGACTAGAGAAGGGGCTATATTGGATTTAGTTCTGAGTAATGAGCCAGGGCAGATGGTTGATGTTGTAATTGGGGAACATGTGGCTAACAGTGACCACAATTTAGGATACATGGAAAAGGATGCTTGTTGCCCTAGGGGCAGGGTGCTGAATTGGGGGAAGACTAACTACAGTCAGATTAGGCAAGAACTTAGGGAAACTGATTGGGAACAGTTGTTTGAGGGTAAGTCCACACTAGGCATGTGGGACTCTTTCAAGGAATACTGAAAATGTTGCAAGATAAATATGTGCCGGCCAAGAGGAAAGATGGGAAAGGTAGGATTAGAGAGCCATGGATTACTAGGGATATTGAGGACTTGGTTAGGAAGAAAAGAGAGGCGTATGATAGGTTGAAGCAGCTGGGAACCGAGACAGCATTGAAGGAATATAGAGAGAGTAGGAGGGAGCTCAAACGGGGAGTTAGAAGGGCAAAAAGGGGGCATGAAATGATTTTGGCGGATCGGATTAAGGAAAATCCAAAGGCTTTTTATTCCTATGTTAGGAATAAAAGGGTGGTTAGTGGAAAAATCGGACCTCTTAGGGACAGAGGAGAGGAACTGTGCTTAGAGCCCGAGGGAATGGTGGAGATCCTGAATGAATACTTTGCATCGGTATTCATGAAGGAGAGGGGCTTGTTGACAGCTCCTGTCTCTGAGGGAACTGTGGACCAGTTGAGGGAAATATCCATACTGAGGGAGGAAGTGTTAGAGCTTTTAGGTAGCATTAAAACTGATAAATCTCCGGGCCCTGATGGCATTTATCCCAGGCTGCTTAGGGAGGTGCGAGGTGAAATTGCTGGGCCTCTGACGCAAATCTTTGTCTCTACTTGGACACAGGTGATGTCCCAGAGGATTGGAGAATAGCTAATGTTGTACCGTTGTTTAAAAAGGGTAGTAGGGATAACCCTGGAAATTATAGTCCGGTGAGTTTGACATCAGTGGTAGGGAAGCTATTGGAGGGGATTCTTAGAGATAGGATGTATAGGCACTTAAAGCATTGCAATCTGATTAGGGATACACAGCATGGATTTGTTAAGGGGAGGTCGTGCCTTACAAATCTGGTAGAATTTTTTGAGGAGGTGACGAAAACGGTGGACGAAGGGTGAGCCATTGATGTCGTCTATATGGATTTTAGTAACGCATTTGACAAAGTCCCTCATGGGAGGTTAGTTGAGAAGGTCAAGGCTAATGGGATACAAGGACAGGTAGCTAAATGGACAAGTAACTGGCTTGCTAATAGGAGACAGAGAGTAATAGTGGAAGGGTGTTTCTCTAACTGGAGGTCGGTCACTAGTAGTGTGCCGCAGGGCTCGGTACTGGGACCTCTTCTATTTGTAATATATATAAATGACTTGGAAGAGAGAGTAAGTGGAGTGATCAGCAAGTTTGCAGACGACACAAAGATGGGTAGACTTGCGGATAGTGAGGATCCTTGTCAGGCGATGTAGCAGGACATAGGCTGGTAGCTTGGGCAGACAATGGCAGATGGAATTCAATCCTGATAAATGTGAGGTGATGCATTTCGGGAGGAAGAATGTAGAGGGGAGGTATATGATAAAGAGTAGACCTATTAAGAGTATAGAAACACAGAGGGACCTGGGGTTGCAGGTGAACAAGTCTCTGAAGGTGGCAGAGCAAGTGGAGAAGGTTGTGAAGAAAGCATATAGTATGCTAGCCTTTATAGGAAGGGGTATAGCGTACAAGAGCTGGCCTTTAATGTTGCAGTTGTATAAAACGTTGGTTAGACCTCATTTGGAATACTGCGTCCAGTTCTGGTTGCTTTACTACCTGAAGGATGTGGAGACTCTGGAGAGAGTGCAGAGGAGGTTTACTAGGATGCTGCCTGGTATGGAAGGTCTGAGTTACGAGGAGAGGTTAGGCAAATTGGGACTGTTTTCCTTAGAAAGACATAGACTTAGAGGAGATCTGATAGAGGTGTACAAGATTATGAAGGGGATAGATAGAGTAAACAGGGTTAAGCTTTTTCCTACGATTGACTCAATTAGCACGATGGGTCACGGGCTTAGGGTGAAGGGGGTAAGGTATAATTTGGATGCTAGTGGGAGTTTTTTCACACAGAGGGTGGTGGGGGTATGGAATGCGCTGCCAAGTAAAGTGGTGGAGGCAGGTACTCTAGAGTTATTTAAGAAATACTTAGATGGGCACACAAACAGAATGGGAATGGATGGGTAAAGAAAACTGATTTAAAATAGGGATCATGAGCCTTGGGAGTCCCTGAAGTGTGTAAATAGATGATGATATTGATGTACTTGTTTTTATCCTACAAGTGCTTTGGTCCACCTTGTTGTCTAACGAGGGGCATACACGCGATGGGTCATGAGAGGGCTGCTCTTGGATATTTTTCGAGAGTATCCTAGTGCTTCACGTCGTTAGTGTACGCTTGACCTGGACCATTTGATGGGCAACACGACAGCTCAGTGACTATCGCTGTGCTGTGCAGATACATGGATTTGGGCTGTGTCTGTGGGAGTTTGTGCATTCTCCCCGTGCTTGCGTGGGTTTTCTCCGGGTGCTCCGGTTTCCTCCCACATCCCAAAGATGTGCTCTTAGGCTAATTGCAAAACAAATTCTCCCTAAATTGTCTCAAATTTGGTTTTTAATCCATAGATCTATAAACATGGACAGGGATCACGGGTAGAGGTGGGAACATTGGGGTGGCGGCGCAGGCTCGTTGGGCCGAAGGGCCTGTTTCCCGTGCTGTTTTGTTCTTTGTACTGTGTGCAGTTCTGGTCACCAGTTATAGGAAAGGTGCGACTGCATTGTAGGCGCTGCAAAGAAGATTCACCAGGATGTTGTCTGGGATGAAATGTTTAAGTTATGAAGAGAGGTTGGATAAGCTTGGGTTGTTTTTGATGGAGCAGAGTACACTGAGTGGCAATCTGATCGAGATGTACAAGATTATGAAGGATATGGACTTGGGGGCTAACAAGCATCTGTTCCTGTAGTTGAAGGATCAGTCTTGAGGGGACACAAGTTAAAAACAGGGGCAGGAGGTTTGGAGGGATGTGAAGAAAACCTTTTTTCACCCAGAGGGTGGTGATGGTCTGAAATGCGTTCCCTGTGAAGGTGATGGTTGTTTGTCTACATTCTTTAAACTGTATTTGGACAAGCACTTGATACATCATAACATTGAGGGTTATGAACTAAATACTGATAAATGGGATTAGATAAGTAGGTCAGGTGGTTCTGATGTGTCGGTGTAAACTTGATTGGTCAAATCTGCACTCTAGAACATAGAACATAGAACATTACAGCACAGAACAGGCCCTTCGGCCTTCGATGTTGTGCCGACCAAAATAAAAAGCAATGCCCCTCCAAACTAAACCATTCCCTTCTCTTCCATATACTTATCAACTAACCTCTTAAACGCCACAAAACTTGGCGCATCTACAACTGCTGCAGGCAGGGCATTCCACTCCCGAACCACCCTTTGGGTAAAGAACCTACCTCTGATATCCGTCCTATAACTATCACCCCTTAATTTAAAGCTGTGTCCCCTCGTGCTAGCTTTCTCCATCCTAGGAAAAAGGTATCACTGTCCACCCTATCTAAACCTCTAATCATCTTATATGCTTCAATAAGATCCCCTCTTAGCCGCCTCCTTTCTAACGAAAAAAACCTCAAATCCTTCAACCTCTCTTCATAGGACCTGCCCTCCATACCAGGCAACATCCTGGTAAACCTCCTCTGTACCCTCTCCAATGCCTCCACATCTTTCTTATAATGTGGGGACAAGAACTGCACACAATACTCCAAGTGCGGCCGCACTAGAGTTTTGTACAGTTGCAACATGATGCTGCGGATCCTAAATTCAATCCCCCTACCAATAAAAGCTAAGACTCCATATGCCTTCTTAACAACTTTATCCACTTGACTGCCTACTTTCAGGGATCTATTGACACATACACCAAGATCCTTCTGTTCCTCAACACTATTAAGAGCCCTACCATTAGCCCTATACTCTGTGATTCTTGTTACTAGTCGAGTAGATAAATGGGAATCAGTGGACACAATATATGTCAGTTTCCAAAAGGAGTTTGATAACATGTCATACAAAAAATCAGTATGTAAGATAAGGGCTTCCAGAGATGGGAGGATGATTATTTAATGGGCAGCAAACAAAGTACATTTCAAATTGGGTGACAAGAATGAGTGCTGGAGCTTCAGCTATGAAAGAGAAATTGAGAGTAGTGTACCTAAAAGTGTTGATGAAAAGCTAGGACAAAAAGAAGCTGAAAGAGGATATTGATAGATGACAACAAGGTGACACATGAGATTATTCATTTTAGTGGTAAGGATAGAAAAATGAATATTTTTTACAAGTCATGAACTTATCAGTGATGTTCAGAGATACTTGGGTGGCATGTACAAGGATCACAGCAAGTTAGCAGATACAGCATAGACTGGGAAGGCAAATGGCATTTTAGTTTTTTTTCCAAAGGGACTGGATTACCGAGCAGGAAATAATATCCTCTAATGAAATAAAGAAAGGGACTTGGGAGTCAACCCATATCCCTCATGTTACTCTTTACAGTTTAATAAAACACCGTTTTTCGGTTTTTTCAATAACGGGTATGTTCCTTTCAAACTGATTATGTTTTTTGCTTGTTTCTAGCTGCTGGTTGTCTTTGGAAGGAGGCCTCCTTTATGCATTTGTTGGACCAGCTGCAATCATTGTATTGGTAAATTGTACTTTTTAATGATGCACATTACATGACTTGGACAAATGTCATGTAACTAAATATTGTAAGAAGTCTCACAACACCAGGTTAAAGTCTAACAGGTTTATTTGGCAGCAAAAGCCAGTAGCTTTCGGGCACCTGCTGAAAGGGCAGCAAGCACTCTGAAAGCTAGTGACTTTTGCTACCAAAGAAAAACCTGTTGGATTTTAACCTGGTGTTATGAGACTTCTTACTGTGTTTACCCCAGTTCAACAGTGGCATCTCCAGATCATATAACTGAATATTAACAGCTTGACATGGATGCATGCCATGAGTCATGGAGATCGTTCATAGAAACCTATGCTTTACACTTGCTTTATTTTGGAAATTGAAGGAACAAGTTATTAACTCTGACTTTCTGATCCCCAAATTTTGTCAACTGTTGGCTTTTCTGGATTCATTTATACACAAATGAGTATGTGTTGCTTTATCAGTATTTCTGTTAAGCAACTCTTGTGTTCTGCATTTTGACCAAACGTGTTGAAAAACTAAAGGTTATTGACCAGAGGAAATTTACTAGCAGTTCTTTAGCATGCTGATATACAAGGCAACAAAAGGAAGTCAGAATACCTCATTAGGATCTTTTAGAACTAACTGGTCTTTAAGAATGTGGACAAATATTTTAAATATTATTTTATCAATTTGATTCAAAGTAGTTGATCAATAAACAACCAATTTCATATAAACACCATCGGTGAAACCTCTCAACTTATGGAGCTCAAAAATAATTTTATTTATTAATTAGATATAGATGTAGCTGTTCATTGCCCATTCCTAATTGCCACTGAACTGAGTGGTTTGCTAAGGCACTTGTGAGTCAACCACATTGCTGTGGGACCGGAGTCACATGTAGGCCACACCAGGTAACGATGGCAGATTTTCTTCCTTAAAGAAATTAGTTAAGCAGATGTTTTTTTATGACAATTTTAACAATGGTTTCATGGTCATTATTAGACTTTATTTTTATTGTATTCAAATTTCACCGTCTGCCATTGACTGGTTGAAATCCAGGTTTACAGAGCACTGCCTTGAGTCTCTGGATTACAAGCCCAGTAACAATACTACTACCACCACTTCCTACTCTCACACGTTACAAACTGATGATTCTCCAGAACACAACATTTTTGTCAAATCTTCAACTGACACAGAGCAGTGCAATTTTTGTGAACTGAATTAAAGCCTGTAAGAGCTTATTTTTTTTACCCCTGGAGAAAATGTGGACTTCGCTTCAGTTGTGAAAAATGCTTCTTGATTAGAACTGTCTGAAATACATTGCCTCCTTACTCTTGGTTTTCATTTACAAGGTAAACATGCTCATTGGGATCATAGTGTTCAACAAACTTATGTCCCGTGACGGAATTTCAGATAAGTCCAAAAAGCAGCGAGCTGGGTAGGTATTGACTTTTGTGTTTTTACTGTAATTTGACATTTTATTTTGTTTAGCTTGCACTCTATTTTGTGATATTGAATGTCACATTTGAAATTACCACTACACTGCACCTGTCAATTATCTTTTTATTTTCTTTTTTGTAATCCTGTTAATTAAAATTCCTCAACATTCAATTGAATCCTATCAGATTGATTTCAGGAGTAATGTTTATACGTAATCGCCTTACTCTAAAATCTCTTAGAATGTCTCAGAACTTAAAAAGACCCCACTTCTTTGAGGATGACTGAATTTTCAGGAATCGCAAGCTCAGCTGACTTCTCATTTTGAACTGTATGGTTGGAAAATTGTGCTGCATGCTCAGGGTAAACAACCAACTGAAAGTCACCACTGACTTTCACCCAGCAGAGAACAGCTCAGATAAATGATATCACCAAGACAAGTTGCAGACTGCCATATAAAGTACAGTCATGGAGAAATGTGACCACT
The DNA here is from genome assembly GCA_024679065.1 of Sphyrna mokarran. Taxonomy (NCBI): domain Eukaryota; kingdom Metazoa; phylum Chordata; class Chondrichthyes; order Carcharhiniformes; family Carcharhinidae; genus Sphyrna; species Sphyrna mokarran. The sequence continues at coordinate 43,164,555 of JAGIQG010000024.1, forward strand.
GTATATAATGCATGGAATTATTACAATGAAGGCCGGAAGAATTATGCAAGCTTTAATACCCAGAAATCACGTGGCGGTAATCAGTTAGGAATGGCGTAACATAGCAAGAATGTGTGTTCCCTATTTGGAAAAGCTTTGAAAAAGGGCCTGAGGAATTTTTTTTTGCTTCGAAGAGAACACAAGAATAAAGCGTAACTCCTTCACAGTTTAAGTTGTTATTTTTCAGAATGAATGCCCGCAGAGCATGACAAATACTGAATCAATCAAAGCTTTGAAAAAGCCAACAAGACTCATTCATAATTCAGTAAACTAATGATGCAGTCTCAACCTGTCATTACAATAATTAGCAAACCACGAACCAAGTCACTTTGAACAAAAACAATTAAAGTTAAGGATATGTCTGACATTCTTAAGTTGCCAGAAATCAAAGAGCTTTCCTGAACTGAATAGTACAAGTACACAGCTAGAATGTACAGAATAAAGAATGGCAAGAGAAAGCATTAGTTAAGTCAGGTGTGGGTCCGGTGTGGAGCTTGCATCACTCCAGTAGCCTCTCTCTTTGTGATGGTTTCAGAAGGGTGGTGGTTGAGCAGGGTAGATGTCCATAATCAACTTGTGTGACAGCAAAATACAAGCAAGAATAAATTTCCAGCTGTCTTTAAATTACACTTGATTAGTAAATTCCCCTCTGATACCCACAAGGTGATCAAACCAAATCCACACTAGCGTTGACAACTCAATACTGTACCTACCTTTTTCACCAGATCATCTTCACCCAACCAGAAAGAAATTTAGTTCTCCTCTGAAGGGGCAACCTCTTCCAGAAATCCACTCTTCTCTGGGAATTGAACCTTCTCTAGATATCTCACCTAGTTCTGACTTTCTACAAGTTTTAATTGTGACTTTTGATCTTCCAGAATTTATCCACTTCTAATATTTAACTATTAATTCAAACTAAGCAAATTCCCTTATTCACCTCATTATCTTACACACCTCTACAAGATACCTCTTCAGCTCCATCTGTATCTTTAAGAGTAACTAAGATGTTTTTCTTTATTTGCTCGGAATTAACATAGTACCACTTCTCTGTATCCTTTCAAAAACCTCAACAATACTAACTTTTCAATCATCTTTAAATGATGAATGTGATCATTAAGAGCAAATGGCACTTCCTCAGCAATATAAAAACAAAATACTGCGGATGCTGGAATCTGAAACAAAAGCAGAAAATGCTGGAAGCTGAGAGCAAAAGGCGTCAGCAAAGACTGATGAGCATGGAGGGGGTGTGGGGGGATGTGGGGCAGGGTGTGGCTGGAATGGGACAAAAGGAGTGTGAATGAGGGTAGAAATACAGAAGGCTGAGAAGGTGCTAAAAAGTGTTCATTCAGTGATCAGAATGCGAGAATAGCAGGACAGAGATGCAGATTGTTGAAGGATTGCTGGGATGGGTGCAGGAAGGAGAGCTGGAGTGGAAAGTGGAAAAATGGAGGCAAGAAAGAAGGATGAAAAAATGGATGAATAGGATGAAACAAAATAAAATAAAATAAATGGAAATGGGATGAAGGTAAAAATTAAACCCTTTCACACGATATGAGCAACGTTGACAAGACAGCCTTTATTGTCCATCCCTTATTACTCCGAGAAAGTGGTGGTGAAAGGCACTGCAGTCTGCATGTTTAGTTATCTTCCGTGCTTTTATAAATGGAGCTCCAGGATTTTGATCCAGCAACATTGAAAGAATGGCGATGTAGTTCTGAGCCAGGTTGGTGTGTAATTTGGTGACATTTTGCAAGTGAGAGCGTTCTCATGTTTCTGCTGCCCTTGCCCTTCTAGGTGGTAGAGGATACAGGTTTGGAAGGTACTGTCACAGAAGCCTTGATGGGTTACAGCAGTGCATCTTTTAGATTGTACATGCTGCTGCAACTTGCAATGGTGGCAGAGAGAGCAATTCTTTAAGGTGGTAACTAAGGCTACTTTATCCTGGATAATTTCAAGATATTTTTGCAGCTTCATTCAGCCATTCCATCACACACCTAACTTGTGCCTTGTAGATGGTGAAAATGCTTTCTGGAATCAGGAAGTGGGTTACTTGGCTCTGGCCTGTTCCTTTGTCTCAGTATTTGTGTGGCTGGTCCATTAATGTTTCTGGTGATTGTTGACCCTTTCACATCACATCCAGGATGTTGATAGTAGAGGATTCAGTGATAGTAAATGCTATTGAATATTATGGGCAGATGGTTAGATTCTGTCTTGTCTGAGATTATCATTGCCTGGCACTTGTGTTGCAAATGTTACAAACCAAGCCTGAATAATGTCCAGATATTAATAATCTCATTATTTGAGGAGTTGTCAGTGAAACTAAACACTGCAATTATCAGTAACATCCCTACTTCTGACCTTATGATGGAGAGAAGATCATTGAGTTGAAGATGATTATGCTTGGACATGTCATAACCAGCTTTTTTCGTAATAATTGAGACTCCTACTGGTGGAAAGTTTTTTCCTTGATTCCTATTGAATTCAATTTTACAAGGGCTTCTTGATGCAACATTGAGTCAAATATTGTCTTGGAGACAAACACATTTCCTTTCCCCTCATCTCTAGCATTTGATTCTGGACCCAAGCTGTAAAGAGGTCTGCAGCCAAGTCATTCTAGCAGAAACTTGACTGAGCAGATTCTTAGCGATGAAGTACTAGTGACACCATTGTCAATTACATCCTCCATGAGATTGATTGCTGATGACTGAGACTGCATTAAAGAGACAATAATTGGCCAGATAGGGATTTCTGCTTTTTGTTGATATACACGAGAAGGCCTTAACCGGATATGTACTCTCACTCGAGCCTGACCAAGGATACAAGGATAAAATAGTTTTCACCTCACCCTAATTGATGCTTCACAGCATTGCTTCTTTAGAGATCTATGCACTAGAATACGCAGATCTCTTTTCTTTGCTCTCCTCCAGCTCTAATGCTTTTCCTTGGAGGGTGTATTTATGTTTGCATTCACCTGCCCACATGCATGAATGGTGCATTTTTCCAAACTAAATCTTACTGATCAGTCAAAAACCTAATCTCCCAACACATCAAGACTTGCCTGAAGCAATGGAGCACATTCCTAACATTCCCAAATAATGTTAGTATATTTTTTACAATTTTGCACCTACAACTAGACCATTAATTAAAACAAGTAAAGAGCATCAGCTCAGTGTTGGTTCCAATGGGACACTGCTGGCAACAGGTCTCCAAAGAAATCCAAAGGCACTTTTAAGTACTTCCTGATCTACAAGCCAACCACAGTCCAGATCAATATATTATCGCTACTGCCCTGATATCTGAGATACAATCTTGTAGGAATGATTCTCCTGTAGTTCCCATTGTCAATTGTAACCACTTCCACACTACAGAAGGTGGGTTCCAGCTCTCTGCCTATGCTCCAGACTCCTCCCTGCTCATTGACATTGAGTGCAGACTTTCCAGAACGCATACCAGGCACAAAACATTTCTATAGGCATATCAATCCACCTTCTGCTGCAGATCACTCCAGTGATGCTCTACCATTGCAGCAGAAATAATAATCAATCTGACTCTCCAACAAGCTGGTTCTTGTGCTAACCTTGTTTCATAAGAACATAAAAAATAGGAACAGGAGTAGGCCATCTAACCCCTCGAGCCTGCCCTGCCATTCAATAAGATCATGACTAATCTGAAGTGGATCAGTTCCGCTTACCTGCCTGCTCCCAATAACCCTGAACTCCCTTATCGATCAGAAATCTATCTACTTAAACATATTCAATGAAGTAGCCTCCATGGCTTCAATGGGCAGAGAATTCCAGAAATTCACTACTGTCTGAGAGAAGAAGTTTCTGCTCAACTCTGTTCTAAACTGCAACCACCACCTCTTCCACCCCCCACCCCCCTCGCTTATTTTGAGGCTCTGCTCTCTAGTGGTGGTTTCCTTTCTAAGTGGAAAGAATTTCTCTACCTCTACCCTATTTCAGCTCTAGATATTTGTGCCCAATCAGCACATACAGATTCCACTTTTAAGCTATCCTCTAAAGTACATGTGGTACAGCATCTGAATTGGTGTCTGCATGTGTTTCTACTTCTTTGCTGTCTTCCTGCTTTTCTAATTTTTCTCCTACACTTTTCTTTGGTTGTAATTCTTCACCAGCTGAATGGAGAAATGCACAAAGATAGAACATAGAACATTACAGCACAGAACAGGCCCTTCGGCCTTCGATGTTGTGCCGACCAATATAAAAAGCAATGACCCTCCAAACTAAACCATTCCCTTCTAAACAATTCCCATAGGATTATGATAACAGCATGTATGGAAAACAAGAAGTGCATGCTTATACCAACTGAAGTTTGTAAATCAGGAGAGATTTAAAAGATAAAGGGAAATCACCTTCAGTACTTATTTCCCTGTCACTGCCTTGGCTGCTGCAATATTGGCAACTAGCATCTTCTCCAAAAGGTAAATGAGGACAGGGTAGCTGTCCTTATCAAAGAACAGCAAAGAACAAAGCAGCACGGGAAACAGGCCCTTCGGCCCAACGAGCCCGCGCCGCCACCCCGATGTTCCCACCTCTGCCCGTGATCCCTGTCTATGTTTATAGATATGTGGATTAAAAACCAAATTTGAGACAATTTAGGGAGAATTTGTTTTGCCAATTAGCCTAACAGCACATCTTTAGGATGTGGGAGGAAACCAGAGCACCTGGAGAAAACCCACGCAAGCACGGGGAGAATGCGCAAACTCCCACAGACACAGGCCCAAATCCATGTATCTGCACCTCACAGCGATAGTCACTGAGCTGTCATGTTGCCCATCAAATGGTCCAGGTCAAGTGTTCACTAACGATGTGAAGCACTAGGATACTCTTGAAAAAAAAATTCAAGAGCAGTCCTCTCACAACCCATCGCGTGTATGCCCCTTGTTAGACAACAAGGTGGACCAAAGCACCTGTAGGATAAAAACAAGTACATCAATATCATCATCTATTTACACACTTCCCAGAAACTCCAAGGCTCATGATCCCTATTTTAAATCAGTTTTCTATACCCCTCCATTCCTATTCTGTTCATGTGCCCATCTAAGTTTTTCTTAAATAACTCCAGAGTGCCTGCCTCCACCACTTTACTTGGCAGCGCATTCCATCCAAATTATACCTTACCCCCCTCACCCTAAGCCCATGACCCCTCGTGCTATTCGAGTCCATCCTAGGAAAAACCTTAACCCTGTTTACACTATCTATACCCCTCATAATCTTGTACACCTCTATTAGATCTCCTCTAAGTCTACGTCTTTCTAAGGAAAAAAGTCCCAATTTGCTTAATCTCTCCTCGTAACTCAGACCCTCTGCCACTTAGGTAAATCTTGCATCACTTAAAAGCCACCTTGTCCTGCAAGAGAGAAGTAAGTGTGTCAACAAATGTGGTGCAGTTGTTTGGATCATATGGCTATCATAAGAATATAAAGATCAGGAATAGAGTGCATGGCCTGTCAAACCTGCTTCGTCATTTAGTACAATCATGGCTGATTTTGTGCCCCAGCTGCACTTTTTCACTGCTTAGCGTATTTCTGGATTCCCTGAAACAAAAAAATCTGTCTGTCTCAGCCATAAAGATATTTAACAATGGAACATTCACATTCCTCTGAGGGAGAGAATTCCAAAGATTTGCAGTCTTTTCAAAAAAACTTTCCTCATCTCAGTCCTAAATGATTAGCTCCTAAGCCTAAAATTGTGCCCTGTGTTTTAGATCATCCCAGCTAGAGGAAACAATGTCTTAGTGTTCACTCTTTCAAACCTCTTTAGAATCTTGGATGTTTCAATGGGATTACCTCATCCTGAACTCCAGAGAGTATAGGCCCAATTTGCACAGCCTCTCATCCCAAGAACCATTCTTGCGAATCTTCATTCTATAGCCTTCCAGGCAAATATGTTCTTCCTTAGACATGATTGAATATCTGGTTCTGAATGAAGGGCTGTTAGATATATTGTGTGTGGTTTGTGCCAGTATTAGGGTGTGAGAGTGAAATGTTAGGTATGAGATCTGAGAGGGATTGTTGATAGTTGAGAAATTGGGGTGTAGTGAATTCAGCAGTCTGTGAGGATAAATGTGCAGTTGATAAAATATGACATTGGAAGATTAATTTATTGACCTTGACCATTTGTTTGAGGTTGATAACCATCTCACAGCATTGCATCCAAGGCTAGAAACCTGGCATTGGCTGCTCCAGCTGCCTGCTCCCATCTGGAAGATTCCTGGTGCTCTGTGGATATAGGACCTCTTTCTTGAGTCTCCTATGGATAAAGGACCTCTTAATTGCTGTTGTTGCTGAGCTTTTTGACTAAGAGCAAGCGTCAGATCAAACTCAAAATGGGGGCAATGCTTTTATCTTATTAGCTTGGATCTTGTTTGTCTCTTTTATGTGGATCATGAATTGGATTCAACTGGATTTTGAATCTGGTTCTTGGGGCAAGCAAGGAATGGATTTGGGTTTGCTCAGTCCACTCTGAGCATTGGCTTTATAACTTTAAGAATGGAGTAATTAAAAAAAAAACTCTGACCTATTATCAATCTCCTGCACCAAGGCCTTTCTGGAATTATTCTTTAGCAGGGCATGGATGTCACTGGCTAAGCCAGTATTTTCATTGTCAGTTCCCTAGTTACATTTGAAAAAGTGGTGGTGAATTGCCTTCTTGAACTGCTGAAGTACATGTAATGTAGATATACCTCCCCTGCTGTTAGAGAGAAAGTTCCAGAATTTTAACAGTGAAAGAACAGTGATATAGTACCAAGTCAAGATATTGTGTGGCTTGAAAGGAAACTTCCAGTTAGTGGTGTTTCCACGTATCAGTTGACCTTGTCCTCCATGGTAGTAGAGGCTGTGGATGCTTTTGAAAGAAACTTGGTGAGCTACTCCAGTGCATCTTGTGGATGGTACACAAAGCTGCTACTGTACATCAATAGTGGACGGAGTGAATGTTGCAGGTGGTGGATGCAGTATTAATTAAGCACCATTCAGGACTGCTTTGACCTGAATGGTGTTGAGTTTCTTGAGTTTGTTGGAGCTGCATTGGTCCAGGTAAACGGAGGGTATTTCATTACATTCCTGACTTGTGCCCTAAAAATGATGGACAGGCTTTGGAAAATCGTTCTCTGCAGATTTCCTAATTGCTGACCAGCTCCTGTAGCCGCATTATTTATACCTCTGTTCAGTTTCTGGTCAGTGGTTATTCCAAGTGTGTTGATAGCAGGAAATTCAGTGATGGTAATGCCGTCTCAAAGTGAGATGGCAGAAATCTCTCTTGATGGAGATAGTCATTGTCTGGCACTTGTGTTGCACAAACATCATTTACCACTTTTCAGCCCAAGAGTTATTGTTGTCCAGTTCTTCTTCATATGAACATGGATTGCTTCATTGCCTGAGGATTCGTGAATAGGGCTGAGCATTGTGCCAATCATCAGTAATCATCTCAACTTCTGGCCTTAGGAACATCATTGACAAAGCAGCTGAAAATGTTTGGGTCTAGGACATTTCTGCAGTGATGTCCTGGGATTGAGACGATTGATCTCTAACAACCATAGCCATTTTCTTTTGTGACAGGTATAACTCTAACTAGTGACGAGTTTCCTCTGATTCCCATTGACTCCAGTTTTCCTAAGGCTGCTTGAATCCACACTCAGTCAAATGCTGCCTTGATGTCAAGGGCAGTCACTCTCACCTCACTTTCAGCTCTTTTGTCCATGTTGTAGTAAGGTTATAATGACATCCAGAATTGAGTGGCCCTGGTGGAACCCACACTAAACATCAGTGAGCAGGATATTGTTGAATGAGTATTGTTTAAAAGCCATGTCAATGACCCCATCAGTTACTTTGCTGAATAATCAAGAGTAGACTGATTAGCTGTGAAGGATTTTTTTGACAGAACATTCCTGGACAATTTTTCACAGGTCAGTGTTACAGCAGTCCTGGATCTGTTTGGCTAAGAGCACAATTCACTCTGGAGCGCAAGTTCTCTATTGCTGGAATGTCTGGATCCATAGCTGTTGAGTTTCCAGTGCCTTCAGCTGTTTCTTGACATCATGTGATGTGAATGAAACTGGCTGAAAAGTGGCAACCGTGATGCAAGGACCTCAGGAGGAGGCCAAGGTAGATCATCCACACACAACTTCAGGTGGAGGCTGGTTGCAAATGCTTTGTCTTTTTCAACGATGTGCTGACCCCCTCCATCTTTAAGGATAGGGTATTTGTGTAGTTTTCCCAAACTGTTGGTTGTTTAAGTGCCCACCACCATTCATTATTGGATGTGGAAGGACTGCAGAACTTAGACCTAATGGATTGGTTGTGGGATCACCTACTTCTGTCAATTGCACGCTGCTTTCACTGCAAGTAGTACTGCAAGTAGTAGTGCATGCAAGTAGTACTGAGTTGTAGGTCCAGCAGGTTGATATGTATGCCTTGTGTTTCTTTTGTCACACTTTCCTGCACTAGTCATTCATTCTCTTGCAATGCCTGAGAACTTTGGAACATTTGCTCTTCCCTGTTGCGCCATTAGTCATCTTTCTTGCAGGTCTGAAAAGATTGTAGCCACCTTCAATAAGTGCTACATTCAGAATGCACCTTGCCTTTAAAAAATGCTTGAATATTCAGTTGAGATAATGTAGGACTATAGAATAAGAGCTGAAGGTGGTGTTAGATTTGATGGATCTTTTTTGACCAGCAGAGACATAATGGACCAAATGGCCTCACATACCATAATATATTCTATGTTTTATATCTTATTTCATTCAGGAATGATGGCTGTAACACTACAGCCCCTTGATGCTCTAGGCTGGCAGATTGTAGAATCGCTATGTGTCCTGCCTGCCTATTGCTTCCTTTCCAGGCCCTCTATGCTCATTGGGGGTGTCCAGGTATTCCCCTGCACTCATTTCCCCTTCCCCACTGCCCTCTTTCTCTAGCTCCTCACATCCCTTTTCTGACAGCATTTAAATTGTTGAAGGGCAAGTCTGCCAGGTCAAGGAGGCTCACACTTTGACTTTTACATTGGTAAGGGGGAGGCCCCATCCCCATTGTAGAATTCATGCCTGATGTTACCCGTGATTTTGTGACACTGTTAGCATGGAATTAAGAGTCTAACATATATGTAATACAAATGATGAAGTACTTTATTTGTTGTCACTTCAACCTTACGCTTCTGTTTTTATGATAAATGAACATTGACTATCTTACGGCATATGAAAAATGTGACCTAATCCATTATAGGTCTTCAATGCTCAAAAATCTCCATACTGCACTCTGAAAGAGTAGAAATACTTTACTCCGATCTTCTAAGAACAGCTGAAGCTGGATGCTAAATTGGCATAGAACATTACAGCACAGAACAGGCCCTTCGGCCTTCGATGTTGCGCCGACCAATATAAAAAGCAATGCCCCTCCAAACTAAACCATTCCCTTCTCTTCCATATACGTATCAACTAACCTCTTAAACGCCACCAAACTTGGCGCATCTACAACCGCTGCAGGCAGGGCATTCCACTCCCGAACCACCCTTTGGGTAAAGAACCTGCCTCTGATATCCGTCCTATAACTATCACTATGTCTCTATGATGAGAATAATATTAATTGTGGTTAGTGTAATTACAAAATATAACAACTAACTTGAAAACCAGGTCAGTAAAATAAATTTAAAATGGATGCCAGACAGGTAGATAGTTGGGATGTTAAGTGCTATTACATTATTGACATTTTTTCCCTTTGACAGCTGGTATTTAATTCAATTATTAAGTAAGGATTGCAAATTGTTCCAAATATCTGTAAAATTCACAATTCAGATGTGCTGTAAAGTAGAAAGTAGTATGCATTTTTCAAAGAGGACTAATGCTTCCTTGTCAGATGATTAAGTGTATAAATAATCATGTAATTGTGGAGAAAAATCTTCTGCGGTTTTTAAAAAGATGAATTATAGATGTTTAATTAAAGATTGAACATTAAGCCAAGCCGTAGGGTGGTGCTGAGGCTTTTTATTGAATGAACTATTGATGAGAAATAAGTGGTTATTGATCATCCTGTTGAAGTAATACATATCAAACTAGTGGCTATTAACATCACAGACAAGTTTTGATCTCTGAATGTATTTTGAAATGCCGAAATAAATTAACCCCTCTACCACCAAAGGAGATATATTTACGGACAATAGTTAAAATCAGTGTTGCTTTTTTGATGGTTTTTTAAATCTTACTTTCACCAGTTCTGTTAGAACAATATATATGCTTTGATATAGTTCTGGTGGGTTCTGAGGACCCTCTGATAACTCGTTCAAGTGAACATTTTTATGAGCCAAGGTACTGAATACTGTTAGATTGTTGACCTGCAATAGGCATTCCATTCACACATGTACTCCAGCAAGTTTGACTGGATGGTGATCAGAAGCAAGAAACTTGACTGTTCCTTTCACTGTACTAGGGATGATTGAATCCTAGTGTAGGAGTGCCACCCATATCCCTGTAAAGTCAACTGAGCTTGCACAGCTCAGAGATCAAACTGTAGTCATTCCAGTCTTTACGGACCAACAATTTATTGGATGAACCATTGGGGAGCCCAATAAATCTTATCAATGAAGAGTAATCACTGATGTGATTCTGTAATTAATAACATTAGTTACATCTAAAATAACATTGTCACAAACACAATGTAAATCACCTCCATATTTTGCTTTCCAATATCAAATATGCAATATGACACATTAAATATGTAGTGAAGAATGTGGCTTATTAGGGGGATTAGGTGGGTAAGGAATGTGACAGATTTAAGGGTGACCTATAGGATGGAACACACTATTAAATAGACAACTGCACAATATCAAAGAGGAAGATTGAGATTAAGATGTACTATATTCATGGGAATTCAGCTAGATTAATTTTTATGATCAGAAGGTGCTTGAATGGAGTGCTTTATCCTGATTCCCTGATGTCTTCTTGCCACACTAATGCAAAAGATGAACTTTTACTTCTAATTTAAAAAACTTTATTTTACATAACTTAAACAAAATGCTTATTTTAATGTTAATCAGTTTACAGGGAAAAGGTGAATAGTCAATTAGACTGATTCCCGCACCCTGATTAATTGAATAAATAAAAATTACCAGACTTATTTTTTAAATTCTGTATTGTCTATGTATTAAATCTCAGAATGAGAGGTATTGAAAAACTTTCCTGGAAAAATTTCTGTAATTTTTATTTAGGTCAGAACTAAAATAAAAGGTAAGGCTTTAATTTGAAAGATGGAATCATGGTCAGGAATTAACTGATGTTTAGCTATACATTCTTATCCACAATTGACTCAACAGTATTTCGTACAACTATTTTTATTTAAATATCACCTTTATTTTCTATTTTCTTTATTCATCAAGTTCTATAATTTCTCCCTAAACTGAGGAATGTACAAACATATTGCTGATTTTCATATGATATAGATGTCAATATGGGCAGGTATTTCGGCACTAGAACAATTGTGCCACATTGACTGATTACCTTTCATAAAATGATGATACTTCAATCCATGGAAGAATGTCACTGCCACCCTTACTCCATCCCTATGGAGGAATAACAAAGCCATAAAGGTCTCTCTTCACAAACTGAAAAATGATTCCGACCCAATTTCTTGTTTAATAGTATAGATAGCTTCAACGATCACCTGCTTGAAGGGTTGAATGGATATTATGACACAAAGGTTGGGCTTGTTTGATCAGTTATCTGCAGTTGGTCACATTTGCTGACGTCAAGATTCTGGATTTCCTCTTGCTCTGTTCTAATGGCAAAATTATGAGATGAGAGGACTTTCAGCCATCTACAGTCTCACTCCTTACATTACTTAAACATAGAACATAGAACATTACAGCGCAGTACAGGCCCTTCGGCCCTCGATGTTGCGCCGGCCAGTGGACCCTCTAACCTAAATTATTCCAATATCATCCGTATGCCTATCCACCGAACATTTGAATGCCCCCAAAGTAGGCGAGTCCACAACTGCTGCAGGCAGGGCATTCCACGCCCTCACCACCCTCTTTGTAAAGAACCTGCCTCTGACATCCGTCCTATAACTACCACCTCTTAATTTAAAGTTATGTCCCCTCGTGTTGGTCATCACCATCCGAGTAAAAAGGCTCTCACTATCCACCCTATCCAGTCCTTTGATCATCTTATACGCCTCAATTAGGTCACCGCGTAACCTTCTTCTCTCTAATGAAAATACCCTCAGGTCCCTCAGCCTTTCCTCATAAGGCCTTCCCACCATACCAGGCAACATCCTGGTAAACCTCCTCTGCACCCTTTCCAATGCTTCCACATCTTTTTTATAATGCGGTGACCAGAACTGTACGCAATACTCCAAGTGCGGCCGCACCAGAGTTTTGTACAGTTGTAACACAACCTCACGGCTCCTAAATTCAATCCCTCTACCAATAAAAGCTAACACACCGTACGCCTTCTTAACAACTTTATCAACCTGGGTGCCAATTTTCAAAGAGCTATGTACTTGTACCCCAAGATCCCTCTGCTCGACAACACAACTCTCTACACCCTCATCTCGGTCATTTATAAAAATGACAAACAGCAGTGGCCCCAAAACAGATCCTTGAGGTACACCACTTGTAACTGCACTCCAGGTTGAATATTTCCCATCAACCACCACCCTCTGTCTTCTATCAGCTAGCCAATTCCTAATCCAAACTGCTAAATCACCTTCAATCCCATGCATCTGCACTTTCTGCAGTAGCCTACCATGGGGAACCTTATCAAACGCTTTGCTAAAATCCATATACACTACATCAACTGCCTTACCCTTATCTACCTCTTTGGTCACCTCCTCAAAAAACTCAATAAGGTTTGTGAGGCACGACCTACCCTTCACAAAACCGTGCTGACTATCCCTAATCAATTTATTTCTGTCTAGATTAAGGCTAAGGGTGTCCCAATCCATGAAGAGTCAATTTGGGACATCTACCCCTGGAGGATAGAACAGAGTAGCGTTTTTGCACAACACAATACTACATGGGTTGTGAATAGAAAATCTGTTTGTTTTTTTTCTAAGCATTTCTTTTCTGCATGTGATGGTTTATTGATCAGTTGTGGCAAGGGAACCAATTTTTCAAAAATGAATTCTGTCCCTTTGAACTATTAGCAATGGTGGGTGCCAGCAACACATAGACATTCCTTGTATCGCTGGAATTGAGGACGTAATGGAGACAATTATGAGGCTGCAGTCAAAACTAGTGCAATTCAGAGATGGGTCAAGGAAAATGATTCCATCTTGCAAAAGGAAGCCTGAATCTGTAAACTAAAATTTCTTTACAGATTTTAAGATTGGAATTGATTAATTATTGTATTCCAACTCCTCGCATTCTAAATTTTGCAAGCTAATTACATCTGTGCTGCTTTTCTCAATTGTTTGTTTTCTCTGCATTTAAACTTGGAGTCTTTATTTGTCCTCATTTTTGCTTTGCATTTGTTTCAAGTCAGGTGAGTGAAGCCCGTAGCGGTTTGATGCTCAAATGTTCCAAGTGTGGAGTTGTTTCAACTACAGCATTATCTGCCACCATCACCAGTAACGCCATGTTAGTCTCATCCATTTGATCTCTAACTCTTGCATCATGGGTAACTTTAAAAGAGAAAGTATCCCTTTTCCTCAGCCTATTTCAAATGTCAAAAAGTAAATGTAAATATATGTATACACTTTGGAATATTAAACATCAGAAGAAGCCTTGCAGCCCATTGTGCCTGTGTCAGCTCTTTGAAAGAGCTATTGAATTGATCCTAATCCCGTTTCCCACTCTTTCCCCGTATGTCTGTATGCGTGTACTCCTTATTTAAATCAGTCCGCATTCCTGCTCCTGCTCACTATCCAGTGATCCTTGTATGATCACCTGATGCTGACAGGATTAAATCTGCATGTGATGCCACCCACTGTCAAAGAGCCTGCTTAAAGGCTCAGGAGTAATATGGACACTTGGATTATGCTTGTGTCAGCATAATCCATAGCTCAGCATGATTCAGCATCTTCAGGAGAGTGGATAGAAACCAGAATAAAACTATCCATTTTACTTAGTAAAGAAGATCTGTTTTACTGAGTTTATTCTGTCCCACTTTCCATGCCTGTCTTTCACAGTGTTTATTCATCTGAGTAATTGCCATCTTGAAGGATAGCTCATAGAAAATTACAGCGCAGAACAGGCCCTTCAGCCCTTGATGTTGCGTCAACCCATTGAGAAAAAGCAATGACCGTCTAACCTAAACCATTCCCTTTTCATCCATAAATCTATCCACTGAACACTTAAACGGCCCCAAACTTGGCACATCTACAACTGCTGCAGGCAGGACATTCCATACCCTTACCAACCTCTGGGTAAAGAACCTACCTCTGACATCCGTCCTATAACTATCACCCCTTAACTTAAAGCTATGTCCCCTCATGCTAGCTTTCTCTATCCGAGGAAAAAGGCTATCACTGTCCACACTGACTAATCCTCTGATCATCTTATATGCCTCAATAAGGTCACCTCTTAGCTGCCTTCTCTCTAATGAAAACAACCTCAAATTCCTCAGCCTCTCCTCATAAGACCTTCTCTCCATACCAGGCAACATCCTGGTAAACCTCCTCTGCACCCTCTCCAATGCCTCCACATCTTTCTTATAATGTGGCGACCAGAAATGTACACAATACTCCAAGTGCGGCCGCACTAGAGTTTTGTACAGTTGCAACATGACGTTGCGGCTCCGAAATTCAATCCCCCTACCAATAAAAGCCAAGACTCCGTATGCCTTCTTAACAACCTTATCAATTTGATTGCCAACTTTCAGGGATCTATGCACATATACACCAAGATCCCTCTGTTCGTCAACACTATTAAGAGTCCTACCATTAGCCCTATACTCTACACATTTATTATTCCTGCCAAAGTGCATTACCTCACACTTTTCCACATTAAACTCCATTTGCCACCTCTCTGCCCAGCTCTGCAACTTATCTAAGTTTCTCTGCAAACTATAACACCCCTCTTCACTATCTACCATTCCTCCAACTTTGTGTCATCAGCAAATTTAGTAATCTATCCTTCTATACCCTCATCCAGATCATTTATAAAAATTACAAACAGCAGAGGCCCCAAAACAGATCCCTGAGGTACACCACTTGTAACCGAACTCCATGATGAGTAATTCCCATCAACCGCCACCGTCTGTCTTCTATCAGCTAGCCAATTCCTAATCCAATTAGCTAAATCATCCTCAATCCCATACATCTGCATTTTCTGCAGAAGCCTTCCATGGGGAACCGTATCGAACGCCTTACTAAAGTCCATATATACTACGTCAACTGCCTTAGTCAGAAACATTTTTGTTAACAATGATGCTGCTTTAGTGACAGCACACCACTATATGTGAAATTATTTGCAAAGTTACTTTTTATTAAAAAGGCACGTCACCTCTTCAGTCTTCATATTCTGTCATTTCTGTATGCATCTTTGAACTGCACTGCATTTTAGTATGAAGAGCATTGACCATTCAAAAGTTTCATGACCTATAAATTGGCAACTTCCCTTTTATTTGATATCCTTTGGTGCAGGCAGTAAATCATTTCCATTTGCTCCTGTTGTTTAAGTAATTAACCTGCATCCTGGAAGTTTAAACAATTGGTATTGTCCTTATTGTTCAGTCAATGGCATCATCCAATTCCAGCTTGAATTGATCCATTTTCTTTGCCTAGACACAGTGAGCCTTTGTCTCAAGCCTTGAATTTGTCACTCTCACTTTCCTGACATTTGTTCCACTTCCACTGCCATTCATTCACTTTGTATGCTGGGTATTGAACCAATCAGTCATTTTTCCTCTCAGGATTTAATGAATTACTTTTTGTTCCCAGTATTTTGTCTTTATTCGCTCTTGGGATGTGAGCATTGTTGGCAAGACAAGCATTTAATTTCCATCCCTAATAATCCTTGAGAAGCAGATAGTGAGGTGCCTTCTTCAGCCACTGATTTTGGAGAGGGAGTTCCAAGATTTAGTTTCAGCAACAGTGAAGAAAAGATGATATACTTCCAACTTTAGATAGCATGTAAAGGGAACTTGTAGGTGATGGTGTCTCCATTCAACTGCAGATCTTGTCGTTCAAGGTGATAGCGATTAAGGGTTTGGAAAGTATTGCCAAAGGAGCCTCAGCAAGTTGCTGCAGTGCATCTTGTATATGGTACACTGTGCTGTATGCTGATACACACTGCATATCAGTGGTGAAGAGAGTGAATTTAAAGATGGTGTTTGGGGTGCCTACCAAGCAGGTTATTGTATTTTCGATAGTATTAATCTCATTGAATATTGTCTAAAGCTGCACTCATCCAGACAAGAGTAGAGTATTCTTGTGCCCTGTAGATGGTGGACAGGCTTCAGGGAGTCAGGAGAGTAGTTTCTCTCTGTTGAATTCCCAATCTCTGACCTGCTTTATTTATATTGTTGATCCTGTTAGGTTTCTGGCAACCCCCAGGATGTTGATGCTGGTGGCATGGCCGTATCATAGAAGAGCAAAAAGTTATAAATAATTTCTCTCTGTTGGAGATGGTCATTGTCTGACATTGTAGCACCAGTATTGCTTGCTGCTGATCAACCTAAGCCTGAACATTTTCCAATTCTTGCTACTTGTGGGCATAAATTATTCATATCTGAAGAATTCCAGACAATGTGCAACCATCAGTGAGCATCCTTCTTCTAACTTCATGTTGGAAGGAAGGACATTGATGAAGCAGCTGAAGATGGTTGGAACTTGGACACATCCCTGAGCAACTCCTGCAATGATTGAAATGATTGACCTTCAGCAAGCACAACCAACTTAACTTGTGCTAGGAATAACTCTAACCAGTGTGGCCTTTTCCTCCTGATTCCCATTTTTTTCATTTTTTTTGGAATCTTTGATGCTACACATTCAGTCAAATGATCCCTTAATGTCCAGTATTGTCACTCTCACTTCAGCCCTTGAGTTCAGCTCTTTTTTGTTTGGAGCAAGTGGTATCTGGATATAAAGTTTATTTAGTAGTTTCACAAATAAGCTTACATTAACATTGCAATGAAGTAACTGTGAAAATCCCCTGGTTGCCTCACTCTGGCACCTGGTATACTTGCAGTGTTAATGTAAGCCTACTTGTGACAATAATAAAAAAGAAATAAAGAACTAAGGGAAAATTTAGCATGGTTAATGCACCTAACCAGTATGTCTTTAGGACTGTGGGAGGAAACCGAGGCACCAGGAGGAAACCCACGCAGGCACAGGGAGAACCTGCAGGCTCTGAAAAGACAATGACCCAGGCTGAGAATCGGACCCAGGTCTCTGGCACTGTGAGGTATCGGTGCTTGCCACTGTGCAGCCCACATCTGGAGTTGTGTGGCCCTGGCAGAAACGAAACAGAACATAGGTAATCAGGTTGTTGCTAAAAAAACACTGTCAATGACACCTTTGCTGATAATTGAGAGTAAATTGAGGAATGGGTAACTGATCACTTTGGATTCTTCCTTTTTTGTGGACTGCACATATCTCGACAATTTTCCATATTTTCCTCTATTTTGGCAATACTCCAACTACTTGGTGAATTGCACAACTGTTTCTTGAGCACAGGTTTTCTTTCTAAGTCAGAATGGTGTCAGGGCCCAAGCCTTTGCCACATTCAATACCATTAGCTATTTCTTGATATCATCTGAAGTGTATCAGATTTTCTAAAGATTCACATTCATGAAGATGTCAGGAGGAAACCAAAATGTTTCATTATCTTGACACTTCTGCTGAAAATGATTGCCAATGCTTCAGCCTTGTCTCTTGCATCGACATACTAGGACCGCCATCTCTGAGTATGCAAATTTTATAGAGCTTCCTCCTCCAGTCAGTTGTTTAATTAACTCCCACCATTCACAACTGGACCTGACAGGACTGCGGAGCTCAGTTATGATCCATTAGTTTGTATGATGCCATGTCTATCACATGCTGCTTCTGCTGTTTAATCTACATGTTTTCCTCTGTTACAACTTCATCAAGTTAACACATTTTTAGGTACACCAGTTGCTGTTCCTGGCATGCTGTCCTGTACTTATAGTTGAATGAGGATTAGTCCCTTAGCCTGATGATAGTCGTAGAATGAGGGATATCCTGGACTATGACATTACAGATTGATTTAAAAATTTAATGAAATAATATCCTGCTGCTGCTGATGATGATGGCTGGTCAAAATGTTTCATTGATGCCCAGCTTTGAGCTGTTAATCTATTCTGAATCTGTTCCTTCAGCATGGCGACAGTGCCACACAACATTTGTAAAGTGTCTTTAATGTGAAAACACAATTTCACTTTCGTAAGGACTGTGTGATGGTCACCCCTACCATTACAGTCATGGACACATGCATTTGTGACAGGTAAGATCAAATGGGTTTTTCCCCATTGTTGGTTATACCATCATCTGCTACAGGCCCAGTCTGGCAGATATAATCTTCAGGACTCAGTTAGCACTCTCAGTAGTAGTGATAGACATTAATGTATATTCTGCATGCTTACTACTCTCAGTGCTCTTTCAATTGGTGCTTAACATGGAGAAACACTGATTCATCTGCCGAGGGAAGGTAGAAGTTGTAATTAACAGGAAAACTCTTTGTCCATGTTTGAACTGGTGTCATGTGATGTGCATGGTGGCACAATGGCTAATACTGCTGCCTCACGGTGCCATAGACCCAAGTTCAATTCTGGCCTTGAGTTCTCCCTGTGTCTGCATGGGTTTCCTCCAGCTGTTCCAGTTTCCTCCCACAGTCCCAAAATGTACAGGTTAGGTAGATTGAGTGTGCTAAATTACTCCTTAATGTCGAAAGGTGTGTGAATTAGGGAGATTGACCATGCTAAATTGTCACTTAATGCCCTAAGATGTATAAGTTGGGAGAATTAATGGGGTATATAAGTAGGGTTACAAAGATAGGGCCTGGGATGGGATGTTCTGTTGGAGAATCAGGACAAACTAAATGGGCTGAATAGCATCTTTTTGTACAGTAGGGATCTTATGATTTCTTTGAGTCCAGAATCAATGTTAAGGGCTCACAGGACCAATCCTTTCTGACTGTGTACCATTGTACCACCACCTGCAGTGAAGATGCCCTGTCTGTGATTGAATCAAATCACTTTTCCTTATTCTCAGTGTTCGATCAGTAGCTTTTCCTCATTCTCTGCATTGAATGATTTACCTTTTCTTGTCCTGATATTTGAATCATTTACTTTCCCATCTTTCCATTAATGAACTAGTCACTTTTCCTTGGCCTGAGTATTGTATTGTTCCCTTACCCTTGTGTGTTATGTTAGCCATATTTTATGTTTCATTATTCAAATAATCACTTCCCTCAGTACTGTAAAAAAAATTGACAAAATCTCTATGTTTTCAACTGTATGTTTGTACCTTTGATTTTTTTGGAAAAAAAATGTTTTGTTTTAAAATCAGATATATCTGACTTAAATAGATACATGTAATTAACCTGTTGCTTAAGAGAGGCAGGCAAATGAGTTGTTTAAGGCTTTTATTAAATATATTACTTCATGATTCTCGGTGTATCTAAAGCACAGACTGGTGCAGACCCACTTCAAAGGGATACTGGATCTTTATTCTGTAAGTCTGTATGAGATGATATTTCTACAGCAGATTGTGATTAACAATGCAAGATATATCATTGTATGTTTCAACTCCAATGAAAAGTGCTCTCCACAGCTTTCTATTGCACTTCTTTATCAATGTGTAAAATGTTTTGATAAGGTGCACTTGCATAAATCACATTGTTTTCTGTTTTTAGTTTTATCAGACAAGTGCAATTAGAAGTTGCATTTGAGGGGATTTCTGTGTTCAGTGGATTAGCCGTTGATTTAGAAAACTGGAATCAATGCAAATCTGGCACACCAACTTCTGTGCCCAGTTTTCAGAACACAAGAAATAGGATCAGGAGTTAACCATATGTGCCCTCATACCTGTCCTTCCATTCATTATGACAGTAGCTGATCTTCTGCCTCAACCTCACTTTCCCACTCATGCCCCCTATTCATTCCCCTGAGAGATCAAAAATCTGTCCATCACAGTCTTAAATATACCCAGTGAAGAAGCATCTACAAAACTAATTCCAAAAATTCTCAACTCTTTGAATAAAGAAATTGTTATAATGAGTCTTAAATTATGAACTCCTTGCCCTGAGGCTAAATATTCTAGATTTAATGTAAATGTGGGCTATCTCCAACACCAAGCTAGCAATTGAAATTGAAATACTTTCAATCTTTTGAATTCTCAAGAGATAAACTATTAAAATACCTGAAAAAGCCTCCAGTTTATTATGCAAAATGCTCTTCAGTACAACAGTGATTACACTTTAAAAGTACTCAATTGGATGTAATACATTCTGGGATATCTCAGGATTGTGAACATTGTTACATAGATGTAAGCCTTCTCCTTACTTCTTAAAACTGCTATGAAATTGTGTGTTAGTGACTGAGAAAAGACAGCTTTACAGACCAAAAATTGCAAGCCTCTTGGAGGCCTCAGTGAGGGGACGTTCCAAATCCAAACCTTCAGGAGGTAGCTTAAAGTAGAACACTACAGCTTCAGTTCAAGCTTGGATGTGGCTGTCTGGTATGGAGAAGTAAAGACTGCGATACTGTGCCTATGTATGCCATTTGAGCTCAAAGCAAATGTGGATGCAAAATATCATGAGATTCGGAAGATAAGAATCTCACTAGTGGATCTTGTTTTTCACTTTTGTCTGGATCATTTTCGCTGTCCTGGAAATGTTCTGTGAGGCAAATCTTTGTTAAAAAGAGAAAACTACCCTCATAAAATAGAAGGATAGTGTAGAGCACTGAAATAGGGCACAGAATCATAAAGCATAAAAGCAGTCATCATATCTCGCATGATGCGAGTTCATGGATTGGTTGTCTCACCTCACTGAAGACAAATATCCATCACATAGCTGAAGTGCTTTTTCGTGTTAATGTCAGATGGACAATGTTTCTGGATTTATTTTTCATGGTGAGTTCTACGATTATATTTGCTCTGAGGAGACTTTAGTCCTCCTATCTGGGGCTCAAATCCACAATTGGCTATTACCTAGTGATATCCACTCAGTGGGAGGCAAGGAAGCTAAGGTATTTCTTGGAATTAGTGTCAAGATGACACTTCCAGTGATGGAAATTGAAACTGAAACAACTGTTATGATAGACTTGATAATCTGATAACTAAGCCAAGCACTGTAAGTCATTGATCAGCTGGTCTAACACTGATGCATTTGGGAGGAATGGACTTATTACTCAGGTAACTCTGCAAACCAGTGTCGGCTTGGACAAGAAACATGCTTTGTAGTGCTATATCTGTGTAATTTTAGCTGGCTAAATTTCAGCAATATAGCACAAATACTAGCATTACCAAAGCATTGGTTCTGCTCGTCTCTTTTCTGGGTTTGAGTAATGTATGTGCTTCTACGAGAAAACTGTGAACTTTGTGACAGGCAAACAGAAATTCTGCATGTGTGCATTTTTCAAAGCTTCATTAAGAGGCTTAATCATCCTTTTAGGATCTTGAATCTCTCTATCAAGTCTCCTCTCAGCCTTCTTTCCTCCAAGGAAAATATTCCCAACCTCTCCAATCTAGCTACAATTCTTTAGCCTGGAATCATTCTTGTGAATGTTCTCTGTACTCTAACCAGTACTTCACATCCTTCCTCAAATATGGCACTATAATTAGGTGCAGAATTCCAGATGAAATTTGACTAGTGTCTCATACAAGTTCAACATAGCTTCTTGCTCTTGTACTGAATGCCATTATTAATAAAATCTAAGCTCTTTCCAACTGCTCAGCCACCTTCAATTACATAAATAAACTAAGATTCTTTTGTTCCTGCACCATCTCTAGAATAATAAAATTCCTAAAATGCAGAAGGGGGCCATGCAGCAACAGAGGATCCCATCCAGGCCCTTTCCATAACCCCACATATTTACACTACTAATCCCCCAAACCTACCCATTTTGGGATTTAACATAGCTAATCCACCTAATCTGCACATTTTCAGATTGTGGGAGGAAATTGGAGTACCTGGAGGAAACCCATACTGACACAGGGATAACATGCAAACTCCATACAGACAGCCATCCAAGGCTGGAATTAAACTTGGGTCTGTGGTGCTGTAAGGCAACAATATTAGCCACTGTGCCACCCTACTGTTTGTTTTAGTTTATTTTCTTGAGCCTCTCCATATTCTTCCTGCCAAAATGAACACTAATCCAGGAGTTGCACATTACTGAAAAGGGGATCAAAATCACAAGTGGTGGTTTAAAACCATTTATTAAGAACCAAGTGTTTAATAGACAGGAAAGACATAGAACCTATAATAGATGAGATAGTTTACTAGTTCCAAATCAGATACAAGGGCAGGGTGATAGTGTCAGTCTCTCCTGTTTTCTTGAGAGTAGAATGTTAGACTGGAGCCAGCATAGATCCATTTCAGTCTTCTGCCCAAAGTGTTTTTTTCTTTTTGACTACCCAATACTTGCTTTATAGGGAGCTTGTGGACCTCTCATACTAATCAATCATTAAAACAAATTTTTTCACCAATTACTAAGCAACAGACGTACAAAGTATCCTTGTATAAACCTTTCTTTTACCAGCCTCAACTTGGTTCTGGAAGTGAGTGTCACAGGCAAGGCCAACATTTGTTGTCCATCCCTAATTGCTCTTGAATCAAGTGGCTTGCTGGGTTATTTCAGATGGCAGTTTAGAGTCAACCACATTACTGCAGATCTGAAGTCATGTAGACCAGAGCAAATAAGGATGACAATTTTCTTCTTCAAAGGGACATTAGTGAACCAGATATTTTTTCTAAGAGCCAATAATAGTTTCATCTTCACCCTCACAGAGAATAGTCTTTGATCCAGAATTTATTGAATTAAAATTCTACAAGCTTCCATGATAGAATTTGAACCTGTATCTCCAAAGCATTAGACTGGATCTCTGGACTAATAGACCAGTGACATTTCCATTACACTACTCTATTACTTCTCTTGTATAACATTCATTAAGAGGGCATGATGCTCCATCTTACCTGGTACAGGAGTACCTACATGAAAGCTTGTGACATAGCTAACATCCTTCTGGATAGCAATGCATAATTGGCTTGAGTCTTAGTTATCTCCTACCATGGCTACAGATTTTTGTAAACTTGGGACAAAGAATTATTTTTTAGCATTTCTTCCAAAACTGTTATTTCTAGCAATTCTGCAATAATTCTTAGAACTACTGCTTTCGTATAATTCTAGTTGCAAGCAGTAATGTAAATGCAATCTTGCTAATTCTACATGCATAGAAATAATTTATATAGCTCTTTATTGTGTCCATAGAATATCCCACTGCACTTCAGAACCAAAGTATTGTTTTTGAATTGTACTCATTTTTATATAGGTAACTTTGCCAGTTGTGCACAGTCACACAAAAACAAATGGTTAAATTATCAGGTAAATTTACTCTGATGACACTGATTGTAGAATGAACGTTAGACAACGCAACAGCATAACTCCCTACTCTTTAGTGCCAGAGGGTAGTCCATCTGGGCAGACAGGAAACATTTCAATTTGAAAGAAGCAGTTTTGATAATGCAGTACTGTCACCATACTGCACTGAGTTGTCAGCCTACATTATAGACTTAAGCTGTGTATTGGGATTTAAATCCATAAGCTGCACTTTATGGCCTTCCTGTGAGTGGGATTTTCTGGTCTTGCCAAAGTCAACAGATTTTTGAACAGCTCGCTGCATTTTCAAGTCTCGTCCTCACTGCAATGGAACTGAAAAATTCTGGACCATAACATTTCAAATCAAGTTTCAGAGTTCTACCTACTGAACCAAACTGGCACTTAACACAATGATACATCAGCAATTGGCTCCAGGGCCAGAATATTCTGCAATATATCCTTATCCATGACATATCCACTGGTCTGGGTAATCACATATCTACTGCACTAGAGGAAGTTTTGGAGCAAGTCAGAGTTCTAAAGATCATTCAAAAGACATTTACAGAGAAGCTTACCATATTGGCAGCTTTTTGCACACTGCACAGCTGTGAGCATTACAGCTTAGTCTTCACAACACTTCAAACTAAACCATGAAAATTGGCTGTAGCAAGTATATAATTAGAGTGAGGTTGTTAAGAGACTTGATCTGTGAGAAACAAATACCCTGACTTCATGAAGCTTTAGAAATCAACAACTTGTATTTATCTGATGTCTTTAGCGTAGTAAAATATTCCAGGACACTTGAAGTATTATCAAACAAAATATATCAGTGAGCCATAATAAGGAGGTATTAGGCAGGGTGGAAAGGGGCATTTTTGTGGAAGTGAAAATAGGCTGTTTTAGTTAGCGGGGAATATGCTGATAACAGCACATTCTCAGATCTCTGTCTGAATAGTAATATTCTCAGGAATCCTCAGGCAACAGACTGTCCAGGGATCTCCTGCAATTATTTACACTGTGATGGACCTCTGTTAATATTGTCACACTATTGGAAATCTGGTAACATTGCCAAAGCTGAAGGAATCATTGGAAATATTGAAATATCCTAATAATGAGACTCCTATAGTATTGACATGCTGTCAGGTACCAACAAATGACAATATGACTAGAATTCTACAGCCATTCATGCCCACTGCCACTGCCAAAGAGTACAGAGAATTTGGTGCTTAGCTAAATCTCTGTTCACTGCAGCAAGATGGGAGAATCCCACTGGCATGAACAGCCTTAGAATCCTGCCCCATATTACTGAGGAAATTCAGTCACAATCTTACAATGTGAGTAAGGGACATGCCAGTTTCTGAAAGACTGCATCAACAACTTGAAGAATATAATTATTGCAGAAAATATAAGAATCCTTACAGTTCAGGAAAAGGCTTTTCAGCCAATCAAGTCTGCACTGAATCTCTGAAAGAGCATCTTTCCCACATTCGATCTACTTAACCTCAAGCATTTGCCAAGGTTAATCCACCACACCTTTGGACTATGGGACGAAACTGGGACACCAGAGGGAACCCATGTAAATTCCACACAGACAGTGACCCAAGGTTAGAATTGAATCCGAACACCGTTATGAGGCAAAGTGCTTGCCACAGTGCTGCCAGAAAAGGATGAACCAGAAAGTCAGCATATACAGCAATCTGATGACCTCGGTGACTTCTTGAATCATCTTGCAGAATTGCTACCCTGTGATAATCCCAGTTTGAAAGTCCAGTTTGATTTGCTGTTTAAGTTAAGAACTTGACACTACATCTCAAAAAAACTTTGGGCACAGAATTCAAATCTCACACTTCTAAACTGTGAGCTGGTGACTGTCTACACTGAATATAATTGATCACATATATCATTTTAATTAAGACTGCCATTCTTCTGTCTCCCTCCAGGGCATCCCTATGGAGTTCGTGCGTTGTTCTGCCATTGTTGGCACTGACCTGGATGTCAGCAGTTCTGGCGATGACTGACAGAAGATCAATTTTGTTTCAAATACTGTTTGCTGTTTTTGACTCCATTCAAGGCTTTGTTATTATCACAGTCCATTGCTTCCTGAGGCGAGAGGTATGTACAGTCACATGATAAACTTCTGCTCCACAAATCAATTGCACTCCTCAGAGGTATAATCATGAAAGCAACATTTTTGAAAAATGCATGTGCTAAGGCTGGTGACAGTGGAGCTCTCTGGTGCCCAAGTATGTCTCACATGGCTCAAGCTGGTGAACAGGGATTGGAAGTTGAGATTATTTATCTCCTGCCCTGACACCAGTCATGGGGTTGGAGAGGTCTGAATCATACGTTAAGGCAAGGGAAATCCAATATTGTGGCGAAGCCTTCAAACCTGAAGGAGGTTAATATCTCTAAGAATGTCACTCACTACAGAGGCATATTTATAGAACTCCTTAGGACCTTACAGAAACTTATAAAATTCTAACAGGGTTAGAAAGTACATTCACAAAGAATGTTCCCATGGCTGGGGATCCATAACTAGGCGTCATAGTTTTAAGATAATAGGATAAACCTTTTAGTACTGAGGTGAGGAGACGTTTCTTCACCCAGAGGACGGTGAATGTATGGAATTCGCTATCACTGAATGTAGTTGAGGCCAAAACAATGTCTGATTTCTAGAAGAAGTTAGGTACAGCTCTTGGGCCTAAAGGGATCAAGGGATATGAAAGGAAAGGGGAATCAGGATATTGAATTAGATGATTAGCTGTGATTAAGATGAATAACAAAGCAGGCTGAAGGGCTGAATGGCCGACTCCTGCTTATAGTTTCCAATTTGGTTCCAATATGTGGAGTTATGGGGATAGGGCATGAATAAGATTGTTGGCAATACAAACTCAATTGACTGAATAGTCTCCATTTGCACTATAGGGATTCTATGACTTACCAATTAAGCTTGCAGTGCATTTCTAATTGTAATGTATGCACTCTCAGTGAAACAATAATTCCAAAGGAATTCCAATCATGGGAAATTTACATTGAAATGCAATAGACAAAGGGACGAAGCAAATTGTGCACCTTTTTTTGTCCTGTTTTTGGGTCACTAATAAAATTAAATGGACAAAGGTTGGATAAAATGAGTGCACGGGTTGTGATGCATGACTAACCCTACCCATGTATTGCAATGCAAGCAACATACAACCTCTAAACAGATTGCATCACACTCATTGACACACTTCCCTTTCTGTCACAAAACAAGGTGGTGCATAATCAAAACCAGCAACGCTTAACAACCGTATATCCTCACCTTAATGGAAGAGATGGTAGTCACTATATGAGAACAGCAATGACTGAGACCATGGCCAGTAGCAAGACTGAAGTTATTGAAGCTGACAATTTTATGGGTTCGCCCTGCCCATTAAAACCAGTAAAATTACACGAGAGCCGAGAAATCAGGATCATACCCGATTTCTCAGCTCTCACAATTTTATGAGAACCAGATTTCTGATAAGGTCAGCCTCTCGCCAGAAATATTTAAAATATTTAAATGTGAATTTCCATCTTTTCAGTGAGCCTGTCACTGAATTGCCTTTATTTAAGCAGGGAGAGGAGGGAGTTTCAGAATTTTAACTCAGAGATAATGAAGGAACTGCAATATAGTTCAAATCAGGATGGTGTAAAGTAAAAGTAAAGTTTATTTATTAGTCACAAGTTAAGCTTACATTAACACTGCAATTAAGTTATTGTGAAATTCCCCTGGTCGCAATTCCCCTGGTGCCTGTTTGGATATACTGAGGGAGAATTTAGCTTGGTCAGTGCACCCAACCAGCACGTCTTTCAGACTGTAGGAAGAAACCGGAGCACCTGGAGGAAACCCGTGCAGACACAGGGAGAACATGCAAAATCTGCACAGACAGTGACCAAACCAGGAATCAAACCCAGGTCCCTGGTGCTGTGAGGCAGCAGTGCTAACCACTGTGCCACCCCGTGATTTGAAGGGAAACTTTCAGGTGTTACCATTCACCTGTATCCTTTGTTCTTCTAGTTAGTAGAGATTGCAGGTTTAAGGGCCTTTGAAGAATCCTTAGGAAGTGTTGCAGTACTGCCAGTAGATAGCACGCACTGCAGCCACGGTATGCCAGTGATGGTGGACAGATTCATTTCAGTTGGTGGAATGGTTGCCAATCAGGCAGTTCTTTTCTCCTGGATGGTGTTAAACTTTGTGAATGATGTTGGAGTTGCACTTACCAGGCAAATGGAGAGTATTCCATCACACTCTTTATTTGTGCTTTGTAGATTGTGGATAGTTTCAAGTCAGGAGATGATTACACACTCCACAAATATTCCAGCTTCTGGTGTGCTTTTGTAGCCAAAATGCCCATGAAGTTGTTCCAGTCAATTTCTGGCTGATTGTAACCATCAGTATATTGATAGTGGGTAATTCAGCAATGGTGATGTCAGAGGACTGAATCATGAGGAAAGACTTCAGGTGGAGTTTTCCCTTTTTTTGGCTGTTTCCTTTTGGGCAAGGAAAGCGGTGAGTATCCTGCTGATGTTATTGGCAACTTTCAGGCATTCTGAAACATGGCAGACTGACTTTGTTTTGCCGACGCAGGTATATCCTCAGCATTTCAATGTAGGGGTCAATCATTTAAACATCTCCCCACACTTGTTCCAAGCCCAGCTAAAAGATGCCTGCTGGAAGACTGGTCTGAGGTTTTCTGAAGGAATACTCATCAGAATGCTGCATGGGGTGGAGGAGAGGCAGGACATCCTGTACCCTCAAGTGGGACAATGACCTTCCAGCTGCATGGAAAATGGTGGCTGTGTTGGTAAGCACCAACTCCCTACACAAGAGATGGGGATCCATTACAGAAATAAAATGACTCACCTCATCTGCGCAGCCAGCATAAGTCACTCTTTTCAATGGTCACCGCTTTCACACTCGCCGCACATCCATTACCACATCACAGAGCCCCACTATTCATCCTCCCACATGCTTCCTCCGATTCCCTGCAGCCCCTTTCCTCATCACATCACATCTCAGCTCCCATGCCTTGCATTCTTACCATCTGACTTGATGTGTAACCTGTTTACACTCTCCCCATTCTTCTCCATTTTGGACAAGCTGGCTCATAAAAAAGAATCAGATGGGTGGAAGCATATCCAAACTAAAACTCCTCTCGATATTCGAGGAGGGAACCATCCGACTTACTGGAGAGGAAGAGAACACTTCCTCAGCTGAAGGCAAGGGGACCACAAGAGAATAAAGTGGGGACCCACAACACAATCATCCATCTCTGCCATCCTTTTGCCCCCGCCATGTACTGCCATCCCTCTTTCCTTGCAGGAAAAAACAGTTGTGAATATGATAATATGACATTTGAACAGCAGCCATAGAAGCAACTCTAATGAGTTTTCAGACATTTCAATGGAAGAGCCTTCATAGCTGCACCAGTATACTCCACCAGCGCAAAGACTCATCTCAGTGGAAATTATTAGCACACAAGCTTCTGGGTCACGAACTGGTGAGCACCTTATATCTGATAACTCACAGCAGGCAAAGGCTGAAATATCCCAGGGGCCTGGTCTTGGAGGACTACTGGAAGTGACAACACTGCAGAGCCCAAGTCAGATGTTATGCCTCTGGACTCAGTCAGCCTTCAGCTGTTCGAGTGCAAAGGCAGAGTCAGAAACTTGAGGAAGGGATATCTGCTCTATTCCTCGGAACGTAAAGAGTCCCATCACCTTATGTCTGAGTAGATTGTACTTACATTCTGAGGCAACCAAGCCAACGCAGCAAGGGTGGTGTCCCCATTGGAAATCTTGGTGTAGGATGTTCACTCCATGATGGAAGATGTTCTGGGCATGAACTCCATGGTTCAGGGTGTCAGCTCCTTATGGACTTCCACAGTGCCAACATCAGAACACAGCAGGGCTTCTGGATTTCATTCCAGCTGCTCTTCTCTCCCAAGGTAGAACCAGGGACCATTATGCACTCTTAAGGAGGAGGGTCAACTATTGCATAGCCCAAGACACTTCCATGCAGGAGACCTTGGGTGTTCAGCCCACCTGAATGCGTCTTCCTGTAATTGACACAGCTCAAGCAGGCCCGGGCCTTCCAGTTTTTGGTCCTCTAGGGACACCTTCAAGGTCATCTCAGACAATAGGATGTGGCAGACAGCAGACCTCAGCTATAGATCCTGGGGATACACCAAGATGTAGCGACTGCAGTAGGAAGGTTAAGAAATTGTAGTTGCACAGCATGGGCATTGGTGTTGTTAGCCATTTGTACCTAGTCAGCATTTGTATATATCTAAGCATTGAACACCTTTGTACTGTATTAAACCTGCTGCATATACAGCAGCATCCATCTTACATGCAAATGCTGGATGCTGGTAAACAACACCACCTCCATCACTTGTCTGTGAGAGTGTCAACTTACTGTTTGATGTTCCCTAACAGCAACAGGACACAGTCATGCCAGTTTATATGTGGAAGCTATTGAGAGGTGCAGAGGAGATTTACAAGGATGTTGCCTGGATTGGGAGGCATGCCTTATGAGGATAGGTTGAGAGAGCTAGGTCTCTTCTCTTTGGAGAGACGAAGGTTGAGAGGTGACCTGATAGAGGTTTATAAGATGTTGAGAGGAATAGATAGGGTGGAATCTCGGAGGCTATTTCCCAGGGCTGAAATGGTCACTACGAGAGGACACAGGTTTAAGGTGTGGGAGGCAAGTACAGAGGAGATGTTAGAAGTAAGTTTTTCACTCAGAGGGTGGTGAGTGAATGGAATCGGTTGCCATCAGTGGTGGTAGAGGCGAACTCGCTGGGGTCTTTTAAGAGACCTCTAGGTGAGTACGTGGGATTTAATGGGATTGGGAGTTACAGATAGTTCTATGGCTTGGTAAGTATAGATATGATCAGCACAACTTGTGGGCCGAAGGGCCTGTTTGTGCTGTAGTGTTCTATGTTCTATATTGGCAACAAGAAATCCCTTCCCCCCCACTTCCCTACCCTAACCCCATCCCAACAGTCAAGCCCTCCACTCAATCCCAGTCACTTAGGTAAGTCTGATCTCAGCACAAGTGTGATAACCCAATGACTTCACACTTGTGAGAACTGCTTCTCTGGCACCAGCGACACAGTAAGAATCTAGCAACACCAATTTTAAATCCAACCGATTTATTTGATAGTAAATTTGCGAGCTTTCGACCTTTTTGTCTTCGTCAGGCAAATGCAGTGTTCTGGTCTGCAATAGCACACATCAGCACAGACAGTCACAGATTGCTGATTAAAATGCGAATCCTTACATCTAACCTGCTATTCAAGTGTTAAAGTGGCTAACAATGTGTGTGAAGGGAATCCTGAGCATTGGTTAGAGAATTGTGTATTTTCTCCACACAGCACAGTAAGTGAGGTTTTTTGATAACCCAGGCAAGTCATTGGGGTTACAGATAGTGTGACATGAAGCCAAGATCCAAGATCCAATGTATAGTAGATACATTGATAACATCTTTTTCCTTTGGACTCATGGTGAACAATCATTGAAACAACTGTATGATGATATCAACAAGTTCCATCCCACCATCAGACTCACCATTGACTATTCTCCAGAATCAGTTGCATTCTTGGACACACGCATCTCCATCAAGGACGGTCACCTCAGCACCTCACTGTACCGCAAACCGACAGACAACCTCACAATGCTCCACTTCTCCAGCTTCCACCCTAGACACGTTAAAGAAGCCATTCCCTATGGACAAGCCCTCCATATACACAGAATTTGCTCAGATGAGGAGGATCGTGACAGACACCTCCAGACACTGAAAGATGCCCTCGTCAGAACAGGATATGGCGCTCGACTCATTGATCGACAGTTCCGACATGCCACAGCGATAAACCACACTGACCTCCTCAGAAGATGAACATGGGACACAGTGGACAGAGTACCCTTTGTTGTCCAGTACTTCCCCGGAGCGGAGAAGCTACGACATCTTCTCTGGAGTCTTCAACATATCATTGATGACGATGAACATCTCGCTAGGGCCATCCCCACCCCCCCACTTCTTGCTTTCAGACAACCGCACAACCTCAAACAGATCATTGTTCGCAGCAAACTACCCAATCTTCAGGAGAACAGTGACCACCATACCACACAACCCTGCCACAGCAACCTCTGCAAGACATGTCGGATCATAGACATGGACGACATCATCAAACGTGAGAATACCATTCACCAGGTACACGGTACATACTCTTGCAACTCGGCTAACGTTGTCTACCTAATACGTTGCAAGAAAGGATGTCCCGAAGCATGGTACATTGGGGAGACCATGCAACACTACGACAGCGGATGAATGAGCATCGCTCAACAATCACCAGGCAAAACAGTTCCCTTCCTGTGGGCGAACACTTCAGCAGTCACGGGCATTCGGCCTCCGACCTGCGGGTAAATGTTCTTCAAGGGGGCCTTCATGACACACGACAGCGCAGAGTTGCTGAGCAGAGACTGATAGCCAAGTTCCGTACACATGAGGACGGTCTTAACAGGGATCTTGGCTTCATGTCACACTATCTGTAACCCCCGTGACTTGCCTGGTTAGCAAAAAACCTCACTTACTGTGCTGTCTGGAGAAAATACACAATTCTCTAACCAATGCTCAGGATTCCCTTCACACACATTGTTAGCCACTTTAACACTTGAATAGCAGGTTAGATGTAAGGATTCGCATTCTAATCAGCAATCTGTGACTGTCTGTGCTGATGTGTGCTATTGCAGACCAGAACACTGCATTTGCCTGACGAAGACGAAAAGGTTGAAAGCTCGCAAATTTACTATCAAAAAAATCGGTTGGATTTAAAATTGGTGTTGCTAGATTCTTACTGAGTTCTTACTACCCCAGTCCAACGCTGGCATCTCTACATCATGACCAGTGACACAAACAGATCCCCACTGACACGCTAAACTAAGGAGGAGCCTGCATCAAGGGAGATGGGCCTCACTGTGCATTAATACCCCAATATTACCCTGGTCAAACTGTTATAGTAAGAAGTCTCACAATACCAGATTAAAGTCCAACAGATTGGACTTGAACCTGGTATTGTGAGACTTCATTCTGTGCTTACCCCAGTTCAATGCCAGCATCTCCACATCAAAGTGTGATAACCCAAAGTGTTTTATGAAGTCAGTCAAAGTCACAAATTTTGCACTTTGAATTTGGCACGAGTAAGCATAAAATGTTTCACTCCAGATATGATTCAAATGGCAGCTTTTATCAAATGAAGTTTATTTAAGAATACAGTTAACATGCAAGGCAATTAACAATAACTCTTATCAATTGCAAACAAGAAAACAAAATAACCAGGATGTAGTATAAACTTTAACAACAAAAACACCCTGTTCCAACACAAACACCCTGCAGAAATACACCTCTGTTCCAGGCTTAGCACGGAAAGTAAAATGCTCACATGATGCTGAATTTTGCAATTTTTATGAAGAATGTGCCCTGGATCTTCCTATTGCACTTGTGTGTGAAAGTCTGGGAGATACCACAAAGGTCATCAGTGGATCCTGAAAGAAGCCGCTGACACAGAAGTTTAGGGTGGCTGTGACCTTTAGATGATGGACAGTGGGTGACTTCTCAGTCCATGTGACACCAAACCTTGAAGAACCTGGCAAAGGTACACGATAGTATCCCTGTACTATCCAGATTCTCACCCTGCACTGGTTCTTACCCATTAATAAGAAAATCAATCGCCAGCTGTATACTCAGGGCCAATAATAGCATTTCTGCACAGTCACTCTCTGTGCCTCTGTTTCTGGCAGCTGAGCAGGCCCTGCCATCTTTCTATCTCTGAGGATCCTGATGTTGACACAAGCGTGTCTCTCTTGCCTCACAGCAAGAAAGATTACTGCCAACTCGATTGTATCTTTCTACTAACTGCATGGGAAGAAAATACCAGGGTCCTTGGAGGAGGTAGAGGCACTTCAGCTGGGGGTTGCAGCTTCAGGGTGGGTGAACTTTACAAATGCCATTGTCTTCTGGTTGCTAGGTCATTACCCTTTGAAAGGGCCAAACCATCCCCTTTCTCAGAGTCAGACCAATGGTGGGCCCCACACAACTGCCCCGCCACCCATACTTATTAATATTGCTGTTCTCTCAGCTATGCTGCCCTGGTGACAACCTGCTCCATTCTCCCCTCCCAGTTCTATTTACCCATGTGATTTGTCAATGCCGGGATGGCCTCAAGCCCATGGTGTCCTGCTAGTCTTTCAGCCCTCCCAAACACTCATTTCCCATTGTGTGGCTAGTTCCTTGTGCCTCCCCCGACACTGTCATCCCCTCCTCCAAATTAAGGTTTCACCCCCCCTTCACAAACTTGTGGCCTCACTGCAACCTTGTGGCACTCCCAATATCCAGCCCCACCCCTCCATGCAGCACAGCTCCCTTAGCTGGTGTTCTGCCTAACATGTCCCCACATCTTTATCCGCCCTCCCCATGGATTCGTTGGTGGATAGTAGTGACCACTATCAGGTTTTCTTCCAATACCTCCCTCAAAGGTGAGGTTACCAAGTTGCCATTTTTGAATCCTGTCGTGAATTCCATCACGTTGTGCAATTAGAAATTGCACTGGGGATGGGGAGGAGCGATTATGGTGGAACTATCCGCTAATTAGATGATAGAAAAAAATCTCTTAAATTTCCACCTAAGTGTCAGACAGGCGTGAAACTGGGTAAGTTCCAGATCCACTTTTTGGGTGCATTTTCAGGCCCAGTCTTGTACACTCTGTAAAATTTTGGGTGTGTTTGTATCTCATTTCAAAAGGCTGTGGGAGAAGCTGTAGAGGGAGGTATTGCACACGTGCAGAGCAGGGGTCTGAAAGACAACAAGAGAGTTGTCAGACTTTTGCTTCTGCAGGCAGCCTCCCCGCTACTCCTTGCTCTCACCCTCACTACCAGCCCCCCCTCCCCCGCCACCCCCACCCTCCCCCGCCACCCCCAATTGCAGATGTTCAAGATGCAGCCCCCGCAGATCATTCGCGGCCCAGCTGCTGTCTCCCACCGACCACATTCAGAGTGGCAGCGGAAACTTGCCCCATTGACCCCACCCATGCCTGGCACTATCCCTACAGGCTCCATGCTCCTGGCACTGTCCAGTGGGCATTGCCCAGGTGCTAGGATGATATAGCCAAGGGGGCATAGTCAAGGTGCCAGAATGGTATAACCAGTCTCACACTGCCAAAGGGGCACCACTGCCTTGCCCTCAGCCTCCTGAGGGGGGGCCTCACTGGCCTCTGGTTCCACCGGTGAAGCCAACATAATTGTTTCCCATTCATTGAGTGCAGGTGTTTTCCTCACTGGAGAGAATCTCTCCCAGCACGGCCATAAAGGCAAGTGAGCCCAAACGATTGAGCCCTGGGCTCACTAAACAGATGCAAAACACTATTTAAGTAAATTTCAATAAATTAACCAGCCTCTTGCCAGTAGCAAACACCAGTGCCATTCACGTTAGCTGCTTTACGCCCAATTTTTACATCATTTTCACACTGCAAAACAGGTATAAAGTGGCAGTAAAATCTCACCTCGATGTGTTTGAATGAAGTTCCCAATTCTTCTAGGCAAAAACTTCATATTTTCACTGTCTGGGACTGAGGACCATTATGTCCTGTGACCTCACCAGTGAGTTTTGAGTTCCCGGTCTCTCATGAGATCTTGTGCCCATGTTGCCATTTGTACCTGTCGTGAACATAGGTGCAAATTCTGAGCCTTGGCTTTTGATCTTGGAATTGAGCCAAGTGAGTAGGAGTCTCAAAGATATATTAGATCTTTTTTTATAGAACCCTACAGTGCAGAAGGAAGTCATTCAGCCCATCGAGTCTGCACCAACCATAATCCCATCGAGGCCCTATCCCCACATGCCTACATGTTTTACCCACTAACCTCTCTAACCTACATATCCCAGGACACTAAGGGACAACTTAGCATGGCCAATCAACTTAACCCGCACATTTTTAGACTGTGGGAGAAAACCGGAGTACCCAGAGGAAACCCACCCAGACACGAGGAGAATGTGCAAGCTCCACACAGACAGTGACCCAAGCCAGGAATCGAACTTATGTCCCTGGAGTTGTGAAGCAGCAGTGCTAACCACTGTGCTACAATGCCGCCCCACTTATGAAAGAAATGGAAAGATTAAAGGATTCAGAAAGACAGAATCTCAAACTACTGTAAGGGAAATTTAAGATGGATGTCAGGATGCTCTTCATACATGAGTGATCAACATATGGAATTGACTCCTGGATAAGGTAATGGAGACATAAATCATGGAATTACTTAAAGTGCTGGCTGCTGTGAAGAGAAACTGTGAACTTTTCCTTAATGGATAAGCTAGAATAAGCAATACAGCCATTCTCTTCCATGTTCACATTGTGATAGATGGAACTTTCAGGGTGATATGAACTTCACATCATAAACTGACTTGGCAAAAACAGTTGTTCTAAAAGCATGAACATCACAATAGATTTGCCTTCAATTCATCATCACTGTCATTACCACTGACATCAGCTGGAAGATTCACTTACATTTATTGAATTATAAAATTTAAATCAGCTTTCAAGGCCATAAAAAAGCTAAATTTATCCATTTAAAAACCAATCTCCAATTCTTATTCTTGAAAAATATTAACTTCAACTTGGCAGAAAGTTAGGCTTCATAGAAAACTAGCATCACTGTTTCTCTGAAATCACCCATGAGGAGAGACAACAACCTTCCAGTGAAGATCATGAAAAGCTGAAAGGAGAGACATGCAGCAGAGATTTTATGGAGACTGCAAGAGAGGCAAATGCACCATGTGATGGACTGAATTAGGCAAGAGCCGAAGTTTTGATTTCCAAATGATAACCTGAAATGCCAAAATGAAATCATTTTGTGACATACCGAGCCTCATGCAGGCCTGTGGCAAGATCATACTTATTATTCATTAGCATAGACCAAAAAATTCCCTTCTATATCAACTAACTGGTACACAAGAATCTTGGAGCACCCGGTTCACGTTAACTTAAAGTGACATGTAACAGTTGGCTTTTGGCTTTTACCCGATAGTGTTTTCTTTCTGGTCCAGCCAGGTCTGGTGATTGGTGGTTAAACTAGTTATCTGAAATAGGCTTTCAAGTCTGTATTCCTGAGACAGACGGGAACAAAAGTGAGGGCTGTACTATATGAAATGTTCAAAGTGAGAGAGAGTATTTCTATAATGGCTTTACTGGGGAATAGAGTATCAAAATAGAGGTGAGAGTGTGACTGAACAAATTAATAGCTGCAGAAATGCTGTGAATGGAGGACCAAAAGCCAGATAGTTGGGAATTTGAACGTACAGTTCACAATAATTGGGAAGAGTTTTTCCCTGATGTACACAGAAGGAAGTGAGGTTGAGAAGGGAGAGTGCAGGTGGAGAGGACTACGAGGAAGTGGTCAAATATAACCTTATATGTGATTAAACAATGAATGTTGTTTGAGATGGCAAGGCCAAGGGATTATTTGGTCACTTTTTTTTGAAAAAGTGACCAAAGAGATGGATGGGGGTAAGGCGGTTGATGTGGTATATATGGACTTTAGTAAGGCGTTCGATAAGGTGGCCCATGGAAGGCTTCTGCAGAAAATGCAGATGTATGGGATAGAGGGTGATTTAGCTAATTGGATTAGGAATTGGCTAGCAGATAGAAGACAGAGGGTGGTGGTTGATGGGAGATATTCATCTTGGAGTTCGGTGACAAGTGGTGTACCTCAGGGGTCTGTTTTGGGGCCCCTGCTGTTTGTAAGTTTTATAAATGATCTGGATGAGGGTATTGAAGGATGGATTAGTAAATTTGCAGATGACACTAAAGTCGGTGGAGTGGTAGATAGTGAAGAGGGGTGTTATAGTTTGCAGAGAGACTTGGACAAGTTGCAGAGCTGGGCCGAGAGGTGGCTAAGGAGTTTAATGTGGAAAAGTGTGAGGTAATGCACTTTGAACATAGAACATAGAACATAGAACAATACAGCACAGAACAGGCCCTTCGGCCTTCGATGTTGTGCCGACCAAAATAAAAAGCAATGCCCCTCCTAACTAAACCATTCCCTCTCATCCATATACTTATCCACTAACCTCTTAAACGCCACCAAACTTGGCGCATCTACAACAGCTGCAGGCAGGGCATTCCACTCCCTAATCACTCTTTGAGTAAGAACCTACCTCTGATATCCGTCCTATAACTCATACCCCTTAATTTAAAGTTGTGTCCCCTCGTGCTAGCTTTCTCCATCCTAGGAAAAAGCTATCACTGTCCACCCTATCCAAACCTCTAATTATCTTATATGCTTCAATAAGATCCCCCCTTAGCCGCCTCCTTTCTAACGAAAACAATTTGGCAGGAATAACAAATGTGTAGAGTATAGGGCTAATGGTAGGATTCTTAATAGTGTTGATGAACAGAGGGATCTTGGTGTATTTGTGCATAGATCCCTGAAAGTAGGCAGTCAAGTCGATAAGGTTGTT
The DNA here is from genome assembly GCA_024679065.1 of Sphyrna mokarran. Classification (NCBI taxonomy): domain Eukaryota; kingdom Metazoa; phylum Chordata; class Chondrichthyes; order Carcharhiniformes; family Carcharhinidae; genus Sphyrna; species Sphyrna mokarran. Next base: position 43,202,638 of record JAGIQG010000024.1, read on the forward strand.
AAGAAGACATACGGAGTCTTAGCTTTTATTGGTAGGGGGATTGAATTTCGGAGCCGCAACGTCATGTTGCAAACTGTACAAAACTCTAGTGCGGCCGCACTTGGAGTATTGTGTGCAGTTCTGGTCCCCACATTATAAGAAAGATGTGGAGGCATTGGAGAGGGTACAGAGGAGGTTTACCAGGATGTTGCCTGGTATGGAGGGCAGGTCCTATGAAGAGAGGTTGAAGGATTTGAGGTTGTTTTTCGTTAGAAAGGAGGCGGCTAAGAGGGGATCTTATTGAAGCATATAAGATGATTAGAGGTTTAGATAGGGTGGACAGTGATAACCTTTTTCCTAGGATGGAGAAAGCTAGCACGAGGGGACACAGCTTTAAATTAAGGGGTGATAGTTATAGGATGGATATCAGAGGTAGGTTCTTTACAGAGGGTGGTTAGGGAGTGGAATGCCCTGCCTGCGGCAGTTGTACAAAGAACAAAGAACAACACAGCACGGGAAACAGGCCCTTCGGCCCAACGAGCCCGCGCCGCCATCCTAACGTCTTAATGACATATAGAGACCAATATAGGGACCATTTGTTACCCAATCAGCCTAAGAGCACATTTTTGGGATGTGGGAGGAAACCGGAGCACCCGGAGAAAACCCACGCAACCACGGGGAGAACGCGCAAACTCCAGCAGACACAGGCCCAAATCCATGTGTCTGCACAGCAACAGCGATAGTCTCTGAGCTGTCATGTTGCCCATCTGATGGTCCAGTTTAAGCATACACTAACGACTTGAAGCACTAGGCCACTCCTGAAGTAACCTCTAGGAGCAGCCCTCGCACGACCTGCCGAATGCATACACCTTGTTGGTCAACAAGGTGTACCGAATAGCCTGTGGAAACAATTAAAGTATTTAAACAGTCCTCCTATATCCCTCTATCTGTAGACCGCTCATGTGGCTGTCCAAGAAACACTTAAACAACGCTAGCGTGCCTGCTCCCACCACCTTACTCGGTAGTGCATTCCACACCCCCACTACCCTTTGTGTGAAAAAATGCCTTCTAAAATTAGTCTTATACATAGCCCCCCTCACCCTAAGGCCGTGACCCCTCGTTCTATCCGAATCTAATGGTGGAAAAAGCTTACCACCATTTACTCTATCTATACCCCTCATAATCTTATATCCCTCTAATAGATCCCCTCTCAGCCGACATCTTTCAAGGGAAAACAACCCCAGTACGTTCAACCTTTCCTCGTAAGACAGCCCTTCCATACCAGGCAGCATCCTGGTAAATCTCCTCTGCACTCTCTCCAGGGACTCCACATCCTTCCGGTAGTACGGCGACCAGAACTGGACACAGTACTCCAAATGAGGCCTAACCAACGTTCTATACACTTGCAACATCAACCTCCTACTCTTGTATTCTATACCCCTTCCTATGAAGGCTAACATACCATACGCTTTCTTTATCACCTTTTCCACCTGTACTGCCACCTTCCGAGACTTGTGAACCTGCACCCCCAGGTCTCTCTGCGTCTCTATACTCCGGATAGTTTTACCTTTTATCCTATAACTCCCATCTACAGTATTCCGGCCAAAATGCATCACCTCGCATTTATCCGGTATCTGTAGATGTGCCAAGTTTGGTGGCGTTTAAGAGGTTAGTTGATAAGTTAATGGAAAAGGGAATGATTTAGTTTGGAGGATCATTGCTTTTTTCATAATTGGTCGGCGCAACATCGAAGGCTGAAGGGCCTGTTCTGCGCTGTAATGTTCTATGTTCTATGTTCTATATGAGAACATGGGTAGAGCTTATTTTGGCTGGAGAGATTAAGGGATAACAGGAGGCTAGTAAACTCAGAGGAAAGAGAGCATGAGTTAGGATGGAAGTTGCAGTTAGCGAGAGAGGAAATTCGAGATGATCTGTGAGAAATTTGGTGTGCCGAATGGTTGGGCAGCAAATAATTATTTTTAGATGCAAGGGGAGAGAGGTAGAATAAAATGAGATGCCCGGGTGGTTTGACAACAGCAAATAGTGGAAGGTTTAGCCAGGCAATGAGGCTTCATTAAGTGTGTCATCATGCCTTAGTCAAATTTCCACCAATGCAACCACAATGAACACATAAAAACTCAAAAAATAGGAACAATAGTAGACCATACAATCCTTCAAAGCTACACTAACATTCAGTAAGGGCTCAATTCCACTCGCCTGCCTGAGTCCCAAATCCCTTGATTCCCATAGTGTCTAAAATATATTTATCTCATGCTTAAATATATTCAGTGAGTGAGTATCCACCCTCTGGAGTAGACAATTTCAAATATTTGCAATTCTCTTGGTGAATTATTTTCTGCTCATCTCATTCATAAGCAATTAATCCCTTATGGTGAGATGATAATCCCTAGTTCTAGCCTCTCCAACCAAAGGAAAAATTTGCTCAACATCTACACCCTTCCTTGAAGAATTTTAGATGTTTCGATTAGATCACCTATCTTTCTTCTAAACCCCAATACCTATTCTATTTGATCTCTCTTCATTGGACAACTCCCCCCCCGCCCCCGTCTATCCTAGAAATCAATCCAATGTACCTTTGTTGCTCCACTTAAGGACGCAAGTACATCTTTCTATACGTAAGGAGATCAAAAATAGTACTCCAACAAAGCATTTCCAACAAAACTTTTTTATTCTTGTACTCAATCCCCTTGCAATAAATGGGTAACCGAGTTCTTGTTCACTTATGAATGGGCATTCTAGAAGGAACTATGGAGATGGTGGCGATAGCTAAACTGTTAACAGAATCCATGGGGTGAATGCGAGCCTGTTGAGTTGTATTGTTTTTCCTAATCATTAGATTACTGTATCAAAATAATTATTTCCTTCACAATTTGCAACATCAAATTGAATAATGATGACATGCATGCTTACTATAAAAGCAGATCTTGGCTAATATGGTAGTAGTCATAGTCTGAGTGTTCAGTTCATTACTCTTAACTCCTTATATACTGACACATAATAATAATGTTGAACGGTCAGCGTTGGATTTAGGTTAATCTTGAATATCTCACCAGAGTTTCTCACTTGTATTGCTATTCCAGATAAGTTTTTATATCCGGACTACTACTGTTAGACTCTTGGATCCTGTTGGCATGTTGAATTATATTAGGGAGTGGTGGAGTAATTTTGAGTGCTGTTCGTCAGAGCGGACAATGTAGCCACCACCAGAATTCTAGAGCAACGCAGAAATATTCAATCTGGCGGCTTTGTTTTATATTCATTCATGGGATGTGAGCACCACTGGCAAGCACAACATTTATTTTCCATTCTAAATTTTCATTGAGCAGTGGAAGGAAGCTACCTTCTTGTACCATATCATGTACCTACACCTATAGTACTATTAAGGAGTTCCAGAATTTTGACCTTGTGATGTTGCATGGATAATGATATAATTCCAATTCAGAATGCTATGTGATTTGGAAGGGAACTTGCACATAATACAGTTCCCATGTGGCTATGCACTTGTTTCTCTGTGTGCTAGAAATCATGTGTGCTGTGGAGGGAGTGAATGTTTAAAGTGTGGATGGGATGGCAATCAAGCAGGTTGTCCTGGATGTGTTGAGTTTCCTGAAGGTTGTTGAAATTCCACTTATCCAGGGATTGGAGAGTATTCCATCACACTTCTAACTTCTATTTATGAGGTAATGGACTGACTTTGGTGAGTTAGGAGCTGAGTTGTTCTCCAGAGAATTACCAGCCTCTGACCAACTCTTGCAGCCGCAGTATTTATATGAATTGTCCAGCGAAGTTTCTAGTCTGAATGGTCGTTGGTAACCCCAAAAATATGATAATGCGCATCCACTGCTGGTACTGCCATAGAATGTCAAAGAGAGATGGTTACATTCTGTTTGATTGAAGCTGGTCATTGCCTATTATCTGTGCAGTGCAAATGTCACTACGTATCAGCCTAAGTCTGAATACCTATGCCTTTCTGCTTCCTGTTCTGTATCAGTGCAGTTTCTTAGCAGGTCAAATCATGAATAAGTACAAAGGGGGAGTTAGTTCAGAAGAAAGTTAGCAAACGTAGCAAATTGGCACTGTTTAGAGCAGCTACAATAGAGTGGTGTCGATGGGAATATAGGTTCGGATTGCTTGGTCACCAACAAACATAGAAACATAGAAAAAAAGCAAAAAAAAATCATTGTGGGGAAAAGTATCCTTTGAAATGAGAAAGTCAGGCGTTACCAGAGGGGAGTGGCCAAATGTAAACAGTAGAGCCGTAATCAGATCATAAGAAGATAGATTCATGCTGTTGGAAAGTAGAGCTTATCAAAAGCAAGGGACGTATTTATTCATGGAAAAAGAAATAAAGTCAGACACAAATAGTATCAGAACAGTACTCCCCACATGGAAGAAAATCTTACTGTATTTTATAATGAACAGGAGAGGACACAGCAAAGACCGGAAAAATTAAAAAGGCATGGCCAGAGAAGAGCGGAGACGAACATGGAGTTGGCATTTGCATCTTACTGGTTATTATCAATGCACATTGTTTTATATTAACATGTTTCTAAGTCTGCTTTCTGCAATTCATTACAGATTCAGGATGTTGTAAAATGTCGAACAGGAAGTTGCAAAACTGAAGAGAATGAAAACTCACCTGATTCTTACAAAAATGGTCAAGTCCAGATTATGGTGAGTAAAGGACTAATTCACATTGAGCAGGGCAAAAATAAAAACTGGCTCACTTCTGACATTAGTTATTCAAATATTTGTGAGAGCATAAACTGTTTTACCACAGGAACTGAAGGAGGCATAACAAACCATCAAGTTTTTTTTAAGGGAAAGTAGAAAACATTTAAAGAAAAATACCAGGCTATGAGGATAGATCAGAATTAATTTTGGATTGCTATAGCAAAGAGCTACAATAGACACTGGATATTTCTATGCCATTGCTTTTAATGTGCTTTGTGCTAGTTTCAGTATAAACTGAGTAATCTCTATCTCCATTATAGCAGAAGAACCAATATTTAAAAGGCCCTTAAACTGTGTTTTTCAAGGATATTTCACAATCATTCAGCTCCTGAGGATATGCCCAGCGATATCAGCTTTTGTGAAGAAATATATGAGATAAAGAGCCAGATTTTACCAATCGGAGGCTGAGTGCCGGATCCGGACGTAAAACTGATCCGAGCGCAGACTCCTCATTCCAGCGCAACCATATGTTTTTTGCTGGCTCCGGTCTAGTCTGTACTATGGGGCTGGGCGTAGCACTGCCAGAACGGTTGGAGCTCTGAACTGTGCATGAGCAGTTCGAAAAAAAACTGAAACAGCATGCCCAGGTGCAAAAGACAAAACAGAGAAAGCTGGGGGAGGGAATGGAATGGGGGGAAGGATGAGGCATGATTGGAACCACCCCCCCCACCCTGAAAAGGCAGGCACCCCTCGGCAGACCACATCCCCAACCTACCTGGATTGCTGCTCTCCCTCCACCGTTCTTCTGACCTGCACTCGTTGATGTGGAGTTGCCGGCATTGGACTGAAGTAAAAACAGTAAGAAGTCCAACAAGACTTTAACCTAGTGTTGTGGACTTCATTCTGAGTTTATCACAGTCCAGCGCTGGCATCTCCACATCAAAGCGTGCAGGTCAGAAGGATGGTGGACGGATAGCAGCAATCGAGATAGGTTCAGGGATGTGCTCTACAGAGGAGGGGCCCTGCCTCCCAGGAGCAGGTCTGATCACAAGACGGCTGCTTCCCGGGGAAGGAGGAAGTTTGACCGTTGTGGGGTCTGCTGAGGGCTGCCTTCTGGGGGGATTTGTGGGGAGTGTGGGGGGCTGCCTCCTGGGGGGGGCGGGGGGTCAATCTCTGGGGGTGATGTGTTCTGCTGAGGAGAGCCTGTCTCCCAGGGGAGTCCAGTCGCGGGGGGCTGGGCTCTGCCAGAGGATCTGTCTCCCAGGATGTTCAGATCACGGACGGGTGGGTCTGTCGGGGTAGTTAACAGGGGGTCTGCAAAGAGTGTTCGAGGAGGATGGACTTTGAAGGTTCCCCTGCAAAATAGGAAACACTTTGGGGATTTTTATTCTGCAGGTTGGGAACAGCGTGCTTCTGAAACAGACCCGCAGACGGTAAAATGGGATTTGGCAGTAGAGTTGGGCGCGCAGTTCATTAAGTCAATTTAAATGCATGCTATTACATTTAAATCATTGGGCTGCCCAATTTGGGCATGGACTGGATCTACGCCCAAATCGGGTGTCAGTAAAGGCGCAATCTGCTCGGTTTTGGGTGCAGATTGCGTTACAGGCCTGATGTCCGAATTTACCGCAACTTCATCCCCCAAAACAGGCACGAATTTTTGGTAAAATTGGGCCCATAAAATCATAGAACCCCTATAGTGCAGAAGGAGGCACCATTGAGTCTGCACCAACTACAATCCTACCCAGGCTTCATCTCATAACCCCATGCATTTACCCTGGTTCATCCCCTGACACTAAGGGGCAATTTTACATGGCCAATCCGCCTAACACTCACATCTTTGGACTGTGGAAGGAAACCGGAGAACCCGGAGGAAACTCACGCAGACCGGGGAGAACGTGAAAACTCCACACAAACAGTGACCCAAGCTGATAATTGAACCCAAGTCTCTGGCACTGTGAGGCAGCAGTGCTAACCACTGTATCACTGTAAAGCTGAGGTTTATATGTGCATGGCCTTGGTATTACATAGAACATACATAGAACATTACAGCACAGAACAGGCCCTTCGGCCTTCGATGTTGTGCCGACCAAAATAAAAAGCAATGCCCCTCCAAACTAAACCATTCCCTTCTCTTCCATATACTTATCAATTAACCTCTTAAACGCCACCAAACTTGGCACATCTACAACAGCTGCAGGCAGGTCATTCCACTCCCTAATCACTCTTTGAGTAAAGAACCTACCTCTGATATCCGTCCTATAACTCATACCCCTTAATTTAAAGCTGTGACCCCTCGTGCTAGCTTTCTCCATCCTAGGAAAAAGGCTATCACTGTCCACCCTATCTAACCTCTAATCATCTTATATGTTTCAATAAGGTCTCCTCTTAGCCGCCTTCTTTCTAACGAAAACAACCTCAAATCCCTCAGCCTCTCCTCATAAGACCTGCCCTCCATACCAGGCAACATCCTGGTAACCTCCTCTGTACCCTCTCCAATGCCTCCACATCTTTCTTATAATGTGGGGACCAGAACTGCACACAATACTCCAAGTGCGGCCGCACTAGAGTTTTGTACAGCTGCAACATGATGCTGCTGCTCCTAAATTCAATCCCCCTACCAATAAAAGCTAAGACTCCATATGCCTTCTTAACAACTTTCTCCACTTGACTGCCTACTTTCAGGGATCTATTGACACATACACCAAGATCCTTCTGTTCCTCAACACTATTAAGAGCCCTACCATTAGCCCTATACTCTACACATTTATTGTTCCTGCCAAAGTGCATTACCTCACACTTTCCACATTAAACTCCATTTGCCACCTCTCGGCCCAGCTCTGCAACTTGTCCAAGTCTCTCTGCAAACTATAACACCCCTCTTCACTATCTACCACTCCACCGACTTTAGTGTCATCTGCAAATTTACTAATCCATCCTTCAATACCCTCATCCAGATCTTTTATAAAAATTACAAACAGCAGGGGCCCCAAAACAGACCCCTGAGGCACACCACTTATCACCGAACTCCACGATGAATATCTCCCATCAACCACCACCCTCTGTCTTCTATCTGCCAGCCAATTCCTAATCCAATTAGCTAAATCACCCTCTATTCCACACATCTGCATTTTCTGTAAAAGTCTTCCATGGGCCACCTTATCAAACGCCTTACTAAAGTCCATATATACCACATCAACCGCCTTAACCCCATCCACCTCTTTGGTCACTTTTTCAAAAAACTCAATAAGGTTAGTAAGGCACGACCTACCCTTCACAAAACCATGCTGACTATCCCAATCAATTCATTTCTCTCTAAATAACTATAAATCCTATCCCTAATAATTCTCTCCAATACCTTGCCCACAACAGAAGTAAGACTCACTGGCCTATAATTCCCAGGAAGGTCTCTCTTCCCCTTCTTAAACAATGGAACCACATTCGCCATCCTCCAGTCCTCCGGAACCACACCCGTAACCAACGAGGACCTGAAGATCAGAGCCAGAGGCTCTGCCATCTCCTCTCTTGCCTCCCAGAGAATCCTAGGGTAAATCCCGTCCGGCCCAGGGGACTTATCCACCTTCAAACCCTCGAGAATTTCTAGCACATCCTCCCTATCTACTACAATACTTCCCAATTTGCAACCCTGTACCTCAGTGTTCTCCATAGCTACATTTCCAGCACTCTGCGTGATATAGGAATTGGTTACTGAAAGCTGGTAACTATGTATATCCATATGCATATTTGTATTGTTTACTATTGCCCATAAAGAAAATAATCTTGTCAAGTTTATAATGCATGAGAGTGAATTTTAATTGAAAAGGGGAGGGGAACACTCGATATTGAGACTCAGGTTGAGGAAGGCACGATGTTGAAGCTGAAGGAAAGGGATGCTCAAAATCAAGGCTGGAGTATTAAAGGATTCCTTGAGGGCTGCTCCTTTTGGTAATGGCCACATCACTTTAACAGAATGTGGGCATCTCTGGCTGGGAAAGCACTCCTATTACCATTGAGAAGACAATGAGTTGTCAGATTTTTGAATTGTTGCACTCCACATGGTGTAAGTACAACCAGAATGTTATTAGGAAGTAAGTTTCAGGCTTTTGACCTAGTGACAGCTAAATAATGACTACTTAGTTCTAAGGCAGGGTAGTGTGTGAATGGAGGAGTTCTCATGGATCTGTGCACTTGCCTTTCTAGATGGTAGATGTTGCAGAATTGGAAGATGCTGCCAAAGAGCCTTGGTGAGTTGCTGCAGTGCGCCTTGTAGATGCTATACACTGCTGCCGCTCTGTGTTGTGTTGGTAGAATTGAATAGTAAAGATGATGGATGGGGTTCCATTCAAAAGCTGCTTTGTCCTCAATGAGCTCCTTAAGTATTGAAGCTGCACTTTTTTAATTTGATTTGATTTATTATTGTCACGTGTATTAGTATACAGTAAAAAGTGTTGTTTCTTGCGTGCTATACAGACAAAGCATGCTGTACATAGGAAAGGAAAGGAAGAGTGCAGAATGTAATGATACAGTCATTGCCAGATGTAGAGATAGATCAATTTACTGTGATGTCGGTCTGTTCAAAAGTCTGATGGCAGCAAGGGAGAAGCTGTTTTTAAGTTAGTTGGTGTGTGATCTTAGATTTTTCTATCTTTTTCCCGACAGATGAAGGTGCAAGACAGTATGACCAGAATGTGTGTGATCCTTGACCATGCTAGCTTCTTATCTGAGGCAGTGGGAAATGTAGACAGTCCATAGCTGGGAGGCTGGTTTGAGTGTTGGACTGGGCTTCATTCATGGCACTTTGTAGATTCTTGCAGTCTTTGATAAAGCAGTAGCCATAAAAAGCTATATTCAGGCAAGTGAAGAGTGTCCCATTACGCTTCTGAGTTATACTCTCCACAGGATATGCAACTTCCTACTTATTGTAGCCATAGTATTTATATGGCTGGTCCAGTTCTGTTTCTAGTCGATGGTATGCCCAGGATGTTGATAGAGGGGATTCAGTGATGGCAGTGCCACTGAATGTAAAGGAGAGATTCTCTGTTGTTGGAGATGGTCATGACCTGGCAGCTGTGGAGTGAATATTATTTACCAGTGAGAGGCTATGCCTGAATATTATCGAGATTGTGCTACAAATGGATGCAGACTGCTTCAGTATTTGAGGAGTCATGAATGGTACTGAACGTTATGCAATCATAGTGAATATCCCTACTTCTGACCTTATGATAAAGGAAATGTCATTGATGAAGCAGCTGAAGACAGGTAGGCCAAAGACATTATCTTGAGAAACTCCTGTGGCAATGTCTCAGACTCAGATGCTTGCTCTATCCCCAACATGTTGCTTTGTGTCAGGTGTGACTCCAACCAGTGGAGAGATTTCCCCGATTCCCATGGTCTTCAGTTTTGCTAAGACTCCTTGATGTCACATTCAGTCATATACTGCATTGATGTCAAGGGCATTTACTCTCACTTTCACCTCCTGAGTTCAGCTCTTTTGTCTGTATTGTGATCAAGGCTTTAATGAGCTCAGGAACTGGGTGGTACTAGCAGAACCCAAACTGAGTGGCAGTGAGCAGGTTATTGCTGGGTAAGTGCCACTTGATAGACTATTGATGACATCTTCTATCACTTTGCTGATGAACATGAGTAGTCTCTTGGGTTGGTAAGTGGATTTGTCCTACTTTTTGTGCACAGGACATACCTGGGCAATTTTCCACATTGCCACATAGATTCCAGTACAATTGCCAGAATGTAGTCAGGATCCTGTATCCAGTGCCTTTATCTATTTCTTGAGATGATGTGGAGTGAATCAAATTGGCTGAAAACTAGAATTCATGATCCTGAGGATAGTGGCCCACAGTCCCTGTAATATCAGAATAAACTTGAGCATGTTGGTTCGAAGTGGAAACATATTTATTAAGTGTCCTTTATACTTAGTATTTTGCAGAAATTTTAAATTTTACAGAAAGCGAAATAAGGATTACTTAAGAGAGAGAGAGAAAAAAGTAGCAAAAGCCAATGCTGGAGTGAACAATTCAAAACATAGTCTGGATCGAACAAACTAAACATTGATCTGTATCTACAATTAACTGAATACTTACATTATTAAAGAGCTGGGTGTATGTAGTCTGTAGCTACATCAAAGCACTTGCAGCTGTGGCCATGGAAGCTTCTGTTTACTTTATTAGAAAACTTGTTTATCTTACATTGTACTTTCAGAGAATGTAGCTAAATTTTCAGGCTCGACCAGAATTTCAAGCTGAGTTTTAAAATGTGACCAAATTAGCTTAAAGCATAGCACAATTAGTTCAATTAGGCAGAAATACCATTAAATGACACCTTTTAATTGAGAAAATCATTACAGAGGATCTCACAGTCCTCAGTTTTAAGTTGCTCAATCATTTCAAAACCTGCTATTCATTTGGTTGTAGTGCTATATTATATTCAAAACTGTCGTGCACAGATGCATCTGCAACAAGGTTTCCTCTCTCTTGCTAGTTCCCTCACCACCTGTCCAGGATCCAATCTCGCAATTATATTCTTAAGTACTCGGCCAGCTTGGTTAGCATTCGAGCTATTGAGCCACTCTTGGTGACAGGCATTAAAGTGTCCACCCATAGTAATTCTATGCCCTTGCCACCCTCAGTGTCAGTAACCATATGGTCAAACTGCTAGGTTTCTCGGAGCATGCTGGCAGAATGGTCAATCTTGTAGTCAGCCTGTGGTTGATCTTAAACCTATGGAAAGAGCTGTGATAGCAGTAATGGATTATCTATCTGGTTGAGCAAAACTTTTGCAATCAGAGACACTCAGCAGGAAACCCTGCAGTTAGCAAGGTTACTAAACAAAGAAAAGATAAGAGGAACAATAAAGCAGATGTGTGCTGTTAACCAAAGGCACCAAACCAACAGTTACACTTTGAGATATGAGGGTCTTGAGGCGCTATGAATAAGCACAAAGGTGCTGACCTACAATCAAGACCAAAACCCTTTGATGTGAGCCTGATCGATTCCCTTCATAAGAGTAATAACTAAGTCCAACCTTATTCCGGCTATCAGGTGGTGGAGTAGAAAGTAGCTCAATGAATGTTACATGTTCTTATATTTAGATAATCAATAAAAATTCAGTTGTACAAGACTTTGGTGTATAGTGTCTCTTTGTTGACAACGTCAATTGACAACTGATGGAGATTTGAGGGTAAACAATCCAATTAGTGTTTAACATGGAGGAGTTCCAATTTAAAAGCAAAGGTGGAGATAGACCTGTTTGACCTGGTACCATAGGATTTCATGGGGTCTGATGTCAATGTTGAAGACTCCCAGAGCAATCCCCCTTGATTCTACACAACTCTGTTGATCTCTCCTGCCACTGGGACAAGACAAACCCAGAAATGATAATGGTGGTATCTGGGATATTGTCTCTATGGTATGATTCTAAAAGTATGACTATGTCAGGCTGTTAATTGGCAGCTTTGGCACAAGCACACAGTTGTTCATAAGGAGGACTTCGAAGGGTAGGCAGAGCTATGTTTGTGTTGTCATTCTCAGTGTCTCGGTTGCTGCTGGGTGGTGCGGTTTCATTGCTTTTTAGACTTTATAGCTGTTTGATAAAACTGAGTGACTTGCTTAGTCATTTCAGGGGCCATTTAAGAATCCAATACATTGCTATGGATCTGGACATGTAGATCAGACCAGAAAAAGACGGAACATTTCTTTCCTTAAAGGAAGGAAATCAGATAGATTTTTACAACAATTGACTGTAGTAATAGGTCACTATTAGTGAGACTAGCTTTATACTGCAGATTTATTAATTAATTAATTAAATTTAAATTCCACCAGCTACATGGGGGATTTGAATCTGTGTCCTCAGAGCATAAGCCTAGGCATCTGGATTGCTTGTCATTGCAGTGACTGCTAACACTGCTTGTGACATTGCTACTACACCACCACCTCCCTCCTGGATGGGAGGAGTGCTAAAACAAGCAGTTAGTCTTTTGGAGTCACCAACTCCCACTGTCCTTTCGCTGCCAAGTTTCCTGACTCCTCAGAAATCCACAAAACAGTCAATTTTGAATCAGGATTCCTTTTGCAGTGTGCAAGTCTGAATTAAGTTTTCCATCTCCGCATCAGGTGATTCAGACACCTTAATATGTGCCAACATAAAAATGGCAGCATGTGATCGATGGGAGTAGAGATCACACATTTCAGTTTTTTATCCTCTGAGCCTCTGCCATTTGTACGAAGAGGTTTAATTTTGAGACTCCAATAGCAAAAAAGGTGAGCATGTCAGATTTTTTCTCATTCGTTAATGTGAATATTTGGTCTGAACTACAGAGAGTGACTCCAGTTCCTTAATCATGTGATTCCCTCTGAACAGCTCTCTGAAATGACCTAGCAAGCTAATCAGTTGTACCAAATTACTACAAAGAATGATATCATTGCTAAGAGTTTCCTTGGCTGTGCTGTTAGAGTAACTTCACCACAAGGACTACACTGTTTCAGGAAGCTGGCTCACCATCATCTTCTCAAGACAAATGGAGTTTGGCAATAAATGCAATTTTTCAGCAATACCTACATATCAAGATGAATAAAAATAAATATTATCAGGCTGTCTCACATAGTCTCCAAATTAGCACAAAGATGCCACTGTTTGGTCTATAAAGCAACAAATGGCATTTTAGAATTTGTAACACTACACACACTATAGGGATTATGAGTACCCTCATCCAGTGGCCAGAGCGAAAACAGCAGAACATAAAGCCAAATCAACCATGTTCCATTATCAGATGGCAGTTAGTTTTAGAACCAGTGGGAAGGGGCTAAAATTTCAAATCTCTCAAATATCAAGCAGACAAATTCTCACTGACTTTTCATTCAAATGTCTATTCTGGAAACCTGGGATGGATACTTAGGAATAGTCTGATTTCCTTCATCTGAAAACTTCTCTCTCTAATTTATTGTGTTCTTTTGTTTTTTGCTGCATTTTTATAGGCAGATTTTGAAAAGGATGTGGACCTGGCCTGCCAATCAGGTAAGAAGTGCTTTAATCCAAGAATGGCATAACTCATAAATCCTCTCCCCAGCACGAGCAATTAATACTTTGTCCTACTGTCACTCTGATTAATACTAGCCGTAGAAAAAGGCAACAACTGAGTGTTAATATGAGTGATAACAAGACTGAGTTAACTTTGGTACTCATACACATTAACCAATATCTCTTAGATTTTTTTTAAGTCCACAAGACATAGGAGCAGAAGTAGGCCATTCAGCCCATCGAGTCTGCTTCATCATTCAATGAGATCACGATTGATCTGATGTGATAATTCTCAACTCACTTACTCGTTTTATCTCCATAACTCGTGATTTGTTCAGTAGTTAATAATCTATCTATCTTGAACATACTTAGTGACTCAATCCCTACAGCCATTTGGAGTAAAGACTTTCATGGATTCATTTTTAATATAAAATAATATCTGTGGATACATTTGTCATCTACTATTTCACATTTCATGGGCAAAATCCTTTTCTCAGTGGGTTTGAAGCTGGGAGGGAATTTAATTGGGGGAGGGAATTTAATTAGGTGAGAGGGTGGGGAGCCTGCCATCTTCCTGCCTCCGCTCAGTTTAAGTCTGGAGCAGTGAAGTCTTGCTGTCCTATCACCAATTGAGACCCTTTAGTGAAAATTAAGTGCCTCATCCTGCTGCTGCTGGCACTAGTCCAGCAGTGGGCGCGGGCTCACCATGTGGGCAGCATGACAAGCAAACCCACGTTCCCGAGAGTGGGAATTCCCTCATTAATGCATTTGAAGGGTCTGCAATTGGGAAAGGTGAGCCGCTACCCTGCAAATGTGGACCCCAACCCCCACCTTGTCATTACTGACATGAGGGCTGAGATACAGCGACAATAAATGGTGTTGGGATAGTGCGGGAGGGTGGAGGTATCAAAGCAACAACAGTCACCCCCCCACCATGCCTCCCACCATGCCCCCACCCATCCAGTGGTTCTGCTGTTCGGTAGAATTGCCATCTCAACTTTCAACAGGCGGTATTTGCAATCCCTGGGATTATTTATCCCAAAGGAACTGTTCGAGTGGCACTTAATTCAGTGGGGATCTCCTTAAAGAGGTAACAGGACAATCCCACCTGTTGGACAGCTAATAAATGAGATCCCAATTGCCCCCATTAAATCCAATTCTATGTGTTAGTAAATGCAGGCACATTTCTCACAGGTACATTTCCCTCACTGATTAGCTTATTAGCAATTTTTAAAGCTTTTTTAAAACACAGCTTTTGAACGATTATGATACGAATCAAAATAAATATTTATAACATTGCCAATTCATTAAAATTACAATCTTACTCTTACTCATCTACTTACTTATGCTCTAAATCCCTAAGAATGGTTTCAGACCCACGACTGGCTCATCACTTTAACTTTCATTTTACTTCTTTCGTTGTTACCCCAAGTCCTTTTGCAGTGCCGCAGGAACTGCGGCCATAAGAAGGCATATGCAGTCTTAGCTTTTATTGGTAGGGGGATTGAATTTCGGAGCCGCAACGTCATGTTGCAACTGTACAAAACTCTAGTGCGGCCGCACTTGGAGTATTGTGTGCAGTTCTGGTCCCCACATTATAAGAAAGATGTGGAGGCATTGGAGAGGGTACAGAGGAGGTTTACCAGGATGTTGCCTGGTATGGAGGGCAGGTCTTATGAAGAGAGGCTGAGGGATTTGAGGTTGTTTTTGTTAGAAAGGAGGCGGCTAAGAGGAGACCTTATTGAAACATATAAGATGATTAGAGATTTAGATAGGGTGGACAGTGATAGCCTTTTTCCTAGGATGGAGAAAGCTAGCACGAGGGGACATAGCTTTAAATTAAGGGGTGGTAGTTATAGGACGGATGTCAGAGGTAGGTTCTTTACCCAGAGGGTGGTAAGGGTATGGAATGCCCTGCCTGCTGCAGTTGTAGATGCCCCAAGTTTGGTGGCGTTTAAGAGGTTAGTAGATAAGTTTATGGACGAAAAGGGAATGGTTTAGGTTAGAGGGTCATTGCTTTTTCTTAATTGGTCGGCGCAACATCGAAGGCCGAAGGGCCTGTTCTGCGCTGTAATGTTCTATGGTCTACAAGCCAAGCTTTCCTTTATAATAGCTCATTATCTGACCCCACCCAGTCCATTGCTTCTCAATAACCGTAACTTCCCAGCATCTTTCTGTTTCTATGACACGTGTCCTAACCTCAAGTATTCCTTTCCTTAACTGCTACCCTTTCGTACCTTGATAATAAGCTCAGCCTGACTGATATCACAATTCCTACCTCCCTTCCAATCCCAGAAGCGGGCCTGGGCCATTTGACAGACTGGGCCAAAATTGTTCCCCTTGCTTATAAGCACATGTACACTTCGGGATCAATATCTGTCTAATGTCCTAACTATGTTAGAGGTTGTAGGTTTTTCACAGAAAAGAAAGCTGTAGTTTGTACACATGGATTCAAAATAACAAGTTTTATTGCACAGCTGCTCTCTTTACACTGCAGAATATAAAACTGAAAGCAAAACAACTGCCTAAGCATAATCTTATGATCTCCTCTTAAAGCAGTCCTGCAATCCTTTAAAATATTTAACAATCTTGAAGGTATCTATGGGACTTTTTCTATAAATTTCCCAGTAATGTAGCAGCTTTCTTGTTTTCTTCTTTCATGGAAATATTCGAACAGATATCGAGGTTAAAGAGTCTTTGGTGCCTAAGTTTAAAGGTGTATCTATCAGCCTCCATAAAAGTCAAGTTACTCTCAATGTCTCCTGCTTTTAAATAATAGGGTTCAATGGATTAGACGTTAAACCCTAAAAAATATGACACAAGACCCAAACTGCGATCAACTTTTGCAGCAAGTTTTGGAGTGACAGGACACTTCATTAACATATTTAAATCCACTACGCAGTTAATAACTGTCACATTAGCTTCCCAGAGTTTGGGAATTGCAGAATTAAAAGGTGGCATGATGTACTGAGTGCAGCAGGTAAGTGCCTTTTATAAATCTCCTGTAGATCAGAGGAACTGGAGTGCATACCATGCTCCCTTAAAGAATTTTTAGTCTCATTTGTGATGATAAGAATATGTCTCTAGTCCATGATCAGCGACTTCCCCAACACAACCTCCAATTTGCAGCCTGCCCAAGGTTGCAAGTGATTTATGATAAGTTTTGCATGTGGATGCACCCACTTTTTCTCACACCCAATTCCAATATCAACAAGACTTTATCAAGGCTAATGTGGTGATATTGTCAGTTCTGTGTAAATGCCTGAAAATTTTCCTGTACCGATGTATTAGTTGTTATTCACACCTCCTACTGGTTGATGATGCTGCAGTTCTTCTGAATTCTGGCTCCCATGTTTTTGATCTCTGAGTTCATCGAACTCTTTTCCTGCTAGCTGTAGGGTATTTTGTAATGTTTTAAGTATTTTTAAAACTACAACCCAATTTTATTTGACCTCTTGGCTTGCAATTGGACAGCAAGCAAATATGTTAATGAGATTAAACTGAGCTTTGACAAATTAATTAAGTAAATGAATAGTGGCTGAGGACATGAAATTAGATTTTGGAGAGTGGGCTTTTGAATTAATTAAATAAACTAAATTCATCTGTGGCTTCAGGGGGAGGGGTGAGTGTTCAAAATGATTAATTAAATAATGACAGCTTTGTAGGTAAAATTAGACTGTCTACTTTTTCATGTTCCATTATATTCACTTTTCCTTCAAGCTGCTCCTATTCATGTATTGTGTTTTCAGAGAGCAGTCCTCATATAAATCCCATCTTATAAACTGCTTCAACCAATTTTCCAATTTCCAAATATCCAATTGATACTCCCTGCTTTCTAGATCGTCCTATCTTTTAATGCTCATTTCTCACTCACGTAACTTTCACTGCAGTCACACTCTTTACCTTGTCCCACTAACTACATCGTGAACAAATGTCACATTCCCTGCTTAAATTATGACTATTCAACGCAGCCCACATAAAATATGGGCACTCAAATTTCCTCAGAAACTATCCATAGAACTTTCCTCAACACCTCACTATTTTTCCATTTACCTTCACATGTAAGTTCTTTCCTAATTAACCCACTAAAATCCTCAATTCCCTCATATGCCAGCTACTTATGATTTTTCCAACTGCATGCAACCTCACCATACGTCAGTAGCCCACACGATTCTCACATCATCACAAATAACCACAAGAACAACAGTCTCCCTCAAGTGTCATAGAATCATATAGTCATACAGCAGAAAAAAAGACACTTTAGTCCACCATGTCCGTGCCGACCATCAAGTACCAAACTATAGGGGTCACAGGCTTAGGGTGAGGGGGGTAAGGTATAATTTGGATGCTAGAGGGAGTTTTTTCACACAGAGGATGGTGGGAGTATGGAATGCACTGCCAAGTAAAGTGGTGGAGGCAGGTACTCTGGAGTTATTTAAGAAATACTTAGATGGGCACATGAACAGAATGGGAATGGAGGGGTATAGAAAACTGATTTAAAATAGGGATCATGAGCCTTGGGAGTCCCTGGGAAGTGTGTAAATAGATGATGATATTGATGTACTTGTTTTTCTCCTACAGGTGCTTTGGTCCACCTTGTTGTCTAACGAGGGGCATACACGCGATGGGTCATGAGAGGGCTGCTCTTGGACCTTTTTCGAGAGTATCCTACTGCTTCACATCGTTAGTATATGCTTCATCTGGACCATTTGATGGGCAACACGACAACGCAGTGACTATCGCTGTGCTGTGCAGATACATGGATTTGGGCCTGTGTCTGTGGGAGTTTGCGCATTCTCCCCGTGCTTGCGTGGGTTTTCTCCGGGTGCACTGATTTCCTCCCACATCCCAAAGATGTGCTCTTAGGCTAATTGGCAAAACAAATTCTTCCCAAATTGTCTCAAATTTGGTTTTTAATCCATAGATCTATAAACGTGGACAGGGATCGCGTGTAGAAGTGGGAACATCGAGGTGGCGGCGCAGGCTCGTTGGGCCGAAGGACCTGTTTCCCATGCTGTTTTGTTCTTTGTATATTAATTCAACTTACTAGCGCTTGGTCCACAGCCAAATGTGTCTTGGCGATTAAGTATTCATTCACATGCTTCTTAAATGTTGCAAGGGTACCTGCCTCCACTACCATCTACAGCAGCTTTCCATATTTCCACCACTCTCTGGGTGATATTTTTTTTCTCTCAGATCCCCTCTAAATCCCTTACTCACTTTAAGTATAAGCCCTCTGGTCTTAGACATCTCTGCCATGGAGAAAATATTTTTATGATCTAACCCTATCTATGACTTTCATAATTTTGTATACGTCTATCAAATCTCTTAGCCTCCTCTGCTCTAGAGAAAACAAACTCAGTCTATCTGGTCTCTCCTCATAGCTCAAACTTTTCACTTCAGGCAATATCCTGATGAATCACCTCTGCACACTCTCTAGTGCAATCACATTCTACCAATAATGTGATGTCCAGAACTGCACCTAATATTCCATGTGTGGCCTAACCAATGTTTTAATAAGTTGTAACAAGACCTCTGCTCCTGTATTCTATGCCCCGGCTCATGAAGGCAAGCATTCCATATGCCTCCTTCATTAGACTATCTACCTGTGCTACCACCTTCTTGTATCTATTGACTTGTATATCAAGGTCCTTTTCCTCAATATTCCCTAGAGATCTACTATTCATTTTTTATACCTTACCCTTATTAGACCTCCCAAAATACACCACCTCACACTTCTCAGAATTACATACCATCTGTCATTGCTCAGCCCAACTTACCAGCTCATCAGTATCGGACTGTAGACTAAGAGTAATCACCTCATTATCAACAACACCACCAATTTTCATGTTACCTACAAACTTACTAATTATATCTTGTCTATTCACATCCAAGTTGATAACAAACAACAAGGGTTTTAGCATTGATCCCTGTGGTACACCATTGGTCACAGGCTTCCAATCACAAATTCAACCCTCCACTATCACCATTTCCCTCCTATTAACAGGCCAATTTTGGATCCAATTTGCCAACTTGCCTTGGATCCTATTATCATCTATTATCATCTCTCCTTATCATTACCTCATTACCTGTGCACGCACTTATAAACTGTGATGAAATTTATGAGCATTTAGAGAAATTCAATATGATCAGGAATAGTCAACACGGCTTTGTTAAGGGCAGATCGTGTCTTACGAGCCTAGTTGAATTCTTCGAAAATGTGACTGAACACATTGACGAAGGAAGAGCAGTAGACGTGGTTTACATGGATTTCAGCAAGGCGTTTGATAAGGTCCCCCATGCAAGACTTATTGAGAAGGTGAGAGGGCATGGGATCCAAGGGGCTTTGGCCTTGATCCCATCTGGCTTGCCGGCAGAAGGCAGAGAATAGTTGTGGATGGGTCTTCTTCTGCATGGAGGTCAGTCAGCAGTGGAGTGCCCCACGGATCTGTTCTAGGACTCTTGTTGTTTGTCATTTTCATAATTGACCTGGATGAGGAAGTGGAGGGATGGGTTAGTAAGTTTGCCGACAATACGAAGGGTAGTGGTGTTGTGGATAGTCTGGAGGGATGTCTGAAGTTGCAGTGAGACATAGGTAGGATGCAAGACTGGGCAGAGAAGTGGCAGATGGACTTCAACGCAGAATAATGTGTGGTGGTCCATTTTGGCAGGAACAATGAGATGAAGCAGTATAATATCAAGGGTAGGAGTCTTGGCAGTGTTGAGCAGCAGAAGGATCTTGGAGTCCGGGTCCAAAGGACTCTTAAATCTGCCCCGCAAGTGGAAGATGTGGTCATGAAGGCATACGGTGTACTGGCCTTCATTAATAGAGGGATTGAGTTTAGCAGTTGGGAGGTAATGCTGCAACTTTATAAGACCCTTGTCAGACACCACTTGGAGTATCGTGTGCAGTTCTGGTCGCCTCACTATAGGAAGGATGTACAGGCTATTGAGAGGGTGCAGAGGAGATTTAGGAGGTTCTTGCCTGGATTGGGGGGCATGCCTTATGAAGATAGGTTGAGAGAGCTAGGTCTCTTCTCCCTGGAGAGACAAAGGTTGAGAGACGACCTGATAGAGGTTTTTAAGATGTTGAGAGGAATAGATAGAGTGGATTCTCGGAGGCTGTTTCCCGGAACTGAAATGGTTGCTATGAGAGGACGCAGGTTTAAGGTGCTGGGGGGCAAGTACAGAAGAGATGTCAGAGGTAAGTTTTTCACTCAGAGGGTGGGTGAGTGAATGGAATTGGTTGCTGTCAGTGGTGGTAGAGGCAAACTCGCTGGGGTCTTCTAAGAGACTTCTGGATGAATAGATGGGATGTAATGGGATTGGGAGTTACAGATAGTTCTATGGCCTGGTAAGTATAGATATGATCAGCACAACTTGTGGGCCGAAGGGCCTGTTTGTGCTGTAGTGTTCTATGTTCTATGAAATAGAAATTGGCACATACATTGGATGCCTGCATTTCAAATATGACAGAAGATAAAACCTCTCACAGGAATTGCTCCCAACATAGGACTGGACCGTTTGACTGATTCAGTCATGTCACAAATGACTCATGCCATCCTATTTTAAGCTGCCCCAATATGTAAGATAGGAGCCTAAAGCCTGTTGAAGAGCCAACTTACAAAACTTGTTAGGAACTGTAGGAGAGGCATAAGGAAAGTAAAGTGGCCATTCTGTGGAATGATCCTCTATCTCCACAGGAGGTACTAATCTCTCTCCATCTTCTAGGACTTAACCTGAGGATCACCATCGATGAGCTTTGATGTTGATGTCTTTGCTCAACTAAACTGTCTTTAGACCAATGGCCACTAAGAACAAGCCAAATGATAAGTCCCAAAAATTGTTTCTCCATCAGTCCTCTGGTCTCCTGCTTGTGTCTGGTCATTCATTATTAAGTCTTGGATTAAAAATGGGTGAGGAACGTAGAAATAGGAATAGGCCATTTGGCCCATGAAGTCTTCTTCTGCTGTTTAACTAGATCGTCATTTTCTTTCATTATTCCTGTAATTACTTTATCAATCTCTGCTTTGAACATACTCAACAACTCAGCCTCCACAGCCTGAATTTGGAGTAGAAATTCCAATGATTTACCACCCACAGAATGAAAAAGTTCCTCCTCATCTTAGTCCTAGCCTCTTAGTCTAATACATTGTCCCCTGTTTTTCAAATAAGATCTCACCACCGAAATTCTCGTTCCCAGGATTTTTTGCCATTTTCATTCACTCAAGCACCAATAGAAAATCCCCCCCATTGATTCGATAGTGATCATGACAATTAGTAAGATTTTTGCATCATCTCTGTAACCAAAATTAACTCAAAATATCTTCTGAGCCAAATAGTTAAACAAAAATCTCAAAACCTGATCATTTAAAATTCAGTTTGAAACAAGAAGATTTCACACAACTTTCAAATTTGGCAATAGATTTAGTCCTCTTTCAGATGAGATGGCAATTGAGGAATTGTTTGTTCTCTCAAGTGGATATATACAATTTTGTGGCATTATTTTGAAAAAGGAGAGATGAATTCTCCTCAGTACGCGAACCAAAAAGTTAGAGTTTATCCCTGAAATAACATCAGTAGAAATGGATTTTCTGGTCATTTATCATGGTGTTTTTTGTGCTGTGTGCAAATTGGCTGCCAAGCTTCCGACAGTGACTCTATGTCAAAAAGTAGTTAATTGCTGTAAAGACTTCAAGATCCATGTGGCTGTGAAAAGTGCTATAGAAATGCAAGTCTTCCTCCATGCAACACACAAAATGTAACTGTCAATGGGTACAGTAACAGCACAATATGTGCTGTTTCCCTGTTTCCCTGTCAGTGGTGCTGTTTCAATTCTGCTCTTTTCATTGGCAGAAGCTGTTCGCAATAATTGGCTGCTTTATAACTTTGCTGCGCAGAGCTCCAGAAATTGAGCTAACATTTATATATTTCTGACATTTACTTTTCCCAGAAATCTGTTCAGTTTGTTCTTTCTTTTGTTCCCTGGCTGCCTGCCTGGGAAAAAGTAATTGGTCCCTACTGAAAATGCATAAGCTGCCCTCCAACCTTCTATCCATGTGCTATCTGCTCTTAGAAACTATATGATTTCAGAAGGGGAAAATGATTTTTTTCCCAATAAATAAATATTTCAGAAGTAACAAAATAAATATCAACAGAAATGAATAAATGATTCTGCACTTTTTTGGACCAACATTACACTTCATAGCTTCTTGCCACATCTAAAACTTTTTGTGTGATTGTCCTAATGTTTTCAATCTACAATCCAGAGTCCACCTGCAACAATTAGCAACTGCCTATTGTCATAAAATAGTACAGGACAGAGGACTGAATTAACTGCAGTTTTACTGGTCTATAAATCAGCTACAAGTCAGTTAAGCATGAAAAACAAAAATCAATCACACGTGAAAAGAAATAGCAATTTCACAGCTCAAACTTTATTTTATTAATTTAGTCTGAAAATCAGAGATGTAATTAAATATTATGACCAAACATTGAATTTTTGGCCATGCGAATGATAGCAGACTGGATTAGAAATGGAGGTGGGCAAGCCTGGAAGATCTGAGGAGACTACCTCTTCAGAGATTACCTGCATTGGGGAATCGACAGGTATCCAAACAATAAAGAATAAAGCATGAAACATCACTTCAGAAGCACGCCCCCCCCCTCCCCCCCGACCTCCACCACCACCAACACACATACACTACATGAGAACACACTACTGTGTTCTCATCCACTCAAATGGCCCCTTATGCCAAGGTATACCAGAAGCAACACTTACAGTTCCTTATGCCCTATGCCCGTCCACCATCCCATTCATAAAGGTCCATGCTAACCGTGCAAATTCATTCCAATCATACTCACACCCTTGGCCCTTTGTCCTTACACCAATCATGCCATTTCATCTAGCATTCTCTATGGTCAAACCTTAGAATCCATGAAAAGAAAAGATAAAGCCCTATAAAATAAAGTTGTATATTTTTAGGACAGATCTCACTATATTGAAACATATATTCTCATTCATAGAAATTTCATTTGTTACATTTGCATTCCTTGAAGTAAATAAAACCCAACGATCATTTTATTCAAATGTTCAAATCATTATGACAAGTATTGAAATTCATCATCCCACATCAAAGAATCTAACCACTTGTAGCTGTATATTAAATCGTGAAATACCAGCAATTAATGGATGGATGGATGGCTTGAAATCAGTTGTGCAGTGCCAAACCAATAATAGAAATCCTCAGGCTTTTGTCAACAGATTGAAAAAATGATTGTTTGCTATTTCAGTCTAAGTTCCAGACATTGGCCAGAATTCTCTGGCCTTTCATGCCAGTGTGATTCTTTGGTCCCTCTGCAGTGATCAGAGATTTGGCTGAAAGCCAAATTCTCTGTCCTGACTTGCACCAACGGGATTCGGGGGAGTAGGGGGCGGGAATGGAGGTTGAACTGCTGGAGATTTCCAGCCATTGTTTTCACAGATTTAAAAGGCAAGAAAGTTTAAGTGAGCAGCTGTGGTGAAAGAGGAAGTACTTGAGTCTTACTGGATCATATCAACAGTGAACTGTTTGATCTGCTCCGGGCATGTCAATCAGTTTCTCAGCATTACCTTGTCAATCAGAGCAATTCAAAGTCTCAAGGCTTCATGTATAACTCATCTAGTTTACAAAAGGAATCCCCACTGTGAAATTGCAATCTCCTGTTAGTCAGAGAACTTCAAAGGGGTCTTCTCACACCTGGGGCTTCAGAGAGTAGAACAGAGCAAGAAGGGATGATCCAGCCTTATCAGATTCCTACCCCTTTTATTCCAAAATCTGATCGGAGCTAATGCAGCGGGGAGGAAGACTCACAACAGATTTGATGCCCAGCAAGAATCCTGATTTTGCCCTTACACCCAATTCAATGGACGATCACAATTCTGGTCAAGGACTAGCAGCCCTGGAGAATATCACCTTTCTCCCTTTATTAGTTGCCATCTAGACTTTTTTTTAAACGTAGTTTGTATCACATTACTATTTTGCAAAGCATTTTTTTACTGATGCCACATATACTATAGGGTTCTAAAAATGTACAGTGAGTCAATGGGCATGGAAGTGCCACAAGTCAATGGATGTGAGGGGACATGGGAATGCGTGAAAGGGCAGAGCTTACCATAGAGGACATGAGGATGACATTTTTACCTTGCCTTTTAAAAGCTGCCCTTTAGCAGATTAGAATTCATGACACCTCTGAGGTGAAGTAGACTGAAACTCTTTAAAAACCTGGCCTGCCTCCATCAAAAATGGCAGAGGAGTTGGAGATACTTATCCTTGCAATGTAGCTGGCCAAGTCAAGACTGCCAAATTCAGGTTTTAACAGACATCAATCCACAACCTGAAAAGGCACTTCAAAATTAGACATCCCAGCTCAGTGAAAAGAACAGCCCAGAAAGTAGGAAATGCAATAGCTCAGTTTACATCTTAGCAAGGTCCTACAAACTACAGTAATAATAAACGTGGTTTAGAGATATTGACTGAGGGATACATAGTGGCCAGGACTGAAGGATTATATCCTCTGCTCCTTTTGTACACCTGATATTTTTCTCATCCCTATTCTCCTGCCTTTTCCCCATAATCCCAATCTCCTTATTAATCAAAATCTATCTATCTGTCTTAAAGATACTCACAACCTGACTTCCACAGCATCCCGCGGCAAAGAGTTCATAGATTCACCACTCTGTCTGAAAAAAAACCTCTTCATCTCTGTTTTAAAGGATCATACCTTTAGCCTGCGATTGTGCCCTCTGGTTTTAGTTTTTCCTACTAGTGGAAACATCCTCTCCACAACCATTTTATCCAGGCCTCGCAGTATTCTGTAAGTTTCAATAAGGTCTCCCCTCATTCTTCTAAATTCCAATAAGCAGAATCCTCAACTATTCCTCATACAACAAGCTCTTCATTCCAGGGACTATTCTTGTGAACCTCCTCTGGCCTCTTGCCAAGGCCAGTACATTCTTCCTTAGATAGGGGGCCTAAGACAGCTGACAATACCAAGCTCTTTTAGAGCCTCAGAAATATATCCCTGCTCTTGTATTCTTGCCCTCTCAACATTTGCCTTCCTAACTGCCGACTGAACCTGCATGTTAACCTTAATGGAATCTTGAACAATGACTCCCAAGTCCCTTTGTGTTTCTGATTTCCTAAGCATGTTCCTATTTAGAAAATAGTCTATGCCTCCATTTCTCCTTCCAAAGCGCATAACCTCACATTTTTCCACGTTATATTCCATCTGCCACTTCTTTGCCCTTTCTCTAACCTATCCAAGTATTTCTGCAGCCTTCCTGCTTTCTCAATTCTACCTGTCCCTTTTATATATCTTTGTATCACCTGCAAACTCAGCAACAATGCCTTCAGTTCCTTCTTCCAAATCATTAATATATATTGTGAAAAGTTGTGGTCCCAGCAGCCATCCTGAAAAAGATTCCTTTATCCCCTCTCTCTGCCTTCTGCCAGTCAGCCAATCCTCTGTCCATGCCAGGATCTTATCGTTAATACCATGGATTCTTATTTAACATATTCCTATACCCTGATGCACAGGTGAAAGTGTGACTGCTAAAGTATGGTTGACCTCTAAACTGAATAAATGCACCTATTGAGTCAAGTAAGCAGCTTAACTGAATGAACTTAAAAATGTAACAAACTGAAAAAGACGTAAAGTATTTTTTTAGCAGCTGACATTTCTTTTATTGTTTCTACATCCCAGTTCTCTTCAAAGAAGTTAACACTTGTAATCCTGCAACAATTACTGGAACATTATCTCGCATTTCACTGGATGATGAGGAAGAGGAAAAGCTGAATATAAATAATGAAGGGATGAACTTCACAACCCTTCCAGGAAACATCCCACCAGGAAATGTCTTGGTTCAGTTGCCTCCTATGCATCAGCTGCGCAACATGATGTCTGGTATAAATGAACTGAATGAGCAGCCAGCCAAGAAGGAAACCAACAGTGAGTTGAGGGGAACACTGTATCTGTGCACAGAGAACACATTGAAGCCAGTGGATGTGAAGTGGAGACGGGCACAGGAGCAGCCACTGGAAGGTGACTACATGGTGCTCCCAAGACGCACAGTCAGCTTGAAGCCTTTCATTAAAGAGGACAGCAAGTTAAATATCAATGTGGATGACAACAGGCACAATATTGTTGAAAATCAGCCAGTCGAGTCAGAGGTTTATCCTAACTTTGCTGCAGTCGATCAGATCAATGTTAACATAAATCAACCATATGGAACTCTGAATCACCCACGGAGTGTACCCCTCAAACAGCACCCTTCAGTGAGGCACATTCTGGCATCAGAACTTGCTGACAGGAGCAGGACCATGCCACGCAACAAACCAAGTTCAGCAGGCTCTACTGGTTCCTTAGAAGTAAGTTAAAATGGTAATGCTGATCAGGTCACATTCTTCAAATGTATCAGGGAGAATACAGAGGAAGAAGGCATTGATATTGGGATGATGGTCTATCTCTCATTGTCAGTGAGAGTGCTATCCTATTTACATTTATCTAACTCAAAACTGGTATCTCATATATCCACAAAATCAAATGCTTCTGTGACTTTCATAGTAAATTGGAGTAAGTGGTATTTGGCATTACTTTTGGATCCCAACAGTTAGCTCTTCAAAGAGCCAAATGGCCAAATTCAACTAATGATATTTCTTCATTTATTCAGCTTCTTGTGTATCGTTTATGTAACAAGCCCTTTAAAAAGTGTATTCATGCAGAGTCCAAATAACCTGCTGCCCTTCCTCTGTATATAGCCTCACTATAAAATTTGTTCTTGGTTCCTTGCCTCTTATTAACTGCAGATCCTTAATGTTTTCCCACCAGTGATGTCCTACTTCCCCAGCAACCATCCCACCCCAACTGGATTTTTGTTTAATTACTGCTTACTTACTACAGCTGCAATTCAAATGAGCAATCACCAATCTTCTGCTCATAACTCTACATATTCTTCATTTTAGGTAACAGTCTGATTTCCTTTAGAATGGTTCAATTGAACTTACTCCATTGCATTCTTAAACACTGCATTCTAGTCTAATTATTCACTGTGAGAAAAAGCTTTTCTTCATATCATGTTTGCTTCTTTTACTAATTACTTTAAATCTGTGCCATCATTCTTTATCCTTCTTGAAGTGGGAATGATCCATGTTTTTAAATCCCTTCATTGCCTCAGCTCTCCCTATCTCTGTAAATAAATGCTTTCAGCCCATTTACCCTTGTGGATCTATGACCTCCAGTTTGGTTTCATGGCAGTCCCAATTTTCCCATTATTTGTGATCATGTCTCCAGCTCCCAAAGTCTTAAACTCTGGAATCCTCTCATAATATTTCTCTGCCTCTTTATCTCAGTCTCCTCCTTCAAGCTGTTTCTTAAAACCTACCTTTCTGACAATCCTTTCTGTCACCTGTCCTAATTTGTCTTTGTGGTAGACTTTTGGCACATTACACCTTGGGAATTTCACTGCTACATGTGTTTTATAACATCAATGTTTTTGTTGATTATGTTGCTTGTATCTGGTGTTGTCTCTCAGGTGTGCTTACTCTGACATCTAATGATGAATAACATAAATTTATTGAGTCCATTTAGAACATAGAACACTACAGCACAAACAGGCCCTTCAGCCCACAAGTTGTGCCGATCATATCAATACCTACCAGGCCATAGAACTATCTGTAACTCCCAAACCCATTAAATCCCACGTACTCATCCAGAAGTCTCGTAAAAGACCTCAGCAAGTTCGCCTCTACCTCCACCTCTGGAGGGTCATTGCTTTTTTGGAGGGTCATTGCTTTTTATAATGGTCGGCGCAACATCAAAGGCCGAAGGGCCTGTTCTGCGCTGTAATGTTCTATGTTCTATGTTCTACCACTGACGGCAGCCAATTCCATTCACTCACCACCATCTGAGTGAAAAACTCACCTCTAACATCTCCTCTGTACTTGCCCCCCAGCACCTTAAACCTGTGTCCTCTCGTAGCGACCATTTCAGCCCTGGGAAATAGCCTCTGAGAAGCCACTCTATCTATTCCTCTAAACATCTTATAAACCTCTATCAGGTCACCTCTCAACCTTCGTCTCTCCAGAGAGAAGAGACCTAGCTCTCTCAACCTATCTTCATAAGGCATGCCCCCCAATCCAGGCAACATCCTTCTAAATCTCCTCTGCACCCTCTCAATAGCTTCTACATCCTTCCTATAGTGAGGCGACCAGAACTGCGCACAGTACTCCAAGTGGAGGTCTGACAAGGGTCTTATAAAGTTGCAGCATTACCTCCCGACTTCTAAATTCAAGCCCTCTATTAATGAAGGCCAGTACACCATATGCCTTCTTGACCACATCCTCCACTTGCGGGGCAGATTTAAGAGTCCTTTGGACCAGACCCCAATATTCTTCTGCTCAACACTGCCAAGACTCCTACCCTTGATATTATACTGCTTCATCCCATTGGTCCTGCCAAAATGGACCACCACACATTTATCCACGTTGGAGTCCATCTGCCACTTCTCTGCCCAGTATTGCATCCTATCTATTTCTCGCTGCAACTTCAGACATCCCTCCAGACTATCCACACCACCAACCTTCGTATCATCGGCAAACTTACTAACCCATCCCTCCACTTCCTCATCCAGGTCATTTATGAAAATGACAAACAGCAAGGGTCCTAAAACAGATCCCTGGGCACTCCACTGCTGACTGACCTCCATGCAGAAGAAGACCCATCCACAACTACTCTCTGCCTTCTGCAGGCAAGCCAGTTCTGGATCCGTAAGGCCAAAGCCCCTTGGATCCCATGCCCTCTCACCTTCTCAAGAAGTTTTGCATGGGGGACCTTATCAAACGCCTTGCTGAAATCTATGTACACCACGTCCACCGCTCTTCCTTCGTCAATGTGTTCAGTCACATTTTCGAAGAATTCGACTAGGCTCGTAAGGCACGATCTGCCCTTAACAAAGCCGTGTTGACTATTCCTGATCATACTGAACTTCTCTAAATGCTCATAAATCCTATCTCTCAGAATTCTCTCCATCAACTTACCGACCACTGAGGTCAGACTCACAGGTCCTTAATTGCCCGTGCTATCCCTGTCCCCTTCTTGAAAATAGGCATCACATCCGCAATCCACCAATCTTCCAGAACTTCTCCCATCTCCATCGACGACGCAAAGATCATTGCCAGGGGCTCTGCAATCACTTCCCTCACCCCCCACTGTAACCTGGGGTACATCCAATCTGGACCCAGTGACTTATCTACCTTGATGGAATTTAACAGTTCCAACACCACCTCTTTCTTAATGTCCACATACTCAATCTTTTCAGTTTGCCACAATCCTGTAGTACAACCCCCCAGTGCAGTGACCTTTAGTTCTGAGCTTCAGTCTCACCATTTTAGCAGGATTCAATTACTTTGGCCAGAATTTTCCAGCTATCATTTTAGCAGAATTTTCCAGCTTAGCTGACAGCGCAGCTCCAGTATGGGTTTCGCAACAGTATGATAATTAAGCAGGAAACCAAATTGGCAACTGTGGATCAAGAACTTCACACTGGGCTGCTGACGCAAAACAGGTGGCCAGTTGAGCTGAATACCCACCCTTGATATCTTCTCTAACCTATTTGATGCACAAACCATTTTCCATTTTTCATAACATACTTTGCTTGAACCAGAAAGGTAATCCCAGCTGTAAGGATAAGCCCACCCTTCCATGATGCAGGTAGACTGAAATATTCTGCAGTGATCTTCAGGCAAAGTGCTGTCTCCATTACTGTTGAGATAGTTTTGACTTTGCCTAAAATTGTTGCCTCAGTTCAGCAACTGCTGGTGACTCAGAATACTGTGGACAAGATTTTCTTATCCCAGCATGCCAGCATGAGTAGTATAGTGGGGCAAGAAATTTAAGCAGCAGGCCAAAAACAGGAATTGCTTCTGGCTGTCGGCCTGGACTCTTTTTTTTACTGACATAATCATGCCAGGGAACAGCATGAGGCTGATTACAATATTCAGTGTTTCATTTAAATCTATTTTGTGAGCCCAAGACATTATCATCCAGGCTCATTTCTGTTTCCAACCCCCACCAGTGGAGATCCACACCAGTGGGGATCAGATAGGCTACCCAACAACAGGAGACCAGGTGTGATGACCTCGCTGGTAGGACAAGAGGACATTGAGGCACTCCAGGAGGAGTTGTGTTCCTTGAGCAGTGCCAGTCTGGCACAGCCAGCCTGACATCCTGGAACTGCCTACCTCGGTTGCGGGGCCTCAGGGGAGGGTTATCAGAAGGGGCGGAGCCAAATGGCAACGGGGAACACTGCATTGGGGGTGGGGTGTGCTGAGGGTGGTGGTGCTAGTGGTGGGGCGATCATAGGTCAAGGCCTCCATCAGGAGTTGGGGCCAGCAATCAAGAGACTGGCGTTCAAGGGGATGGGGTGGGTGGAGAGGGCAGGGTATGTCAGCCGATTCAATCTCTCATTCTCAACTTGAGCAGCTCACACCTGCAAAGTGTCTATGATTTTTTGTTTGTTCTTGGGCTGTAGGTGACATTAGAAGGCCATATTTATTGTCCATTCCTCATGGGCCTGAGAAGATGCCAGTACTCCTTCTTCTTTAACCATGTCAATCCTACTGATTATGGGATCTTCACAATAACAGTTAATCTCTCATATTCAAATCCCTTCATGACCTTAGCTCGTTATCTTAGTAACTACCTCCAGCCCCATAACTCTTCAAGATCTATGTGCTCCTCTAAATTTTGTTCCTAGTGGATTTCCCACTTCTTTTTCTCCACAATTAATGGCAGTGTCATCAGCAGTGTTGGTCCTAAATTCTAGAACTCCATTTCCAAACATATTTCCCTCCTCAGCTTTCTTCTTTTGAGATATTGTTTAAAACCTTTGACCCAGTTTTTAGTTATCTTTCCTCATTATCAGTTTTTTCCTGATACACTCCTCTGAAGTGCTTTTTCATAAATGAAAGTCACTGTTGTTAGAGAATATTTAAGATCATTCTGTCCCTCCATGGTTAAGAAACTGCAATGTCATGTTATGCAGGTCGGTAAAAGTTGAAATTTGTAGCTGCAATAGCTGATCTTGTTATCAGCGAGGATGCTACAATTAGCCCGAGTGTTCCTGATATCCAGTGGGAAAAATACTCAGTCAGGGTTTGCATTCCTGCTCGCGGTTCACTGATCTGTGCTGGAAAATTAGATTGTCTCAATATCTATTATCAAAAGTATCAGGCTTTATTATGATAACATAAAAATGCTACCAAATAAACCTTTCAGCACATATAGCTAGATAAATGAAGAGTGGCCACTTAAGGGAAGAACAATCACCAATCAATAGATCAAAGAATGTTCCAAAATCAGGTGTTGTTCGGTGTCCCCCTCAACTTCTGTCACTTATCTTTGCACCAGTAGATTAGTATGTTTCCCTGGAGGTAATACGAAAAAAGCTAATGACAATAAAAATATGGAATTTTATTCAGATATAACATATTGCATCTGAATAATCAATATTAATTAACATGAATGTTTGTTTGGAGAACTGACAACTCCAATTGTTGCAGTCACTATAATAAGTATAATAGAGTAGAATTACAATTGTGTCATGCTAAAGTCTTGTAAAAATATCGATTAGTGATAATAAGAATGTCACATATATCACAGGAAACAGTAACAGAAAATCAGTCACATCTTTTGTGGCAACCACATTACCAATGTTTTGCTCTTCTCTTTATTGCCTGTTTTTCTCTTTCTTTCTCCATCTTTATATCTTCCATCCTTCACTGTTGCTTCCTTCGCTTTTTGTCTCTCCTCTTCCTGCTCTTGAGTTTTCTGTTTCCTATTTGTGCCTTCCAAGTGTGAAAGGCAAAACTCCAGAAATTGGGGATAGATTGGAGAAAGTCTGAAAAATGGCAGGTGGTTAGGAAGTGAGTATCTGGACATGTTCAGCTGAAGGGAGGAATATGGTAAGATTAGCATTGTTACAGGTCTTCCTATAACATAATTGCTTCACTATACCTAGCTAATTTGTTGTCTAATATGCATATTGCAGTAAATAAACTTTAGTTGTTCCAGTGACTTTATTTCCTTTAGGGTCCCCTCCCAAACCCAAGTTTTGCCATAGATACTAAACAGCTGTGATACAGCATCCACTGCGTTGTATTCCTCCCCTTAAGACAGTTTCTGCTGTGCTGCAGGTGACTCAGCTTAAAATATCACCAGGTGAATTTGTTGTGATGAGCTGAGACATATTCTTCAGAAGGCTGTTGCAAACAAATCTAATGAGGAAGTCCATTCATTATAAAGCAAAGAGAAGGCAGGCAAAATGTATAACTGAATTCAACACTTTTAAAATCTTGTGATGCACACTATTGCTCTGTTGTATATTGAGCTTCTCGACCTTATCTCTGCCATCAGGAGCGGGTGCTGAAAAGGTTTCAGGCATATGCACCTACTCATATCCCATTAGGTTGTCTGTGTGCTGTGTTGGAATTTATGCATTATGCAAGGAAATCTAAGGAGACTTCATGGGAGGGAGAATGTGATTAATAAATTCAGAAATATCTTTAGAAATTCTTTTGTGTTAACTAATTTCATTTGTTTGTTACTTTCACAGAGGAAAAGATTGAGGTACTCCGATCTTGATTTTGAGGTACGAACTATCATAATTAACCACAATTAGTAAAATAATGATGTTACCACTTGTTTGGCAATAACATCTGAATTGTTCTGAGACTGCACAGAACAGAGAAGTGAAATTCAGTATCACATGATCAGAAATTCACAACTCAGTCAAGAATTTCAGATGATGTCAAAAGTAGGTCCAGCTAAAGTCCCTTATGAACAGCTGTTGAGTCTATGAAACATAATGGCAGGTTTTATTTCAAAGTACCTATGATTTAATATCTGACATGTATGTTCAGTAGACATCACGGTATCTAGTCTTTTATGGTGAACATTAACTGTTTATTGGTAATACATAATCATGTACATACAAACAGCCATGGTATAAGTTAACTCAATGTTTGCTTCTGGATACCTCTGGATCTCTTCCCCCCCCCCCAGGCCTATCTCTCAGTTACCTAGTTACCCACTTGCCCCTCCCCTTTCCTGATAATCAGCAGGAGGTTTCTTTGCTCATGTTTGATCTGATGCCATGAGACTTTATAGGATCTTGAGTCCATGCTGAGGGCCCCCAGGGCAGTTCTCTCTCAACTGTATTCCACTGCGCCACCACTTCAAATTCCCTATGTTTTCTCAACCCCCACAAGACATCATGCTCCTTTCATGATCACAGAGACTCCCATGCCATCATATCACCACATATGTTTTATAGACATTCACCTGGTATCCACTATTACAGCCTCCAGGAGCAATTCAAACCAGTGGGAATTATTTTAAATGCTGAATGTTGCTGACTGCCCATCAGACCTCCTCCAGTGCTCACTGACTCCTCCAAGCTAAATTTTTTAGAGCTTCCAAAACTCACACCAGCATGTGAAAATACAACACAAGAAGAAAACAAAATCCAGTGGTTCTCACAATGTGGACCATGAACAGAAGAGTTGCATTGGTGTTTTGCACCCAAGCCTTTCCCAATCCACAAAAAAAAGTTACTGCAAAAATGTATACGATTGGGAGGCAAAGAAAAATTGTTTTGCAGTAAGAAAACAAGTTCAGTGTTACACTACATGATTTGCACCATCTTTGGAAGACAGAAATCTAACCCTTTGAGTTTAAAGGTTGTAACATTAAACTAAACTAAACTTATGAACCTTTGAGGCCACACTTGGAATATCCCATACAGTTGTGAGTACCACATTATGTCAGGACATAAAAGAATTGGAGAGGTTGCAAATAAAAAATTTAACTTGGAGTTAACCAGAACTTCAACGTATAATAATCAGAGAAGAAGGAAGAAGCTGTGTATCTTTTCTCTTGAAAAAAGAAGGTTGAGGGGTGATCTAATCGAGGTCTTTAAGATTCTGAAACATTTCGTAGATTAAACAAAGAGTGAGATTTTCAACTTGTGAGAAAAAACAAAGAAAATTACAGCACAGGAACAGGCCCTTCTGCCTTCCAAGCCTGCACCGATTATGCTGCCTGACTGATCTAAAATCCTCTACCCTTCCGGGGGCCATATCCTTTTATTCCCATTCTATTCATATATTTGTCAAGATGCCCGTTAAATGTCGCTATCGTATCTGCTTCCACTATCTTCCTGGCAGGGAGTTCCAGGCACCCACTACTCTCTAAGTTAAAAAAAAACTTGCCTCGTACATCTCCTTTAAACATTGCACCATGCACCTTAAAACTATGTCCCCTAGTAATTGACTCTTCCATCCTGGGAAAAAGCTTCTGATTATCCACTCTGTCCACGCCCATCATAATTTTGTAGAATTTTCTCAGGTCACCCCTCAACTTCCGTTGGTCGAGTGAGAACAAACCAAGTTTCTCCAACTGCTCCTCATAGCTAATGCTCTCTATACCAGGCAATATCCTGATAAATCTTTTCTGTACCCTCTCCAAAGCCTCTACATCCTTCTGGTAGTGTGGCAACCAGAACTGAACATTATATTCCAAGTGCAGCCTAACTAAGGTTCTAAAAAGCTGCAACATGACTTGCCAATTTTTAAACTCAGTGTCCCGGTCGATGAAGATAAGCATGCCATATGCCCTTTTGATTACCTTCTCAATCTGCATTGCCATTTTCATTGCCCTGTGTACCTATATACCCAGATCCCTCTGCCTATCAATACTCTTAAGGATTTTGCCATTTACTGTATATTTTCTCTCTGTATTAGATCTTCCAAAATGCATTACCTCATGTTTGTCCGGATTAAACTCCATCTGCCATCTCTCTGCCCAACTCTCCAACCGATCTTTGTCTTGCTGTATCCTCTGATGGTCCTCATCTCTATCTGCAAGTCCACCAACTTTTGTGTCGTCCGCAAACTTATTAATCAAACCAGTTACATTTTTCTTCAGATCTTATATATTATAAGCCGCAAAGGTCCCAGCACTGATCCCTAAGGAACGCCACTTGTCACTGCCCTCTATTCACTGCACCCTTCCACTGCTACCCTCTGTTTTCTATGACTGAGCCAGTTCTGCATCCACCTTACCAGTTCACCCCTGATCCCAAGCGACTTTGCCTTCTGCACCAATCTGCCACGTGGCATCTTGTCAAAGGCCTTACTGAAGTCCATTAGACAACATTCATTGTCCTACCCTCCTTAATCATCTTTGTCACTTCCTTGAAAAATTCGATCGAGGTAGTGAGACATGATCTCCCCTTCACAAAACATGCTGCCTCTCGCTAATACGTCCACTTATTTCCAAGTGACAGTAAATCCTGTCTTGGAGAATCCTGTTCAATAATTTCCCTACCACTGATGTCAAACTCACCAGCTTGTAATAACTGGATTATTCTTGCTACTTTTCTCAAACAAAGAAACAACATTAGCTATTCTCCAATCCTCTGGGACCTCTCTTGTAGCCAATGAGGATACAATAATTTCTCTCAAGGACTCAGTAATTTCATCCCTTGCTTCTTTCAGTATCCTAGGGTATATTCCATCAGACCCTGGGAACTTATCTATCTTCCTCAATAACCCCAATACCTCCTCGTTTTTGGCATCAACGTGACTCAAACTCTACACATCCTGTATGAGTGTCCTAATTGAGGTCCCCCAGAGAGCTACCCATCCTCACCCACACCCCCTCCCCCAAAAAATCCAGAAGGGAAGGTCCAGACAAAGCATGTTCGGGTGGCTCACCACCACCACCCCCCCACTCCACCCCACCACCACCACCCCCCCTCCTCCCCTCCACTTCTCCCCCTCTGGCTGAACATCCTTAAAATACAAGTACATCTGGAGGGCTGTCGCCCTCCCTCTCCCAGGCAGGGTAAAAATCGGGGAGGCGATGCTGTGGAGGGTAACAAATGAGTTTTAATGTTTATTTCTCTTTTTTTGGTTAATAGTTAATTACTATGCTGTGATAAAACTATTTGATGGTTATAATTTAAGGGGTGTATTTAGAGAGCAATACATTGGAAAAGATAGCATATAATGAGCCCTTTCTTAACGAAGGGTAGTATACTTATCTGTTATTGGCTCATGGATGGCATTAACCATCGGTAATATTTGTACAGAAATTTGCTGGCTTATATGCTGTTGTGAGTTGTCTACAGCTTTGAAGGCCACCACATGCCAGCTGTCCATCATGGTGCTTTTTTTGTACCATTGTAGTTAAATTTAGTTAACATGGTTATTAATTGATTGTTAAATGTAATCTTTATAACTTGTAATGTACTTTTGCATCTGTAGTTTGTACCATTTTGTAATAAAAAGAGTTCCCTGATTGAGGTCATAATTGCCTGCCAATCAACAAGTCTCATCTCTACATAAAAATGAGAGTGTCAGGTCTTCTAGCACTCTGGACTCTGACTGTGTACTGGAAGCACTTTATGAATGGAATAGAGTTTGTAAATAAAGGGAATCTGATGAAAGGATATCGGCCCCTGTAGTTATATCAATATGTATTTCTATGCTATAGTTCTGTGCTAATAAAAGTATTGTGGTACCCAAATCTTATGTGAAACCACAAATCAGCATCCCTCTGAGATTAATAGAAAAGCAGCTGTGAAACGTGATCTATATCATTTTGTTGTCTTGTAGCTGTGAATATTAAGTGGTTTGGGGATACACAATCCAGAAATAACATTTGATTCGTAAATGGTAGAATCATTCACAATGTTTTGTTTTTGACTATCAGACGGTACTATTTGTAGTACTGTACTTGACAATGATTTCAGTCTTTTCATCTCATGCATTATGAGGTTAGAAGAACACTTTCTCTTTTCCTTCTCTTTTTGCCTCATAGTTTAATTTCATTTTGTCCTTCACATCATTACAGGTACTAAATAATTCTTGTCATGACATATTATCAAGGGATTATCAATTACTTAATGGTTTATTGACAATTTCTCTAAATTTTGAAACTTAAGTAGACTGGACAAAGGAGCCATACTGTTCAGAGTCTAAAACCTGGATACCCACACAGGTTTCAAATTGGTAGGTGGGACCTGGATCCAGAAGTCTGTTTGTTTTCGTAAGTAATTAAGTATTTGAGGCTATCACATGTTTTGAATGGGCTTTCATGAATGTGTCTTTTTCCCATCATAGTAGTTCCAATAAATATTTAAAGGGCAGTTCTCCAAATTAGGACCAAGTGCCCCATGCCAGTGAGAAACCTGGCATTAGCAGTGCCTGTCAGCTGGGAAAATCCCATTTGCACTTGAGTTTAGATTTTTTTGTCTGTGTTTGGACCAAGACTATAATGAGGTCAGGAGCTGAGTGGCTCTGATAGATGCAAATTGAGACTCAGTGATCACGTTAATGTCAAGTAAATGCCACATGATGGAGCTGTTGATGACCGCTTCAGTCACTTTGCTAACAATTGAGAGTAGACTGATTAGCCTGTAATTGGCAGGGTTGGATTTATCCTGCTGTTTGTGGACATGACATTCCTGGGCAATTTTCCATATTATCTGGTAGATGCCAGTACTGTAGCTATGTTGGAACAGCTTGGCTAAGGGTAAAACTATTTCTGGAACACAAGACTGACATAATATCATCAATCTTTGTATCATAATTTTGTGCTGTTTTGTGACAATAATTATGGTAGACAGAAGATAGTCTACAAAGAATCTGAGACACGATTGTGACAAACAGTAACAGATATGAATTATCAAAAAGAAGGATTGGACTTCACTGTTTGTCCATCATGGTTACTGAGGTTGTGGAGGACGCAGCAGACTGTCACAAGCTTTGAGACTTTATTTGGTTGCCTCCTATCATATCCCTAACTCTCACTTCAGCCAGTCAAAGCAGAGGAACCATTGTTTGAGGAGTCCAGTTGTATTTTCAGTGATTTTCAGAGGGCTTTCCTTGCTCTCACTGCACGTTCACTCCACCCATATAGTGGAAGGCGGGGACCTGTCATCAGCCATGTATAGAAGAGTGGGGAGAATATTTGTTTCTGATGAGTCAGCCTCTGCCTCAAGTAGCAGGGCCCAGTATAATGGGTAGGCTGGTACAAGCCAAAAGCCTCATGTTTACTGCCAGAATAGTGGACGTTGACTGAATTGATGGTTTTGGCAGGGTCACACAGCAAAGCCACATATGTGCAAATGATGGCATCCTGCACCATCCAGAATCCTGCTTTCCTGACAAAGTCATTATACCTTCATCCTGCTTAGAACATAGAACATAGAACAATACAGCACAGAACAGGCCCTTCGGCCTTCGATGTTGTGCCGACCAAAATAAAAAGCAATGCCCCTCCAAACTAAACCATTCCCTTCTCTTCCATATACTTATCAATTAACCTCTTAAACGCCACCAAACTTGGCGCATCTACAACAGCTGCAGGCAGGGCATTCCACTCCCTAATCACTCTTTGAGTAAAGAACCTACCTCTGATATCCGTCCTATAACTCATACCCCTTAATTTAAAGCTGTGTCCCCTCGTGCTAGCTCTTCAGCACAAAGATAATCTATTGCCTTTGTCTCGAACAAATTACCTTCATGACTGCCTTTTTGAATCTGCATCATTTCAGGCACTGCTCCTCCATCAGCTGTAGGTACGAGAACTGCTCTCAGGAAAACTCATGGTGAAGAGCGTCTTCTGTGGAGAGTTTTTTTTTTGCTCAAATTTCGTGGTCATACTCCAGATCAGTAATTACTTTCACCGTTGCCCCTGTATTTCAGTCACAAATTCTTCTGTCCTCCCTGATCATAAGCACAAATTGAAAAAAATCCAACTCTGGAGGCATAGCGCAATACTTTGGACAAGTTCTGCTTAAGCACAAGTATGAAAAGTATGTCACCTTCACCTGCAGCTTGTTGGCTGGCACTTACATCACTAGCACTGGCTTCTTGCATCAGCAGCCAGATGTTTGATGATAGGTGAGTGACAAGCAAAATTATTCAATGGAATTATTTGGTACTTGAATATCATGTCAATTAGTGCACCTGTGTAACTTCATGATAAAACCAGTTCAGATGCTTCTGGCACCTGTTTGATTGCCCTTCTCATTTTGCTATGCAGCCCATGACAAAAGTGGCTGATGATACAACACACTCGCCCCCAGGAGAGCATTTAGTTTTTGCAGCACCATATACAGTGGCACTTTGAATCCAAACTTCACAGCCATAATCTCACAAGAGCAGTCTTAAGTTTTTAGCAGCCATAAAATGGCAAGTTCCAATACAATCTTTCAATTGTCAGTTGATTATCCCCTTCAGTTAAACTATGATTTCAGCCAGTAAAAGTGAAGAGGACATTGCATTAAACAATTTGCAGTTGTGGTAATTGTGGCAGTGTCTCAGTTAGTAAAACTCTTTCTTTTCCAACACAAAGTTTTGGGTTGCCAATCCAGGACTTGAGTACTACAATCAAGACACTCATTTCAGTGAACACTGAATGAGCATTGCATTAGAAGTTTCACCTTTTGGATGAATGTTAAACTGAGACCCATCTGCCTGCTCGGGAGGATGTAAAACATCCCATGGCACTATTTCAAAGAACAGAAGAACCCAGTTACCTGGCCAATACCTATCCCTCAATGGGCATTTCTTGAGATTTTTCTTGTCATCATCACAGTGCAGTTTGTAACAGTTTGCTCTAAGGAAATTGACTGCCTTGTTTCCTACATTGTAACAGTGACTACATTCTCAAAAGCACTTTGGGATGTCTGGTGATCATGAAAACTTCTATATAGATCTAGCTCTTTTTTATTATACTTGTGATTCATAACTCAACCAATAAAAATGAATCAGCTGATTATGATATATTTAATAATGTACAGCACAGACACTTTAAACAACTGAACATTACGTCAGGAGAGGTTGAGCAGGTTTTGTTTCTTTTTAATCATATTTATTGTAAAGTTGTTAGTTTGTTTCAGTTACGAGTATTCTGGTCTCTCCGTCAGAAAATTTGTGCATTCCAGTGCGGCATTGAGGAGTTTGTCATTTGTTAAAGCAAAGCCTTTCCCCTTGCTCTGGTGGTTGAGTTGATTGTGAAAGATCCCATAACACTAATTGGAGATGAACGCAGAGTTCTCCCAATGCCCTAATCATCTTTTCCCTCAAATGTTACAGCCAAAAATAGATTTGCTGGCAGTTGACCTAGTGTGTGGGATATTAACTATTCACAATATGACTGCTGCATTCACCTTTGTTACAGTGTCAGCATCTCAGAAGAATGCATTATGTGCAAATTTCTTTGGGGCATTTCAGAGGATTTTTGAATGACTTTTTTTTTCTAAGCTCTCATGTAAAGATACATTTAAACATTGGTTCGTTAGCCAAGATTTGTCACACCATATTTTCATAAGTCACAAATATAGAAGAATATGATTGATATGTTAACATGTAGGGGAACTTGATTCCTTTAATTAAGTAGAATGAAGGCTATCATGGCATGGTTGAATAAATACTGTTGTTCTGAATTACCATGCTTTTTAATTTTTACTGAATGATGTTCTAGATCATAGTTTGAAATATGGAATAATATTTGATGGTGCTGCACTGGGCAGGAGACCTCTTTTTAAATATTTCTTGTACAGCTTGAAAATAATGTAAGACTAATAGTTGCAGTCGAGGAAGATTAAGTCTTCTTGCTGAACTGTGCTCATGAAATGTCAATATATATGTTTATGTTATTGCCTAGTGAATTGAACAAAATCGAAGACAGACAACGGCTCTCCAACATCACAATTAATGTCCTTTGTACCACAGCAAGCAACAGGATGAGTGTCCTCCCTCTGCAACTGAATCTTAGAGTTCCACAGACCCACAGACTGTAATCAGTAAAGATAGGTAACAATACCTCCTCCACGATCATCCTCAGAACCGGTGCCCCACAAGGTTGTGTCCTCAGCCCTTTACAGTATTCCTTATCCCTATGACTGTGTGGCCAAGATCCCCTCCAACTCGATTTTCAAGTTTGCTGATGACACCACTGTACGGGTCAGATCTCAAACAATGATGAGACAGAGTTAAGGAAAGAGATCAGCAATCTGGTAAATTGGTATGACAACAATAATCTTTCCCTTGGTGTCAGTAAAATGAAGGAATTGGTCGTCAACTTCAGAAAGTGGAGAGGAGAACATGCCCCTCTCTACATCAGTGGGGATGAAGTGGAAATGGTTGAAAGCTTCAAGTTTATGAGAGTCCAGGTCACCACAACCTGGTCCTAGTCCTTCCATGCCAATGCTGTATTTAAGAAAGCTCACCAACACCTCTGCCAGGATCTCCACACTTGCACTAGCAGTCACAAATTCTCAGTGGAGCTCATTTGCTCTGAGGGTACGCTATCACAGGGTTCATAGTTATCATGCATACATCATCTCAGATACTCACACTTCAGTAGGACAAGTAAAATGCTAGTTTGGTTTTCAACTGGTGAGTCACATTTCACAAGTGACCAAGAGCAGGTGAAAAAAACTGGTGTCTTAAATCTAAATAGAGTAATCTATGCAGATTTGAGGAGCAAATTAGCTAAGGCAGATCAGGAATCTGCACTGAGAGATATGATGACAAACAGTCACAAAAATTCTACTGGAAAAAAAAATGGTTATAAATAGCTAACAAGGAGAATCGGGGAAAATGATAGATCAGAGGAAGAGGCTAGTAATTTTGGCAAAAAGAATGGTAAACCTGAGGATTAGGAGGATTTTAGAATTGTGTAAATTAGGACTGAGATATCCATGTTTTCACATGCACCTAAATCAGTAGGATCCTTGAGGTTAAAATTCCCTCCCATGTCTCTTTTTCCTGTTATTTCTCTCTACGTCCCTTTCTCTTTTCCTTCCCATTATTTCTATCTCTGTCTCCCTTCCCCGTTGCCCATTCTCTCTCTAACTCTTTTTTCCAATTTTTGCCTCTTTCATCCTATCTCCTCTTCTCTCATCACTTCTATCTCTTGCAAGCACTTTCATTCTCTCTCTTTTTCTTCTCCAATATGTTTTCTAGAATCAAGATGCACACATATAAATAGGTGACAGGGACAGCAGAGAAAATGATGGAAGAAGTCTTCAGAAAATGCTTGCAGCATAGCTGTTTTATATATTTCCCATTCCTATACTGGAGAAACAAGTGCATTTTGGAAAGTAGAACAGTTTGAGGGGAAAGGGATATGTTACCAGTATCTTTCAATCTTAATGGCCCACCAAGAGCCAATATTTACTTTTATTTGAGTTGGGGACTAAGCCAAGATTGTTGAAATAAGCCCTGAAACTTTAGTTTGAGCGATGATGGGGGAAAATAATATTAAGGGAAAAATGT
The DNA here is from genome assembly GCA_024679065.1 of Sphyrna mokarran. NCBI lineage: Eukaryota > Metazoa > Chordata > Chondrichthyes > Carcharhiniformes > Carcharhinidae > Sphyrna > Sphyrna mokarran. The sequence continues at coordinate 43,245,735 of JAGIQG010000024.1, forward strand.
GACAATTTGGGTTTGCTTTCATTGTGAAAATTACCATTTTGAATAAGTGTGCATTTTTGTCAGTATGATGTCTTAGGGCACTGTTACCCTGTACTGCCAGTTTGATCCTGTAGCTGCAGCATACTGTTCGCAACTGGCAATGCTGTGTTACATCATGGGCAGCCCATGGACGTGATTACACGGTGGCCCTCAAGTAAATGCCACCAGGAATTAAAATCTAGCTTGAGTCTTCACTCCAATATAATACATGTTTCATATTTTGAAACTGCAAGTGGAATATCTGCACACTCATAGCAGTGGGAAAGCACACAGCTTCACTTCCCCAGAAATCCACTGGATCACTAAAGCATTGTTCTAAATTGTTTGATGGAATTGAATTCCCCTATGTTGTATAATAAAATTGTAACTGGTTCATTAAAAACATTTACAATTTCATTACACTTAAAATTTTCATTTGTGCAATATCAAACCTAAGTAATGAGATGTGTCCTCGCTGGCAGAATATTCTCACACAGCCTGATGCAGTCAGACGCAGCTCCAGAGTTTAAGGGAGCATTTTTAACCTGTCCATTGGAAGTGACAGGATAGGGTAGAATGCTGATTTTACTCTGGGTTTTGTTTATCATGGAAGTTAGTGCAGAGTAATATTGGAGTGAGTTCAATTATCCTATTATTGTCACTTCTCCATTATAATTTATTTTATAAGTAGTCTGATAACACCAGGTTAAAGCCCAATAGGCTTATTTGGTAGCATGAGCTTTCGGAGCGCTACTTCTTCATTACGTGAGTCACCTGATGACTCACCTGATGAAAGGACAGTGCTCCAAAAGCTCATGCTCCCAAATAACCTGTTGGACTTTAACATGGTATTGTGAGATTTCTTACTGTGCCTACCCCAACCCAATGGCAGCATCTCCATGTCATAATTTATATATACCAAAGGTAAGAACATAGTTCTCACAATTGTTTCACTGATTTTCAGTCATCAGTTTAATTATGCTTTAACATTCTGATTTGCAGAAAGTCATGCATACAAAGAAGCGTCACTCAGAACTCTATCATGAACTAAATCAGAAATTCCACACCTTGGACAGATTCCGAGATCCCGAACTCTCAGGATTTAAGGTGAGGAAAGTTAATGTACCTCAGAAATCTGCATGTCCTTGTTTTTTTTATTTTAATTAGTACTGTTTTTGCTAAATGATATCAAAGGCCTGCTTTGAATCATGATCATTGAGATTTAAATCCAGATTCCTAATCATGTCAAAACAACAATGTTAGATAAGTAAAGGTATACGTTACAATAAGTATTGTTCTTCAACAAATGCTTCAAACATTCATGCAAATTGTTCTCTTTGGCCTTATAAAGCAGGAATGAAAATCTAAAATATGTTGAAAGTCTTGTGTATCCTCATATTTCATGCCAAATTTTCCTTTTCAAAATTCTTTATCTATCTTTATACTGGATTTTATCTATGTCAACTTATTACACCATAAGAACATAAGAAATAGGAGCAGGAGTTGGCCATCCAGCCCCTCGAGCCTGCCCGACCATTCAATAAGATCATGGCTGATCTGAAGTTGATCAGTACCACTTTCCCGCTTTCTCCCCATATCCCTTAATTCCCTTGTCTATCAAAAACCTATCCACTCTTGACTTGAACATATTCAGCGAGGAAGTCTCCACCACCTCATCAGGCAGAGAATTCCAAAGATTCACCACCCTTTGATTGAAGAAACCCCTCGGCAACTCTGATCTGAACAGACCCCCCTAAATCTTGAGGCTATGCCCTCTAGTCCTGCTTTCTTTGCTAAGCAGGAAGAGTCTCTCAACCTCTACCCTACCCATCCCCTTCATTATCTTATACGTCTCTATAAGATTCCCTCTCTGCCTTCTAAACTCCAAAGAGTACAAACCTAGCCTATTCAGTCTCTCCTCATAATCCAATGCCCTCATCTCTGATATCAGCCTAGTAAACCTTCTCTGTATCCCCTCCAAGGCCAATATATCCTTCCTCAAATGAGGTGACCAAAACTTAATACACCATAATTACACATCCTCGTAACCAGGGCTCAGTTTTACAGTTTAATTTAATTTATATAGATTAGCCAGGAAGGAGCTAAAAAGTGAATTGAGGAGAGCTAAGAGGGGACACGAGAAGATGTTGGCTGATAGGATTAAGGAGAATCCTAAAGCTTTCTTTCGATATGTTAAGAATAGAAGATTGGTTAGGGCAAGATTAGGGCCAGTCATAGACAGCAGTGGGAAGTTGTGCGTGGAGCCTGAAGAGATTGGTGAGGCACTGAATAAATATTTCTCTTCGGTATTCACGCAGAGTGCTGGAAATGTAGCTATGGAGAACACTGAGGTACAGGGTTGCAAATTGGGAAGTATTGTAGTAGATAGGGAGGATGTGTTAGAAATTCTCGAGGGTTTGAAGTTGGATAAGTCCCCTGGGCCGGACGGGATTTACCCTAGGATTCTCTGGGAGGCAAGAGAGGAGATTGCAGAGCCTCTGGCTCTGATCTTCAGGTCCTCGTTGGTTACGGGTGTGGTTCCGGAGGACTGGAGGATAGCGAATGTGGTCCCATTGTTTAAGAAGGGGAAGAGAGACCTTCCAGGGAATTATAGGCCAGTGAGTCTTACTTCTGTTGTGGGCAAGGTATTGGAGAGAATTATTAGGGATAGGATTTATAGTTATTTAGAGAGAAATGAATTGATTGGGGATAGTCAGCATGGTTTCGTGAAGGGTAGGTCATGCCTTACTAACCTCATTGAGTTTTTTGAGAAAGTGACCAGAGAGGTGGATGGGGGTAAGGCGGTTGATGTAGTATATATGGACTTTAGTAAGGCGTTTGATAAGGTGGCCCATGGAAGACTTCTACAGAAAATGCAGATGTGTGGAATAGAGGGTGATTTAGCTAATTGGATTAGAAATTGGCTGGCAGATAGAAGACAGAGGGTGGTGGTTGATGGGAGATATTCATCGTGGAGTTCGGTGACAAGTGGTGTGCCTCAGGGGTCTGTTTTGGGGCCCCTGCTGTTTGTAATTTTTATAAATGATCTGGATGAGGGTATTGAGGGATGGATCAGTAAATTTGCAGATGACACTAAAGTCGGTGGAGTGGTAGATAGTGAAGAGGGGTGTTATAGTTTACAGAGTGACTTGGACAAGTTGCAGAGCTGGGCCGAGAGGTGGCAAATGGAGTTTAATGTGGAAAAGTGTGAGGTAATGCACTTTGGCAGGAACAATAAATGTGTAGAGTATAGGGCTAATGGTAGGGCTCTTAATAGTGTTGAGGAACAGAAGGATCTTGGTGTATGTGTCAATAGATCCCTGAAAGTAGGCAGTCAAGTGGATAAAGTTGTTAAGAAGGCATATGGAGTCTTAGCTTTTATTGGTAGGGGGATTGAATTTAGGAGCCGCAGCATCATGTTGCAACTGTACAAAACTCTAGTGCGGCCGCACTTGGAGTATTGTGTGCAGTTCTGGTCCCCACATTATAAGAAAGATGTGGAGGCATTGGAGAGGGTACAGAGGAGGTTTACCAGGATGTTGCCTGGTATGGAGGGCAGGTCCTATGAAGAGAGGTTGAAGGATTTGAGGTTGTTTTCGTTAGAAAGGAGGCGGCTAAGAGGGGATCTTATTGAAGCATATAAGATGATTAGAGGTTTAGATAGGGTGGACAGTGATAGCCTTTTTCCTAGGATGGAGAAAGCTAGCACGAGGGGACACAGCTTTAAATTAAGGGGTATGAGTTATAGGACGGATATCAGAGGTAGGTTCTTTACTCAAAGAGTGATTAGGGAGTGGAATGCCCTGCCTGCAGCTGTTGTAGATGCGCCAAGTTTGGTGGCGTTTAAGAGGTTAATTGATAAGTATATGGAAGAGAAGGGAATGGTTTAGTTTGGAGGGGCATTGCTTTTTATTTTGGTCGGCACAACATCGAAGGCCGAAGGGCCTGTTCTGTGCTGTAATGTTCTATGTTCTATGTTCTATGTTCTAACTGGTGTCAAGGAGCTATTAAACTCAAAACAGCTTGAAAGTTGTTTAAATTCTGAAGTTATCATGAATTCACTCATGTCACTCTCTCACCTGCCCCCAAAGACAGGACAAGAAATACGGATTCACAGGGAGAAACAACATGAGAGTACCATTTGTCTCCTTGGAATCACTCCACAATGCAGACTGATAAAAGTGATCATGTCCCTGCATCCCAATCACCAGATGCACATTATAAATATATATCCCTGGACATCTTAATCATAGAACATAGAACATTACAGCGCAGAACAGGCCCTTCGGCCTTCGATGTTGCGCCGACCAATTAGGAACAAGCAGTGACCCTCTAACCTAAACCATTCCCTTTTCATCCATAAACTTATCTACTAATCTCTTAAACGCCACCAAACTTGGCGCATCTACAACTGATGCAGGCAAGGCATTCCATACCCTTACCACCCTCTGGGTAAAGAACCTACCTCTGACATCTGTCCTAAAATCATAGTAAGAAGTTTCACAACACCAGGTTAAAGTCCAACAGGTTTATTTGGTAGTAAACTCCACTAGCTTTCGGAATGCTGTGCCTTCATCAGGTGAGTGGAGAGTCCACTGGTGGCTTTAGTATTTGAGGATCTCTGCTGCTTAATGTCTCCTCTGCCAAAAGTGCATCATTTCTGGTCTGACATGCAGAAGGTGATAGGATCATTGGCAGAAGGCGTGGAGTGGCAAGGCACTCTTGAGTGCCTGGGATGAAGCACCCAGAGCGTCTGACAAGATCTCCCCTTCCCTATGTGTGCCTGATAGCATCTCTGTGACTTGTTGAGGAGAATGGGCACCTGAGCAAAGTCGAGAAGTTCTGTTCCCCTCTTGCTTAGTCACTGTTACACTACATCCATGTCTAGAGCGATGGAGTGCAGTCTGAGTACACACCCAGCAGCCACAGTGCATTCTGCTGGACCTGAGTCTCCAAAGCAGCCATGTCACCTTCCTTGGTGGCAGCCCAGCTTTCACATGCTGGCGCAAAGGTAGCAGACACAATGTGGACAGACTCCTCCTGCCCTCAGTCCAGGCTGCGCATGGCCTCTGGCAGTCCTGCCTGATGTTTCCCTGCTTGTTTCTGCATCTCCAACAGATATATTAGTGCTGACTCCAGAGGCTCATCATCTGCTCAGGCTTAGCTGGGTCTGGTCTCCAGCAAAGCTAATATCAGAGACCTCGGCTGCCATTTTCTATACCATCTGTGGACCCATGTCAGTGATGTGCTCCCCAGATTGCAACCTCCAAACCTAGAACCTGGACTCACCAAGAGGACTGAATCTGCATTGGTGGATGGTGCAGGTGAACACCGTGTTGAGGGATCTCCGTCAGAGTTGTGCTTGAAGCTGAGGCTATGATATGTGCACTTGACAGTCTTCCCTCTTCTCTTGCTGGTCCCTGAAATAGGGAAACAAAAGATTTAGTGACTGACTAAGCAGGCTCTTAAATTAAAGAGATTTCACAGTCAGTGTGAGCAAATTACAACTGCTGACTGGGTGCATCCTCACTGATGTCCTGGGGGAATCCTATCTTGCCTTCAGAACAAGCATAGTTATACTCCTCACTGACTATGTAAGTGGCCTGTTCCTCATAATGGAGGTCTGCCATTTCCCATCTGGTCTTGGTCAATTCCCTGTTGTTGTGGACATTGTTTTCCTGCAGAAGGATGAAAGAATGGATTGTCATGAGCCATTTTGGAACACTGAGCCCTGGCAGTACTGAGCTCTGCCCAGTCAGTTTGTGATTAAGAAGTCTGTATCCTATAACTGATAGGAGATTGAGACCATTGAATGGCTGGCACACATTCAATGCTGATTCCACCTGCTGATATCCATGTGCACCTGAACCATCTGACTGGGTAGCACAGTGGTTACCACTGCTGCTTCTCAGCTCCAGGGACCTGAGTTCGATTAGCGGCTTGGGTTGCTGTCTGTGTGGAGTTTGCACATTCTCCTTGTGTTTGCATGGGTTTCCTCTGGATAGTCTGGTTTCCTCTCACAGTCCAAAGATATGAGGGTTAGATTGATTGGCCATGCTAAAATTACCTTTAGTGTCCTGAGATGCATAGGGTAGAGGGATTAGTGAGTAAATGTATAGGGATATGGAGATAGGGACTGGTAGGGATTGTGGTCAGTGCAGTCTCGATGGGCCGTAAAGCCTCTTTCTGTACTGTAGAGTTTTTGTGATTCTCTGATTCTATGGCTGCTTGAAACCCCTATGAGAATGTTAGTTTGCAGTGAACAGACAGTGCAATTAACCTGACAGCAGGTCATTCATTATCTCCAAAAATGTTGGCTGGTACTTTTTTTGGGTCCCATGTACACTAACCACCCCATTAACCTGTTCCCAGACTGTCATGGTCAGATGGGAAGAATGGTGGAAAACAGCACCTCCAGCATTTTCTGAACTGCTGAAGGAGAGTCTCCAGGGAAGCTTTGCTGAGCTGCTGGGGTTAAAGGTTGTTTTCTTCTCAGACATTTCTGTCTGGAGTTGCTGGTTGGAAATAACCTTTAAATATGGCACCCAGATCTTCAATCACTCCCACTTCCATGCCTGCCATTGAACCTCAGAGTTCAAAATTCTATCTGGAGTCTCTGATATTCAGCCTAAGTAACAACTAAACACATACAGAATTTATTTAATAATTAAATTTGACAGTTTTAAAGAACACATTCATTTTAGCAGAAAAACAGTATATATGTAAAATGACCAATTGCTTTTGCCTTATAAACTGGTGTATTTGACTTACCGGATACATCATGACTTTATATGATGATGTAAAACAAATAGCAGATTCTCCCAATTTTTATTTGCATTGACTTCAGTTATCCACATGTCACTAACATGTTTGCCAACATTGGTTTAATCTTCCAAGATACAGAACTAAACTTTATTAATACGTTTATGCATTTGACCATGAATGTTGATATGATTTTTCCTTCACAGGAAAATTATGCTTACATATTGGATATATTTTTCAGGCACCTGTCATTGTTTTTTTCATTAAATAATATGTAAACTGCACTGGTCATCATATGTTACTATTTGTGACCTGATAGCTGCACTCATCTAATTCTAGTCTCCTGAATACCTCATTTCAGTTTCTTCACTATTGGTATCTGTGCCTTAAGCTGTATAGGCTCTTAGCTCTCGATTCTTTCTGACATCTTTCTGCTTCTCTATTTCACTTTTTTCCTTAAAACCTTCCTTATTGTCCAAGCTTTGAGTCATCTGATCTATCATCTCCTTGTGTGGGTTATGTCATATTTTGTTTATCGTGCTCCTATAAAGTGCATAGGATGTTTTCTAACATAAAAGGTATTTGTATTCCAAATCCCTTCAGATAAAGGCCAGTATTCCATTAGTCTTTTCGGTTAAAGTTAGAGAGGTGAAACCCTTCAGACTTTGCTCTCTTGTTTATGATCCGACTGAAAACCACATCAGATGGGTTTGGATGTGATGCCCACCGCAGTTACAGTCACTGTCTAGATTCACTTTGGGAACACAGAGGGGAAATAGAAAGACACCATCTAGTGCAGTACATAATTCCAATTGGCTTCTGCATTCTAACTTCAGTGTGATTCATAGATGGCAATATTTTCTGTTTTATTTCTTTTCACAGCAAGAAAAGCAATGTAGCATTTCCTCAGCAGAAGCTGAAAAGAGCACGCCAACTGTAAGTATAACAGAGCAGCAATTCCAGTTACTGTGCGGGAATGAATACTGGGTAGTTGGTAATTTGAAGATACCAGGCTGGGTACTCCAAGCGATTTGATGAACATTTCTGTGTAAATGCACAAAAGTACAAAGATCAGCATGCAAGACATTATAAAAATAGTTGATCTACAGAGGAAAAATAGTGAGTGAAAGTATATAAAGTCACAAGAAATGCAGGAATGTAGACAATCCACCCAACGTCTTCCATCCCTCCCCTTTTAACCCTCCCCTAACCTCTTGTACCCAAACCCCATCTAGTTCACACCTCTTTCTGAGATTCCTGGCTCCATACTGACCTGGAGTCCTTAACATGATGGGACTGCCTGTAGTGTAAGTGGCCAATGATTGAAGTAGGCACTGCTGGAACTATAGGGCTGCTGGCCATCCTTTTGAATGGCGGCTCTCAAGACAGCTCCCAAAATAGGGGTAAATGTCTGACCTTAAAACAATTACTGATGCTTCCATCATCAACTTATTGTGGTGAAGCTGTTGGGATAGTGCCTTTCATCCTATTTACTAATGCCAGTTCAGGTAACAGAATAAGATGAATGAGTTACTCCAAGCCTTTCAGACGCAGCTGAAGTTTGAATGACTTGTTTTTCATCCATAGCAGCATCAATGAATAATATTGTCAGATCTCAAATTAAAACTAAATTTGGAATTTTCCAGAATTCAATACAGAGATTAAAAAAACAAAACCCGATATCAAGCTTGGAATTTACCGGTCTTTTACAGCAGTGGGATTCTCTGGACAGAGATTTAGCTGAGGCAGTGTGAACAGCCAGAAAATTCCAACCCAACTGTCCACAATAACAGAATGTCCTGATTAGTTTAACTTGATTTTAAAACTGTCACCGCCGTACATTATTGACCAGCTTAATGATTGCTATTTTTAAGAAATTGTCAAACCTTCCTCCAATTCTGTCATCACACTTTTATACTGGAATGAACAAATTGATTATTCAAATGCTGAACTAGTCAACAAAACACCAAGTTAATTTTACTTATGGCCCAGTGGAAAGCGGCACCATGTGCCCTGCAAGCTATTCTGGACCAGTCTGCTGAATTAGCTGGTCTCAGTTAATAAAGTATTAGGAAGTGAAGCAATTGACTTTGGTACTGCTAAGCTCATTGTTAATTAGCTAGTTTTCCTGCTCACATACAGGAATCTCAATGAGAATAGGCATGTATTGAAAAAAAAGTAAAACTGAGCAAAATCAGGGTCACTGAAATAAGACTGAGTTACAAATATTCTGTTCCAAGGAGCAAACTACACCAGTGGAACAATCATGGGACAACTTCAAGACCACAGCATCCAGCGCACTACATTTAGATACCCAGGAAAATTTAGAACTTCATTCACCGGAGTGGGAAACATCTGCCTCAATTCCTCTGGATACATCTGAAGGGGACTTTCAAACTGAAGTTTAAAGAGGATTCAGAGGTAAAAACAAACTAAATAACAGAAACAACAAGCTTGAAATATATATTTTCACACTGATGCTTTGAGAAGAATTTTTTGTGTGTTGAATCCCTGAATATTCTTTGAATTGTTGTGAACAAATCCTCATTTCTCAATCAGAAAGTGGAATTCTCCTGCACTCAGTTCTTATTTTCAACTTTCTCAAAATGACTGCTAGGTGAGAATGCAAGACCGAATCAGTGAAACAATATCCCAGATCTACATACTGAAGATTCTGCTTCCCATAGATTTTCTTTTGATGTGCTTGTGTGAAATCCACAACTGAGACTAAAAGGATTCAGGCACTAAATCTCTAGTTGGCAAAAATAAGTTTTAAGATGAAATTTATTTTCAGTCAAGCTATATTGTTTTTGTCTCACTATCTTATGTTGAAAAAGACAATCAAGCCACAGTTATTTTTAAGAATACTTTGTATTTGCTTTATCAGTCACAGCTTTGCAGCAGTTCTGTTTTGTGAAGACTGTGACTTATGACCTGGATTTTGCAATGGCTGTTCTTTCTGTCGACTTTTCCTTTGTCTCTTGCTGTTCCCCATATCCAATAATACTTTTTGTATCCAACTGTTTTGAAAATGGATTAAGGGGGGTAATTGTGTGAGGCTCTGTGCTCAGTGTGAAGCCATACTAGACACAAGCAGAGGTTGCAATGAGATCAGTGACATTATAGTGCAATTTATTTGATCATATTCATGTCTCCTGAGGCTTTTTTCTTCTGGGGAAAGAGTCTCTCAAAATTATTTCTGTGCACATTCATGTTGGAAATAGAACTAGTTGGTACAGCATCAGTAAAACTATGGGGGGAATGTTTACATAATCTGCCCATCAATAAATTAATGAGATAAAACACAGTCTAATTTTATAGCCCAACATTGAAACAAGAGAGTAGCAAGTGGACAGTAAAACCAGCATTCTATCTGATCCTGTGCACTTCTGACCTGCCAGTTAGGTTAAATTGACTCCCAGCGAAGATGTCTCTGGAGAGCATGCTCTATAATAATTGTAAAATCATTGTCAAACTTTATTAATAATTTCCCATTAAAGGGGCCCATGGTCAGAAATATTGTGTCCTTTTTATAAATAAATGCAGAGCTTTTTTCTCCACAAGTTCTTGACACTTAAAAATTATGCACAGATCCTCTGCAGCAATGTTCATAGGAGATCAGGCTTTCAGGAGAGGAGTGTGTGCAGAGGTTTGGATATGGGAGCTGGATCATATGACCAGTGAACAGATTTAGCATGATGTTTATGAGAGATGTGCTCAGATATGGTACAGTAAATTTTTATTATTTGTTCTTAGAAAATTTGATCCAATTAGGTTTTCGTTCTGTGCAGATATTTCATAGATATGTCAAATGAACACGAATGCAACACATTTCCATATTATAAATATATATATGTATATATATAGGTCTTGCATTTAGCATGCCTGTTACACTTCCAAGTGTCACATATGAAAGGGTACATCACAAACGTATCTGATTAATTGCAATATGATTTTCACAAACCACCAACAAATCATAACTGAACAGTCTTTAAGCATACAAACCAATAAGTAATAAATAGGCACAAGAACTATCAATCAAGACACAGCAGTCATAAAGTAGCTATCAATAAAAAGCATAACCAATGCTTTCAAAATCATTTTTCGGTTTTTTTGAATAGTCATGTGATTTGTTGGTTATATCAGAATACTAATCACAGTGGAGTGCCCCAGGGATCTGTTCTGGGACCCTTGCTGTTTGTAATTTTCATAAATGACCTGGATGAGAAAGTGAAGGGATGGGTTGGTAAGTTTGCTGATGACACAAAGGTTGGTGGTGTTGTGGATAGTTTGGAGGGATGTCAGAAGTTGCAGCATGACATCGAGAGGATGCAAGGCTAGGCAGAGAAGTGACAAATGGACTTCAACCCAGATGAATGTGTAGTGGTCCATTCTGGCATGTCAAATGGGATGAAGGAGTGTAATATCAAGGGTAAGACTGTGTAGAGAATCAGAAAAACCTTGGGGTCTGGGTCCATAGGGCTCTTACATCAGCTTCGCAGGTAGAGGATGTGGTTAAGAAAGTGTATGGTGTACTGACCTTCATCAATCGAGGGATCAAGCTTAGGAGTCAGGAAATAATGTTGCAGCTTTATAAGACCCTAGTCAGACTTCTCTTGGAATACTGTGCTCAGTTCTGGTCGCCTCATTAATGTGGAAGCTATTGAAAGGGTGCAGAGGAGATTTACAAGGATGTTGCATGCATTGGGTGGCATGCCTTATGAGGATAGTTTGAGGGAACTCGGTCTTTTCGCCTTAGAAAAACAAAGGATGAGAGGTGATCTGATAGAAGTGTATCAGATGTTGAGAGGTATATATTGGGTGGATTCTCAGAGGCTTTTCCCAAGGGCTGGAATGGTTGCTACTGGAGGACACAGGTTTAAGGTGCTGGGGAATAGGTACAGAGGAGATATCAGGGGTAAGTTTTTCACTCAAGAGGGTGGTGAGTGAGTGGAATCGGCTGCTGTTGGTGGTGGTGGAGGCAAATTCGATAGGGTCTTTCAGGAGACTTCTGGATGAGTACATGGGACTTAATAGAATTGAGAGTTATAGGTAAGCTTAATAGGTATGGATATCATCAGTGCAACTTGTGGCCAAAGGGCCTGTTTGTGCTGTAGTTTTTCTATGTTCTGTATTCTAAAAATACAAGTGGGGAAATTTAATCCATCTATTTTATTCTGCTCCTCCTTGCTCTAATTCAAAAACTCATTTTGCATCAATAACCACAGGTGTAGCTAAAAAAGATTGCATCGAGCAGACTGAATACCCATTTTGCCCACAAAGTGACCAATTCATGAAAGGTATCCTTTCACAGGTTTCTGACCACTGTGAATTGATCCCTTTCACCAGGTTGATAAAGGTTTGTTCTCATAAAGGGGGCAATTTTCACAGTGTTGCGCCCAGCTCCAATCCCACTAAGTTGAGAAAGTTCCATGTGAGCCTAATTAGGAGATTTTACACTAGCCACAAACAAGTTTGCAATTCCCCTGTCTGTCCCATTGGCATGAATCGGAATGTCTCAAAAAAGGATGACAAAGTGATTAACATGCACCTGATTGCGTTCTAATATAATTAAATATCATTAGCATGTTTGAAGTTAGATCTTCTGCCCTCATGCAATTTTCCAACCCACCAACTGGGCGCCATTTACAACTGGCCCTGATGAGCTTGAACCAGGCAAGATGCACTCTGAGAATCAGTAGGGAGTGGGGAGTACTGTCGCTACATTTACTTCCCAGGTGCCTAGGGGATCCTGTAAGGAAAGGGCTGTCATGGGATGTGCTCGGGCTGACCTGGAGGGGCACAGGTCAAAGGCCTTTTCCAAGTGTTGTAATGGCAAGTCACTCCTCTGTAGCCTTGAAACCCTTTGATTTGTCTCCCAATATGTTGAGCTGAAGGATCTGTCAGATGTGTGTGTAAGTTTTCCCTGATGTGGTGGAAATCTTTGAACTGCTTATTTTACATTCAATTCAATTTATTCAATAATTCAATTCATTCAATAATTCCCCTTATTGGATAATCCGTAGGAGGATCTGAGTTCAGATGGAGGATGAACTCCCTGTGGGAAAGGGGTCAAACACTTTGAGATAAAAGATTTTTTAATGTTAATTATTTCCACAGACAGGCAGACACCATCCCAAATGATAGTGTGTGCCTGTGCCCACTCGGTGCATCAATAACTTCTTCATCTTACTTGGCCTAATGCTACATATGAGTGTCTCCCCTGGGTGCACAAAAGAAGTGGAGATGCCTGCTGCATTCCACACCCTGTAGCTTATGAGTTCTTTCAGCAGGCATTCTGTGGGGACGTAGACTTTGAGATCCCTGTTCAACTTTTGGATGTCACTGGTATCACCTTGTTCTACCTGCTGCCAAGGAGATGTGCCAATGTGAGGAAGGAGACATTCAGAAGAGCAGATTCTGCGTGGGTGGAAGGCTCCAGGATTGGTTCCAGCACTTCATCTTCCTGCTCATGGGCCCCAGGCTACTCTATGGGACATCCCTGGAGACCCAAAATTGTCTACACCATAATGTTAAAGCCCTAAGCAATGTTCCTGTCAGCCTGGACCAAGCTCTGGAGCCCCTCAGCAATCTGTGTCTGGACACTGCTCTCGAGGCTGTTAGCAATGGTCCTCAAAGGCTGATCCATGCCTTGGACTCCACCAGTCATGACTCAGATATCCTAACCAGGCTTTTAACTGCAGATGACTGCCTTGTAGTGTTGGCCTAGATGCCACACCATACTGGCAACATCTCCTGTGAATGACATCCTTGGGGTCTTCCAAGTGGCCTTGCAGTTGCTGGAATGGCATTGACATCCACATCTGGATTTCCCAGCTCTGCCTTTGCATTGCTAACAGCTTTCCAGAGGTTCAGTATCTGGTTGGGGGCCAGATTGTCTACTGGAGTCCTGCAAATTAATATCTCCCCAGTCTGTTGGAAATTTCTGCCTCCACCTGATGTGCATCAAGATAGTGACCCAGAAGCCTGTTCATGAATATGTTCCACTGAGGTGTGTATCTCTGAGCTGGTAGCTGGTGTGGGTGAAAACATTGATGAGTGACTGATGTCCTCCTCTGAGATGCTGTCCAGGGTTGCAGAGGAAGCAATGACCACAGATAGCTCGGCTTCATCTCATGGTGATCCTGCAAAATTACGGACATGGATACAAAGATAAGAGGGACAAGGGTTAAAGAAATAGACAACTCACTTGAGACTGGTCATCTAGATGAAGGTGCAGTGATTCTTCACTTCTCTAGCACAGGCCAACCCCACTGTCAGTCACAACTCACTTTTGGTCCTTCACCATCTACAGCACCCTTTCCTCATAGCGAGTAAGGACTTGCAACTCCCCCTCTCCCTTTCATTAAGGTTTCTTACCCTGTGGGACACAAGGATGACATTGTGAGCTGGACTGGCATGTCTGGGGTCTACATAAAATGACGTATGTGAGCACCATGCCAAAACAGGAAGTGGTTGTGATGAGGCATGCCAAGGGGTTTCTAAGGAAGATGTTGGGGGTTTATGTGTTGATAGGTTGAGAGATAGCAGGGAGTGCATTATATTCTGGGGTGACAGATGGGACTCATTGGGATAGTCCCTCACCTTTGCAATTTATATGAGATCACTCATGTTTTTCTGACAAGGTCCTTGTCAAGTTGTTGGCAGTGACTGCTGCTATCACCACATCCCAGGCGAGGTTAGTCTGCCTAGGTTAAAGGTGGCCCAGCCCTCCAACAGCTTGTTGAAGGCCATGATCTTACCACCTCGCCACGCCAGGCAATCAGTGCAGCGAGTGGGAAAAGAGCGTGCAAAGCTAAAAAGATTTGCACAAAGCTTAACAGCTTGAGAGTGACAGAATTTCTTTATCATTAGGATGTTTAACATGTATGCTTCTTACCTCTCAGGCAAGATGTCACACCAGTGGGAATTGCTAACACAGACCTGGCTTGCTGATTATATGAGGAGGCTTAGAGCCCAAGCTGACTGGCCAAGGCAACCCCAACATTACTTATTCACAGATAAAACAATGCTCCTTCTCTTAGCTAGGTACAGTGTCAGTAGTGGTCACTGCTGCTGCTGGCAATGTTAGAAGAGTTCCCAAACCTCTCATGACACCAGCAAAGGGTCAACTCTGGTCCCTTAACAGGCCATCTCAGCAGTTCATTGACTGATGGACATAAAATCTGATTAAACTCCCCAAAATGGCTAAGGCAGTACTGCTTCATATTATTTTATCCACAGTCTGATATTCATAGAATCATTGAAGTTACGGCACAATAACCTGCTCAATGATGCTTAGTTTGGGTTTTACTAGGGTCACTCAGCTCGTGACTCCATCACTGAATCTCCTGCTATCAACATCCTTGAGGTTACCATTGATCAGAAACTTAACTGGACTCACCACATAAACACAGTGGCTACAAGAGCAAGTCAGAGGCTAGGAATACTGTGGTGAGTAACTCACCTCCTGACTCCCCAGAACCTATCTGCCATTTACAAGACGCAAGTCAGGAGTGTGATGGAATACTCTTCACTTGTCTGGATGGTTGCAGCTCCAACACTCAAAAAGCATGACACCACCCAGTTGATTGGTATCACATCAAAAATATTCCACCACACGTTCAGTAGCATCTACAAAATGCACTGCAAAAATTCACCAAAGATCCTTACGTGGCACCTTCCAAACCCACGAACACTTCCATCTAGAAGGACAAGGGCAGCAGATACATGAAAATATACTGCCTGCAAGTTCCTCTCAAAGCCACTCACCATCCTGACTTGGAAACATATCACTGTTACTGAGTCAAAATCCTGGAATTCCCTGCATAATGGCATTGTGAGTCAACGCACAGAACATGGACTATAGTGATTCAAGAAAGCAGCTCACCACCACCTACTCAATGTAAACTAGGGATGGACAATAAATGCTGGCCTAGACAGTGACGCCCATGTCCCATAAATAAATTTAAAAAGCATTCAGTTTGTGTTGCCTGTGATGGTACTTCAGAAGAGCAATCATACTTTGTCACTCTTCCCTGCTTTTTGTCTATAGCCCTGTCAGTTATTCATCCTCACATACCAGTTTCACTCCCTTTGAAATTATTAGAGATCAACTTCTACCTCATTTTCAGGTAAAGTTTTCCAGATCTTAGCAATTATCCCAGTACAATCAGTTCTCCACTTCACTCTTCTGGATCTTTTGCCAATGATTTTAAATCAATGACCTCTAGTTATTGACTCGGTTGCAAAGGGAATTTTTTTTCTGTAATTGCACATTTCCTAAATTTTTTAGATATCTTAAAAGGAGGAATGTGAGTATGAGAAGTGGCTACATGAATTGCTCCTATTAGTA
Source organism: Sphyrna mokarran (assembly GCA_024679065.1). Classification (NCBI taxonomy): domain Eukaryota; kingdom Metazoa; phylum Chordata; class Chondrichthyes; order Carcharhiniformes; family Carcharhinidae; genus Sphyrna; species Sphyrna mokarran. Next base: position 43,261,870 of record JAGIQG010000024.1, read on the forward strand.
GAGCCAGTATGGACGCCATGGGCCAAATGGTTTTCGTCTCTGCTATACCAATGCTATGATTTATGATACTCTTTCAAAACTCTCATAATGAAAACTTCTATCAGGTCATTTCCTAGCCTTCTGTCCTCCAAGGAGAACCTGCCTAAGTTTTTTTTAACTCCCTCCTTTGTGAAGTCTATCATGCCCATAATATCTTGGAAACCTTCTTTCTGAGCCTTGCCGTTTCTCAGGTTTTTAACACTTTTCCTGAAGTGTGCTTCTCCATTTGTCCACAGTTATCTAATTGTGGCCTAACCATTGATTTATCTGGTTATGATCTCTTTGTTTTTATATTCCCAGCCTCTATTTATAAGCCCAAGTAAACTATCTGCTTCTTTAACTTGCCCTGCTACATTTTTAATGAGTTGTGTTCATTGACAGCAAGATCTGTCTACTCATCTGCAATTTTCAAAGTTGTGTCATTTATAGTATTCTAACTTTTCATAGTACTCATACCAAACGTATCCTCATTTAACTCTGTTTGTCACACATCTGCCCATTCCATCATATAGTTAATATACTAAAGCAGCTAAAAGGTAAACAAGGCACTAACCTGCTTCACTAGTTTAATTCCTTGTCTTCACGCATCAAATGTTCTGTTTTGGAGTGATCAGCCTTTTTTATGTCTGTGAAGCCGAAAATTTTTAATTTGTATTTTAGGTTACAATGGATGAGAAAAATACAACCCTTCTGTAAAATTTATTTTCTTGCCTCTTATTATATCATAAACAATATCCATAGGGCTAGGTTTCTCAGTTTAGTCAAAAATCAAAATGATATCCAAAAGAGTAGTTTTTTTGTAGTGAGATACTCACCAGACTTTCTAGAGTCTCTTTTTCGTCTACAAGTCAGGATATGATAGAATGCTCTCCATTTGCCTGGATGAGTGCAAGTGCAACAACTTTCAACAAACTCAACACCATCCAGGATGAAGCAGCCCCTTTTATTGACAACCCATTCACCATCTTGAATGTTTGCTCCTTCTATCACAGGTGTGCCATGGCTATGGCGTATTACCTGCAGAAGACCTTCCAGCAAATTGAATAAGTTTCTTCAGCAACATCTCACAAAACATTAACTGCCACCATGTAGAAGAACGAGGGCAGCAGATACATGGAAACACTTACAACCCCCAAAGTTCCCTTCAGTCGCACACTAGCCTAATTTAGAAATGTATTGCCATTTCTTCATCACTGAGGGGGTAACATCCTGGTATTCCCTACCTTCCAAAATAATGGAACTATCTTCACTAACTAAAGAACAAAGAAAATTACAGCACAGGAACAGGTCCTTCGGCCCTCCAAGCCTGCACCAACCATGCTGCCCAACTTAACTAAAACTCAGTACTCTTCTGGGGACTATATCCATCTATTCCCATCCTATTCATGTACTTGTCAAGACAGTCTTTAAAAGTTACTACAGTATCCGTTTCCACTACCTTCCCAGCAATGAGTTCCAAGCACCCACTGCTCTCTCTGTAAAAAATCTGGCTTATACATCTCCTTTAAACTTTGCCCCTTGCACCTTCAATCTGTGTCCTGTAGTAATTGACTTTTCCACTCTGGGGAAAAAGCTTCTGACTATCCACTCTAATCTTGTAGACTTCTATCATGCCTCCCTTTAACTCTGTCACTCCAGTGAGAACAATCCAAGTTTCTCCAATTTCTCGTCATAGCTATGCCCTCCATACCAGGAGGCATCCAGCCTTTTCAGTATCCTGACCAAAGCCTCCTTCTGGTAGTGCAGCCATCAGAATTGAACATTATATTCCAAATGTGGATTAAGGTTCTATAAAGCTGCAATATGACTTGCCAATTTTTAAACTGAATACCGTGGCCGATGAAGACAAAATGCCTTTTGCCTTCTTGATTACCTTCTCCACCTGCATTGCCATTTTCAGTGATCTATGTACCTGTACACCCAGATCCCTTTGCCTATCAATACTCTTAAGGGTTCTGCCATTTATTATATATAACTGTATTTAACTGTTCAGGAAATCTCACCTTCATAAGGGTAATTAAAGGTGAACAATAAAAGTTGGTTTAGGAGTGATTTTAAAAAATAGTTCAAACATTTTCATCAGCTAATAATAAAAATTTGGTCCACCCAATTTTTATTATTGCTAGCTTTTGCTGAGTGCTCATTATTGTTCAATGGTTTTCATACAATAATTTATACAGCAATCGGTAGCTGCTTTTGCTTGGTATAATTCTTACCTGTCCAGTTATATTTTGTTTATTTATGAATGTGAAAATCAAGCCAATCGGGCGCAGGTATGACAGAAATGTGTACCTATGCTGGTGACTTCCCTGACAGGTGACACCCAAAGTGTAACAGAGAAATTGTATAACATGCAAGACCTTTTTATATATATAACAATGAGAGAGAGAGAGAAAGATTTGATGTCAAGAACAATTGATGTGGAATGAAAAACAGAAAATCTTTTTGGTATGTTTCAGATAATTTTGAAGAAATAGTAAACTAGATTGCTCCAGAAATATTGTTTGAAGACTGGAAAATATTAGGATATTGACTGTGTGATATTTTAGATTTCTTAATGCAATAAAGTAAATTGGATCACTACAGGAATAGTGTTGATTACTTTAAAAAGAAAAGATAAATGATTGCCTGTGGGAAAGCTTTTTGTACCAATTGAGAATATTTTGATTTGGATTGAACAAAAGCATCTCCTTTTTAATTGTGAAACCTGCATGCAATTTCATAAATCCTTCAAACATCAGGGGTAAAGCGGCATTGTGGTTATACTGGACCAGTAATCCAGAGGTCTAGACTGATGCTCCAGAGATGTGAGTTTATAACTCCTCCAAGACAACTGGGGAATTTAAATTCAATTAAATAAATCTGGAATAAGAAAATAAGAAATAGCAGCAGGACTAGATTTATGGTCCCTGAAGCTTGCTTTGCCAATTAAGTACAATTATGGATGATTATCCACCCAAACTCCACTTTCACACCTGCTCCCCAGGTGCATAAAAAAAACTATCTATCCCAGCCTCAAATATATTCAATTATGGAGCATTCAAAACCAAATTGTTTAAAAATTCTGAAGAGTTACTCTGAGTGAAATAATTACTACTTATCTCATCCCTAAATGTCCTAAACCTTATTCTGAGATTTTGGTGGAATTTTATGACATTGATTCTGTGTCTAGCTAGCGTGAAAATGGAAGAGTCCCTGATCTGTTTTTTGGGTGAGTTTTCATGCCCAGTTTTACGCCCATAGTCTCTGAAAAGATGAGCTAATCAGTTTCAAGCCACTGGAGATGATGGGCTGGGCTTAATTCACCAGGCAGCCTATAGAGGGAGGTAATGTGCATATACAAACCTCTGATGCTGAACATGCACAGACAGACAGAGAGAGCTGTCCAACCCCCAGGTACTATAGACAGCTTCAACCTGCAGTCTTGTGTCCAGACCAATCACAGTCCCCGTTCCATCCCCCATCAATCACAGGCAGAGTGGCAACAAGCCCCATTTGTTCCCCCACCGATGACAGGCAGAGTGATAGCAGGCCTCCCTGTCCCCCATTGGTCCCACTCATTGACTCTGCTCCCAGTGCTCAAAGCCCCCACCCCTCAAATTGGCCTTGCCCCTGCACTGCCTGGTAGATAGTGCCATGGCATCCAGTGAGCATTGCCCACATGCCAGGCTGGCAGTGCCAAGATGTCTGGGTGGAAATGCCAATCTGGCACTGCCCCAGGGGCACTTGCCTTGCCCTTGGCCTTCTGGCAGGACTCACTGGTCTCCAGTTCCACTGGTAAGGCCGACACAACTGCTCCTTATTCATGGGGAGCAGGTGTTTTCCTCGCTGGAGAGAACCTCTCCCAGCAAGGCCATAAAGGCAGGCAAGTCCAGATGATTGAGCACTGGGCTTGCTAGGCAGACATAATCAGTATTTAAATAAATTACTCAGCCTTTTGTCCATTTCCAGCAAGAAGCTGACCTCACAGGAAATCCGGCGCTCGTAAAATCACGAGAGCCGAGAAATCAAAAGTAAGAACTCAGAGCAGGTCTAAGCCACCTAGTCCCTCGAGCTTGTTCCATCATTCAATAAGATCATGGCTGATCTTTTCATGGACTCAACTCCACTTACCCACCTGCTCACCATAGCCCTTTATTTCTTTACTGTTCAAAAATGTATCTATTCTTACCTTAAAAAAAAATCAATGAGGTAGCTTCAACTGCTTCACAGGGCATGGAATTCCATAAATTCACAACACTTTGTGTGAAGAAGTTCCTCCTCAACTCAGTCCTAAATCTGTTCCTGCTTATTTTGAGGCCATGCCCTCTAGTTCTAGTTTCACCCACCAGTGGATACAACATCCCTGCTTCTAATTTATCTATTCTCTTCATAACCTTATGTGTTTCTATAAACTCTCCCCTCATTCTTCTGAATTCCAATGACTATAGCTCCAGTCTACTCAATCTCTCCTCATAAGCCAACCCTTTCAACTCAGGAATCAACCTAATGAATCTCCTCTGCACCCCCTCCAGTGTCAGTATATCCTTTCCCAAGTAACGAGACAGTACTCCAGGTGTGGTCTCACCAGCACCTTACACAGCTGCAACATAATCTCACTGTTCTTGAACTCCATCCCTCTAGCAATGAAGAATAAAATCCCATTTGCCTTCTTAATTACCTGCTGCACCTGCAAACCAACTCCTTGAGATTCCTGTACAAGGACACCCAGGTCCCTCTGCATAGTGGCATGCTGCAATTTTTACCATTTAAATAATAGTACATTTTGCTGTTACTCCTACCAAAATGGATGACCTCACATTTACCAACATTGTATTCCATCTGCCAGACCCTCACCACTCATTTAGATTATCTATATCCATTTGCAGACTTCCTCTGCACACTTTGCTCTTCCACCCATCTTAGTATCATTTGCAAATTTTGACACACTATACTTGATCCCCAACTCCAAATCATCTGTGTAAATTGTAAATAATTGCGGTCCCAACACTGATCCCTGAGGCACACCACTACTCTGATCACCAACCCGAAAAACACCCATTTTCCCCAACCTTTGCTTTCTGTTAGTTGACCTGATCCTGATTTCTCAACACTCGCACAATTTTTCAGACTCGCCCTGCATGGTAGAGCCAATAAAATTCTGCCCAATGTCTTCTTTACCTACCCAGGGGGAAAAAAACTTTCAATACCTTTCTTCTTAAACCCTATTAGAATCCTCCAAACTTCAAAATGCCAAGGATATAGGGCCTATTTGCTCAGCCTCTCATTACAGGATAACCCTGTCATACAAGGAACCAAGCTGGAGAACATTTCCTATATCTTCTCTGTTCCTTTGGCATTGAGGCCAAAACTGACCAGACTCCACTTGTAGTCTCAACAAACCCCTAGACAATTGCATCAAGACTTTCTTATACTTGTATTACATAGAAACATAGAACATTACAGCACAGTACAGGCCCTTCACCTCTCGATGTTGTGTCGAGCTATGTCCAATCCCAAGATTAAGCTATCCCCTCCCGATAATTCTGGTGTGCTCCATGTACCTATCCAATAACCGCTTGAAAGTTCCTAAAGTGTCCAACTCCACTATCATGGCAGGCAATCTATTCCATACCCCAATCACTCTCTGAGTAAAGAATCTACCTCGGACGTCCTTCCTATATCTCCCACTATGAACCTTATAGTTATGCCCCCTAATAACAGCTACATCCACCCGAGGAAATAGTCTCTGCACATCCACTCTATCAATCCTTCTCATCATCTTATAAACCTCTATTAAGTCGCCTCTCATCCTCCTCCATTCCAAAGAGAAAAGCCCCAGCTCCCTCAATCTTTCCTCATAAGACTTATTCTAATTCCCTTCCCATGATTAAATATATGAATTACTAAACATAACACAGTTTATGTAGAACATATCCCTTGTTCCAAAATATGAATATCTGTGATCCCTGAACTCCTGAAGACATCACCTTTCCAAACAACATCTAAATGAAATAAATCAGCAACTGAAATCCAGCTTAGATTTACCACACGATACAAGGAGGACAATAGAGTCTGGGGAACATCTTTTCATGGTCCGGCGAAGATAATAAAACTGCCTTTGCAAAGGCTCCTGCACTATTTTCACTCTAAGATTTCTTCTAAGATGTTAAAATGGCTCAGACTCTCAGCTGTAAAACCAGCTGGAGTCTGAGCCATCTCCAGCTCTTAGATGTTATTATTCAACTGTTAATCCAAACACCCACCAACCATTCCAGTTTAACGAGACAAATCCCCCGGGAGTTGATTCTTAATTAATCTAACAATTTCTTTATTTAGCACTTCAGGTACCGACTTAAATTGAAACAGTTGCAAGTCATTAACTCTTTTACTGAACTTTAATTCTAACTGAATATTAACTTTGATTGTTTAACTGAAAAAAGATACAACTGGGTTAAGGAAAAAGCTGAGCCAAGAATATTCCCCAGTATAGAATCTATCTTTTCTCTGAAGATTCTTTCAGGGCATCTTTCTGTGATGGTGCATCTCTCAGAGTTGTCGCTGGCAACAGAGGACTGCCCATGTCTGTTAACTACAAATTCTTCACTTGCTTCCAGAAGATTATCTGTCAACCAACCAATTGTGTAACTAGAAACTGATCAGATGGTTTGAGCAGTCAATGAAATTACATGTAAACAATGCCATTATGCTCAGCTCAGGTGAAATGTCTCACAGAACAGCAATAAAATTCAATGCCACCGTGTCTATTCAGAAGTTAACAACTACCCTTATTTAATCAATGCAGAAAACTCCAGATCACAGTTTCCAATCCAGAGCCCTGACTCAGTAACTTTACGACCTGCATCTGGTTTTAATTATAAGTTGACCGAAAACCTCAGCTTGCTTAACTCTCACCAGAATAGCCATTTTAAAACGAAAATTGCCATTATTGTTTTAAAATCATTGTTGCAGTTGTTTTTTCTCTGTCTACAATACTGTATTGTGCAACAACAATAATCTCTCCCTCAGTGTCAATAAAACAAAGGCACCAACTTCAGGAAGTATAGTGGAGGACATGCTCCTGTCTATATCAATGGGATGAATAGAAATGGTCGAGAGCTTCAAATTTTTTAAGTGTCCATAATGCAATGATCTACCTATCATGTTTCCATAATACAATTTCTCTACTGAAATGATCTACCTTAAATTTCTCACTCTTATTAACCTCTTTGTTGCTCCTATTTTCTGGAATGTAATTTGTATCTGCAGCTGCGTAGGCAGACACACAATATTTGTTCAATGCCTCCGTCATCTCCTGTCTCTGCCTCGAAGGGAACAACATTTATGTTAGCTACTTTCCATTTTGAGTATCTCATTTTCATTTTCTCACTTTTTTTGTTTTTTTAATCAATTTTTGGTTGTCTTTTGCTGGTTTCTAGAACATAAGACATGCAGAGAGGTTGAAGACATACAGCTAGTTGATTGGGAGGAGAGCAAGTCAGTTTGTGCATGCCTGATCTTGGCCTTCATATCAACTCTCTCACTCCCTATCCACCTGCCTTGATTCCCTGAGACTAAAAGGCTGCCTAGCTCTGTTTGAATGTATTAAATTATGCCACATCCTAGGTCCCTGGGGTAGAGATTTTTAAAATATTCTCAATTCTTCGTGTCAAGCAGTTTCTGTTCATCTCAGTCCTAAATGAAACATAGAATATTACAGCACTGTACAGGCCCTTCAGCCCTCGAAGTTGCACCAACCTGTGAAATCAATCTAAAGCCCGTCTAATCTACTATTCCAATATCATCCATATGTTTATCCAATGACCATTTAAATGCCCTTAATGTTGGTGAATCCAATACTGTTGCAGACCCTATTAATCTGAGTGCCAACTTCAGGGATCTATGCACATGGATACCAAGATCTCTCTGCTCAACCACACTACCAAGTAACTTATCATTATTCCAGTACTCTGTATTCCTGTTACTCCTTCCAAAGTGAATCACTTCACACTTTTCTGCATTAAACTCCATTTGCCACCTCACAGCCCAGCTCTGCAGCTTATCAATGTCCCTCTGTAACCTGCAACTTTCTTCTGCACTGTCCACAACTCCGTCGGCTTTAGTGTCATCCACAAATTTACTAACCCATCCTTCTACGCCTTCATCCAGGTCATTTCTAAAAATGCCAACAGCAGTGGTCCCAAAACAGATCCTTGTGGTACACCATTAGTAACTGAGCTGCAGGATGACTATTTCCTATTAACCACCACCCTCTGTCTTCTTGCAGCCAGCTAATTTCTGATCCAAACAGTTAAATCACGCTCAATCCCATGCCTCCATATTTTCTGCAATAGCTTACCATGGGGAATCTTATCAAATGTACTGCTTTACTCTCATCCACCTCTTTGGTCACATTCTCAAAGAATTCAATAAGGTTTTAATTATTTAATTTCAATAAGTAAGTACAGGAGGGAGAAGTTTGCGGCGGGTGTCTTATATAGGTGGCATAGTGGAACAGTGGTTAGCACTGCTGCCTCACTGTGTCTAGATTTGATTCCAGCCTTGGGTGTGGAGTTTGCACATTCTCCCTGTGTCTGCATGGGTTTCCTCTACATGCTGCAGTTTCCTCCCACAGGTCAAAGATGAAAAGGTTAATTGGATTAGCCAAGGCAAATGTGTGGATTATGACATAATATGGAGGAAAGAGCCTGGGTAAGATTGTGTCGTAGAGTTCACGCAGACTTAATGAATCAAATAGCTTTACTGCATTGTAAAGATTCTATTACCCAAAGGGTGGTTCGGGAGTGGAATGCCCTGCCTGCAGCAGTTGTAGATGCGCCAAGTTTGGTGGCGTTTAAGAGGTTAGTTGATAAGTATACGGAAGAGAAGGGAATGGTTTAGTTTGGAGGGGCATTGCTTTTTATGTTGGTCGGCGCAATATCGAAGGCCGAAGGGCCTGTTCTGTGCTGTAATGTTCTATGTTCTATGTTTTTTCATAGAAACCCTACAGTCCAGAAAGAGGCCATTTGGCCTATCAAGTCTGCACCAACCATGAACCCACCCAGGCCCTACCCCCACATTCCTACATATTTACCTGCTAATTCCATTAATTTATGCACCTCAGAACTCTAAGGGACAATTTTTATTTAACATGTCCAATCAACCTAACTAACGCATCTGGGAGGAAACCAGAACACCTGAAGGAAACCCACACAGACGCAAGGAGAATGTGCAAACTCCACACAGTGACCCAAACTGGGAATCGAACCCAGGTCCCTGAAGCTGTGAAGCAGCAGTGCTATCCACTGTGTTACCATGCCGCCCTTGTGAGGCATGACCTACCCTTCACAAAACCATGTTGACTATCCCTAATCAAATTATTCCTTTCTAGAGAATTATAAATCCTATCTCTGTAAACCTTTCCAAACCTTTGCCCACAACAGAAGTAAGGCTCACTGGTCTAAAATTACCAGGGTTGTCTCTACACCCCCTCCTGAACAAAGGCATAACATTGGCTATTCTCCAGTCTTCTGGCACTATTTCTGTAGACAATGACCTAAAGATCAAAGACAAAGGCTCTACAATCTCCACCCTGGCCTCCCAAAGAACCCTAGGATAAATCCCATAAATCCCACCAGGCCCAGAAGACTTACCTATTTTCATACTTTCCAGAACCTCCTTCTTTTGAACTTCAATTCTGTCTAGTCTAATAGCCTGTATCTCAGTATTCTCCTCAACAACATTATCTTTTTCCTGTGTGAACACTGACGAAAAATATTCATTTAACGCCTCTCCTATCTCTTTGAACTCCACACACAACTTCCCATGACTATTCTTGACTGGCCCTAATCTTACCCTAGTCATTCTTTTATTCCTGACATACCTATATAAAGATTTACGGTTTTCCTTTATCCGACCTGCCAAAGACTTCTCATGTCCCCTTCTGGCTCTTAGTTCTCTCTTCAGGTCCTTCCTGGCTAACTTGTAATTCTCAAGTGCCCTAACTGAGCCTTCAAGTCTCATCTTGACATAAATCTTCTTCTTCCTCTTCACAAATGATTCAACTTATTTAGTAAACCACCGTTCCTAACTCGACCATTTCCTTCCTACCCGACAGGTACATACTTATCAAGGACATGCAGTAGCTGTTCCTTGAACAAGCTCCACATTTCAATTGTGCCCATCCCCTGCAGTTTCCCTCCGCATCCTATGCATCCTAAATCTCGTCTAGTCGCATCATAATTTCCTTCCCTCCAGCTATAACTCTTACCCTGTGGTATATACCTATCTCTTTCCATAGCTAATGTAAATGTAACCAAATTATGGTCACTATCACCAAAGTGTTCACCTCCCTCTAAATCTAATACCTGGCCTGGTTTATTACCCAATACCAAATCCAATGTGGCCTCACCTCTTGTTGGCCTATCTACGTACTGTGTCAGGAAATCCTCCTGCACACATTGTACAAAATCTGACCCATCTCAAGTACTCGAACTATAGCTTTTTCAGTCAATATTTGTAAAGTTAAAATCCCCCAAAACAACGACCCTTTCGCTCCTATCCAGAATCATCTTTGCAATCCTTTCCTCTACATCTCTGGAATGTTTTGGAGGCCTATAGAAAGCTCCCAACGGGGTGAACTCTCCTTTTCTGTTTCTAACCTCAGCCCACACTACCTCAGTAGATGAGTCTTCATTAAACATCCTTTCTGCCATCATAATACTCTCCCTGACATCAGTGCCACACCTCCCCCTCTTTTACCATCTTTCCTGATCTTACTGAAACATCTAAACCCCCGAACCTGCAACAACTATTCCTAACAACCATTCCTGTCCCTGCTCTATCCATATCTCCGAAATGGCCACAAATCTAAGTCCCAGGTATCACCTGATGCTGCAAGTTCACAGACCTTATTCCTGGCATTGAAGTAGATACATCTCAAACCATCCTCCTGTCTGCCGATACACTCCTGCGATCTTGAAACCTTATTGATGACCTCACTACTCTCAACCTCCTGTACACTGGAGCTATAATTCAGTTTCTCATTCTCCTGCTGAATCAGATTAAAAGCTCCCGCATAGCATTAGAAAATTCCTCCCCTAAGAATATTGGTATCCCTCAGGTTCAGGTGTAGAGATCCCACCTACCCAGAGTGACTCCCAATTATCCAAATGATTGGACCCTTATCCTAAATCTGTACCCAGTTAGAACATAGAACATTACAGCGCAGAACAGGCCCTTCGGTCCTCGATGTTGCGCCAACCAATTAAGAAAAAGCAATGACCCTCTAACCTAAACCATTCCCTTTTCATCCATAAACCTATCCACTGACCACTTAAACACCCCCAAACTTGGCGCATCTACAACTGCAGCAGGCAGAGTATTCCATACCCTTACCACCCTCTGGGTAAAGAACCTACCTCTGACATCCGTCTTATAACTACCACCCCTTAATTTAAAGCTATGTCCCTCGTGCTAGCTTTCTCCATCCAAGGAAAAAGGCTATCACTGTCCACCCTATCTAATCATCTGATCATCTTATATGCTTCAATAAGGTCTCCTGTTAGCCGCCTTCTTTCTAATGAAAACAACCTCAAATCCCTCAGCCTCTCCTCATAAGACCTGCCCTCCACACCAGATATATTTGCATTTTAGAAAGTTGTCCGTACCAGGCAACATCCTGGTAAACCTCTTCTGCACCCTCTCCAATGTCTCCACATCTTTCTTATAATGTGGGGACCAGAACTGTACACAATACTCCAAGTGCGGCCGCACTAGAGTTTTGTACAGTTGTTCTAGAGTCCCCAGTTAGCTAGGGGAAACTACCTTTCAGTAAGCTGTTTCACAATTTAGAATGATTTGAATAAAAACACCTCTCAATTTTCCAAACACGGAAAACTATGCACTCGATTTACTTAGCATCTCACCAGAGCATAATCCTGTCATCACAGATACCAACTGAATCAACCTTCAATACAACTTTCTAAAATGCAAATATACCCTTCCTTAAATATGAAGATCAAAAGTGCATTGAGGCAGGCAATACACCATTCAGAATTTCTGATCACGGCTACAGAGAACGTTATCTTTGACTATATCCTTGACTATACTTTCTTCTATCACCACCACATTCCCTTTCATTCTCCTTATTTGAATGGGTTTCTGTATTTTGGTGCTTTCATCAGTTGATTTATCCAATCTATAGTCCTTTTTCTCATCCACATGCATAAATATGTCAAACTTGTTAGTCAGAGCCAAAGGATGAGATTCTTCCATTATATCCTCGAATCCCATGCCTGCCTGACACCCAGTTGCATTCTCCTGTCCCTGACTCACCCTCAAATTCTAGAAACATAGAAAATACGAGTAGGATTTGGTCTTTTGGCCTGTTGAACCTGCTCCATCATTCTCTACACTCTATGATCCTTTATCTCCACACCATATTGCCATGGTCTCTACATAGCCTTTGATGTCTTTCGAGTCTACAAATCTGTCTGTTTCCATCTTAAATACGTTCAGTGACTTGGAAGGATGTCAGAGGTAGGTTCTTTACCCAGAGGGTGGTAAGGGTATGGAATGCCCTGCCTGCTGCAGTTGTAGATGTGCCAAGTTTGGTGGCGTTTAAGAGGTTAGTAGATAAGTTTATGGATGAAAAGGGAATGGTTTAGGTTAGAGGGTCATTGCTTTTTCTTAATTGGTCGGCGCAACATTGAAGGCCGAAGGGCCTGTTCTGCGCTGTAATGTTCTATGTTCTAAGAATATTTTTCATCAGTATTTACTGTTGAGAAAAGCATGGATGTTTGGGAACTTGGGGAAATAAATAGTGATGTCTTCAGGAGTGTATATATTACAGAGAAGGAGGTGCTGGAAGTCTTAAAGCGCATCAAAGTAGATAAATCCCCGTGACCTGATGAAGTATATCCCAGGACATTATGGGAGGTTAGGGAGGAAATTGTGCGTCCCCTAGCCAAGATATTTGAATCATCGATAGTCATGGGTAAGGTGCCTAAAGATTGGACAGTGGCAAAAGTTGTGCCTTTGTTTAAAAAGGGCTGCAGGGAAAACCCTGGGAATGACAAGCCTGTGTGCCTCACATCTGTGGTGGGTAAATTGCTGGAAGGTATTTTGAGAGAGAGAGGATCTACAGGCATTTAGAGATGCAAGGACTGATTAGGGACAGTCAGCATGACTTTGTGAGTGGAAAATTATGCCTCACAAATTTAATTGAGTCTTTTGAAGAGGTAACCAAGAGGTAAATGAGGGCAGTGCAATTGATGTTGTCTACATGAACTTCAGCAAGGCCTTTGACAAGGTACCACATGGTAGGTTGTTGCATAAAGTTAAATCTCACAGGATCCAAGATGAGGTATCTAAATGGATACAAAATTGGCTTCTTGACAGAAGTCAAAGGGTGGTTGTAGAGATTTGTTTTTCAAACTGGAGCGGTGTGCCTCAGGGATCAGTGCTGGGCCCACTGTTGTCACTTATATTAATGATTTGGATGAGAAATAGGGGGCATGGTTAGTAAGTTTGCAAATCACACCAAAATTGGTGACATAGTGGACAGTGATCTTCAATTGCAATGGGATCTTGATCAATTGGGTCAGTGGGCTAATGAATGCAGATGGAGTTTAATTTAGACAAATGTGAGGTGATGCAGTTTGTTAGATTGAACCAGGGCAGGACTTATTTAGTTAATGGTAGGGCGTTGGGGAGAGTTACATAACAAAGAAATCCAGGGATACATATTCAGTGCTCCTTGAAAGTGGAGTCAGAGGTGGACAGACTTGTGAAGAAGGCATTTGAAGTGGTGAAGGCATTCGGGCTGCTTGGTTTCATCAGTCAGAATATCGAATACAGGAGTTGGGACATCTTGTTGAAGTTGTACAAGACATTGGTAAGGCCACACTTGGAATACTGTATGCAATTCTGGTCACCCTATTATAGAAAGGATATTGTTAAACTAGAAAGAGTGCAGAAAAGATTTACTACTGGGACTTGATGGATTGAGTTATAAAGAGAGGCTGAATAGATTGGGACTTTTTTCTCTGGAGCATAGAGACTGAGGGATGACTTTATAGAGGTCTATAAAATAATGAGGGGCATAGACAAGGTAGATAGCTACTATCTTTTCCCAAAGGCAGGAGAGTCTAAAACTAGACAGCATAGATTTAACGTGAGAGGGGAGAGATGCAAAAGTGTCCAGAAGGGCAATTTTTTCACACAGAGGGTGGTGAATGTTTGGAACAAGCTGCCAGAGGTAGTAGAGGGGGGTGCAATTTTATGTTTTAAAAAGCATTTAAATAGTTACATGAGTATGATGGGTTTAGAGGGATATGGGCCAAATGCAGGAAATTGGGATTAGCTTAGAGGTTTTTAAAAAAAAGGGTGGCATAGACAAGTTGGGCCGAAGGCCTGTTGCCTGTAAACCTCTATGATTCTATGATACAATTTGTCTTCCTGACTACTTGTTGCACTTACATGCATGCTTTCAATGACTAATGTACAAAGGCATCCAGATCCCTTTGTACATCAATATTTCCCAATCTATTACCATTTAAATAATACTTTGACATTTTGATTTTTCTACCGAAATGGACAACTTCACATTCATCCACATTATATGCATCTGCTATGCATTTACCCACTCATTCAACTTGTCCAAATCACCTTGAAATCTTTTAGAAACCTCCTCAGCACTTACATTACACCAATTTTGTGTTCTCAGGAAACTTGGAAATATTACATTTGGTCCCCTCTTCCAAATCATTGATATATATTGAGAATAGATAAGGGTCAAGCACTATCCCTGCACACCCATTAGTCATCACCTGCCACTCCATAAAATACTAATTTCCTATCTGCTATCTAATTCTCAATCCATGCCACTATATTACCCCCACTCCCCTACCATCCACATGCTTTATCTTTGCATACTAACTCTTATGCGGGGATTATCAAAATTGATAATTTTTGAAAAATGTTTTGGAAATCCAAGTACACCACAGCCACTATTCTCCCTTACTATTCTACTAGTTGTGCCCTCAAAGGCTCCAGTAGGTTCATCAAATATGATTTCCCTTTCATAATCCATGTCAAATCCTTTTGTTATTTTGTAATTGTCCTGTTATCACATCCTTTATAATAGATCTTAATATTTCCCTTTCTACTGATATTCCATACTACTATTTATATATTCCCAACTACTGATATTAGACAAACTGGTTTGTAATTCTCTCTTTTCTCCCTCCTTTTTAAAATAGTAGGGTTACATTTATGACTCTTATCTGCCGAGACTGCTCCAGAATCTAGAGATTGAAGGTAGCGAACAACACATCAACTATATCCATGCCCAACTCCTTCAGTAACCAGAGGTGGGTTAGAACATAGAACAATACAGCACAAACAGGCCCTTCGTCCCACGAGTTGCGCCGATCACATCTACCAATCCACAGACCTATCTATAACCCCCTATTCTATTCTTTTCCATATACTCATCCAGAAGTCTCTTAAAAGACCCCAGTGAGTTTGCCTCAACAACCTCCGACAGCAGTCGGTTCCATTCACTCACCACCCTCTGAGTGAAAAACCTACCCCTGACATCTCTTTTGTATTTGCTTCCCTGCACCTTAAATCTGTGTCCTCTCGTAGTGACCATTTCAGCTCGGGGAAATAGTCTCTGAGAGTCCACCCTATCTATTCCTCTCAACATTTTATAAACCTCTATCAGGTCGCCTCTCAACCTACGTCTCTCCAGTGAGAAGAGTCCCAGCCCCCTCAACCTATCTTCATAAGGCCTGCCTCCCAATCCAGGCAGCATCCTTGTAAATCTCCTCTGAACCCTCTCAATAGCCTCTACATCCTTCCTATAATGAGGCGACCAGAACTGCGCACAATACTCCAACTGGGGTCTGACAAGAGTCTTATAGAGCTGCATCATTACCTCCTGACTCCTAAACTCTATTCCTCGATTAATGAAGGCCAGTACACCGTACGCCTTCTTGACCACTTCCTCCACCTGCGAGGCCGATTTAAGAGTCCTATGGACCTGGACCCCGAGATCCTTCTGCTCTACAACACAGCTAAGACACCTACCCCTTATATTGTACTCCTTCATTCCATTATTCCTGCCAAAATGGACCACTACACATTTATCTGTGTTGAAGTCCATCTGCCACTTCTCCGCCCAGTCTTGCATCCTGTCTATGTCCCGCTGCAACTTTTGGCATCCCTCCAGACCATCCACAACACCACCGACCTTTGTATCGTCGGCGAACTTACTAACCCATCCCTCCACTTCCTCATCCAGGTCATTTATGAAAATGACAAACAGCAGGGGTCCCAGAACAGATCCCTGGGGCACTCCACTGGTTACTGACCTCCATCCACAACCACTCTCTGCCTTCTGCCGGCAAGCCAGTTCTGGATCCACGAGGGCAAAGCCCCTTGGATGCCATGCCCTCTCACCTTCTCCAGAAGCCTTGCATGGGGGACCTTATCAAATGCCTTACTAAAGTCCATGTAGGATTTGAGGATTTTGAGGACCCGTTAAAGGAAATAATCATTACGAGGGAAGAAGTGTTGGGGCTTTTAGGTAGCATAAAGACTTATAAAGCCCCGGGGCCTGATGGTATTTATCCCAGGCTGTTAAGGGAGGTGAGGGATGACATTGCTGGGCCTCTGACGCAAATCTTTGTCTCTTCTTTGGACACAGGTGAGGTCCCAGAGGACTGGAGGATTGCAAATGTAGTACTGTTGTTTAAAAAGGGTCAGAGGGATAACCCAGGGAACTATAGGCCGGTGAGCTTGACTTCAGTTATAGGTAAGCTAATGGAGAGGATCCTCAGGGACAGGATGTATGAGCATCTGGAGCGCTGCGATCTGATCAGGGATACGCAGCATGGCTTCGTTAAGGGGAGGTCGTGCCTTACGAATCTAGTGGAATTTTTTGAAGAGGTGACAAAAACGGTTGATGAAGGACAAGCTGTTGATTTCGTCTACATGGATTTCAGTAAGGCGTTTGACAAGGTTCCCCATGGTAGGCTGATAAAAAAGGTGAAGGCGCATGGGATACAGGGCCAGGTATGTAGATGGGTTGAGAACTGGCTTGGGAGGAGGAGACAGCGGGTATTAGTGGAAGGCTCTTTTTCCAACTGGAGGTCAGTCACTAGTGGTGTGCCACAGGGCTCAGTGCTAGGACCTCTTCTATTTGTGGTTTATATAAATGACTTGGAAGAGGGGGTAGGTGGTGTGATCAGCAAATTTGCTGATGACACTAAGATACTTGGATTGGCGGGGACTGAGGAGCAGTGCCAGGCAATACAACAGGACATTGATAGGTTGGTAGATTGGGCAGATAGATGGCAAATGGAATTTAATCCGGATAAATGCGAGGTGATGCATTTTGGCCGGAATAGTGTAGAGGGGAGTTATAGGATAAAAGGTAAAACTATCCGGAGTATAGAGACGCAGAGAGACCTGGGGGTGCAGGTTCACAAGTCTCTGAAGGTGTCAGTACAGGTGGAAAAAGTGATAAAGAAAGCGTATGGTATGTTAGCCTTCATAGGAAGGGGTATAGAATACAAGAGTAGGAGTTTGATGTTGCAAGTGTATAGAACGTTGGTTAGGCCTCACTTGGAGTACTGCGTCCAGTTCTGGTCGCCGTACTACCGGAAGGATGTGGAGTCCCTGGAGAGAGTGCAGAGGAGATTTACCAGGATGCTGCCTGGTATGGAAGGGCTGTCTTACGAGGAAAGGTTGAATGTACTGGGGTTGTTTTCCCTTGAAAGACGTCGGCTGAGAGGGGATCTATTAGAGGTATATAAGATTATGAGGGGTATAGATAGAGTAAATGGTGGTAAGCTTTTTCCACCATTAGAATCGGATAGAACGAGGGGTCACGGCCTTAGGGTGAGGGGGGCTATGTATAAGACTAATATTAGAGGGCATTTTTTCACACAAAGGGTAGTGGGGGTGTGGAATGCACTACCGAGTAAGGTGGTGGGAGCAGGCACGCTAGGGTTGTTTAAGGGTCTCTTGGACAGCCACATGAGCGGTCTGCAGATAAGAGGATATATGAGGACTGTTTAAATACTTTAATTGTTTCCACAGGCTATTCGGTCCACCTTGTTGACCAACAAGGTGCATGCATTCGGCAGGTCGTGCGAGGGCTGCTCCTGGATGTTACTTCAGGAGTGGCCTAGTGCTTCACGTCGTTAGTGTATGCTTAAACTGGACCATCAGATGGGCAACATGACAGCTCAGAGACTATCGCTGTTGCTGTGCAGACACATGGATTTGGGCCTGTGTCTGCGGGAGTTTGCGCGTTCTCCCCGTGGTTGCGTGGGTTTTCTCCGGGTGCTCCGGTTTCCTCCCACATCCCAAAAATGTGCTCTTAGGCTGATTGGGTAACAAATTGTCCCTATATTGGTCTCTATATGTCATTAAGACGTTAGGATGGCGGCGCGGGCTCGTTGGGCTGAAGGGCCTGTTTCCCGTGCTGTGTTGTTCTTTGTTCTACACTACGTCCACTGCCCTTCTTCGTCAATGTGTTCAGTCACATTTTCGAAGAACTCAACTAGGCTCGTAAGGCATGACCTGCCCTTGACAAAACCATGCTGACTATTTCTAATCAGTCCAAACTTCTCCAAATGTTCGTATATCTTATCCCTCAGAAGCCTCTCCAT
This sequence comes from Sphyrna mokarran, assembly GCA_024679065.1. NCBI lineage: Eukaryota > Metazoa > Chordata > Chondrichthyes > Carcharhiniformes > Carcharhinidae > Sphyrna > Sphyrna mokarran. The sequence continues at coordinate 43,280,574 of JAGIQG010000024.1, forward strand.
CAGCTTACCAACCACTGAAGTCAAACACACCGGTCGGTAATTTCCTGGACTATCCCTGTTCCCTTTCTTAAAGATAGGAACCACATCCGCAATCCTCCAATCCTCCGGAACCTCTCCCGTTTCCATGGACAACGCAAAGATCATCGCTAGGGGCTCTGCAACCACTTCCCTCACCTCCCACAATAACCTGGGGTACATCCCATCCGGTCCTGGCAACTTGTCTATCTTGATAGAATTTAACAGGTCTAACACATCCTCTTTCCTAACATCCACATACTCAATCTTTTCCGTATGCCTCAAACTTGCAGTGCAATCTCCCAGTTCACTTTCCACCGTGAATACCGAGGCAAAGTACTCGTTAAACATCTCTGCCATTTCTTCCAGATTCACACAGACTTTTCCCCCTTCACCTTTTATAGGCCCTATCCCTTCTCTTCTCATCCTTTTACTTTTCACATATTTGTAGAAAGCCTTGGGGTTCTCCTTAATCTTACCTGCCAATGCCTTCTCATGACCCCTTCTGGCTCTCCCAATTTCCTTTTTAAGTTCCCTTCTACACACCTTATACTCCTCTAGATCCCTAACATCCCCTAGCTCTCTGAACCTTTTATATACCTTTTTTTTCTTCCTAACTAGGTTCACCACTACCTTCGTGCACCACAGTTCCCGTGTCCTACCAGAACCTCCTTGACTCCTCGGGACGTTGTCTTGCAGTGCCCCAGATAAACATTCCTTGAAAAACCTCCACTTTCCTTCTGTACTCTTCCCCAAGAACACCTCCTTGCAGTTTATGCATCCAATCACCTGCCTAATGTTTTCATATTTCCCCTTACTCCAGACATACACCTTCCTAGCCTGATTATTGGATTCTGGAAATTTGTTGGCTTTCAGTCCTATTAATTTCTCAAGCACTATTTTTCAGTAAAACTAATTTCCTTCAAATTTTCCTTCTCACTAGATCCTTGATTCCCTGAGTATTTCTCGGAAATTATTTGTGTCTTCCTCTGTGAAGACAGAACTATAGTAGTTGATTAATCTATTATAAAATCTCCTGTTTCAGATTGTAGGGGACCTACACTTGTCTTCATTAATCTTTCTCTTTTTACGTACTTAACCTTCTGAAAAGACAGTATCCAGGTATCTTTCACCCTTGCTGATGCCCACAATATTTGCCGCTCATTGTCCAGTTCAGTAACACTGGTTCAAAGTCACTCAAGCTGCAAACATTTGTGCAGATATGTCTGTCTACAGCTTCCATATGTTGCAGCTACAATATGGTTGATTTAACTGCAATAGTGTAGCAAGCCACTCAGTTATATTCAAGGTGGTAGCACACCACCACATACTCGAGGGTAATTAAGGAAGGAAATAAATGTTGGGATTGCCAGTGGCAGCTGCATCCCATAAATAGAAAGGAAATTTTGCACAGTTTGATTCCAGTATACTGTGGAATTTGAGGTTTAGCTATGATTTTACAATTCAGTCTTTTTCTGCTGGATGTGAAGCACTGATGAAGCCTCTCTTGGGTGCCTGTGTATGTATCTCTGTTCTAATTGTCCTGCCATTGCTTTTAATTGCAATTGACTGCTCCAGTGAGTTCCATACACTGATTCAAATACTATAAAATTAATCAGAATTTGAGTAGACCAATGGATATTTGAGAAAGAAAAGTTCATTTAAGTTTCAGGTCAAGATACTAAGTAATACCTCACCTTTTATTTAAGGTGCTATTTGGCCTGTTTTGTACTTCCACAATGTATAATTTCAGATAACTAACATATGTAGTTTTTCTTTTTAACTTTTCCAGACATTTTACTTGAAAAGAGTTGAACCTAACCTTTATTTGGCTGAACAGAAGATAAATCAGATTCTTCTCAATACTTTTCCCTGAGTCACCACAATTTGAATTGAAAGTTTTATATCTGCATTGTTCAGATACTTGCCCCACAAGTGGATTATGTAACTTAGATAAACATCTTCTTCAACTATGGCAGTAGTCAATTTTCCTCCTAAAGATTTTGACATCAAAAGTGCAATGAAGTGCAATCATTTCTTGGCTGTTTGATGAAAATAACAATGCCACATTTAGTGGTAGGACAGCCAATGGCAAATCTTACACATACATTGTAGGCTACAAGCTAAATTTATTCAGTGTCCCTGACAATTACTATTACATATGTGAATGAGGGGCCCATTGCAAATTTTAGGTACCCTTATCACAGTTTGTGGCAATGCTCAAAGCACAATCGGGGCCAACTTTGCCCAGAGTTCTTCAGCTATAAAACCAATTTGCATTGATGTTTATCTTTGAAAATAAAGTTTTGAAATCTTGTGGAGATGAAGGAGAGCTGCTCAGATTTCACACCACCATTCTTATCCCAATAGTTGCTCTGTCCGGGGGCTTAACTTTGGATTATTGTGAGCAAGACCTGCAGCCCGAGATTGAATGTATTAAAGTTGGCAAACTGCCTATGAAAGCATGGCCAAGTTCTTCCAGGACATACAGAACTGGCATTCAACTGACAATAAGGAAAATTTCCTAGGTAGATTCTGTTCAGAAAAGTAGGAAAAATCAAATCCGATCCAATTATGACCCTATCAGTCTCCTTTTACCCTTCAGCAACATGCAGGAAGGTGTCACTGATCCATAGATCTAAACATTGACAGGGATCAAGGGTAGAGGTGGGAACATCGAGGTAGCGGCACGGGCTTGTTGGGCCAAAGGGCCTGTTTCCCGTGCTGTTTTGTTCTTGGTTCTTTGTTATCAAGTGCCACTGAAGCAGCAATGCATTAGACAACATGATTTAGTTTGGGTTCCACCAGTACCACTTAGCTGCTGACCTCATTTTAGTCTTGTTCTAAACATGGACAAAAGACCTGAACTCCAAAGGTGAGAGTGATATCAAGAGCACATTTAACCAAGTATGTCATTAAGGAGCCCTAGCAAAACTCTCCCGTACCCAGCACAAAGATGGTGGTTAATGTTGGTGGAGGTCAATCCAGGACATCATTGCAGGAGTTTCTCAGGATATTTTTCTAGGCCCACCTATCTTCAGTTCTTTCATCAATGGTGTTCCTCTATGATGAGGTCAGAAGTGGGGGTGTTTGCTGATGATAGCACAACGTCCAGTTCCAATTGCAACTCCTCAGATACGAAAGCAGTCTGTGCCTATATTCAGCAAGACTTTGACTATTTAGGCTTAACTTGAAAGTTGCAAGTGCCAGGCAATGACCATCTCCAACAATAGAGAATTCGCCCCTTGACATTTAACAGCATTATGATTGCTGACTCCATCACTATCAACATCCTTTGGGGGGGGAGCAGGATTGGGGGAGGGTGGGCACCATTGACCAGTGTTTTATCAGAACTTGGTGTCACAATTAACATCCTATGTGATTGTGACAAAGGTGAACTTTCCTTTCTTGTCCTTCTTGACCTGCCAGCGCCTGTGGTCACAGTTGACCACAATATGCTCCTTCAACTCCCTCTCTGTCTTCCAATTGGATAAGACTACTCTCTGAAGAAAAGTCATACAGACTTAAACTTTAATTCTATTTTCTATTTCCTCAGATGTTATGCTGAATTTTTCCAGAATTCTCTGTTTTTGTTTCACATCTTTATGATTCCCTTTTTATCTCTCTTATCGTAACCAGAGAATTACCTTCAGTGTTTCCCTTCTTGTTCCTGCACTGTTACCCCTGCTGTCTCCGAAGGAGCTATCCTGTCAGTCTCCTGTTCATCACCTATAAACTCAGTAACATCATCGAAAAACACATTCTTTCACCTGCATGCTACAACATCCACCTCAGCATCACCTTTCCCCATGGAAGGCTTCTGCAGAAAATGCAGATGTATGGGATTGAGGGTGATTTAGCTAATTGGATTAGGAATTGGCTAGCTGATAGAAGACAGAGGGTGGTGGTTGATGGAAATTATTCATCGTGGAGTTCGGGTACAAGTGGTGTACCTCAGGGATCTGTTTTGGGGCCCCTGCTGTTTGTAATTTTTATAAATGATCTGGATGAGGGTATTGAAGAATGGATTAGTAAATTTGCGGATGACACCAAAGTCGGAGGATTGGTAGATAGTGAAGAGGGGTGTTCTAGTTTGCAGAGAGACTTGGACAAGTTGCAGAGCTGGGCCAAGAGGTGGCAAATGGAGTTTAATGTGGAAAAGTGTGAGGTAATTCACTTTGGCAGGAAGAACAAATGTGTAGAGTATAGGGCTAATGGTAGGACTCTTAATAGTGTTGAAGAACAGAGGGATCTTGGTGTATATGTGCATAGATCCCTGAAAGTTGGCAATAAAGTCGATAAGGTTGTTAAGAAGGCATATGGAGTCTTAGCTTTTATTGGTAGGGGGATTGAATTTCGGAGCCGCAACGTCATGTTGCAACTGTACAAAACTCTAGTGCGGCCGCACTTGGAGTATTGTGTGCAGTTCTGGTGCCCGCATTATAAGAAAGATGTGGAGGCATTGGAGAGGGTACAGAGGAGGTTTAGCAGGATGTTGCCTGGTATGGAGGGCAGGTCTTATGAAGAGAGGCTGAGGGATTTGAGGTTGTTTTCGTTAGAAAGAAGGCGGCTAAGAGGAGACCTTATTGAAACATATAAGATGATTAGAGGTTTAGATAGGGGGACAGTGATAGCCTTTTTCCTAGGATGGAGAAAGCTAGCACGAGGGGACATAGCTTTAAATTAAGGGGTGATAGTTATAGGATGGATGTCAGAGGTAGGTTCTTTACCAGAGGGTGGTAAGGGTATGGAATGCCCTGCCTGCTGCAGTTGTAGATGCGCCAAGTTTGGGGGCGTTTAAGTGGTCAGTGGATAGGTTTATGGATGAAAAGGAAATGGTTTAGGTTAGAGGGTCATTGCTTTTTCTTAATTGGTTGGCGCAACATCCAGGGCTGAAGGGCCTGTTCTGCGCTGTAATGTTTTATGTTCTATCATCTCTCATGACTCCTTCACTGTTGCTAAATTATTGATTGCTGACTGGAAATTTATTACCAGATGAATAGAAATTTTTTGCAATCAAATATTGGAAAGAGTGAAACGATTGTTTTCAGTACCCACTTCAAAATCCTGCTGACTCCATCGCATTCTCCAGTAACAATCCATTCACAAGTCAGTCTTGATCCTAAAATGAGCTTATGACCTCGTTTTTGTGCCACCACCAAAATTGCCAAATTTGACCTGGATGCCAGCTATAAAACCATAGACTCGCTTCAGTGCAGAAGGAAGTCATTTGTGCCATCAAATCTGCGCCAATTTTCCAAAAGAGCATTTACCCAAGCCCAAGTGCCCCACCGTCTCCCCATAACCCCACACATTTACTATAGCTAATCAATTTAATCTGCACATCTTGGGATACGAAGGGACAATTAACCATCATCAAATCACCTAGCTTGTACATCATTGGACTGTGGGAGGAAACTGGAGTAGCCAAAGGAAACCCACGCAGATAAGGGGAGAACGTACAAATTTCACACAGTCATACAAGGCCAGAAACGTACCTGGGTCACTGGCACTGTACAGCAGCAGTACTAACCACTGTGCCACCATTTGACTTTGCCATGCTTATCTACCGATGAAACCTTCATCCCTGATCTCAAGACGTGACTATTCAAAGCATTCCTAGCTTGTGTTCCATATTCTACCTTCCGAAAACTTGAGGTAATTCAAAACTCTATTGCTTGTGTCTTAACTTGCAACAAGTCCCACTGAAGTGAGTCTATGGTTTTATAGCTGGCAGGTCCCATTCTCTATCACCCTAATCCCCTGTACTCACTCACAGTCAAGAAATGTCTTGATGTTAGATTGTTGCCCTGGTTTTCAAATCCTTCTATCTCTATAATCTCCAGCCCCACAATTCTCCAAGATATCTGCACCCCTCTCTCATTCGCTTCTTGCGAATTTGCAAATATAACTGCTGCACCGTTAGTGGGTGTGCTTTCAGTTGCCTAGACCCAAGGCTCTGGAATTCTCTCCCTACAGCTCTCTACCTCACTTTGCTCTTCTTAAGACATACACCCCTTTAACCAAGCTTTCAGTCATATGACCTAATATCCCTTATGTGACTCGGTGTCATTCTTAGTTCTATAATGCTTTTGTAATGCCCTTTAGAACATTTTATTACATAACAGATCCTTAATACGGCTGGAGTTGTTGATCAATCAGCCATATCAATTCAAAGAACAAAGGACAAAGAACAAAACAGCACGGGAAACAGGCCCTTTGGCCCAACGAGCCCACGCCACCACCCCGATGTTCCCACTTCTACCCGCGATCCCTGTCCATGTTTATAGATCTATGGATTAAAAACCAAATTTGAGACAATTTAGGGAGAATTTGTTTTGCCAATTAGCCTAAGAGCACATCTTTGGGATGTGGGAGGAAACCGGAGCACCCGGAGAAAACCCACGCAAGCACGGGGAGAATGCGCAAACTCTCACAGACACAGGCCCAAATCCATGTATCTGCACAGCACAGCGATAGTCACTGAGCTGTCGTGTTGCCCATCAAATGGTCCAGGTCAAGCACACACTAACGACGTGAAGCACTAGGATACTCTCGAAAAAAATCCAAGAGCAGCCCTCTCACGACCCATCGCGTGTATGCCCCTTGTTAGACAACAAGGTGGACCAAAGCACCTGTAGGATAAAAACAAGTACATCAATATCATCATCTATTTACACACTTCCCAGGGACTCCCAAGGCTCATGATCCCTATTTTAAATCAGTTTTCTATACCCCTCCATTCCCATTCTGTTCATGTGCCCATCTAAGTATTTCTTAAATAACTCCAGAGTACCTGCCTCCACCACTTTACTTGGCAGCGCATTCCATACCCCCACCACCCTCTGTGTGAAAAAACTCCCTCTAGCATCCAAATTATACCTTACCCCCCTCACCCTAAGCCCGTGACCCCTCGTGCTATTTGAGTCCATCCTAGGAAAAAGCTTAACCCTGTTTACTCTATCTATACCCCTCATAATCTTGTACACCTCTATCAGATCTCCTCTAAGTTTATGTCTTTTTAAGGAAAACAGTTTCTATAGCTACAAATCAGCGTCAGAGCCTGAAAATTCTGTGATGAGTAACTCACCTCCTGCTTTCTCAAAGTCTGTCCATGATTTACAAGGCACAAGCCATTTCTGAATCCAATTAATTAAATCTGGAATTAAAGAGCTACCGGTAATAATGGTTTGTTATTAAAATCCTTCTGAGACAGCAAATGTCTTTTAGGAAAAGATACCTGGCGTCCTTACTTGGCTTTGCCTATATGTGACCCCCAGTGATATGACAGATTGTTAATTGAAATGGCTTTGCGAGCAACTAAATTGTATTAACCTTCTGTGATAAACTATAATAGTGACAATACTTGGCATTAATGTTAGGGACCAGATCAGAAACTCCAAGTATATCATGAAGCTCGCTCCGACCTTAACTTTTACATTTGATTTTGGCTTTAAGAGTGAGCATAAGGTTTTTCCACTCCACGTATGATTCAAGTGACCCACTAAGAAGCTTTTATCGAACAAAGTTTAATTAAAAACACAGTAAAAAATGTAGAAAAATTATTAGCAAAATTATTTGTCATGTTTAAATATTGTATTGGTAAAAATTATTGGCATAACTTTTACCAATAAAATACTTAAACATGACATAATACAATTCTTAACAGCTAGCTATGTCTATTGTTCCGATATAAAGCAATATCCCATAGACATACACCCTTCTTCAGAATTAGTTCAGAACTTCAAAATTAATTAGGAAAAAACAAGTATGTTCACATGGTGCTAAACCTTCAGCCTTTTAACACTTCTGGACATAGATCCAGAAAGCAGTTTCCAGAGAAGGATATATATTCAGAACAGCAGACGTTCAGAGAAGTAAACCTAGTCTCAGGCAGCTCCCAGTCTCCAGACTTCAAAAACAGAAAGGATATTTCTCTCTCTCTCTCTCTATGCAGCTTCCAAAGCAGTAACTCTCAGAAAAAGATCCACTCCCATACAGCAAAATCTCCAAGAAAGAGACTTATCTCCTGACAGATTCCAATCTTCAACTTTGGAGAGGGGAAAAGTGAGGCTCTCCTCCTTCTCAACTCAAAAGCAGTCTAAAAATAACTTGCCAAATTAGGCATATCATTACCACTACCCATATTCCTATTCTCTCGCCAGATCCCTTGACACCTTTAGAGTCCAGAAATCTATTTCTTTTTAAATATGTTCAATGACTTGGCTTCCTAGAGGAGAAAATTCAATAGTTTCACCCCACTTCTGAGTGAAGAGTTTTCACCTCATCTCAGTCTTAAATGGCCTACCCATTTCCTGAGATTGTGACTCTTAGTTCTAAATGCCCTAGCTAGAGGAAAAACTATCCTTGCATCCAATCTGTCAAGCCCTGTCAAATACTTTTATATTTCATTTAGATCCTGTTTTATTCTTTTAAATTTCAAGGAAAAAAAGTCCACTTGTCCTAATCTCTCCTCATTAGACAATTCTGCCACCCCAGGAATCAGTCTAGTGAACTTTCACTGATTTAATTTCTGGCAATTATATCCTTTCTTCAAAAAGATAACTAAAACTGCACACAGGTGTGGTCTCACCAAGGCCCTGTACAACTGCCATAAGACATCTTTGCCCCTGCATTCAAATCATATGCAATAAAAGCCAACATCCTATTTGCATTCAAACTACTTGCTGTAGCTGCTTGCTTGCTTTCAGTGACTGGTGTACTAGGACACCCTCTGTACATCAATATTTCCCAATCTATCACTATTTAAGGAATATTCGCCATTTTGTTTCTCCATCCATGGTGTATAATTTCACACCATGCAGATTGTTCTGCATCTGCCATATTTGCCCACTCACTCAACTTGTCTAAATCACTTTGAGGCCTCTTAGAACAAAGAACAAAACAGCACGGGAAACAGGCCCTTCGGCCCAACGAGCCCACGCCGCCAACTCAATGTTCCCACTTCAACCCATGATCCCTGTCTATGTTTATAGATTTATGCATTGGAACCAAATTTGAGACAGTTTAGGAACTGCAATCAACCTAAGAGCACATCTTTGGGATGTGGGAGGAAACCGAAGCACCTGGAAAAAACCCACGCAAGCACGGGGAGAATGCGCAAACTCCCACAGACACAGGCCCAAATCCATGTATCTGCACAGCACAGCGATAGTCACTGAGCTGTTGTTTTGCCCATCAAATGGTCCAGGTCAAGCGTACACTAATGACGTGAAGCACGAGGATACTCTCAAAAAATCCAAGAGCAGCCCTCTCACAACCCATCGTGTGTACGCCCCTTGTTAGACAAGGCGGACTGAAGAACCTGTAGGATAAAAAAATACATCAATATCATCGACAATTTACACACTTCTCAGGGACTCCCAAGGCTCATGATCCCTATTTTAAATCAGTTTTCTATACCCCTCCATTCCCATTCTGTTCATGTGCCCATCTAATTATTTCTTAAATAACTCCAGAGTACCTGCCTCCACCACTTTACTTCGTAGCTCATTCCATACCCCCACCACCCTCTGTGTGAAAAAACTCCCTCTAGCATCCAAATTGTACCTTACCCCCTCACCCTAAGCCCATGACCCCTTGTGCTATTTCAGACCACCCTAAGAAAAAGCTTAACCCTGTTTACTCTATCTAAACCCCTCATAATGTTGTACACCTCTGTTAAATCTCCTCTAAGTCTACATTTTTCTAAGGAAAACAGCCCCAATTTACCTAACCTCTCCTCGTAACTCAGACCTTCCATGCCAGACAGCATCCAGGTAAACCTCCTCTGCACACTCTCCAGAGTCTCCATGTCCTTCCGGTAGTAAGGCGACCAGAACTGGACGCAGTATTCCAAATGAGGTCTAACCAACGTTTTATACAACTGCAATATTAAAGGTCAGCTCTTGTACTCTATACCCCTTCCTCTAAAGGCTAGCATACCATATGCTTTCTTCACAACCTTCTCCATCTGCTCTGCCACCTTCAGAGACTTGTGCACCTGCACCCCCAAATCCCTCTGTGTTTCTATACTCTTAATAGATTTACCCTTTATCATATACCTCCCCCCCTACATTCTTTCTCCTGAAATGTATCACCTTGCATTTATCAGGATTGAATTCCATCTGCCATCTATCGCCCAAACAACCAGCCTATCTATGTCCTGCTGTTAGCATCCTCCTCACCATTTACATTCCCAACAAGTTTTGTATCATAAGCAAAGTTGGAAGTATAGGACAAGATTTCACGGTCTCTCATCCCGAAACTATAAAATCCGGCCTGAGGTCAACGGACATTCCCATGTCCATCCCTTGCCTACTCTAATTCCCATGGTGGGCAGGGTGGTAAAATTCCAGCCATTGAATTTTGTTCCCTCATCTAAATCATTGATGTGTATTGTGATCTCTGTGGGACGGATCTCTTGGGACCCACTAGTCATTGCCTGCCACTTTGAAAACAACAGTAAGAACAAAGAACAAAACAGCGTGGGAAACAGGCCCTTCGGTCCTACGAGCCCGCACTACCACCTCGATGTTCCCACTTCTACACGCGATACCTGTCCATGTTTCATGTGAGACAGAGAAGTTTCACAACACCAGGTTAAAGTCCAACAGGTTTATTTGGTGGCAAAGGCTACTAGCTTTTGGAGTGCTGCCCCTTCATCAGGTAAGTGGGAGTTCTGTTCACCATCAGGGCATATACAGACACAAACTCAATTTACAAAATAATGGTTAGAATGCAAGTCTTAAAGTTACACACAATATGAGTGGAGAGGTATTAAGCACACGTTAAAGACACGTGTATTGTCTCTAGACAAGACAGTTAGTGAGATTTTGCAAACTCAGGCAAATCCTGGGGGTTACAGAGAGTGCAACATGAACCCAAGATCCCAGTTGAGGTCGATCTCGTGTATGCGGAACTTGGCTATCAGTCTCTGCTCAGCAACTCTGCACTATCACGTGTCATAAGGAGAAGGCTTAGATCAGATGCCAAATGCCCATGACCGCTGGAGTGTTCCCCAATAGGAAGAGAACGCAGACATTGTCTATCTGATACGCTGCAGGAAAGGATGTCCTGAGACATAGTACATTGGGGAGACCATGCAGATACTCTGACAACGGACAAATGAACACCTCTTGACAATCATCAAGCAAGATTGTTCCCTTCCTGTTGGGGAATGCTTCAGCGGTCACGGGCATTCAGCCTCTGATCTTCGGGTAAGTGTTTTTCAAGGTGGCTTTCATGACACACAACAGCACACAGTCACTGAGCAGAGACTGATAACCGAGTTCCACATGAGGACGAGCTCAACTGGGATCTTGGCTAATGTCACAGTATCTGTAGTTCCTATGACTTGCCTGAGTTTGCAAAATCTCACCAACTGTTCTGTCTGCAGACAATACACATCTTTTTAACCTGTGCTTAATGTTCTCTCCACTCACATTGTCTGTATCTTTAAGACTTGATTTAGTTGTAAAGACTTGCATTCCAAACATTATTTTGTAAATGGAGTCTGTGTTTTTATATGCCCTGATGGTGAACAGAACTCCCACTTACTTGACAAAGGATCTTGAAAGCTAGTGCTACCAAATAAACCTGTTGGACTTTAACCTGGTATTGTAAGATTTCTCATTGTGTTTATCCCAGTCCAACGCTGGCATCTCCACACTTTGAAAAAGATCCACTTATTCCCACTCCTATCTGCTAGCCAAATCTCAATCCATGCCAGTCTATTATTCCCAATTCCATCTGATTTATTTTTGCACACCAACCTACTATGTGGGGCTTTGTCAAAAGCTTTCTGAAAATTCAAATACACCACACTTGTTTCCCTTACCTCTTTGACTAGTTCCATCCTCAAAAAAACAGTAGGTTCTTCAACTCGATTTTCCTTTTGTAAACTTTGACTTGGTCGAATCCTGTTGATATTTTCTAAGTGTCCATTTATTGCATGCTTTATAACAGCCTCCAGCATTATTTCTACTACTGATGTTAGGTTAACCGATCTTTAATTTCCTTTTTTCTCCCTCCTTCCTCTTTATAATTAGTGGGGCTACCCATCCTCCAATCAAATCTATACAATTCTGCATTTCATCCACTTCTCCATGGCCGCCTCCTTTTGTACACTGGGGCATAGATTAAAAGACCCTGTGGATTTATTGGCTTTCAGTCCTATTTATTTCTCCAGCACTACTTTGCTAGTAATATTAATTTTCTTTAATTCTTCCTTCTCACTAGACCATTGATTCCTTAATGTCTCTGAGAAGTTATTTGTGTCTTTTCACATTAACACAAAGTCAAAGTAGTTGTTTAATTAGCTTTGTTTGCCATTTCCTCTCTCTATAATAAATTTTCCTGTTTCCGACTGTAATGGATCTACATTTGTGTTCACTAATTTTTTTTTTCTTTTTATATACTTACAGAAGCTTTTTAATCCAATTTTAAAGTGCTTGAAAGTTTACTCTCATACATTTTCCCCCCTCTCAATTAAGCCCTTTGCTGAACTTCCCACCAATCCTCAAGCTTGCTACTTTTTCTGGCAACTTTATATGACTCCACTCTGGATCCAATATCTCCGTTATTTATTTTGTTAACCATGCTTTTCTTGTTTTTTTTGTGCCAGAAAGGAATGCAAAACTGTTGTGATTTCTCCCTTGAATATTAGCTATTGCTGATCCAACATATTGCCCCACTCTCACTCCCACCTCATACCTTCTTAGTTTCCTTTGTTTAGATTTAAGACCCAAGTTTCAGACTGGACCCATTCACTTTCCATCCTCATGGAGAATTCTATCATGTTATAGTCACTATTTTCTAAAGGACCCTGCAAAACAAGATTATTAATTAACCCTGTAAGACTATAATGCCAAATCTAGGATAGCATGTTGCCTAGTTGGGACCTCAGTATACACGTTTAAAAAGGCATCTAATACCCATCTGCCATTATTATTAATTTGGTTTTCCTAATCAGAGAGGTAACATATTATCCCAATGTCATATTGGTGGAGTGTTTCTCTACACTATTGCTCTCCCACTTTTTTCTTCTCCTCCCCATTCAACTGAGCCACTTATTGTGCAATGGACCTGTCTCTTGCTGTAGTTCCCTGAGAAACCACCTCCTCATAGGTATCTAAGAAGGGAAACCTGTTAGGGATTTGGTCCCAGGGAACTTCTGCTCTATCTGTTTCTCTGTCTGGCAGTCACCCATTCCCTTGCTGCCTATACACGTGTTATCTGCAGTGTGACCACTTCACTGTGCATGGTATCCTTGAAGATCTCATCCTTGTGAATGCTCCATAGTGACTCTATCTGAAACACTGATTTTGAGTAGCTGCAGCAGGAGATACTTACTGCACACAGGGTCAGCCTGGACATTTCAATAGGCCTGACTTTCCACAAAAGGAGTGCCCTGCCATGACTTACCCTTAAATTGCTCTCTTTACTTTTACTTCCTCTAATTTAGGGTATTTGTTAATGACAGTAAAAACATTCACCAGGCCCTATTTACCAAGACCACTTGCTGCTCCTCCTCCTGAGGAAAGGTAGAAAAAGAAAAGGTCATCTCAGTCCTTTATCACCACCCTCCTTGGCAAGGAAAGCTAGAGTCATTATGGCACAAGAGGATGTACCGTCTGCTCACTCTCTGTAGAACAATATAATCATTCCCATTCCCTCACTTTATCCCCGTATCCCTGTAAGCTTTCCTCACTCAATTTCCTTCAGAAATCATGCCTTGTCTCTACTTCCACCGTTCTCTAAGGCAGTGAGTTCCAGGTCATCACCATTCACTGCGTAAAAAATATCCATTCTCACTGCCCTCCTGTTCTTCCCCAAAACCTTACATCTCAGTCCCCCAGTCCTTGTTCTAGCAGCCAACTAACTTATAATCCTGTACAACTCTATCAATTCTCCCCTCAACCTTCTATCTTCCGTGGAGAACAAGACAGATTCTCCAAACCTCCGCTCAGAATATTGGAAATAGAAATAGAGTACGCCGTTCAGCCCCTTAAGCCTGTTCTACCATTCAATAGGATCATGGCTGATCTAATGTTCCTCACGTCTATTTTCCTGCCCTTTCCCCATAACTCTTGATTCCCTTACTGATCAAAAATGTACCGATTTTGATCTTAAATATGCACAAGGATTCTGCCCGCACAACTCTCTCTGGCAAGGAGTCCCAAAGGCTCACAACAATATAGCCCTGTTCATAAAAAGTGGGATAAATCCAATATGGCCAATTACTTCACATCAGCCCATTGAATCGTCAGTGAAGTAATGGAAGGTATCACACCATCATTGTAGATCAGATCTCAAACAATGACAAGATGGAGTATAAATGGTCGAAAGCTTCAAATTTTTAGGTGTCCAGACCACCAACAATCTGTTCTGATTCCTCCAAGTGGAAACTCTAGTTAAGAAAGCCCATCAATGCCTCTACTTTCAGGAGACTACGGAAATTTGGCATGTACACTACAACTCTCACCAACTTCTACAGATGCATCATGGAAAGCATTCTTTCTAACTGGTATGATTTCTGTCCTGTCCAAGACCACAGTAGACTACAAAAGATCATAACAAAAACCAGTTCATCACTCAAACCAGCCTCCCATCCATTGACACTGTCTACATTTTCTCCTGCCTCGGAAAAGCAGCCAGCATAACCAAGGACCCCACAGATCCTGAACATTCTCTTTTCCAACTTCTTCCATTGGGAAAAAGACACAAAAATCTGAGATTACATACCAACCAACTAAAAAAACAGCTTATTCCCTGCTGCCATCAGACTTTTGAGTGGATCTACCTCAAATTAAGTTGATCTTCCTCTACACCCTAGCTTTGACTACATTTTGTGCTCTCTCCTTTCCTTTTCTATGAACAGTATGTTTTGTCTGTATAGTGCACAAAAAACGTTCATTTTCATTGTATACTCATATATATGACAGTAATAAATCAAATGAAATATGTTCCAATTCAAAAATAAATTGATAAATTAAAGGAAGGAGGTTCCACAAGAAAGTATTCAGGTGAGAATTCTTATGATGTCAGAGGAGGGGATATTCGCTGCTGACTACATGATGTTCAGTTTGATTCATAACTCCTCAGATACTGAAGCAGTCCATGTCCAGCTGCAACAAAAACTAGACAACATTCCCAGCAAGAGGGAATGGAATCTAACTGCATCTTCTTCTCGACATTACCATTGCTGAATTCTCCACTTTCAACATCCTATTGATGAGAAATATAATTGGACCCACCATATATTATTTTATTTGGAATATATTTATTCCAAATGCATTAGGCGTTCCGATACAAAGTCTTTAAGTTTGTTCTATTATCAAATTTCCTTACTCTTGCGTGATTTCTTGGTATGTAATATGATGTTTACATGTTCTGCTTCATCCTTTTATTTTCTGGTAACTAGCAATCTCATCACTAACCAGCACTCCTATCTTTTCTTTTAACTTTGATTTTTTTTCATTTTCCATGCGACAGAATTCTCCCCCCTCCTCCAACTATTTAGTTTAAAGCTCTATCTTCAGCCCTTGTTGTGCTGTTCACCAGGACTCTGGTCCCAGAATGATTCAAATGGAGTTAGTCCCATCGGATAACTCTCTTCTTCCCCCTGTACTAGCGCCATGTCCCAACAATTCAAACCCATTTCTTTCACACCAATCTTTGAGCCATATATTTATCTCTTTAATCTTATTGACTCTGTGCCAATTTTGCTTGTGGTCAGGTAGTAATCTAGAGATTATTACCTTTTTGGTTAGGTTTTTAAATTTAGCCCAGTTGCTCGTATTCTTTTGCAGATCTTCTATAATTGTTCTACCCATATTATTGGTACGTACGTGGGCCACAACAACTGGGTCTTTCTGCTCCCTGTCCAAGTTCCCCTGTAGCCCAGATATCCCGAACTCTGGAACCAGGTAAATCACATGGCCTTCGGAATTCTCTGCAATAGCTAAAGACAACAGTGTCTATGCCTCTCACTATAGTATTTCTGATTAATTCTACCTTTCCCTTTTCTCCTCCCACTCGAATGGTGCAATGGTTAGTTTTCTCATCTTCCCCACTGTTCCTGCCTTGCTCCACACAGGAAACAAGATTCTGTTGGACAAGAACAAGGGTTGAGGCCCCGCAACCCTATCTGCTGTATCTCACTACCTATCCCATTCACAGCCACACTGTTCTGTCCCTGACCACTGGCTCAATTCAATATAGTTAATGCAAAGGATGTGACTGTCTCCTGAAACACAGCATCCAGTGTACTTTACCCATCACCAGATGATATTCACAGTCTGTAGATGCAGATTGGAAATACTGTCAGTCACTCTGCAGTCAGAACCTTATGATTAATACAGTGACATGACCAGGCTGGGTGCACACATCTCACCCTAAGGAAATCGTGCTAATTGGAGAAAACTACAATATTTCTCATCACTTCATCTTCACTTTACACACAGATGTCACCCTCTTTAACGGTAGCACGGTGGCAGAATGGTTAGCACTGCTGCCTCACAGTGCCAGGGACCCAAGTTCATATTCCGTCTTGGGTGCTCTCTCTGTGGAGTCTGCACGTTCTCCCCTTGGGTTTCCTCCAGTTTTCTCCCACTATCTGGAAGACATGTTGGTTAAGTGCTTCAACTATGCTAAATTCTCCCTCAGTGTACCCGAACAGGCACCAGAGTGTGGCGACTAAGGGATATTCACAACAACTTCATTGCAGTGTTAATGTAAGCATACTTGTGACACTATTTAGTAAACTAACATTGAACTCTTTATTTGTTTGTATAATATCACAGAATAGTCACTCTTCAAAAGTAGGTTAATCAGCTCCAGTCGCCTCCAAATGAACAATTAATCCAATCCCATTCTCCCGCCTCCTCACTATCCTTGAATATTCTTCCTTTTCAGATAACAATCTAATTCCCTTTCAAAGACTTCAGTTGAACCTGCCTCTACCACACTCACAGGCAATGCATTCCAAACCTTAACCATTTACAGTTTGAAAAGAAATTCCTCATGTCAATTTTGTTTCTTTTACTGATTACTTTAAATCTGTGTCATTTTGTTTATGTTCTTTTCAGAACTGGGAGCAATTTCCCCCTATCTACTCTGTCCAGACCCCACATGATTCAGAATGCCTCTATCAAATCTCCTCCCAGAAAAAGTTCCTCGTTTCTGGAATCATTCTCAAGAATCTTTTCTGCAATCTCACTCCAATCCACCCAGACCTGGATGTAGTGTGCATTTGAGCCTTGTTATACAAGTTCAACATTAGATCCTTTTTCTTTTAATTCATTGATGCGTTGTGGGCATCACTAGCTGGGCATTTATTGCCCATCCCAGATTGCCCTTCAACTGAGTCGCTTGCTGGGCTTTAAGAGGTGCATTTAAGAGTCATGCTGTAGCTCTGAAGTAATACGTATGCCAGATCAGGTAAGGATGGCAGATTTCTTCCCTAAAGGAAATTGTCCAGAGGGACAATTTTTTCACACATATGATAGTGAGTGTTTGAAACAGCTGCCAGAGGTAGTAGTAGAGGTGGATACAATTTTATCTTTTAAAAAGCGTTTAGATAATTACATGGATACAATGGGTATAGAGGGATATGGACCAAATACAGCCATTTGGATTAGCTTAGGGGTTTTAAAAAGAAGAGCGGTATGGACAAGTTAGGCCGAAGGGCCTGTTTCCATGCTGTAAACCTCTATGACTAGAGTGAACCAGATGGGTTTTTCCAATGATTGATAATGGTTTCCTGGATTTCCTCAGAATTTTAATTCAGGATTTTTTTTACTGAATTCATATTTCACCATCTCGGATGGAGAAAGCTAGCACGAGGGGACATAGCTTTAAATTAGGGGGTGGTAGTTATAGGACGGATGTCTGAGGTAGGTTCTTTACCCAGAGGGTGGTAAGGGTATGGAATGCCCTGCCTGCTGAGTTGTAGATCCGCCAAGTTTGGTGGCGTTTAAGAGGTTAGTAGATAAGTTTATGGATGAAAAGGGAATGGTTTAGGTTAGAGGGTCATTGCTTTTTCTTAATTGGTCGGCACAACATCAAGGGCCGAAGGGCCTGTTCTGCGCTGTAATGTTCTATGTTCTATGTTCTATCTATCATTGAGCGACTCAAACCTAGGTTCAAAGGGTCTTGCTATGGATGTCTGGATTATTAGTCCACTGACAATACCATTATGTTATCGTCTATCCTCAAACTAGTAAAGTTTGTATCATGAAAAATGCTAAAAGTTTTTGCAGTGCCATACCTTATTTGATCTGCAAGCTGTCCAAGGTAGGATCATTTACAACTCATTTCAAACTCACAAACTGACTTGAAGTACCAAGGACAACAATAACCTCTTATGTTTTTGATGAGCTGTTTTTAGGCCTATTCTTTATCCTTTACATTGGAGGTTAAATAAGGGTTGATATTGCTCCAGCTGTCCTGTGATTAATGGGATGAAAATCACTGTTCAGCCAACCTTTTATTGTTTTACAGAAGATTGTTTTGGTCAGCAAATCATGAGTCATATGCACATTCAAATACTCATTATTCAATATCAACTCCTGAAATTACCCAGTCCTGTAACAACAAGACTCACCTTATTGGTTATTCTAAATAGAACATAGAACATAGAACAATACAGCACAGAACAGGCCCTTCGGCCTTCGATGTTGTGCCGACCAAAATAAAAAGCAATGCCCCTCCAAACTAAACAATTCCCTTCTCTTCCATATACTTATCAATTAACCTCTTAAACGCCACCAAACTTGGCGCATCTACAACAGCTGCAGGCAGGGCATTCACTCCCTAATCACTTTGAGTAAAGAACCTACCTCTGATATCCGTCCTATAACTCATACCCCTTAATTTAAAGCTGTGTCCCCTCGTGCTAGCTTTCTCCATCCTAGGAAAAAGGCTATCACTGTCCACCCTATCTAAACCTCTAATCATCTTATATGCTTCAATAAGATCCCCTCTTAGCCGCCTCCTTTCTAACGAAAACAACCTCAAATCCTTCAACCTCTCTTCATAGGACCTGCCCTCCATACCAGGCAACATCCTGGTAAACCTCCTCTGTACCCTCTCCAATGCCTCCACATCTTTCTTATAATGTGGCGA
This sequence comes from Sphyrna mokarran, assembly GCA_024679065.1. Classification (NCBI taxonomy): domain Eukaryota; kingdom Metazoa; phylum Chordata; class Chondrichthyes; order Carcharhiniformes; family Carcharhinidae; genus Sphyrna; species Sphyrna mokarran. The sequence continues at coordinate 43,299,717 of JAGIQG010000024.1, forward strand.
CCAGAACTGCACACAATACTCCAAGTGCGGCCGCACTAGAGTTTTGTACAGTTGCAACATGATGCTGCGGCTCCTAAATTCAATCCCCCTACCAATAAAAGCTAAGACTCCATATGCCTTCTTAACAACTTTATCCACTTGACTGCCTACTTTCAGGGATCTATTGACACATACACCAAGATCCTTCTGTTCCTCAACACTATTAAGAGCCCTACCATTAGCCCTATACTCTACACATTTATTGTTCCTGCCAAAGTGCATTACCTCACACTTTTCCACATTAAACTCCATTTGCCACCTCTCGGCCCAGCTCTGCAACTTGTCCAAGTCACTCTGTAAACTATAACACCCCTCTTCACTATCTACCACTCCACCAACTTTAGTGTCATCTGCAAATTTACTGATCCATCCCTCAATACCCTCATCCAGATCATTTATAAAAATTACAAACAGCAGGGGCCCCAAAACAGACCCCTGAGGCACACCACTCGTCACCGAACTCCACGATGAATATCTCCCATCAACCACCACCCTCTGTCTTCTATCTGCCAGCCAATTCCTAATCCAATTAGCTAAATCACCCTCTATTCCACACATCTGCATTTTCTGTAGAAGTCTTCCATGGGCCACCTTATCAAACGCCTTACTAAAGTCCATATATACTACATCAACCGCCTTACCCCCATCCACCTCTCTGGTCACTTTCTCAAAAAACTCAATGAGGTTAGTAAGGCATGACCTACCCTTCACGAAACCATGCTGACTATCCCCAATCAATTCATTTCTCTCTAAATAACTATAAATCCTATCCCTAATAATTCTCTCCAATACCTTGCCCACAACAGAAGTAAGACTCACTGGCCTATAATTCCCTGGAAGGTCTCTCTTCCCCTTCTTAAACAATGGGACCACATTCGCTATCCTCCAGTCCTCCGGAACCACACCCGTAACCAACGAGGACCTGAAGATCAGAGCCAGAGGCTCTGCAATCTCCTCTCTTGCCTCCCAGAGAATCCTAGGGTAAATCCCGTCCGGCCAGGGGACTTATCCAACTTCAAACCCTCGAGAATTTCTAACACATCCTCCCTATCTACTACAATACTTCCCAATTTGCAACCCTGTACCTCAGTGCTCTCCATAGCTACATTTCCAGCACTCTGCGTGAATACCGAAGAGAAATATTTATTCAGTGCCTCACCAATCTCTTCAGGCTCCACGCACAACTTCCCACTGCTGTCTATGACTGGCCCTAATCTTGCCCTAACCAATCTTCTATTCTTAACATATCGAAAGAAAGCTTTAGGATTCTCCTTAATCCTATCAGCCAACATCTTCTCGTGTCCCCTCTTAGCTCTCCTCAATTCACTTTTTAGCTCCTTCCTGGCTAATCTATAGCTATCCATTGCACTATCTGAGCCTTCAAGCCTCATCCTGACATAAGCCTCCTTTTTCTTCTTAACCAGCAAATCAACTTTTTCGTACACCAAAAAAAAAAGTTGATTTGCTGGTTAAGAAGAAAAAGGAGGCTTATGTCAGGATGAGGCTTGAAGGCTCAGTTAGTGCAATGGATAGCTATAGATTAGCCAGGAAGGAGCTAAAAAGTGAATTGAGGAGAGCTAAGAGGGGACACGAGAAGATGTTGGCTGATAGGATTAAGGAGAATCCTAAAGCTTTCTTTCGATATGTTAAGAATATATATGTTAATGATGTACAATATTTCATTCCTGCATTTCAATTAAGTCCTATCAGTATCTTCAAGCATAATTATAAACCAAAACACCAACAGGCTATAATTGTACAAACACTGTTTCTGAAATTCCTAACAATAACCCTTCAGCATCCAGGATGCTTAGTATGGTATGGCAGGTATGCTCCACAGATGGTATATGGTTTGGAATACAGTTTGAACCAGGAATACTATAACAACCTATGTATACCATTTGTATCTGGAGAAATGTTTTTCCTATAGTGTTAAACTTATGATCACAATGTGCAATAAAGTATTCAAGCCATGATTTTAAAATTAAAGTTTATTTATCAGTGTCACAAGTCGCTTATATTAACACTACAGTGAAGTTACTATGAAAATCCCCTAGTCTCCACACTCCGGCACCTGTTCGGGTACGCTGAGGGAGAATTTAGTGCAGCCAATGCACCAAACCAGTGTGTCCTTCGGACTGTGGGAGGAAACCAGAGTACCCGGAGGAAACACCGACAGGGGGAACAGGCAGACTCCACACAGACAGTGACTGAGGCTGGGAATTGAACCCACTGGAACTGTAAGGCAGCAGTGCTAACCACTGTGCCACCGTGTTGTGCTTCAATAACTAGGTCATTGTGTGCATTTTAGACAATTGATGATGAAATACATCGACTGTGTGACAGCCTCTGAAAGCAGTTTGGATTAAATCTATTCGCAGTAACTGCAGGGGATCTGAAAATACATTCATTGCATGTGACACGAAGCTATGTTTTGATGGTGTAATGAGTCGGAGGGCTGAGAGGGCACTGGGGATATGTTCACTGCTCGAGGCCACAGTCATGGATGTTACACACTGTACAGTGGCTTCATTGGTTCAGTTGGAGTTAAATGCAATTCGATTGAGTAGATGCCTATTCTTTCCCACATCATTTCCTCACACTTGCACCTGTTTAATATTCATATGTATTAAAATAATTTTGAATTGACTCCTGTAAAAGTTCAAAGGGAGCAGCAAATTGAAAGAAGTATTTTAATTTGAAATGTCCTTGCTCCTGTTAGCTTAATGAACTGGTGTCACAGCAGAGGATCATCAGCCTGTGTCACTGCTCAAAACAAGATTCATAGCTTTGAACTGGCTGAGTGGTGTTCCAGCTGGGTCCAATGTTACAAAGAAATTCACACAAATATGAACTCATATACAGGCGTTTATTCCCTAAGCAATCTGGATAAAACAGTGTATTCTAAGAGAAGCCAATGATTATTTGTGTGGTGGATGGTGGGGTGGGGATGGGTGATGAGTGAGTTGGGTGAGAATGGGGAGTGGGCTGCGGGTGGGTAAGTACGTACAGCATAGCAGGAGGTATGCTAATGATGGAGAAACAAAGAAAGATTTATGACAGATCTTATGGTAGAGAAAGGAGCCCTGGTTACACAAGTATTGTACGAAGTCTCACAACACCAGGTTAGAGTCCAACCAATTTATTTGATAGTAAACTCACAAGCTTTCGGGGTTTGTCCCTTTGCCAAGTGAATGGAGAGTTCTGGCCTCAGACAGAGCCTATATCAAATAAATTGGTTGGACTTTTACCTGATGTTGTGAACCTTCTAATTATATTTACCCTAGTCCAACGCCGGCATCTCCACATCATGACTATTACACAGGTACTGACAGCAAGCTCACCTGGAGATTTATTTCCTGCACTCACTGGATTTTGCCCTTTGGAGAATCTACGCTGTACAATGCCACAGAATTGGATCCATTTGAAACAATTGCAAATTTCCATCCATACAGATTCAACCCTTCAGTACAACGTGATCTAAGAATCCTCATCGATGTGATATAAATCTTTCAGGGCAATTGTACACAGAGGTTAAATTCATTAGAAAATGAAAGCAGTGCTAATTTGATAACACTCATTTTACACTAACACACAAAGTCTTACTCAGGTGTCTTGTCTTAGGACGGAAGAATGGAGAGTCATGGTCCTGATGTTTGTATTTGTGGTATTCTGTATAAGCCTCACCTACTCTAAATGAATGAAAAGAGGTTGGTATAGTCATTTCTGCATCTTTCCAGTACCTCGTGCTGGATACTAAGGACGGACATTGACAGAAACCAGCAAATCATTGTGGAACAGCTATACCCTGAGAATTGAACATGATGGCATCAGCAAGAAGTGTGGAGTGACAGCAAGAAATAGTGAAACAAAATCTTCTCTCCATATAGCAAATTAAAGATAAAATGGAAACAACACATTATGCAATATATACTGCATTGAGTCATCCTTAGTTTGAACATATTTATTTAAGTTAAACCCCAACTAACTGATCTTTGTGATTTGCTTTGCTGTTCCACTTAGAAATATTATGAAAAATGTTGTTCCTTTACATTTCTCCAGATATTTTATCTTAATCTGAATGTACAGACTGTATAAATATAAATGTTAAATATCATGGTGTGTGAAATATTGAGAATGGTCTGTGTGCGACCAATAAATCATTGCTTATTATTCATTCAGATCACAGTTAATTTAATTGCTTCTTTCTTATTTATCATTAATGAAAGTCAGGTGGAAAAGGCATCATTTTTCTGAAGTGTGAAAATTCTTCCCAAGATCTGTGACTTTAATACAGCTTCTATCCCCATTATTTCTTACTAAAATCATTATTATTGATGACTTTGTTTGTGTGCTCCGAATGGAAAATCATCAAATGAAGACCAGGTACTTTCCTAAGAGGTGAAGACCAAGGTTGAATGCACAACTCTAAGGTCACCCTTGTGGATCTCATTTATCAGTATCAACTCCATTAACAGATGATAACATTGACTAATCCCATCTGAACATTTGTCCTCATCTTAACCAAATCATTGAGACCTGAAATGGTCGACAGTGCCGAGAAAAAGAAAAAGTTACCTATTTTTGGTCCTTCTGCAATTAGGCATCAATAAGAACAACTATTCTCTGTCATCAGAAAATGTTTATCCAACTGAAAATTCCTTTAAAAATCAGGAACGTGAACCAAGGTCAATTTTTGCAATATTTACAGACCTCAACCCCACCTTGATGCCTAATTACAGAATGACTGAAAATAGACCAAAACCCCACTTATTTTTCATTCTTTGTCCCAAATAAGAGTAATATTGGACTCAGAACATTGGGCAAGATTTTACGACTTCGCTCAGGCAAGGCAGATAAAATCCCAACTGAGGCCAATGGAGAATTCTGTTCTGGAAGCGTCGCCTGCCCTGATTCTGGGGTGGACAAGGCAGTAAAATTTTGGCCATTAACTCTCTCCCTCTCTCTCTCTCTCTCTGTCTCCACGGATGCTGCCAGACCTGCTGAGCTTTTCCAGCATTTTCCATTTTTATTTCACCCCCAGGTAACTGTTCACAAAGGAGCAATCCAACATTTGTTTTCTGTCCACTTTTTCCTTCCTGTACCTGCTCTGACATTGAATTCAGCTTCCTTCTCAGGCCTTTCTTGGTTAATTTTTCAATCCTTTAGTCACATTGTTGAACGAGATACACTGTTTTATTGTCTACCCTGTTGCCCTCATTGCATGGGTTATCCACTCTTACTTCCAAAAACTCAACATGTTTTTAAAAGCTGTACGTATGAAATGCAGCCTGTCAAATCAGTTGAATTCACATGGTAAAGGCCTTGTGTCAGTCTCTCAGCAGCGGGGAAACCTCCCCCAATTAAGTCAGAGGGTGAAAGAGGCTGATATGGAACTCCTGACAACTGTCAGGCTCTTGATTACCTCAACCAACATCCACTATCACTGATCTCACCACAAGGATACATACAGGCATTTCTGACCAAGCCCAATATTTTCCCAGAGTCCTTTGGTCGTGACACAGCTAATAAGAAGAAAACATCATTGTAAAGAATGAAAGGGGTAATTGTGAGTCTTGTAAACTAAGGTACAAATCTCAACATTATTGAGATGAGATTCAGTTACAAAAATGTTGGTTATCCTTCTACATAATTACACTGATTTCAAAGTAAAGCTGTTCAGATTTTAATTTTTACTTCAGAGAAACTGCTGAGAATATAAATCACGTACATCATTTGAGATCAAAACCTACTTCAAAGCCACAGTTTCAAAGTATTGTCTGCAACATAAATTATAATGGAAGCAATCACCTTCACTATCATCAGTCAAGGACACGCTGCTTCAAAATTATTCATACATTTGAAAGGAGAAGCTTGTCTTTCTATAGTATCTTTCATGGCCCCAATGCAGCCCAAAGTATTTCACAGCTAATGAACTTCAATGAATATCGGAACACGGGAACAAGAGAAGGTCATTTATCCCCTCAAGCTTGTCTTGCCGTTTGTATCTGATCTCAACCTATATCCATACACCTGCCTTAGCCTGATGTTCTCTTACACAGCTGGTTAATAAGAATCTAACAATTTCAGATTTAACATTAACAGTTGATCAAACAGCAATTGCCATTTGCTGAAGAACGTTTCAAATTTCTATCGTTTTTGTTCTGTGTTAAAGTGTTTCCCAACTGCTCCTCTGAAACATCTGATTCTAATTTTTAGACTTACGCACCCGTGTTCTAGATATCCCAAGCAGTAGGAATAATTTCTCTCTCCACCTATCAGTTCCTTTTCATATTTATAAGATTACAGATGGAATGGGGCACAGAAACACCAATTTAGCCCAGCTTATTTTAAATACTTTGGTCAATCTCAACTTTCTAAATTCCAGGGAGCTCAGCCCACTTTTGTAATCTTTACGTGGAGTTTAACCCTTCGAGTTCAGGTGATCCTGATAAATCTACATGACAATGTATTGATCTTAAGAACTGGTGCACAGAATGGTTCAGTGTAACTCCAAATGTAGTCTAACCAGGGCTTTGTACATCTGAAGCATGATACCTTGTATTTTCACCCCCAGTCATTGATCTGCATTCCATTTGCCTTTTTGATTCTTTTCTGTATCTGAAAATGGCATTTAAATAATTTATGTATCTGGACTCTTGAGTCTTTTTGAACCTGTGCAGTTTCTAAGCTTTTCCCATTTAGAAAATACTGCAATCTATCTCAGTAGCAGTGTGTACTATCTACAAGATGCACTGCAGCAATTCACCAAAGATCCTTAGACAGCACCTTCCAAACCCACGACTACCTCCATCTAGAAGGACAAGGGCAGCAGATACACGAGAACACCACCATTTGCAAGTTCCCCTCCAAGCCACTCACCATCTTGACTTAGAAATATATCGCCGTTCCTTTGCGGGTCGCTGGGTCAAAATCCTGGAATTCCTTCCTAACAGCATTGTGGATCAACCCACAACACGTGGACAGCAGCATTTCAAGAAGGCAGCTCACCACCACCTTGTCCCAAAGGGTAACTAGGAATGGGCCAGCGATGCCTATGTCTCACAAATAAATATATTTTTAAAAATGCATGCATATATTGTTGCTAACTGTGAGAGCTTGCTTTGCCTGAACTGGTGCCACATTTCCAATATTACAACAATGACTTTTGAAATATCCTAAGGTCATGAAAGATACTTTATAAATGCAAGTCTTTGTCTTTCATCCTTCAAACTTACGTCTCTGAAGTTCCATTTGATATCTACTTTTGTGAAATACTCTGTCATTTAACTTTACACTTGAACATTACACTTGAGCCATTACACTTGAACACATAACCTTTCTCTGACTGCAGAGATCCTGAAATGTTGTTTGAACTCAATAAAGTGTTCATGCTGCAGCTATAGTCAGTGTCTGATGACCATCATTATTGAAAATCACTTGAGCAGCCAATCAGAAACACATCCCTGTGGATGCAGCAACTGGATCAGGCCGAGGTTCCACAGATAGGCACAGCACAGACCTTTACAGGTCTTAGCACATTTCTTCCTGGGGTTGGATGTTTTTAAAGGGTCACATTAGCACAGAGAAGCGATGAAACTGAAACCTGCTGCTGTGCTATGTGTTTCCACATTGTGAGCAGACCAACAGACAATAGAGACAATTAGGAAAAAGCAGGCTTCAGAGATCCTGCACCAGAACACAAGCTGGTACATTCTTATTCTGTTAAGTGATTTCTGAAACAATTATTAACCGCTTAACATTCCATATTACCCGTTGTTACCTGTCTGTTTATGGGGTAACACACTCCCAAACAACAGGAGCAGTCTAATTACACAATGAGAGAAATCCATTAATAGTTACTAACCAAAGGAACAAATCATTAAAATCAAACTTCCAGCATCACACAGTCTGGGGTAGTTTTGACTATGATTGTGTAAATTAAATGTTAGCGAGGTGCTGGCTATGTTGCCTCTCTCCATAATTTTATTTCCATGAATTGCAAAGTTGGTGAAAATTTGGATAGAGTATTAGACACTGATACGCACACCAGGGTAAATATTGTCTTTCAGCAATTCTTTGAAATTCAATTTTACAGGACATGAGTCCCTAATTGCCCTCAATTTCAGAGGCCATTTAAGAGTTACACGTGGGTCAGACTGGGAAAAGGCGGTGCACAGTGGTTAGCATCGCTAATTAGGGATCGGGGTTCAGTTCCCGCCTTGTGTGGCTAACTGTGTGGAGTTTGCACATTCTCCCCATGTATGCATGGTTTTCTCTCACAATGAAAAGATGTTTGAATTCCAGATTTTTATCGAATTCAAATTTCACTATCTGCAGAGGCAATTTGGCCCGGGTCCCCAGATTTTGCTGAGGGTCTGTGGATTGCTAGTCCAGTGACAATACCATTTCCCCTTGCCTTCCCAGTGAACACAAATAATAATATCGAATCAGCTCATTTTCATTTTCATTTTATTTCATAGAACATAGAACACCACAGCACAAACAGGCCTTTCGGCCCACAAGTTGCGCCGATCATATCTCTACCTACCAGGCCTATCTATAACCCTCAATCCCGTTAAATCCCATGTACTCATCCAGAAGTCTCTTAAAAGACACCAACGAGTTCGTCTCTACCACCACTAACAGCAGCCAATTCCACTCACTACCACTCTCTGAGTGAATAAACTTACCCCTGACATCTCCTCTATACTTGCTCCCCAGCATCTTAAACCTGTGTCCTCTCATAGCGACCATTTCAGCCCTGGGAAATAGCTTCCGAGAATCCACCCTATCCAAACCCCTCAACATTTTATAAACCTCTATCAGGTCGCCTCTCAACCTTCGTCTCTCCAGGGAGAAAAGACCGAGCTCCCTCAACCTATCTTCATAAGGCATGCCTCCCAATCCAGGCAACATCCTTGTAAATCTCCTCTGCACCTTTTCAATAGCTTCCACATCCTTCCTATAGTGAGGCGACCAGAACTGCGCACAGTACTCCAAGTGGGGTCTGACAAGCGTCTAATAAAGCTGCAGCATTATCTCCTGACTCCTAAACTCAATCCCATGATTAATGAAGGCCAGTACACCATACACCTTCTTGACCACATCCTCCACTTGCGAGACCAATTTAAGAGTCCTATGGACCCAGACCTCAAGATCCTTCTGCTCCTCCACACTACTGAGTCCTACCCTTGATATTATACTTCTTCATCCCATGGAGCTGCCAAAATGGACCGCTACTCATTTATCTGGGTTAAAGTCCATCTGCCACTTCTCCGCCCAGTTTTGCATTCTATCTATGTCTTGCTGCAACTTCTGACATCCCTCCAGACCATCCACCATCCACAATTAAAAATCAGGAAAGATATTAACCAATTTCTAATCTTCCCCCAACTTAATCACTGATCAGAGCTCACAGAGCTCTAGTATTACCTCTGTTTCTCTCTCCACCAAACGTGTCTGACCTGCTGAATGTCTTCAGTATTCCATGTCTTGAACGAAAGTGAACATGTGATGAGATGTCAAATGGGCAGCGGATCCGGATCAGTCGATTTGGACTCACTGGAGATGCACAAAGTCAGATCCAGACCAAAGCAGCCTGTTTGATTATCACCCCTTCCACCTCCTTAAACATTCACGCCCTCCAGCTCCGACACACAGTAACAGCAATATTCCACCTGCAAGATGCACTGCAGAAATGTTCCTTTGGGAGCAGCAGATACCTGGGAACACCACCACCTGCAGGTTCCCCTCCAAATCACACAGTATGGAAATATGTCACCGTTCCTTCACTGTCACTGGAACTCCCTCCTGACAGCACTCTGGATGTACCTACACCACATGGACTGCAGCGGTTCAAGATGGTGGCTCAGCAACACCTTCTGAAGGGCGACTAAGAATGAGTAACAAGTGTTGGTCAAGCCAGTGACAGAATTAAAAAATAACCTGGGACTGATATGAGGAATGGGAAATTAATGGTTTGCTTCAAACATTTATCAAACATGTAGCATATTTTATTAATCTATTAATATTGCACTGTGCCTTATTTTCAAGTTCTTCCATGGGATGCGGGCATTGCTGGGAAGGTCAGGGGAGATATCTTGCCCATCCCTAATTGCCCTTTAACTAAGTGCCTCACTAAACTATTTCAGATATAAGGCAACCACATTGCAGTGAGTCTGGAATCACCTATAGGCCAGGCAGAGGAAGTTTGACCTGTTTCCTTCGCTAAAGCACATTCAAACCAAAAGAAGCAAATGTGACAAACAATAACTGATTCACTGTCAGCATTACTGAGAGCGGCTTCATAATCCAGATTTTATTAACTGAATTTAAACCTCACCAGATATCATAGCAGGATTTGAATCCATTTCACTCCCTCAGCCTGGGCCTATTAGATTACTAACCAAGCCACCACTCTGCCTCAGCTGGAGTGAACGTACAAGGTGAGCTCTTGCTGCAGCACATGGACATCAGGAAGGAGGGACTGATCTCTGCGCTACAATAAACTCTGGCAGTTTAAAGCAAATCAATCTGGGACTTCCCTGAAGAGACGTTATGAACCCTACGAGCATGGGCTGGATTTTTCACACAGTCGGTTCCTCCAGATGTTTTGCGGTGGTGGAGATGGGACTGCCTTTGGTAGGATCTTCTGGTCCTGCCATTGCCAATGGAATTTCTGAATGCACCCTTTGTCACTGGGAAACCCAGAGCTGGGTCGTGCCCAGGGAGACCTCACCAGCGTGAATGGCTGGAAGAATCTCGCCAATGACACTTGCTAGCCAGGAAAGGAGGAAATCAATACAATCTGAGAAAAGATATTGTCTCAGTGAATCGTGATGTGGAATTGTCTGGGTGGAGCTGAAAGAATTGGGAAGTCCTCCTTTAAAGTTTGGCGAGGTGCATTAGTAAGTGGTATTGTCCAAACTGATGTTGGCACTGTTGGCAGTGCCACACATTGTCTCCTCACAGACTGGACAATCTCTCAATGGTTACATTGTAAAGGATGCCGCATGTGACACTCATTGGCTGGAGGTATTGGATAATCAAGCCCTGATTGTTTAGAATTCGACTGGAATGATGGCTGGTGAAGGCTTTTGGAGTCACGGGGATTGGCTGAAACACTGCTTGGAATGTGGAGCTAACCATACAAAGAAAGAGCTGCAAAGCTGGTCCCTTTTATTAAAACACAAATTGCAGCTGATAATTAATGAATTTTCCCCTGGTTACAGTGGTAACAAAGGTTTGTTTCTTCTGCAACAATATCCTCTGTGTGATCGAGTTCTGAGCGGTTTCAAACAACAAGCTTCAATAGACATTGTTATTTTGTTCCTTAATGTTATGTTATCTAGTGAACAATTAACATAACCTGCTTCTTCCATGTAGTTTCATCCCAGCTGGTCTGCTAGGTTATTGCAACAGCAAATGGGCATCTTACTCTCCTGAGAACACAACTAACTTTGGGAGCCATGATGTGGAGATGCCAATGTGGGACTGAGGTGCATAGGATGAGAGGTCACATGTTACAGGTTTTAGCCCAACAGGTTTATTTGAAATCACAGACTTTAAAGGCACTGCTCCTTCATCAGTTTGATGATGATGTTGTGGTTGGCCTTGAGTGTGTGGATGGCATTACATTGTGAGGCCATCTGTCCATCTCCACTATTTGCCTTCAAATAGTTGCCTAATCTCAAACTATCATTTGCTGGAAGCTACCCAGCCTTCAGGGAAATAGCAACCACAACACCAACAACCTTGACATGATAACCTCTTCTGGACATACCAGATCATCGACATGGATACTACCAGGGGAACACCACCCACCAGTTACACGGTACATACTCATGCAACTTAACCAAGGTAGTCTACCTCATCCGCTTCAGGGAAGGATGGCCCAGGGCATGGTACAGCGGCCAGAACATGCAGACGCTATGACAATGGATGAATGGACACCATGTTGATGAACAGAGGGATCTTGGTGTATATGTGCATAGATCCCTGAAAGTTGGCAATCAAGTTGATAAGGTTGTTAAGAAGGCATACACAGTCTTAGCTTTTATTGGTAGGGGGATTGAATTTCGGAGCTGCAACATCATGTTGCAACTGTACAAAACTCTAGTGCGACCGCACTTGGGGTATTGTGTACAGTTCTGGTCCCCACATTATAAGAAAGATGTGGAGGCATTGGAGAGGGTACAGAGGAGATTTACCAGGATGTTGCCTGGTATGGAGGGCAGGTCTTATGAAGAGAGGCTGAGGGATTTGAGATTGTTTTCGTTAGAAAGAAGACGGCTAAGAGGAGACCTTATTGAAACATATAAGATACAACAAAACAAAGAACAAAGAACAACACAGCACGGGAAACAGGCCCTTCGGCTCAACGAGCCCGTGCCGCCGTCCTAACATCTTAATGACATATAGAGACATATAAAGATGAGTAGAGGTTTAGATAGGGTGGACAGTGATAGCCTTTTTCCTAGGATGGAGAAAGCTAGCACGAGGGGATATAGCTTTAAATTAAGGGGTGGTAGTTATAGGACGGATATCAGAGGTAGGTTCTTTACCCAGAGGGTGGTAAGGGTATGGAATGTCCTGCCTGCTGCAGTTGTAGATGCGCCAAGTTTGGTGGCGTTTAAGAGGTTAGTAGATAAGTTTATGGATGAAAAGGGAATGGTTTAGGTTAGAGAGTCATTGCTTTTTCTTAATTGGTCGGTGCAACATCGAAGTCCGAAGGGCCTGTTCTGCGCTGTAATGTTCTATGTGACAATCACCAGGCAGAAGTGTTCCCTCCCTGTTGGAGAACCTTCAGCGGCCGGGGCATTCAGCCTTCGATCTTCAATTAAGTGTTCTCTAAGGCAGCCTTCAAGATGTACAGCAATGGCAGAATCGCAGAACAGAAACTGACAGCCGATTTCAATACTCGGCCTCAACCATGATCTCGAGTTCATATCGCACTATCTGCAACACCGACCATATTGTTCTGTGGGGTAGAAAGGTTTCCAAACTGCCCTGTTTTAACACTATGCACACCTTGATTACAGGTGATGAATTAGTTTGCGTAGCATTTGGCACCATCTCACCCTTTGTGATTATCTCTCTGCCTTAAATTACTGTTTGGTAGGTCATCTCTTCCCTTTTATACAGCCTGTCGACACTTTACACAAACTGATTACATTTAACTGCAGCACTTATCTATTAGCGCTTGTGATTATCTGTAAAGACTTGTTATTCAGCCGGCCTACACTGCACTACACTGTCTGTACTTATCCTTTGACACTCTTGATTACCTGTGAGTATCGGGTTATTGTCACTCCATCTATCATTCTGTACCTGTGCACCTCTCTCCACTTCACCTGACAAAGGAGCAGTGCTCTGAAAGCTGTTGGACTATAACTTGGTGTTGTGTGACCTCACATCTTCACTTTAGGAGGAAAGGGGTGCCATTCAATTTCTTTGAGCTGCACACATTCACTAGCACCCTGCCAAACTGATGCTAGGCTGAGCTGTTAGTGCAACATCCTAATGGACAGCATTTTCTCATCTGCACACATTTGGCCTTTATGTAATGATCACATAAAATAAGGCGCACAGTGGTTAGCACTGCTGTCTCACAGCATCAGGAACACATGCTTAATTCAAACCTTGGGTGACTGTGTGGAGTTTGTATGTTCTCCCTGTGTCTGTGTTGGTTTTCTCCGGGTACTCCTGTTTCCTCTCACAGTTCAGAGATGTGCAGGTTAGTAGGATTGGCCACAGTAATGCACAGGGTAATGGGGATAGGATGGATGAGAGAGCTTGGGTCAGACGCTGTTTTGCAGAGTTGGTTTGAATTCAATTGCAGACATGGCTTCTTTCTACACTGCAGGAATTCTATGATTCTATGAAAACCGGCCCAGTAAATGTCAACTACTTAGCAACCAGTTCCTCACCTGGTTAGGGTTTCAAAGCTTCAACATTTCCTCCACTATTGATCGAAAGGTTGGAGCAAAACAAACTGGGACATTCCAACAATTTGGGGCATCTTAAAGTATGAAAGGATGGGTCAGGGAGGCGGAAACAGAACGCAGGAGGGACTGAGAATGAGGACAGAAAATAGAAGATTAAAAAGAAGAAGCCAGGGGAATCACACAGCAGTTTTGGAGGGTTTGTGGTTAAGGCAGAAGTTCTCTGTTACTGAAGGGTCACAGACATCCATTCATTCCCCTGAGGGCCATTAGGATTATAGATGCTCCATTGATAGCCATGCTGTGCAGTGTACATGACATCTCCTTCCCTGTTTCTAATTGCAATGTTCTGCTCTCTAATTAGGAACGATGATTTTCGGAGATCAGTTGAGGTGAAATGTTTACCATTATGTTGCAGTTGTCCTTTCATTCCCTCTATCAACAGCTGTCTTCTCACTATTTAACTGCAGACAGACCATTATATAATGGTATTGCCTCCTTAGTCTGCTCTTTTCCTGAATTTTCTGTGTCCTCTCTGTCATTCTTGCTGCTGCTTGGACCCCTGTCCATGCCCTGCCAGGATTTTGGGAATCAGCCAATCCTGGGATTTTTGATGGGCTTAACTTCCAGGGATGCTGAGTTCTGTGCACTGCCCTCCATTTAACTGTGGCCCAGTATCTTAGAGCTATCATCTAAATAGACATTACATTGTCATGCTGCGAGTATGCTGCATGTCAAACATATCAACCTACAGGTGAGATATCAGCATTTGGGGCACTTCCAGTACTTTGGACATTAAAGATTTTGTGACATAGGACATGAATAGAATGCCCTGGAAGGGTGCAGAGCAGATTCAGAGGATAAGTTATCACATTTGGCATGAATTCCCTTAAGTTTCGGAGACTAAGGAGTGATCTGGGTCAAAACAGAGGAACAATTCTCTTTGGCAGACAAATCAAAAATAATAGGACATAATATTGAAAACTAAAAACAAGTAATTGAGGAGTGAATCAAAAAACTCTTTTTTATACAAAAGCTAGAAAAATTCTGGCTCTTTTCCACAGATGGACTTGGATGCTGGAGATCAATGGAGAGATGAATAAATGTTTGCTGGGTTAAACAGTGTCCAGAGATCTGGAGCAAAAGCTGGTAAATGGATTTAATATACCAATCAAAAATAATTTAATGCCATCTACATTCCAAAAACAGATTTTTAATGAAGACGGGAGCTTTAATTGAAGGGGTAGCATCAGTACAATGTGATGGGCTGAACAGACTATTTTAACACAACAATTACTATCATCATACAATATTACAGATCATTTGTGACTATTCTTCTGACAGTCTCACTAATAAAATTGTGCTAGGTGAACTTACCTGCACATCACTGATAAATGCCTCTCACTGAACTCACAGCGAGAAGGTATGATAGTGAGAATTGCATTCTGATTGTTAGATACTGGCTGGGATCAAATATTAGTTGATATCAGAATGTTTGATAGCCCTTCATCCAGTCGAATGAGAGGATGAGATCTCACAGTTCAATTATAATTAATGCTTTACTGGTGCACCAGGTAATATTTTGTACTTGTATCAGAATTGCTAAACACTGCAGATAAAAGCAGCCAATTTGCCAATCTATGTTCCACAGCCCACTTAATCATTGTTCAGCCATTCAATTTAAACAAAAATAATGGATAAGGAGCACAAATACCCTCAACCAGCTGGTTCGAATTCTAAAATCAGCTGCAATCTGTCAGTGATGTTTGACTGTAAACTGGATACAGGTCCTGTGGTCAAAATACTTAACATACTTAATCTAATTCTTCTCAGAACTCACTCAATCCAGAGGGCAGCAACACAATATTACCATCTATAAAAACTTGCAATTATCATAAAAGCATGAACCAGATTTTTTAAAGGGTAACTAGATAAATGCATTGAACAGAAAGGAACAGAAAGATATAATAATGGAGTTAGTTGAAGAAAAATGGGAGAAGGTTTCTGAATAAACACTAACATGGATCAGTTAAATTACTTGCTTCAGTGTTCTTTAATCTAAAGAATTCTTTATTCAGGGAGACTTATGGTACAAGAGGACTGGAGACCACAGGCAGCAGCTGGGACGTGAGAATCGCGTTCTGATTCACATTTTTCCTGACTTACATTTCCTTACCGTAGTAGCCAGCAGCAGCCCAATTGTCAACCTGGCTTTGTCAACGAAATGCCCACCACTCCCCCCATCACATATAACCACTCCTCCACCACTAAATACCATCACTCCTACCACATCCAGCCTCCACTACGTCTACAAAATGGCAGGATTCAAAGTTCCAGCCCACCATGTCCGTGCCAACTCTTTGTCAAGCAGTTTAAAACTAATTTCACTGCCACACTAGTTCTCGATAGACACACACATTGCTCTGCCAGAGACCTGGAGGGTCTGTGCCAGGCTCTCAAGCTTTTACAACTTATGTCAATGACTAAGATGAAGGACGCGGAGATTTTGGAGAGAGATTTATCAGGATGTTGCCTAGTATGGGAGGTCTTAGCTATGAGGATTAAACTGGGATTGTTCTCTCTGGGAAGACGGAGAATGAGGGGAGACATAATAGAGGTGTATAAAATTATGAAAGGTATAGATAGGCAAACAGTGGGAAGCATTTTTTCCCAGGTCGGAGGTGACAATCACGAGGGGTCACAGGTTCAAGATGAGAGGCGTGAGGTTTAACTCAGATATCAGAGAGATGTATTTTACACAGAGGATGGTGGGGGCCTGGAATGCACTGCCGAGTATGGTGGTGGAGACAGACACGCTGGCATCGTTTTAAGACTTACCTGGATAGTCACATGAGCAGACTGGGAATGGAGGGATTCAAACGATTGGACTAGTTGGACCAATGAGCAGCACAGGCTTGGAGAACCACTGTATTGTTCTTTGTTTTGAGGGGAGCAATGGCATGGGAATTAAATTTGCCAATGACACAAAGATAGGTAGGAAAGTATGTTATGAAGGGGACATGTGGAGTTTTCAGACAGATAGAGATAGGTTCAGTGAAGTGCAAAATTCTAGCAGATGGAATATAATGTGGGAAAGTATAAAGTTTACACTTTGGCAGGAAGAAGGAAAAAGCAGAGAATGACTCAGACCTCAGGAGACCTCAGGACTCAGAAATGCAGAAGTCACAAAAAGCTAGTTTGCAAATGCAAACTAAGGCTAATGGAAAGCTATCCTTTATTATGAGAGGAATTGAACAGATAACTAAGGATGAGGTTAATTTAGACTTTCAAAAAACGTTTGTCAGGTCTCATATAACAGATTATCATGTAAACTTGTGCATAAGATTGTGCAAAGTGTCTTGAGGTGGATAGAAAGCTGGTTAGCAGATAGGAAACAAAGAGTTTGCATACTTTAATTTTTAATTAACAGGCAGTGATTAGTGGGGCTCTGCAGGGATCTGTGCCAGGACCTCAACTGTTCACATTATATATTAATGATTTAGATGAGGGAACTAAATGTATTACCTCCAAATTTTATAGATAATACAAAGCTGGGTGAGTGGATAAGTTGTGAGAAGGGTGCAGAACTAAATCCTTCAGCAGGGCAGGATGAGTGTGTGGGCAGATATATAACAAATGCAGTATAATTAGATAAATATGAAGTTATCCACTTTGTTAGCAAAAATCAGAAGGCAGATTATTATTTGAATGCGTGTAAATTGCGATAGGTGGATGATCAGTGAGATCTTGGAGTCCTCATGCATTGCTGCTGGAAGTAGGTGTGCAGATTCAACAGGAGGTAAAGAAAGCAAATAGTATATTGGCCTTCATAGCGAGAGAATTTGAGTGTAGGGATAGGGATGTTTTGCTGCAATTGTACAGGGAGTTGCCAGAGTATATGAAACCATGAGTAGACAATACATACAAGGGAAGCAAAAGAGGAGTTGGCATAGCTGCTGTTATCCAGATCTTTGATATAGATGAAGAGAATAATGACTACCATCTACATGAAGCCATGGAGAGAACCAGGAAAGCTGAGACCAAAGGCATGACAGAATGCTAATTTTTCAGAATGATTTACTCTGTCACTACAGTCCTAGAAAAGTCACAGCTATCTCTGAGATGAAAGCTGCAAGAGATTAGAAAGAGTTGAGAAGTCAAGCTACATCGGAGATCATCCTCTCACTCTGTATGTAAAAATTTCTCAGAGCAGTCCAGATACAAGAGGGGAAGAAAATAGCATTCACATCCAAAACCCCAGCTGGGTCATTACATCAATGTAGAAAGCAACCTTTAGTCAGCAGGATGTGGTCAACTCTATATGTTTCTCTGTGGGAGAAAGTCTATAGTGATGAGTGACCATTGTACACTTCAAGAAAAATGTTGCCCTAAAGAGCATTCAGAATTAATTTCTCTTGAGAAATGGTGCTGATGGATATGCTAGATCATCTGTCACATTAGAAACAGATGCATCTTCCGTCCTTGCTGCAGACTCCTCTCGTCCCTCTGATCCTTCTTCTCACTATCACCTTTGACCTTGGAATCCAGTGACATTCCTCGGCCATGATGTTGTAATGACAGCAGTCACCTTGTCTCCCCAGGGGAGACATCTGTCCCCTCCACGAGCCTCCAAGTGTCCGAGCGGCACATGATGTGGTGGCTGTTCTTGGAAAGAGATGACATGGAGTTCTCCTCAGTTCTCCAGCTAATGGCCAAGACCACTGTCCCCTTCTTAAAATTCTGGCCCTAGTCACTAAGGATTTCATCCCAAGGAAAGGTTTCACAAACCTTGGATTTATTCCAATATTAAATGTTAAGGGGTAATTTGATTGAAGTGTTCAGGGTATTTAGGGGACCAAAGGGGGAGATTCCCAGAGATTGGGAAGCCTGGAACTGGGGGCATAAAGATCTAAAAATTAGAGTCAGATTTTTTGGATGTAATTAAGCAAAGACTGCTAAAGTGTGGTAAAAACTTTAAATTCTTTTCACAAATGGCAAATAAGCTCAATCAATTGTTTAATTTAAATCAAAAAGGTTGATAGATTTTCTTGTCAGCTTAATAAGGAGATATAGGGGTGAATTCTTCCCACCCACCATGGGAATCACAGCAGGTGGGGGACAGACTATGCAAACACCTGTCGACCTTGGGCAGGATTTTCCAGTTTTGGGGTGAGCATGGCTGGAAAATCCCACCCATAGGATGCGATCTTCCCAGCTGTTCACACCACACTCCTGCTGCAGCAAGGTCAGGGAATTAGGTGACCAGCTAAATCTCCGTTCACTACAGCGGGATGGGGAAAATCATGGTGACATGAATGGCCATAACCTCCTGGACACTGAGTGATACAATCGGTTCAGGAAGCTCAATGACCAATTCCTTCTTCCTATTGCACTAGATTTAGCTTCCAGTGATTCTTGGACAGAGTTCTAAGCATTGCATAATTTAGCCCCTCACAGTTATTCGTCAAAGCTGAATGCTTTCCATTAAAGTGTTTGCAGTAACGTTGTGCTGGCTTCAGCATTTTACACAGATTGCTTTGAAAGAGAGAGAAAAAAAATGACCTGTATGTAATGTCTCTGGCTGAGTCTATTTAATCACAAAGACTGCCAGTCAATCTAAAGTCAAACAATGGGGGATCTTTTCCAAAGAGATGTTAGTGTCACATTGAGTGAGTTGTTCTGAGTTGACTGAAATCATTGCTGAGCAGGGGAAAAAACACGAGTTGGCAACTATTTGATGGCATGATCAAGAGTCCTTTCTAATGGAAATGAATGTGAAGGGTTTGATTGATTGGAATTACTGTTGTATAGAAAAGGTCTGAATAAAAAGGGCTACCAGAATTGGAAGATTTGTGTTTTGGCTCTGAACGCCACAAAGACTGCAAAAACCGAGAAGATCAAAGATGACATTAAATGGTGGATTTTATGATTGCCAATTCTTAATATTTACTTTTGAAATAGCAATCTACAATATTAATAAATTAATAATCGGCATAATGCTACAGATGCTAGAAATCTGAAATAAAAACAGAAAGTGTTGGAAATACTCAGCGAGTCTAGCAGCATCTGTGGAAAGAGAAATAACATTTTGAGTCCAATGCATCTTCCTCCATTGTTTTGGTCTCCAGATGTCCATACACTGAATCCCAACAGTGCAGGAGGAGGACATTCAGTCCATCAAGTCTGCACCCACTCCTAACAGAGTATTTTACCCAGCCCGAACTCCCTCCCATCTTCATAATCCTATACACCTTTGGACACTAAGGGGCAATTTAACATAGGCAATCCACCGAAACTACACATCTTTTGGACTGTGGAAGAAAGCCAGAGCAGCTGCACCGACACAAGGAGAACATGCAAACTCCACACAGGTAGTCACCCAAGGCCAGAATTGAACCTGGGTGAGGCAGCAGTGCTAACAACTGTGCCACCGTGCTGGCCCTGGTGCTCGTTCTCCTGTGAATGCTCCTGCCCCGTGATCTCTTGATCTTGCCCCACTCTTGATCTCTTTGTTCATATTCTTGTCTAGTCTGCATATGGTGGCACAGTGGTTAGCACTGCTGCCTCACAGCATCAGGAACCCATGTTTGATTCCTCCCTTGGGGAACTGTCTGTTTGGAATTTGAATGTTCTTCCTGTGTCTGCATGGATTTCCTCTCGGTTCTCTGGTTTCCTCCCACACTCCATAGATGTGCGGGTTAGGTGGATTGACCATGCTAAGTTGGGAAAAACCACGAGCTGGCAATTATTTGATGGCATGATCAGGGGTCCCTTTCTAATGGAAATGAATGTGAAGGGTTTGATTAATTGGAGTTACTGGTATATAGAAAAGGTCTGAATAAAAAGAATAGGAAGATTTGTGTTTTGGCTCTGAACACCACAAACACTGCAGAAACTGAGAAGATCAAAGATGAATTAAATAATGGATTTTATCATTGCCAATTCTTAATATTTCATAGAATCACAGAAACACAGAACTCTACAGTGCAGAAAGAGGCCCTTCAGCCCATCGAGTCTGCATTGACTACAATTCCACTCAGGCCTTACCCGCATATCCCTACATATTAATCCCTCTAACCTACACATCCCAGGACACTAAGGGGCAATTTTAGTATGGCCAATCAACTTAACCTGCTCATCTTTGGATTTATATTTACTTTTGAAACAGTAGGGGGATTAGAGGGTAAATATTTAGGATTACGGGGATAGGACTTGGGTGGGATTGTTGTCATGGCAGGTTCGATGGGCTGAATGGCTTCCTTGTACACTATGGGCATTCTATGATTCTAACCACTCTGTGGTAATGAATTGCACATTCTCACCAATCTCTGAGTAAAGAAGATTTCACTAAACTCCTTATTGGATTTCTTGTTGAGTATTGTATGTTGACAGCCTCCAGTTACACTCTTCCCCACAAAAGGAAACATTTTCCTGTTCTGTCTACCACAGGAATCATAGCAGGCGAGGGATGGAATGGTCTGTTGACGTTGGGTGGGATTTTCCGGTTTCGAGGTCAGCATGCTAGAAAATCCCAGTGAGAAGTCTCACAACACCCGGGTTAAAATCCAACCAGTTTATTTGATAGTAATCCCACAAACTTTTGGAAACACTGTTCCTTCATCAGATGTGTGGAAGGTTCTGACCAGAGAAGGGTGTATAAAGACACACAGTTTATAGAATACCGATTAGAACGCGAGTCTCTACAGCTAACCTGCTATTCAAATCTTCAAGATGCAGACAATCTGAATGGAGGTAGCATTAAAGAGTATTAAATAGTATTGTCTCCAGACAGGACAGTAAGTGGGATGTTGCAAGTTAAGGCAAGTCGTGAGGGTTACAGATAGTGTGACATGAACCCAAGATCCTGTTGAAGCCATCTTCATGTGTGCAGAACTTGGCTATCAACTCCCAAACATTGTCGCGATATCCAATTGATCAAAACCATTCAGGATTATAAGGCCCTCTATTAAGTCACCCTTTGTTTCTTTTTGAGAGGAAAGTGAGCCAGCCTGACAATCCTTTCCTGAGATACATTCCCATGTGTTTTGGAAACATCCTTGTAAAACTTCCCTGCACCCCCTTCAGTGCCTCTATTCTCATTTTATAACATCATTTCCAAAACTATACATAGTGCACTCTAACCAAGCCCTATATAGGTTTGGCATAACTTTCCTAATTTTTAATTCTATCCCTATAAGAATAAAACCTAGTGCTTGGTTTGCTTTTTTTTTAATGGCCTTGCTAACCTGTGCTGGAATATGCAGTGATTTGCATTCTGAAATTCTTCCAAATAAAAAGTGACCTTCCTATTCTTCCGAAACTACTGCCAACATTTATCTGGAGTAAACTTCATAGAACATAGAACATAGAACAATACAGCACAGAACAGGCCCTTCGGCCTTCGATGTTGTGCCGACCAAAATATAAAGCAATGCCCCTCCTAACTAAACCATTCCCTTCTCATCCATATACTTATCAATTAACCTCTTAAACGCCACCAAACTTGGCGCATCTACAACAGCTGCAGGCAGGGCATTCCACTCCCTAATCACTCTTTGAGTAAAGAACCTACC
Source organism: Sphyrna mokarran (assembly GCA_024679065.1). Classification (NCBI taxonomy): domain Eukaryota; kingdom Metazoa; phylum Chordata; class Chondrichthyes; order Carcharhiniformes; family Carcharhinidae; genus Sphyrna; species Sphyrna mokarran. The sequence continues at coordinate 43,322,275 of JAGIQG010000024.1, forward strand.
TCTGATATCCGTCCTATAACTCATACCCCTTAATTTAAAGTTGTGTCCCCTCGTGCTAGCTTTCTCCATCCTAGGAAAAAGGCTATCACTGTCCATTTTGCATTCTGAAATTCTTCCAAATAAAAAGTGACCTTCCTATTCTTCCGAAACTACTGCCAACATTTATCTGGAGTAAACTTCATTTTTAATTATTTCTCAGATTTAGTTTTTTTTATTATTCCTCCATGGGACATGAGCACTACTGGTTGGTCAGCATTTATTGCTCATCTCTAACTGTCCTTGAGAAGATGGTGATGAATCACTTCTTGAATCGCTGTAATCCATGTATTGTGGATTGACCCACAGTGTCGTAAGGGAGGGAATTCCAGGATTTTGACCCAGTGAAGGAATGGTGATATATTCCCAAATCAGGATGGTGAGTGACTTGGAGGGGGATTTGCAGGTTGTGGTGTTCCCATCTATATGCTGTTTTTATCCTTTGAGATGCAGATGTTTGTGGCTTTGGAAAATGTTGTTTAAGGATCTTTGGTGAATCGCTGCAGTGTATCTTGTAGATAGTACACTGCTACTGAGCATAGGTGGTGGAGGGAGTGGATGTTTATAGATATGGTGCCAATCAAGCAGGGTGCTTGCTCTGGATGGTGTCAAGCTTCTTGAGTGTTGTTGGGCAAGTGGGGAGAATTCCATCCTAACTTGTGCCCTGTAGATGGTGGATAGGCTTTGGGGAGTCAGGAGGTTAGTTACTCGCTGCAATTGGTTCCAGTTTGGCTCGGGCTTCTTGATGCCACATTCGATCAAATGCGGTCTTGATGTGAAGGCTGTCACTCTCACCTCCCCTCTGGAATTCAGCTCTTTTATCCATGTTTGAATCAAGCCTGTAATGAGGTCAGGAGCTGGGTGACCCTGGCAAAACCCAAACTGAGCATCACTGTTCACTGTCCCTCTTATCTACCTCCCCATCCCCACCACTATGCACACACATTACTGTCCCCCTTATCCAACCCCTCCCACTATCACAAACATCACTGCCCCTTTATCCACCACCCCCCCCACTACCCACACATATCACTGTCCCCCTTGACCACCCATCCTGCTACCTACACACATCATTATCCCTCTATCCAACCCCTCCAGCTACTCGACCGATTGCCAACCCTGCCCCCTTCCCTCCCCACCATCACCTGCAGAATAGCAGCAGAGCCCCCACCACCCCCCCCCCCTCCCCCGCAACCAGAGATCCATCTGTCTCCCCCCCCCGCACCCCCCAACCCTCCTCCAACAATGAGCGATCAGGCTTCCACCACCCCCACTCCGAGAAGCATCTTATCCACCTTCCTCCTTCCCCCACACCCCCCCCACAAGATAATGATCTGGCTTCACTACCCCTCCTCCCCACGAAGGAACATCTGACACACCTCCTCCTCCTCCCCACCCACACAAACCAGACAACGATCGGACCTCACTCCCCTTCTCCTGCCACCAACCAGAGAATAATCTGACCCCCCTGCCCCTCTCCCCCAGCCCCCTCACCGATCTGAGTCAGGGGGCCTTTGGAATCACTGAACTCGCTCTTCAGCAGCTGGAGCGCCCGATTCAGACTTTTATTTAGCAGGTTCGTTTCGACGCGATTCCGGATTGGCGAACGCAGTGGTAGAGAGAGAAATGCTGAGAAAGGTGAGTAGGCAATTCATTAATTCAATTTAAATGCATGCATTCCCAAGTTTTGGTAAAGTGGCAATCTGCACATATGTAGGTGCAAATCGCAATAATAGCTTCTCATCCGAAGTTACCGTATTTCACACCTGAATATGGGTGTGAGATAACGGTAAAAGAGGGCCCTCTGACTTCCACTGAGTCCCAACAATTCCCACTGACTCTCTCTGACTCCCACGGACTCCCCCTGACTCTCTCTGACTCCCACTGACTCACACCAACTCCCACTGACTCCCACTGACTCACACCAACTCCCACTGACTCCCACTGACTCACACCAACTCCCACGGACTCCCCCTGACTCTCTCTAACTCCCACCAACTCCCACTGACTCCCACCCACACTCCCACTGACTCACACCAACTCCCACTGACTCCCCTGACTCTCTCTAACTCCCACCAACTCCCACTGACTCTCTCTGACTCCCACCAACTCCCACTGACTCCCACCAACTCCCACTGACTCCCACTGACTCACACCAACTCCCACTGACTCCCTCTGACTCTCTCTAACTCCCACCAACTCCCACTGACTCTCTCTGACTCCCACCAACTCCCACCGACTCCCACTGACTCCCACCAACTCCCACTGACTCACACCAACTCCCACTGACTCCCACTGCTCACACCAACTCCCACTGACTCCCACTGACTCCCACCAACTCCCATGACTCCCACTGACTCTCTCTGACTCCCAACTCCATGACTCCCACCACTCCCACTGACTCCACCAACTCCCACTGACTCCCTCTAACTCCTCTGACTCCCACTGTTTCCTCTGACTCCTACTGACTCCCCCCCTCCCTCTGACTCCCTTGACTCCTCTGACTCCCTCTGATCCTACTGACTCCCACTGACTCCTACTGACTCCCTCTGACCCCACTGATCCTCTGACTCCCACTGACTCTACTGACTCCCCTGACTCCCCCGACTCCTACTGACTCCCTCTGATCCCTCTGACCCCCCACTCCCTCTGACTCCCTCTGACTCCCACTGACTCCCTCTGACTCCACGCTCCTCTGACTCCCTCTGACTCCACTGACTCCTCTGACTCCCACTGACTCCTACTGACTCCCTACTCACTACCCTACTGACTCCCTCTGACTCCCTCCAACTCTCACTGACCCCCCCACTCCCTCGACTCCCTTGACTCCCCCCACTCCCTTGACTCCCTCTGACTCTCACTGACTCCCCCCACTCCCTCTGACTCCCTCCGACTCCCACTGACTCCCCACTGACTCCCCCCACTCCCTCTGACTCCCTCTGACTCCCACTGACTCCCCCACTCCTCTGACTCCCTCTGACTCTCACTGACTCCCCCCCACCCTTGACTCTCTCCGACTCCGACTGACTCCCCCCACTCCCTCTGACCCCTTGACTCTCACTGACTCCCCCCACTCCTCTGACTCCTCTGACTCCACTGACCCCCCCACTCCCTCTGACTCCCTCTGACTCTCCTGACTCCCCCCACTCCCTCTGACTCCCTTGACTCCCTCGACCTCACTGACTCCCCCCACTCCCTCTGACTCCCTCTGACTCTCACTGACTCCCCCCACTCCTCGATCCTCTGACTCTCACTGACTCCCCCCACTCCCTCTGACTCCCTCTGACTCCCTCTGACTCTCACTGACTCCCCCCACTCCCTCTGACTCCCTCTGACTCCCTCTGACTCTCACTGACTCCCCCCACTCCCTCTGACTCCCTCTGACTCCCTCTGACTCTCACTGACTCCCCCCACTCCCTCTGACTCCCTCTGACTCCCTCTGACTCTCACTGACTCCCCCCACTCCCTCTGACTCCCTCTGACTCCCTCTGACTCTCACTGACTCCCCCCACTCCCTCTGACTCCCTCTGACTCTCACTGACTCCCCCTACTCCCTCTGACTCCCTCTGACTCCACCCCACTCCCTGACTCCCTCTGACTCTCACTGACTCCCCCCACTCCCTCTGACTCCCTCTGACTCCCTCTGACTCTCACTGACTCCCCCCACTCCCTCTGACTCCCTCTGACTCCCTCTGACTCTCACTGACTCCCCCCACTCCCTCTGACTCCCTCTGACTCCCTCTGACTCTCACTGACTCCCCCCACTCCCTCTGACTCCCTCTGACTCTCACTGACTCCCACTAACTTCTTTTTAACTTTTTGGATGATTTTTTTTACAGATGGTGAATCCTTTCACCTCAGGCCCTCACTCATTAATAATGGGCAGTGTTAAACCTTCTGACAGCTCCTGATTGCTCAAGGACTTGTTTCTAAACATGAAAGGAATTCAGTTCAACAATCCTTTTCATATGAGACAAATTCCCAATTGTTGCAGTGGGAATTGGCTCTGAATGTGGATAATTGATAGAAATTGTTGCAGGGGAAATAGCCTCACATTTCTACCAGACTTTTGTTGCTCCCGGAACGGCTTCACATCCATGGAACTGAGGTACAGATTTTGCTTTTCAGTAGCTGTTGTAGAGGTTGTGAATGGAATCGGCTGTCGTCGGAGGTTGTGGAGGCAAACTCGCTGGGGTCTTTTAAAAGACTTCTGGATGAGTATATGGAAAAGAATACGATAGGGGGTTATAGATAGGTCTGTGGATTGGTAGATGTGATCGGCGCAACTCGTGGGCCGAAGGGCCTGTTTGTGCTGTATTGTTCTATGATCTATGTTCTATGTTAATATTGGTGCTCAGAGGGAGTCTGACACCAGGTTAGAGTCCAACCAATTTATTTGATAGTAAACTCACAAGCTTTTGGGGTTTGCCCTGAGTCCAACGCTGGCATCTCCACATCTCAGAGGGAGGGACAGGAACACACCATCCACAGAATGTCCAACCGCGTCCAGGCCAGGGGGTGGGAGGGAGTGGGGGTGGCCAGTGATGTCTGGGTTGGGGAGGGAGGGTGGGGAGGCCAGTGTTGTCTGGGTCAGGAGAGGGGGGTGGGGGGGCAGTGGTGGGGAGGCTAGTGATGTCCAGGTCAGTGGGGGTGGGGGGACTGTGGGGATGGGGAGTCTCACAACATCAGCTTAAAAATCCAACAGGTTTATTTGTAGCAAACGCTACAAGCTTTTGGAACTGGCTGTTCCTTCGTCAGGTGGGTGGGAATTCTGAGCACAAACAGGGTAGAAATTCACAAACTCAATTTACATGAATAATGATTGGAATGTGAGTTTTTACAGCTAATCAAGTCTTAAAGGTACAAACACATCTGAAATGTGGAGCTTATTCAAGGAGCAGCTACTGCGAGTCCTTGATAAGTATGTCCCTGTCAGGCAAGGAGGAAATGGTTGAGGAAGGGAACCATGGTGTACTAAAAAAATTAATTCGCTGGTTAAAAGGGAAAAGGAGGTTTATGTCAGGATGAGGCTTGAAGGCTCAGTTAGTGCAATGGATAGCTATAGATTAGCCAGGAGGGAGCTAAAGAGTGAGTTGAGAAGAGCTAAAAGAGTTCACGAGAAAACTTTGGCTGATAGGATCAAGGAGAATTCTAAAGCTTTCTTTAGATATGTTAAGAATAGAAGATTGGTTAGGCCAAGATTAAGGCCAGTCAGAGACAGCAGTGGGAAGTTGTGCGTGGAGCCTGAAGAGATTGGAGAGGCACTGAACAAATATTTCTCTTCGGTATTCACGCAGGGAGATGTAAATGTAGTTGTGGAGAACACTGGGATACAGGGTTGCAAACTGGAAAGTGTTGAAGTAGATAAGGAGGATGTGCTAGATATGCTTGAGGGTTTGAAGTTAGATTAGTCCCCTGGGCCGGACGGGATTTACCCTAGGATTCAATGGGAGGCGAGAGAGGCGATTGCAGAGCCTCTGGCTCTGATCTTCAGGTCGTCGTTGGTTACGGTATAGTGCCGGAAGACTGGAGGATAGTGAATTTGGTACCATTGTTCAAGAAGGGGAATAGAGACTTTCCTGGGAATTATAGACCGGTTAGTCTTACTTCTGTTGTGGGCAAAGTATTGGAAAGAATTATTAGGGATAGGATTTATAGTTATTTAGAGAGAAACGAATTGATTGGGGATAGTCAGCATGGTATTGTGAAGGGTCGGTCATGCCTTACTAACCTTATTGCGTTTTTTGAAAAAGTGACCAAAGAGGTAGATGGGGGTAAGGCAGTCGATGTGGTATATATGGACTTTAGTAAGGCATTCGATAAGGTGCCCCATGGAAGGCTTCTGTAGAAAATGCAGATGTATGGGATTGAGGGTGATTTAGCTAATTGGATTAGGAATTGGCTAGCAGATAGAAGACAGAGGGTGGTGGTTGATGGGAGATATTCATCGTGGAGTTCGGTGACAAGTGGTGTACCTCAGGGGTCTGTTTTGGGGCCCCTGCTGTTTGTAATTTTTATAAATGATCTGGATGAGGGTATTGAAGGATGGATTAGTAAATTTGCAGATGACACTAAAGTCGGAGGAGTGGTAGATAGTGAAGAGGGGTGTTATAGTTTGCAGAGAGACTTGGACAAGTTGCAGAGCTGGGCCGAGAGGTGGCAAATGGAGTTTAATGTGGAAAAGTGTGAGGTAATTCACTTTGGCAGGAATAACAAATGTGTAGAGTATAGGGCTAATGGTAGGACTCTTAATAGTGTTGATGAACAGAGGGATCTTGGTGTATATGTGCATAGATCCCTGAAAGTTGGCAATCAAGTCGATAAAGTTGTTAAGAAGGCATACGGAGTCTTAGCTTTTATTGGTAGGGGGATTGAATTTCGGAGCCGCAACGTCATGTTGCAACTGTACAAAACTCTAGTGCGGCCGCACTTGGAGTATTGTGTACAGTTCTGGTCCCCACATTATAAGAAAGATGTGGAGGCATTGGAGAGGGTACAGAGGAAGTTTACCAGGATGTTGCCTGGTATGGAGGGCAGGTCTTATGAAGAGAGGCTGAGGATTTGAGGTTGTTTTCGTTAGAAAGAAGGCGGCTAAGAGGAGACCTTATTGAAACATATAAGATGATTAGAGGTTTAGATAGGGTGGACAGTGATAGCCTTTTTCCTAGGATGGAGAAAGCTAGCACGAGGGGACATAGCTTTAAATTAAGGGGTGGTAGTTATAGGACGGATATCAGAGGTAGGTTCTTTACCCAGAGGGTGGTAAGGGTATGGAATGCCCTGCCTGCTGCAGTTGTAGATGCGCCAAGTTTGGTGGCGTTTAAGAGGTTAGTAGATAAGTTTATGGACGAAAAGGGAACGGTTTAGGTTAGAGGGTCATTGCTTTTTCTTAATTGGTTGGCGCAACATCGAAGGCCGAAGGGCCTGTTCTGCACTGTAATGTTTTATGTTCTAACAATGTGACTGGAGAGAACATTAAGCACAGGTTAAAGAGATGTGTATTGTCTCCAGACAGGACAGATAGTGAGATTTTGCAAGTTCCGCCAAGTCATGGCGGTTACTGATAGTGTGACATGAACCCAAGACCCCGGTTGAGGCTGTCCTCATGTGTGCGGAACTTGGCAATCAGTCTCTGATCGTTCTCCAAGGCGGCCTTCACAACACACAACAGCACAGGGTCGCTGAGCAGAGACCGAATACCCGTGACTGCTGAAGTGTTCCCCAACAGGAAGAGAACAGTGTTGCCTGGTGATTGTTGAGTGGTGTTCAGTCATGTGTTATTGTAGCGTCTGCATGGGGATGTGTCCACTTTGAGGATGGGGAGGTCAGCGATAATCCGGGTCACTGGGGGGAATGGGGAGGTCAGCGATATCGGGTCATGAAAAGGGAATGGTTTAGGTTAGACCATTCTAACGATATCGGGTCACTGTGGGGGGAATGGGGAGGTCAGTGATATCGGGTCACTGGGAGGGGGAATGGCGAGGTCAGCGATATTGGGTCACTGGGGGAATGGGGAGGTCACCAATATCGGGTCACTGCGGGAGGGATGGGAAGGTCACGATATCGGGTCACTGTGGGAATGGGGAGGTCACAATATCGGGTCACTGGGGGGAATGGGGAGGTCAGCGATATCGGGTCACTGGGGGGAATGGGGAGGTCAGCGATATCGGGTCACTGGGGGGAATGGGGAGGTCAGCGATATCGGGTCACGAAAAGGGAATGGTTTAGGTTAGACCATTCTAACGATATCGGGTCACTGTGGGGGGAATGGGGAGGTCAGTGATATCGGGTCACTGGGAGGGGGAATGGCGAGGTCAGCGATATTGGGTCACTGGGGGAATGGGGAGGTCACCAATATCGGGTCACTGGGGGGAATGGGGAGGTCAGCGATATCGGGTCACTGGGGGGAAGGGAGGTCAGCGATATCGGGTCACTGGGGGGGATGGGAAGGTCAGCGATATCGGGTCACTGGGGGGATGGGGAGGTCAGCGATATTGGGTCACTGGGGGAATGGGAAGGTCACCGATATCGGGTCACTGGGGGGGATGGGAAGGTCACCAATATCGGGTCAGGGGGGGGGATGGGGAGGTCAGCGATATCGGGTCACTGGGGGGGATGGGGAGGTCAGCGATATCGGGTCACTGGGGGGATCGGGAGGTCAGCGATATCGGGTCACTGGGGGAATGGGAGGCCACCGATATCAGGTCACGGGGGAGATGGGAGGTCAGCGATATCGGGTCACTGGGGGGGAGGGGAGGTCAGCGATATCGGGTCACTGTGGGGATGGGGGGGTCACTGATATCGGGTCACTGGGGGGGATGGGGAGGTCAGCGATATCAGGTCACTGGGGGGGATGGGGAGGTCAGCGATTCTCTTGTGGGGGAGAGAGGTCAGCGATGAGGCCAGCAATGTCCGAAGGGGGTTGAAGTCAGTGGTGTCTATGCTGGGAGGGGCCTTCTTTATCGATGTCCCATAGATATACATATGTACAGAGCCAGCTCAGTGCGATAATTTCAGCCTCTTCAGCGGGAATAGGTCCTGCTCCCAGATTTTTAGTGCGATTCACACTGAGACAATTTGCAGTGCACAGAGTGTCACTTTGAAAATCCTGCTGAAAAAAACAGTGTGATTTACTCCAATTCTTACACAAATTTGACATTTGGAATTTTTTGGGAGAATCATTCCCCCCCCTCTCCCTGCCGTGATCTTTATACCTAAATGCCCTTCACAACCTCAAAGTCTCCAAGGGTTCATTACAGTTAATGAAGAGGCAGTTCCATCTCTTACACCATCCATGATTAGCCTGAGCTGCTGCATCTCTCAGCCTAATACTATATCATTAGCATAGGGTGCAGTTACAAAGGTGCTACTTGTAACGGATTAGGTGATGATTATCTCAGACACTTCAGACATTCTTACCCTGCACTTATCCATTTAAAAGACTTTCCTGATTTCAGCTGTAGTCGGGTCTTCAAGGAGTTCATTCAGCTGTTTGCTCTTCATCAAAGTACAATTACCTTCAGGATGAGAGGTCGCAGCCAGTTAGGAGTTGATCAGCCACTTCCTTGTTTTTTGGAAAAATAAGTTTGTTACATACCCGCACTCTGTAACAGTTTAGCATTTCCAGTGGGAATGCCATTGTCAGCACCAAGTACTTCTGGAATGGAGTCACTGTTGGAATCATAAAATCTCTAAAGGGCAGAAGGGGGTCATTTGGCCCATCAAACCTCGACCGACTCTCTGACAGAATATCTCACCCAGGTCCGATCCCCGCTATGATAGAGGGAACTACAATATGCAAATGGTATACAAATGGAATGGTGCTTTCTGCACTCCTGCCCCCACACAGTTCTATGCTCATCGGAAAACAGGATCTTGTGCTGGCTGTACCTCGGCACTCCCCGCATTTGGGTCTATCGGCCATTTTAATCTGTGTGAATTGGTGACTTTGTACTGAAGATACACCATAAGATTCCTGTTCCTCTTTCAGCTGTAATTTAGTTTGATTTAAAATGCATCCACTAATTACTGAAATACTTTAATACAGTGTTTGGAGAGTGATTGTACCCTTCAATAACGTAATGCCACAAACATCCTATGGACTTGTTTATCCATTTATGAATGGGTCAAATTCCTGTTTAACACATACCTTCAATAGTTGTTGGAATGCTTCAGGAATCGGATTTTGTGGAACTGTTGCTAACTTCCGGCGAGATTCCCTAAGGAACAGGATATTGGGCAAAAAACAGCTTTGGTGCCAAACGTATCATGATGCTCCTGCTCTGCATCACTTGCCCCGATCGGGTTTCTGCTCAAAGCAGATGGCAATCTGATAAACATACAAACTCACTAATTAGTGGGTTTGACGGCCCATTGGCCAGCCCTGCCACCATTCACCAGTCCCCCAACATTCACCAGTCTCCCCGCCATTCACCACCTCTCTCTGCCCGCCATTCACTCCCAACAGGAACTGGACTTCCGTGTTGATGTTCACCAAAGTGGGCATGGCAAGCTGGACACAGAGGGCTTAAGGGAGCATCACTGACAATTCAAAAAACAAAGAACAAAGAACAACACAGCACAGGAAACAGGCCTATCGGCCCTACAAACCCACACAGTCCATTTTAACATTCAGTGAGTGCCTCATTCCAATCCTTCTTCTACCTACGACTTTTGTCTACACCTCCTGGACTCCACAATAAAGGGGTGCAAATTTAGAGAATTATTTAGAGTGCACCAGATTAAGGGAGGTCTAATTTAGGGACAATTTGTTAACACCAGTCAGTCTAAGAGCAAGTTTTTGGGGTGTGGGAGGAAACTGGAGCACCCGGAGGAAACCCACACAAACACAGGGAGAATGTGTAAACTCCACAGACACTGACCCAAGCCGGAGATCCGACCCGGATCCCTGTATCTGCACAGCAAACAGCGATAGTCACTAAGCTGTCGTGTTGCCCATCAATTCGTCCAGTTTAAGTGTACACTAACGATATGAAGCACTAGGCAACTCTCGAAGCAACATTCAAGAGCAGCCCTCACACGACGCACCGCGTGTATGCCCCTTGTTGGCCAACAAGGCGGACCAAATCACCTATGGATGTAAAAAAGACATCAATAAACATACACAGCTTATACAGACATTCACGGGAGATCCCCAGTAACTCAAATGTAAGAGCCATACAATATGTTGGAAGGCCAATAGGAATCTATTGATTCCCAGGAATATCCTGAGGCTCTTGATCCTTATTTAGAACAATCTTTTGTATCCCTCCAACTCTAGTTTGCTCATGTGCCTATCTAGGTAAGCCTTAAACAACTCCAGCGTGCCTGCCTCCACCACCCTACTTGGCAGTGCATTCCAGGCCCCCACAACGCTCTGCGTGAAAAACCTCCCTCTGACATCTGAATTATACCTCTCCCCCCTCACCCTAAGCCCATGGCCCCTTGTGATTTTCATATCCAACCTAGGAAAAAGCTTGCCACTGTTGACTCTATCCATACCCTTCATAATCTTATACATCTCTATTAGATCTCCCTTCATTCTCTGTCTTTCCAGGGAGAACAGCCCCAATTTGCCCAATCTCTCCTCATACCTAATATCTTCCATACCAGGCAGCATCCTGGTAAACCTCCTCTGCACTCTCTCCAGTGTCTCCATGTCCTTCCGTTGGCATGGCAACCAGAACTGGACACAGTACTCCAAATGTCGTCTAACCAATGTTCTATACAACTGCAACATTAGACGCCAGTTTTTATACTCTATAGCCCTTCCTATAAAGGCAAGCATACCATATGCTTCTTCACCATCTTCTCCACCTGTACTGCCACCTTCAAGAACTTGTGAACTTGCACACCTAGGTCCATTTATTGTATAACTCCCCCCTACATTAGTTCTTCCAAAATGCACCACCTCACATTTATCTGCATTAAATTTCATCTGCCATTTCTCCACCCAACATACCAGCCTATCTATATCCTGCTGTATTGTGTGACACTGCTCATTACTATCAGGAAGTCCAGCCATCTTCATGTCATCTGCAAACTTGCTGATCACACCAGTTACTCCCTCTTCCAAGTCATTTATGTATATTACAAATAGCAAAGGTCCGAGTACGGAGCCTTGTGGCACGCCACTAGTCACAGACTTCCAGCTAAGAAAAAGATCCTTCCACTACTATCTCCTATTACCAAGCCAGTTCTCAATCCATCTAACCAACTGTCCTTGTACCCCATGAACTTTAACCTTTTTCACCAACCTGCTATGAAGTCTTACTGAAATGTATATAGACAACATCCACGGCTCGTCCTTTGTTGAACGTTTTCGTCACCTCCTCAAATAATCCTACTACATTCATAAGGCACGACCTCCCCTTTACAAATCCATGTTGTCTGTCACTAATCAGCTTGCTGTGTTCTAAGTGCCTATACATCCTATCTCTAAGAATCTCCTTCAACAGCTTCTCTACCACTGACATCAAACTCATCGGCCTATAATTACTCAGGTTATCACTACTACCCTTTTTAAACAACAGTACCACATTCACTATCCTCCAATCCTCTGGGACCTCACCTGTGTCCAAAGAAGAGACAAAGATTTGCGTCAGAGGCCCAGCAATTTCATTTCTCATTCCCTAAGCAGCCTGGGATAAATGCCATTAGGCCCCGGAGATTTATCAGTTTTAGTATTACCTAAAAGCCCTAACATTTCCTCCCTCGTAATGGATATTTTCTCCAACGGGTCAACAATTCCCTCCAAGACACTGCCAGCAACAAGTTCCTCTCCTTTGTGAATACCGACGCAAAGTATTCATTCAGGATCTATCCCATTCCCTCGGGCTCGAAACATAGTTCCCCTCCATTGTCCCTAAGAGGACCGATTTTTTTTCTCTAACCACCCTTTTTTTCCTAAAATGTGAATAAAATGCCTTTGGATTTTTCTTAATCTTGTCTGCCAAAACCATTTCATGCCCTTCTAACTCCCCGTTTGAGTTCCCTCCGACTCTCTCTGTATTCCTCCAATGCTCTCTCCTTTCCCAGTTGCTTGGGCCTAACATACACCTCTCTTTTCTTCCTAACCAAGTCCTCAATATTCCTAGTTGTCCATGGCTCTCTAATTCTACTTTTCCCATCCTTCCTCTTAATAGGCACATATCTGTCCTGCAACTTTATCAGTTGTCCCTTGAAAGATTCCCACATGCCAAACGTGGACTTACCCTCAAACAACCTCTCCCAATCAGTGGCTAACAGATCCTGCCTAATCTGGCTGTAGTTAACCTTCCCCCAATTTAGCACCCTCCCCTTCGGACAACACTCATCCTTTTCCATTAGTATCAGAACATTCAGAAAGAGGAGAATCCTACCCCCCCCACCACACACACCACAAGTCACCAATCACATCATGGAAACACGAGGGTGACCTGACCTTCCTCAATGAGGTCCTTCCCCCCTCTCAGATCCTACTCAGGCCCCCCATCCATGGGTCATGCCTGGGTACAGCCCAGACAGTGCCCTGGTAGTGCTGAGATGGCGGGGGGGAGGATGGTTTCTGAAATGTATGGGGGGGGTGGGTAAAGTCATTTACTCGCTATGCACTGGGGATTAAAAATGGCAGCTCGGATTGAGTGAATGGATAGATAGCAAGGCGGGTGAACCAGAGATCACCCCAACGACAATACATTGTAGAACCTGTGAGTTGAAGCTTTGTTTCGGAGCTGCACACCATATCGAGGAGGAAACCTGCATTACATTAACAGCATTTTCCTGCCTAACATGGGTAAAAGCCAGGCTATTGTTGTAAAGTTGGAATATTTGTGCATATTGAACTGTATTGAAGCTGGTCTAGATGAATCATAAAACAGGAGGTGGAGAAACTTAGACCTTTTGATGGAATAGTGAAGCTGCAGCAGTAAAGTCAGTCCAGAGAAATCTCCTCAGATTGGGATTAGAGCTCCGTTAATGTGAAAACATTCAGTAAACTCTGAAGGTTGTAAAATCAATTTCTTTCTTCAGCTCAAAGATGATGATCAGGAACTCTTACCTGAGGAAGAACGCTCTCCGTATCCATAGCAACTGCAGTGCATTTCATCACACACAAAAGACAAGGAGCAGCCTGGCCACGAGACCCACCCTGGGGGAGAGAGGAAAGCTCAACGCCTTTCCCCTGACCCACCCAACACCCAGGGCCCTTTGGAGACTCTCCCTCTACAGCCTGGCAGAAATAGAAGGGCAAATATCCACTGGACCTATCTCCTACCTCATTGACCATCCTTATGCTCCAAACTGCCATGCCGGAGTGTCAGTGCCAAGGTGCCGAAGGCAGTGCACCATTGAGCTACTGCCAGAGATAGTGAGAGGGATAAATGAAGAATACCAGTGCACATCGTGGAGATGTAGAAGATAGTTTTTGTGGGAAGATAGTTTTCTTTCTAGATATATTCTGAGATTCAGCATTTGAATCCTCTGACGTGAGCTAATCTTTATCTCAGTGGTCTATCAGCATTTAGGTCAAAGATTGAAGATAATTCTTCCATTGTTGTGTTTCAATTGTTGGTTCCATCTCATATCCTCAAGTGATCTTCCTTTTCTTCAGAAACCAGCATTTCACTGCTCCGAGGCTTTCACTACAAACATATTTATCAAGTAGCAAATGAATAAGTGAAAATTACCAATAAAATACCATAGATTTATAATAGTTACAGATTTAATTATCCTTCCTTGGATTTAGTGAGAATCAGCAAGCTGTTATATTAGCTCCACTGAGCTATTGTATATGCGAGGTTAAATGGAAAGTTCCTGAATATAACACTTTGTGTGATGGATTGTTCTAACTCTCTCTCATTTTAATGTCTCCAAATGGACTACTCAATTTTTACACAATAGTGTTATTATCCAGTTAGAGACAGTTAACTTTGAGAGGAAACCTGACCACACAGCGATTCAATCAGTAGAACTATACCACAAGATTCTGCTCCCAACAAAAATCACAAATTTTGCTGTGTTTAAAAATAATTAAATCGGGAAGCTCGGGGCTAGTGATCTGGGGGGAGGGGGTGTGTTGGGGAAGTCGGTGAGGGTCAGGGAGGCAGGCAATAGGGATGTAGTATGCAAGTCCCAATGTACCTAATGAGAGGTCAGCGCATTCGCAATGTAGTCAATATGCTGGTTTCTTAGGTGAGATTAGACCTGTCCTTTCTAACACTGGCGTGAATTCCCTGGCAGATTCTCTGAAGCACAAACTGCCAGAAATTCAACCTACTATATTTTCTCGAAAACGTGCAGGAATATTTCCTGTTTTCCTGTCCCTTGGGCACTTAGCCTTTTTGAGGGGGATAATCACCCCCTATATATCTCATTTACCTCAGTGTTATTTCCAAACCTGGAACAGTTTTTTTTCCAGAATACTTTAAAACATCACAGAATTTACAGGATTTCTCTAGCTCCATCCACAGGCTTAAGCAATCCAGTACAATTGCATGGAACACATTAATGCATCAAACACAGATCAATTAAACCATTGAACATAACATGGATGATCAGAATTCCTACCACTCTACAACAATATAAGCAAAGCCTCAGTGATGTGTTGGCATAGAAATTCCTTCAGATCAGTTTTTAAATAGCAAGTTAGCGCAGGAAAGGATTCCCGTGTCCAAACATGGAGATCCAAGAATTGATCCTAATCTGCACATTTGGTGTGAATCATTAGATGTGTGCCAAACCAAGGAATTCTGATTTCAAGTCTTTACATTCACCTGAGAAAAGAGATTGATTCTACATTTAATATTTCTCCTTCACGATGCCATATTGCCTCTGTATTGTACTGTGATGTCAAACTAGATTATGTTCTCAAGTGGAACTGGCTGCCATTGGCTGAGTGAAATCTTAGACTCCTGGATGTTTTCTGGATGATATGAGACACTGGTCAAACCACAGCTCCTTAACAGGCATTGCGGGAGCTGCTGGCTTCTAATTACAATCTGCAGATTTTCACCCTCTGCAAAGCACTCAGCAACACCCACACAAACATCAAACTAACAATCAATCTTACATCTCACCTTATGCCTTTCCCTTTTAATCAAAGACTGCCTCAAAATGATACAAACCACAAATTAATTAGTTAGAAATCAGGCTGAGCTGAATATATTCAATATCATTGGGAAAAAAAGAGAAAAGCCACTTAGTGACCTTGGAACTATTTCTCGCATTAATTGATTGTTTAATTAGTCCCACTTTCTCGGGCTCCACAGCATTGTCATGGCAACCATACTTATTTCCAAGGATGTTGATGTCAAGTTCTTTAACTTACCTCTTCAGAGGAATCCAAACTTAGGCTGAGGCTTCCTTTGGAAGGTGACATTCTGATTGCTGTGCCTGCTTTTCCTTTGTATACAAATAGATAAATCAACACTGAGAGCAGTTTGGAAATAGACACAGCCTGTGGCCTGCATTTCAATCCAATCATCCAATACAAAGTGAAACTTTACACACATTGCCAGTAATCACACTAATCTGTGCCATACTCAGATATCTTGATCACATTGAAAACCAAATCAGAAATCTAATATTGTGAATCTATGATAAAAACCATCCAAGCTCAATTCCAGTGCTTGAGAATTGGTGTTGGATTATCAGCATGGAAAATCTTTATTTCCTGTCAGTTGTTCAGCCCGGCCTGTTCCTGCTATCCCCTCACTTCAGAGTTCCACTCAGAGTTCCAGGAAGCTGAAGAAATGGATTGGGAATGGGAGTGGGGATGAGGGTGAGAGTGGGGTGTGGGAGTGGGTGTGGGATGGTGATAGGGTGAGATAGAAGTGGGTGTGGGTGTGAGACTGAGAATAGGGGGTGGAGTAGGAGTGGAAATGAGGTGGGAGACGGTTGGGGTGTGGTGGGGGTGGGGGAGGGTATGAGAGTGGCGTGGGCATCGGGATGGAGATGGGAGTAGGGATGGGGGCGAGGATCGGGTGGGGGGTGGATGTGGGGAATGGGAATGAGGTTGAAGTGTGGGTGGGGGGTTGGATGGGATGGGGTGGGAGTGGGGAGTGGTGCGGGAGTGTCTCCATTATGGATTCCCAGTTTTTTTTGCTAGTCCTTGAGATGGAGAAAGGAATGCTTGGTGAATGCCTCAATGAGCTGCTTCCTCCCTCCCTGGCTGGGTAATTGGAGGATGTCCTGCAGCTGATAGAAGTTTGAGTGAACTCAGGCACATTCAGGACAAATGGCTGCTGTCCTGTAGCCCAGACATTCCTGTATTCTCTCACTGACACTGCCCCATCATCACTTCACAAAGTGGACATGATGTTAATTACCCTGATGGATTACAGCAGATCATTTACCCTCTTCTAACACTGCTGGGCTGTTCTATCGTATGCACACTGGGTGTAAAAACCTCCACTGTGCCACATGTCCAAATGGCTGATGTCCCGAGGTGAGGAATTCCCATCCTGGGAAACAGCACCTCCTGCAGGGAGGCTGAGTGAGAGTCTCTGGGGAGTCTGTGTTGGACTCTGAGATGACAATGTGACATTCTGCAGGGTAAAAATCAAGAGCGCTTGGCCCACAAAGTGAGTCCAGGGCTGTCTGCGTGCCCCCTTCAAATCTGGCACCCAGATTTTCAACCCCACCATTTGGCAAAGTGAAGATACTGGGGATCCGTAGTTAGCCAGTTATTTGTGGGCACATAAATAATGAACTGAACAGCACAAGGTTTTACCATTTGTACCCATCCTTCCCACCTGCACTTCCCCCCTCCCCATTCCCCACCCCACATCGCTCTTTCCTCTTCACCCCCACCTCCTCTCCCTCTCACCCCCCACACTCTTCCCCATCCTCCCCCTCCACCGCTCCGTCACTCCTCTCACTCAGCTCCATCCTTTCTCGGTTTCCCCCCCCCACCCTCTGTACCCACACCCCCCTCCCCATTCCCCCCCCCACCACTCTGTCCAACCCTCCCACTCACCTCCTACCCTCTTCCCACTTCTCCCCCAGCCCCTGTGACCCCTCTCCCTCCTCACACGTTCCCTCCCATTGCCCACCCCCCACCTCCCATTCTCTGTCACTCACACCCCCTCCCCGGAACAGAAGATTCCGTCTGGAATGAGCAGCAGGGTCTGGGGGGGGGGGGGGCGTTCCTCTCATTTGCTGGGAACTTTCTGACTCGCCTCATTAGAGAAGCTCCACTGATGTGTATAGACCAGCAAGCTCCTGTGATAACACTGTCATCCCTTTTGTGCTGAGACCCCAGAGATTAAAAACTGAAGAGACAGAATGTGACACTGGATTAAACATGACCAGCCAGCACCACAAACAGGTTTGGAATTAACTGGGAGCAAGGGACAGGAACAAGGGTTAGGGAAGTATGAAATCTTGTCTGTTGATCTCCTTCACTGGAGAGAGTGCTTTCCACTCAAGTGGTCTACTTGCTCTCGATCATCATCCAGATGTTTGTTGAGATGTGTACTGAGTGCATCACGCAGAGAAGCAGAATAGGATCAATCTGAATGAATTCCTCTATTCTGCTCTCATGAATACCATTAGCCCTTTGCCGCATTATTTCCAATTGAAGTTGAAAGGGCCCCAGCTGCATGCAGAGTTTGAGTAGCAAAGTGCTCTTTGTTTGAGAATGATCTTGTATCCTTACTGAACGCTCCTTTGGGAATCTCTGTCGGTGAAGGACACACACACAGCTGCACAAGAACCTCAAGCAACGAGCAGTTTGTTGCCGATTGGAGCATATCCCAGTGCTGACCCAGAATTGACCTGCCGAGGGAGGAGATGTTGGATTTGTCGCAGTTATTCAGCAGTTTATTATTGAGGGCATTTGGATAGCTGGTTCTACCTCTGTGTGTGGAAAACTTTTTAGTTGTTGGACTCTGAGGTTGAGCTTAAGTCTATTAATTAGTGTCACAAGCAGGCTTACATTAACACCGCAATGAAGTTACTGCGAAAATCCCCTAGTCCGGCACCTGTTTGGGTACACTGAGGGAGAATTCTGCCAATGCACCTAACACACACATCTTTCACACTGTGAGAGGAAACTGGAGCACCTCACAGTCCAATAACTATAAGGTCTTCCATAATCAGAGATAGAACCAGCTATCCAAATGCCCTCAATAATAAACTGCTGAATAACCAAGACAATTGTCGCATCTCCTCTCTCGGCAGGTCAATTCTGGGTCAGCACTGGGATATGCTCCGATCTGCAATAAACTGTTAGTTGCTGATGAGGTCCCACTCAGACACGGGGAGAATGTGCAAACTCCACAATGACAGTGACCCAAGCTGGGAATTGAAACTGGGTTTCTGACACTGTGAAGCAGCAGTGCTAACCACTGTGTCATCGTGAGGTGAAAGGTTAGTGCTACACGGGAATATTTGTGATAGGTATTCCACAGTAACGTCGATTGATTGTTCTCTCGAAGAATTATTCAATTAATCCCATTATCTCTTTCCTCACAGCCCAGCAGTATTTTTCTATTTCTAGTATTTGGACAGTTATTTTCTTGTAATTCTTCTATTGAATCTACTTCCACCACTCTTTCCAACAGTGCATTCTGCTAAGATCACAGCTTGGTGTGTGAAAAAACTCATACAACCTAAAATTCCTTTTGCCAGTATTTCAAACATGTCCCTTGGTTACTAATCCTCCTGCCAGTGCTAACAATTTATTTGCTGTAACAAATCTCCCTGAGACAGCCTCTGTTTCAAAGGGGAGCAAACCGAGCTTCTCCAGTCTTTTTATGTAACTGGGTATCCTGGTACTATTCCGGCAAATCTCCCCTGTACCCATTCCAGGACCCTGGCATCCTTTCCAAAGATGTAGAGATGCCGGCATTGGACTGGGGTAAACTCAGTAAAGTTTTGCAACATCAATTTTAAATCCAACCAATTTATTTGATAGTATATCCGCGAGCTTTTGACACTATGTTGTGCCTTCGTCAGGCAAATGCAGTGTTCTGATCTGCAGAGGCACTCATATCCACACAGACAGTTACAGATTGCTGATTAGAATGCGAATCCTTACATCTAACCTGCTATTCAAGTGTTAAAGTGGCTAACAATGTGTGTGAAGGAAATCCTGAGCATTGGTTAGAGAATTGTGTATTTTCTCCAGACAGCACAGTAAGTGAGGTTTTTTGCTAACCCAGGCAAGTTACGGGGTTACAGATAGTGTGTCATGAAGCCAAGATCCCTGTTAAGACCGTCCTCATGTGTGCGGAACTTGGCTATCAGTCTCTGCTCAGCAACTCTGCGCTGTCGTGTGTCACGAAGGCCCCCTTGAAGAACATTTACCCGCAGGTCGGAGGCCGAATGCCCATGACTGCTGAAGTGTTCGCCCACAGGAAGGGAACTGTTTTGCCTGGTGATTGTTGAGCGATGCTCATTCATCCGCTGTCATAGTGTCTGCATGGTCTCCCCAATGTACCATGCTTCGGGACATCCTTTCTTGCAACGTATTAGGTAGACAACGTTGGCCGAGTTGCAAGAGTATGTACCGTGTACCTGGTGAATGGTATCCTCACGTTTGATGATGTCGTCCATGTCTATGATCTGGCATGTCTTGCAGAGGTTGCTGTGGCAGGGTTGTGTGGTATTGTGGTCACCGTTCTCCTGAAGGTTGGGTAGTTTGCTGTGAACAATGATCTGTTTAAGGTTGTGCGGTTGTCTGAAAGCAAGAAGTGGGGGGGTGGGGATGGCCCTAGCGAGATGTTCATCGTCATCAATGACATGTTGAAGACTCCGGAGAAGATGTCATAGCTTCTCCGCTCCGGGGAAGTACTGGACAACAAAGGGTACTCTGTCCACCTTGTCCCGTGTTCGTCTTCTGAGGAGGTCAGTGCGGTTTATCGCTGTGGCATGTTGGAACTGTCGATTGATGAGTCGAGCGCCATATCCTGTTCTCATGAGGGCATCCTTCAGCGTCTGGAGGTGTCTGTCACGATCCTCCTCATCTGAGCAAATTCTGTGTATACGGAGGGCTTGTCCATAGGGAATGGCTTCTTTAACGTGTCTAGGGTGGAAGCTGGAGAAGTGGAGCATTGTGAGGTTGTCTGTCGGTTTTCGGTACAGTGAGGTGCTGAGGTGACCGTCCTTGATGGAGATGCGTGTGTCCAAGAATGCAACTGATTCTGGAGAATAGTCCATGGTGAGTCTGATGGTGGGATGGAACTTGTTGATATCATCATACAGTTGTTTCAATGATTGTTCACCATGAGTCCAAAGGAAAAAGATGTCATCAATGTATCTAGTATATAACCTTGGTTGAAGATTTCCAAAGTGCAGAGGCTAGAATTGGACAAAAACCTCCAGTTGAGGCCAAACCCTGTGATTTAGAAAGATATGGCATTACTTCCTGGATTATGTATTCCATTCCCCTATTTAGAAATCTCAGAAACCCCTCGGCATTTTTACAAAACAGTCTTCTCAATTTAGAAAGGAATAGAATCACTAAAGCACAGAAGAAGGCCAAATGAGTCTGTACTTACCACAATCCCGCCCTGGTCCTATTCCTTTAACCCTCATTTACCCTGCTAATCCCCCTGACATGAGGTCAATTCACTTCACCTGCACATCTAGGATGAACCTGGAGCATCGGGGGGAAGCCCACGCAGACACGGGAAGAAAGTGCAAATTCTACACAGTCAGTGACCTGAGGCTGGAATTGAACCTACTCTCTGGGGCTGTGAGGCAGCAGTGCGCAACTGTGCCGCCCTTTTACTAGCTTCAAATATATGCATTTCCAGGAATAAGTTTAAAGTCGTGCCGTTTAGTTTTTAATCACCATCTCTGCTGATTTTAGATTTCCCTGTGTAAAATTACCTGTCTAATGTTTACCCAGATAATCTTCTGCTCTCTGGTATGACTCTGTCAGCTGTTTCTCAGTGGGTTCTGAGCTTGCAATGCCCAATCTCAATTCTCAGCCCTCAGCCCTCTTCCTGGGGGAAGGAAAGGCAGAGTGGTGATGGCTGAATAGGAGAAGATACTCATTATGTTTGGAACGGCTTTGTTTGATCAGTATCGGAGGCATGTTGCTTGGGGCACTGACTCATCAACTGAGTTTTCATCCATTCAAATCCAGGAAAGAATAATTTCTGAATCAGAAGATGCAAACTTCCTTCATGTCCAGCTGTTTGGGGTCTTGGATTTACAGCTGTAGCCAGAATGTACTAAACTCTAAACTGATATTAAAGGATCAAGCAGCTATTTGTAAATTTATCTAAAATTGACAATTTTGCAATATCAAAGTGACCACCTTTCCTGGACTTTATCAGACTGTCTCAGTATTTGATCAGTCCTGTGCCCTGGGCTGCTATTTGCCAAGGTGTCCCTCTGGACAGTGACTGGGAAACTGCTCAGAGTCTCATCTCACTATTGTTATCTGTGGTGTCTGCACCACATGTGAACACACGCAGCCCATAGCCCACACGACAGTGAGGGACAGGAGGACTGGTCAGTATCCTCGACACTCTGAAAATCATCTGGCTTTGGCGTGGGGAGTGGGACAGTGGGGGGGGGGGGTGTCTAGTGACAGGTTCCAGTTGAGGATGGGTGTGGGGAGAGGTGGTGGGCTGTAAACCGGTGACAGGGACAGGTCCTTATTGAGGCAACCAATGGGGATTTAAATGAACAATTAAAAAAACAAACTGTGATCTGAAATAATTCACACAGAGTCAAAGATATTGTTGAATTTCCTTCAGGAAAATGCCAGGCGGAGAGATCAAATCACATGATGTTATGTTTCAATGCAAGTGTGTGTCTTGACCATTGAACTCTTGTGACTAAGCTGCCAACTCGATTTAACAAAATAATAACCACCATGCTAAACTTCGTTCCCACATCCCTTGGAAATGCTGATAACAGATTTGTTGCTGGATTAAAATCCTTTGCAAATGTTGATAAACCCATCAAAACACAAACTGGCTCACCTAAAAAACAACAACAGACCGTATGTCAAAAGCATTTAATTGGCTGTGAAATAATCTGTGATGCTTGAGAAAGTTAAAGAAGTTATATGAACGCAGCTTTATTTTTTAATGCTAATGGGATGTCTGTCGAGGGGGATCATCCTGATGTGAAAGTGACTCTCAGAAGCGATGTTCCAGGATGCCTGTCATCTAAATAGCCTTAACTGCAAGCTTGTCCTTCCGCCCTCCTGCACTAAATTCTTTCCTCTCTTCATCCACAAACAGGCTTCCCTGTTAGAGTCACCATCAAAAAATCAAGAAAGTTTCTGTATTTTCCATATCACGAAGCATTTGATTAATGTCACAAACAAACAGCAGCAATCAATGTGTCTTTGACACCAGTCTTGCTTTGAAGTCACTGGATGTCTTGTGATGGATGGTCGTGTTGTACCTCTGAGTCAAAAGCTCCAGCTTTGAGTCCCACTTGTAAAATCCCTTCTCGCCTGTGGCGGATGGTAAGAATTTGCTGTTCGGTCGGGATTGTGTAGGAGCTGCAGCACAATAGCTTATCCAAATTAAAAGGTTCCATGTGCAAACTCTGCCATTAATTCCAAACCAGTGTCTTACTCGCCTTGAGGGAGCTGGAGAGGGAGAGAGTTTTGGACTGTGGCTTTTCAGCCGCGCTCGCCCAAAATTCAGAAAATCTCGCCCATTGTCAGCCCCCCATGCCCTCTACAATTCCCATAGTGGGTGGGATGGGAATATCCCTGTGTTGATGTCTCAATTTTAAAACTCCCCTCCCCATGTGTGACAATGATTATTATGTAGATTCGTTGCTTCGCCAACACTACCCACTGCCCTGTCTCAGTTCATCTCCTACTAAAACCATCATCTACATTACCCTGGCTGACCTCCCATCTTCCAACTGACAGAATCTTGAACCCATCCAAAATACCACTGCCTGTACCCAAACTCACACTGAGTCTCATTCGCCCATTTGAAAAATTTTGTCAGTGCTTTCAAGTCCCTCCATATCTTTGTCCTTTCCAATCTCTGCAGTCTCCTCAGCCCTAAAACACTCTGAGATCTCAGCACTCCTTCAATTCTGCCCTCTGCCACTCCTCCATCTCCATTGCTCCACCACTGATAGCAATGAAAAGAAAAGAAAAACCAAGCACTGTACCTGAATGACTGGTGCCAGTGGCTCTGACACACATCATTACGAACTCCTTCAAAAAACTGGTCATGGTACCAATTAGTTCCAGCCTTCCGGACTGCCTGGATCCACTACAGTTCGCTCACTGCCGCAATAGGTCCATAGCAGAAGTCATCTCCCTGACCTTGGAACACCTAGTTAACAAAGACACCTATGTCAGACTCCTATTTATCGACTATAGCTCAGCTTTCAACATTATTATTCTCACAAAACTCATCTCCAAACTCTGTGGCCTGGGCCTCGGCTCCTCCCTCTGTGACTGGATCCTGAACTACCTAACTCACAGACTACAATCAGTAAGGATAGGCAACAAAACCTCCTCCGTGATCATCCTCAACACCGGTGCCCCACAAGGTTGTGTTCTCAGCCCCTTTCTATGGTCCTTATGCACCCATGCAGCCAAATTCCCCTCCAACTCGATTTTCAAATTTGCTGACAACACCACTATAGTGGGTTGAATCTCAAACAATGACCAAGACAGAGTATGGGAATGAAATAGAGAATCTGGTGAATTGGTGCAGCGACAATAATCTCTTCCTCAGTGTCAACAAAATGAAGGAGTTTGTCATCAATTTCAGTAATCATAAAGGAGCCCCTGTCTACATCAACAGGAGTGAAATAGAAAGAGTCGAGAACTTTAAGTTTTTAGGTGTCCAGATCATCAACAACCTGTCCTGGTCCCCCTTTGCCAACACTATAGTTAAGAAAGCCCATCAATGACACTACTTTCTCAGAAGACTAAGATAATTTGGCATGTCAGCTACGACTCTTTATAGATGCACCATCTTTCTGGTTGTATCACAGTTTGGTATGGGCTCCTGCTCTACCCAAGACCGCAAGAAAGTACAAAATGTCGTGAATGTAGCCTACTGCTTCACGCAAAACATCCATCTGTTGACTCTGTCTATATTTCTCGCTGCGTTGGGAAAATAGCCAACATAATTAAGGATCCCACACACGCTGGACATTCTCTCTTCCACCTTCTTCTGTTAGGAAAAAGATACAAAAGTCTGAGGTCAAGTACCAACTGACTCAAGGACAGCTTCTTCCACTAGACTTTTGAACAGACTTACCTTGCATTAAGTTGATCTTTCTCTACGTGGTAGCTATGATGAAATATTATATTCTGCATTCTCTCGTTTCCTTCTGTATGATTGTATGTCTGTATAGCATGCAAGGAACAATAAGAACAAAGAACAACACAGCACGGGAAACAGGCCCTTTGGCCCAACGAGCCCGCGCCACCGTCCTAACGTCTTAATGACATATAGAGACCAATATAGGGACAATTTGTTACCCAATCAGCCTAAGAGCACATTTTTGGGATGTGGGAGGAAACCGGAGCACCCGGAGAAAACCCACGCAACCACGGGGAGAACGCGCAAACTCCCGCAGACACAGGCCCAAATCCATGTGTCTGCACAGCAACAGCGATAGTCTCTGAGCTGTCATGTTGCCCATCTGATGGTCCAGTTTAAGCATACACTAACGACGTGAAGCACTAGGCCACTCCTGAAGTAACATCCAGGAGCAGCCCTCACACGACCTGCCAAATGCATGCACCTTGTTGGTCAGCAAAGTGGACCGAACAGCCTGTGGAAACAAATAAAGCATTTAAACAGTCATAAAGTATTTAAACTTTTCACTGTATACTAATAGATGTGATAATAATAAATCAAATCAAATGTGTTACGCTGCAAGGACCCCAAACTCTGGTAATTTCTCTGCAAACTTTTCTGCATCAATATCCTTCCTTATAGAATTATGGAATAGCTAAAGCACAGAAGGAGACCATTCTGTCCATCCCTCCCATTCTGGCTCATTAAAGGGATGAATCACTAGGCAGTACATTCCAAATCCTTAGTACACAAAAGCACTTTTCCTCTTACTATTTCTAAGTGCTAGCTATCTCTGCCATTATTCTTTACATCTTAGCATCTCTCTCTAGTATTACCTCCTGCTGCCCTCACCCTTGACATGTTTATTTACACTCACAGAAAGGATCTCAGTACTGTCTCTATTTTGATGCACCCGGTTCTTTTTAAGTCCCATCTTGCCCAGAAATAGTCCCAAAGACCCAAGAGTGCTTCCTCCTGCACCATTTCTCCAGCTACACGTTCAGCTGCTTTATCCTTTTAGTTCTGGGTGGGCTTGCAAATGGCATTGGGGTTAATTCAGAGATTACTGCCTTTGATGTCCTGATGTTCTAATTTCCTACCTGTAGCTCCCTAAATTTTGACAATATGATCACTTTGCTCCTATCTTTTTGCTGCCAATGTGGACACAACTAATGGCCTTTATTTAGAAGCTTCTTAAAGCTCAAAGAGAAAAGCAAGACTTGTATAAAATAGTATTTCTTATGATGCCAGATATCCCATATTTTATGATCAATTAATTATTATTGTCAACACTGTTGAATTGTAGGAAACATGGCGCACAGCAAGCTTCACAAACATTGTGATAATGACCAGATTTTTTGTGATGTTGATTAAATGGTAACTATTGGTTTGGATAGCATGGAGAACTCTGCAGCAAAGACATTGCCATGTCCACCTTACAGAGCAGGTAGGCTCTCAGTTTAACTTCACACGCTAAAGCCCACACTTCTGATAGTGTAACATTACCCTGGACCTCAGTCTGAATTTATCCATTTAATTTTCTGGAATGGGATTTGAACCCACTATGTTCTGACTCTGAGGTGAGAGAGAGCTATTAAATGACTTCAGCTGATACCTATTGCTTTAACCAAGTGTTGGGTCAGGTCACTTGACCAAATGTCTCCTTCTTGGCTTGGAGTTTTATTGGATAACCCTCTTGTAAATCACCTCAGAGCATTCTATTGTGTTAGTACTGCTACATAAATGCAGTTGTTGTTGTGGAGTCCAGCAAGATCACAGACCATCATGTGACTGCCATGATTCCGGCACGGTCAGCTGCCCACTCATCTGCCAAGGGACATTACAACCAAGTTTTGGGTTGGTGGAAAATTTGCGCTAGGCTTCTCTATCTGCTTTTCCTTCACAATCTTCAACAGAGTAAGTGTTGAAAATCGAGTCCAGCAGAGTTGGGAGGCATTGCAAAGATGGAAATTGTAAATCGAGGGCATTTGGGCTGGAAATACGGTGAATGACAAGTGGGATGCCAATGTTTTAAATAGTCCAGATCTGTTGCCAGTTGGAGAACAAACCCCGTGTCAGGAACCAGAAAGAATGGGACGGATTTTCTGGCCGTGCTTTCCCCAAGACCGGAAAATCCTGCCTGAGGTCAGCAGATATTTGCGTGATCCTATTCTGCTCGTTATGATTCCCGTGGAGAGTGGGATGGGAAGATTCCACACACTGTGTCAGTCTTTCTGATCTTCAAGTGGTCCCTTAAATGAAAGAGAATACAGCGTGTGACAAAACCCTGCAGATGGAGAGCGAGGAGAAGGTTCCACTATAATTACCACATGATTCAGGGAGAGTCCCCTGCTTTTACTGCCTGCTTCAGCGTGTTAGAAGGATCTGAAGGTTAATAATCTAATTGCCCTTGTTACGAAAGCATCTTCCTTGGATATTAAGTCCTGAAGTGGCTCTTGTGCCCCAGTGATGTTCCCCACTGCAACACAAACCACAGCTCCCCCCCCACCCCCCACCCCCACCCCCACACCCCCCCCATCCCACCCCCAGTTTTCCCAGTATTTAGTCGGATTGTGCAGGCCTGGATGTCAGGCAGTGAGGAGGACCAGGGAGGTCGAGCTGGGTACATATAGAACTGGACCTGTTTTAGAATGATCTTGTTGAAGGGAAATATGTGGATAATTAAGAGATGAGGAGATGCTTAGGGTCACTAGGGGAAGCTGCACAAGGATGGGAAGAAAAATCACTACAAAAGATTTTTTTGCCATAACTGAGTAGACTGTAATAAAATTTGATATTTTGGATATTTTCTTTTCCCCATTCTCCTGCCTTTTTCTCATAACCTCGATCTCCTTATTAATCAATAACCTATCTATCTCTGTTTTAAAAGACACTCAGTGACCCGGCCTCCACAGCTTCCTGTGGCAAACAGTTCCACACATTCCCCACTCTCTGGTTGAAGAAATTTCTCCTCATCTCTGCTTTAAAGGATTGTCCCTTTAGCCTGAAGTCGTGCTGTCTGGTTCTAGTTTTTCCTACTGGGGGAAATATTCTCTCCACGTCCACTCTATCCAGGCCTCACAGTATCCTGCAAGTTTCAATAAGATCCCCCTTCTTCCTTCTAAACTCCAATGAGTATAGATTCAGAGTCCTCAACCATTCCTCATACAACAAGCTCTTCAATCCAGGGATCATTCTTATGAACCTGTCCTGTACCACTTTCAAGGCCAGCATATCCATCCTTAGATATGGGGCCCAAAACTGTTCATAATACTCCAAATGAGAATGGCACGGTAGCACAGTGGTTAGCATTACTGCTTCACAGCTCCAGGATCCTGGGTTCGATTCTCAGCTTGGGTCACTATCTATGTGGAGTTTACACATTCTTCTCGTGTCCGCATGGGTTTCTTCCGGGTGCTCAGGTTTCCTCCCACAGTCCAAAGATGTGCGGGTTAGGTTGATTGGCCCTTAGTGTCCAAGGTAGTGGAGGTTACGGGATTAGTGGGTATAATATGTAGGGATATGGGGGTAGGGCCTGGGTGGGATTGTGGTCGGTGCAGGTTTGATGAACTGAAGGGCCTCTTTCTGCACTGCAGTGTTCTATGATTCTATGCCTCCATTCCTCCTTCCAAAGTGCAGGACTTCACACTTTTCCACATTGCATTCCATCTACCACTTCTTTGCCACTCTCCTAAACTGTCTAAGTCCTTATGCAGCCCCCTGCTTTCTCAATATTACCTGTCTCTCTCCATATCTTTGTATATCTGCAAACTTTGCAACAGTGCCTTCAGTTCCTTCTCCCAAATCACTGATGTATGTTGTGAAAAGTTGTGGTCCCAGCACTAACCTCTGATGCACACCACTAATCACATGCTGCCATCCCTTTATCAGCCAATCCTCTATCCATGCCAGAATCTTACCCTTAACAGCATAGGCTCTTAATTTATTTAAGTCTCCTATGCAGCACCTTGTCAGAGGCCTTTTGGGAATCTAAATAAATCACATCACTCGTCCTCTTTATCTGAATTCCTTATTTAGAACCATAGAACCATAGAAACTACAGCACAGAAACAGGCCCTTTGACCCTTCTTGGCTGTGCTGAACCACTTTTTTGCCTGACCTGCACCTGGACCATATCCCTCCACACCTCTCTCATCCACGTACCTGTCCAAGTTTTTCTTAAATGTTAAAAGTGAGCCCACATTTACCATTTCAATTGGCAACTCATTCCACACTCCCACCACACTCTGTACGAAGAACCTTCCCCTAATATTCCCTTTAAACTTTTTCCCCTTCATTCTTAGCGCACGTCCCCTGGTTTTTTTCTCCCCTAGCCTC
Organism: Sphyrna mokarran; assembly: GCA_024679065.1. NCBI lineage: Eukaryota > Metazoa > Chordata > Chondrichthyes > Carcharhiniformes > Carcharhinidae > Sphyrna > Sphyrna mokarran. Next base: position 43,351,383 of record JAGIQG010000024.1, read on the forward strand.
AGTGGAAAAAAGCCTGCTTGCATTCATTCTATCTATACCCATCAAAATCTTATACACCTCGATCAAATCTCCCCTCATTCTTCTACACTCCAGTGAATAAAGTCCTAATCTATTCAACCTTTCTCTGCAACTCAGTTTCTCAAGTCCCGGCAACATCCTTGTAAACGTTCTCTGTACTCTTTCAACCTTATTTATATCCTCGTTACCTCCTCGAAGGACTCTAACAGATTTGTCAGACATGACCTCCCTTTGACAAAGCCATGCTGACTCAATCCTACTTTATCATGCACTTCCAAGTACTCTGCGATCGCATCTTTAATAATGGACTCTTAAATCTTGCCAATGACCAAGAAGTCAGACTAACCAGCCTATAATTTACTCCCTGCTGCCTCCCTCCCTTCCTAAACAGTGGTGTTAATTAGCTACTTTCCAGTCCACTGGGACCACCTCTACCTCCAATGAGTCCTGAAAGGTCACCCCCCGCCATAATTTCCTCAGCTATCTATTTCAGAACCCTGGAGTGTAGTCCATCCGGTCCAGGTGACTTCACTTTCAGAAGTGAAGTGAGTGCCGCCTCTCCCAGCTGAACAGTGGAGGAGGCTGTTGAGGCGAATGGTGTCAGTAATGCTAAAGGATGCAGACAGGTCGAGGAGAACAAGACGGAGTAGTTTCTCCACTGTCACAGTCACTTGGGTATCATTTATGAACGGAAGGATTGTCCTGTTGTTATGATGAAGAATAACCTGCATAAAGGGACCCGAATCGATAGCACAGGGAGTTGGCTGGATGCTGGACGATGTTGCAGCCTGTGAATGACCAGTGAGGAGGGGGCAGCTAAATTCACTTTGTCACCTGAAAATGTCAAATTAGCACCAATTGAAGCTTCAAAATCAGCCTTGGTGCTGGAAAGACAGCTTCAAGATTTAAATGTTGAGATTAGAGGGGGTACTCAGATTGGATTGTAGCCAGAATTTTCCAATCTCCTGCACCCTGTCGCCATTGCCAGTAAGAATGGAGAATTTGGCACTCAGGCAAAACTCCAATCACTGCAGTAGGACTGGAGAACCCCAGCCAATGGGCGAGGTGGGGAAATTCTGGCCTATCCTTTGAGTGATATGTAATGAATGAACAGACTTACGTCACTGTTTCTCTCCCACTCTTCTGCTACTCATTTGCCACCTGGTCTATCACTGTTGGTCTCTGCCCCAATCTGATTCTGCCCTCAGGGCAGGTTCCTGTGCCCTGCCCTGAATCACCCCAGTACTCAGAAGCTCTGTTGTTTGATATAATTTGGCAGCAGCTTGGTTTAGTGCTTTCTCTGCTGTATTGCTCAAGGTCTCTCAATCTCTCCAGTAATAGCAACAACCTGAGTGCTTGACAGCAATGTAATTATAGTTAACAAATCATATGTACTGTTACTGTCATCGCGATGTGCCCAAACATACACTAACTGAGACTGCAGCTCAGGAGAGCACTACTCACAATCTCTGTCCATTCCTACAGAGTAATGATTAATGGCCCCTCATCTGTCACAGGCTCCAGTCGCGAATAAACAGGGCAAAGGGGAAGAACAAAATTGCGTTTATATAATGTCTTGCATGATCTCAGGACATCTCAAAGTGCTTCGCAGTCAATGAATTAATTATGAAGTGTAGGTACTGTTGTAAGTCCAGAAAATGCAACAGCCAATTTTAAACTTTCACAAGCAGCAAAGTGATAATGACCAGGTAATCTATTTTAATGAAGTTAGGTTGTGAATATTGCATTTCTCCCAATTTGTACTCCCTGTGGGTAAGTTTTTCACTGGGACTGCGATCGGACCATAAACCTTTAATTTAACCTTGAGATTGGGGGGGCCCTTTAAAAATTGCCCCAATCTCAGAACCAGTGTGTTTAGGCCTCAGGCCTGCAGCTGGCTGTGTGATTCTTGCCAACTCTCTGTAACCAAGTTCCAGATGTGAAGCCAGTGAGTTTCTCTCTGCTTTTCTTGCCTGATCCAACATCCTGTGTAATTCTGGGAAAACTTCATCCTGAGAATCTGAATTTTTGAACACACTGGTAGGTAGGAATCCTTCACACTCTCTCACGTAGAAATATAGAAATTAGAAGCAGGAGTAGACCATTCGGCCCATTGAGCCTGTTCAGTCATTCAATATGATTATGGTTGATCTTCTATCCCAACACCATACTCCCACTTTCCCCACATTTCCTTTGAGACCTTTAGAGATCTATCTATTTCCTTCTTCGAGTATTGTGTACAGTTCTGGTCGCCGCATTATAAGAAAGATGCGAAAGCATTGGAAAGGGTGCAGAGGAGGTTTACCAGGATGTTGCCTGGCATGATGGGAAGGTCTTATGAGGAAAGGCTGAAGGACTTGAGGTTATTTTTGTTAGAGTGAAGAAGGTTAAGAGGTAACTTAATTGAGGCATATAAGATGATCAGAGGGTTAAAGAGGGTGGATAGTGAGAGTCTTTTTCCTTGGATGGTGATGGCTAACACGAGGGGATATAGCTTTAAATTGATGGGTGATAATTATAGGATGGATTTCAGAGGTAGATTCTTTACTCAGAGGGTAGTAAGGGTGTGGAATGCCCTGCCTGCAGCAGTTGTGGACTTAGCAACTTTAAGAGCATTCAAATGGTCAGTGGATAGGCATATGGATAATATTGGAATAGTTTAGGTTGGAGGGTCATAAAATTGGTTCCACTGGTTGGCTCAACATTGGGGGCCGAAGGGCCCATACTGTGCTGTAATGTTCTATGTTCTATGCTCTTAAGTATGGTTAGTGACTTGGCCTCCACACTTTCTGCAGTAGAGAATTCCACAGGTTCAATACTGAGTGAAGAAATTTCTCCTCATTTCTATACAAAATCCATATCCTGAGACTGTGACTCCTTGTTCTAGACCCCACATCCCCAGCCAGGGAAACATCATCCTTGCATTCCTGCATTAAATCACATCAAAATCAAATCTCTTCCTGTGCTGTAAAACTCAATCACTATGATTCTATGACTGTCTAAGCCTGTCAAGAATTTTACATGCTTCAGAGAGATCCCCTCTCCTTCTCAAGTCCAATGAATAAGGCCCTGTCAACTCAATCTCTTCTTATAAAACTACCCTGTCCTCCCAGGAATTAGTCTGATGAACTTCATTGCCCTCTATTCACTGCAATTATGTCCTTTCTTCGATAAGGTGACCAAAACTGCACACAGTACCCCAGGTGTGGTTCCATCAGTGTCCTGTACAACTGCAGTGTCACATTCACCTAATGAAGGGCAATGCTCTGAAAGTTTGTGCTGCCAAACAAACCTGTGGGACTTTAATCTGTTTTTGTGAGACTTCTTACTGTGCTTACCCCAATCCAAAGCTGGCATTTCCACATCACAATTGCAGTAAGACATCCTGTATTCAAATCCTCTTGTAATGAAGGTCATTTGCCTCCCTAACTGCTTGCTTTCAGTAACTGGTGTATAGGACACCAAGGTGCCTTTGTACACCAATTTCCTAATCTATCACCATTTAAATAATACTCTGCCATTCTGAAACGGATAACTTCAAACGTACCTGCACTATGCTGCCTCTGTTACGTACTTACTCACGCATTCAACTTGTATAAATTGTCCTTAAATCTCTTTACATTCTCCTCACCACTCACATTCCTGTCTAGTTTTGTGTCATCAGCAAACTTGGAAAAATTATATTTGGTTCTCTCTCCCATTTCACTGATGTATATTGTGAACAGCTGGTCTCAATGGGATCAGTAGTCACTATCTGACACTCAGATAAAGATCCACTTATTCCAAATTCTATTTCCTGTCTGATCACCAATTCTCACACCAGTGTTTACCCCAATCACATGTGCTTTGACTTCACTTATTAATCTCTTATTTGGAACTTTATCAAAAGCTCTTTGAAAATCCAAACATATAATATCTATTGGTTCACCCTGATCTATTCTATTTCTTATGTCATTAAAGAACAAAGAACAAACAACAAAACAGCACGGAAAACAGGCCCTATGGCCCAACGAGCCCGCATCGCCACCCCGATGTTCCCACCTCTACCCGCGATCCCTGTCTATGTTTATAGATCTATGGATTAAAAAACTAAATTTGAGACAATTTAGGGAGAATTTGTTTTGCCAATTAGCCTAAGAGCACATCTTTGGGATGTGGGAGGAAACCGGAGCACCCGGAGAAAACCCACGCAAGCACGGGGAGAATCCACAAACTCCCACAGACACAGGCCCAAATCCATGTATCTGCACAGCACAGCAACAGTCACTGAGCTGTCGTGTTGCCCATCAAATGGTCCAGGTCAAGTGTACACTAACGTTTGTCACACACCATTTTCCTTTCATTAATCCATGTCGACATTGTCTAATCTTGTTGATATTTTCTAAGTGTCCCGTCATCACATTCTTTATAATAGACTCCACATTCCCCCTATAGCTGACAGTACTATAACCAGTCTGTTATTTCCTAGGGAGCATAACTATAAGGTTTATGGTGGGAAATATAGTAGGGATATCCGAGGTAGATTCTTTACGCAGAGTGTGGTTGGGGTGTGGTATAGACTGTCTGTTGTGATAGTGGAGTTGGACACTTTAGGAACTTTCAAGCGGTTATTGGAAAGACACACAGAACACACCAGAATGATAGGGAATGGGATAGCTTGATCTTGGGTTTGGACATAGCACAGCACAGCACTGAGGATCAAAGGGCGTGTTCTGTGCTATATTGTTCTATGTTCTATTATAGAAATAATCGTTGTGAAATTGACAGTAGTGATCAGTGAGACTGAGCTGTCAGTCAAATAATGTTCTTCCTTTCAATTTCAATCATATTAATGGATGTTTGGGTTCTCAGCTAAGCCTGCATAATAACAACTCTTTAAAACTCAGGCCTACCACCATGGAAATTGCAGAAGAATAGACATGCTGATCCCCACAATAGACCCCCTCCAGGTCAGGATCGCTGAATGCAGACTTCTGATCTGAACCAGCTACACCCAAAGGCATTCCCAATAATCAGACACACTGGTAATGGGGTTGGGAATCCTGGAATTGGGCTCTGCCTGGCATTTTTAAGGGCTCCTGACTTAACCCGACTCAGTGGCACTTCAGCTGATAGTCTCGCTCTGCTTTTTAATTTGTTCTGATCCAGAATGACTTCGATCACAGTCAGTCAGTCACCACTGGATTTTGTCAGAATTTGCACCGCTGTTCAGCATTAGATTTTTTTTGTTCCGAGATAGAGGTGTTAAACAAAGGCTCTTTGGATCAGCAGCTCAGAGGGAATTGCAACTTTTATATCTAAGGAAGATAAAAGATCAAAAATGACTGCTGAGAACAGGAGTGTAATTATGAAGAGTATGACAGCCTCTGTATAAAAGATTGTATCAAGTTTAGCATTGCATTCTGCAGTGTCCTGAATGTCACAGCTTCCTGCTTTAATTGTGAATTCAATGATCTACTTGGATTCAACTCTAAAGGGATTCAGCCTCTTTTAACATGAATATATAAATGATCTGCTATGAAGCACTCGCATGCTGTAAAAAGTATGCTTAAAAGGTAAATCACGCAATGGAGATAAAAATGGAAAGTGAACAGTATTATGAGTACCGGTCATGTTTATATCGTTTTATAACTCCCTCTATTCATTTAGCATCTTCAACTTAATGAAACAGCCCAAGGTGCTTCACATGAGCGTTATGGGGTCAGAGTACGTCACTGAGTCACATAAGGAAACATTGGGTCAAGTCAGTAAAGGGAAGTTTTAAAATGCTTCTTAAAGGAGGTAAGAGAGATTGAGTGACAGAGAAGTGGAGGAAGGGTATTCCTGAGTTTGTTTTCTTAATACCACTTTGGTGTCTGTTACACATGGATTTTTCTCTCCTTGAGTTTGTGTTTCATTCAGTTTTGAGATGTGGCAAGTCCAGCATTTATTAGCCATCCCTAGATACCCTCAGAGGTGGCAAACTCCTTCTTGAACAGCTGATTGAGGTTTGACACCAATTAACTGCCCATCAATTTGGTGTGGGGCTGACGTCACTTATTCAACAGATTGGCTGTGGACAGCACATATCCTTCCTCTGCAAACCTTAGTGACCCAGTGGGGTTTTAAAACCTTGAAGCTTCACAGTCACTCTGACTAACACCAGCTTCTGATTCCCAGAGTTGTTAAATTTAAATTCACATTCTTAAACTGCTCTGGTCAGGTGGAAACTCTGATTCTTCTGGAGCAGTACTTTAATAACACTAGCATGTGCATTAGTAATCCAGAGACTTATCAAAGGGCCATTGGACCAGCAGTCTCTGGTCCCTTGCTCAGGTAGATAATGTTCAAATGTGAACCAAGATGGTGGGTATCAGTGGGTATTGAACCTTGGTGAGTGGGCAATGTGAGGATGGTGATAATGGTTAGTTTTTTTATTGATTCATGAAACATGGACATTGTTGGCTGACCAGCACTTATTGCCCATCCCTAGTTGCCCTTGAACAGTACTGCATGGGAAAGGCCCTTTCAGCCCTCCAAGCCTGTGTTGATCACATTGTCCTTTCTAGACCAACCACCTGTATCCCTCTATCCCCCATCTGTTCATGTGCCTATCCATATAAGTCTTAAATGTTGCTAACATGTCTGCTTCAACCACCTCACTCAGCAATGCATTCCAGGCCCCCACCACCCTCTGTGTAAAAAGCTTGCCCTGCATATCTCCACTGAATCTTTCCCCTCTTAGTTTGAACTTGTGCCCCCTTGTAATTGTCATTACTGCCCTGGGAAAAAGCTTCCAAATGTTCACCCTATCATCACTTATAAACTTTTATCAGGTTGCCCCTCAGTCTCCATCTTTCCAGGGAGAACAATCCCAGTTTATTCAATCTCTCCTCATAGCTAATACCCTCCATACCAGGCAACATCCTGGTAAAACTTTTCTATACTCTCCCCAAAGCTTCCAATCCTTCTGGTGACCAGAATTGGACGCATTATTCCAAATGTGGCTGCACCAATACTTTATATAACTGTAACATAATTTGCCAACTTTTATACTCAATGCCCCATCCAATAAGGGCCACATTCTTCATCACCTTTCCCACCTGTGCTGCAACTTTTAAGGACAAGTACACCTGTATGCCCAGATCTCTGTGTATCAGCGTTCCTGATGATTCTACCATTTGTTTTATAGCTCCCACCTGAATTGGACCAACCAAAATGCATCACCTTGTATTTACCCGGATTAAATTCAATCTGCCATTTCTCTATCCAATTTTCCAGCCTATCTGTATCCTGCTGACAATCTTCATCAGTATCCGCAACTCCAATAATCTTAGTATCATCCACAAAGTTGCAAATCAGGCCACTTACGCTTTTGTCTAAGTCATTTATGTATATTACAAACAGCACAGGTCCCAGCGCTGAATCCTGTGAATCTCCTTCTACCACTATCCACTGTCTTCTATGGCCAAGCCAGTTCTGAATCTATCCAGCTAGATTACTCCTGATCCTGTGAGATTTAATCTTTTGTGCCAACCTGCCATGAGGGACCTTGTCATATATCTTACTAAGTCCGTGTAGACAATATCACAACCCTTCCCTCATCAATCATTTTTGTCACCTCCTCAAAAAACTCCATTAAATTTGTGAGACATGATCTCCCTCATACAAAACCCTGCTGATTGTCGTTTACAAGACAATTCACTTCCAAATGTGTATAGATCCTATTCTAAGAATCTTCTCCAACAATTTCACTATCATTGACATCAAGCTCATTGGTCTATAGTTACCTGGGTTATCCTTCTTAAATAACGGGATAACATTGGCCATCCTCTAGTCCTCTGGGAACTCACCTGTGGCCAGTGAGGAAACAAAGATTTTTGTTAGAGGTCCAGCAATTTCATCTCTTGTCTCCCTCAGTAATCTGGGATAGATGCCACCTGGCCCTGGAGATTTGTCTATCTTAATGCTTTTTAATTCAGCTAACACTTCCTCCCTCGTAATGATGATTTGTTCTAAAGGATTTGCATGTCCTTCTGTGAGATTATCAATTAACATGCCCCTCTCTTTTGTGAATACCAATGCAAAGTACTCATTAAGGATTCACCCACTTCCTTTGGTTCTATGCGTAATTTTCCTCCTTTGTTCTTGAATAGAGACAAGGAGGTAGTGAGCTGCCTTCTTGAATCGCTACAGTTCATGTGCTTTGGGTTGATCCACAATGCTATTAGGGAGGGAATTCCAGGTTTTTGACCCAGTGACTATGAAGGAATGGTGATATATTTCCAAGTCAGTATAGTGAATGGCTTGGAGGTGGTGGTATTCCCATGTGTCTGATGGCCGTTGGGTTTGGAAGGTGCTGTCTAAGAATTTTTGGTGAATTACTTCAGTGCATTTTGTAGATAGTACACACTGCTGCTACTGAGTGTCAGTGATGGAGGGAGTGGATGTTTGTGGATGTGGTACCAATTGACTGGGCTGCTTTGTCCTGACTGGTGTGAAGCTTCTTGAGTGTTGTTGGAGCTGCATTCAGGCAAATGTGGAGTATTCCATCACATTCCTGACTTGTGCCTTGTAGATGGTGAATATTGGGATGAAGGCTTCGGGAAGTCAGGTGATGAGTTACTCATTGCAGTATTCTGAGCCTCTGACATGCTCTTGTAGCTAAAGTGTTTATGGGGTGAGTCCAGTTGATTTCCTGGTCAATAATAACCCCAGGGATGTTGACAGTGGAGGATTCAGTGATGGTAACACCATTGAATGTCAAGGGGTGGTAGTTAGAGTGTATCTTAGTGGTGTGAGGTGGTTAGAGATGAACCATATATATACCGTCCAGCAGGGGGTCACTAGATAGTGTCTTTAGTTTGGTATTTGTTGTGTTATTGTCCCTGGATTAGGGATCCAGGATAAAGCCCAGAGGATTGGATTTGAATCCCACCATGGCAGATAGTGGAATTAGAATTCAATAAATAATTCTGGAATTAAAAGTCTAATAATGACCATGAACCCATTGTCGATTCTTGCAAAAACCCATCTGGTTCACTAGTGTCTTTTAGAGAAGAAAATCTGTTGTCCTTTCCTGGGCTGGCCTACATGTTAATTCAACTAACGATTCCTCCCTCGTAATGATGACTTGTTCTAAAGGGTTTGCATGTCCTTCTGAGACATTATCAATTGACACGTCCCTCTCTTTTGTGAATACTGATGCAAAGTACACATTAAGGATCTCACCCCACTTCCTTTGGTTCCAAGGGTAATTTTCCTCTTTTGTCTTTGGGTGGAGACAAGGAGATGGTGAGCTGCTTTCTTGAATCGCTGCTGTTCATGTGCTGTGGGTTGGCCCACAATGTTGTTAAGGAGGGAGCAACATGGTTGGCTCTTAACTACCCTATGAAATGATTCAGCAGACCATTCAATTCCAAGGGCAATTAGGGATGGATAATAACTGTTGTCCCACTCAGTGACAGCCATGTCCTATGAATAAATAGAGAAAAAAACCATATTGCAGTCGCACTCACAGCGAAGCTGGAATTGGGTAACGCAGTATAGCCAAGCATTTGAACTGGAATCTTTCTGTTCTGCCCGCTATCTGCTACGTTTCACCCAAAGAACAAAAGAACAAAGAACAAAACAGCACGGGAAACAGGCCCTTCGGCCCAGCGAGCCCGCGCCGCCACCTCGATGTTGTTTTCAATTTTTAAATAGTGAGTGCCACCTTTTGTACGTAGGGCTGGGAGTCACTGCTGATGTGTTTGTATGACACTCTCTTGATCATCGTTTAAACACAGGTGTGATATGGAACTTTTGAAATGTATGTAGAGACGTGTTCGGCACAACTTTGTGGGCCAAAGGGCCTGTATCGTGCTGTAGATTTTCTATGTTTCTAAGATGGACTGAATGCCTTTCCATTCTTCATATCCATCAAGTCATCCTAGATCTGCCTCATCAGTAAGAAGTCTGATAATACCGGGTTTAAGTCCAACCGATTTATTTGATAGTAAACTCACAAGCTTTTGATGTTCTCCTCTTTGTCACCTGAGTCCAACGCTGGCATCTCCACATCCTGACTACCATCTGCCTCATCAACATGCTCTGCTTTCAGGTATATTGAGGGAGGGCTGATGGTTCCTTTCCTTTCCTTCTCTCTTCTTCCCTTTTCCATGCACAGTATGCTTTGTCTATATAGTGTGCAAAAAATAATATTTATCCCGGTATCCTGATACGTGACAATAATATATCAAATCAAATTGGGTAAAGGTCAAGCTGCTAAATCTCATAAGGGAAACTTGAAACAGCTGCCCTCATGTTGGTGTTTGCAATTTGAATAGTGTGAGGAGGGGTTGCGAAATGATAGGCAGAATTTTACCAATTGTTTCAAGATCTGACTGAAAACCAGTGAGTTTGTCTTCAGAGAAATCAACAAGTTTTTTTGCCAGCTTCATGGCACTTTGTCAAAAAAGGGAATGTGGGGGCTGTATCATACCCATCATTTTGTGGGGCAGGACTTAACCATGCAGATAAAGCCTGGCTGCAGTGAGATCAGCAGATACTTTATAAAGGAACATCTAATCAGATCTGGAAATAACCTTCCCTCTCTGCCAAAGTATCAGGAGCATCCCCCATCTACCGGTCCCCATCTACCAGTCCCCCATCTACCAGTCCCCATCTACCGGTCCCCCATCTACCGGTCCCCATCTACCAGTCCCCATCTACCAGTCCCCATCTACCAGTCCCCCATCTACCAGTCCCATCTACCGTCCCCATCTACCAGTCCCCCATCTACAGTCCCCATCTACCGGTCCCCATCTATCAGTCCCCATCTACCATCCCCATCTACCGGTCCCCATCTACCGGTCCCCATCTACCGGTCCCCATCTACCAGTCCCCCATCTACCAGTCCCCCATCTACCGTCCCATCTACCAGTCCCCCATCTACCCGTCCCAACTACAGTCCCCCATCTACCAGTCCCCCCATCTACCAGTCCCCTCTACCAGTCCCCATCTACCAGTCCCCATTTACCGGTCCCCATCTACCGGTCCCCCATCTACCAGTTCCCCATCTACCGGTCCCATCTAACCAGTCCCCATCTACCCGTCCCCCATCTACCATCCCCCATCTACCAGTCCCCATCTACCAGTCCCCCATCTACCAGTCACCATCTACCGTCCCCCATCTACCGGTCCCCATTACCAGCCACCCATCTACCCGGTCCCCATCTACCAGTCCCCCATCTACCATCCCCATCCATCTACCGGTCCCCATCTACCAGTCCCCATCTACCAGTCCCCATCTACCGGTCCCCATCCTACCAGTCCCCATCCATTCTACCAGTCCCCATACTACCAGTCCATCTACCGTCCGCATCTACCAGTCCCCATCTAACCCAGTCCCCATTCTACAGTCCCCATCCTACCGTCCCCATCTAACCAGTCCCCCATCTACCGGTCCCCATCTACCGTCCCATCTACCTGTCCCATCTACCAGCCCCCATTCTACCAGTCCCATCTACCGGTCCCCTCTACATCCCCCATCTACCAGTCCCCCATCTACCAGTCCCCCATCTACCAGTCCCCCATCTACCAGTCCCCCATCTACCGGTCCCCATCTACCAGTCCCCATCTACCAGTCCCCATCTACCGGTCCCCATCTACCGGTCCCCATCTACCAGTCCCCATCTACCGGTCCCCATCTACCAGTCCCCCATCTACCGGTCCCCATCTACCAAGGACTCAAGGACTCGGAGCAGCTGCTGCGAGTCCTTGATAAGTATGTCCCTGTCAGGCAGGGAGGAAATGGACGATAAGAGAGCCTTGGTGTACGAAAAAAGTTGATTTGCTGGTTAAGAAGAAAAAGGAGGCTTATGTTAGGATGAGGCTTGAAGGCTCAGATAGTGCAATGGATAGCTATAGATTAGCCAGGAAGGAGGTAAAAAGTGAATTGAGGAGAGCTAAGAGGGGACACGAGAAGATGTTGGCTGATAGGATTAAGGAGAATCCTAAAGCTTTCTTTCGATATGTTAAGAATAGAAGATTGGTTAGGGCAAGATTAGGGCCAGTCATAGACAGCAGTGGGAAGTTGTGCGTGGAGCCTGAAGAGATTGGTGAGGCACTGAATAAATATTTCTCTTCGGTATTCACGCAGAGTGCTGGAAATGTAGCTATGGAGAACACTGAGGTACAGGGTTGCAAATTGGGAAGTATTGTAGTAGATAGGGAGGATGTGCTAGAAATTCTCGAGGGTTTGAACTTGGATAAGTCCCCTGGGCCGGACGGGATTTACCCTAGGATTCTCTGGAAGGCAAGAGAGGAGATTGCAGAGCCTCTGGCTCTGATCTTCAGGTCGTCGTTGGTTACGGGTGTGGTTCCGGAGGACTGGAGGATAGCGAATGTGGTCCCGTTGTTCAAGAAGGGGAAGAGAGACCTTCCAGGGAATTATAGGCCAGTGAGTCTTATTCTGTTGTGGGCAAAGTATTGGAGAGAATAATTAGGGATAGGATTTATAGTTATTTAGAGAGTAATGAATTGATTGGAGATAGTCAGCATGGTTTTGTGAAG